>JAQOWZ010000017.1:1316250-2627500 GCA_035578165.1 Stenolophus ochropezus | reverse complement strand
TAGAAAGGAAGCAGCTGTAAGAAGCATCGGTGGTTCAGTGGTAGAATGCTCGCCTGCCACGCGGGCGGCCCGGGTTCGATTCCCGGCCGATGCACATCGTTTTGTTTATTATCTAGGTCATGTATGACCCGGAACTGAGAAAGGAAGTAGCTGTAAGAAGCATCGGTGGTTCAGTGGTAGAATGCTCGCCTCGGCCCGGGTTCGATTCCCGGCCGATGCACATCGTTTTGTTTATTATCTAGGTCATGTATGACCCGGAACTGAGAAAGGAAGTAGCTGTAAGAAGCATCGGTGGTTCAGTGGTAGAATGCTCGCCTCGGCCCGGGTTCGATTCCCGGCCGATGCACATCGTTTTGTTTATTATCTAGGTCATGTATGACCCGGAACTGAGAAAGGAAGTAGCTGTAAGAAGCATCGGTGGTTCAGTGGTAGAATGCTCGCCTCGGCCCGGGTTCGATTCCCGGCCGATGCACATCGTTTTGTTTATTATCTAGGTCATGTATGACCCGGAACTGAGAAAGGAAGTAGCTGTAAGAAGCATCGGTGGTTCAGTGGTAGAATGCTCGCCTGCCACGCGGGCGGCCCGGGTTCGATTCCCGGCCGATGCACATCGTTTTGTTTATTATCTAGGTCATGTATGACCCGGAACTGAGAAAGGAAGTAGCTGTAAGAAGCATCGGTGGTTCAGTGGTAGAATGCTCGCCTCGGCCCGGGTTCGATTCCCGGCCGATGCACATCGTTTTGTTTATTATCTAGGTCATGTATGACCCGGAACTGAGAAAGGAAGTAGCTGTAAGAAGCATCGGTGGTTCAGTGGTAGAATGCTCGCCTGCCACGCGGGCGGCCCGGGTTCGATTCCCGGCCGATGCACATCGTTTTGATTATTATCTAGGTCATGTATGACCCGGAACTGGATTCTAATTAGAAAGGAAGCAGCTGTAAGAAGCATCGGTGGTTCAGTGGTAGAATGCTCGCCTGCCACGCGGGCGGCCCGGGTTCGATTCCCGGCCGATGCACATCGTTTTGTTTATTATCTAGGTCATGTATGACCCGGAACTGAGAAAGGAAGTAGCTGTAAGAAGCATCGGTGGTTCAGTGGTAGAATGCTCGCCTCGGCCCGGGTTCGATTCCCGGCCGATGCACATCGTTTTGTTTATTATCTAGGTCATGTATGACCCGGAACTGAGAAAGGAAGTAGCTGTAAGAAGCATCGGTGGTTCAGTGGTAGAATGCTCGCCTCGGCCCGGGTTCGATTCCCGGCCGATGCACATCGTTTTGTTTATTATCTAGGTCATGTATGACCCGGAACTGAGAAAGGAAGTAGCTGTAAGAAGCATCGGTGGTTCAGTGGTAGAATGCTCGCCTGCCACGCGGGCGGCCCGGGTTCGATTCCCGGCCGATGCACATCGTTTTGATTATTATCTAGGTCATGTATGACCCGGAACTGGATTCTAATTAGAAAGGAAGCAGCTGTAAGAAGCATCGGTGGTTCAGTGGTAGAATGCTCGCCTGCCACGCGGGCGGCCCGGGTTCGATTCCCGGCCGATGCACATCGTTTTGTTTATTATCTAGGTCATGTATGACCCGGAACTGAGAAAGGAAGTAGCTGTAAGAAGCATCGGTGGTTCAGTGGTAGAATGCTCGCCTCGGCCCGGGTTCGATTCCCGGCCGATGCACATCGTTTTGTTTATTATCTAGGTCATGTATGACCCGGAACTGAGAAAGGAAGTAGCTGTAAGAAGCATCGGTGGTTCAGTGGTAGAATGCTCGCCTGCCACGCGGGCGGCCCGGGTTCGATTCCCGGCCGATGCACATCGTTTTGTTTATTATCTAGGTCATGTATGACCCGGAACTGAGAAAGGAAGTAGCTGTAAGAAGCATCGGTGGTTCAGTGGTAGAATGCTCGCCTCGGCCCGGGTTCGATTCCCGGCCGATGCACATCGTTTTGTTTATTATCTAGGTCATGTATGACCCGGAACTGAGAAAGGAAGTAGCTGTAAGAAGCATCGGTGGTTCAGTGGTAGAATGCTCGCCTCGGCCCGGGTTCGATTCCCGGCCGATGCACATCGTTTTGTTTATTATCTAGGTCATGTATGACCCGGAACTGAGAAAGGAAGTAGCTGTAAGAAGCATCGGTGGTTCAGTGGTAGAATGCTCGCCTCGGCCCGGGTTCGATTCCCGGCCGATGCACATCGTTTTGTTTATTATCTAGGTCATGTATGACCCGGAACTGAGAAAGGAAGTAGCTGTAAGAAGCATCGGTGGTTCAGTGGTAGAATGCTCGCCTCGGCCCGGGTTCGATTCCCGGCCGATGCACATCGTTTTGTTTATTATCTAGGTCATGTATGACCCGGAACTGAGAAAGGAAGTAGCTGTAAGAAGCATCGGTGGTTCAGTGGTAGAATGCTCGCCTCGGCCCGGGTTCGATTCCCGGCCGATGCACATCGTTTTGTTTATTATCTAGGTCATGTATGACCCGGAACTGAGAAAGGAAGTAGCTGTAAGAAGCATCGGTGGTTCAGTGGTAGAATGCTCGCCTCGGCCCGGGTTCGATTCCCGGCCGATGCACATCGTTTTGTTTATTATCTAGGTCATGTATGACCCGGAACTGAGAAAAGAAGTAGCTGTAAGAAGCATCGGTGGTTCAGTGGTAGAATGCTCGCCTCGGCCCGGGTTCGATTCCCGGCCGATGCACATCGTTTTGTTTATTATCTAGGTCATGTATGACCCGGAACTGAGAAAGGAAGTAGCTGTAAGAAGCATCGGTGGTTCAGTGGTAGAATGCTCGCCTCGGCCCGGGTTCGATTCCCGGCCGATGCACATCGTTTTGTTTATTATCTAGGTCATGTATGACCCGGAACTGAGAAAGGAAGTAGCTGTAAGAAGCATCGGTGGTTCAGTGGTAGAATGCTCGCCTCGGCCCGGGTTCGATTCCCGGCCGATGCACATCGTTTTGTTTATTATCTAGGTCATGTATGACCCGGAACTGAGAAAGGAAGTAGCTGTAAGAAGCATCGGTGGTTCAGTGGTAGAATGCTCGCCTGCCACGCGGGCGGCCCGGGTTCGATTCCCGGCCGATGCACATCGTTTTGTTTATTATCTAGGTCATGTATGACCCGGAACTGAGAAAGGAAGTAGCTGTAAGAAGCATCGGTGGTTCAGTGGTAGAATGCTCGCCTCGGCCCGGGTTCGATTCCCGGCCGATGCACATCGTTTTGTTTATTATCTAGGTCATGTATGACCCGGAACTGAGAAAGGAAGTAGCTGTAAGAAGCATCGGTGGTTCAGTGGTAGAATGCTCGCCTCGGCCCGGGTTCGATTCCCGGCCGATGCACATCGTTTTGTTTATTATCTAGGTCATGTATGACCCGGAACTGAGAAAGGAAGTAGCTGTAAGAAGCATCGGTGGTTCAGTGGTAGAATGCTCGCCTCGGCCCGGGTTCGATTCCCGGCCGATGCACATCGTTTTGTTTATTATCTAGGTCATGTATGACCCGGAACTGAGAAAGGAAGTAGCTGTAAGAAGCATCGGTGGTTCAGTGGTAGAATGCTCGCCTCGGCCCGGGTTCGATTCCCGGCCGATGCACATCGTTTTGTTTATTATCTAGGTCATGTATGACCCGGAACTGAGAAAAGAAGTAGCTGTAAGAAGCATCGGTGGTTCAGTGGTAGAATGCTCGCCTGCCACGCGGGCGGCCCGGGTTCGATTCCCGGCCGATGCACATCGTTTTGTTTATTATCTAGGTCATGTATGACCCGGAACTGAGAAAGGAAGTAGCTGTAAGAAGCATCGGTGGTTCAGTGGTAGAATGCTCGCCTGCCACGCGGGCGGCCCGGGTTCGATTCCCGGCCGATGCACATCGTTTTGTTTATTATCTAGGTCATGTATGACCCGGAACTGAGAAAGGAAGTAGCTGTAAGAAGCATCGGTGGTTCAGTGGTAGAATGCTCGCCTCGGCCCGGGTTCGATTCCCGGCCGATGCACATCGTTTTGTTTATTATCTAGGTCATGTATGACCCGGAACTGAGAAAGGAAGTAGCTGTAAGAAGCATCGGTGGTTCAGTGGTAGAATGCTCGCCTCGGCCCGGGTTCGATTCCCGGCCGATGCACATCGTTTTGTTTATTATCTAGGTCATGTATGACCCGGAACTGAGAAAGGAAGTAGCTGTAAGAAGCATCGGTGGTTCAGTGGTAGAATGCTCGCCTCGGCCCGGGTTCGATTCCCGGCCGATGCACATCGTTTTGTTTATTATCTAGGTCATGTATGACCCGGAACTGAGAAAGGAAGTAGCTGTAAGAAGCATCGGTGGTTCAGTGGTAGAATGCTCGCCTCGGCCCGGGTTCGATTCCCGGCCGATGCACATCGTTTTGTTTATTATCTAGGTCATGTATGACCCGGAACTGAGAAAGGAAGTAGCTGTAAGAAGCATCGGTGGTTCAGTGGTAGAATGCTCGCCTCGGCCCGGGTTCGATTCCCGGCCGATGCACATCGTTTTGTTTATTATCTAGGTCATGTATGACCCGGAACTGAGAAAGGAAGTAGCTGTAAGAAGCATCGGTGGTTCAGTGGTAGAATGCTCGCCTCGGCCCGGGTTCGATTCCCGGCCGATGCACATCGTTTTGTTTATTATCTAGGTCATGTATGACCCGGAACTGAGAAAGGAAGTAGCTGTAAGAAGCATCGGTGGTTCAGTGGTAGAATGCTCGCCTCGGCCCGGGTTCGATTCCCGGCCGATGCACATCGTTTTGTTTATTATCTAGGTCATGTATGACCCGGAACTGAGAAAGGAAGTAGCTGTAAGAAGCATCGGTGGTTCAGTGGTAGAATGCTCGCCTCGGCCCGGGTTCGATTCCCGGCCGATGCACATCGTTTTGTTTATTATCTAGGTCATGTATGACCCGGAACTGAGAAAGGAAGTAGCTGTAAGAAGCATCGGTGGTTCAGTGGTAGAATGCTCGCCTCGGCCCGGGTTCGATTCCCGGCCGATGCACATCGTTTTGTTTATTATCTAGGTCATGTATGACCCGGAACTGAGAAAGGAAGTAGCTGTAAGAAGCATCGGTGGTTCAGTGGTAGAATGCTCGCCTCGGCCCGGGTTCGATTCCCGGCCGATGCACATCGTTTTGTTTATTATCTAGGTCATGTATGACCCGGAACTGAGAAAGGAAGTAGCTGTAAGAAGCATCGGTGGTTCAGTGGTAGAATGCTCGCCTCGGCCCGGGTTCGATTCCCGGCCGATGCACATCGTTTTGTTTATTATCTAGGTCATGTATGACCCGGAACTGAGAAAGGAAGTAGCTGTAAGAAGCATCGGTGGTTCAGTGGTAGAATGCTCGCCTCGGCCCGGGTTCGATTCCCGGCCGATGCACATCGTTTTGTTTATTATCTAGGTCATGTATGACCCGGAACTGAGAAAGGAAGTAGCTGTAAGAAGCATCGGTGGTTCAGTGGTAGAATGCTCGCCTGCCACGCGGGCGGCCCGGGTTCGATTCCCGGCCGATGCACATCGTTTTGATTATTATCTAGGTCATGTATGACCCGGAACTGGATTCTAATTAGAAAGGAAGTAGCTGTAAGAAGCATCGGTGGTTCAGTGGTAGAATGCTCGCCTCGGCCCGGGTTCGATTCCCGGCCGATGCACATCGTTTTGTTTATTATCTAGGTCATGTATGACCCGGAACTGAGAAAGGAAGTAGCTGTAAGAAGCATCGGTGGTTCAGTGGTAGAATGCTCGCCTCGGCCCGGGTTCGATTCCCGGCCGATGCACATCGTTTTGTTTATTATCTAGGTCATGTATGACCCGGAACTGAGAAAGGAAGTAGCTGTAAGAAGCATCGGTGGTTCAGTGGTAGAATGCTCGCCTCGGCCCGGGTTCGATTCCCGGCCGATGCACATCGTTTTGTTTATTATCTAGGTCATGTATGACCCGGAACTGAGAAAGGAAGTAGCTGTAAGAAGCATCGGTGGTTCAGTGGTAGAATGCTCGCCTCGGCCCGGGTTCGATTCCCGGCCGATGCACATCGTTTTGTTTATTATCTAGGTCATGTATGACCCGGAACTGAGAAAGGAAGTAGCTGTAAGAAGCATCGGTGGTTCAGTGGTAGAATGCTCGCCTCGGCCCGGGTTCGATTCCCGGCCGATGCACATCGTTTTGTTTATTATCTAGGTCATGTATGACCCGGAACTGAGAAAGGAAGTAGCTGTAAGAAGCATCGGTGGTTCAGTGGTAGAATGCTCGCCTCGGCCCGGGTTCGATTCCCGGCCGATGCACATCGTTTTGTTTATTATCTAGGTCATGTATGACCCGGAACTGAGAAAGGAAGTAGCTGTAAGAAGCATCGGTGGTTCAGTGGTAGAATGCTCGCCTCGGCCCGGGTTCGATTCCCGGCCGATGCACATCGTTTTGTTTATTATCTAGGTCATGTATGACCCGGAACTGAGAAAGGAAGTAGCTGTAAGAAGCATCGGTGGTTCAGTGGTAGAATGCTCGCCTCGGCCCGGGTTCGATTCCCGGCCGATGCACATCGTTTTGTTTATTATCTAGGTCATGTATGACCCGGAACTGAGAAAGGAAGTAGCTGTAAGAAGCATCGGTGGTTCAGTGGTAGAATGCTCGCCTCGGCCCGGGTTCGATTCCCGGCCGATGCACATCGTTTTGTTTATTATCTAGGTCATGTATGACCCGGAACTGAGAAAGGAAGTAGCTGTAAGAAGCATCGGTGGTTCAGTGGTAGAATGCTCGCCTCGGCCCGGGTTCGATTCCCGGCCGATGCACATCGTTTTGTTTATTATCTAGGTCATGTATGACCCGGAACTGAGAAAGGAAGTAGCTGTAAGAAGCATCGGTGGTTCAGTGGTAGAATGCTCGCCTCGGCCCGGGTTCGATTCCCGGCCGATGCACATCGTTTTGTTTATTATCTAGGTCATGTATGACCCGGAACTGAGAAAGGAAGTAGCTGTAAGAAGCATCGGTGGTTCAGTGGTAGAATGCTCGCCTCGGCCCGGGTTCGATTCCCGGCCGATGCACATCGTTTTGTTTATTATCTAGGTCATGTATGACCCGGAACTGAGAAAGGAAGTAGCTGTAAGAAGCATCGGTGGTTCAGTGGTAGAATGCTCGCCTCGGCCCGGGTTCGATTCCCGGCCGATGCACATCGTTTTGTTTATTATCTAGGTCATGTATGACCCGGAACTGAGAAAGGAAGTAGCTGTAAGAAGCATCGGTGGTTCAGTGGTAGAATGCTCGCCTCGGCCCGGGTTCGATTCCCGGCCGATGCACATCGTTTTGTTTATTATCTAGGTCATGTATGACCCGGAACTGAGAAAGGAAGTAGCTGTAAGAAGCATCGGTGGTTCAGTGGTAGAATGCTCGCCTCGGCCCGGGTTCGATTCCCGGCCGATGCACATCGTTTTGTTTATTATCTAGGTCATGTATGACCCGGAACTGAGAAAGGAAGTAGCTGTAAGAAGCATCGGTGGTTCAGTGGTAGAATGCTCGCCTCGGCCCGGGTTCGATTCCCGGCCGATGCACATCGTTTTGTTTATTATCTAGGTCATGTATGACCCGGAACTGAGAAAGGAAGTAGCTGTAAGAAGCATCGGTGGTTCAGTGGTAGAATGCTCGCCTCGGCCCGGGTTCGATTCCCGGCCGATGCACATCGTTTTGTTTATTATCTAGGTCATGTATGACCCGGAACTGAGAAAGGAAGTAGCTGTAAGAAGCATCGGTGGTTCAGTGGTAGAATGCTCGCCTCGGCCCGGGTTCGATTCCCGGCCGATGCACATCGTTTTGTTTATTATCTAGGTCATGTATGACCCGGAACTGAGAAAGGAAGTAGCTGTAAGAAGCATCGGTGGTTCAGTGGTAGAATGCTCGCCTGCCACGCGGGCGGCCCGGGTTCGATTCCCGGCCGATGCACATCGTTTTGATTATTATCTAGGTCATGTATGACCCGGAACTGGATTCTAATTAGAAAGGAAGTAGCTGTAAGAAGCATCGGTGGTTCAGTGGTAGAATGCTCGCCTCGGCCCGGGTTCGATTCCCGGCCGATGCACATCGTTTTGTTTATTATCTAGGTCATGTATGACCCGGAACTGAGAAAGGAAGTAGCTGTAAGAAGCATCGGTGGTTCAGTGGTAGAATGCTCGCCTCGGCCCGGGTTCGATTCCCGGCCGATGCACATCGTTTTGTTTATTATCTAGGTCATGTATGACCCGGAACTGAGAAAGGAAGTAGCTGTAAGAAGCATCGGTGGTTCAGTGGTAGAATGCTCGCCTCGGCCCGGGTTCGATTCCCGGCCGATGCACATCGTTTTGTTTATTATCTAGGTCATGTATGACCCGGAACTGAGAAAGGAAGTAGCTGTAAGAAGCATCGGTGGTTCAGTGGTAGAATGCTCGCCTCGGCCCGGGTTCGATTCCCGGCCGATGCACATCGTTTTGTTTATTATCTAGGTCATGTATGACCCGGAACTGAGAAAGGAAGTAGCTGTAAGAAGCATCGGTGGTTCAGTGGTAGAATGCTCGCCTCGGCCCGGGTTCGATTCCCGGCCGATGCACATCGTTTTGTTTATTATCTAGGTCATGTATGACCCGGAACTGAGAAAGGAAGTAGCTGTAAGAAGCATCGGTGGTTCAGTGGTAGAATGCTCGCCTCGGCCCGGGTTCGATTCCCGGCCGATGCACATCGTTTTGTTTATTATCTAGGTCATGTATGACCCGGAACTGAGAAAGGAAGTAGCTGTAAGAAGCATCGGTGGTTCAGTGGTAGAATGCTCGCCTCGGCCCGGGTTCGATTCCCGGCCGATGCACATCGTTTTGTTTATTATCTAGGTCATGTATGACCCGGAACTGAGAAAGGAAGTAGCTGTAAGAAGCATCGGTGGTTCAGTGGTAGAATGCTCGCCTCGGCCCGGGTTCGATTCCCGGCCGATGCACATCGTTTTGTTTATTATCTAGGTCATGTATGACCCGGAACTGAGAAAGGAAGTAGCTGTAAGAAGCATCGGTGGTTCAGTGGTAGAATGCTCGCCTCGGCCCGGGTTCGATTCCCGGCCGATGCACATCGTTTTGTTTATTATCTAGGTCATGTATGACCCGGAACTGAGAAAGGAAGTAGCTGTAAGAAGCATCGGTGGTTCAGTGGTAGAATGCTCGCCTCGGCCCGGGTTCGATTCCCGGCCGATGCACATCGTTTTGTTTATTATCTAGGTCATGTATGACCCGGAACTGAGAAAGGAAGTAGCTGTAAGAAGCATCGGTGGTTCAGTGGTAGAATGCTCGCCTCGGCCCGGGTTCGATTCCCGGCCGATGCACATCGTTTTGTTTATTATCTAGGTCATGTATGACCCGGAACTGAGAAAGGAAGTAGCTGTAAGAAGCATCGGTGGTTCAGTGGTAGAATGCTCGCCTCGGCCCGGGTTCGATTCCCGGCCGATGCACATCGTTTTGTTTATTATCTAGGTCATGTATGACCCGGAACTGAGAAAGGAAGTAGCTGTAAGAAGCATCGGTGGTTCAGTGGTAGAATGCTCGCCTCGGCCCGGGTTCGATTCCCGGCCGATGCACATCGTTTTGTTTATTATCTAGGTCATGTATGACCCGGAACTGAGAAAGGAAGTAGCTGTAAGAAGCATCGGTGGTTCAGTGGTAGAATGCTCGCCTCGGCCCGGGTTCGATTCCCGGCCGATGCACATCGTTTTGATTATTATCTAGGTCATGTATGACCCGGAACTGGATTCTAATTAGAAAGGAAGCAGCTGTAAGAAGCATCGGTGGTTCAGTGGTAGAATGCTCGCCTCGGCCCGGGTTCGATTCCCGGCCGATGCACATCGTTTTGATTATTATCTAGGTCATGTATGACCTGGAACTGAGAAAGGAAGTAGCTGTAAGAAGCATCGGTGGTTCAGTGGTAGAATGCTCGCCTCGGCCCGGGTTCGATTCCCGGCCGATGCACATCGTTTTGTTTATTATCTAGGTCATGTATGACCCGGAACTGAGAAAGGAAGTAGCTGTAAGAAGCATCGGTGGTTCAGTGGTAGAATGCTCGCCTCGGCCCGGGTTCGATTCCCGGCCGATGCACATCGTTTTGTTTATTATCTAGGTCATGTATGACCCGGAACTGAGAAAGGAAGTAGCTGTAAGAAGCATCGGTGGTTCAGTGGTAGAATGCTCGCCTGCCACGCGGGCGGCCCGGGTTCGATTCCCGGCCGATGCACATCGTTTTGATTATTATCTAGGTCATGTATGACCCGGAACTGGATTCTAATTAGAAAGGAAGTAGCTGTAAGAAGCATCGGTGGTTCAGTGGTAGAATGCTCGCCTCGGCCCGGGTTCGATTCCCGGCCGATGCACATCGTTTTGATTATTATCTAGGTCATGTATGACCTGGAACTGAGAAAGGAAGTAGCTGTAAGAAGCATCGGTGGTTCAGTGGTAGAATGCTCGCCTCGGCCCGGGTTCGATTCCCGGCCGATGCACATCGTTTTGTTTATTATCTAGGTCATGTATGACCCGGAACTGAGAAAGGAAGTAACTGTAAGAAGCATCGGTGGTTCAGTGGTAGAATGCTCGCCTGCCACGCGGGCGGCCCGGGTTCGGTTCCCGGCCGATGCACATCGTTTTGATTATTATCTAGGTCATGTATGACCCGGAACTGGATTCTAATTAGAAAGGAAGCAGCTGTAAGAAGCATCGGTGGTTCAGTGGTAGAATGCTCGCCTGCCACGCGGGCGGCCCGGGTTCGATTCCCGGCCGATGCACATCGTTTTGATTATTATCTAGGTCATGTATGACCCGGAACTGGATTCTAATTAGAAAGGAAGCAGCTGTAAGAAGCATCGGTGGTTCAGTGGTAGAATGCTCGCCTGCCACGCGGGCGGCCCGGGTTCGATTCCCGGCCGATGCACATCGTTTTGTTTATTATCTAGGTCATGTATGACCCGGAACTGAGAAAGGAAGTAGCTGTAAGAAGCATCGGTGGTTCAGTGGTAGAATGCTCGCCTCGGCCCGGGTTCGATTCCCGGCCGATGCACATCGTTTTGTTTATTATCTAGGTCATGTATGACCCGGAACTGAGAAAGGAAGTAGCTGTAAGAAGCATCGGTGGTTCAGTGGTAGAATGCTCGCCTCGGCCCGGGTTCGATTCCCGGCCGATGCACATCGTTTTGTTTATTATCTAGGTCATGTATGACCCGGAACTGAGAAAGGAAGTAGCTGTAAGAAGCATCGGTGGTTCAGTGGTAGAATGCTCGCCTGCCACGCGGGCGGCCCGGGTTCGATTCCCGGCCGATGCACATCGTTTTGATTATTATCTAGGTCATGTATGACCCGGAACTGGATTCTAATTAGAAAGGAAGTAGCTGTAAGAAGCATCGCTGGTTCAGTGGTAGAATGCTCGCCTCGGCCCGGGTTCGATTCCCGGCCGATGCACTTCGTTTTGTTTATTATCTAGGTCATATATGACCCGGAACTGGATTCTAATTAGATAGAAAATAATTGTAAGAAACATCAGTTGTTCAGTGAAAGATTTTTTATAATAATTAGTAAACGTCCTGTTTAAAAAGACATACAAATCAATTAATCATTACAGTCGATTAATTTGATCGAAGGTTTATTTTTCATTCTCAAGAAAAAAAATAATGAAAATAATCCATAACTTTGAAGTATGATATATTCAAAATGTTTTAATAATTCAATAAATTTTTGTTCTCAGAGGAAACTAAATTAAGTGGTTTATTATCCAATTTGTTTAAATTAGTTCACAATGAATTTGTGATGATAAGTAAAGCTGGAGAATCTCTGAAGATATCTTGATTGTTTCTCGAACATTTGGTTTACGGTTAAAGGTTTATTTGTGCGGGAAGTGCACAGGTATTTGTGAATTATACGATTGAGAGATGGAAAAGTTAGAAGCCATCGAATTAGTTCCGGACAATTACACTTCCTCCAAAGCAACACTGCCAGTGCGTCGAGTCGAAGAATTTAGAATCGGTTTCGCCATGTCCCGACCTCAAAGGGAATCAAACTTCTTCGCTTTTTCATCTTCCCGCTAGGAAAACGTCCGCGTCCTTTGATGTGGACACTCAGATACTGATCCAGGGCTACAATTGTTTGTTCCACATAATGTTTCTTAAAGATATCCAACTTTACAAACAATCTACTTTTTAAAATTAAGTTTTATTTATTTTCAACAAATCAATCCTTACTCGCGGATCAATCTTGAAACCTTGAAAGATTTATATAACAAGCTTTACTGATAATGAAACAAACATATTTTTTTAAGAAATCGAAAAATAAATTGCTTTTAATTATAATATACATTTTAATGCCACTCTTCACTTATCTTTTTAATTTTTGTTATGATGATTAATTTGGAGCATATGCTGAATTATCATTCATAATATGAAAAATATCAATTTATTTTTATTTTTTATCAAATATAAATCTTGTTATATAAAATAAATGACAATAAACCGTTGTTAAGAATTTTCAAATGACAGTTTGGTCACAACATTCCACTTTTAAAAAAATATTATAACAAATTAAACAAAAATAACAGTATATTATTCTCCAAGGGATTAAAGTTGTCGTTATTTACGAAAATGAAATTTGTGTCACGAGCCATAGGCGAGTAATGCAAATCATTCCAGTGAATAATGGCCATAATCCTGATTTAAAATACACGGTAATAATTGATTTCTGGTTCTGTGATGTGAGTTATGATTTCATGATTACTATTCTTAACCGAAAAAAATGAAATAACGGGGATATATTTATAACTATAGGAGTGGACAAACTTTTTTTACGGCATACATAGAAAGATACTTTTTCTACAACCACTATAGAATATGGCACTTTTCTCATACTATATGAACTTGAAAGTTGCATACTTCCCACAATCGTGGGTAAAGTAAAAGTAAAATATAACTTTATCGCAATTATTTAACTTTCTTTGCATTATACCATTCCTGTATAGTAATAATTATAGTTGCATGTAGTTGTTCCCAAACCATGAAGAACAAAAGTTTAGGAATTTAATTTCATCATTAAGTATTTTGCATCGTACAACTATTATAATGAAAAATGAACCTACACATTGATATACATATTATGAATTATATTGCATATTGCCAAATTAGAATGAACCCCGTCGTGTAACTTAAATGTCAAGAAATAGTTTCATTGCCGTATCATAGTAATTTTAAATGAAGGGTCACAATATACATTTCTACTGTTCATAAAATTCTTTATTAAACTTATTCAACAATTATAGTTATGTTCTTTAAAGAACAATTTTTTTATTTACTTTATTTTATATATGTAAATATTTTACCTCTTACTTTTTGTATTTCACAATTATATTTATTAAATTCTAAATTATTACCACACAATTTAGAGCATTTTTAAGTTTCTTAAATCCCATATTTTTTTAGGATGGTACGCTACTGTAGAACGGAAGTGAAGAATAACTATCCGCCATATGCAATACCCATCCTGATCGCAAGGTTGTTTCTTAAACCCTCTTTCCTGAGATTTTATATTTAAAGGTTCAAAGTATCAGTTTTTTCCTTAATTAAGTACATTTAACTATACTTCTTACTGATTTCAAAAAAAAAATATATTATTGAAGTCAAATACGAAAATTCGTAATTTTATATAAAATTTAGTTACAGACATAAAATTTTATCAATTCCTGTATAAAATACAATATTCAGGGTGTGCAACGAAATGCGGAACATAGGACTTTAACATGGGATTTCAAAAAATTGCGGATACTCTCTCTCCTGATAGATTGAGCATAAACTACAAGAGTATAAATACGTTGTTCGAGATTAAATTCTACATCATTTAGCCATGGAATAAAAGAAAATATCTATCAGTCAGTGTAGAGAAGTTTCACTAATTATAATACTTATTGTCCATATTTTAATATTATTTAAGTTGAATTCATTTCATTCATTTCATTAACAATATGCTAATATTAACAAAACAGTACAAATATAACTGTCACAATTGACACACAGATATTTTCTTTTATTTCCATGCGTGCCTGATTTTGAACGAAAATGTTACATATTATATTTAATAGAACTCGTACTGCAGACGTGCTGTTACAACAATTATGATCTTATCTGATGTAGAATTTAATTTTGAACAACTTAGAACTCTTGCAGTTTTGCTCTAAATCTATCAGGAGAGAGAGTATCCGCAATTTTTTAAAATTCCATGTTAAAGTACTATATTCCGCATTTCGTTGCACACACTGTATACCAATTAACAGTCGTCAACAAAAATGCATATTTTTAATTGCACACATTACTGCTAGCAGCAATTATTCCTCTGATTTCATAAATTTTTCTATGAAGTCATCAAAACGTAATTATAACTTATAAGGAAAAATATCTGTTTACAACATGGAATATGGTTTGTGGATTTTCCGTTTAGCGGTATCGCTACAATAATAAAAATCTCCATCTCTTACGCGTGAGTCAAAACAAGTTTTGAAGTTTTTATCTTCAGTCGCCAGTCTACCTTCGACGAGTACAGCCACAGGAAAGAACAAGTACAGTAAAATGCGCCTAACTTGTGTAGTGTTGTGTTTACTAATACATTTAATAGTGGCACAGAAAAAAGACAAAAGATGTAATAGTGATAGAAAAGTCGCAACAATAAACCAAGGTTTTGAACCATATTGGTTTCAAGTGTACTTCTATGGATGTCTTCAAGGAAACAAATTTCCAGATATACCAGCGTATCATATCACAATTAAAGATCATTTTAGTTCGTACAATCCTCTGATAGAAATAACGAACTTTCCATTGTTAAAAGAAGTATCTATAGATGATATACGTATAAATCATATACCAGAGTTTTTAAACTTACCAAAAATTGAAAAAATATCAATGTTTAGTAATGAAATCACTACTATACCAAGTAAAGCAGTAAGTCAAATACCTGTCAAAGAATTAGTTTTCTCCAGAAATTCCATAAGAACTATTGGAAAAGGAGCATTTGGAAACAGTGTTGAAGTAATTTATTTAACCTGCAATAATATAAGTACGTTATCTCCTACGTGGTTTTCAAATCCCGCAGTGGTCAAAGAATTAAGATTGGGAGGAAATAAAATAACAGCAGTTCCTGATAACATGTTTAAAGATTTTATCAACCTCGAAGACTTGGAACTCAGAAACAATCAAATTTTGACACTAGGTGTCGGTTCAATCAGTGGTCCTACACAAATGAGGTTACATCTAGGTTATAACAACATCTCAGAAATTAAACCAGATGTTTTTGGTCCAAAAGTAAATATCAGCAGTTTTAATATTGAATATAATAGGTTAAGTTTCCTACATCAAGCAATGATGGATAAAATTATTTCGAAAAACATCTTCACATGGGGAAATCCTTGGCAATGTCCCTGTTTGAAGCCAATTGATGCCTGGATATCAAAGAACAATGACAAATTTTCGCAAGGTCTACCCAGAGATGAAGATCCCAGCTGTGTTACAGCCTTATCGTTTAGAGATGTTTGTGTTCCTTTTGTAGATGATGATCTTTACGATACGTTTATACAGAGATTTGAAATTAGTCCATTTCAATTTTGTTGAGATGTAATCAAGTAGATTGAATATTTTTCCAATTGATGTAATCAATTTAATGTTTCGTAATCATTGCATACATACTTGTAAGTCTAATAAAGATCTCATTTCTTAAACTAGTTTATGTTTATTTTATTATTACCTTTAATAATTCTTTTGAAACAAGATTCTATGTATTATTCATGTCTACTTTTTTTAATGATTATTTTTTTGTTTTTCAATGTAAGGTAAGTGATTTTTTTTATTAAATATATAGTGAATTACAAATACGATCTGACGAAATCATATATTTTTTAATTGTTATGGAATTGGCTATGATATTTGATATTATTATTAGTCAGTGATGAGAAAGTAATGCTGGAATTTCCAGCTCCACTGATCTTGACCTCAAGTAATCTCCGAGGTCTGAGAGCAACGAATACAATTCTTTTAGTTTGCGTTTGTGGAAGGTCACTTTACATAAACGCATAAACAATAACAAAAAATATGAAATATATTCCTTGGCATTTAAAGTCATATGTTTTTTTAAATTAAAATAAATGATACTGTAATATAAAACAAGCATACAATTGAATTTTTTTTGTAATAGGCAAGGATGAATAATAATTATTTGTATATCAAGGGACCAGTGGCGTAACTAGAATTTACAGCCCACCCGCGTTACTGCAAGGGACTAAAGTATAATTTTTTATTACGCATATGGAATTTATTCTACGAGGTGATAGCCGAGGAAAATAAGCCATGTAAGTAATAAAAAATACTTTAGTCTTTAGATGTACATTATATTTTTTCTGAAATCGTTAAATTATTAATTAAAAACAAATAAATAGCATTATGTGTACTACCCTATTTAAATTGTACCGAAAATGGTGTAAGATCTTGTACAATTTACAGGCTACTCTAAAACAGCCTTTAAACTGTAAATTTTAAATTTAAATTAATTTATGGTTAATTTTGTTTGTTACATTGATATATTCAAGAAAAGTGCGCAGAATTAGAGCCAATATATTGAACAAGAAATTTCATTAGTATCATACAAAACTTCGTCAAAATCTAACCATTTTTTGTTCAAGATATTGTACCATTTCTATTTATTGTCCTGTATATGAGCTAGTCTACAACGGTCTTTACACTTAAGCAACAGAAATTGGTTGGCATTTCCCCTAGGTTTTAGAAACTTAGACTTTCATTTAATACTGATTTTAAAATTTAAAATAAATAAAGTAAACTAATAAGTTAGTTTTATGAGTTTTAGATTTATCTATTTACATTTGTTTTGAAAAAAAAATCATTCAATTTACGTAGGTAATACTCAAATGTCTTGGAACTAAACGAATTATCATTCAATATTGATAATTATAAAACAAGTTTTGAAGAATAAGCTTACAGGGTTTCATAGGGAAAAACATTGAATTTATCCTTTCATAATGTCATTTATTATATACTGTGGATTCCAAAGTATCGACGTAACTATATTTCGTAAGAAAAGTGTATCGAAAGGTCGCAAACTGTTTAGCAGGAATCGTGTAGGGCACATCAACGAAGAAATTATAGTTTCGGGAATAATTTAGCGAGACACACTTATGCTAGAAACCCCGGGCGGTATTCGTTCTATCTACTAATTGTACAAACTTTTATAAAATCGCGATTAAAGTATGATTAAAAAAAATCATCAATAAATTAAATCGATTGTCACTTTTTTCCTAATGGATTATTACAATCGAAATAGTTCAGTTAATCAACGAAAAATATGACTAAATTTGTTGTAATCAAAGACCGCAAGATGTCTCTAGTACCAATGCTTACATAACCTACAATATGTTGAGTTGCGTAATGTTAAGTTGGCGTACCTGCGTTTCCTTGAGCTTGGAGAGCTTGGGATTTAGATAGTAGGAGATGCCGGAGGCGGCGCCGGGCAGCATGAGCCCGCGCACGAGCAGGATGGTGAGCACGACGTAGGGCAGCGTGGCCGTGGCCCACACCACCTTGCCCGAGCTCTTCACGCCCTTGAACAGCGACAGGTACAGCATGCTGTACACCACGAGGATGCACACCACCAGCTGCCACTTGGGGTAGCCCACGTCGTGCAGGCCGTCGCTTAGCTGCATCTCCAGCACGGCGCGGCTGCAAAACAAACAAGTTGCGTTACTAGTTGGAGAAACATTTACTTCTCTTTTCATACAAATACGGTAGACATAGGCGTCCGAAAGGGAAAGAAAGAGGGATCGCTTGTCCCCTTTCCTGGCTTAACATAGCATCGTATTTTTAGATCTTTACAAAATAATATCGTAAATGGTAATATAGTGCATAAATAGTTACAGTTTAAAAGAAAATTATAATAAGTTTAATTGCAATATCAGTGGCGTAACTAGGAAGAGTACACGCCTGCAACACGGGTGGGCCTCACAGGTCAGGGGGCCTCACCACAGAATAGGTTTATACAGAAGCGACAGTAAGACAGAGAAACGAGAATTAGGGAGAGATGGGAAATGTGCACAAATTTAAAGGGCCCATTGTTTAAAATCGGAAGGTTTCCTCACATCTTAGAGATAGATAGGGAAAGTGTACAAATTTAAAGGTCTACACAATGCTTCAAGGTCATTGAACTGAATAGGGGAACATGAAAGGTACCGACACGGAGTGTCGCTTCTGTATGTAACTATTCTGTGGCCTCACTTCGGTTCTACGTTATTAAACCACAATAAATAGGCAATAGCGACAATATATCTGCATCATTGGCTTTTTATATCTTCTTCAATGTCTGCATATTGAACGCGTTTGAAATCTGCCGCTGTCAATAATTGGAAGATTGTCGTTTCTAGGATACTACTTTCATTAAACTGATGATAATGGGGTATGTGATCACAGTCGAAGTTCATTATATAAATCATTAAATATAAAAACTAACCACTTTACTTTGCATTAGCAACTTAATGTTTTGGAGAAAGGACTTGTGATATCAACATGTTAGGATCGTGGAAAGTAGACTGTCTTTTACGATCCAAATCTATCTCTCTTTTTTCACGATTCTACCATGTTGACTTTACAATATCTCTTCCCAAAATTTTTATTAATTATTTTCTTGTAAACTACAAATAATGAATCCTATTAGAAATTACGGGCATTTATTTATTGTCTCTATTGTGACTGTAACTTCCACTGAGCGATTTTTCAGGATATGAAAAATAATTAAAAATCAAATATTTAGCATTGTTAGATATTAAACGTGTCCATAAGTTTTATTTGAAGGTGTCAATTGCTGATTTTGCGAATATGAAAGCACAGAAAATTAATATACAATTCAGATTTTCATAAAAATGGTATAAGCAGTATATTATGTGAATTTTATTTTTTGTTACTTCTATAATTTATTAAAAGTTTTCTAAAATATATTTTATAAAAATACAAAACTAACGTGAGTTAATTTCTTTTATAAAAATATTTTAAATTAACTTACCTCAGATACATAATACAAAATATAAGCGAAAATATTAACATTTATTTTGTCAAAAATATACCTTATTTTTTATTTTGATACGATATACTACCACAGCTGGAAAAACTGGCCTTAGTCGTGTAATTTTCGCTGCAATTAGTAACTCTAGTGATAATTGTAGGTGTAATTTGAATATGATTGGTTCAATTTATCAAAATACTGTAATTTAATTGTATGACTGATTATGAGTGTAATTGTCAGTAATAATATAACAAGAGAATATGAATAAATTGACAAATTTTTCGAAAACTGTTAGACAATGAACACGAAGGCCTGTAGGGCTATTGACAAATGACACGGAATTTGAGAATAAAACTGGAGAATTATTCTCTAATTTATCAAACTCTCCAGTTCTAATTACATTATTTTTTGACCTATAAATTTGAAAATCGGTCTCATTCGCTTATTTTACTTATTTGATTATATATATATATATATATATATATATATATATATATATATATATAATACATTAGGTCTATGATTATATTGTATAATATGGTTAGCAACTTATTAAATAGTAAGTATACGAGTATTTCTATTTCAATAAGGAATGAAGTTTTGAAATAAAATTTTAATCTTTTAAATTTATGTAAAATACAAACTTTAGATAGTTGAGTGATATCATTAGGTAAAAGAGCAAATAAATTTACTGGGATATGAAAGTGGACCAAAATTTAATCTACGTAAAAGACGCCAGATGCACTTCGTAAAAAGTAACGAAATGTGCTCGTTTATAAACGAGGATTGCAGGATTTAATATACATACTCGTTACATGAAAAGAAATGAGTTAGGTACATATTTTATATAAAATATATTATAAAACAGATTTAGATAACAATTTTTACGCTGTTTCATTACATTTGATACTAATGAATATCGAATTCTAACAAAATATTTTGAATTATCCAATAAACTAAACATGCATTAATGCAAATCAGATAGGAAATCATTCAAATAATAGGATACTGATGAAAAATAAATAAAAATATATGAAAATCTTGATATTATGGCAATTGAATAATACTCATGAAATGTGATAATTTTAAAAACAAGGAGTGGTTCAATTTTTGTAGAAATAATTCAACTGAAACTAGACTAAACAGGCATGAGATGCTGGTTGCATATATCAAGATTTTAAGTAACTATTAACACGGTGACTTTGTTCTATTCATTTTAGATCTTTTTACCTCTCGCCACTCAATAATAGAAATGTTGAAATCATGCTAAAAATCTGATAGTGACTTTTCAATGGATAAGTACGTTTTGAAGTCCCTAGAACACGATTTTTATATTTTTATGGTGATGTTTGTCCGTGTGTGTGGATGGATTACTCAAATACTAGTTAATAAATAAAGTTGAAATTTTGGATATAATATTCTGACACTCTAGAATCTAGATTATATATGATTAGATTTTGGTGTTAATCGTGCAACCCGAAGTGGTGCTTTCATGAATTGTTTTTCTGAAATATCTTAATTAATTATGAATATATGAGATTTTTTGATAATAATAATAATATTATCTCATTAGCTAAAATTTTATAGTTCAAATTTGAAACAATTGCGGTATTATTGTAATTGAAATAATTGACAGTAAAAATAATAATAATTATAGAGTACTCTAAAAGTAATTGTACTAATACTGTAAGTACTAATTATTTTAATAATTCATGTTACCATCTCCAGACGGAAAATATAAATATTAATAAAAAGTGTAAAGAGAACAAGCGAGAGGTTAATGTGCTGACCACATCAGATTTTTTATCATTGTACTATTGTACATACAAAAATTTTCACGAATGTACAATAATGACATTTCTCTCACGTAGAGTAACGGTTTTTTTATGGGGAATTAATTTATATCTATGGTTTAAGTATGTGAAATAGTTATATTTGTATTAAAAGCGTAAAAATGATGTTTTTAGTACGAGAGAATGTTACTTTTTGACGAGGTTTGCCGAATTCACGCTCGGAATTCAAAGAATATTTTTCTTACAACAATTTGTCCAGAAATTATTATAGAAACCAAGAAAAATAAATATAAAAATATGCTTGTATCTTAGGAAAATATCATAGTTACTTTTATAACTAAAGAAAAATGAAAGTTGTTTATAGATATTAAATTGTTAATTTATAACCGGGAAATAAAGTTTTTCAAAATCGGAAAAAATGTTTTTTTTCAAGGTTTTGCATGGTTGTCACGGTAATGTATTAAAAACATAGTACATGAAAAAATGATATACTTTATAACTAAAAATTAATGCACAAATTTCAACATTTTTTGGCATTTATAGAAAAGTTTTTTTTTTGTATTTGATGGGAAATTTTATTGCCATTGTATACTAAGTTAAGCAGAAGCGAAGTTCAATAGGATCTAGGATTAATTTTGCTTAAATTTTTGAAGCACGGTGTTTTGTTCTTGGGTTTCGCACGATTTTAGTTTGTTACCTAAAAACGGTTGCAAATTTAATAAAAACAATTTTATTATTAAATTTTAAAACTGACATTACTGGATATAATGAAAAAGTCACTACAACTTAAGTACCTCAAAATCCGCTACTATAAGGAAATAAATTATTATTGACCTAGGTCCATGGTTACCAAGTAGAGGTAGTGTAAAACAAGCACTGAATTGAAACGAGATTATTAAACCATAGCACATAGCATAGTAAGGAATGCATGACTTACTGGAAGAACTCGGAGGCAGCGGTGTTCTTGTGCGAGCGGTTGAACATGGAGACGTTGGCGAGGCTGGTGCTGTCCAGGCAGTCCTCCGTGTTCCACGAGTTGTTGCAGTGCAGCCAGGGGAGCTCCGGCTTGAGGCTGGACGCCAGGTAGTACAGCGCCCAGCCGATGATGACGTTGTAGTAGAACGACACGTAGAACGCCACCAGCACCGCGCAGAAACCCACTCCTAACAACAACATCCACAACGAAGTTAGATTACATTACTTCCTACCATAGCTTTTCAACAAAGGGAATATCCAGACAAATTAGGAATAGTCCCACAATATTTTAAAATGAACTAACAAGGGATGGTCACGTTGTTTCCTCGCTGAGATCCTGACGCACCATTTTTTTTTGCATTTTGTACATTAAAATTAGACTATTTCCAGATTTATACCTGCTATCTTTGGAGATATCTTGATTTAGAAGATAGTTTGTATTGAAACTAATGTTGCAACATAAGATGTACATTATTTTTCATTAATTTTCTAATAGATTATCCAGTTCAAATTATTTCTTGTCATTTATTTACGACATATTTATTATAAAATTGCCCGGAAGTATTTAAATTTAGTTTATCAATAAAAACAGGAAGTTGAATTTTATGTGTAAAGCTTATGCTCGTCATATTAATATAAATTATATCGAAAAGTTTGCTAGAAAATAAATTAAATGTACTTTAAATTAAGTGAATGTTGTACTTTTTTTAAATAAAAATAATTATATTATAACAATTAGATTAATAATCAAGATAAAAATTATAATTGGATTAGATTCTAAAAATAAAAACTATCTTGTAAATCATGATATCTCTAATGATTGCAGCTACAAATCTGGAAATCGGTTAGTTTTCATGTTTTATATTTAAACAAAAAATGTCCCGTTAAAATGTCAGCGAAGAAGCATCGAGACCTTGCCTTGTAAGTAATTCGTATTTTCTATTTTATAACTAAAATTCTACTCCTTTAATGTTCTATCCTTAATTTCTCGAATTAAAAAAATATTCATGAATAAATTTCGGATTTCAAAATACAAATTGATTAAGTGAGAGATTATTTTTTTAAGCTGTTTATCATTTTTTTATATTTTTCATTGTATCTTTTTAAAAATATAATAGTAGGTAATAATTAAAAACATTTGTAATGTTTTATTTATAGATACGTTATTTTCTTTGAAGATAATAAATGGTGTACTAATTTAAGGAGTTGTGGATTTTGTGTTTAATCTAGAAGTGACTATGATTGCGTATGATGAAAGTATAAATGATATGTTACCTTTGAAAAGAGGACATATCCGCCAAACGCTAATGGATCCTTGACGGTTAAATTGGCCCAGAATAAGTTCCATATAAAATAAGGGCACCGCACCGAACACCAACATCAGCGTGTAAGGGATAAGGAAGGCACCTGAACACACACAAAAACTAATTTTACTATATTATTCTTTTCATTTTAGTAGCTAAAATAATAGTTATTTCATATTTTAACCTTTAATGTTTAACATAATTCAATTACTAATATCATAAACAGTCAAATAACTTGCTTTCCTTTCGTGTTAGGCACAACGATATGTTTCAAAAAATCGTCACATTTTAGATCGACAAATTAGAAAATTAGATTATGTAAATTTTGACGTTTAACATGGATTGTTAAACGTCAAAGTTTGTGTTGTTACAGTATCGCTAAAATGCCAATTCAAGTGTACATTGTCAAATTGTGAAATAATGTCAAATAAGAAAAGGACAAGATATAATTGCAATATATTTTTAAAAAGAATATCATTATTAAGTAAGAATTTTTAATATAATAATGAATTTTTCCTATAATAATATCCATGTTATACTGCTGGTAACACTGTTCATTTTCCTCTCTAGAGAAGGAAAAAGAATTTTTCTCACTATTTCGCGAAAAGAAAGTAGAGCTTTCTATGCATGACGTGAAAAAAAAACCTTATCCCAGGAACTTCGCACACGATGTCAATGTAATCTAACAACTGTAAAAAATACCTACTTTATGTCTTGTTTTTAGAATAAATTTTTTTAACATTTTTTTACAGTAGTAATAAAGTAAAATGTAATAAAAACTTTGAAAAAATTTTAAAACTAGAAAAATTTCGATAATCGCCTCCTTAACATATAGGTATAGTTTGTTTCAAGAAAATTGAGGGATCTTCATAAAGTGATTCAGACTTCGTGTGCCATAAAAACATTTGAGATTAAAACACAATTCACTACTTTTAAAAAACCATGCTACAATATCCATAGAAAGGAATTAACAGAAAAAATCGATTTTAATCATATCAATCATATCATATATGTTTATTAGCAAAAAAGTAATATTGTTATACACATAATAGATTATCGTAATTTTTCTATAGCTATAAAGAATCATTTATGCAAATATGCCTCAATTTTCTCACTGTACTTTAAATAATAATGAAGATTAGTATACTTTTTAAATTTTTTATTGAACTATTCAGATATTTTGGGTTTGTCAAATAAAAAATCGTCCCGAGCGGAAAAACTGTAACTACGCCACTGAATATACTCCCTTTTATTGTAAGATTTGTCACCCTCTTGCTATAAGAAACTCGAAAGACTTACAACTTATCCACATTTCGATCCATACTGTTACAACCACTAACCACTCCCCCACCATAGTCCCTAAGTTTTGTTCAAGTAAGATAGGTTCATACCGCCACCATTCTTATAGCAGAGATAAGGAAACCTCCAGACGTTGGCCAGGTCGACGGCGAAGCCGATGATGCTGAGCAGGAAGTCGGCGTTGGAGCTCCAGGTCTCGCGCTGGTCGTCCACGCGGCCTCCGCCCCCGCCCTCGTCTTCCCCTGGACTCGCTGGAGCTACGTACGTCTCGTAGCCCTTCTCGTCTTCTTCGATCTGGACGTGGAGATCTTCTAAAACGGAAATGAAGATTCAGTTTTACAAATCACTAATAATTGTTTATGAGTTTATGTAATAAGTGAGGAAAAGGTGGTTATTCATTGTATGCAAAAATTGCAAAACGAGACGCAGGCGAGTTTTATAAGAGCAAAATCAATGCCGTATCTAGGGAATTTTCCAGAATTTTTTTTAATAAGAATTGTGTGATTATCTCAGAAATATATAAAAAAAATATTTGTTTCATAAAAACATTCAAACATAAAAAAAAATTATTCATGTTGGAAACTTAAACTTATTTATACGCCCTAAAATGAGGGCGTAATTTGGCTTTTATTGTCGCAGGGCGTATAAAATTACTAAGCAACAGTTACTCAAACAAAATGTTTTTTAGTGAATAAATGTCAAACAATACAATAAATTTGATTAATAAATATTTAGCATTTATTCTTTTTCATACAAATCTTTTGGAGTTTTAGAAACCAACTTGGTCCGTGCAGCCTCAAATTTCATAAATATTTCGTCATAACAACCAGAACGGGACTGTCTATTTATATATTTGACAGAGACAGTGACACTTCGATTATATTAAATTTGTTTAAGAACAAATAATATAACAACTATCTATAAAGAAACCACAGCATAGAATATATTATTACAGATTTTTTTTCATTTCGAGTACTAAAATGAGATAAAACGTTGTACCTATATACCACGAGCATCATCAAAATTATGCTCTTAATACATGAATAACTATTATGAAACAAATAATAAAATGAGCAAAAACATAAAAGAATTATTCTAAACATTCATGACATGAATCATAGATTAGGTATATTAAATAAAATCAGTCAAAAATATAAGAGAAATAGAAAATGAACTAAAATCGAACAAAAGGAAATAGTTATATAGCTAGGTTTAAATAAATAAAACATTAATTACAGGAACTAAGTATAACAAAAAATAATTATAATTTAAGAGATTTTGTGTTATGTTTTACAGACAATATGACTAAAGCAGTAAGTAATTGCTCATTATCGAGTTCTAAGATTTTTCTGCCCAAGATTAAAATGTCACCTCTCAAAAAATAACTATCGTGACAATTTTATTTATAAAATAGCATTACAGTAAACTTAGTAATTAGTTATTAGTTTGAATAATATAGAATTAAAACATCGGTGTCGGTATTTAAATTTTTTTTTTATTGACTGAAAGATGAGAACATTTTAGATGTTTAATTTATTAATAACAATTTTAAATCAGAGAGTAATATAAATAAAATGATATGTATCTAATACTTATAAGAAAAATTCTCAATCCTACCAATACAATAATTTTCATATTTTCTATAGCAATTTATTTATGTCAATAAAAATTTGTACTATATTTTAAAATAATTTTGCTATTACATAGTTTTTTTTTTTATAATTCGGTATAATATCAAATTAATCAAATGATATGTAATTTTGTATTTTCCCCTAACTCACTAGTGTCGCTACGACTTATATATCTATATTGAGGTTTGAGTCTTTTTGTACAAGAATAACAAGGTGCCCCTAAGGCCCTGCCCTAGATACGACACTGAGAAAAAGTTATATAACCTCCCAGTTTCCTTACGTGTTTCATACAATAAGTTTGCTATTTGAATATGTACAAAAAAATATTTGAATGCAGATTTTTCATTTTCCTATTAGTACAAGAGTACAACCATTACTTTTAGTTAAAACGGGGGGCAACAGTCTGCAAAAAATGATTTCTCATGTTAATCTTCTATGTGCACATTGAAAAAAATACACCCGGTATAATAAATATGCATGTTGATATATGAAAATAAAAATAATATGAGAAAAATAAATGACCATTTAAAATAGTTTCTTTTCATTTAATGAAAATTACACGACTATTGAAATACTAATTCACTTCACTTGTTTGTAAACAAAGCAATGTAGGTCGAATTTTGTTTTTCATTTGTGAAGTGTCGTCACATGTCAGCATTTTGACGTGGTACCAATAATCAGTATTGTGATATTGATAATGGGATATAGCGGATAAACTTTTTAATTCACAGTAATTACCTGAACGTACAATTCATTGCGCTAATTCATTTATCATTTCCATTTTACAAATTTGATTTTAACACTTACTTTACGCTTTTTTTCTAACATATTTGTAATTATTTATTTGATTAAATATCAAAATATTTAATAAAAATATTAATTGTGTTGAAAAGATTAACAACAATTTAGACCTTAATTATAAAATTGACATTCTACATTATTAAAAAAAAAATAGTTTTTTTCCTCTTGTATATCTCAATTATTTATTTTTTTTTGAAAAATTTTAGTAGCCATATTTCAAGACAGTGAAATATAATATAATATAAAATTCACTCTTCTCGACTAATCACAGAATCAGAAATCAATTATTCACGTTTATATTAAATCTGTTGTGCTGTGAATCATACTTCCTACGGACGTTTGATAACTGACGGTATAGTCATTTGTTATTGTGTATTTTTATGTTGTCATTTTCTAAAATATTTATGCGTTCCGAATTTACAGGAGTAGAAAATATAATATTATACAACTTCATCTTCGCATATAAGCACTATCATAATCCCCTATATAATAATGTAAGGAACGAGACTCACCGCAAATGAGTCATCACGGCTGACCTGTCTGATCACGCCGCTATTGTTCGAGAATTTTTTAGAGTCCAGAAAGTTCTGGAATGTACAAGATTATCTGGCCGCAGATATAAAAGGGTCGTATATACCTATATGTTTATTTATAGTGTACTATTTTTTTATAAAGTTATACGTTTATTAAATTTAGTTATAGTTCACCTAAAGAAATAAACGTTACAATAATATAGTATAATCTTTGGACTTACTTTTTCTTAGTGTGCAGGTAAGTACTAATGTGGACTGTTGTTTATTTGGTTTTACTCGACCTGAAACAAAAGAATTCACATATTAAAAAAATTTATTCTTAGAGTTCATTTTACTTAAATTCTATGCGAGCAATCATTCGAATAATTATATTACGAAGATAAAGAACAAAATACACTGAATTGATAAATCTTCCAAATTTAAATCAATTAAAAGTTCCTATTCAAAATGTTTCTCAAAATATTACAGTTGTCCAAATGTCGAAAGTGATTCAAGAGTTTTATTTAGCAGATTGCTTAGCAATGGGATTCTCCACCATAGTAGCAAATTACGAAATTGATTGCTTATAGTCAATCCAGTCCTTAATTCTATATTGTAGGGACTATCAAAGTTTAAAAAAAGTTATTTGTTTTTAAGTTATTCGAGTTTTTAATGCTCTTAACTTCTACGTCACAATATTACACCTTTCTCTCTCACACATCTACCTAATTCCAAATTCTTGCTATTTCCAACCCTACTGTCAATTATCAGATGTCATATTTGACAATTAATCTTTCAATGCTAATCTAAATTTAGAAAAAATAGTTGTAAAATACTCTGCGAAAAGATTATTTAAAACATATTTATGTGTATACACTTAAAAAAATATTACGGTTTAACAAATAAGAATTAAGACTTTCTGAAAATTTCATATAAAAAAATTTAGAAAAATAGTTGAGGACCTCATTTATGGAGGAGTTTTTGAAAATTTATTGTAATTGTTGTTTCATTAGGAATTTTTTACAATATTTTAATATAACACTTCTATCAAATTCATTGGCTCTAATCATGGATACGACAAATCCCATACTTCCCGTTAAAAAATACTCACGGTATAATAAGTATATATCAGTCTAGTATAAATTTATATAGTTTTAGTAGATACTTTTACTGTTGTTTTTTTACGTCAATATAAATAGTAGTTTGAATATAATTTTAAAGCTTTTATGAAGAGAGAAAGTGTAATAGCCGTAGTGACGTTAAGTATTGATTTAAATGTAAATGCATCTTGAATAGACAGAAAGTAAGAGGTAAAAATAAATTTTATAAGTGAATCAAGTGTGGCAAATGCGGTTAAGTTGGCCAGGGGGGGCGCGGGGAGAAATCAGGTGGATGCGCTGCTGTTTTTATTCGATTTACCTAACCTTGCCCCCGTTCGCAAGACATTGCTTTACACTCTAAGAAGCGCTCCATTTAACTTATTTTTAAACCAAGAATTACTCCACCCAGGGAGTTATGTGTCGGTGGATGAGTGCAGTAAAGGGTTGTTCAATTATGTCAAGGTGAACGAAAACAAATCGACGAATCGAATGGTTATATAAACACATATTAAGGAGTATTGAAACAGGGACATGTTCAAATTTTTGCAATGGTGTTTGAAAAACTAATAGATTTTTTTTAATGAAGAAGAACTTTGGTTACAGAACCGATTTTCTTTGGCTCCTGAGCTAGTGCATTGAGGTCATTTTTTGAATGAATTTCTTGTTAATAATTGTAAAAAAAATGTTACATTATGTTAAAGTCAGAGTCTCATAACGTACACAATTTCTACGTTACCACAGAATAGTTACACACAGAAGCGACACTCCGTGTCGGTACCTTTCGTGTTCCGCTAGTCAGTTCTATGACCTTGAAGCATTGTGTAGCCCTTTAAACTTGTGCTCTTCCCCTATCTCTCTCAGATGTGAGGAAACTTTCCGATTTTAAACAATGGGCCCTTTAAATTTGTGCACCTTCCCCATCTCTCTCTAATTTTCGCTTCTCTGTCTTACTGTCGCTTCTGTATAAACCTATTCTGTGACCTTACTATGTGCAGGATAGCACTAAGGATACATCGTGCCCTGGGAGGAAAAACTAATTTGTACAGCCCTTTCTCCGCCAATAGAACATACCTATATGATAGTAGATTTTTAAAAGACAAAAGAAAATTAAGACATATAAGTGTATTCCTATCAAAAATGACTTCACTTCTCTAGCCTTCAATGATTTTTAAAAGATGAAATGAAAATTAAGAAATATAAGTGTAGTCCTTTCAAAAATTACTTCACTTTTCTAGCCTTCAATGCAGGTATATGATTTTGACATCACACGCGAGAAAAAGAAATAGGAGATAAAAGTTGAGATCATAATACAAACAAACCACCGCCATTTGTAAAGTTCTGTCACATGTGTATTGACATTTGAATGTAAAGATATTTTTTTTATATTTCAAATTTGTAACTTAGTTTATTTTATATTAAAATGAGTTTAACATCCGAAAATGTACCGAAAGTGCTCTATACATTTAGAAATATTGAAGACAATTCTTCACCTTCTTGCAGCTGTCAGCGTGATAGAGATTTATTTATAACATAGCAGCTGAGTTACAAGCCCATCTCATAGTAGCTCAAAAAAATAACAATAGATAGCAGCACGAAAATATGTCTATGTATAAATCCTCCAATGAGCAAATTTGTTGATTAAATGTTTATAATTTAAATCCTTCGCTATATTGATAGTTCTACAGAAATTATCGCTAAATTTGTTAGTCGCTCTTAGCTCATGAATGATCGTAAATAATTCTTTATTAGCTATAACTTGTTAAAAGATCGTTCACATAAGACCGAAGTTACGGAAATTGTCAAAAATATCTGTAAGCTATTCCCATATTTCGACAGCTTCCTACTAATTCAAAATTATTAATATAAATATAAATTAATAATAATAATAATTTTTATTATTGTTATTAAATAATGAATTTCGAACCAGCAATTTTAAATATTTCTATTTCTACAGAAGACCGGCGCTCCAATGTATTGCATAATTCCTTTTTACACTGCATTGCGAATAGTACCAAATATCTTATTTGATAAGATACCGAACGTCTTCGATGCCCTTTTTCTTGTAACGCCCGGGGTATACCTACTTTTGTAAGTGCTGATGATGGGCGAACTTAGCCCGAAACCTCCAATTTTTATATAAATTATAATAAATAAATCAGAAATCTAAAGGTTTCCATATTTATCTACATAACTAAAATATGTACTTGTTGAAAAACATAAATTTTCATTGAAATGGTCTTGTTAAATAGAAATTGTTTGCTGATTTAACCGACTTCGACACTTAAAAAGAACATCCTATATTATTTAATAAGGTATTTACGGAGCATTTTGGAATCAACAGGGAAAACATTTTGGATATTGGGTATTTCCTTTCTTTGAATTTAGACATTCGAGTACATTTTTTTTTCCACAACCATTAAGATATTTACTTGTTGTCTGTTTGTTATTGCTACGGATACATAGTATATTGTAAACACATTTTCATTTTCCACGGTAACCTTAGACAACATTTAGGTATAAATTCATATCTCACAGTTGCTAGTTGCTAGTTGCTAAGTAATGATGAAGATATCTTTATTATTAAAATATAAATGAATTAGGAAATAATATCGTGGTCGTAGAAAAAGTATAGTGTACAACTCGCTTGGAATAAATTCCATATGCTTGTTGTACAATATACTATTGTTGAATACTTAATTACAAAAATAAATTTAAAAAATAGTATATGTAACTTGTAGCTTATAAATGAGCCATTTGTATATTCATTTATATTAGACATTTTTATTAATTTTTATGTAAAATATACTCTTAAATTTTGTTCTTTTACAATATCTTGATATTTGTAAGTTGGTTGGAATAAAAGAACATGAATAGATAAAATCGAAGTCATCGTTTTATATTTATTACTTATTATATTACTCAGTTAAATATTATATTTAAATAATAATTTACTTTGGACATACAAGTCTAGAAACTTGTTACGAGAAAATTCAAATTTCTTGAAGCATGTAAAATCAGGCGAACACGGTTGTAAGGAGTTAACAGATGTAACAAGTAAATACATATATAAACTGACAACTGAGGATAAATTAGAAAGTGTTCTTAGAACTACAGCTTTACAGGTTCTCATGGAAACTAGGCTCAGATGTCTAGCATTTCTGAATGAAGTTATAAACGAGAGAAAAATTTAAAAATTGCAAGTTGTTACCAGGTGTTGGCAATATTTCTGAAACTAGGTACGATATAAAAGAAGGAAATTTCAGAAATTTTAATTTAATTTTTTATGAATATGTAAATCCCTGTTTGGCAATTGGAATAGAATTACAACGAAGAAGAAATAAAAATATAATATTCGAGATAATATTCTACGTGTTATTTATTTATGTCATTGTTACAGTTTTGCTATGATGTAATGTATGTCAAATTTATTTGAACTTTATAAAATTAGTTTTGATTTATGTGCGTGGTGTACTTAATTAAACCATATGTTTATTGTATCATAAACTATTTTAATACACAATATTAGTAGAAACGAATTAATATGTCACGTACTTATTCGTTATTCCTGTAAAGGGTGACCAATGAAATTGTTTAAGCATGGAAATTTCAAAAACTATAAGAGATATAAAGTCATTTAAATTAGCCAAAGTTGCTTCATTTGTGGATCATTTTATTTATGCTTCTGTTTTCCCTAAAAATACATACATGACTAGATATATACAAAAATGTAAATGTTTCAATTTTCGTTATTTCTTATAACTTCTTTATTTCAAAACAAAAAATATTTTACCTTGCATATTATTGAGGAACTTTTTAACGACGAATTTACTTTTCAAAAATTTGGGGCAACATAATAGGCTGTGAGACCCCTCTTCAACGAAATTAAAAATAAAATAATAGTTATTTGTATATTTGGTATTAAAGTATAATTTTTTTGTTAGATACGAATATAGAATTTATTCTACGAGGCGATAGCTGAGGAGAATAAACCATGTAATAATAAAAAATAGTTTAACCCTTAGATATACACTATATTTTTTCGAAATCGTTAAATTATTAATTAAAAACATAAATAAATAGCATTATGTGTTTGTAAAATATCAGCTAGCTATTGAGACGGGGATGGCTGTGATAACAAACGTACTGTCAAAATGTCAAATATTTCTTTATAATTTTCATTTATGTTTACATCTGCTTAGACGTCGTCTGCATGAAATCAGATAAATTATTATCAAAGGTAAATAATTAATAAATTCACCAATAATATTAGGTAGTGCTAAAATAAACTGCAAAAATATAATACTATTAAAATACAGTTTAATTCAGTCTGACAGATGAGTCCGTAAAGTTAAATTTTTACATAACAGTCTGATAAGTTTTACTTTAGCTACTACTTTCGTTAACTTCACGGAGTGATATCGTGTACTTTAGTATCAATTTCGAGCCCAAAATCAAACATTTTAATCAATATTAAATACGCTAAATTTATTTTATTTTTAATGTGCATGTATTTTATGTCGTTGAAAAAAGAAAAAAATACCAAATTTAACGGCCCTCATGAAAATTGAAAGTATGGGAAATTTTGAGTACTGCAGTTAAAAAGTGCCTCAACAAGGTACAAGTTTAAATAATTTTTGTATTGAAATAAAAAAGTTATAAACAAAAAATGAAAATTGAAAAATTTTTATATTTGTTTACATTTAGTCATCTATGTATTTTTTTGGGAAAAACAAAAACATGTATAAAATATTTCTAGATTCCTATTTAAAAAATAAAAATTGGCCACTTTTGCTTAATGTATAATGTGTAAATATATGTTACTAAAATTTACTTTCAGATTTACAGGTACTACAAATATTACTTTTAACGTAAACCTCAAAAGTGAGATGCAACTTACGAGATTCGACTTGCATAAACCGTGACAGACAGGAAGAGAATTTATGGAATGGAAAACAATTCAATAATTTGACACGCGATTGACAAGAGTTGCTGATAACGTAAATTCCGAACAAAACAATTTTCACCTTAACAAGAAGGAAAACTTTACATTGGCGGATTGTTTAAATGCCATGTATTTTTTGAACAAATTTGAAATAACTAATTGATGTGACCTTTAAACAACACTGCTGAAGAAACTGAAACTGGAAGAGGCAAACTGAAAGCAGGATTCCTTACAACAGATGTTGTGTCGATAAACTTTATAAAATCTTCACGGTGTATTTCGCTTAAAGTTGCAAATTATTTCATAATTATAAACTGTATTTTAACTCTATGCAATTTGAAATGAATATCATCTATTTATAGACGCAGGAACAATTACCAGATGCGCTATAAATGAATTTTGACGTAGATAAACTTTAAAATTTGCTTATTATTTAATGAGTTTCAGATTACTAATTGTTGTGACCTTTATATTGAAGAAATTCCACGAAATATTCTTAAGATACCTAATAAGAACAAGTTTACACAACGTATTCTTATTTATTCCTTATGTCCCGCCTTTGCAGGTAAATAAGATATATTCGTGCTAAAAACACTTTCACATGATCTCATTTTAATATTTTAAGGATTATGTCTGTATGTGTGAATAGCTTATCCGAAGTACTATTATTCTAATTTATTGATTTTCAGTAAATAAAACTCTGTTATATTAAACAAAAATCTTATTTTATTGTTTATATTTTTCTATACATGTCATGTAATGTCATATTTTATATTCACCGATTGTGAGGAGGAACTTGATTAAATTCAAGTTTTATGTAATCAAAATAGCATTTACTATAACTATTTCTGTAGAACTACGAAACCAAAAATATTCAAACTTCAAAAGATTTGGGTAATAATTAGAAGAGCTGTTTAATTTTTGGTAACAAATGATCAAGAAAAGTCACTTTTTATACTCTGTATGACACATATTATTTTTTGTTCCAACGTATATAGATATTTAAAAAAAAATTTGCTGCTTGATGTTTAATTTACAGGTTATCAATTTAAATCTGTCAATTGAAGAGGGTTTTTAGTAACTTTATTGTTAGATTATTTAGTTTTATAGTGACATTTAGGGCGATATTATAGTATTTGTTGTACAAGTTATTTCTTATTCCTTGATTCTACATAGTTCCTATGGATACCTACTTATTTTACTTTTACTCCGGCGACGTAAAAGTAAAAATTTCTACTCTGGTGGCGTAAAAATTAAACTTCAACCTTATCAATCACGTCACAAAAGATGTAAGACATCCCTTTCTATTTCTTAGTAGGTTTAAAGAAAAAAAATATGGTAGGCTCTGAATGTTTTGAAAAACATATGAACATTGCGGTAGACTGTCTTTTCAGAAGCACTCTTTATTATTACAATTATTTTTTTTAATAATCTCTCAAAGCTAAAAAATATCGAGTTACTTTACCGCACCGTTGTGCTTAAAATCGAAACAAGCGGAGATGTCAAGGGTGTTAAATTGCTATGTTTACATTTCAGGAGGCAAATAAATTATTTGGGTGATACCAAAATATATTTGTTGTTCTTGTTGAAAAGAATAAAAAAATAAATATAAAAGAAATTTTAAAATTGGAAAGAGAAAAAATCTCTATTTAACAGTACTGAAGACAACATTGAGCCTCATACTCGTATGAAAATTAAAAATTAGTATGAATTTCTCGAAACTATTAAAGCTACTAAAATTTTGAGGGCCATGTCAATTTCTCTTAAAATGTGGTTGTACAATCTACAAACTAGAAACTTATATGAACTGAAACAAGAATGTTATGTCAAAAAGTAAATCAGTGTTTTTTGCATTTTTTCGTGAAAACAAATACAACATTAAAATGGCCAACTAATGCACATGAGTATACAGTTACACACAAATACGAAATGAATATCATGATATAAAAAATTATTAAAACTTACTACGGGCTCTTTGTAATTGTGATTCTGCTTTAAAACAGAAACATTAAAATGTACTATATTAAATTTATGTAGCACAAAAAGCATTTTAATATAGCCTGTTTTAATTTTGACAGTTTTCGTCTCATCATGCTCAAAAATGAAAGTAAAACTAAGTAAATATACACATTTCTGAATGCCAAAACTTTGTATAAATGATATCATTTATTTACTTTATTTAAACATTATTGTCTACTCGCATTGTGTTACATTAAATATTGAAATTTATTCAAATGAAGTAAAAATTTTCACCGAAAGATTATATTTTGGTGCAGATTTAAAACAGTTAAATATTTCCTGGAATACCTAAAGAAGATTTAAAATTACAATTAAGTTATTTAAATCTCCTGCAATGAAGAATTCAAAAATTTAAATTTGCTGGGTAAGTTTTGTATTTTAACATTTTTATTTAATTCTGTAACAAATGTTATTGATTGAACTGTAAATGTTTTCGTGTGAAAGATTTGACTTCATCACGAAATGTTCTCATGAAAGTATGTAATTAAATTTCATTATGTTTCAATTCACATACACGACATGAACTCGTTATTTTGCTGTAATGTGTTAAGATGAAAAGTTGTATATTAAGTGAATTTTATGTTACACATTATACCGAATAACGTTTTCATTAGATTATGATACAATCTTTTACTATAGTTTATAATTTTAGATCATGCTTGTAAGATGAAAAAAATAATTACTTTTAATAAATTTTAAAATTATGTTTTAATATATACTATGTCATTATTTATTTATTTATTATACATATGTATAATAAAATTGTAATAATTGTATAATCTAACATTTTTAGATCTTATAATTAATAATTACATTCTATTTGACAGCGTTGTTAAACGTTTAATAAAAAATGTGTATAATTCAATAGACGTATAAGGAAGTCATGTGGTGTCTTTTGAATAGTGTAATATTTATTATAATGCATACAGAATATTTTAAACTCAGTTCGCAATCATTTACCAAATTCGCAATTCCGGACAAATAAATAATTTCAAATATTTGCAGAAATATGGCAATATTATACATCTTTAATAGAAACCTATCTAAACATTTATATGTCATATACTATGTGTACGTATTAATATGGACATATTTATATGCATATTGAAATTGCTTGAAGTGTAAATATTAATGATATCCAAATGATAATTGATATTTATTCTCTTCATAATTTACTGCAAAGTATTTCTGATTTAACAAATATTCTTTTGTTGAATCAATAACTGCATAATAGTTCTTTTGTTTGGAAAAATTTTCATTGTTACTGTCAAGCAAAAAATTGTTATGCAGGTCTTTGTTTACTAAACATGTATTGTTTATTTCGTATTGGCGGATTTTTATTTGTGTTAAATAACACTGACGTATTGTCCTTTAATCCCGGATTAGTGCTTTAATCAGGACGACTCTCTGCTTATCGTTATTATTTCACATAAGGAGTTTTCTTTTTATTCGCAACTGAAATTCATTTCGCTGAAATGTACACAAAGTTTTATAAATATTCGTTTTTATGCAAGTCGGTGGCGCAGTCATATAATTTTATCATAAATAGTTGGAACTTAAGGGAATATAAACTTGAAGTAATAAATAAAAAGTTTAGAACAAAGTTAATAATTTGAAGTACTTCATAAATAAAGAGTTTAATTAAGAAATAAATAATAAGTATTTAAAAATATATTATATTATTATAGCTTCTTTTACTTTTTATCACAGATTTTAATAGTGTGTTTTCCATTTGTAATTTTACCGATGACATTCTAGAAGTTAATCAAGTATTTGTCATATATTCATCCAAAAATATTTATTAAAATGAGATTATTTGACGAAAATCCAGTAAATATTTTTTTACTAATTATTAAGTGAACTGGAAATATTAGTGTGCAAAATGGATGTAGATATATGTATATCGTGATTTCTATACTGTATGTGTATAACAAAACGCGAAACATAGGACTTTAAGACAGGATTTCAAAAAATTGCGGATACTCTCTCTCCTAACAGATTTAGAGCAAAATTACAAGAGTATAAAGTTGTTGGAAATTACATTCTACATCAGATAAGTTCATAATTGATGCAACAGCACGTCTGCAGTACGAGATATATTAAATATAAAAGGCACACTTTTTTATGAAGCATTGACAGCGGTTCTTAAAATTTTTATAGCTCGTACACTTTTCGAGAAATTCCTACTAACTTTTAATTTTCATATGGGACTCAAAGGTGTCTTTAGTTCTGTTAAATAAATATATTTTTTCCCTTTCCAACGTTATAAGACACATGTACATTAAAATGAGAATAAACTAAGAACAGAAATTAGAAATTTATTGATTTTATTCAATTTCGGTCAAGTGTGCTTCGGAAACAAAATCAAAAATATTTTGATTCAAACAAATTTTTAAAACTTCAAATCAATATTCGTCTAGATTTATACAAAACAAAAGCAAATACGTAGTCTTTCTGGGTAACGCTGAAGATATGTTTCTAAAGTAATCTGCATTTTTCGACTCCTAACATATCTTCTTTACTTCATTTCAAAATTTTGTTAGTAAATGCACAATTAATCACTAATTGAATAGATTATTGAAAATTTTGTTTCAAACAAAGCACACATGACCGAAATGAATAAAATCAATAATTTCCTGATTTCTTAGTTTATTTTCATTTTAATGTACAAGTGTTTTATATAGTTGAAAAGAGAAAAATACTTTATTTAACAGTACTAAAGACATCTTTGAGCCACATATGAAAATTGAAAGTTGGCATGAATTCCTCGCAGTGTTCGAGTTATAAAAATTTTGAGGACCGCTGTCAATTTCTCGTAAAAAAAAATATTTCTAGAATATGCAAACAAGAAGAAAATTGAAAGTTGGCTATCAATTCATCGTAAAAAAATGTATAATGTACAAACTAAAAACTTGTATGAATTGAAAGAATAAAGTCGAAAAGTAAATTGGCCAAAATCACTTTTTTGGTTATATCTAGTGATCTATGCAGTTTTTCAAGAAAACAAAAACATGATTGAAATGGACAACTAATACGGCAATTTGCTTCAATTTAACCGACTTTGTACATCTTACGGTTCTCGATATCTCAATGGTTAGCCTCTTAAAATGGACACCCATATTTCAGGGTATTTTACATGACTGCTTGTGTCTTTGGTAACGTAACGCTTGTTTGATTATAAGTTCTACTTTAGTCTTCGCAAATAAAGATTAAAAGTAAGCTATTATTCCCAGAAATGTAAAAAATAAATTATTCACAGTTTTTTGCGAAGAGACATACTGTAAATAATTCTACTTAACATATACAAGTATTTAACAAGAAAAATTCATAATGATTTGTGTGCGAGGTATGCTGACATTTATAATAAAAATTAGACATAGATCTGTTATTGACCGGTTGTGTATGAAAGTGAGCCCCCGTCACTCGCCATTAGGAGTCCTGCGACACAATGAGGGAGACACAGGCGGCAGGCATTGCAGGTATGGAATGGCCGCACGTATTCCAGCCCCGCCGCAATTACATGTAAATGAATATCGGAAAGTTGGCGCTGATGAGATCATGCTGCATTCCAATAACGACAGCGCCGCCAGAATGCCTAAACGTCTTTACCGTAATTACACCGCCGCCACCAACAACACGCATAAATAACGCATCTATTTACTTCGGTCTTTCTTTTCACAACACTCATATAAATTAGTAGTGATACATATCACACACAGTGTTTCTTTCTGGCATATTTCCCGAACTCCTGGAGTTCATTTGGTTTTGCTCCCCGGTCTTCAAAAATGTCCCCCGGAGTAATGAAGTGCTCCACCATAGTAGCTAATTGGGAAATTTTGGTCACTTTAGTCAATTAAGACTAGGAGTGGCAGGCTTTAAAACTGTAAGTCGATTTAACTCAAAAAGTTAAAATATCATAAAACTCTGAAAAATATAAATATAAAGTTTTATAGAACTTTTGGTAAAGAATTCTTTAGGCATGCATTTTTTTCTATCGTCTAATAAATGAACTATACACCTGAAATTTGCATTCAAGATCTTTCCTAATTATATTTTAAATCTGTATTAAAGTAATCGAATAAAAACGCATTTTAATATGCCAATTCTGTACATATCTGTAAGTCTTACAGATCTGTAAATAATTACAAACTCGCAATGAAGGTAGCCAGTCTTACGTATAATTTTGTATTAATCAATAAAAATTGATGCGTTTTCGTCAGTTTCTTACAGATGTAAGTCTTTCAGATTTATTCAGAATTGGCGTATAAATGTACTTTGTTTAACTTTTGTATTTTTTATTGTGTCTTATTTTTCTATTATATATATATTTTTAGTAAACAAAATTTGTACTAGGGAAATGCAATATTAATTTATTAAATATACAGGCCTTAGATAAAATTACAATAAATACTTCAAATTATTCGATTTATTCTACTAATCTAATATTATAAAAGTTTAAGGGTAAAAAATTAGAAAAGATATTAAAGTTTCAGGTAATTGAAATGTAGAAGTCTAATGGTCGGTATTATAAAGGACAGAATAAATTTACTTGCCCAGTAAATTTATTTAAATGAACAAATTCTAATCAAAATAATTTTATTAATGACATAAATAACATTGCTGTTAAAATTTCGATTGTCAATTGACGGAATAAATATTATTTACTAGGGAACTAAATTTAAATGACGTTTATAATACCGGGCCTTAAAATCGAAATAGTTATTTGAAAACAAAGTCTAATTAATGGAAAAAAGTCGACGATAAAAAAGTAAAAGAATATTTTTTTGAATTTTTTATTTATAATAGTAGAATAAAAACATATTTAAAATCTTTACAAATAAATTCAATAAGCAACCAGATTTACATAAGTGTGTATCAGGTTAAGGAATGAATCAAGAAACATTCGTATTTGAAACGTAGAAAATTAGGAGTATTTGCAGACGATTAAAGTATTTTTATTTGAAATTCGTCAATTCAGCACAAATAAAACAAAAAGACTCGGAGAAAATTCGTAATCAGCAGATCTCAAGGACTGTATCTTATGCACAAAAGTGCCGGTATTTAAACGAATAATGCAGGATCAGTGGCGTAACTTGTTATAAATCTATAGGGGGTTTCATCCTTTCATCTTGTTATTTTGTAATGCTGACGACCAAATTCACCATTCGTTAACCAAGACTTGATCTAATGATTAATTGTAATCCACGAATCAATTTAATTCTATTCAAAATCGTTAATCAGGAAATCAAAATAAATATTAAGTGACTCGTATTTCAGCTCTGATCATCTGTTTTGGAGCTAGTTTTGATATTATGTATTTATGTGCACAAGATTGTGACAAAGTTAATTAATCTCCATTATTAAGATTTTCCCAAATTAGTATGAGGTACAATATTTTTAAAATTTATAATGTATACACTCAAGCCAAGTAGTCTCCGTACACCAATAAAGGGAAAAAGTTTTCTATTCTTTTAAAGTTTTTATTGAATATTTATAAATGAAATAAATTTTATATTATAACTTACTATATTCATAAATAAAATTATGTATTGACTTCCTACATTTTTAATAATAAAATTGAGAAAAAAAATTTAATAATATCATAAATACGCCGATTTAGTGTCCGTATACCTGTAAATGAATCAATGATTTTTGAACCGCCATTGCTTAGAATTACTTAAACGGTTTGTGAAACTTCCCATCACTAATTTTATTTTTTCTTTTTTACCATTTTCTTCTACCATAAATTTAGTAATTCTTTTATAATCTTTGGGAGTGCCATGAAGTTATACGTCAACAGAAAATGACTAAATGTTTAATTCAAAGTTGTATAATTATATAATATGATAATAGTATTTTACATTGTTGCAATAACGTAGGCCTTTATATTTCTGATTTTATTTATTAATTAACTATCTTAGTTTCTTGCAGTTTGCTCGAAACGTCCGATGCATTTATTTAATAAAGAAAAACAGGAACATAAAGGCCTATGTTATTTCAACAATACCATTTCATTGTTCCCAAATACCAAGAATCACTATTTTACATTATTAGCAAGGTAAACCAATTTTTTTTTATCAGACAAAAACTGACACCTTTCCGGCGTGTTTTCAAACTGGAAAATGCATTTTACTTTGCAGAATAAGTAGAAGAGTAGAAATTGAGTGAGAAACAATTATCAAAGAGTAACAATATCCTCAGAGCCATCTAGATTAAAACGCTATCTTCCTATCTCCATTTGAGCGTGAAACCAATGACAGAAAAACTTGTTTGAAAACAAATGCGTATTCTTCGTTTGAGCAGCCGCCTTCGTTTTGGTTGCCTGTGACGTAACGCTTCTTATTACCCTGATTATTTCCTTTTCCCACTCTGTTTCCTGGCTGTCGGTTCAAAGGATTCGCAGGTGGAAAGGATAAAGGATTTTATGTACGATAATCGAGCGCATTGCAAGAATCTACAACAGCAGCGGTTTCAAAGTTAGGTTAGGAAGAAATGAAAGAGAGAAGTAAATCAAAGAAAATTAATTAACGTTTTAAACGGTATTTGTTTACCAGATTAAGGAAAGTGTGTAGATAATTATGTTACCTTTTATAAAGTTTCGATGAACTGATAAGTGAACGACAGAATATCTAATTTTCTTTATAAACATGTTTATTACTTAACTTTTAAAGTTTGGAAAGTTGTAAAAGATAAACTACAAATTTGAAAAGGTATGTTCAAAACAATAAAGATTAATATTTAATAAATTTGTTTACGTTTTCGCAACAAAGAAAATGAGGTAAACAAACTTTTTATAGTCTGTCAGTACAATATCCAGATCGTATTTTCTGGTAATAAATAAATGTTTTGCAAATTCATGACAAGGTTTAATATTTGATAGTGCTAAATACCTGTATTGTTTTCAAGTGGGTAATTTACTAGACATATTCAAATTTTGAAGCACTTTAAACAGTCTAGACTAGATTTTAGATCTAGTGGTGTAAAGTATCGATTTATAAAATTTCTTTTTTATTTACTGGCAGTCGTATTACGTTTTGATTCTAATTGAACGTAGTTTGAAATCTATTGTTCAATTGTCAGAGACGCCAACTAATTAATCAAATTAAATAAATGCCATAGTTTGCAAGGTAATCTAAGCTTATTAAAAACTGAAGGCACAGTACGAGGTATGTATTCAATAGTAATCGTTGATTTTCGTTTCAAGCTATTCTAGAGTGTGGAATGTGAAATAACATCTTATACATAAAAAATTACACGCTAATAGTTATTTAAGCACAACTGTATCGTAATTGTTTATTTACATTTAGTTACCATGGCGGAAACTTGTTCTTTACGTACTTGGGAGGTAAAGTAGAGAAAAACGACCGCCGGACGGTAAAGAAAATGTCAGAAACATTTATCTAGTTTTTCATACCTATCCTTCGATTTACCAGGACATTCATCTACTAAAATTTTATTAGCTTCTACCAGAATTTAGTAAAGAATTTTCTGAATGCTTAATATTTGTTGTAAACCCTCTCTTTTGGTCCTCTGTACGTAAATAACTATTGTATCACTAGTTCAGAAACTGAACTTTGTATTTTTATGAAAAGCAATACCTATATATCATGATGATACACTACAACAGAGAAATTTTAAATTGCTTGAAATATTAATATTAAATATATGTCGGTTATACGATATTATTTTGCTTTTTTTTAATCGTACAGAACAGGAATTTGACCAATTTTAATGACAATTTTTAATTGTACTTGTGATGCAGCTTTATTAATTTTTGATTTGGATTCTACGCTCTGCTCTGTGAAGCTTGAGAGAGGAATTTCATTTATCTTTTATTCAAGTTTTACTTGTATTTTACAAGAACATAATATCTGCCCACAATGTCAAATGTCATCGTGAAATATTTTAACACGAGTACATAATAGTTTTCCAAGAAAATCGCTATTGATAATAATAGTATAATAGTTTAACATTTTTTTGAATATTTATGTATTTTTATGTTACTTTTAACATTTTCAAAGTTCGAAGGAATAAAACGAATGGAAGTTGAAGAATGATTAGCCGTAGAATGATCCAACTTTCAAGTAAAATAAGTTTAAATGAAGTACAGCAAAAATGTATATAATTTAGCGTACATGTGGTGTCCACATCAGATTTTTTCTATTTAAATAAGACATAAAAAGATAGTGGATTGTAAAAGAACAAAAAGAATAAAAATATCTTTTTCTTCATAAATACAAAACAAATGCAAGATGCAGGGCCGGATTAACTTCGGGGCCCTAAGTAAACAAATGAAAATTAGGGGGGGGGGCTTTATATATACAGCACATTGTTGGAAATTTAGGTAACTTTTCCACAAGTTTTTTAATTTGTTTCTTTTTTCTTCGGTGAGTTTACGTTTTTGAGCACCACTTAAATAATTTCTTATTATTTTACAACTTGATCCTTTGAAACATATCAAAGTAAAAACAGAAATATAATACGATTTCAAATTAAATATAATGATCCCATACCTAAAACATGAAAAGTTCTAAAAACATTCTAAAAATAATTTTCTGAAATATCTTTAAAAGATTTAGCCCGTATTCCGAGCTCTCTTCCATAATAAAATCGCTTTTAGGAAGCCCAATTTTACATTATAATCTTATTAGGTCAAACGACACTTATCAAAAGTACTCATAATAGTGAGCTCGGAATATGGGTCTTTTTTGCTTTCGGATTATTTAAGTCATGTAAAAAACATAAATTTGAGTCGACTTTAAAATTATGGGAAAAACATATACAATACAATTCCTTCACATATCAAAATTAATAATTTTAATAAATGAAAATTATATTTTCTTCTTTTAACCTTATACATTTTTTATAAATTTACCGAGAAATAATTTCGACAATAAACTGGTAAAAAATATGAATCAAATATAATTTATAGTAAACTGAAAAATAAATTTTTTGAGAGCCGGGGTCACCTATTATGGGTGCCCTAAGCAATTATAATCAATATAATGATGATCCATTTTCGATATAGTTACAAAAGTATGTTTTTAGTTTATTGTTGAGCATCCTATTTAATTTCTGTTGTATTGTGAGCACAGTAACTGTAATGGTCAGCGAAATTGCGCGATCCAACCAGGTAAATTTGTTCAATTGTTTAATAAAACCTGAGCCTAACCTTTAATCTAGTCGCGCAATAAACATGGCGCGCTTTTCACGGCTGAGGGAGCAAAAATCACAGTTACCGTAAAGCAGCTGCACAGTAAATATCACAGCAGCCCGTGGATAAATAAACGGCTAGTGTTCGCATAACCGCATTCATTTGTCATTGATCTTTACACGCTAGATCAGCTGCCACTACAAGCAAATTGAGGTGCACAACACAATGTCACGCTCTTTCAACTTCATCCAACGATTGTTCTTTGTTTCTAACTCCAACTGTTTATACTTGAATACATCCGAGACTAAACAATAATTAATAACTGTCAATTAAGACTCAGTTTTGTTATTAATATCTTCAAGTGTCACATGATTGTCGCTTTGAATTGAATTAGTCAAAGCTAAATTTGACAGTCACTTTCACATCATTTTTGACGTTTATGGTTCACAATAAGTAATGATTTTGAGCACTCCGTTCATAATTATATTTTCTTTGAACTGCACTATGCTTATTTAAGTTTCATTAATTTTCCTGATCTGTAAATGTATTCAATTTTATTAAGCCTTACAAGAGTTATTTGTGTATCAAGGTTGTAAAAGTGATCTTTTCTGGCCAAATCCAAAGTTTGCAGCAGAGGCTACAAATCAGATGAGGACAAAAAGTTTTAGTCGAGATGCACATAACATTTTTAAGTGATTATAACGAAAAATTATAAATTTTCATTCAAAATCTATTTTTGGCATCTGTCAAAGTCCACTTTACGGTCGCATTTACTTTAAGGCCGATAATTTTACTAGCAAATTCATTCTTTTTTAAATAATATTTGCAAAGAAATAGTTAAAATTTGACTTGCATTTGTAATTATATTATACGTAAAAATATTTTCTATAAGATCAAGTAAGAATCAAGAGAGATTTTCCAATTTGGCCATTGTAAACACTGAAAATGCCATTGTCAAAAAGCTTGTTTCAGCTGAAAAAGTTTTGTATTTTGTAACAAAAATAGAAAGAATGGCGACGACCGCAGGTATCTAGCACACAGGTCGAGACACGTTGGCCGCCCTTCTATTGTACTGTGGCATTGATACTACCAGAATATTCCAGAGCTTAATTGCTCGGATATATAAACCGAAGCAGTGAAGACCGCGAGAACAGTCTGATGTTAATATGAGTGGGGAATATACGAGTAAATAGTTGGTGATAGAAATAACATGTATAGTATTAAGTGTTTAAATAAATATTCTTTGTGTTTATGTCTTTATTAAAGTATTGCTCTTAAATTAGTCCCTATATTTCTTTTTACATTTAAATGCAATAAATATGTACACACGTAACAGATTGCAACCAAACACCAACCAACACCCCTCACACCCCCCCCCCCCCCATTTTTATTCCTAGTTACGCATGTGCTTAGGGAGTCTACAATATAATCATTTATTTTATATTTGTTAATAATTTAAATGTTCAATTTTACTAATGTACTACTATGAAATTAAACATGATAGTAATTAATTTATTAGCAACAAAACTGGGTCTATTTGCACCAATTACTAGAGCTGTTTGGTGACAAACTAAACAAATGTTGACTATTCCTAACGAACAGAATCTTGCAGACCAAAACTCAATTACATCAAATTAATTTCACTGGAATAGAAACCTACATAATTATTTTGAATCATTACAGTCGTAGAATTATACTATTAATTAAAAAATAGCTACTACTACTACTACTATAATGATTTTTTACGCCGAAATTAATTCGTAAATCATTTGAATATTACGAATGTAGACAAACTGTTACAGAATATTAAATATATTTGTTAAATTTGTACGATGTAGAAGAACATCATTAAATTTAAATATAAATTACTTATTTCACTTAGCAGAAATAAATTAATGGATATTGCATGTAAATATTTCCGTAATAGGGTCCTAAACCATTTTTTTACCTAAAATCAGCGAGCTAATTTTAGAGATGAAGTTCCCAATAAGTCTTTGCCATTTTACCAACCTAGGTGGTTGACTAGACATTAGTTCAAAATTTTAGGTCATCCACTTTCTGGAGGATTTACACATGACATATTTTCATCATACTCACCTATAGGTTTATATATGGTCGAAACTGTAGTATTTTGTTCTTTAAATATATTCATTATTTTAGATTTTGAAACCCGTCCAATTTAATTTTATATGTACTTTTTCGGATATCTATATACGATATATTAATCTTAAAAACTATTGAATGTTTGTTTATATTGAGAACTGAATGCTAAGATAAAAAAATTAATTCACAAACACCGAGATTTTTCTGAAAACCTTTACTTACGTTACTATTCACAATTACCTGATTTCTTATGGTAATCTCCCATGTGTCGGTGAAGCCGGTATATTCGTATCTTCCATTTTCACTGTTTGTTGTGGATGATACATCATCTCCATGAGAGAGTTCATCTAGGTTATTCTTATTATATCTCCTTAAGAATTTTGTATTTTAGGAGCTAGTCTGATCCGCATTAAACTGGTATTTATTCAAAATATTCAGTAAATGGTAAACAAAAGAATTAATATTTCAATTCTATGTTTTTTTTTTATAAACACATTTAAGTAAATTGTTTTTTTTTCTTCCTTTTTCGTAAACCGGTTTCAAATATTAGATGTTATATAAGTTAAAATTAAACATAATGGAAAGTTACTTTCAAAAATTACTTTAAAGAAATAATGGAACATAAAATATTGTAGATATAATATTACCTTCTTTAATTACATCAAAAATCTTAAACTACTTGATTCGTAACAAGATTTACTTATATTTTGATAAGTTAATGGTTGATTTTTCATTAGACAGTGAGTCAAATACCTGAAGCCTTATTTGACATATATTTCTTTACTAGCAAATAAACGTAATATTTTTTAAATTTATTATTAAGAGTAATAATATAAAAAAAATAAAAAGGTAAAAAAATATGTTAGCCATATGTACCAAGGAACATAGTATAAAGTCGAGGGTGTTTAGTTATTTCATTTATTTTGAAATTAAAAAAAATGTTAAAGAGGAAAATTAAGATCTTCATAAAATGATCCTAGTAAGAATTATCTGTCACTTCTAGTTTTAGCAATTTTTTTATTATATATTTAAATTATGATATCATAATGTCATAGTTTAAATTCAACCATTTCAAAAAGGCGAAGATTTATTTTTACTTTTTTTTTATCGTACTGTCTTGTTAAAATACCATGGGACAATTGGATAATATAACCATGACATCATATTAACTCATACAGATTTGATCACGAAAACGTTACTTACAAGAGAATTTTATCGTCTTCTTTTTCTGAAACCGGTAAACTATTGAACAAACTATGTTATGAATAGAGATGGGATTTTAGTGTCTTTACCTTTTTTTCTACGTGAGTACTATTTTTATATGTCATAGACCAAAATCCGTTTTGAGGAAAATGCTTTCATTTGAGCCCAATATGATTTTACCTATTTTACCTAAAATAATGTTTTTTTTTTAATTTAACCTATTTTACCATATTTAAAACCTAAATCATATTTTTATTTACCTAAATCGTTAATTCCAAACAATTTTTTTTATTTTTTAATTCTCACACATTTACAAATATTTGTAATTTTGAGGTTGGCAGTCTTGATCTTGTGCAAATATTTTCATCGCGCACAGTTACCAACATTGGTGTGGCGTATTGCAGTTATATTCGTTTTGCAATGCAGCTATATTTTATGTGAAACATTTAGATGATGTTAAAAAGGTAATTATTTTAAAATTATTAAATTTTATGTATCATATGGTTTTCTAAATTAAAGGTAGTAATGGAGTTTAAAGTTGAAGAAACTATTTGCAAAGACAACAATTGAACGAAATTTAATTTATATATCGAATAATTTTCAAACAATTAGTGAAACCATCACAAAGCTAGAATAGAATCTGTAGGAACTAAACTAATGGAGTCTATGAAAATATTTAATACATTACGAGAAGAAAAAAATCATGTGAAGGAAGGGTAGCACACATTGTTCAGTTAAAAATGATTCAGGTCCTAAAGAAAAATCCTGGATTTCATATTATGGATACTTTATATAAAATATATATGGGAGAGGATATAGATATGCCAGAAAATTTATCCACGAAGCCAACAACTTTAAATAGGCCCCCATAACATCTTGTGACGTAGAGCGGTTATTTTCTCTTTATAAAAATGTACTAACAGACAAGCGAGCAAGCGACACAATCTTAATGTATAAAATATTGAGAAAATATTAGTTTGTTATAGTTATAAAAATAAATCAGAATGAAATACGAAAAAGACTGCAAATGTGATTTTTAATTTTAAATCGAGCTGGAATTCTTTAAAAATCTATACCTAAATGTGTAGGTATGTCTCTAGAATTATAAAAATAATTGAATTTATTTAAGAATAAATGTTTATTTATATTATATTTACGAAAGATCAATAAAATTATTAAAAATTTATAACCTAAAAATAATTTTTCGTACCTAAATCCAAAAATTTGGTACCTAAAACAAGAATTTTTTAAACCTATTTAGGTACCTATTTTTGCAAATTTTAAAACCTAAAATCCCATCTCTAGTTATGAATCATACCATACGAGCTCGAAATTCAATTGACATCTGTGATGATTATGATACTCTTAACAATCCTAGGTATATTAATAGCTACTACTGTACTAATACTCTCGCTGGTAATGTATAATATTATAAACATTTTACTTCAAAACTGATAGATATTTTTATGTCACCATAATAAATGCATCGCACTTGCATTTTTTTTTTTGAAAAGTGATAGAATTGCAATAGAACATATTTATAGCATTATAAAATTAATCATTAGATAAATTTGTCGCTAAACGCAAAAAATGGACGTTTCGCCTCTGGTCTTTATTTACATTAACGACAGATTATCTATCATCACATAATTACTACACTATTTAGTGGCACCCAGCTTAGCATCTTAATCTTGGGCGTAATCTCCCGACAGCGTTAATTGCGTAATTAAGTGGTGTGCACTAAGACTAAACGATGATTTAACGAAGTAGTTGCAGCGATGCTGTTTAGTCCGGCTCGCCCGGCAATTACAATTACCTGGTGATTGTGTTACGGCACGTCGTCGCTTCTGCCGCTGGTGCCGCGAAGCTACCTGGTTTGCTTTAATCACTTGGCGTCTCCCACCCGCGCAATCTGACTGATTAATTTATTAAAGTAATGGATATCAGCAAGATGTGGTTTATGATGGGGGATGCACACTACTAATATGTGCCACGGAAATAATCTTTAAGTTCTTTTATTTGCAAATATATCGCAAGTATTATAAATACAATGTGGTAGTTTACATTCAATGATCTCAAAACTTATATAATGATAAAAAACTAACACTCAGATTCATAAATCCCTGATTAGTTAGTCCCAAAGTTATACCCCTTCTTAACATCCTGAAATTTCAAAGTAATTCCAATACCAATGCATAAGAATGCAGTGATTTTGTACTTATCTATATATACCAGCACTACTGGAATGTTTTTGTCATCATAGCACTTTGTCTGAAGTACAGATATACCAATGATGTTATCTCACTTGCTGTCACTTTTCAAAATAACCTCGAAAAAGCATGCCAAAATAGACTATCTCTGTTGTGCTGTCTTTTTCTGAGGTGTACTTATATTTATCTCTAGTGTTATCTCACTTCCAATCACCTTTTGACATAAATTTAAAATTCTGTCTTTATAATAACTAAATTTGTGGATAAAAAAATAATCACTCTTGTGCATTATGGGAAATAATAAATTGATATTTAAAAAGTTGGTTTTTCGATGCACCATTTTTTTTAAATATTTCGTTAACAGTTTGTTTGCTCTCATATATTTTTGCGCATAACATAAAAATATTGTAAGAGTGAAGCGATTTCACTACAATTCACTTGTTTTCAATTCTAGTCGCAAATTTGGGAAATTAGATACCTACTTTTGTTCTGAATATCGTGTTATGTCTTATAAATTTTTGTTTGCAATTTGGAATCCTGATATAAAGTTTGAGGTATAATTTGTGTTAAAATTGAGAAGTTAGATAATATAGGTTTTGATAAACTAATAATAGACAACAGTCAACCATGCAAATGTGATCACGTGATATTTCATAATTTTGAGCAAATTATTTATTTTATTATCAATACACATATGAACGAATATTTTTTTTTGACGAAATTTTATATAATTGATTTTGGGTGTCTTCGCATTAAAAAGTTTGAGAACCACTGAAGTAGCGTATTACAGAGATTAGAGCGTTAATATTCAATGAACCAATAACTGAAAGAAATGTATGTGTCCGAAAAAACCCTCTTACTATATCGATGAATATTTTATTGCATATGAGCAACGCTATTTTTTATTTGCTACTGGTACCACATATTAGTTCTAAGTGTACTGCCCTTGTGGAAACTCTGTGAGTTGACAACCTACATCACTAAAATGCAAGTAAAACTAGTCGAGAAACAAGTATCTTTGTATTTGAGGCCCTATTCCTAATAAAAATGTCATGCCACAAATTACAGGCCTTTGCTCACATAAATACATATTATAGGTACAAATTAACAAAATTGAGAAAGTAATTTTTATTTTAATTTATGTATTTACAAAATGTTGTGTTTGTAATTTAACAAATGAAAATTTTGTGAATTTTTGAAAAATGTTCCACTTTTGTGGTATATAAATCTGTTCACCCTCTCGACGGGTTTATTAAACATTGAAAATAATTAATTTCAAATGTAGCTTCAGCATTTTTGTAGAACGAGTTGTTGAAATTAATTTGTATTCAATTTAATATTAATTATGTGTTGATAATTATTTTGGTGCTCTCATTGTTCCCCTTCGACGCCCCTGTTGAGTGGTAAGTACCCGTAGTACATAGTGGACTCTGTCGGTTAAAAATTGATTGGGGATTTTGGGATGTTGGTTTAGAGGTTAATTGTTAATTAGGTTTAATGAGAGTCTGATTAGGTTTGAATCTTGTTATAGCTGTATTAGCTTTTATATGGAGTGTTACAGTAATGAAATATTTTCCATAAACACTCTGGAAATTTACAACAAAATGAAAAATAAACGGTAGAAAAATAAAATAGATAAAATGTAACATTACAGTTTTAACCTTTAACTGCTACCAACTGTATTGAGCAATTTCGGTAGATATGACACAAAACTAGTTTTCGTAAAAATAATTGTTAGATGGCGTTGAGATCGTAATATACCGTGTATTTTTTTAACGCGAAACATGGGATTTGTCATATCCATGGTTACGACTTGATATTTGCTTGTCTCATTAAGGGCCAGTTTTTTCATCTCTGGTTAATGTGCTGGTTACCTTAACCACCGGTTAATAGAAAAATATCGCATCGGAAAACTAATATACATTGTCAAAAATATACATTATTTACTATTTCGATGCGATATTTTTCGGTTAACTGAAGGTTAAGGTAATCGGCAATTTAACCAGAATTGGAAAAATCGGCCCTTAAAATGAAACACAGGGAACGAATTTGACATTTGATTTTTGACAGGCCTGCACTAAGTGCAACAACAATTTTAAGGATCATTAATAACAACAAGTAAATATAATAACGAACAATTAAATAATAATTACAATTAATTTTCAAAAATATTTTGAGAAATGTTTTAATATTCCTGCATTATCAGGATACCAGTAAAGAAATAGCGAAGTTGAATAACTAATGCTAATATAGTTACTTCATTATTTAAATGAGATAGTTGACTTACAATAATTCTGTTCTGTAAACATTTAAGTTTTATTTAGTTTTCTATACTTGTAAATTTAAACAAACACTACAAGTAATGTAATTAATTTGAATGGAGTGCGATGTAACTAGTTAATTACTTCATTATTTTTAAGAGCATAATTTAAAAGGAAATCTTAACATTTCCATTAGATCATCATAAGTGTTGCAGAGTTTCGCCGTGAAATTAAATGAACTTTTCCTGTTCCATTATAATTTTTACTTGCATTTTTTTGTTGGTTAAGTATGATATAAGTTTGAAATCTCTGGTAGAGGGATCTAAACCTTATAGTGGGTTCCGAACCATTCGGAGTGAGCGGTATTTGTATTTTTATTGCAATCGACAGTGCCAAAAAGGTTTTTTGTATTTTTCGCAAAGATTAAAACCTTTTCTTACTTTCAAATGAAATAAGATTAAATGAAGTGCAGTAAAAACGTGTATAATTTAGTAGGCGCAAAGGAAGTCATGTCGTGTCCACATCAGATTTATCATTTAATGTTGGAGGCTTTCTTTATAAATATTTAATATTTTATATATTTTTTAACTTCATCTTACACTCTTTGATCTTAAATTCAATTTTTAGTTCCAGTTTCTTGTAAAATTGTTTTGGAATACCACATTCTACACTGGTTATTAAAAAAATAAATAATAGGAAATATTTAATAAATCAATTAAATGAAGTGCAGGGTCTTAAGAAGAAGTATTTGCTATTTTCTATGATGTCTATATGTATGTTTATTTCTACGAGATCAAAAAATATCTGATTTGATATATAGAATTTGTTCGAATGTATGAAAAGCTACTTAGTTTTTATTAATTGGCTAACCTAAAATTATATTTAAATTCGAATCCCGTAACAATTTTTTGATAATTTATATTGTGATTTTGTTATGAAAAATAGTCAATAATAATACCTTACATTTCAGTATATACGTAAAATAATAGTTAATTTTTAATAACAATTTTAAATGATGGACGGAAGAGTTAAGTGAAGCTTCAATACACGTATTATCATGTAACCATATGGAACTAATGCAATAACACAGGCGAATGACTTGCTTATAAACGAGAGCAACAGGGCAACATGGGTTATAATTAGCTGGCGTTTAGTTAATAGTTGTCACCTGTCAAAGACCCGTTTGTCAAATTTAATAGCGACATGACATATGCTATTATTAGCGCAACAATAATAAATTTGTTTATTATCTTCTGATAACAAGGTTGTAAATTTAGCATTTTTATACAAACAGGGTAATGGAATTTAACTTTCAATCTAATATTTTTTTCTAACAATTATAATAATTAATTATTCATCATTTCAAATCTTTTTTAATTGAAATAAAAAAGGTATAAGAAAAAAATTTGTTTGTTTATATCTAGTCATCTATGTATGTTTTGGGAAAAACAAAAACATATATAAAATGACTCTCAATTAGGCAACTTTTGTCTAATTTAATCGACTTCGTTTCTCTTATAATTCTCAAGATTACTATGTTTAAAAAGTTTCACTGATCACCCTAAATATGATATTTAGATTGAATAAGCTTAAGTAAACGTGAAATAAAATTAAATGTTAAAAAGCTACTTAAATCGGTTTGATAATACATATATATAAAATAATGAAGAATTATGATCCACCTACTTACACAAAGTTCTGAGTCAAATATTTCATGTAAAATGAATAAAATTGCAAAAAATGTTAGTGGCCATAAAACAAGATTAACTCATTATTTATGCATGCTAAATTTATAGCAAGAAATACTGAAAGTAATTTTTTGTAGATACTTAAAACTTCCTACAAAATTCTTGAAAATAATTGCTCACGATTCTCTTATGATTCATATCCAAATTTATTGATTTTTATTTCCAACAACCATATAATGTAATGAGTTTCTTTTATTTGCAGTTCTAAGTATTTGTAATATGTTCGGTATGATCATTTTTCCAAGTACTTACATATTTCTAGTTCACTTATACGTATTTTTATTGCTGTATGTATAATGAAAAGTAAAATTGACAAATTATAATTTCATTTAATGTTGAATAAAAATTGATTTTAAATAAATAATTTGCTTGTTTAATGTTTTATTGTTTTAATTTTTACATCATTAAATTTATGAGAGAAAAAAAATCAACCATAGAATTTTCAGTGACAGTTACTATTTTTATCTGACTGATATAAAAATAAATTTATAAATTATATATGGTAACTTTTCTTGTAAATTTTATTAATAATTTAATACATTTACTGAATCATATTCAAAAATTATAATTTATATTTAATTACAATTTCAAAATTTTTATTATGAAAAAGCGTTTATTTATTAAGAAACCTGTAGAAATATGACTATATAAAATTATTTAAATATTACCAAAAAACTTGAAGGGGTGACTAATTTTGTCCGGCACCCTGGCGTCAATGCCTCTTGGAGTGGTCCTAGGTTTGAAAGTGTACATTTTATTGTAACGAACGTGACTCACGGCAGATGAGTCATCGCGGTTGACCTGTCTGGTCAGGTTATTTCGCTCAATGTCAAGTGGGATAGAAGCGACGCTGCTATTGTTCGAGATTTAATAGAGTTTGCAAACTCTAGAATGTTCGAGATGAGCTGCCCGCAGGTATAAAAGGGTCGCGACTGGTGGCCCGAGAAAGTTAGTATCGTGCAGAGTGTGCAGAGAGTCACTGAAGGAAGTTAGTGTTGATCAGTGCATGTCAGCGACATGAAATACATATATTGTAAAAATAAATATAAATAGCTCGTGAAATAAATATTGCGTAGTATTAAGGTTTAAATAAATATTCTTAGTTTTATGTCTTTATTATTAATCATTACTCTTAAATTAGTGTTTAGGTATATTTATTTTTCTGAAACCGGCGCGAAAGTACTATTTTCGCTCCTGACTAGTCATGAAAATATTTAAACATTTTTGCTGTACCTCATTTTTATTTTTTGGGCAGTAGATCTGCTACAACCTCTGCTGCCGCTTCTTTTATATCTACAGGAACCTTGTCGCTTTGATTAGTTTCGCAAAACATAGCAAATTACTACATTCGCACGTATCAAAAATTCAAAACTGACAGCACTGACAGGTTGATTTTTGTTTATTTACAATTTTTTGTCTGTTACCCAAGCACACTACTAAATACTTATAGACAATCTGATTTGAATTTAAAATTATTTTTTATTATTATCGAAGGTTTCAGAAAAAAATTAATACATGATTCGTCAGAAAAATGTATGTACTTGACTCGGAGCCGTAAAATACTCGGCACGAAGTGCCTCCTATTTCAATGTGGCTCCTCGACAGTAATGTATCATTTTCCTGACTCTTATGTAAATAACTATTATTCATAGTGTTATTTATTGTTCGTTCATTATCTTTTTGTATAAATATTCGTATTTCAATTATTTTTACACTTCACTCAAATAAATAAAGATTACATTAAAATACAAATTAAATTAAAAGTTCGACCAAAAAAATATTTGCTGTAAGTTGTCGAAAGCTCATTTTTGTTTTTGAAAAAAAGTATTAAAATATGCTCTAATATGCAAAAATTTTCAAAATATGCAGCAAAGTATCATTAAATAAAAAATATGGATTATTTTTTTTTATTAATAAAAACGACATAAATATTGTTATTTGATAATTGTAACAACAAGCGAATTTTAGCCCTGATGCTCAGAGACCCCGTTTAGTACTGAGCCACGACGCTGGTATAAATATGCTAATTATTAATTATAAACAAACAGTTTTTATGCCAATACGTAGCTTGCACTTGCATCGTATCGTATGTCTCACTTCTGCGCTCGCAAAAGAATTAATTCAAGTTGAATATTCTATAAGCATTTATTGCGGACAGAACACAAAAGCCAAGCGATTTGAAATTTAAATGTCTGCGAGTGTTTTTTGAGCGCCGCGGCGCTCCGGATCACCGGAACCGATCCGGAGCCGCGGACAATCCGGTAGCGTAGAGAGGTCTCGTCATCCGTGTCGATGGCACTCGGTGAGACAAGTGGCAGGCACCGAAAAATTAGAGTAAACAATGATCAAGTGAAAGGTAGATAATTTATTTTGGACTAGTGTGTATCTTCTTTACTTATTTTGTTAAACAAAAAATCTGATGACTTTCTTGTGCATTAAATTATACACGATTTTTGCTGCACTTAGGTAAAACTTCAGTACAAGGTCTTGTGCTTAAACAACCCAGTACCTATACAGAGGGTTTATATAAAATTAAAGATATTCTATTCTTACTAGTAACAGACATCAGCGCCGATAAAATTTTAAAAAAATACCCTAAACTAACCTAACATGAACCTAGCATATAGACGTGCGTTAAAGAGTATTTAATTTTATTTAAAACTTAAAAAGAAACAAATATATATATACTAAATATTATAAGCCAAGGTAGTACAAATGAGATAAGAAAAACATGAAAGAAATATAATAGTATTGTGAAAACTGGACAATACCTTGTATTGAAGTTTAGCCAAAATTTATTTCAGTTGAAAATGAGATCATTCTACAGATAATCATTCTTCAACTTCCATTTGTTATATATCTTCTAAATTCCTTTTGAAATGAATCATCTTTTGAAAATTTTATTAAAATGTTTATCACTTTCACTATTCCTTATTCCAGTACACAAACTTATTTTAATCGCTAAAAAACTTAAACAGAAAGAGATATTTCGTAAATATGTCCCAGGAATATATTCCGACAGTTGTTAATGTCAATATATTAACAATAAATCAAATGTTTCCCAGTTTTTAACAAAAGAAAACTGCTCTATTGAAAACGCTATTTGGAACCAAAAAAGGAGGTGCATAACTAAATGTTATAATAGCAATTCCATAAACAACATTTTTCAATATTCTACGACTAGTCGTTTTTGAGTTACACGAAAAATTCAAAAAAACAGTACGAGCAAAGTATTCCTTCGGCTAACTGCAATAGAAAAAGAAGGTGCCCAATTAAATGCTATAGCAATCCTATATCCAAAATTAGAAACAATTATATTTGTGTCACATATATAAACATATATAAATAACATCTGTTGTGTTTGTATCCATGTATCTTTCACAATAATATAATACATATCAATTACACGGTACAAGTAATTTTATTATTGAAAAAATAAAATAAAAAGTGTAGGTATTTGAGGCATCTTGGATCGAAATTGTGTTTTGTTGATGGAATAATGAAGGCGTATCACATCTTTCTCCCGCTATATAGGTTGTTAATGAAATTGGTTTAGCTTTATAGATGAAAACCGTATTGGTTTCTGATTGAATTAGAGTAAAAGGATACTTGAAACTTAGGAACATCCCTGGAGATATCTTGTGAGATTACCACTTGAAAAGTCACTCGAACAAATCTCTTCAAGAAGTGACAAAAGCTACATAAAGTTACCAAAGTAAATTGAAAGATTTCCTCGCGTTAAATTCTCTTTAGGATACAAGTTTATACTACACTTTCCTCTTTATCTTTCTCGAGGCATCCCTACATTAAATACAATTATCCTGATGAATTCAATTTAGAACTCCGCCAAACCAAACGGTAGAAAATGAATTAAGTAAGAAATTTATTCTTCAAATACAGGTAATTTATAAGATACTCCAAAGAGCCCGGGATAACAGTACTGAAATTAGATCGTTGTCACAGCTGCTGTAAGAAAAAGTTATGAAAACTCTTCAATAAGCGCAGATGCGAACGGATTTGCCATTTTAATAATAGTTCCATAATTTTATTACAGTTTCATATAGCAAGTTATATGAAAATTGAGAAACTTACGATTGGAAATAGAATAGATACATAGCTCATTATAATTCTAAGAAAAATAAACAGCTCATTCTTTAAATGAATAAAACAATGGTTACATTATTTTTTACGTAAAACATGCAAATATTTTATACATATTATATATGAAATAATAATTTTATGCATACGTAATTTAAACGTATAATATTAGATACATACATTTATAAAGATATTCGAGTCATGTACATAATTTAAATAATGTTTTATTACTAATATTTTGGCATTTTGTGGTAATTGAATTATAAAATTCTGATGATTTTTATCTCCTATAACACTCCATTGACAATGATAACCAAATAATAAATATTATCAGTCACTTACTTATATTGCTATAGAAATTAGAATTAGATGAAATAAATGGGTACATAATTATATTTTGTAAACATTTTAAATAAATAAGCACAATTTTCTATTTCTTTCTTTTTGATTAAATTTAAAATTCATATTACTTCTGTGTCTTACACATAATTTTCTTAATAATCTATTGGAAAATTTCACGAGTTGAAACCCATATAAGCAATATCCTACACCTTTAATTAATACAAATCAGTTTTTCAATATTTATATAAAAGTATTTACTAAACAAGTAGGTAATTATAAAAATATTCGTGTGTTGTTTTAAAATTTACAAATTCAGCATTCTCCAAATTATGATTTTTTATAATGTATAAATATGTTGTTGTCTAATTCGAAATTTTGTTGAAAAAACATCTTACAAGCTTCACACATTTGTGTATTTTTAAACACTTATTTAACAAGTACAACTTTGACGCAGCCAGTATCATCGTGTACATAGACGTTGACAAACGTGGAAAGCTGATATGTTTGGAATATGTGAAATATAATAATTTCATTCTGATAATTATTTTTCCTAATTTTTTTCAAAGTTTGTTGCTACTTAGAAATCGATTTCTGTATTTTTATATTCTTATTATTGCCTCCTTATTAATAAGCGCGTTAATGATAAATAGAGAAACTCGAGGCAAGAACACGTGACGAAACTTTCCGATTTAAAACGATGAGCCCTTTAAATTTGTTGGCTTTCCCCATCTCTATCTAATTTTCGTTTTTCTGTCTTACTGTCGCTTCTGTATATAACTATTCTGTGTTATTACTTAATACTTCATCGTACATCAAAATGTAATAATGATAATAGAGAAACTCGAGGCAGGAAGATGTGACGAAACTTTCCGATTTGAAACGATGAGCCCTTTAAATTTGTTGGCTTTCCCTATCTCTTTCTAATTTTCGTTTCTCTGTCTTACTGTCGCTTCTGTATATAACTATTCTGTGTGATTACTTAATACTTCATCGTACATTAAAATGTAATAATGATAAATAGAGAAACTCGAGGCAGGAAGATGTGACGAAACTTTCCGAATTGAAACGATGAGCCTTTTAAATTTGTTGGCTTCCCCATCTCTCTAATTTTCGTTTCTCTGTCTTACTGACGCTTCTGTATATAACTTCATCGTACATCAAAATGTAAGATGGATAATTTATATTCTGACAATAAAATAACCCGAAATCCGTTGGAAGGAACTTGGTATTACAATGTAATGTTAGGATGGATTATCAGAAGACGCCGTGAAGGTGAATGGCAGTGAAGTTGTAAGACTGATCGAAGTGACATGCGGTCAGCACCGGTGCGAACATATCGCGTCACACGCTGGCTGCACACCTCATCCACATGCTTTTATTCTTCCCAACCGATTCAACTTTCTTATCGGCCGGAATTATCATGGAACTTTAATAACGTACCAGCTATTGCTTATTGGAACTAAATGGAATTAGATGTTGCATTTGAAACAAATTGAAAACTATTGTACTTTTGTGTTAATAATTTAAAAATTTATTTTCATGTCCTATCAAGTAACCAAGACAGGTTTAGAGAATAGAGATAGTGATAAAATTTCATAGTGAAATTTTATTAATAAGTATACATTTCAAAGTCTCTATACTTCGAGTTTAATATTTAAAGGATGATATTTGTATATTATTATAATATTGAAATTGGAGGTAAAAAATATCTGCAATTTAAAAAATTTTAATCGAATACTACAAGAAAAAATATTAATTAAAACATAATTAATTGTGTTTATTTACGTCTCAAAATTAAAGAAGAATGATCATAAATAAATATAAATAATCACATGTACCACTTTATTTGGAACTTTCAAACTACAGTGCAAAATTGAGGCATCTTTTACTACAAAACTACATATCAAGTTTTGACATATTCAAATGCCCGTGACATTCCAAATATTATTTTTTATTCTTCTCGAACATGTACAAATTGTACATCATATAAAGTCAGTAATCAGTATTTCATTGCGACCAACATCAAAATAATTATTTTCGTTACATTAATTTTAGGGCATGTAACCGGTTAAAATTTGCGAACTTTAACAATTTTAACCGATATATTAAAGGCCGAAAATAGCGGTAACCGTTAACCAAAAAAAATGGCTTTAGCGAACATTAACCTTTATTTTACCATTTAACACGAAAAAAAATGAAATATTTTTTTATATCTATTATATTTGTGTAATTCAATATGACAATATGAGTTATGACAGTTTCTACAATTTATATTTTATTGGAGAGTCATAAATATAGGTAGTCTGTTTGTGACCTTTAGGCGTCAAGTTTACAATTGAAAAATGACTTAGATTTCTCTGAATGTATTATAGAAATTTCTGTGAATATTCGTGTTTGATTTTATATGCAGCACGAAACATAATCATTTTTCATTGGTCTGTAATATTATTTTTTCGTTCTCAAAATTGGTTAACCGTTAGCCAGTATTTTTCTCGGTTACAAGCCCTGACTTAATTTAAAGAATAATAATTCAATGCATAAAGTGACTTTGAAAGACACACATTATTTGCCGGATAAGAACTTCAAATAAATTTATTTATAAGTTAGTAAAGTTACTATATTCATATTTGGAAAGACCGGGTCTAAATATATAAAATAAATTGTAATTATTATTTGCTTTATTCTATTTAATATAATCTGTCAATCCTATTATATTAACTTTCAGACATAAGTATATAAGGTATTTTCGACCCTGTATTTCTGTTAGAACTATAATTGAGTGAATTATATTTAGAATGTTGAAATTTGAGAACTTCAAATAATGGTTTATGAGATGATGTAGGGCTTTTTAGTTCCATGAATTTTTTTATTAACATATATTTAGATGTACATGTTGGACGTTTTGGACCAAAAAATGGGTCCATCATCATATACAATTATTGGCATTGGATAGGTCCACAGTAAGCCTTGAAATTTAAAAGCTCAAAGATTATCAAATCCTTAAAATGGACAAATACATTTGGTACAATATATTGTTGTAAGTCTTACTATGGACCTTCTTTCCTATGTCAATAATTGTATATTTCGCTGATGATGGACCCATTTTGAGGTCCAAAACGTCCAACATGTACATCTAAATATATATTAATAAAAAAAATTCATGGAACTAAAAAGCCCTACATCATCTCATAAATGAATTATATTTAATTGTGCTCGTGAGCTATTGATAATGACTGGAGAGACAGCCATTATTAATAGCGAAATATCATCACGCGGTGAATTTCACAAATTTGAAGCATCGGGCCTCGTTTGAACTGAATAAAAAGTCTCGTGTTGTAGTGGTGGCAAGCAGGTATGTGGCTGGCACGCACCTTCTCTTAATTCCCGACGCCGAGGGACGCCGTAGTATGCGGCGGCCCCGACGCCAATATACGTGCATTCCTCAGACCTAATATTGCACATTAGTGCATTCCGTATCGCCAATATCCTCACTCATCACGACACGCTGACACACTTATTATCCACACGTGACCATTGCCATATCTATTCGCTTTTATGTTCTATCTTCCCATCGTTTAATACTTTTATGAACCATTATACGTAAATTGTCGTTCTAAATTGTTTAGACATACGTATAGAGTGAATATTCGTACTGATTCTGTCAATCTACAACTCGTAACAACTACAATTAACAACTGTACTCGAATCCAACCCCAGTAATGGTTTTCAGACCATTGTACTAATAAAATTTAAAACATAATTTGTAATATAAAGGGAGGAATTGCTGAATTTCACTCAATAAAACGATTACTTCACATCGACGTTTCGATCCTACCCGGGATCATCCTCATGATGTGAAATTGTTGTATTTAACTATTAATTTGATGTACATTATTCTATATTCACACTTTGTCATACAATTATAACATTACAAAATTCCTCCCTTTAAATCAACGTCCAGTCATGAAATCTTCCATTCCATAATTTGTAATGAATTGTTTGTTTACATCTTAGTTTCCATGGCGAAAACTAAATGATGGCCCATGAGCGGTAAAGTAGAGCAAAAGCCCACCGGACAGTAAAGAAAAAAAATTCAGGTTTGTAATATTTTGTAATAGTTGTCACACCTATTGTTCAGTTTACCAGGATATTAATTTACTAAAGCTTTATTAGATTGTAGCAAATTTAGTAAGGATTATTCTGAATGAAGTTCCATGGTTGACATTGGACATTTTTATTCATTTGAAACTTGCTTACCATTGCTTACGTTGCTTACATAAAACACCTGGTTATCAATGCAACGTATCTCCTTTATGTTTTTGGCATGGCCTCCTGTTTATTTGTACATAGCAACAAGCTTTTACTCTTATCCATGAAACATGGGATTTGTCATATTGATGGTTACGACCTTATATTTGATTGACAGCTATGTATCAAAGAGTTCGCTGTAAAATGAAACATAGCAGATATAATATAGTGATTAAAAAGCAATAAAACTAATTTATAATATTATGGTAATTTGGGTATGTTTCATGTTCTTTAATTATTATACATATGTATCCATTAAATAATTTTGTTTTTCATCAAATACCTTAAATAAATGATCACTCTAGAGGGACTGTAGACAAAACAGGGGTGTTTTAGTAATATACCCAAGCAATAAAGAATCAGAGTAACAATTTTTTTTACATATTTAAATATTTTTCTTCCATTATATGACAAATAAAGTAATAAAATAACATTTCGTTGAGACATTATATATATGAAATAGATTTTGGTTATTATTAAAAGTTTTGTAGAAATAATTAAATTCCTATGATAATTTATATTTTTGATAAAAATTAATCATTTTTATAAAAAGAAAACTGTTGATTTAAATCACGATTTTAATCAAATGATTTAAATCACGATATTAATCAAATGATTTAAATCAGGCCAACCCAGCTTTTAACATATCATTGGATTTGTAATTTTATGTAAATTGAGAACCACTGGTTAAAAAAAATTGTTTGCTAATTTAACCAACCTCGTAGCTATTATAGTTCTCAAGATAACAATAGTGTACAAAATAAAATAATCATCCCGTATACTTACGATTATTTTGAACAACATGAAATGATATATGTACTTTAACCGTACGCTTTCTTTCAGCAAATTCGAAATCAATAATGCGATTACATATATTTCCGTGTTAAAATGTTTTAAACATGCCCTGTTTTGTTTTTCATGTACCAAATGCACCCAAAAGCCAAATCCAACAACTTTCACCTGCACCTTATCCCCCCCCCATCCCTCTTCCACACATCCCGCATCTCGTGTCGCTGCAGACTCCACGGCATTATCCTCGGATGAGGCGACAGCGCCAGGCTCTCTACCTCGCCTGTATTGAAAGCTCACTCGGCACTCCGCTCCAAGCGAAGCTCGAAGCTCGAGAGTCGCAGTATCGGTCGAGAAATTCGGATTTTTTATTGCGTTCATCGACGCGGTTTATTAAATGAGGAAATTTTAATAAAAACTTCAGCAAACTGCCAGCAAATACCTTTAGAACCAGAGCCAGTATTTTAGCGATGAACATAAGTAGAATTTGTGGACATTCGTTTTGTTGATAATATTTTTAAAATATAATGTACAAGGTAAGATGTCGTTATTTATTAACGAACAAATGGTGTTTTTAAACATCTGTAATCGAATTTGTTTTCATAACTTAATTAAATTTGAATATGTCTACCTTGTTCTATTAATAATAATACTACAAGTATGAAAATAAATTCATTTGCAATATTTTTCTTTTTATGTATAGTTTGTTTTAGAAGAAGTCAGAGGATCGCCATAAAACTTTTAAAATTAAATTCCTTTCACTGAGGGAATTAAAATGAAGAAGAATGTAAAATGATTAGTTATATTTTAAAGAGCAATTTTCATGTTTAGATCACAACTTAAAATTAAATAACTATACTTTTACCGTAACGAAACCGAAATTTATTTGTTTATTTGAACCGAATCGAAAACCAAAATAATGTTTTTAAAAAACCATTACCGATAACCGAAACCGAATTTTTATTAATGTAAAAACAATTAACTGTAACCGGAATATAAAAATTAAAACAAACATTACAAGTAATGTTATGATAGGTATTTTCTCCAGTGCTATCTATTTTCATTGGAGAACAGAATAAGGGGGAATGTTTGCTAAAATAAGTTTTTTTGTGGTTACCGCGGCTATAGGTATATTCGGTATTAAAATATGGGAAAAAATTACGGTTAAAGTATTCAATATTTGATAAAAGATCGGTTACTGATTTTTATCAACCTTTTTTCTTTGAAACGGATACATGCCCTGCTTGAAAGAAATATTACTCTATGGCTAATCGTTCAATTAATTCAATCTTCGAACATCCCTCCGAAATTAATCATGCTTTCTAAAAGTTTTTAAAATGTTTATCACTATTCCTTATTTCATTACACACTCACTTTCATAATACGAAATATATTCAGACAATTGTCAATGTTAATTAATAAATAAAAAATTAAAAACCAACTAAATTATTACTTTTATTAAGTTTCTACCAAAAGGCCCTTTTGAAAAAGCCGAAAAGTATTTAACTTTTTTTAAGAAACAGATCTTCAACTGTTATGGAATTATTTGTGGAAGAAGAAAAAATGGTGGTCGATAAAATCTGAACATACTGTATATAATAATAAATAATTAATTAATTAGTCCAAAATTTTAAATCTTCTAATGGGAAAACATGTGGATACGTGTTACCAGGTGTACAGGTGTATATTATTTTATATATACAAAAGCAAACTAACTAGATACGAGAATATTAAAGTCTTTCAACACATAATATACTTGTGACATTATTATTTCAGGTTCATTAGTGGCTTTCACATGTTCTCTTTTATTCTTCCCACACGAGTATGATTTTGTTTTCGTTGCAGCAGCTCACTTCGCACTATTTTATTCATCATTCATCTTCTACCGCTGCTTCAATGACGCCCACCTTCAAATCTTATATTGTATATCATTAAATAAACATTATTCCAACTTAGAAAATAATTAGTAGTGGGTGAGATTGTACCAAATGAATACAGTATGAATACAATTATTAATGATATTTTAAAACTGTGTTTCCGCTTAAGAAAATTAATATTAATTATATATAAAATTTTTGTTAATTTAAAATTATTGTTTCAGATTCCAGCAGCGGTAGCTCTTTTGGGGTTTAAATTCCAACTTCGTCACTCTTTAGAAAAATTAATACCGAATGATTCAATGAGAAAAAGTGCTGATAGAAAATCACGTTTATCTAAATTTTTCATATTATTTATTAAAATAAAATGTCTTTTTTATATGGTTGAATAATATTTAAAAAAAGCTCTGTTCAAAATTTTTACAACGTACTACAAGCTCCATATGAAATAGTTTGTACCGGTAAATTGTAAACGGTACGCGATTAAATTTTTTTGAAAATCCCTGTAAATTTATTATAAAAAGTTTCTGAAGAAGCAACACAATCGTCCAATATATTAATTTTGGTTATTTGCAAAAATTAAAAACCGTAAAATTAACATTTTCGTACATATCTAGTAACTTTCTGTAATTTTATAATTCTTATTTTAGTTTATTTTTCATTATAACAGTCATTCAAAATTATACATATTCAATGTATTATTATACATATTGTACGATCTTTTCTGAAAATATATTATTACAGAAACTAAAATTGGTTCTTTCTTAATATGTGAATATTTCGCGGTTTTATTTTAATAAATATAAGTTTCCAAAAAACAAACTAAATAGGGTCTCTAGTGGAATATTTAAAAAATGTGATTCCGTCACTCCTTTTGCAGTATTTTTTCTGATTTTTAACGTTCATCTCGATCTTTAACTGGACGTTATAAAAATCAAATAATTTTGAACTGAAGAACGTAAATACATATATTTAATTATTGTAATATAAAATAAAAAAGATTAACTTTAACGTTTCTGTTTCATGTAATTTGAATTTATTAAAAAATATATTTAAAAAAAATGATTATAACCATGCTTCAATGAATGCTTTGCATATGCGTATAATCAAAATATTTTACTTGTAGGTTGTCAAATTTCACCACAACTCTTCCTCTGTATCAATTAGTAATGGTGATAATCATGTACAAATATTGCTAATGTCATTAAACTGGTGGAATTGCCTTTGGAACTAAATAATATACATAATTCTTTTTATGAATTGGGACTGGAGTTAAGTTGGACATTTCATGATGTTAACAAGTGGTATAACTAATCCGAATTAGTGGTCAATCTTTTTTATGAATCAGAATGTAAATGTAAATATTTTTAAATTTGTGTTTGATGTAAAATGGACCGTATGAAAAAGTAAAAAGAAAATTGTTTTATTTCGGCCCATCCCCTAAATCCACCACTGTCAACATACGAATACGAAATACGATGAACCCTAAATGTGTAATATAAACTAATGTAAATTTAGTAATTAGGAGATGGCATAATGATTTAAACTTGTTACTATTAACATACGTATAGTTAACGACGTATTACTAATGACAAGTTTAGCAAGTTGTGTGTTGTGTTCGAAGAATTGGCCCTTTACTTTATGAGATTATCTACCACACGCTGTCAAACTTTGTAGAAGGGCAGGAGTATGTTTCACCTTCGGAATAATAAGAAGCTTCATGCTCTCGTTAAAATTGCCATTAATTAACACTCAACTTTGTCAAAGAACAACTTCACTTTTACCACTATTACGAACTGATTCTCAACTAATACCTTCCAAACTATCTTATATCGATCACAGAACTTTTATTGGAAGTTTAGTAAACAAATAAAGGGGCATGAGGCATGAAAAACGTAAAACTCTTATGTCAAAATCTAACTTTACGGACTCATCTGCCAAACTGAATTATTAATTATTCACCTTTGATAATAACATATCTGATTTCATGCAGACGACGTCTAAGCAAGTGTAAACATAAATGAAAATTATAAAGAAATATTTGATACTTTGACAGTACTTTTGTTACCACAGCCATCCCCGTCTCAATAGCTTGCTGACGGTTTACAAACACATAATGCTATTTATTTGTTTTTAAATAATAATTTAACGATTTCGGAAAAATATAATGTATATTTAAGGACTAAGTATTTTTTATTACTCACATGGTTTATTCAACTCGGCTATTGCCTCGTAGAATCTATCAGCTTTCTATTGTTATGTAGTTATTTATTTGTGATGTAAATTATAGATTATTTTAATAAACTTAGATAAATTTAAATACAACCCTGATTTTCGGCAGGAATCTAATAAAGTCCACATCCTTAGAGTTCCAAACAGACTATACCGTAGGTAATTGTTCCGTGATTTGCTTTTTGTATTTTAGTAATAATTTGTCAGCCTACAGCATCTGTAGGATTAGAATATTAAATTAGACGTTATATTTTAGGATTGATAAAAAATACATTAAATGAGAAGAAAATAAAAATATAATATTTAATTAAAATTTTTATTTGTATGTACATGTTCAAACTAAATTAAATGTTAATAGGAAATTTCGTTTGAAAATTTTATACGATATAGTGCCGTAGTACAGTAACAAAAGAATAGAGCTATGAATAAAATATTGACAAACTCTATAAATAGTTTCTAAATAGTATACACAAAAGAATATCGTAGTAGAATAAAAAATTTAATTTCATGTTTCTTAAAAGATTAAATAAAGTTTTAGCTGGTTGTATTAATATTTTAATTGCATTTATACAATATACCTTTTATTTCATCCAATTGAATATGTCATTAAGGTCATTTATTAAGGTGATTTTGGTGTTAACAATTTGTACCTCATTATTGGTTTTGGTTGTTTAATTTACAACTCTTTTTCATCCACTATTATATTTGTATATAATACTGTCAATTTTGACATTTTATTTACTTCGGAAATTACACGATTTCACCCGACAAGATGATGTCATCAATTCTCCTCAATGATTTGAATCACTTACAACTGATGACGTGAAGATCAACTGCGATAAATAGAGTGTACTAATTTCGATTGAAATAAATAGTACTATTAAGATTAAAGGTGATCTTTGTTTTTATGGTAAATTTTGCTTCCGCTAAAATTATTGCTGATGAAACAAATCTAACATTTAATCCTAATAATACAAGTACAATCTTTTAATTTGTGTTTGCCCAATTTAATAAATATATCTGTTTTTTTCTAATAACATTATAAAACTTACTATTTATATAAATAACATGAATGTTTTACATATTGTCTAGATTTTAAATAGAACAACCAAGTTATATTTTAATTTAATTTGTTAATAGCATCATTATCCTGTTCCGAGAACAACTATCAAATAATACCATCAACATATTATGGAAACTACACTTTGAAAATTAAAAATAAATACACGTGACAATTTAAAATTAGACAAAGGCTTCCCTCATGATGTTTATCTTTAGTTTAGTGACAGTAAGAATTATGATGTTGGCAACACTCACAATCAGTGTTTCCTTGATACACTCATATTTACTTCATTAACACATATGATCGTAATAGATACATAGGAATAATGTGTTTGAACAATAATAAATTACATTCATAAATGCAAAGGTAATTGTTTACGTCGAGTAGTGAATGCAATAGATAACACTCACATGATAAGAATGAGATATTTGCATAAAACAACTAAGATTACAATATTTATAATGCTCCTTTAACATAAATAAATATTATGATTTTATCCACTTACAATATATTTATGGGTAGTAAAGTTTTATTTGTATGCAAAGTATTACAGCCGTGACAGTGAAATAAAATGTCACAGTGACTTAGGAATGTAATAGAAAATACACGCTCACAAAATAGTACTACTAGAAAGAAGGTCTATGACTTTTAGTAGCTCTTCCAGTGTTAACTTTTCAAAATTGAGCTGTTTGACGAAATAACTGCAAACGTGTTTTTCATATTTTTTTTTTGTTAAAAAAAAACGAGTAATAAAACATTTTTTTGCGACGTCTATCAGCGTAGCAGTTTTGTTTTCCCTTAGTAAACATTAAGTTTGCAATTAATTTCTATAGTACGAGATTATTTTAATTTATTTTCTGTGACTTTCTTCTGCCCTTTTTTCCTAGAACCCTGAAATTTTATTGTTTCAAAAAAAACCTTAAGTAAGTTTATTTTTTACTGACGAAATATTTTTATTTAACAATAGTACTTTATTACAAAATAAGAAATAATTCATTTTAAATATTTTTAAGAAACATGTTCAATTATTCGTGTAGATCAATAACTTCAACAAGGCTCACATCGATGTTTTGTAGTTTTTTCCTGTTAAATTAAACATCGAAAAGAAAAATTTACACATTCTTTTCATGAACAAAATTACTAAACGTTCCATTTGACTGCAAATTCATTTCGCTTCGGTTCGAGCAATCATTTCTTTAGATTTTCAATCTTCAATAATGATTCATAAATGTTTGCTTTAAAATCCTGTGCTATGAATCTACATAATTGAAAGTTGAACCGCACATTTTTACAAAAAAAGAACTTTTCTCGGTGCATTTCTAGATTATATTAAGTTTAACAATAAAATATAACGTCGTCCAATCAATTATTCTCTACTTAGAATTTAAAAAAATAAAATATAAACAGGAAAACAAAAATGAGTACATTTCATAGAGATAATATATTAACGATAACATAAACAGTATTTATTTTCTTTTACTTTAATAAAATATCAAATTAATTTACGGAGGGGGTTTGAAGCCCCAAATCCCGTCCCCTTGGGTGCGCCACTGCCTCTGGATTGTGCTCTGGTTTCAGTGAACCAGGAATTAGAGCATTCTAAAGTGTTTGTTCTAGTATTGTTTTTTTTTTGTTGTAATTCTGTTTTGATTTCGTCATTGTAACAATTTTCCCCCAAGGAACTTTTGAATAGTCAGCGCCCATGAATTACTAACCGAGGTGTAAAATGTTTCATTACTGTCGAGGGCGAAGATAGCTTAACAAGACGTGGGCATAAAAAACTAATGTATTTAACACTTATTTCAATAATTTTCACACAAACAATTGGTTTGTTATCAAACGTCAATACTGGTATTTCTTAAATAGGTATAACTGGTTTTGGTTAATACAAAAATATTTATTTCCATCGCCTAATCATAAGTCGTACTCAATTGTTCCTTTTGACAGATGGTGTACTGAATGGAAATAATTAATTTTCTGTAGTGGCGAATTGAAGAACTAGAGGGCTTTGACTGCCTATTACAGTGACAGTACAGAAAATGCGTTCATTCTATTCTGTAATAGTTTTCATACAATAGTAGTGTTTGGGAGAAATACGTATGTATTCTTTACATTGAAGTAGAGTTATTTAAAAGTTTGAAACTAGGTGATTGTATCCGTTTAAGTAAAAACAAGTTTATTTATCATAATTATATTTTTTTGTGTGAAAAGAAGGAAGTATAAAAATAAAGAAAGCATCTTCTTCATAAGTATCGATTTTGCGGTGGAGGAAAAAGTTTTAAGTAAGTTAAAGAGCTTAATGTGTTGGCAGTAACATTACCATTAAACGTCTATTAGAGTTAATTTTTAAAATCCCAGTTTTAGTTTAATAGAAGTGTTTTTAACCGTGAGCCGCGCAGATAATGAAACGCAAGCAAGCAGGGCACGGAGAGCTCTTCATTACCGACGCAGAAGGCGTCGTTATTAATAATTTCACCAAAATTGTCAGCTTGAAACGTTTGCGTTTCTCAACCCAGATCGGGGCCAATTATCTTCTTAAAACACTGACAATTTTTAATGAACGTCGTAAGTAATTGACCGCTCTAAATCACGAGAAGAATTAAGCTTTTCATCAATATTTTTAAAACCTGTAATTAATAAATAATACTTTATTACTTAATTGCGGAAAGATTAGATGATTCGGAAAATGCTTCCTGGTTTTCAACTGCTTTTCCTCTGCGCATAAAATCTATGCAGAAGTGCAGAATAATTTAAATTTCGCGGTACAAACCAGAAATAAAATTACTGCGTATACATATTGTCCTATTATATTTGGACCTGAAAAACTGTTTGTTTTGTTTATTGTGTTTTGACAAATCTCCAATAATAGCATATTGTGTTATTAAGAGTAGGTAAAAGTGATACATTCTGTGGCATTTCTTTATGTTTAAATCGAACCTACAAAGTCTAATTTGTTGCTCTATAATATAGAGTCTATATGATATAATTAAAATTTGGAATTAAATGTCTATATATCGTGTGTTCCAAGAAAGTGTTGTCATAGGCATTTGAAGACAGTTTTTGGTAAATAAAATCTTACGGGTAATAACAAAGTCACCATTTTGTACAGGACAATACTACATGTATTTCTACACCTTATTTAACATAGATTACTTTATTTTAATAGATTAATTCAATGAAATTTACAAAATAAATTTGAGGATAAATAAAAAACGTGTGATTAAAACTAAAAATGAAAAATCTTGCAAGACATCTTTACTTGCGAGGCACACAAAATTACTTTTACTCTAAATGACCCATTCTATTTTTTCTCCAAACGTAGATATTTTAAGAAATAATTTACTACTTGGCGTTCAATTTGTAGGTTATTAATTTAAATCTGTCAGTTGTTGATGGTTTTTTAGTAACTTTATTATTAGGTTATCTAGTTTTATAGTGACATTTATGGCAAAATTACAAATTTCTATTATACAAGTTATTTCTTGTTCGCTGATTCTACATAGTTTTTGTGGATATTTATTTATTTTATTTTTACTGCGGCAGCTTGGAAATTAAATTTCAACCTTGTCAACAAAAGTTGTCACTATAGTGTTCTGTTTATATAGTACATCTTAAGAATAATGGGTACATTTATAAGCAATTTTCGTCCTCAGTAACAAGAAATAATATTTTCCAAAGTAAGAAATTTAATACCTTATTTGTTATAAGAAATATTTCTTGCACTTTTTTTTACAAATTTTTGGCAAATGAGCACAATTTAGGATCTTTAAATCTGTATTATGAAGAAGTAATGAAATCAGTTTGAAAACAAAATAGAACAGAAAATATTGTTATAAAATTAGTGCGTTTGATTTTGGTTCGATACTATTTTGAAAGTTATGTTTGACATGGCGCCTAAACGAGGATATATTTAGTAACTCGCCAATTATCTGGTCAACAGGATTTGCCTCGTCTAATTTATTTGCATAGTTGCGTCTACTACTGCATAACGGAATTCATATTTCACAAATATTATTTTTATAATTTTGTGAATGGTGATATTATGTTAAAATTATGAATACGTGTTCTATTCTTTGTATTTGGAAACTTGTGAAATTTTGAAACTTGTGCCAAATAATACACATAATTATATAGTCCATTTCCCATATATTTTTTAAATAAACTAGTAGCAGTGTTTTCTTTAATAAATCTGTCAAAACTAACCTTGTTTTCCACAAAATTTCAAACAAAATTATTTTATTTCTTTTAAATTGAGTCGTTTTATTTGAGTCGTAAAATATTAAAAAATATTATATATAAAATTATTTTTAATAGTTGTTTATTTTTAGAATTATTACTGTTAAAATTTAGGTGTGACAAGTTTTGTATTCACCAGCGCAGGATTAAGAATTTAACCGCCCTAGGTCTGTTTCAATTTGGCGTGTCAGTGACAATAAAATTTATAGATTACTATCTATCGTTTGTAACTAACAACTCTGCACTTCTGGACACTGTTCAGTGTACTTTGACCAAGTAAAATTTAGCAAAACATTTTGTAACTTTTTAATTATTAATAAATTTTAATTTTTAAATCATGGTTTGTCGTTTTTTCCTAGAAAGTTAGTTATTTTCTTCTATTGCTCGTAGTGTAGTACATAATTTGTATTATTTTCATTTCGCACTGGTTTTAATCTTCTCCTGTTATTATGTTTTATATCTAAACATGCACTACTTATAAATAAAATAAACTGTTGAAACTGTGGTAGGATTTGATCTAGGACGGTGAGGATATAAATTAACGAACATGTCACAAACATTTATTAAACTGTACCCACTATTGTACCATATAACCATTTGAATTTTTTCTTCATTGGTAAACATTGTATTTAAGTTTATTTGATAGTTAATCTCATGACTTTGACAGTCTATGTTCCCTATGTTGCATTTTATCTGGAACGATACGGTGCCATATAACCAAGTGGTATCCATAGTAATGACTAATGAGTAATGACAGATTCGAATATGTTGCATCTTAGCTAAAACTCACGGTATATTGAAATAACTATTGACATGTGATATTTGAAGATACGAAAAATTTTGAAGTAGCTCTACTTAAATACATATTAAAAGTTTATTATTTGTGGCACATTAATATGCATTTTGCTATCATGTTTTAACACGCAAGTAATCACCCAAAATAAAAATTCAATATGAGTGTTCTTTTTAATTCAACACTTTATAAAGAACATAATTTTAATTTCCTGTCATCAACACAATATCCGATAACACAAACCCATGATTAAATTTTAAATAATCTTTAATTTTTTTTCCACCTCAAGAATGAAAGATATTTGAAAAATGCAGGTAGATAGAAAACGCGTATGACTCCACCAAATAACATAGTTGGCGGTGAAATTCCGGTGCGGAGGGAAGGAATCAACAAGTAAGCACTGTTGCTTTGTTGTGCCGCGGACGCGTCGCAGGCGTCGACAGAAGACGTCGCAAGCGTCGGCACCACAAACGCCTATTTTTAGGCATTCGCTACCGGGACACTGGGACTTCACTTCTGGGTTTCTGTGTCGAATGTCGAACGAACATCTGACACACTTAACAAATCTGGTAGAATTTGGTTTTTACAGACCGCTATAGTAGAAATTTTTAAGCAGTAGAGAGACGTCATAGTCCTGAAAAAAACGTTACAAAACGAAATAAAATTTGTAGAAATTTTCGAAAGATGTTTTTCTTTAGAAAACCGACTAGTAAAAAAAAGTATCATAAAAAAATTATTTATTTATTATATTACTTGGAAAATTGTTTATGTATGTAGTAACAGCAGGGGAAGTAATTGCCAAAGACGCTGATGCTGATTTTTGCGTAAACCCGAAAATATTTGAATATATCGAATTTTTAATTCGAAAATTTTCAAATTATACAATATTTTGTTTGTATTTTTTTTAAGTATTAGCTACGCTGATAACAAATATACAAACAGAATTTAATTATCTCTTTTCGTTTTGGAGATATATGATCTCAAAGTAGTACCTCAAAAATATGTGTTTTTTGAGTATATTTCAAAAATGAGTAGAGATACAATCTCAACTACATTACCATTCGATTCTAAGGGAAAAATTATATAAAGAAATGTTTTGTCCACATATATGTTATTTGAAACAATGATGTAAAATATAAGAAAAATAAAAAACCTAAACTTCAATTTTTCGTCGGGAAACTTTTTGTCTCCATTTTTTTTATTTTTTGGACTTAAGTAAATATCTATGCGCTGATTCCAAATTTTCAAACATAATTCAATTATCTCGTCCCATTCTCGAGATATTTGAATTCAAAATTATACCTAAAAAATCAGATTTTTTAGGTATACCGCTTAAATAGTTAGGTTTAAGGTTTCGGCGAGTACACCATTCGATTCTCAACAGATAGAATTTGTAGAAGGAAAAAACTGAAAATGGCCAAAAATAGAAAAATTGCCTGATGTACTTACGATTTTTCTCGATTTTGGCCATTTTCAGTTTTTCGTCTCTACAAATTGTATCTTTTGTAATAAAAATCTAAAAATTGGTATACTTATGTAATTTTTCCCGAAGAATCGTAAACCGAAGTCGTAAACCTAATTTTTAACGGGATACACCTAAAAAAATCAGCACGTCGAGATCTATCAATGTACACTATTTCCCAAAATCAAAATTTTAGACACAAAAATCAGTATTTTGGTATATTTCGCACAACATCAGAATAAAATTGAAAAGGCCCTTTTCAAGATTAAATAATGTATTTAAAAATAATTTGAGACTTAATTAAAAATAGAAATAAAAATTATATGCATGAATAATTTCTGGACAAATTTAGCCAGGATTTGATGTTGGTTGTTAATTTCATATCCGCACATAGTGTGAATATAACAAACATTTCCGTACATGATACTACGAAGGAATGTTGCCACTATACAGCAGCGAGTAGAAAGAATGATTAGCATTGGAGAGAGCTGTTGTTGTCGCTAATGCCGTAATGAAGACAATTAGTCATAGTAGCCTTGTCCGAGTGACAGAGTATAAACAAGTGCGGCTGCTGTAATGAGATGCATTTCACGTGGAGTGGGCGCTGCTCATCAGCGTCGCGGCCCACTCAGGTTCAACAGCCGGCGCTCTGCATCAAACTAAAAATATTCCCTACACTACTGCCCTACTTCATATCTAGGTTCCGCAATTATCAATTCACGGCAGTCATATATACGTATACTCGTGGAATATAATATAATACTATCATAATAGTAGTTATACATGTGCGTAATGTAAGTGTTTTTTACACATGTGGATCAGGATTAAAGTATAGTAGAAGTTTAGATATATGAAATTCACTTTCGGATAAGCCAATTGGCCCTTATAAAGTTTTATGGGACTTGCGGTATTGGTACTTTTATGCAGGTAGTTTTTTCTGTCGTATAATGTTAAGGGCCGTACCACAAATTTTCTTTAAAATGTTTTCTAATCATATACTTTTAAATCTAAAGTAAAATATTCAAATAATAATGCAATTAAATGCAGTCTTCTAATTTCAATTTGTAAATTAAGAAGAGATTAAATTATTAAAATAAATTCAACCGTAAATTTTAAATACAAACAGTTATTAAATAAATATAAGAAATACTTGGTTGTTTAAAAAAAATATATTTTATTTTTATTCATATTTCGACTTTACAGGCCATTAACAGGAAATACTAATAAATATAATTCACAGAAAATTTCTAGTATTTATACGTAGAAGAACAAAAATAGAAACTAAGTATTAACCACCTTTTCAATGGTAAGAATATCTAAAAAGGATTAAAACTGAGAAATCAATGGAAATTTAACTAAGTCAACTTGTTCATTCTTAAGATTTTTCTTTTTATTGAGTGATCTTTGGATTTCCAATTACATATTCTAAGAACTCCATTATTAGTTATTTATTTATACAAAGTAAGTACAGTATATTTAATATGGACCTGTTCTTAGTTTTCAAGTGATACCTTTGAGTTGGGATAATTTATAACACCTGTCCACAAAGCTTCCTACCCGTCCATAAAAGGTTGTAAAACCCGCTTAAGTCAGTTTCATATAACTAAACTTCTACTATACGAGCGAATCGTGTGTTCTGAGAGGCATATCATACACTATTTTTGTAACATTTTAATTATTAATTTCTTTATTAAAGTTATTTGACAGTAGATGTGATTTGTATTTTTATTAAAAAATCATATTCCCTAATTGTTTCCATAACTATAATCACATGACATGAGTTCGAGTAACCAACCTGTACCTATATAACAATTTTTTATAAAATACCAATAACGGCCAAATTCACCATTCCTTTATCAAGGCTTGATCTACCGATCAACTTTGATGCATGAATCATGAATCAATTCAATTCACCATAAAAAAATCAATGATTAATACAAAATTCTGTCATATATAGATGCAATTATTCACATATGGATATTTGGAACACAATTATGGGAGTGCGCTAATATCAAATTTAAATATTATACAAAGATTTCAAAATAAATATCTACGACTACTTATAAATGCTCCGTGGTATGTCACAAATGAATCAATACATTGGAATTTAAAAACTAAAGATATTAAGGGACTAATATAGAAACATACTCTACTCGATATGAAAATCACTTATATAACCATATTAATAATTTAGCACTAAATTTATTAGACAATTCCTCAGAAAGAAAAAGATTGACAAGAAGTAAACCTCTAGATTTAGCATCTAAATTATGAAGAAAAAACTACATAAAATTGAAAGAAGTCCAAGTGGAGTTATTTTTTGCACGTTATTATAATTTATCACATTTGCTTTTTAGTTTTTTCCTTATCCAGTAGTAAATAAAGTTTTAAATAAATAAAAAAAATATCAAAACAAACACCTGTAGTACGTCGGAAGATAGTAAATTTGCTTGTCATTCTAAAAAAGCATAATTTATCTCGTCATTTCGGTTTGTGGTAAAATAAAAGCATAAAACACAGATTGTAATATTCTCATTTGCAAATAGAAGTTTCATTTTACAACGGTGAATAACTCCTTGTAACTCAAATATTTATGTACGCGAGCTTACATTATGGAACAACAATAACATCTTATAATAAGATGTAGTTTCATATTTCGCCTAATGTACATACAGTTTCGTATTATCATCTTATACAGACTAAGCTACTATAAATAACGGTTATTTGTTTAGGAAGAACAATATCCTACATTCATTGAGAGTACAATACCGAAGTAATTTCAAACTCAACTTACAGACATACATTACTGTCATCAGGGCCAGCCCGAGACTTTTTAGTGCCCCAGGCGATAATTTTATATTGCGCCCCTATTTTTACCTCCCGCCTATCAATATATAGATAAGGGAGGTATTGTTTTTGGTCAAATTTCTCGAGTGTGAGTTTTCAACATATGAGCACGAATTAGGGTCTCTAGAATAAGATTTTACTATTTTTACCGTGATGTCTGTATGTCCGTGTGTGCGTGTGTGCGTGTGTGTGTGCGTGTGTCTGTGACGATTTTTCGTCCACGATAACTCCAACACGATACATGTAAAAAATATAATATTTGGTATTTAAGACTTATATTCAAATATGATGAACTGATTAGATTTTGACTACAATTGGTTAACCGGAAATAGTACTTTACTTGAAGCTTTAAACCGTTTTTCCTTAAAAGTACCTCTAAATACCATTTTTTCGCAAATTACGTTATTATTAAACAAAGGATTTTTTAATTTTCTACCAGTTTGTATAGTTACTTTTTATATATAACTTCCAGTTAAACAAAAATATATTTATAAATTATATTAATTTTACACATCGTTCAGGCTGAATAATTTCTGTAAAACAAATGAATTATTCATATTTGACATATACAGTTGTCAAGTTTGACGAAATTTAAAAAGATTTTATCTCTTGCCAAACCAACGTATTAGGTAAGGGTATACAGAGTGAATACCAGAATACTAGAAACTTTAACATATGTATGTACTTCGTATAATTCAAAAATGATTACCCGTAATATGTTGAAATTTTGTATATGGGATTGCTATAACATGTCGTTGTGAACCTTCCTTATTTATTGCTATTGGCTGTGACACTTCACTTGAAGGGTTTTTTAGAATTTCTCGCATGAATCAAAAACGATTTGCCGTATATTGCTGAAATTATGTATGTGGAACTGCTACTACATCTAAATTTGCAACTATATTTTTTGTTGCAATTAGCAGTGATACAACGGCACTATGCTCGAAGGGTTTTCTGATACCACATACACCCCATCATTTTTAGCTGTTTTCCCATGTTAATATTCTATGTCAAAGTTTCTAGACTTCGGCCTGTACAGCACACAAATAATAAAAATAATATCCTATACATTTCGTAGGGATAAGAAATCCCCATTAGTTGCATTACCCAAATATGAAAACACGGAAGAAATCTTTTAAGAAGAAAAATGAAGAAAAGAAGAAAATATATAATAAAACTAAAAATATTAGGGAATTTAAATCTAGTAAAGAAAAAATGAGTAAAATTCGTGAAAATGAAGAGTATAGGCAAATGGAAAAAGCAAAAGATAAATTAAATAAGCAAGAAAAAAGACAAGATTTAGTGTATAAGAGTAAAGAAAATAAAAGAAATAAAATAACTATGCAAGAAAAAAGGCAAGATGACTTATATAAGAGTAAAGAAAATGAAAGACATAAAATTAGCATGCAAGAAAAGAGACAAGATGAATTATATAAGAGTAAAGATAATGAAAGAAATAAAATAAGTATGCAAGAAAAAAGACAAGATGAATTATATAAGAGTAAAGAAAATGAAAGAAATAAAATAACTATGCAAGAAAAAAGGCAAGATGACTTATATAAGAGTAAAGAAAATGAAAGACATAAAATTAGCATGCAAGAAAAGAGACAAGATGAATTATATAAGAGTAAAGAAAACGAAATAAATAAAATAACTATGCAAGAAAAAAGGCAAGATGACTTATATAAGAGTAAAGAAAATGAAAGACATAAAATTAGCATGCAAGAAAAGAGACAAGATGAATTATATAAGAGTAAAGAAAATGAAAGACATAAAATTAGCATGCAAGAAAAGAGACAAGATGAATTATATAAGAGTAAAGAAAATGAGAAAAATAAAATTATTAAACAAGTAAAAAGACAAGATGAAGAATATAAGAATAAAGAAAATGAAAGAGCTAAAATTTATATTAAAGAAAAAAGAGCAAACCTTGATTTTCGAGAAAATGAAAAATTAAATGAAAATGCTGCAAAAAGAATTAAACGGCAAAATGATTTAATAAGATTTAGAGAAAATATATATAATAATCTCCTTAGACAAAATTCGGAGACATCAAAATTAGAATTACAGTTTATAAAAGATAGATGTCATACTCCAGATATTATATGTTATTGCTGTGAAGGACTATTTTTTAAACATTCTGTAGTTAATTCTGAGTATGATGAAAAATATGACCAGCCTGAAGAGTTTTATAATTTAGTCCATAATTACCAATCTAATTTCGTCTGTAAGACTTGTAAAAAGTACATATCTAAAAAAGTAGTACCCAAATTGGCAACCAGCAATAACTTAAAATTTCCAATATTACCAGAATGTATTAAAATTTTAACACCTTTAGAGGAAAGAATGGTTTCTCCATATATTAACTTTATGCAGATTCGACCTTTAAAATCATATGCTTTAAATGCACAATTAGGCCAAAAAGGAAGTGTAGTTAATGTGCCATTAGATATTAATAAAATTTTACAAGTTTTGCCAAGAAATTTTGATCAAATGGATACAATACAGGTAAAATTAAAGCGACATATGTGCCACCGATCTGATTATATGTTTGAAACAATAAGACCTGCAGTTGTATGTGATGCTTTGAAATATTTATTAAATACTCCACTTTATAAAAAATATAACATTGAAATAAATCAGACATATTTCTCACGATATGAAAACAAATATGAAGAAAAAATTGATTTTATTATCGATAAAAAAGATGTTGATGCCGAAGAAGTAAATATTTGTTCTAATAATTCCATTCAAAATTCTATAGACAAATACTTTAATGACAGTTTAATTTTGGACGAAATTGACATTGATGAGGAAGTTTTAGTTTTAGATAGACATAAAGAAATGAATGACAAAATTAAAGTAACTGCTCCTTGTCAGGATGAGAAACCATTTCCTTGGCACACTGTTGAGCATTTAGAAGAATTGTGTTTTCCTACTATTTTTGGAGGATATGAATTCAATAATTCAATTTCTTATACCGATCGAGCTAAATCAGAAGTTAGACGATTAGACAGAAGATCGTGCACCCCTACGAGAGTATTATATATGGCGAAAAAGAAATTAGAAAAATCTTGTTTAGCTAATATTAACGTGTGCTTGAGAAAAACGAAACAAAATTGTAACTTATTAGCAGGTAATGTGTTAAAAAAAGAATGTTTAGATAAATTAACAAAATTTGATGAGGGATACAAAATTTTGAAAAATGTGAGGTCTTCACCTTCATATTGGGAGTCAAAAAAGAAAGAATTATTAGCAATGATACGTCAATTAGGTAAACCCACAATATTTCTGACTGTGTCTGCTGGTGAAAAAATTTGGCCCGAATTAATAAAATCTTTAGTGAAAATAAACTCTGGAAGGACAATAACAATTGAAGAAGCGTATGAACTAAGTGAATTTGAGAAAACAAAACTTATTAAAAATGATCCAGTTACATGTGCAAGATATTTTGATTATAAACTAAATAAATTATTAATATTATTGAAACAAAATTTTAGTATATTTGAAAACTATACAGTTGAGGATTCCTACAGTCGTACGGAATTTCAAATGAGAGGATCTCCACATGAGCATATTTTTTTATGGCTTAAAAATTCTCCAGATTATGAAAAATCGAACAGTACCTCTATTGAAAATTGTGTAAAATTTATTGATCAATTTATTACATGCGAATACGATGTAAGTAATCCATATATAGCATTCCAGAGACACAAACATACGCATACATGTTACAAAGGACAAAAAATTAAAAAGTGTAGATTCAATTATCCCGTGCCAGTTATGCCTAGAACAATGATTTTAGAGCCCCTAAATTCAGATGAAATAACCAATGATTTAAAAACTGTTTTTAAAGAAATTAAAAATTTTATGCACCACTTATATTTAAAATCCATTTATATATCATTTGAGGAAATTTTAACAAAATTAAACGTGACGGAAGAAAAGTATATTATGGCTATTAGAAGTTCTTTAATTCGACCTCAAGTTTTTCTTAAAAGAAGTAGTACGGAAGTGGGCATAAATTTATACAATAAAAAAATTTTATATTTATTTGAATCAAACATGGATATTCAATTTATTTTGGATCCTTATGCAGCTGCTTCATATGTTGTAAATTATGTCGCAAAAGCAGAAGCAGGACTATCCAAGTTATTACGGGATGCCGCATCAGATATAGACAATGGAAATAAATCTATTAAAGACAAATTTAGAAAAATAGCAAATGTTTTCCTTAATATGAATTTAATGTCAGCACAAGAAGCTTCATATCACATTCTTTCTTTATCTTTATCAAAAATGAGTAGACAATGCATTTTTATTAATACAAGTCCAACAAACGAACGTGTACAAATGCTAAAATCTTATAAAGAATTACGCGAACTTGACGAAAATTCCAATGATATTTTTATGAGCAACGTTTTTAAAAAATATGGTAAAAGACCTGAAAATATGAAAAATATATGTTTAGCAGATTTTGTGGCTATGTATACAAATAAACAGAACATAGCAGATGTAAACGAAGACGAAATAAATATCAGTGAATATGCATCAAGGAAAAAAACTGCAATTATAAGATACAGACGGTACAAATTCCAACAAGATCCACAGAATTACTATCGGGAACAAATGTTACTTTTTCTTCCATGGAGAAATGAATTAGAAGAAATTGAAAGTGTACCTCATGAAACTAAATATTTATTAAATTTTCAGATTATCGATGAAAATAGAAGAAAATATAATGTTCTTGGTGATGAAATTTTGGAACAAGCTTTAGATAATATAAATATTAATAATATTGAAGATGAAAATGAGAACTTATCAATAAATTCAAATGATGTAGAAATTGACATATTTGAACAAGCAGGACAAGAGGCGCCAAAGAAACAAAATTTTGTACGATTCAACATTCCACAAAGAGTATCTGAAGAGAGTATGTTTGCAATTATGCAAAAATTGAATTTAAAACAAAGAAAAATCGTAATGTATGTTTTGAATCATTTAAAAATTTCGTCCACGGCTTTACGTTTATTTATTAGCGGATCCGCAGGTGTGGGTAAGAGTACAGTAATAAATGCTATTTATCATACAATTACAAATTATTTTGATAATTATATTGGGCCAAATTCTGGTAGTATTATTACTTTGTTATGTGCACCATCAGGCAAAGCTGCATTTTTAATAAATGGTGTCACTCTTCATACTGCATTTGCTTTACCCATTGCCCAATTTGGCGGACATATGCCGGAATTATCATCCGACATAGCAAATACTTTAAGAGCAAAACTTATAAATTTAAAACTTCTTATAATAGACGAAATTTCAATGGTCGGTAGTATGTTATTTAATCGAGTGGACACAAGATTAAGGCAAATCATGGGTGTAAATTCTTCTTTTGGTGGGGTTTCAGTAATTTGCGTCGGGGACTTACATCAACTTCCGCCAGTTATGGATGCTCATATATTTAAATTGTCTAAAAAGCATGAAATGCATAAATTTTTTGATACAAATCCGCTTTGGGATGAATTTAATTTTTTTGAATTAACTCAAATTATGAGACAAAAAAATGATTTTGATTTTATTACCGCATTAAATAATATGGCATTAGGTAAAATGACCCCTCATGATATAAATTTAATATCATCTAGACAAGTTGAGGAATGTGAAGTACCAGAAGAAGCTATTAGATTATACGTTGAAAATAAGCATGTAGAGACATACAATATTTCAAAAATAAATAAAAAAGTTGGGGACAAATACATATGCGAAGCAAAAGATACAATACTAGGTAAAATTAATGAACAATCAAAATTATCTCTATTAAATTCATTAAAACATAAAAAATATTCTGAAGTTAATGGCTTACCGCATCAAATATATTTAAAAGTTGGCATAAAATATATGATAACCAGCAATATTGATGTAGAAGACGGTTTAGTTAATGGCAGTTGCGGGGTGCTGCAAAATATTCAATTTAAAGAAAATACAAAAGAACCTTATATTTTATGGATAGATTTTCAATCAAAAAAGGTTGGGGTTAAAGCTAGAGAGCAATACGCTAATATAATTAAAAGCAATGATATATCTTCTAAATTAACGCCAGTTGTGAAAATTGCCATTAATCTAAATATATCAAATAAAACACAATATCCTGTTATCAGAAAACAGTTTCCTGTAATACCAGCTGAAGCTTTAACAATTCATAAAAGTCAGGGGCAGACGTATTCTAAAATTTGTGTTGATTTTAACAATATAAAAAGAATAACTCGTTCCATGTTGTACGTTGCTATTAGCAGAGTGACATCTTTAGCGGGATTATATATTTTAGGAAAATTTAAGTGTCCAAATAAAAGCGTCACAGAAGATTATGTACATACAGAGTTACATAGATTACGTACTGAAAGAGAAATTAAATGGGAGGTAGAGGATATACTAAAATATACTGGAATAAAATTAATATATCAAAATTTATGTTCATTTAAAACAAAAATTTTAAATGTTAAAAGTGACAGCTGGTATGAAAACGGAGATATATTAATATTTTCTGAAACACTACTAAAACCAGAAGATATTGTAGATATAGAAAATTATAACATAATTTATAGATCAGATTCAGTAGGTATTATACGTGGTACTATTTGTTTGGCTAAAAATAATTGTAATATTACAAATTTACAATTCCAAATTGAGTCCGATAAAAAGTCTCATATAGAACTCATTTCTTTCATAATTGGAGATATAAATATTATCACTGGCTATAAATCTCCTGGGGTAAGTCAAAAAATGTTTGAGAGAAACTTTCATCAAATTTTAAATAAAATATCCTTTCAAATGAATACAGATAAAGTTATTCTTTTTGGAGATTTCAATTATAATTTATACAATGATGAAAATAAATATTTAAAGAAATTTCTACACCAATTTGAATTTTTATCTAAATTATCACCAAATGTAAGTACAACAAATTTTAATACCCAAATAGACGTTATTTTCTCTAATTTAAATAATATAATATGTGGAGTATATGAAACATATTTTTCATATCATAAACCGATTTACATTATTATAAGGAATAATAATGAAATTAAAATTAAAAGTGAAGAAGAAGATAATAAAGATATAAGTCCCATAATATTTATTGAAAATGAACGTTCATTTGATACACAGAATATAAATAACTGTACACTACAAATTGCAAGTAGCACATTTCTTATGTCTGTTAATAATGCACTTTCAGAAATTTATAATATTGATATTAATTTATCAAATAACGAATTTCGAATAAATTTACAAATGATTTTTAACAGATTTGAAGATTTTATATATGTTATTAATAACGAAATTTCTTCAACTGACAGTGCTGTGTTCAGAAATCAAACTATTGATGCACACCGAAATAACAATATTTATTCAGCCCTACAAGATAAGGCAGTAGTTTTGCGTGCCAAAGGCGATGGTTCATGTCTTTTTAGATCTCTTTCTCTTTGTCTTTTTGGAACAGAAATGTTGTATCCTTGTATTCGCCTCTCATGTTGTTTTGCATTTCTTACCTACTTTAATTACTTTGAACATTCAGATCGTATGAATTTTCTATATGAATATGACAGTATGCAAAGTTTAATACACGAAACAGCTTCTGAAAACTCTTGGGGTCATGCCGCTCATATCAAGGCTATTTCTGTAGTTTCAAAACGCGATATATATTTATACCAAGCAGTAAAAGTTAATGATATATATTATAATATTTCGTTTGCAGAACTGGAACACTATTTCAGCAATGGCATGATACAAATTATGCATTTATTATATTCTTACAATATTGATGAGGAAAACTTTAATGAAGAACATGTAACAACCGAGAAAAAACCAATAGCAGTACTTCTCACTGATCCTGGAACTAATGCTAGTCATTATTCAGCTGTTATACCAAAAAGTAATGAATATTGTTTAATAAAACCCAAATTTCGAGGTGATATACATGGAAATCAAAATGATTACGTAGTTATAGATAATATAGACATAACTTAGAATAATATAAATTAAAATATATATGTTTGAAATTTTGTTAATATTATAATAAATACTTATATAAGATTATAAAAACTGTTATACCCTAGAAAATAAATGACATACAATATTGTTGTTGAAAATTTGTTATTAGTAAGAAAAAATAAATTAAAGTTCAAGCAAATGTATATATACATATGTCGAATTAAACTAAAAATTGTTATGCCAAAAATAAGTGTTTCTTTTGGTAATATTAAGTATAAATGTAAAATTTTAAGTATGAATTCAGGTAAAAATTTTCTGAATTATTATAACAAACTAATTTTATAACCCCAAATTTGTACGAAAAAAAAATTATAGAATATTTCACTACAATGGCGGGAGGTAATGTGTTGGACACATCAGATTTTTTTATATTAAATAACTTGTTATCCATATTAATGATTTTTTTACATTTAATTATATGAATCATTATTTTATTTATATACGACAGCGTTCTAATTTTTAATTATCACGTTATTTTGAATGTAATTATGAGATTTATAATGACATTGATGCCCTATTGCATCAACAAGGTTTGAATTTTCAGTAATACCTATTCAAAAAAATAGTTAACGTTAATTTTATTCCGATGTGATATTGTCCATTTAAGGAAAACTTAAAATTGGTGCAACCGGCCTTGAGTATCATTATGAATTATTTATTTTATAAGATAAATAACAATACAAAGTCGATCAAAATTTATATTTTCATTGTACTCGTACTATGGAACAATATCTGATTCCGACTCACTCATTTTATCTTGAAAACTGAGGTAAACTGTATCCGTTTTAAACAATTTGACAAAACTGAAGAAAAATTATGTAAAATATGTATTTCAGGATCAATTGAAACTGTCGTAGATAAAATATTAAAGGATATACTCGTACATTTGATATAGCCTCATACTGAAACTTGCGTGATTAAAACAAACGGGTCATCGCCATGTGATCTAACATCAAACGCGTTTCATTATGAACACTATATCAAACTTCTATTTTTAATATCTATTACAGAACGTAACATGCGTATATAATACAACATATAAATTATTTAACCAAGGCTAACAATATTAAAATATTGTTGTTTTTTTTGCTTAATATTAAGAATTAAAAAAATCAAGTCATAATGCGCCCCACGAACGATTGCGCCTCAGGCAGTCGCCTGGTTCGCCTGTACCTTGGGCCGGCCCTGACTGTCATTGTAACTATCAAAATTTTTATTGTTATTTTGATGACCTTACAACCGAATTCACCATTAGTCCTCTAATTATCATTAATGATCAGTTGATTCAAGAATCGAACTGATCCGTAGATCAACATTTGTCCTAATTTACGAACTTGATACATAGTTAGTATTTATTTCAGGCACAAGGGAATGATCGTTTTTCGGCAAGTTTTGTGGATGTCTACTCAGTTTATAACTATTTCGGAGAAAGCATTAACGGCAAAATGTTATTTTACAAAATTAAAAATAATAAAATATTAGTTGTGGAATTTTACGGCTCAAGATGAACTAAATATTTTGGCAATTTAAAACAAGGTAAAAAGGAACTTAATGGAAAATTTGGATGACATCGTCCAAACATTTGTCTCGTAAGACGGAAGTTTTGAATTGTGAACTGCTGATTGTAGTTTACTTGGGTAAATAAATATACTATTAATAAATATAATGGAGGTTTCTTCTATTTTTTTTTAATAATTTCATTTTAAAGTCTAAGGGATACTAAGAAAATCCGATAAAAATGTTTATATTAATAAGTGAGTTACAGAATTCCAAAATTTTAAATAATCAATGTGTCGTCACAAATATTGATTTTCTTGTTAAACTGTTTTCTTCGTGGACCATGTTCTTGAAGTACCATGTGCTCTTTTTACATTGTACGAATAAAATGTTTTGCTAATATTTAATTGATTTGCCAAAGCTTTTGTAGAAATTTGGTTATTTTCATTTATTACTCGTAGTACATAATTTTTGTTATCCTCATTTCTCATTGGTTTTAATCATCTGTTATTATGTTTTGTATCTAAACATGCACTACTTCTAAATTTTGAATATATTCTTGAAACTGTGGTAGGATTTGGTCTAGGTCGGTCAGGATATAAATTAATGTCACAAACATTTCTTAAACTGTACTCACTATTGTACCATATAACCATTGGTAAACATTGTATTATACGTTTATTTGACAGTTAATCTCATGGCATTGACAACCTATATTCCCTATGTTGCATTTTATCTGGAACGATACGGTGCAATATAACAAGTGGTATCCATAGTAATGACTAATGACAGATTCGAATATGTTTCATCTTAGCTGAAACTCATGGTATACCAGGTATTTCAGTTTCAAGGAACAACGAAAAAAATATAATAGAAAAAGTTTCTTACTTTTACAAATAGTGAATTCTGCGCCATTCTTTATTCCGAGAATTAGACTCTATGAGATGTGAAATTAGAAAACTTTTGGCATAGACGACAGCAACAAGACTTGACGATATGTTTACATGAAATATTTTTTTGTCGACATCTCTTGTAAAATCTGTCAAAATTATGTTGGAAATAGAGCGTATGCATTTCATTGCCAATGCAAAATAGCATACGTCAATTTTAACCCAGTAAAGATTTTTTTAGCGCACGGAAATTAATACGATTATTTTGACATCCGCTTTTATGATGCACTTTTTTATTAGTAATTAGTTTATATCCGATAATGGCATGCATGCTACGTTAAGTATGGCCAACGTGCTGGATAATATAAAACAAATATTTATTACAAAAACTTATATCTGATTTTGTGATGGAAATAACATTATATGACTTTCACGTACTATAAATATTATTTCGAATAACGTCACACATGCTTTGTTAATGTGTTTTAAAAGGTTATTAAAACAAAAATTGATAATATTTTGCTCAAACTGAAACTGTTTTTTGCGTAAAATAAATGGATCATATACATGAAACGTGATTACTGAGAACAGATACAATTACATAATCATTTCTATAGAAGTTAATGTCAATATTGTAGTTAAGCTTAAAAAAAGTTTACTTTGTATATTAATGGTAGTTAAGCTTAAAAAAAAGATTTCAATGCGGTCGATGTATTCCGTGAGTATTTTTTAACGTGAAACATGAGGATTTATCATATCCATGATTACTTGATATTTGATTGACAGCAATGTATTTGCTTGTTTCATGTAAAATGAAACATAGGGAATAAATTTGATAGAAGTTCCTATTAAATTTTAATATATAATATACAAAATAAAGAACTAATAAATCAAGTAACAAACACGCAATTACAATTTTTATAAATATAAAACTCATGAATTACATACGATATTTGTGCAATTGAATATTTTGACAAATGTTTTCAGTTTGAACTTTTAATTGATCCAAATTTTGAAGATTTCCTCCAGTACAATTTCTGATTTTAAAGACACAAAAAAATCTAGATGTGTAAGATCGTGTGATCTAGCAGACTATCTTACTATTCTAACATTTCCTCTAAAGTTATTAATTATTTCTAAAATTATTGTTGCATTTGGTGTAAGTCTGTTAGAAAATTTTATAACCCAAAAAACAAAAGTCAAATTAGTTCACATGTTTCATTTTAAGTGAGACAAGCAAATATACATTGCTGTCATTTAAATTTCAAGTCGTAACAATGGATATGAAAATCCCTTATTTCAAGTTAAAAAATAATCACCGTATATTTACTATGACACATTAGTAAAATATCAACTACATACAGAAATTGATTTTAATAAATAGTAACATTAATAGATTTATCCATAGGCGTAGTTAACAAAGATTTTGTAAAATTTTGTGTTCTCCTTGACGAACGTATCCGCATTGTTTTGTTCTCTGACAATACACATTTGAGCAAGTGAAGCTTGATGATTGGGTTCGGTCATGGTACAAGCAAACCGTATTTTATGAAGGAAAACAAGCTATTTATAAAACGCTGTGATTAAAAAATTTAATCGGAACAGTTAAACAAAAATAACTGCTACTCAGGGTCGGCACTTGAATCGGCGCACAAATACTATTCAATTTAATATCTTTCTCCTCACTTCATTTCAACTGCTGTCACATGCAGGATGATAACTCTTACATATGAAAATTAACTTCCAAAAATAAAAACCAATATAAGGCTCCATTCAAAGCGGGCGAATTAACTCTGGATAAATGGAAGGATTTCACCATCGTTTTCCAAATTTATACAAGACAATATTGACAGAATATCCGTTAAGCAATAAAACAGAATCAATTTCAATTACTCATAATGTTTTAATTATTTATATTTCTATACAATCTTGTGATATAAATTAATGTTAATAAGTCATTATTTCTTTTAAAAACTTACGGAATATTGAAACCTCTATGCATAATGGGAAATAGTTATTTATGAAACTAGAAAGGAACGCGTATCTTTTTACCACTCGAGCTCGAGAAAAAATGCTTTCCTTTAGTGTTAGACAAAAACTTTTTCAGGACATGTTTCAAAAATCTATTTTTTCGGACGGAAAGGCGCAACAACATGACAAGTTAGAAAATTAGGTTATGTAAATTTTGACGTTTAGCAGTTCAATTGTTACAGTATTGCCAATAAGCCAGTCTAAGTACAAGTTGCCAAATTGTAAAATAAGGTGAAAAAATCTGATGTGTCCAACACATTAACTTTCGCCACTGTAGTAATATATGCTATGTAAATTTTTCAGTACATTCAATTTGTAGTTTTATAATTAGTTTGTTATTGCAGTTCAGAATATTTTTAATTTCATACCTAAATTTTTTTGTGGAAAATAGTACTGTGTTTTTATTCTATGAGCAACATGAATTTTAAATGATTTTGCATTTATAATAATTCATATAAATTACAAAGAGTTTATGGTTTTCACTCATCCAGAACTAAATGTTATAGATATGACGAACTCACATTTTTAAATTAAACATGAAAAATATGTAGTAAAATGAAAAATAAGTTGTATCTTTTAAACGAATCGTTTATGGACTCATGTTTATTAAAACTTTTTTACTTACTTTTTCTGTTATATCTATGTATTTGTATATACGGGGTGTTAAATAAAGGTTACATATTTGTTAGAATGCTGTATCAAACAAAAAAGGAAATAAAATATTAATGAAACGAATTAAATTTTCTTTATAATTTTGAAGGAATACGTCTTGATTTCGACAAACTTATCAATATATTTTTTATTGTAGTTTTGTGGCAATAAATTTTCGGGTTTCTATAATTTCTCAGTCAAATGCAACAAATCTCTCACCCTAGGTGTAGTTCATACTTTTTCACCACGATCGTCCGTAAACAGCAAACAAGGGAAACAAAGTATACTTCTTGTTTCGACCACAAATCCAATTGTTTCTTAAATATGACTTTTATATTGTTTAGTGACACGAAATTTCTAGGTTTTGTACGACAATACTGTTTAACTGCCAATTATTTCTGATAAATAACATTGTTTTACTTCAATAAGTCTCGCAGAATTCAGCAGAATACCGCAACAAATATAATACTTGGGGCGTCACAAATTAAAGCATTCTTCTCATTTTAAACACAAATTCAGTTGTTTCTTTTGACTTTTTCCCGAAATTTCTAGGTTTACTTCTGGTTTTGTATGACAATGCTGTTTAACTGCCAATTGTTCCTGATAAGTAACTTTGTTTAACTTCAATAAGTCTCGCAGAATTCAGCAGAATACCGCAACAAATATAATATTTGGGTCCTTAATAATTAACAGTAAATAATAAAATGGACTCACCCGATCCATGTGGCGAGCTGTTACAAGACCCATACCCATCATCAAACCCAGAAGTAGGCGTACTATGCTGATTGACCACCTTCTGCGACGTGAGCTGCGTCTCCTCTTCCTCCATCTCCTTCACCCCGTCATCCTCCCCATTCGTCCGTTCCTCCTCGCCCACCATCTTCATCTCCTCCTCCTTCTTCTTCTTGTCGCTCATCTCGAACGAGGTGCTCCTGGAAGACCGGGGCTTGATCTTGGACAGGAAGTTCTGGAAGTGCTCGGAGGACGTCTTGGGGATCTCTGACGCGCTCTTGCGCTTCTTCGACGGCAGATTGTTGAGTTTCTTGGAGAGCCCGTCGGGCCCGGAGGACGAGGTGACGATCTTGCTCGGCACAGGGGGGGACGGGGGGTGTGGGTCCGTGTTACCGTTCTGGAGGTTCTCGGTGGAGAGCTCGGACGGAACGCGCAGGGGGAGGTTTTCGTAAATGCCTGTCGAATCCATGGCACTCTTTGGAGTTGATACTGACAGTTATATGTGGTCTATCATGGTTTGGACACTATGTAGATGATGTGTTCAACTGAAATCCGATTAATCAAGTTGTAGGTAGGTGTACAAAGTATTTAAGAAATTCTCAAACATGAAGCGATCAAACATTTATAATTTAAATGTAGGATGTTAATAAATGAACGTCTTTTTTGGAGTTGCAATCATTTAATAAATTCCATTAATACACCAACCTTTCGACTTCATATCAGTCTTCATTAGGGTGCTGATAGCAATGTATATTTCATTGTATGTTTTGTATGTCATCAGCACCGTTATGAAGACCGATTTACAGTTGAAACGTTGGTGTATTAATGGAATTTATTGAAAGACTGCAACTCCAAAAAGACCTTCCTTTATTTATAATTTTGGTTATTAATTAATTTTATTAATTAAATTAATTAAATTCACTTTTAGTGAATGTTTTTAGAATTCATACCTAGGATAGTTATGAGTATCATAACTGCTACATATGTCAATTGAATTCCGAATTCGGAGAGCGACATCTAAGGCCTAGTATGATTCATAACATCCGTGGTTTGTTGAATAGTTTACCGGTTTCACGTTATTAATAAATATTATTTTACAAAATTCTTTTATGAAAACCTTTTTCGTGATCAAGTATGCGTTAATATGGTGTAACAATTGTTTCATGTTATTTATTTTATACGGTAAATATTAACGACCATACTGACTTGTCAAATTATGTGGTATACAATTATGACTTACTTTTTTCTATGTAAAGAATAACTTAATATCCTGAAACTGGTAATAGTATTTTACAATATTAGCCAGGTAAAACAGTTTTTACTGGTGATAGGAGGAATTGACTGGCGAGCCGTTTAGGCGAGCCTGTCATCTCCTTGAACCAGTAAAAACTGTTACCTGGCGTATAATGTACAATAGTTTACTTGTTATTGACTTGTAAATAAAATTAAAATTAAAACCAAATTTTGACAGTTACTAATTTTGTGTCAAAAATTATTTTAAATGATATATCGCAAGCCTTGGAAGACATAAACAATGGAACTACTAGCCAGTAAATCTGACAGGTGTCATCTTAACATGCTAGGTACTGGTAAATCTGACAGCTGTCATTTTTACAATGTAGTAGCTTGTAAAAATTAATTTACCTGGCAACAAAGAGTTAAGATAAATGATAGTTTACAAGTCAGTAACAAGTAAAGGTATTTACAAGCTATTTATCTTTACAAAATGTATTTTCAGTAATTTGTACTAATTAAATATAATAATTTCATACTGTATCATATTTCCATGTTTATCGAATTGATGTCATTCCAATAGTTGAGTAAAATAATTGCAAACATATATTTAATTTTTTTTATTATACGTCTTTTAAATAATTTTAAAATATTTGTTCATTCTTATATTTTATAGCACCAAATTTAAATTCTATGAATTTGTCCTTATTTTAATATATTTTTATAAAATTTGTAATGGACATCTCAAATATTACAGATGCCAGCGTTTTTTTCTTAATTAAAACTAAATTTTTTATTTTACTTTCTTAATAATTTTTAAAGCAACAAAACCTTCAATTGAAACTGACAAGTGTAGTGTAGTATGAAATAAGACGTCATATTTCTGTTAAATGATTTTCACGGTACACATTTCGAAATTCCTGACTTCTGATTGGTACCGTAAAACCTCATTAACAGGACTTATGACGTAAATAACTTTTTTGTAATTCATAGATCTCTATATAGGGTTTATAAGCTTTATGTTTATATTGAGTACAGCAAAGTTTTTTTTATTGTTATAGAAAGAATTAGTTAATTATTTTGTTTAATTCCTACATCATTCATATTATACAATAAAATTATTTTTTGTTCAAAAATGTATTAATATCTCAAAACCATCACACCCTAATACATCGTGTCATCTAACCCTGCATTATCTGGATAGATGGCATTTTACACATTTTCATGTACGTTTCTTTTTGTTACGGTTTTTTAAAATTGACTAACAAATATAGTACTTTTAGGGCCGGTTTTTCCATCCCTGATTAAAGTGCCGGTTACCTTATCCATCAGTTAACAGAAAAATATCGCATCGAAAAATTAATGTAAGTTGTCAAAAATATATGTTGTTTACTAGTTCGATGCGATATTCTTCTGTTAACCAATAGTTAAGGTAACTGGCAATTTAATCAGAGGTGGAAAAACCGGCCCTTAGCCGAATTTACCATTAGTCCATTGATAATGATCAACTGATTCAAGAATCAAGCTGATCCGTAGATAAACATTTGTTCTAATTCACCAATTTGATTCGCTGTTTTTTTCAATAAAACGAGAATCAAATCAGATAATCAAAGCTTGCTTAAGGGAATGCGACAGATCAGCGGATCATTGATTTTGATTAACTAATTAGCTTCATTTCTTAATGCTGAATTGAATTGATTCATGGATCACAGTTGATCAGCGGATCATGCCTTGATTAAGGAATGGTGAATTCGGCCGTGAAAGAAAAAAAAATGCTTATCCAAAATTTGACAGTTTGACGTTTGAAATTTAGTTAAGAGAAACTAAAAATTTAAGTAAAATTACTGCAACTGGTCATTCGACATGTAAGTACAAGTGTAATTTAGCAAGAACAAAAGAATTAACTTTTGAAACAAAAAACAGTATTAAGATGTTATCACACGAGAACAATATCGACGACTCATTGATACCGATGATTTCGAAATCGACAATTTTTTCTTGGACATCTTGAGTATTGAGTTTTTTTCGGTTGGCAGTATTAAATGTCTCACTGACATTTATTGATTTGTTTTTTCGATTGTTAATTTTACTAAACCAATTCAAGTACTTTCAAATTCTTTTTCACTGGTGAAAGACATGATTGTCACTTGAAAGATTTTGTTATCAAAGTGACATTTTGTTGTTTTTATCTGAATCTAGGGATATGTTCACTATTCATCTGTCAGAATCGACAAATCTCACCAAAGTTTTCGAACATGACCGAAAACTAGTTCCTCGAAATGAGTTACACTATCACATTAGAAAAGTTGCTCAAAATGACATAAGTTGTCAGAAATCGACAATAAGTTGTCGATATTAAATCCCGTGTGATAACATTTTTAAAGCACTACCTCTTAGTACAGATAAAGAAAATATTATTGTGATTTTATTAAAAGTTTTTTTCGTCAAATATATCAGAAACATAAAAATCTGTTAAAAATTTTAATTTAGGGTTGCACATAGCTTGTAGCATCCACATACGGTCAACGTTCGAATCACAATAACAACACAAGTTTAACGCCCCATGTCTGAGAATTTCTTTATACACACTCTCATTGAACACACCATGAAGGGTCGTTGTTCAGATGGTCATATCGTTGTACTACGAGTTGTTTGTGCGTCACTGCAATGTTTATCTGGAGCTTTAGACTCGTTGGCACATTCTCTCTTCTCTCTGTGAGTATCAGTCGCTCATCGCATCCTGCATCCGCTGGCGACGCGACCGGCACTTGTCGACGCTTCCATCACTGCTAATTGTTTCACTTTCGTCCAATTCACCGCCACACACGCTGATGTTTCCGCGAGAACAAACAAATGAATAAGCCAAGCCTACTGGATACATGGGATACATGGGATACAGTTACAACTTCCAAAACACAGCAACATGCAACTACTAGTTAAGTAATTAGGAATGAGCGAAATGGCTTTGTGTTTTGTGTTAGAATTGGCCAAGTGTGATGATAATGTACTTACGAAGTTTCACAATACAGAACTTATGTCTTACTTTCGACAGCTAACTGTAACAGTTCACTCTGATATTCAAGTATTGAAAATGGTTGGACGTTGTAATGTACTAGTATATGCTTGTGCAGAACCAAAACTTCTAATCTCTTACAGTTTTACTTGTACAAAATAAAGGAATTATTGTAATCACAAAAAAAAATTTCAAAAAAAAAAAAACTAGGGTTTGTTTACTGTTGGTAGAAACTTAATAAAAATGATAATTTCGAAATAAATGAAAACAATACCACTTTCTTTGCAAATTTTTAAGCGATTAAAATAATTTTGTGTAGGTAATGCAATAAGGAGTAGTGATAAACATTTTAATAAAATATCATTGATTTTTATCAAAGATAAAGGGATACACTAATTATAATAAAAATTTAATTATTTACTACGAAACTATTAATAATAACCAAAATCTATTCTGTATATAATAATATCTAAAAATGAAATGGTATTTTATCATTTTTATTTAAATATGTAACTAAAATTAAAAATTCTTTGTTACTCTTCCTGGTTTTATTCAGATGAATCGTTTCAGTTTTATTACAGATATCGTTGTAGTTTACGAAATAATATATTTATATTGCTTTTTGAAACAATTAAAAAGTGCAGTAATATTAAGACATCTTAAAAAAAAAATTTTTAAATCAAAACAATCATGATTTATTTGATGAAAAAATGAATGATTTTTTTTTAATATATCATGATTTTTGCCAACCCTGGTTTATAGTGTGTTTCAAAATAATAATGGTTTTTATTTCATTTTGGAATCATAAACTTGTTTATACGCCCTCAAATACGGATGTAATTTGACTTTTATCGCCCAAGGGCGTATAAAGTTGCTAAGCAATAGTTATTAATAGAAATTAAAATTCTGGGTACTGAAAGTCAAACAATCAATAAATTTTAATTTTGATTAAACGAGTATGTAGCATTCAAAAAACTATTCAAATTCATTTTCATGCAAGTCTTTTTAATTTTTAGAAACCAACTTGTTCTGTGAAGCCTCAAATTCCATTAATATTTTACCAGAATATCATTACGGTACGTTCCATATATTCGACCATTCATTCGACAGTGACAGTGATTATAGTAAATTTGTTGAAGAACAAACAATCTAACAATGACAATTATCTATAAAGAAACTGCAGAATATATATCTACAGATTTTTTAAAGTTTTAAGTACCAAAATGTAATAAAAGGTATGTATACCAAGGGCATAATCAAGATTGTAGCCCATAGGAAATTTAAAGCTCTCATCATATTAAAGCAAAACTTATTTTCTTTCAATTGGTCTAAATTTTGCGTCATACATAAATGTAAAAAACGGTACACAAAACTATTGTGAAGAGTGGAGTTTGAACAGCCAACATATTTCCAGATGAGCATATAATGTGGGTACAATTGAACTCGGCGTACACTGCTCGCTCGCGGAATTAATATTTTTCAATGTCATTAATGACGCCGCTTTTAGCTTTATTAAATACCGCAGAACAGTGGACCTAATGCGATTACGTGCTTACAGCGCACGTGTTCTCGGCCGCCAATCGGAACCGGATGCAGATGCACCGGGACGCTCTTTGAGACGCTCAAGTGATGCCGCGGTGCTTTACCTGCGGAGCTAATTTCTATTTCATTCTCTGCTACTTAATGTTCTATGTGAATCACTATGACGCATTAATCTGGGAAAATGCAGCGTGAAACTTTGCTCCCAAGCGCATTTCATTTTCAGCGCGAAATTTAATACATTAAAGCTTAATTGATTCTTCATAACGGTAATTACTTTCTTCCTATTTTTTATCCTCCTGGGGTATGTACACTGACAACTTGTACAATAAAAAGTATGTGTAATTATTTTAAAATTTAAATTAATTTTTTAGCATAGTTCATTTTTGAGACGTCACCACGAAACTATTAAAAGTGGTTTAAGGGACAGTAAAAATGGCTATTTTAAAGATGTTTAGAAAAGGTTGATATGATGCACAATTTGTACATGTTAGAATTATAAAAAATATTATTTGGAATGTGACGGGTAAAGTCACTATATCCCATAAAGTACCACAATTGCATTCATTTTGATTCTGAAATGTCAAATTCAAAATATAAATATTTTTTGACCACGAATTTTAAAATTCCTAACTAATAATAAAACAAACTAGGAATATTTAAATTATTATATAAAAAAATATAATTTAATGTGCAATTGAGCGAACTGCACTTTTTCCCGAAATAGAATGATTTCATTTTCAAGTGAGAATATATTTCATGCGAAATGTGTAGCAAATAAATGAAAAAAATATATTTTCTTTGCAAATATTTGACATATTTAAATAATTTAATGTAATACAATAACGAAGAGAGATAAATATTTAAATAAAATTTTACAAAAGAAGATCAATTTCGAAGGGAAGTTCGGAGATATGAAATAACTGGATATTGAAGAATGCTTAGCCGTACATTCAATTCATTTTCAAGTGAAATAAGTCTAAATGAAGTGCAGCAAAAATGTGTACAATTTGAGTATAAAGATGTCTTTTATTTAAAAAGATATAAAAAAATAAAGAATTTATTTAATAATTGTCAATTTGTTCTTCTTCTGCTTTCCGTAATATAATATTTTAGAATTTTATTTTCACAACTGAAATAATAGAAGGTGATGCAGTAGTGACATTCTCACCTTGAACAAATATCACTAAAACACTTTCGTCCCACTTTGAATGTAATGTAAAATGTATAAGACGGGATTCGAATTCGAGTTGTCTAGCACACTCGTACACGCTGCCATCTGTTCACCGCTGGAACTAGGACAATGGAATCGAGTTTTTCATTTGTGAATTTTCCACTCTTATTGGAGTGAAGTGGAATGCTGAATAGTGATGAATATGATGCATTTTTGGGATTATTGATATTTTTAATAACGTGCTGCAATGCACGAGTTTATAGGATGATTGCGATGTGTACGCTATAAATTTAATGTGTTCGAATGCTAATTTCTTTTATTACAACCTTGGTCTTAACGACAAGAAATATGTCTTGATAAAAGGACGTTTATTGTCTATGAGAAAACTTTATTGTCTACTTAGTTTTCATTTTGTTTATTAATTGTCTACTACGTAAGAAAAATTTATATGAAAATATTTCTTAATATTCTCTAATATTAATTTTGTAGTTAAACGTACAATCATTTATAATTATTATTTTAATTCTTAAAATACTTTAATAAGTTAATTTCGATAAATGAGTGTCTACTTATTTTTTTTTAATTTAATTAATAATGCTCGTGAAAGAATGGCATTTATAATTGTCAATTTTAGTTGCATACCTAGAATGATTGTTGTACTCCTCTTAATTACCTTTCTTTAATGTTGTAGTTTGTTTCAAGATATTTGAAAATATACTTGCTTCGACTTACGCAGCAGGTATCTACTTGAAAAGTAGAAAAGAAACAAAATAGGCTTCTAACAAAATATTTGAACTTGACCTTGAATATCGATGCGCTGATTACAAACCTGCAATCTTATTACTTTTATTTATTTTCAAAAACTAAAACCATTGAAAAAAACCTTAGATTTTTTTCGATTATTGTCCATTTTCAGTTTTTTTGTTCTAAAAATTCTATCTGTTGAGATAAATATCTGAAAATTGGTACACTTATGTAATTTTGCCTGTAGAATCGATTGATGAGGTCGCCGAAACCTATCCATTTAAGGTATATACAAAACCTAATTTTTAGGTATAATTCTGAACCCACATATCTCGAGAACGGGAAGAGATAATTAAATTATGTTTGAAAATTTGGAATCAGCGCATCATTTCTACTTAAGTATAGAAAATGAAAAATTTTGGAGATAAAAAGTTTCGAAGCGAAAAATTGAAATTTAAGTTTTTTCTTTTTTCTTATTTTTCACTTAACGTATGTGGGCAAAATATTTCTTTTCCTGTAGAATCGAATGGTAAAGTAGTTGAGATTGTGTCTCTACTCATTTTTGGAATATACTAAAAAAGCACAACATTTTTACCTCCCGCCTATCAATATATAGATAAGGGAGGTATTGTTTTTGGTCAAATTTCTCGAGTGTGAGTTTTCAACATATGAGCACGAATTAGGGTCTCTAGAATAAGATTTTACTATTTTTACCGTGATGTCTGTATGTCCGTGTGTGCGTGTGTGCGTGTGTGTGTGCGTGTGTCTGTGACGATTTTTCGTCCACGATAACTCCAACACGATACATGTAAAAAATATAATATTTGGTATTTAAGACTTATATTCAAATATGATGAACTGATTAGATTTTGACTACAATTGGTTAACCGGAAATAGTACTTTACTTGAAGCTTTAAACCGTTTTTCCTTAAAAGTACCTCTAAATACCATTTTTTCGCAAATTACGTTATTATTAAACAAAGGATTTTTTAATTTTCTACCAGTTTGTATAGTTACTTTTTATATATAACTTCCAGTTAAACAAAAATATATTTATAAATTATATTAATTTTACACATCGTTCAGGCTGAATAATTTCTGTAAAACAAATGAATTATTCATATTTGACATATACAGTTGTCAAGTTTGACGAAATTTAAAAAGATTTTATCTCTTGCCAAACCAACGTATTAGGTAAGGGTATACAGAGTGAATACCAGAATACTAGAAACTTTAACATATGTATGTACTTCGTATAATTCAAAAATGATTACCCGTAATATGTTGAAATTTTGTATATGGGATTGCTATAACATGTCGTTGTGAACCTTCCTTATTTATTGCTATTGGCTGTGACACTTCACTTGAAGGGTTTTTTAGAATTTCTCGCATGAATCAAAAACGATTTGCCGTATATTGCTGAAATTATGTATGTGGAACTGCTACTACATCTAAATTTGCAACTATATTTTTTGTTGCAATTAGCAGTGATACAACGGCACTATGCTCGAAGGGTTTTCTGATACCACATACACCCCATCATTTTTAGCTGTTTTCCCATGTTAATATTCTATGTCAAAGTTTCTAGACTTCGGCCTGTACAGCACACAAATAATAAAAATAATATCCTATACATTTCGTAGGGATAAGAAATCCCCATTAGTTGCATTACCCAAATATGAAAACACGGAAGAAATCTTTTAAGAAGAAAAATGAAGAAAAGAAGAAAATATATAATAAAACTAAAAATATTAGGGAATTTAAATCTAGTAAAGAAAAAATGAGTAAAATTCGTGAAAATGAAGAGTATAGGCAAATGGAAAAAGCAAAAGATAAATTAAATAAGCAAGAAAAAAGACAAGATTTAGTGTATAAGAGTAAAGAAAATAAAAGAAATAAAATAACTATGCAAGAAAAAAGGCAAGATGACTTATATAAGAGTAAAGAAAATGAAAGACATAAAATTAGCATGCAAGAAAAGAGACAAGATGAATTATATAAGAGTAAAGATAATGAAAGAAATAAAATAAGTATGCAAGAAAAAAGACAAGATGAATTATATAAGAGTAAAGAAAATGAAAGAAATAAAATAACTATGCAAGAAAAAAGGCAAGATGACTTATATAAGAGTAAAGAAAATGAAAGACATAAAATTAGCATGCAAGAAAAGAGACAAGATGAATTATATAAGAGTAAAGAAAACGAAAGAAATAAAATAACTATGCAAGAAAAAAGGCAAGATGACTTATATAAGAGTAAAGAAAATGAAAGACATAAAATTAGCATGCAAGAAAAGAGACAAGATGAATTATATAAGAGTAAAGAAAATGAAAGACATAAAATTAGCATGCAAGAAAAGAGACAAGATGAATTATATAAGAGTAAAGAAAATGAGAAAAATAAAATTATTAAACAAGTAAAAAGACAAGATGAAGAATATAAGAATAAAGAAAATGAAAGAGCTAAAATTTATATTAAAGAAAAAAGAGCAAACCTTGATTTTCGAGAAAATGAAAAATTAAATGAAAATGCTGCAAAAAGAATTAAACGGCAAAATGATTTAATAAGATTTAGAGAAAATATATATAATAATCTCCTTAGACAAAATTCGGAGACATCAAAATTAGAATTACAGTTTATAAAAGATAGATGTCATACTCCAGATATTATATGTTATTGCTGTGAAGGACTATTTTTTAAACATTCTGTAGTTAATTCTGAGTATGATGAAAAATATGACCAGCCTGAAGAGTTTTATAATTTAGTCCATAATTACCAATCTAATTTCGTCTGTAAGACTTGTAAAAAGTACATATCTAAAAAAGTAGTACCCAAATTGGCAACCAGCAATAACTTAAAATTTCCAATATTACCAGAATGTATTAAAATTTTATAGATCAGATTCAGTAGGTATTATACGTGGTACTATTTGTTTGGCTAAAAATAATTGTAATATTACAAATTTACAATTCCAAATTGAGTCCGATAAAAAGTCTCATATAGAACTCATTTCTTTCATAATTGGAGATATAAATATTATCACTGGCTATAAATCTCCTGGGGTAAGTCAAAAAATGTTTGAGAGAAACTTTCATCAAATTTTAAATAAAATATCCTTTCAAATGAATACAGATAAAGTTATTCTTTTTGGAGATTTCAATTATAATTTATACAATGATGAAAATAAATATTTAAAGAAATTTCTACACCAATTTGAATTTTTATCTAAATTATCACCAAATGTAAGTACAACAAATTTTAATACCCAAATAGACGTTATTTTCTCTAATTTAAATAATATAATATGTGGAGTATATGAAACATATTTTTCATATCATAAACCGATTTACATTATTATAAGGAATAATAATGAAATTAAAATTAAAAGTGAAGAAGAAGATAATAAAGATATAAGTCCCATAATATTTATTGAAAATGAACGTTCATTTGATACACAGAATATAAATAACTGTACACTACAAATTGCAAGTAGCACATTTCTTATGTCTGTTAATAATGCACTTTCAGAAATTTATAATATTGATATTAATTTATCAAATAACGAATTTCGAATAAATTTACAAATGATTTTTAACAGATTTGAAGATTTTATATATGTTATTAATAATGAAATTTCTTCAACTGACAGTGCTGTGTTCAGAAATCAAACTATTGATGCACACCGAAATAACAATATTTATTCAGCCCTACAAGATAAGGCAGTAGTTTTGCGTGCCAAAGGCGATGGTTCATGTCTTTTTAGATCTCTTTCTCTTTGTCTTTTTGGAACAGAAATGTTGTATCCTTGTATTCGCCTCTCATGTTGTTTTGCATTTCTTACCTACTTTAATTACTTTGAACATTCAGATCGTATGAATTTTCTATATGAATATGACAGTATGCAAAGTTTAATACACGAAACAGCTTCTGAAAACTCTTGGGGTCATGCCGCTCATATCAAGGCTATTTCTGTAGTTTCAAAACGCGATATATATTTATACCAAGCAGTAAAAGTTAATGATATATATTATAATATTTCGTTTGCAGAACTGGAACACTATTTCAGCAATGGCATGATACAAATTATGCATTTATTATATTCTTACAATATTGATGAGGAAAACTTTAATGAAGAACATGTAACAACCGAGAAAAAACCAATAGCAGTACTTCTCACTGATCCTGGAACTAATGCTAGTCATTATTCAGCTGTTATACCAAAAAGTAATGAATATTGTTTAATAAAACCCAAATTTCGAGGTGATATACATGGAAATCAAAATGATTACGTAGTTATAGATAATATAGACATAACTTAGAATAATATAAATTAAAATATATATGTTTGAAATTTTGTTAATATTATAATAAATACTTATATAAGATTATAAAAACTGTTATACCCTAGAAAATAAATGACATACAATATTGTTGTTGAAAATTTGTTATTAGTAAGAAAAAATAAATTAAAGTTCAAGCAAATGTATATATACATATGTCGAATTAAACTAAAAATTGTTATGCCAAAAATAAGTGTTTCTTTTGGTAATATTAAGTATAAATGTAAAATTTTAAGTATGAATTCAGGTAAAAATTTTCTGAATTATTATAACAAACTAATTTTATAACCCCAAATTTGTACGAAAAAAAAATTATAGAATATTTCACTACAATGGCGGGAGGTAATGTGTTGGACACATCAGATTTTTTGAGTTACATATTTGAGACCAAATATCTCCGAAACGAAAAGAGATAATTAAATTCTGTTTGTAAATTTGGTATCAGCGTAGCTAATTCTTTAAAAAATATTGCAAACAAATTTTTGTAAAATTTGAAAATTTTCGAGTTAAAAATTCGATATTTTCGGGTTTACGCAAAAATACATCATTAGCGGCTTTGGAAATTACTCCCCCTATTGTTACTTCGTATGTAAAATATTCATTGCAAAGCCCTGAATTGTTATTAATTTAAAGAAACATTCTACCTCCTTCCATGACTATTGAAGTCAACTTACACCATACGTCTTTAACACACAAGAAACTAAAACGTATGTTGTTAATATAGTTAAAGTTTCTTCACTATACTGCTCGCTTATTTGTTTACAAGCAGCAACTTTGTATTTTGATTCCATAAAAGTAAAAGTTTGTTGCTGTGATGTAGATGAAAGCATATTCCATAAACAGTAAACTAAGTACAAGTATAATCAGATAGGTAAATGTAGTCTAAACTAAACAAATCCCCAGCTGAAAATTTAGCCGAGTTGGATTTGGAAACTTAATCCCAAGTTAAACTAAAACTTCCCACTGCATTGCCAGCCATAAACTTGACCTTAAACTTGTTAGTAATCGAACTCTATTATCTAACATTCTGCAAAGTCACAACAACTATTATCTACAGAGGTATTAAACTTTTACCTAAAATATTGGGTTTTAAACTATGTATTTGACGCCTCCACACTAAGTTTCATATTACCCAATATGTATTTATTAAACAATTAAGAACGATAAATATAATAGGGTAAGTGGGGGTGAGATGGACCATATTTTGGAAAAGTAATTATTACTCTATAATGTTGAATAATGTTTAAAATATAAAATTTGTTTCTAACATATATTCTAGGCTTACGTATAAAAATAAAGACAACTACAAAAAAATATTTTATTAAAGTTCAAAAAAGTCTAACTCTCCTCCACTATAGGTGAGACGGACCAAGGCTATGAGATGAACTGGTTAACATCTTGTTGCCATTTGTCATATGTGGTACATTCTTCGTGTAAACAGTGACCACAAATTACACATTTTGTCAATTTATCTTTCTTTATGGTTTTTTAACATAATTTTCTTTGCATCTCGCATATTCGTTTTCATAATCTTCATCTTCTTCATTACCATCATCCTCTGATTTACCGTTTAACAACCATTCTTTAGAACTCATGGAAAGCAACTATATCGTCTACCTTTTTATATGCCATTGATTTTTTTCTGTTTACTGTTTTATTGATCTTTTTACAAAAATAATAATATCAATAAAAATCCTCTGGTCCATCTCTGCTCAGCAAAAGGTGGTCTATCTGTCCTCAGAGCAGAGGTTACATGGACCACTAAATTACTTATCACTGTATGCAAATAGAACTACATTTTTAGGTTATGTTAAGTCTTATGCATGTTTATAAAGTATGTACATAAATAATCAATTTAAACCTACCGAAGTAGTAATTAACTAATTGTACAAAAATTTTTGGCAATTGTTTAAGTAAATCTTGGGTTATTCAGCATTGACTGCATTAATTTTCAAGCGGCTACTTACACTGTCTCGAAACAACAAAAATATCACCCTAATGTACTTTTAAGACCAAAAGGCCATATCTTCCCTACTTACCCCATACAATAAAGCTATTCCATGATAGATAATTTATAATAAGTAATTTTCAAAAATCTAATCAACTATTCTACTATTCATGATACAACAAAATAGAAAAAGTCGATATTATTCGATTTGATCCGTAGATTTGTCCTTAATGACGGGATAAAATATACTCAAAATATCTTTATATAATGTGCTATATTAATGGTCGAAAGCATACTTGTAATTGGTATTTCTGTAATTGTAAGCGTGGGGTTGAAATGTCCAATACTCATAGTAATCAGTCATCAACTAACCGCTACGTCCAAGTATTTCGGAACAAATATTTAGCCACCGTTGCGCGTAGGCGTAGTAGGCATTTAGCTACGGTGATATCGTCATTGACAAAGGCACAACAAAATTACTTTTATTGATTGAAAATTAACTGCAAAGACCATGCAATTTAACTTCTTTGTACAAAGTTAAAAGAGTATTGTAATCACGAAAAATTTCGGTCTTTATGTTTCATGAAATATCCATTTTCATCATCCCTCAATCCATTTTGCCTAGTTTCGGCGGGACGTCTGTACGTACGTATCTCGCGTAACACAAAACTGATTAGCCGTAAAATTTTAAAATTTTGTTTATGGGATTACTATGAAATCTTGCTGTGTATTTCCCTTTTTCATTGCAACTTGAATTTAATTGAAACTTCATAAAAATAATAATTTAGTTGGCTTCTAATTTTTGTAGGAAACATTTAATAATAAATTGATATTGACTACTGTCAGAATATATTTCGTGAGTTTTTGAGTGATTAAAATAATTTTGTGTAATGCAATAAGGAATAGTGATAAACATTTTAATAAAATTTTCAAAAGATGATCCATTTCAAAAAGAACTTCGAATATTTGAAAGAAATGGAAGAATGATTAGCCGCAGAATGGTCACCCTTTCAACTGAAATAAGTTAAAATGAAGTGCAGCAAAAAATGTGTGTAATCTAGCGTATAAGAAAGTGATGTGGTGTCCACATCAAATTTTTTTTGTTACAATGTCGTAAAATCTAAATCTGTCACTTGAACAAATATTTACAGGTTGTGAGTAATTGTAGTATCCATATCCTTCGGACCAGAAAAGAACAACTTTCCTACCTAGCAGCACAAATAACTATTGTTTGACACAAAATTTAATTACAGGTCCTTGTAAGCTACAGACCTTACATTTTAACACACTTACTGAGTGAAGGCCTCTAGGTAACTAAGACTAAGTTTATCTTGTTGTAGGTAGAAGAACAAAGTATTTTATCCGCCTAAGGTCATGTTGTTTATGCTCATTGGCAGATTTACATATTTATTAATAAAGACAATATCAGATAATATTTGTTTCTGTGTATAAACTCGTGATAAACACAAGCATATAGATATAGAAGAGAGAACATTACTATAAACATGTCCGTCAGCATAAGTAATTGACACGTGCAGCGATGCAAATAAATACGGAAGACTTTGGATTTACATATCCTCCCCTCCAATTCTCGGACGGAGGATTTTTGCTGGGAGTCACTCAGGTCGCGTGATGCATGTGATGTGCTTGTTAACGCGCTGTAATTTATAACTGTATGGTAACCACGACCAGCCCGCAATTAGAATGATGCAGATGGTGTTAAATATTCAAATGATTCACTCAATGAATTTCACGAGTCTTTAAGTCAACAAATAAATTTTGTATTCTACGCTGTTCCTATCTAACTCCATCATCATGTGATTCAGATGATCATAGTCCGGTTTAAACAAGGATAAAATTTGTGGTAACCAACCGTAACTGACTATTCGGCTCCTCTTTTAGTTTTGGCCGAAAACTTAATCGAAACTTACGTAGTTAAGTTTAGTTAAATTTTTATTAAACACGAGAATATAGTTTTTTCTTATCTTTTAAGGTATTACCTTTCGATTATTAAATTAAGAAAAAGACTTGAGTTTATTAGAAAGTCACTTTATTTTTCTAGAGGTCCATATTCAGCTCTTGTCTTTATATCCATCATTAAGCCTTCTTTACCTATAGACAGTCTTCATGTTTAAAGAAGGTGTTAATTATCTCCAAATTCAACAACCTTCTCTAAGCTTTTTTTATGCAAAATATGGTCTTTTTCTAAACTACATTTGGCAACACATATATTTCTTTTTTGATTATGATTAACAGAAAATGATTCTGGAATATTTATTATGTTATCAATATCATGCTCAAATTCTGCCACTTTATGACTAAATAAGAGTTTAAAGACGGCCCCTGTCATCTCTAACTAATCCAAAAATAATGTTTCAATTTTGCTAATCATGCCAGGTGAATAAGAAATTCTAATAAAGCGTCTTTAAGTTACATAATGAAGCTTCTTTAAAGTTAGAGACAGGAGTAGGATACATGTCATTATCTTTACTAAATAAGTAACGACTTTAGTTATCTATACCACCTCACTAATGTCACAAACAATTACAATCAAATAAGTAATATTTTCAAGAAGTATTTGGTATTTCTTTTATAATGTATGCTATTCTATTAAAATAACATTACATTTTACTTTCGTGTACGAAGTAAAGGAAATATTCTAATCGCGAAATATTTTGGTTTTCAGATTTCAACGGAAATATCCATTTTGACTATTCCTCAATCCATTTTGACTAATTTCGGCGTGACGTATGTACGTACATACGTACGAATCTCGCATAACACAAAAATGATTAGTCGTAAAATTTTAAAATTTTGTATATACGACTGCTATTTAGGTGTGCACCTCCCTTTTTTATTGTAGCCAGTTGTTTATGGAAATGCTATAACATCTAGTTATGCAGCTCCATTTTTGGTTCCAAATGGCCTTTTCAAAAAGGTTGTTTACTTTTGGAAACAACTTTATAAAAATAATATTGTAGGAAAGATTTCATTATTGTTAATAAATAGACAATGTCAATTGTGAAAATATATTCCTGAGATATATTTACGAAATATCTCTTTTACAAGTTTTTGAGCGATTAAAATAAGTTTGTGTAGTGCAATAAGGAATAGTGATAAATATTTTATTAATATTTTCAAAAGATGATCCATTTAGAAGGGAAGTTCGAAGATATGAAACGAATGGAAGTTGAATAATTAGCCGTAGAATGATCTCACTTTCAAGTGTAATAAGTTTAAGTGAAGTGCAGCAAGAAATGCGTATAATTTAGCGTAAAAGCAAGTCATGTTATGTCCACATCAGATTTTTTTAATTCTACAATAAGTCTTTGTCTTAATTTTACAAATTAAATTAATCATATCTTGCCTCATATCGCACTTGGAGTCTTTGTGCTAACAGACTCAAAATTACGATAATAAAATAATACCTAATTATGTCTCCGAAATTAATTATCAAAAGCGCCAGACACCGTACGAACACTAATTTCAACCAGGACAAAATTTGGCCAAATTTTAGCTGGAAAAGAAATTCTGATTGAAACCGAAAACGAAAACGAAACTGAAACTTCAGTCAAACACTAAAAATTTGTCTTCTACATAAATTACTTTTTCTGGTTAATTATCATTCAACTTTGATTACCGAATTGATATATGTTGAAAAACATTGATAAAATATGTAGTTACCTATGATATAATAATAATAGAATATATGGTTTATGTCAGATGTTAGTTTTTCTAATGGCCGTTTGCACCAACATAACTTAAATTTTAAGCTTGCCTTAAATAGACAATATCGAATCGAAATAAAATGTCAAATGCATGATTTAACATTGCTGTCAAAAATTCGATTAGATATTTTTTGTTTAAGTCTGGCTTAAAATTTAAGCCTTGTTGGTGCAAACGGGCATAATATAAATAAAAGTTATATCCATAAAGTCTGTGTTAGTGTATTTCTACTGAATAAATAATTACAACAATATATATTTTTACAAAAAAAAAGTCTGTTTTTCTAGAAATATTGTGAGGATGTTGAATAACTTAAAAGTATTGATAGTAGGTAATACTTTCTAAAAAGTTAGCACTCATTTGCAATTCAGTATTTTGTGATTATGTAATAATTTAATTCGTATTTACCAAATATAAGAATCATGCGCTGCTTACAAAAAGCCTAGGATGATGCTGTCGCTATTGATAGAATACGGAAGTAGTCATTAAATCATTAAACTGACAAATGTGAACACGTTTGTGAAATATATAATTAATGGGTTGATGCTGTCCGACAAAATTTGCAAAAATTACGCCTTTGTATTGCAATATTATTCAAATTTGCTAATTCATATTCTACTTGGCATTTAAATTGTAAATAATGTGTAATTATTACTTTTATACATTTTGAATTATTCGTCACACGTGAAGTTGAATTAGAATTTAAATTATGTCGGTGAGTACAATAGTGTTGTACAACAGCCAATAAATAAAATGGTAAAATCAGAAATTTATAATAAATTAACACATAAATGTTCTGCACTCTTTTAAAATTTTAATTCCGTGTGTATAAACTAATAAATCTTATAACAATTATTAAGCTTATACAAGCAGTTGTGCATTTAAGATTTTTGGGGCCCCTGGCACTAAATTTTAGGAGTTTTTTTGTAATTTTTTATAAGAAAATACCTTACTGTAGGATAAAATAAGAATATAAATATAAAATATAGTATATTATGCAACAAGTGCAGAAAGTCGTTTATTTCCCACGAGGAATAAAAATTTAGACACAAGACGAAGTTGTGTGCTGAAATCATACAAAGTGGGACTTTCTATACTTGTTGCCGTTTTCCTATACTTAAAATATATTTTAAAAATATACCTTTTTTGAGTACAAATTTTGATTCTAGCAATTAGTTGAACAATATAAATTACAATTTTTAGGATTTAAATATAAATTGTTCACATACAGACAAAATAATCAAAATATACTATTTTTGAGAAAAAAATATGTTTTGAGAATAGTCCATATTGATAGTCCCATTGCGGTGATACTATATGTACAAGATTAACTGAACATCAACGATCGATTAGAATGAACCAGCCTGAGAAATCGTCAGTCGCAGAGCATGCCTTGGAAGATTTTCATGAAATAAAATTTGAAGATACGAAAATTATTTCAAGATCTACATCTCTCAACACAAGATTAATTAGAGAAGCCATTGTGATTTTTAAAAGTAACAATATTAATCTCAATCACAACGATGGTTTGGAAAATAGAAAAGCATTGCTTCCTATATTAAATACGTTATAATTCGTTTCTTAGTTACCTTTACTTGCTTTGTTGTATTTGTCATTACCCTGAAGAAGGCAGAAGTTTACGCTGCCGAAACGTTTTTACAGAAGTAAAACAAAAAAAGGTGTTTTATTCAATAACTATGAGTTCTGCAAAAATTTTTTTTAATTTATGTGTTAATGTTTTATATTATTTATAATGTAATTTAATTTGAAGAATGTATAAAAGTATTATTAATAGAAATTATAAAATAAAGGAAATCGATCCAATTAGCGAGTGCTCATTTAGATTCGTTCAGGCCGTAACCTGATCTGAAGTTCAGGGTTAGTATTGAGATACAGAGTATGCAATGCCGGTACTGCTTTGTTGTTAATTCAAAGTTGGAGTAGCAACGATGAAATCGTATAAAACGCACTGGATCAGTTCATGTTACACAGTTTGAAAACTCTTGTCGATGATGACGTCGGTCGACTGGATCGGATTTCGACCGCAGAGTACCCGAAGGATAACGCTATCATGAAATCTAACCATATTATATACATAAATAGAAATATGTCATCACATCACACCTGTACCTACAAGTCTCACTACGTTCAAAACAATTGCATTCGAAATAAAACCCTATAGCAAAGCATCACAATCATTCAAATGGTTTCTGACATCAAAGAAATGAATATTCCCACCCAGGTGCCAACTGCAAAATTTTGAATTATATGAAAAGGACGTATATATCATTCCTAGAGTTATTACTGAAATTAAATTTCGGTTTAATGTCAATAAAAATTTATTAATGATATTCAACACACGTCATTTTCTCCCAATCAAAATGCTTCGTAGATAGTTTTTCAAGGAAGAAATTTGATAAAACCACAGTATCATAACCACGGTTACATTTTATTCATATTAAAAAAATACACTATATTCCTGCGAAGTAACGACAACTCGGGTCAAAAATGACTCTTAAATCACTCCAGCTTCGCTGTCGTGATCTAAATGTCATTTTTGATACTTGTTTGTCTGTTACTACGCAACAACTATTCGTAAATTTTACAAATATATTCATGGTACTTTTGATAAAAACTGAAGAAGAAAGGAAATTTGAAGATATGAAACGAATTAAAGTAGAAGTGTTGAAACATCGCGCTAAAAGTTTTGTTTGTGATATACCTACAGCAATATCACGTGACAATCTGAACTGCATGCACTGATCTACCTCGGCGAATGGGTTATTTAGGATCAGTTCGTTCAATAGAGGAGGTAAAAATTGAATGAAAAACAAGTGATCCAGATTCAAAAGTGTAAGTGGATCAGTTCAAAGTGACAAAAGGAATAAATCTATAAACTCACAAATCATTAGAAATCAAAATCAGAGAAGTATTTACAACATTTACATATTAATTGAAATATAATATTAATATTTAAATAAATTATGTATTAAAAACGAAGTATGTTTGTTTTTCAAATTATTTTTCATAATATAAATTGAACTAAGTACCTATAATAAATTATTGAAAGAATAAATGGTTATCTATAACATGTATTGCTCGGTTGCCTATGTATCAATTAGTTGGAGGAGCAAACACCGAATGCTGAAAGCAGTTCCAATTGATATCATTGCAGTTTCGCATCTATAGTACACAAAAATATTATATATAATCTATGATCATAATCAATCTAATGATGTCAAGATACCTGACATCAAAGAAATGTGTAAATGGCAAAGAGGGTTGAAATGATTATTAAGACGATAGAAGAACAGGAATAAGAGCTTTTAATTTAATTAATATTAATCTTAATATATAAACAGTGCAATTTTATATAGCGTAATCAAGATTTAAGTTTAATAAGATTATATGAATCATATATGAAACTAGATATCATTACATGCATTTTTATATTTTTTCAGTAGAAAAAAAATGATAGCTATGACAAGCAGTTTTGTTCATGACCTATATTAACTAGTTTGCACATTTTTCATTTTCATTTCATAAACGTAATTATTTAATGAGTCATAATGTTCTAGCCAATTTAAAGTATAACATCAGATAAGTAATGAATTCCATAGGTTTTCATAAATTTGTAGATATATATTTCCTCATTTAAGTTGGCATAAAAATTATTAATAAATTGCATATACAATTAATAAAAAAAGTAAACATTTTACTTTTAAGGTAATATTGTATGTTTTACATGAATCGTATTGTAGTTATCGTGGACGAAAAATTGTTGATATAATGTAAGACCAATAAAAAGCATTTAATAATGTACGTTTATGAGATCTGAAATAAATCAAATCTAATTTTTTCAAATAAAAAATTTATGTCCAAATGCGTAAATTTCGTATTGTAGAACAATAGCAGCAAAATGATCTTTGAAATTTTGTCACATAAAATCGAGAGTTCATTTTGTTCACATCTGGCAAATGATTTATTAAAAACAAAACAATCACGACCTATAAACTGTCACTTGTTTACGATGTCAGAAACATGAGACAATGCTGTTATTGCCTGTAAATTTGTTTTATTACAGGAACAAAGGTGTGAAAAGAGAATTATTGGAAAATGTAATACTGACCGGCGAGAAAATAAGTTTCATCGTTGCTTTGTAAACAACATCGGATAATATTACAAATCTCAAGTGACACACGTAAAATTTCTAAAGAAACATGTAGAATTGTATACAATTTTATAGATTTATAAGTTCTGTTATTATTTCAATTATTAATGGTACATGATACATTCGTTCCGTAAGTTTCATTTTAAATGAGACAGGTAAATACATTGCTGTCAATCAAATATCAAGTCATTCTGTTTTGTCTTGGATTTTGATGATTATTCAAATTTTGTAAATAAAATTAGTCTCCGTACACCAGTAAAGGAAAAAAGTATTCTATTCCTTTAAAGTTCTTTGTTAAATATATATACACGAAATAAATTTAATATTACACTTACTATACATATAATAAAATAATGTATTGACTTTCCAATTTTTTTGTAATGGAATCGAAAAAATATATATTTATTGGAACAACTAAGTACGCCAAAGTAGTCTCCGTACACCTATAATTATGTAGAATCAATGATCTTTTAAACCGCCATTCATTAGAACTACTTCCCTTAAACGGTTTTTCATACTTCCCTCTAATTTTCTTGGAGTTTGGGAGTCAATTTCTCCCCATTCTTCTACCATAAATGTAATAGTTCTTTTATATTCTTTTGGCATCTTGTTATACTCATTTTTTTTTAAATCACAGATATGTTCAATGGGAATCCTGTCTGGAGACTGTGCAGGAGTTTTTAATTGTTGTCTATAATTGTACAATAACTATTCTAGCAGTTTACTTGTAGTATGTTTGGGGTCATTATCTTGTTGAAATATATAAGAATCACTTAAACCCAATTTTTCAGCACATATTTCAACTTATCTTTTAAAATATTCAAATAATCCACTTTTCCATCAATAAAAATTAAGTTTCCAATCCCTTCTGCACTCATACAACTCCATACAAGTACAGAACCTTTTCCATGTTTCACTGTTGCGCATAATTGTTTTTAATTTGTTTCCAAACAATAATTCGTCCATTTCATCCAAAAAGGTTTATTTTGGTTCATCTGAAACAATTACTGAGTTCCAGAAGGTTTCAGAGTGGTTTATATATTTTAAAAACAAAGCGCAAATATGTGTGTACGGGGACTAGTTGGTTTGAGTGTATATAATTTTAATAAATGTTTTTATGAAGATTTAATTTTTTTAAATAATTGATGTAATTCATAAGAATTTAAGAAAACGTATTTAGGTTATTTTATTACATTAAATTTATAAATTACCGAAATGAAAATATTCGATACTATGTTTGGACTTTGATAAAAACTTTATGCGCCAAATGTACTCGAATAAATGGACCAGATCTTATATGGGCAATGGACCAATTTACGTAATACTACTTGTTTTCATTTGATTCATCATGACGAATCAAATATTTAGCAACGTAAACGGTTAGTGAGTAATGACCTCCATGAGAATAAAAAAGGGTAATGAACAAAACATTAACCAATTTTGGTAACTGTAAAATAAATTAGCGAATAAAAACAAACATTGAGATATGAGAATTTGGATTAAATTTCGAATAACATACCTATATAGTTATGTCAACAAACTACTTAAGTCAATGGCCTTATAGTTTCGAATTTACCATAACTTAATGTAATCTGTGAAATTAAGAAGATGCGAACAGAATTTGTTACTTACGGAGTTACGGGAATATAGTACATTGTTCCAGGACCATAAAAGGAAAATTTGAATGTAATTAATAAATATACAGATACAATTATGATATTATTGTTTTATGTTTTATGTTAGGGGTATATATTAGTCTTGTTCGAGAATTAAAAAATCCTTTCGGCAGTCCTGACTGAAATTATTATTAAATGATTGAAAAAATCTCCTTTTCATTTATATTTTTTAATTTACCTTCTATATTAAAGTCTAGTGCCGTCACTACAGAAATCTACTGTTTTTCTTATCTTTTAAGGTATTATATGATCATTAAATTAAACATAAATGACTTCAATTTATTAGAAAATCTCTTTAGAGTTGTAGTGATATTATATTTACTAAAGAAGTAAAGACATTAGTTATCTATCACCACCTCAAAAATAACACAAATAATCACAATCAAATAATTATTCCATTCTCATATAAGAACGTTACTTTTTTTTCTAAATTTTACAGTAAGTCTACATCTTCCACTTGTTTTTTTTTATCTTTATAACCAAATATTAATAATTGCCACAATTAATAAACAAGATTGAATATTCCTTGTAAATTTATTACATATTTTGTTTATTGGTTATATTTCTGTAAAGGAAAGTTGTCCAAATTGCAGACATATTTTTTGCCAAAGCTTTGAGATGGGCTCGGGATGTTATCATTAATTTATTAAAGTCGTTTTTAAGGTTTACCTGTTTATGAGTCCTACTTTATAAGTCACTAATTAATTATTCAGGACAAGTTAAAAATTATTAGCCAGACGAGGAAAGGAAACAGATGTACATAAAATTTCAAAGCGAAATTATTTCGTTGTCATTAAAAATTAATTTACCTAATTCGTGAATTCAACATGCAAAAATTTAAATGCATTCCAAATATTGAAACGCTCTCTCCAATCATACACGTGTATATCAATGTTTTAATGACTAACTTATTTTATGTACCTATAATTCGTTCGAAACACACTAAAAATTATATGTATGTTTCTTTCCGAATCTTATACAAAAATGTAAGTAAAAATATATACTATAATTTTATTTTAAGAAAGTACCTTTTTTGGGTATGTAATGATTTAGTTGTTTACAAATGACAAATGAAACATTGTTAGGTATGTCCTCAACATAACCTTACATTCATAGCACTAATAGTCATAAAGTTAGAATGTCGATTCAAATGTGCAATCATACTTTTGGCCGAGTTCCCAATTTATAGAATAATTGCTATTAGCTTTGACGTGTGAAGTATTCAAATCAGTTTACGTTTTCCGATAGAGTAGCCGGCACGTTACAAATTTATGAGCTCTGTACTTCATACACATTACATGTAAATCATTACTAGAAATATTAAAATGGATCATGTAAGCAAACTCCATGGATTATAAACATGCTTATAGATTACTCAACTATAAATAGGGTTCCATCTGCTATACTGATATATTCAATCAAATATACTTATACAGGGAGTTCAAACAAGAATCAAAATTTGAGGGTTTTTATATTAATACATACTGAATTTATACCAAAAATATTTTTTTATTTACAAAATAAAGGTACTTTACTTAAGGTGTAAATGTTTAATATGGAATATTATAGTATATCTATTAATTATTAAGAACAGTAAAGATATATTACGGAATTTTTTACCGTTCGTCATGCTTATACTGTTTTTTGCACAATCTAAATTATACTTCCCTCAAGATCAGTAAAAAAAGTATACAAAACAGAAATAAGATTTTTAAAATTTAAATCTGTTTTTTTTTTAATTGAATCAGATTTTTTCGATTTCTTTAAAAAGGTATAGAATAATTTCACAAAATAATATTTATTATGAAAAAATAATCTTTTAAAGAATAAATAAAATTTTAAGTAACAATATAAAATTAAAGTAAAATTCGTTTATAACGATACCACTTATAGCGACAAACTGGTTATAACGTCGAAATTTTGACAACCTGTTTGAAACCCTATGTACTCTAACGTTATTTTACTTTTATTGGTTACAGCGACTTCCGGCTATAGTAATGGAATTATTGTGATCCCTTTGATGTCGTTATAACCAGGGCATGTAACCGGTTAAAAAAACCGGTTAATAAAAACCGGTAACCGATATTTTTAACGAAAATTGCGAACTTTAACCGTAATTTTAACCGATATTTTTCAGGCTGAAAATACCGGTAACTGTTAACCAAAAAAAAATAAGCGAACATTAACCTTTATTTTAATATCATTTAGCGAGAAAAAAATTTAATATTTTTTTTTTATATCTGTGTTTTCTATTTGTATTTAAACATGAGTCATGACAGTTTTTACAATTAACATTTTATTGGAGAGTCATAAATGTAGGTCTCTTTGGCCGTTAAGGTTACTTAAGTCCAAATAAATACGGCCTTTGTCAACACAGGCAAGTTTAAAATTGAAAAGTGACCTGCGTTTTTCTGAATAAATTACGGGAATTTTTGTGAATATTTATTAATTAAATTGTTTTTTTTTAATTGTTATATTTTCTCAGATGGTAATTTTTTATTATTTTTTAAAATTATTTATTCTATAATTTTTTTTAATCCAATATTTATAATTACTTTTTTTTAATTAATGTTAATAATTTTTTAAATTGATATATTAACCGGTTTAAACCGGTTTCCAATTTTTAAAAACCGGTTTTCGAACTAAAACCTTTATTACTATAACGTTCTCTATAAGGGTTAACCGTTAACCAGTATTTATTTCGGTTACATTCCCTGTTTGTAACTAACTTTTAGTAATTTCTAATTACAGTTGAATATAAAAAGTTACAATTTTTAGGTTTTTACTGTAAAATTTTTCATATACAGCTGAAATATTCCAAAAATACCCATGTATGAGTCCAACATTTTGGTTTTTGATTGTTGACACCCTTTAAACCCAATTTTAGGTCAGGTTTGGGTTCCTTTTTACCCATTTTAAGGTGTGACAAATTTCCAAATGTACTATACAATATGTTTAGACACTTTTCAACTCATTTTTGGGTATAAAATGCAACACATAATCGTGTTAAACTTATTTTTTTAATTATGAACATCTAAATCATTGTTATGCACTTTAAACCCATTCCAGGGTGTGAAATAACCCAAATAAACCCATTTTTAGGTAAAATTTACTGATTTTTTTGAAAAAAGCAAATTGATAGTCGCCGATGCGCTGATTTCAAATTTTCAAACCGAATTTAATTATCTCTTCCCATTCCTGAGATATTTGACCTCAAAGTTGCACCTCAAAAAAGTGTGTTTTTTGAACATATCTCTAAAATGGGTAGAGATACAGTATCAACGATTACACCAGTCGATTCTACGCGCAAAGTTACATAAAGAAATGTTTTCTCCGCATATACGATCTTTGGAACGATTTGGTGAAAAATGAGAAAAACGAAAAAAACCTGAATTTCAATTTTTCGCTTGGAAACTTTTTGTCACCAAATTTTTTTATATTCTGGACTTAAGTAAATACAGATGCGCTGATTCCAAATTTTCAAACCGATTTCAATTATCTTTTACCGTTCTCGAGATATTTGTGTTCAAAGTTAGACCTGAAAAAATCAGTTTTTCAGGAATAATTCTGAAATGGGTTCAGATACGACATTGACGACCTCACCAATCGATTCTACGGGCAAAATTACATTTTTGTACCAATTTTCAGATTTTTATTCCAATGGATACAAATTTTATAGAGGAAAAACGAAAATCGTCAAAAATCGAAAAAAATCGCAAGGGGTTCATCAGGCGATTTTTCGATTTTCGCGATTTTCGTTTTTTCGCTCTAAAAATTGTATCCATTGGAATATTAATCTGAAAATTGGTACACTTATGTAATTTTGCCCGTAGAATCGATTGGTGAAGTCGTCGAGATCGTATCTTGACCCATTTCAGGGATATTCCTGAAAAACGATTTTTTTCAGTTTCAACTTTGAACCCAAATATCTCGAGAACGGTAAGAGATAATTGAAATCGGTTTGAAAATTTGAAATCAGCGCATCTGTATTTACTTAAGTCTGAAAAATGAAAAGATTTGGAGCCAAAAAGTTCTCCAGCGAAAAACTGAAATTCCGGTTTTTTTCTTTTTTCTCATTTTACACCAAATTTTTATAATTAATTTGTTTTAATTAATTTTAATTATTTTTTTAACCGTTATATTAACCGGTTTAAACCGGTTTCCAATTTTCAAAAACCGGTTTTCGAACTAAAACCGTTATTATTATAACGTTCTCTATAAGGGTTAACCGTTAACCAGTATTTTTTCGGTTACATGCCCTGGTTATAACCGGATTCACTAAAAATTGCGACCCTTTTTAACACCGTATTTTATAATTATTTCTAAATAATTTGTACATTACATGAAATAAATTTAGAATTTGAATATTCAAATTTCATGAAATTGAAACATCATTTTTTAAATCTTATTAAATCTAAAATAAAATATTGCGCGGTTATGTCATTAAAAAGATATAAAATATATTTTTATGGCATCATAAAATTATATGAACATATGTAATAACTTAATGGTCTGGAAGAGATAAAACTAAGACCAATTCCCATTTTTAAATTTCTTCACACGTAAATATCTAAAAATTATAGTAAATATACAAAACTTAAAATTAAGTTTATTTATTTCAATGTTTCTGTTTCTTTTTGTAATAAAAATTACATTTATCTAGGAATTATTAAAAAATACCTATGTTTCCACATTTCGAATAGTTCTTAAAGATTAAAGTTGAGAACACGTAGTAGGTATTAAGTTCACAACAAGAACACGGGCTGATAAACTTTTCATACTAGTTAGAAACTAAACAGAACGGATTGTTTTCTTTGCGAAATATAATACATTTTCATACAAAACATTTAATTTAATATACTTCAAAGCAAATAACTTATACGGGTAAACTAGAAACAAATATTCTAACAAAATTTAATGGGTGGCATTTTTCGGCTCGAGAAATAAAACGAGGTCTATTTACAATGATATATCACAAGTTCAAGTCCCGGATTGATACACTTATCCAGTGGCGGTTCGTGACTTCTAATCATAAGGATGCTACACCTTACAACATATTTAAACACACTGTAAATGAGTGTTTCGGTAAAATATCAAAATTATCGAAAAAAAAAAAATAAACATATATTGTTTTGTTTTGTTATTTCTTGAGGTTGCATTTCTGAGGTCATAATGAGGTCCTCCACCGTAGTAGTAAATTAGAAAATTGATCACTTATAGTCAATCCAGACCTTAATTTTGTATGATAGGAACTATCAAAGTTTAAAAAAGTTATTCGTTTTTAAGTTATTCGAGTTTTTAGTTCCTTTAACATCTACGTCACAATATTATACCTTTCTCTCTCATACATCTATACATAATTCCAAATTCTTGCTACTTCTAACCCTACTGTCAGTGTCAGATGTCATATTTGACAATTAATCTACAGCTAGTAATTAAATACAAAATACAAAGCGTACTTCAGGGCTAAACTAAATTCAGAGAAAATAGTTTTAAACAGCGTGTGATCAAGAAAATTTGTGAAAAAAAAATTCACGAAATGAAAATAAATAATATTTGTTGAATGACTAGACTATAATATTCGTAATAATTTATAAATTATTTTATTAAAATCTTATTACTTATGCATATTTCCAAGTAAGGAACGCAATAATTTTTTAAAACATATTTATATGTTTGTATAACAGTTGAAAAAGATCAATTTATGTGATTGAAATTTTTAGTGGACACCAGTGTTTGAAAACCGGGTTACCTTAACATCTACTTCACAGTACACTTAAAAAAATATTACGGCTTAACAAATAAGAATTAATACTTTCTGATTCTACACCTCGCTTTCAAATTAGATAAAATTTCATATAAGAAAATAAAAAATAAATAGTTGGGGACCTCAATGTCAATAATTCTAATAATGTTCTAAAGTAAAAACTAGGAAATATTTTGTCATTAATTTAATGTCCAAATATGTAAAGATATGAAATAAACACGATAAATATTATGAGCACACTGCTACACTACTGATTTAGCGAAGGAACTACTTGATTTACAGTGCCGAATTCTGCTTCTCATTGCGAGTGTAAAAGCTTGTGCGCGCATCGATATAAGCTATCTTGCTATATAATATGACAATGTGATAAACACAGTGCTGCTAGCATTCTTTGCTCTTCTTAGTGTTGCTAGAAGTATTTTTATAATCTTTTATAGAAAATAAGAGAATTATATACAATTGTTCATGATAACATTATTTATTATAAGGAATTATATATAATAGATGTAATAATAACTATATGCATATTTACAAAAAATAAAAACGTATTTCTCTTTACAGTGTCCCTAAAATTTAAATAAACATTTAAAAGAAAATAATAAATGGTAATATTTGAAAGAATATGATACGGAAGTAAAATAAAGCAATAATCTTTTAATATCTTCCTTAGTCACATTATTTTGTAATATTTTATAGCCCAGTTTTCAAATCAAAGAATTTATTGCATTCCCAAGCTAGCATAAGCATGACTAACATAAATTGGGTACATTGGATTTAAGTGTGCACACATGACGTCGTTCTCCAAAAATTCAATTATTTTGTTTTGGTGTCAACTGGAGTTAACATGTGACATAATAGTTTAATTAGCTCAAAACTAATAAAATAAAAGCGTTTGTAAACATAGTAGGAAACTGGAAGCAGGAAACTGCGTATTTTGCATCCTTTCAAATATTCCCAATTCGCATGGGAAGCAGGACGTCAAGTCGACAAATAAAAAATCGACAAACATTTCAATTATCATTTTAGTAGATAAGGTAATAGTTATTTGTCAAACTAAAGAGGAAAGCGTATCTTTTTACTACTCGAGTTCGAATTTGACTCACGAGCGTAGTGAGAGTGGAAAAAGTGCTTTCCTTTCGTGTTAGACAAAAAAAATTTCACATGTTTCAAAAATCGATTTTTCGGATAAAAAGGCGCAGCAACATGAGAAGCTAGAAAATTATTTTTTTTCTGATTTTTAATGTTCATCTCGATCTTCCACTGGACATTGTAAAAATCAAATCATTTTTATAAAAATAAATATTAAAAAAAAATTGATGGAACTAAATAATATACTTAATTCTTTTACGAATTGTGACTGGAGTTATTTTGACATTTTAGGGTGCTAACAAGGGGTATCACTAATCCAGGTTAGTGGGTAACCCTTTTATGAATCTAAAAATTAAATTTTTTGTGATGATATCTATAATTTTTTCTCAGTAAGAGAAGTATTGGAATCATGCTAAAAATCAGATAGTAAGTTTTCAATGGATAAGCACGTTTTGAAGTCCATAGAAACGATTTTAATATTTTTGCGATGATATCTATCTGTGTGTGTATGGTTGGATGTTGTCGTAACGATTACTCAAATAAATTTTTGATTTTATTTCCACAGCACACTTGACCAAAATTGAATAAAATCAATAATTCTCTAATTTCTTAGTTTATTTTCATTTTAATGTACATGTGTTATAAATCATTGGAAAGAGAAAAAATCTCTATTTAACAGTACTAAAGACAACTTTGAGCCCCATATGAAAATTGAAAGTTTCTTGAACTGAATTGAATTTCTCGAAAAGTGTTCGAATTATAAAAATTTTGAGGATACCTGTCACTTTCTCCTAAGAAAGGTCTCTACATGTACAAATTAAAAACTTGAATTGAAACAAGAAAGTTATGTTATTGGGTTATATTGCGTATTATTAGAAACGTCAAAATTATTTTGGATATCAATAGTTCACACTAATTTCTGAAAATTAATTATTTTATCCAACACCGTGTAATTATAACGATATAAGTATGCTTTTTTTAGATAAATAAAGTAGGTCATAAGTCACTAGTGAGCTAAATATATTAGCTCACTGTTTTTTGGTTCGTATCATAGTAACTACGTTATAAAACCTTCTCTACACTATTTTGTTCCTAAATGTCATTTCGAAATTCCATCTGTCAAAAATCTTATATGTATTTTATATCAATGATTAAAATGTGTTGGATAAAATGTTGTATGGCACACGTGTGTTAATTACCTAAGTCACTTGAAAAAATACCACACTCGGCCTAACGGCCTCGTGAGCCAAACATTTCCCACGTGACTTATCTGTAATGTAACACACTTGTACCATAAATAACTATAATTATTTTGACACAAAATACGAGTACATATAAATACAGTTGCATATATTTTTTTCATTTACGACATACCTATATCGACTAAATCGTATAAGCTTGTTGACCGTTATTAGCTTGTATGTTATATTATGTATATCTTATAATCATAGTTTATTTATATTTATCTAACTTTTTGAACATACCGAAAAAAAAAATTAAAAAATATGAGCTATTTAAGGATTTTTTCGAGTGGGTTTTTAGATTTTTTTAGTGGGTTTTTAAAAAAAAAACCCGGGCGGTTTTTTTGGGTGGAGGAAAATTGCAACAACCCTGGGCGAGTGATTATGTGCTGGTCATATCAAATTTTTAAAACACATTGTACAAAACATAAGAATTCGACGTGCGTCTCGTCGATTGTTCAACGTGGTTCTTAGCACAGCCACCGTTGACATTATTAATGGACAACAACAGCGACAAGTGAGTAGCGTGGTGTAATTAGCGCCCTAAATGGTGACAAGTGGTCAGGGTTAACGTCCCCCACGTGACCACTGTTTGGCAAATGATCTCTTCTCGCGCCGGCATTTGTCTTTCCGACGCTGATGCGAAACAAGCGACAGTGCATCTGTCACCAGCAGTGGGACAAGTTCATGGATGACGCGATACGCATGCATCAATTAATCAACTTTACTTGCGTATTTGATTTTATCGTATTATTCATGGTAATGCCATATGGAACTAAATGGAAAATTTAGTTTCACGCTTATTAATGTTACAGTAGTCGTAAAATATTTTTGAACATTAAATGTTGCTTTATTTACTAAAAGGATAAAACTATTCTTATGCTTTTTAATGCTTTATTTTTTCGTAATAATTTTAATTGTGAACTACGTGCTCATTAATTTTTTGAAATGGTACATTCATAAAAATAATTAGTTATAAACTTTTGCGAACCTATGTACGATCTTATTATTTGTTATTTAATACCGTTTCGTTTTAAAAGGGATTAAATTCTTAATTCAAATTTTAGTATTTTTTTAGCTCTTATTTCTCTTGTCCCATTTCTTGGAGCTGTCTGATGATGATACTTTTGTGTATAAGGAAAAACAGGAACCAGAAACTCAAGAACAAAAAGATTAAAAGAAAAAAATTATGCCCAGTTGCACCAACAAGGCTTAAATTTTTAATATTGACAGCAATGTTGAATAGTACATTTGACATTTTATTCCGACATGATATGGTCCATTTAAGGGAAACTTAAAATGTAAGTAATAGTTGTGCAACCGGCCATTAATATATCATGATCACGAAATCTTAAAATAAAAGGAGAATACGAAACAGACATAATTCACTTCTACATCACTAATCATATTTTTCCTTGCAAAAAAATTCAAAAGAATAATTTATTACTGATAGTTTAAACGTTAAGCATTTGTTTGTAATTTTATTATTAATTATTATTGATTGTACCATACACAATATACAGAGCAATATTGACATACGAGTGTGAATCATGGATATGTCAAATAGAAAAGCAAAATACACTAATCATATTTTTCCTTGCAAAAAAATTCAAAAGAATAATTTATTACTGATAGTTTAAACGTTAAGCATTTGTTTGTAATTTTATTATTAATTATTATTGATTGTACCACACTCAAGATATAGAGCAATATTGACAAACGGGTATAAATCATGGATATTGTCAAATAGAATGAAATGTAAAAACAAGAGAAAGAAATGAAATACCTAAGAACAGTTGACGGAATAACAATGTTAGATAAAGTAAGGAAATTAATATATAAGAGAAGAATTTCAATGCAAACCAATACTAGATATCATAGAAACAAAACAACTAGTATAATGCGGACACAAGTTTGGATGACTAATGTTACAGCAAAAAGGGGAAGAGGAAGACCAAAGGACACATGGGATAACGTAATAAAGAAGATACTGACAAAAGAAACATCACGATACAAGAAGCAAGAAGAATCGCAAAAGACAATAAAAAAATAAAAATTAAAATTAAGCAAAAAATTAAATTAAACACTTTCTTAAAAGGGCGACCCAAAACATATAACATAATTCGTGCAAGGTAGTATAAAGTTCCCTTGTAAGAGCGAGACAATATTTTATTTAATATACGTATTAATTTAATTTTGATGCTTTTGTTTCATTTTCTATACAGGTAATTTTTGCTTAAACGAAAAGTAAAAATTCAGTCATGTATTTTCACTAATTTTGCAGATACTTCAAGTATGTTCAAAATAAGTTTCATATTTACTTTTATGGCCATGTTTTGATCTGAATACATCTAAATATATTTGGTATTTATTATAGTAAAATTTATTATTTACTGAAACCAGCCAGGGCAGTACGGTCCCGTATTTCATACAAGGGGTATCGCTGTAATAGGTACTTCGCTTAGGGGCAAACGGACCCTTCAAGCCGGTCCTGTATCTATGCATACATAAGATGCGAATGTAGAATTTAATGCTTACTAAATGATGCTTAAAGAATAAAGGGTAGTTTATTTATATGGTAATTTGAGTAAGCTTATTGAATAGAGAACTAGAGTGTGAAAATAAATTAATATAGTGTAAGACCCCAGCAGTATTATCATTTATATCATTTTGTCGTTTTTCTCTACAAACTTGTTGTTTTATAGTGACCTAACATGGAGAAAACAGAAAACAATAAACTGCTCTCTCATAAGAAGCAGATTATGTAAATTCAAACTTGGAAGATCTTGCTACACAAAATACTTATGAACCTAAAATAAGTAATAAGTTTTAAGTTTATATAATTTAAAAAAAAATTGATGTGGATGCCACATGACTTCCTTGTACACTAAATTATACATTTTTTTTTTTTTGCACTTTATTTAAACTTATTTCACTTGAAAGTGAGATCATACTACTGCTAATCATTCTTCAACTTCTATTCGTTTCATATCTTCGATCTTTCCTTCAAAATGGATAATCTTTTAAATATATTCAGTTGTCAATGTCAATTTATTAAGAAGAAATCAAATGTGTCCTATAAAAATTAAGAGGCAACTATAGTATATTGTACAATAAGTATGGAATGGTACTCATTTCATTTGAGTATGGAATGGACGTTCCAAGCAAGTTGTACACTATACTTTTTCTATGACCAGGATATTATTTCCTAATTCATTTATATTTTAATAATAAAGTGTCTTCATTTTACTACTTTCTAGCAACTAGCTACATACAAAACACAAATTAAATAATACGATTTTTAACAGAACTGTGAGATATGAATTTATACCTTAACGTTATGTATAGTTACCGTGGGAAATGAAAATGTGTTTACTATATACTATGTATCCGAAGCAATAACAAACATATATCAAGCAAATATCTTTTCGCGCCTCAGTTTCATTATGACTAATATTACAGAACTCAAAATCTTCCAGAAAATCTCTGTTTACAGGCCTAGGCCGGCAAAATGTAGAGATGCCAACTTAAATATTTTAGCATTACATGTCAGAATTATTCATTTTATTTTATTGAGAATGTAAAACGTTGATTAAAACAACTATTTTTTATTTCTTATTCACATTATAGTCGTGTGTCGTACGATTATGATTACGTTAATTATTGAAAAATATCAATTCAAATTCGTTTTATTTTTTAGGTTTAGGTTATTTTTTTTTAATAAAACAAGTGAATTGTTTATACATCCATGTGAACCGAAAATGTCACTGACATAAAAAACTAGTGTATAAAATTTTAAGCAGCAATAACATTTTTTTAATAAATTAATAATGTCATCGGCGCAAAAAAAAAAATTGTGTATCACACGCCCAGAAACTCTTTTGCGTGATCTCGCATTAGTTGCATCGCTCTCATAAAAGTTTAGTTTCTGGACTAAAGATACTATTGTGTAATGCAATAAGGAATAGTGGTAAACATTTTAATAAAATTTTACAAAAGATGATCCATTTCGAAGGGAAGTTCGAAGATATGAAACGAATGGAAGCTGAATGATTAGCGGTAGAATGATTTTACCGAGGGGTTAACCACTTTGGAAGTTTGGTGTACAGCTCATGGAAGTCTTTTGGAAGTCTTATGGAAGTTTTGGAAGTTTCATGGAAGTCTTGGAAATTTCATGGAAGTCTTGGAAGTTTCATGGAAGTCTTGGAAGTTTAATGGAAGTCTTGGAAGTTTCTTGGAAGTCTTGGAAGTTTCATGGAAGTCTTGGAAGTTTTTTGGAAGTTTTGGAAGTTTTTGTGATTTGGAAGTTGGGTGTACAAGAATTTTGGAAGTGGTTAACCCCTCGGATTTTACTTTCAATTTCAAGTGAAATAAGTTTAACTGAAAATAATAATAATAACAATAAACAATACATAATCTCACGGGAACTATTGTTGGAGCTACAATGGCCAAATATTGATCTAGAACATTATGGATCGTATCTGTAGTCTATGGGGTATCAATTAATTTCCTCGGACAGATTCAATGCAAGAGCAGGTGTCCCTCTACAACTCAAGCAGTTTGCAATATCCATTGCTGTTGGTTCGCAACTTCAACAATCAATATGCAAAATATTCACAAACCTTCACAGTTCATTTCACTACAACTCGCGTACACCCAAGACACTGCGTTTCATTTTTATCACGTTCAAATAATATATTAATACTGGGAGGACACAACGGAAAAAACGACATTGACTTAAGATTAATTTGTTTTTCTGACATATCGCACTGTACAACTTTATTAAATGCTAATTTTTTACGCATCAGTGTAAAAACTTGTGAATTGCTAATTGTTGGTTAAAAATAAATATTGGACAAAAAAGAGTTAATTATAGATTGCTACTTATAATTAGTAAAAAATAAACTACAATAATATGTTTCAATACTTTTTAAAGTATTTTTTCGATGATTGTTAAATATTTGAGAAACATTTTTCAGTTTCATTTTTACTAGAATTTCTATTTGTATTGAATTTTTTCTAAAAAATAGCAAAAGTTAAATACTTTTATATACTATGCGCGCATAGTCAAAGCATTTTATACTATTTTATAAAATAAAAACTTCACTATAGGTACTCGTGCACTATTTTCATTTTTGTGTAACTCACATGGATAAATAAATATTTTTTTTTCGAAATCAATACTAAAGTATACGATATCCACTCCGTGATGTTAACCAAAAAGTAAGCTAAAGTACAACTTTACAGCCTCTTATGTCAAAATTTTGTTTTACGGACTCATCTGACAAACTTGAATTAATTTATATTTTAAGAGTAGTATATTTTTGCAGTTTATTTTAGCACTACCTAAAATAACAAACATATTATTCTATAATACTATTGATGAATTTATTTAATATTTACCTCTGATACTAATTTATCTGATTTCAGGTAGACGATGTCTAAAGAAGGTGTAAACATAAATGAAAATAATAAAGAAATATTTGATACTTTGACAGTACGGTTGTTATCACAGCCATCTCCGTCTTAATAGCTAGCTGAAGTTTTACAAACAAAATGCTTTTTATAAAAAATTAAAAAAATATATATTAAAAAAAAATATTATAACCATACTTGAATGAATGTTTTGCACATGCGTGTAATCAAGTAATTAATTTCTAGGTTGTCAAATATCAGCACAAATCTTCCTCTGTATTATGTAGAAATGCTGATAATCATCAACAAATATTGCTAATTTCACCAAACTAGTGGAGTTACCTTTGGAACAAAACCATATACTTAATCCTTTTTATGAATTGGGATTGGAATTAGTTTGACATTTTAGGATGTTAAGAAGGGGAATAACTTTAGGACTAACTAATAACTAATCAGGGTTAGTGGCTAATCCCTTTATGAATCTGGGTATAAGTGTTTAAACATAAATAATTAAGTTATGATTTCTTTAATTAATATTTAATATTTAGTCCCATAAAATAAACGCTTTAATACTTTTTTTAATATCTGTCAATCAATTTACACCGAAACTATAGTAATGATATACATTATTTTTACTTATTAAATAAACTCCCGGTATATGGAGACAATTTAGTTAGTTTTTATTATTCATTGTATTCTCTATCTTTATATAGCTCGTGATTCGCTTAAATATCGACAATATTTTGAAACTGTCACTCATGTTAATCCAAATCTGTGGAAAATACAACTCCAGCTTTTCATCGTTAGGATTAGCATTCGTGACATTTTGAAAATATTGACAATAATCTCACCACTTGTTATATTGCCCTTGAAAATATTTTATTTTTACTTATTCAATGCCTTGAATTATTAAAAAAAATAATGAAATTTTTTCTACTGTGGTTTATTAATAATATTATTGTAATTTCGTACATAATATGAATGTTTTTATCATCTCATATTTACAGAATTCGAATAAAGTTTTTTAATATGTTCTATTTTGAACATGTTTGTAAATAAATCTTAAAATATCATATGTTTCGGGCCTGCCTCAAGCGCACTCGTGGAAAATAAATCACATTTGAGCAGACAGATTTGTTATATAGATGTTAATGTTTTGTTCCAAATTAATTCATTACATTATCTTTATAAACTCAACATCATTTTATTTTTCATTTATTTGTTTAGTTTTTCTTAATTTCTTAATATAACTTTTTATCACATAAAATAATCAACAAAACCTAGAAAAACTAAGAAATGAAAAACTGTTATTTATTTTGTTAGGAATTTATTAAATATTTAATATAAACAAATGAGTAATAAGATATGTTTTTATAAGAAGAAAAATATTTATTATACTTGAAACGTAATGTTTAATGTATACATATTTTTTTTATTTTATAAGCGAATTTATTTATGTAATTATAATTATTATTATATTGCTCATTTTCTGTTTTTATTCTCATATAAAAACTTTTGAAAGTCTATAAACAAATTTTGTAAAAATAAATTGATACAAAACCAAAGTAAAGATTTCCTTTGGAAAAATAGTATTCTAAGAATATTTAAAATTACAAATAATTTGCAAAAATATACATACATATTATTAACTATTATTTAATTTATTTATATTATAACTTAAATCATTCAGTTATAGGACTATATGCTTGAAATAGATAGTTATAATTGTATATACCCATAATAGATACTTGCTATTCCGAAAAGATAGTTCTGGAAAAAAGACTTTTTAGTCACGTAATAGGTATTTTATCGAAAAATTCTAATTAATTACTCATTTTACGTAATTACAAATATTAATAAATAATATAATTCAGGAAAAGAAAATAAGCTATATTTTTGCATTTCTTGTAAAATAATTGAATTTTAAATAGCAACAACACGCAGTATTTTTACTATGTTTAATTATATATTAGTATTATTTTTTGAACCAAACAGTAAATATACAGGATGGTTTTAAAGTTTATGTCATAAATTTAAAGGTAAGAATTTAAATTTTTTTTAAAAGTTCGACTTTTGTTTAGGCAACTTTTTTACTGCTGTTTTAATATAAATTTTTTATTAACAATATAGTATTTTTACCGAAAATGATTGTATAATAGATAAATAATGCAAATGCGTTGCTAGTGGTCCAGTGGTATCAAAAATGTTTCATGAAAAACAACCTCAAGTATGCGAATTTTTAAAAAAATCTTTCTGTTCTGTAATTGTGAAATATGGTAAATGGTAACTCGGTTGAATGAAGTTGAGCACATTTATTTGTCAATATGCATTTGAAATATTATGGAAATATTTATAAATCTATACATAACGAATTATGAAATTTTAATATCTTTTTAAATTAGTTTTGTTTATTCGGTTTTCATATTTAGAAATAATATAAATTGTATTAAAAAACATTTAAAAATATTTGAGGTTATAATTGAATTTGACATTTTATTATTTATTAGAAGTACTAATTTTACAACAACAAAAATGCCAAAAACAGTTTAAAAATATCTTATATTATTATACTGTTTTCGATATAACAATAGGGCAATTGTTAACGCAAAGTATAAAAAAGTATAACTATGATATTTTTGAAGATACCAGCATAATTTGATTATTTTCTTCATTTTAATTATAATTTCTGGACAAATTGTAGAAAAATATTGTTTGTATTTCGAGCGCCAATTGTGTTTTTAGTATATTTCAATGTACTATTTATTTTCTATTGTATCTGTGTTTTGGACAGTTATATTTGAGATAAATGAAACACACATGTAAGAAGCAAAGGAATGGTTTATGCATACCTATGTGTGGTTTCAGGTAAAGTTAATGATTGTGTTCGTTTTAATACAATAAAAAACATTAATCATTATTACAATTATTTTCTTTTTTATATTTTTTTTTATCAACTCAAAATAGTGGATAAAGTAGCACTTTAACCGCAAGGGTAGATAAAGTAACACTTTAACAGCAAGTGTAGATAAAGTATTTTAACTTATATTTATTTGAAGTACATTTCCATAGCAAAGCACATTACTGACATTTTAAAATTGTTCTCAAATAAAAATTAAAAAATATAATTTCAATTTCTTTAAAATCAGGTACAGAAAAAAATGAATTTTATACATGACGATAAAATTAAATTATCGACTCGCGCAAAAATAATTCACGAGCGCTTGTCGATAAAATATTATTTTATCCTCTTGTATAAAAAATAACTATTTGTGTCTGTGTTTTGAGATAAATGAAACACACATGAAGGATGAAGAAAATAAATTGTTTATGCATACCTATGTGTGATTTTAAGTAAAGTTAGTGGCTGTATTCGTTTTAATAACGACACAATATAAAACATTGATCAAGTTTGTTACAATTATTTTCCAATTGTGTCTGTGTTTTGGCCAGTTATATATGAGATAAATGAAACACACATGCAGGATGAAGTAAAGGAATAGTTTATGCAATATAAATTGTATTAAAAAAAAACATTTAAAAATATTTGAGGTTATCAATTTGACATTTACAGTGGGGGTGCAGTTATTAGAAATACCAATTTTACAACAAAGAAAAATGCCAAAAGTTTAACAATATCTTATATTATTATAATGTTTTCAATATAACAATAGGGCAATTGTTAACGCAAAGTATAAAAAAGTTAATATGAAATTTTTGAAGAAACCAGCATAATTTGATTATTTTTCTTCATTATAATTATAATTTTTGGACAAATTTTTGTAGAAAAATATTGTTTGTATTTCGAGCGTGAATTGTCTTATTAGTACATTCCAATGTACTATTTATTTTCTATTTGTGTCTGTGTTTTGGGCAGTTATATTTGAGATAAATGAAACACACATGCAAGACGAAGCAAAGGAATGGTTTATGCATACCTATGTGTGGTTTTAAGTAAAGTTAATGGCTGTGTTCGTTTTAATAACGATACAGATCAAGTTTGTTACAATTATTTTCTTTTTTCTATAGTAGATGTTAAAGTGCAATTTTATCAACTCAAAATAGTGGATAAAGTAGCACTTTAACCGCAAGGGTAGATAAAGTAACACTTTAACAGCAAGGGTAGATAAAGTACTTTAACTTATATTTATTTGAAGTACATTTCCATAGCAACTCACATTATTGGCATTTTAAAATTGTTCTCAAATAAAAATAAAAAATTTCTAATTTCAATTTCTTTAAAATCACATGACGAAAAAAATTAAATTATCGACTCGCGAAAAATAATTCACGAGCGCTTGTTGATAAAGTATTATTTTATCGTCTTGTATAAAAAATAACTATTTGTGTCTGTGTTTTGAGAGAAATGAAACACACATGGAGGATGAAGAAAACAATTTGTTTATGCATACCTATGTGTGGTTTTAAGTAAGTTAGTGGTTGTGTTCATTTTAACAACGATACAATATAAAACATTGATCAAGTTTGTTACAATTATTTCCTATTTGCTGTGTTTTGGACAGTTATATTTGAGATAAATAAAACACACATGCAGGATGAAGAAAAGCAATAGTTTATGCATAATATAAACTGTATTAAAAAGAAACATTTAAAAATATTTGAGTTTATCAATTTGACATTTACAGTGGGGTGCAGTTATTAGAAATACCAATTGTACAACAAGAAAATGCCAAAAACAGTTTAACAATATCTTATATTATTACACTGTTTTCGATATAACAATAGGGCAATTGTTAACGCAAAGTATAAAAAAGTATTTATGATATTTTTGAAGATACCACCATAATTTGGTTATTTTTCTTCATTTTAATTATAATTTCTGGACAAATTGTTGTAGAAAAATATTGTTTGTATTTCGAGCGTGAATTGTGTTTTTAGTACATTTCAATGTACTATTTATTTTCTATTTGTGTCTGTGTTTTGGACAGTTATATTAGAGATAAATGAAACACACATGCAAGACGAAGCAAAGAAATGCTTTAAGCATACCTATTTGTGGTTTTAAGTAAAGTTAATGTCTGTGTTAGTTTTAATAACGATACAATAAAAAACATTGATCATTATTACAATTATTTTCTTTTGTCTATAGTAGATGTTAAAGTGCAATTTTATCAACTCAAAATAGTGGATAAAGTAGCACTTTAACCGCAAGGGTAGATAAAGTAACACTTTAACAAGCAAGGGTAGATAAAGTACTTTAACTTATATTTATTTGAAATACATTTCCATAGCAACTCACATTACTGACATTTTAAAATCTCAAAAAAAATTTTTTTTTAATTTAATTTTTTTTAAATTAGATACAGAAAAAAAATGAATTTTATACATGACAATAAAATGATAAAATTAAATTATCGACTCGAGAAAAATAATTCACGAGCGCTTGTCGACAAAATATTATTTTATCGTCTTGCATAAAAAATAACTATTTGTGTCTGTGTTTTGGACAGTTATATTTGACACACATGCAAGACGAAGCAAAGGAATGGTTTATGCATACCTATGTGTGGTTTTAAGTAAAGTTAGTAGCTGTGTTCGTTTTAATAACGACACAATTAAAACATTCATTAAGTTTGTTACAATTATTTTTTGTGTCTGTGTTTTGGACAGTTATATTTGAGATAAATGAAACCCACATGCAGGAGGAATCAAAGGAATGGTTATGTATACCTATGTGTGGTTTAAAAATCTTGTACAAATTATAGGCGTCAAAACGGTCTTCAGCGTTAAAATAACGATACAATAAAAAACATTGATCAAGATCAAGTTTGTTACAATTATTTTGTATTGTCTGTGTTTTGGCCAGTTACATTTGACACACATGCAGGCGAAGTAAAGGTTTATGCATACCTAGTGCGGTGTTGGGTAAAGTTAGTGTTGTTCACTACACTTTTGGCGCGCACGTGAGAGTGACGGGACGACGCGGCTGCCGGTCCCGCGCGCGTTTGGACGAGAACTGAGCGCGAAGACGCGAGTGCGCTGCTATACGCGCGAACGGCGTACGGCGTCTCGCAAACACCACGCCGCAACAGCGTCTTGCGTACACTACGGTAAGGGTTAACGTTATATACGTCATTATCATCAGGGCTGAGTCAAAAAATCTGATGTGTCCAACACATAACCTCCCACCACTGCAATAATATATTCTATATATGTTTTTCAGGACATTCAATTTGTAGTTTTAAAATAGTTATTGTAGTTCACAATATTTTTAATTCATTTCATATCTAAAATTTCCTTCATAAAATTTGTATGACCAAAAAAACAGTTATTTTTGGCGTTACTAAAACCGGAATCGAACTTACCTTGATGCATGCATATATATTCCTTATATATTTCTTCCATCTGTTTTAATTTTACAGTAAAACTACTTTATATTTACTTATTTTATCTTTTAAACTTACTTACATCAAATTTGACATTATATGTCATATTTTGTGAACATATTAATAACTCATCTGTTTTATCGAAATTTCTCAGCCTAAATTTATATATTTATTCTGTTTAGCTAAAAATTACATATATAAACGGAATTATACAGATCGGTAGAAAATTAAAAAATCTTTATATTGAATAATAACTAATTGCGAAGAAATGGTATTTACAGGTTCTTTTTAAGAATAACTGTTTAAAGTTTCAAGTAAAGTACCTACTGCTTCCTGTTAACCAATTGTAGTCAGAATCTAATCAGTTCATCATATTTGAATATATGTCTTAAATACCAAATATTATATTTTTACATGTATCATGTTGGAGTTATGGTGGACGAAAAATCGTCACAGACACACAAACACACAAACACACACACACACACGGACATACAGACATCACGTTAAATATAGTAAAATCGTATTGTGGGGACCCTAATTCGTGCTCATATGTTGAAAACCCACACTCGAGAAATCTGACCAAAAACAATACCTCCCTTATCTATATATTGATAGGCGGGAGGTAAAAATGAAAATTTTGCAGACAAAAAGTTTCGGGACGAAAAATTGAAATTTAGGTTTTTTTGTTTTTCTTATTTTTTACCTAATTGTTTCAAAGAACGTAGGTATATGCAGAGAAAACATTTCTTTTTGTACTCTGTGATAACAATTGTACCATTAATGTCACCTCTAAGAATATGGTGACCATGACAGTTTCTATGACAATTTTTTTTATAAAGTCGAAAGATAAGAACATTCTATTTTTTTAATTTATTTAATGGAAATTTTAAGTCAAAAAGTAATACAAAGAATAGTTATTTACATGCGAGGTGGGAAATGTTTCATTTCAGCCGAGGGCTTATATATATATATATATATACAGGGTGTTTGGCGGAAGGCCGGCACCCAGAATATTTCGTTCATTTTGAAAGATACAAGAAAATGTTAAGAAGCAAAGTTAAACTAGACAAAGGGACTCATAAAATGGCCGTAGTAACAATTTTGTGTCACTTCCGGTTTTAGCGGAAATGTGTCCAACTTTAATTTTAGCATAGGGAATCGGTATTTTTATATTTTTTTTCGAAATGTACATAAAATTAGCTTTATAATGATATCAAAATATCATTGTTTTACTGCAACCATTTCAAAATGGCGACACTTTATTTTTAAAATATTTACTAATAAAAATTCATAAAAAAATTGAACATAGCCAGCTATTTGAGATTTTGTTACCTGAAACCAAACAAATAATGTCAAAAAATATTAGATCTACCTTTCCTGGCGATGTAGTGGCAAAATTTGTTATATGTGACAAATTCTGTAGAAAATGACGGCGGCCATTTTGAGTATTTTTAATTTTAATTTTGTATGTTATTTTTAGTAAGAGTTTTTGTATTGTGTTGATTGTTATAAGGTATTTTAAACATATTTTTTTTTCGTTAATTACCTATAGTTGAAAGTACATAAATATGAAAATAAATTGTCGCCATTTTGAAATGGTTGAAGTAAAATTATGATATTTTGGTATCATTGCAAAGCTAATTTTATGTACATTCCGTAAAAAAATATAAAAATACCGATTCCCTATGCTAGAATTAAAGTTGGAGCCATTTCCGCTAAAACCGGAAGTGACACAAAATTTGTACTAGGATCATTTTATGAATCCCTTTGTCTAGTTTAGCTTTGTTCCTTAATATTTTCTTGTATCTCTCAAAATAAACGAAATATTTTAGGTGCCGGCCTTTCGCCAAACACCCTGTATATATATATATATATATATATATATATATATATATATATATATATATATATATATTACCGAGAGGCGAAGCCTCGAGGCTCGAGGTAAGATATAGCGCGAGACGAAATGAAACTCCCACCGAGGTATATGTATACTATTTTATTTACAATCAAATGTACAGTTAATTGTTACATAAGGTACAGTATTTTTTGACAACTATTATAATTTGTTGTAACCTATTTTATTGTAGCGATTTATGACAATGTTACTATGCAACCTCTACATAAATACTTCCAACCCAAGAGATTTGTCAATACAGTTAGAAATGAGTAACTTCCAAACCTCCAAAAAGTTAGGAATCGGCATATTACTATAATGATTATGAATAATATAATATTATATCACCATAATAGATGCTAATAAGAAAAATTCTCAATCACATTTTTTATAGCAATTTTTCTTTATACTTTGCGTTAACAATTCCCCTATTATTATATCGAAAACAGTTTAATAATATAAAATAATTTTAAACTATTTTTAGTATTTTTGTTGTTGTAAAATTAGTGCTTCTAACAACTGCAACCAACGTTAAATATCAATTTGATAACCTCAAATATTTTTTAATAAAAAACTAATTTAGAGGTATATTAAAATTTCGTATATCGGAACCTACAGATTTGTAATTAAGCAAAATTAATTTTACGTGCCTTACAAAGTCAGAAATTAGGTATGAAAATGAGGTAAATAAATAAATAAATAGCTATGAAATTGAAACAAAAATAACAAAAGTTTATCTGTCAAGTTAGCTGCGTTAGTTTATTTTTATTATCATTTCCAATTACTGTTTTGTCAGTTTACGCTAAAATATATAGCATTTTTATTTTGTTTTATTTTTAAAATTCGAAATTAATTTATATAATATTGTTCACTTTACCAGTAATTTCCAGACCTGTTGAATAATACTTGGAACTATGATTTCTGTATGTAGTAACAGCAGGAGAAGTAATTCCCAAAGCCGCTGATGCTATATTATTGCGTAAACCCAAAAATATTTGAAAATATCGAATTTTCATATAAAAAATTTTCAAAATTTACAAAATTTTGTTTATGGTTTTTTTAAAGTATTAGCTATGCTGATAAAAAATTTACAAACAGAAATTAATTATCTCTTTTCTTTTCGGAGATATTTGCTCTCAAAGTTGTACCTCAAAAAAGTGTGTTTTTTAGTATATTCCAAAAATGAGTAGATATACAATCTCAACTACTTTACCATTTGATTCTACGGAAAAAGTTATATAAAAAAAAATAAAGTGTTTTGTCCACATATACGTTCTTTGGAACGATTAGGTAAAAAATAAGAAAAAAGAAAAAAACCATATTTTCAATTTTTCGTCTCGAAACTTTTTGTCTCCAAAATTTTTCATTTTCAGTAGATATCGTTGCGCTGATTCCAAATTTTCAAACAGAGTTCAATTATCTCTTCCCGTTCTCGAGATATTCGAGTTATACCTAAAAAATCAGGTTTTTTATGTATATACCTTAAACGGTTAGGTTTACGGTTTCTGCGTCCTCACCAATCGATTCTACGGGAAAAATTACATAAGTGTACCAATTTTCAGATTTTTATCTCAACAGATAAAATTTCTAGAAGGAAAAAACTGAAAATGGCCAAAATCGAAAAAAATCGTAAGGGGTTCATATAGCCAAAAAACCCTCTTTTTTGAGGTGTTATTTTGACAGCTAATATCTCGGGAATGAAAAGAGATAATTAAATTCCGTTTGAAAATTTGAAATCAGCGCGTCGAGATCTTTTAATGTACACTATTTCCCAAAATCAAAATTTTAGGCACTAAAATGAGTATTTTTAGGATATTTTGAGTTTACCAACCCAATTTTTGATTTAATACTGTTGTTTGGTTTGTTTTAACTCTACACAACTTTGATACGTGGTTATAGAAAATAAATAAAAGTTAGATGATAAAGCAACAGAATAAAATCATAAGGGCGTAATAGGGTTGTAGGTTTTGAAATTAGCGCAACGATATTTACTTTAGTCTAGATAATAAAAAGGTTTTAGAAAAAAAACTTCCTCGAAAAAATTTGGAATTTATATGCATATGAGGAGCAAACATTTCTTAACAAAAGATATATATTCTACTTTTTAAAAGTGAGTTTATAAAATTAATAAATGTTATATAATAGCGGAACTTACTAACAACGAATTTTAAATGTCTTTACAATTTAGTTAAATAAATGTTTAATATTTGATTTAATAAAACAGTTCCAAATACGAAGTAAGATCTAAAAACAAAATCTAAAAAGGGACGTTATTTTATAAGTTGCGAAAGGGCGCCACATGCCCTACCACCGGCCCTTCGCACAAGAAAAAACTGTTTCTCGAAAAAATCGCTACGGACAACTAAAAAGTCCCGCGTGCCACGTGTTACCAGATCGAACGATACTTTTACGTTTCCAGTCTTATTACTTAATTTACACACCTCGTATACCACGGTTGAGAATATATTATTAACCAGTGCCTTGTATCCCTCGATTGCTTCGCACATCATAATACAATCTTGGCGCCAAGTCAATAATGATAGTCTCTTCAACCTTGGTATAAAATATATAAATTTATTTACTAAACAAAAGCTAATATTTATCATAAATATAAATTACATACATGTAAATATCTCAGCATGCTACACAAATCTTGAAATCATATAGCTGTACTCGTTTTAATCTGCACTACAATACGTACACAAAAACCATATATAAAAAATATAACATTAAACTCAATGAACTAATCGCAAATAGATTATTTCGTTACTACATCTATTACAAAATCGATATCGATATCATTTTGTTTAGTAGTCTTATCTTATCGTATCGGGCAGAATATTATCATTTCTTTTTAAATTAGCTACTTATAGGTGTTAAGAAATGTAAGTTCAGCAAACCAAATTAATTAATTAATCAATCAATTTGCTGGATTTTAAGATTATCGAACCTATACTTGAAAATTTATAAAAATATTTCTCTACTGCTGTAGATAGTGTAATGTTTATTTATTTGGGTGAAGTGTAAAAAATAATTGTAATACGAATATTTATATAATTAAGTTTAAAGATTTAAACACTAAGATTATTTATTTAAACATGTAACACTACACACTATTAATTTACACGATATTTATTCCCACTAATTATTTATGTACACCACGCGTATTAATATCAGACTGTCCTCCGGTATTCTCTGCGCGGGGTTATATCAGAGTAATTAAGTTCAGAATATTCTAGTACCTTCGAGGCGACAGAAAATTGAAGCCCTTCAGGGTATGTAATCGATTAAAAAAACCGGTAACCGATATTTTGAACGAAAATTGCGAACTTTAACCGTAATTTTAACCAAGCCGAAAATAACGGTAATCGGTTTCAGCGAATATTAAATTACATTTTAATATCATTCAGCGAAGTTTTTTTAAAATATATTTTTATATGTTTTATCTACTTATAGTTCAATATGAATCATGAGAGTTTTTACAATTTACATTTTATTGGAGAGTCATAAAAGTAGGCAAGTTTACAAAATTGAAAAATGACATGCGTTTTTCTGAAGGTATTACGGAAATTTTTGTGAATATTCGTTAATTAAATTTCATTCTATTATTCGCTATACATATTCAGCAGGTAATTTTTTACAATTTTTGAATTAATTTTGATTTAAGAAATTTTCACAATTATTTTTTTTTAATTAATTTTTTTCATTATTTTTTAAATCGATATACTAACTGGTTTAAACCGGTTTTCAATTTTTACAAACCGATTTTAGAACTAAAACCCTTATTATTATAACGTTCTCTATAAGTGTTAACCGTTAACCAGTATTTTTTTTTCGGTTACATACCCTGAATCCCATTAAATTATTAAACAAGCATTATATTACCACAGAAACAAGTAGGTATATGTAAGTAACCAGAAAAGCTGTTATGTATTTTACAGCTATATGAATATAACCAAATAATAATTATTTTAAAATGTATATGCGGAAGTGCAAAAAAAGTGTATATACCACAGGACTAAGTGCCATTAATCTCTCAAGTTAGTATTTCCTTCGCCTATGGCTCGTGAAATAAACATCACTCTCAGGAATAAATCATGCACTTTAGTCTATCATCAGATGATCACTATTTATGTCTTTCTTAATTTCCAATGCTTTTGAATAAAATAAACAAATTTATTTTCAAATTAAAATACATAATGCATGTTCATTTTAAGTGATATACTATTGATCTCATTATTTCACTAGTGAAATAATGGTAACAATAACCTAATTGCAATTAAGGAAATAAAGATTCTCTTATGAGGAATAAGAAAATTTTTATTTATATAATTAATATAATTAATAACAAATTTTATAATATGCATTATAGTCTCATAAGTTTAAAAGCAAGGCACATATTAAGATATATAAACGGAAAATGAAATCATAAATAAAATGCAAATTATAATTTATATAAAGACCTTGGCCTTAAACTTGAACTGCAGTAGAATATGTGAAAATAGGATGCAGTTGAGCATTTCACACAAACTATTAGAATACTTATGCGCTCACACATTATATTAAATTCTTATTAAACGTGAAGTAATTTACAGAAACTTAGCTTTATGTTTATATCCGGTTATGAATATATATTTTTCTAGAATAATATTTAGGTATACTATAATCACGAATATTTGTAATTACTCGTAAATCATAATTTTAATTAAATAATAAAACTCGTAATATAAGGTTGTCTTTAAAATTAGAGCTGTCAAATTCCGGAAAAGTTTATCCGAGATCCCGAATATCCGGTAACTAATCAGATATCCGGATATCTAATGTATCCCTTATCCGGATAAACGGAATAAACCGATATTCAAATAATCCGGTATTCGAATGTATTCGATTAAGTTGGTTATAATGTTTATTATCATTTAAGAAGAAATAAAAGAAATTTATTATTATTTATAAAATAATGCAACGTTTATTTATTTAGGTGAAGTGTAAAAATAATTGATACACGAGTATTTATATAGAACTAGGTTGAATAAACGAATAAATTATAAAAGATAATAAAAGTAAGTAACAATATAAATAAACAAATATTAACACTAATTCAGAAGTAATTATTATTAATAAAGATAATGATAAAGATGATAGTCGACTGCCGTCCAATTTTTACTTCCTTGACATTATTAATATAGACTTAAGCACTACGAACATTTATTTAAATGCTTAAAACTACGCAATATTTATTTCCACAATATAACACCAACTATTTATTTATATCACCAACTATTCTTTTATATCACCAACTATTTATTTATTTCTATTTTATATGTCGCTAACGTGTACTGACCGTCACTGACTTTCTTTAGTGACTCTCTGCACACTCTAACCTATACTGACTTCTATGAGCCCCACGATGCGACCCTTATATACCTGCCGCCAATCTTTCGGACTCTATAAAATTCCCGAACAATAGCAGTGTCGCTCTTTTCTCATTTTACTTTTAACGCAACTACCAGCTCAGACAGGTCAGCCGTGATGACTCATCTGCGTCTCGCTCCTTACAATACTAATAGAACATTTAGAATTACATTAGGTAGTAGGCTCTGGTTGATAAAAATCGCTATGGAGCTAGATGCCACTATTTTTATTAAATAAATATATTTGTTTAAATATTTTGTAATATTTTCGTTTATAATTTTTAAATAACCAGTATTGAATTTTGAACCGTTAATAAAATTATCTGAAGATTTGGTCAAGTAAAAACTCTTATAACTAACAATTATTTTCTCTAAAATCTGAAAGAAAAAATCTTATATCTTAAACCCCAGCCGGGGTCACACTGTATATTACCAAAAAATATTAGAACAGTTTTTGTTTTTGAGAAAACAGTAGATTTTAGAAATTTGCTGCTAAGGCGTATGATGGTACGAAAAAACGTTATATATTATTATATTATACAAAATACGAACAAAAACGAATTGTATATTTTGAATATAATTTTACATAATGTGAACAGAAAACATCATTAGCATTATATCACTGAGAATATTAGAATTAATCTATAAAATTCTCAAAAGATACTTTTGTATGATTTCCTATTCAAGTATAATGCGTTCTTCATCTCCGTGTTTAAGAAGGTAAAAATGAGATTTGATTACATTTGAGAGTTATTTATTTGATAATAAGCGCAGCCGAATGGTAGCACCTGCCCTCCACGGAGTGGGTGTTATGGTAGCGACCCTCAGCGGGTTAATGATTTTCTCTATCCGCGGGCCGCTGTGAAAGACAAGCATTTAAAGTTTACCCTGATATTTAAACAAGACAGCTGCTGGCGAGAACAATACTAAATCTAGTTACAAGCGTCAAACAAACGCTATCTGTATCTGTTTCACTTATTCTATCAAATGTTAACCACTAAGTTTGGTTTACTATTTTCATTAGTTTCACGAAACAGGTATTCGAACTTAGAGAAAAAATCAACTCTCGGTTCGAATTTTTCTTTGGCGATATTGTATTCAGTGCTGCTTCGATTTTTTTTATACTTGACCCAACAAACCCCCCCCCCCCCTTAACATTTTTATTATAAGAAATAGAAACCGTGAGTTTATTTTAACGTGAAACATGGGATTTCGTATAGTTATGATTACGACTTGAGATTTGATTGACAGCAATGTATCAGAGCGTTCAATTTAAAATAACACATGGTAGATATAATATTGAGATTATATAATAATAAAACATATTTATAATATTTGTATTTTGGGTAAGTTTGATGTGTCTAGAGTAATTTTAAATTAATTTAATTAATACAAATCCATTCCAAATTCCAACGCCGAAATATGTTATTTAAAAAAATATATCTCAATTTGACAGTACATAATGACATGAATTTGACAACCTGTTTCATTTTAAAGAGAACGTTTTGATACATTGCTCTCAATCAAATGTATGAAGTTGTAACCATGGATATGGAAAATCATATGTTTAAAGTTAAAATAAACGCATTTCATATAATTGGTGACCGATGGATAAAATGGACTGACGCCAAAATGCAGCACAATAAAAACTGTTTATCTTATAAACCAGGACTGCATAAAAATCCGATTTTATGATTTTTTTAAAAAAGGTATATAATTTCAAAAACATGTTAACTAAAATAGTAATTATCATAAAAAAAATTGTAAAGAATGTTGTTATAACCGAATTATACTGTAACACATTTCGAAGTACATTTAACAAAAAATCATACATTAGTGTAAAAATTTTCTGCGATATAAATTTAAAATATTATACCGGTAAAATAGTTTTACCGATAAAGTTAAACAGATTTGGTAATGCTTAAAAGTATTGCCACATGGTAACATTATACACAAGATTTTTCCCAGAATTTTCGTAAATCTTAAATATCAAATAACAATTGCAGAACAAGTGATTTAAATCAATGTTTTTTTTAAGAAATCAATGTACTTAAATCTGATTAAATCACTGATTTAAATCATGTGATTTAAATCAATGCATCCCTTTAATAAATATAAAAGAAAACGAAAAGAGGGTACGAATTTTAATTTTAATAAGAACGGCATTAAACTTTCTCTAAATTAAAATAAGAGAAACAGATAATTGATTCTTTGCAGGAATTGTTTTGCAGATTGAATACCTTCAAATAAAATTGAATATATTTTATGAAATGTTATCATAAGAATAAAATAAAAACTAGCAGAATTATTTTATATTATTTACCGCCCATTAAACTTTGCCGCCTGGGTTCTGAGAACCCCTAACACTCCCACTTAGAACGGCCCTGCACTTCAATGCATAAAATCACAACTACCGTAGACCTAGAATCTCTTGGGTGCACTATTTTGTTTGGCAAACTCTGGACTAGACTTTCAAACTGGGTGGGAAAATGGGAAATACGTAATTTTCAGCATTTGTTGCAAAATATTAAAGTTTTGCAATACACTTTTGCAATAATTTGTAACAGCTAATAGTTATTAGCCAATATTAAAAATTGCAAGTCAAAACAAAAAATATATTTTGTTTAATATTTTTTGCAATAATTCGTTGTAATTTTTTATGATTGCAATCTTTTATAATTGTACGTAAGCTTTAACATCAAACATGTAATTAAAATGTAGAAGAAGCGAAGCAGTAGAAAAGAGATACAAACTCTGCTTATTTGTTATTCATTACTTGTCAGAAATGAAGAGGTAACTTCATTGCGAAATAATTTCAATGATTGTCTACAATCTCTAGACAGGCAGTTATTTTAACACTTCTTGGCAATGGAATAAGAAATGAGAGATACTTCAAAATATGAAGGAAAGTGTCACCTTTCGAAAGAAAAGATTAAAATCGATTTTGTTTGTGTCGATTTATAGTATTTATATCTTACTCACTTAACAAATCTTAACATTAATAACTTGTAAAACTGACAGATAATTTGCAAAAATTTTACGAATTATTAGTTGTATTGTTTACATTACTGAAAGGTTTATATTGATATTAGTAACATTAACATAGTAACTGACAGCACTTGGTTATAATTTTAATTTTATTTACAAATGAATAATACATCAATTATTGTACAATATATGCAAGGTAACAGCTTTAACTGCGTCAAGGAGGTGATAGTCAGTTCCTCATACCATCATAAAATACTGTTTTACCTTACTACTATTCTAAAATACTATTATTAGTTTGTATAAAAATGGATTATACAGGCTGTATACTCAAAACCTTGACATAGGAATTTAACAATGGAAAACAGTTATTTTTTTCATATTTTCAACTATCCCATTAAGTATAATAAGATGTATCTTTAGTTAGAATATTAAATTGGTACCACATATACTGTATTAAGAGGTTTTCTTATTGAAATACATATTTAATAAATAAAATTTAATTTTGATATTGTCAAGGTTTCTAGTATTCACCCTGATTATTTTTAAAGAATTTTGACTTCTTAAAAGAAAGGATGAAGATAAAAGTGATAAGTCTCTGATTGTTTTGTTTTAGAAAATAATCTATGTTTTTATTGTCATTTTAAAAATATATGTTTTTTCCTTTCGAATCCAGAAAAGGGTAAAAATTTTATTTTTAAGGGACACTTTTTATTTGCATATCAATGGTGTAGGATAAATTGTCAACTTTAACTTTTTGCAAAAGGTAAAGTGGTATATTTATTATTTATTAATAAAGGCGGGTGTTTTATTCTCAAAAGTATTCTATCTTCGAAAAAATAAGGAATATACATATTATTATATACCGTTATTTTGATATTTATATTAAACTAAATCAAAATAAATGTTTAATTAAAAAAATGATAAGTACTATATTATTAATTGATTTGTACTAGTATTTAACATAGAATGTTTTTTTTTAGTCTATCTTATATTACTAACGAGTAACGATTTTACATTAAACATAATATAATACTGCAGACACTGATAATGTAGTACACCTCGTCCAAAATTCATTTGAACAATGACTTTTAAATCCTCCGTATTAATACTAATCGTTGCCACTGTGAAAATGTTTGCATTTCACGCAAATATAGTGTGTTTTCAACCTACATTATATGTTTATGATAATTGAAAATTGCTTGAAAATATTTAAATACGCAAAAATTTTATTGGAGTTCCAAAGGACCATAATGACAGGTACTTACAGGATTGTTTCAAGCAATTTTCAACTTTCATAGTCGTAATGTATACTGAAAAGAAACTATATTTGCGTAAAATCGTTTATCGTTTCACCTACATAACTGTGAGTCTGGTTGCATTTGTGGTTAATATCAGGCGTTTCTGTCAAATATTATAAAAAAAAGAGCAAACGTTAAATAATTAATAATAGAAATTAGTTCTATTATAAAATATACCAATAAATTATTGAAAGAACTATATCAATATATTCAAAAAAAAAAAAATCAGTAAATATGTAAAACATTTTTATTTATCTGTTATTTTGCTTGTGTAATTCCGCAAAGTAGTTCATGGAAGCACGAACTAGATAGCTCTGTAGAATCTAATTCCAAAATAGAGGTACGCAAAAATATACAGGCTTGTCTATATATTTTTCAATCAACGGTAAAATGAAAAAATTTTCACAGTGGAGGATTATTGTCCAAATGAATTCTGGAAATGTTTTGTATATTTCAGCATGTTATTGAAATAATTGCTGTAAATATTTTACAATCGGCATGAAAATAAAATGTGTAGGCTCTTGCACATAACTCCATTTCACCTGAAAGGAAATTATAAGAGAAAACAGGAAATGAGATGTCTGGTTGGCACGTGCTGCCATCTTTGGAAGGAACAATGCACTGCCTCTGCTGCGCCTTCGTTAAGGCATTACTTCTTCAGCTCCTTCTCTTCCGCATTTCCTGTTTCCTATATACCGATTTATTATCACTGCGTTCAAATTAAAACTTCTCTCAAAACCGTTTATTTTAAGAAAAAAATATTTCTGAATGATGAAATCACAAAGGGTATTTACTTCATAATATTCAATGCAAAAATCTTTCCATTATAAAAATTTATAAAATTCTTTTTCCACATTGATGTCAATGTATTTATGGCACACCATTTTTACTTCTTTGTTGTTTTGTAGTTGGCGCTATTTGCTGGTGATGTGTCAATTCTTTCAGTGTATTCTGTGATCGAAAAACAATCAAAAACTGGTCGTAGAAAAAGTATAGTATATAATTCGAGTTGTGAATCAATTTTGCCCTTGTGGAATTACAAACTTTTTATTAGTATAGATTTCATTGTTTGATAGGTACATATATTTGTTTTTTGTAGCAATATATAAATTCTTTGATTTCTCTACATCATTTGAAAACTTATAATGAAGTTTAAAATTCTTTTTAAAAAAAAATATAAGAATTTTTTCTATTAGTTATTAATATTAATTGATACTCTTTTTAAATTAAAATTTAAGTCTTGATTATTTTATAAATCGTTTAGTAAAACTGAAATTAAAAAAATATTTTATATGTCTTTAGGATGGGAAGAATTTTTAGATGCTGGAATATTTACGTGGCATTTTTAGAAATAAGAATATAAAAGGATATTTTTAATATCTCTTTGTCAACAAACTATGGCATTAACTGAAAATTTGCATAACATCCAAGGAACTTCAAGGCAAGACACAATCCAAAAACAAGTATGCAAGAAAGATTAAATTAAAATTATTTATACAAATTTAAATGATTTATTAAAGAATTTATTTGTGAATATTATTTTTATTTAGTTTCGTCATCTTTTTATGTTGTATGTTGCCAGCATATTTCAGAAAATCTATAAAGTAATTGGAAATATTGTATATAATTTTCCTAATTTATTGTAAATACTTAAAGAACATTCTGCCATTTTGGGAAAATTGTGGAAACATATTACTATAATGTTATAAACAATAACAAATATATAAATTTAATGGTCAAATAAATTCTGTAAGCATTATACAACTAAAACAATGCCCTTTATCACAGCTCCTGTAGTTTTGTAATTAGCCACCAGAGTATCGCTTAGCAAGAGTCGCCTATAGTAAAAAATATTCTCTACGCCTCTGTTTTTAATTTAGCTGTATTACCTTACGTGCTGCCATCTAGTTTGTCATTGAAAATTAACATAAGCGTTTTACAAGAATACTGTTTTATCGTCTGCTAAATCTTTATGGTACGCTGGTCATATCGATTGTCAAAACAACAGTAAAGTTAAACGTCAACATGGCTATGACACAAGGAACTCCAGAAAGTGATTTCAGTATTGAATGTTTTCAAAATTACACTGCTCCAGAAGTATTTATTCAAGGATTGGCTGGAATTGTCGATCAACAAGATGTAGAAACTATGATACGGGCTCAAAAACAAATGTAAAATTAATCCATATCTATTATATAAATAATTGTTTATTACTTTGTTACGTTACAGGTTACAAAGGTTTGAGAAAACAAATGAAATGTTGACAAACTGCAACGCATTAAGTGCTTCTCGACTGAAAACAGTTGGACCGGAATTTAAAAAACATACACAGTTATTAATCGAAATGAAGAAAGATCTGGACTACATATTTAAGAAAATAAGGCAAATTAAAACAAAATTAAGCACACAATATCCTCAAGAATTTGCAGAAGCACAAAGAAATAGTGTTGCAGAAGAAGCAGATGAAGATGATGAATTTAAAAAATCAGATAAAAAAGAAGACACAAAAAGTATCGAAGAATCTGCAAGTACATCAGATACAATCAAATCATCAGAAAAAGATAAAGGGGAAGGATCAATTGGGGCCCCAGAAAAGAGAAAATCTTTTAAAAGTAGTAAAAGTAGTTCGACTGATTCAAACACGAACGACTTTTCGCATAGTTCAACTGAAAGTGCTTAGAAATAGGAAATAATTATTTTTATGTTATCTGTGATTATTAATTTTAATATAGTTTTTAATAGTAAACATGTTATAACATAAATAAAATTTTATCCAGCGAATTTTTTTGTGTGTTCTCTTGCTGTTTTTTCAAAAACATCTCTCTGATTTTGGTATTCTTCTCCTATATCTGCCATCAAAGCATCCTCTGGATTAGGATACCTTAATAAATCACGTATAGCAACTAAAATACCCACAAGTCCAGCATTTGGTTTCCAATTTCCCGTTGGAGGCATTTTTAACAAATCTAAACATATTAGCCCCTCTGAGTCTATGTTGGGATGGTAAACTTTTGTTATAAATTTGATTGAAGGTGGTTCAAACGGATATTTATCAGGAACTTGAACTTCCAACTTGAATACGCCTTCTTCGTAGGCTGTTTCTGGAGGGCCGATAATATCAACTTGTAGGTGGTCTATTTTGTTGTCAACCATATAGCACATTATTCCTTCAGGAGGGTCTCGTTGGAGAATTTCTAATTCACGTTTTAGTCTTGTTAATTTCTGCATTTTGTTTTTGTTTTGTAGAATATAACCTTACTAGGAATATGTTTAGTTTGCAGATACTTAATCTTAAACAATTATGTTGCACAGTATATGTATTTCTATTATATTGTTGTTGTTATTATTTCTGACAACAATACTAGATAGAACAACAAAACTAAATCTTAACGATTTCAACTTCTACCGGTTTTTAAATTGTTCTAACAGGTCACTTTATTTTGATTGGATTGCTCTGGTCGGTGCTGCTCTCTAGTGTCAGAAATATGAACTAACATCTTTCAATAATCAGTAGCGTCCCATAAAATTTTACCATTCAAACAAAGTGAGCTACCAGTATATAATTTTTATATTTGAAAAAATAGAAAATCGGTTAAATGAACAAAGTTTTACTATTTTTTTGTGACAAATAATGTTTCTTATCATTTACATCTATTGAATAACTTCTAACGATAAATTGAAAACATTGTCATTAATTAATTAATAATTAATAAATTAATATATTATTGATAGCGTTACCTAATACCAAAGTATTAAAAACATATCTTATTTTTAATACAATATCATACATTGAATAATTTTTAGCTATTTCATAACCTCCCTACCTTTATTCATTTATTTAAATGATAATTGACAATTCAGATGTCTTCAGTAACTTTCTAGCAGTCGTCTGGTAAGTACCTACCGTTTATATTTTTTATTTTTTAACTTAAATTTCAATAACTAATGTGATCTACTACTATAAATTGTTGAAACTAGTGTATAATATACATATATTATTACAGTATTCATATTTGTTCAAAATTATTAAAAATTATTTTCTTATAAATAAACTAATTTATATTTTTCTTTGTTTCAGACGATGTCCAGCTACTTTCTAGATATAAGATATAGATATAAGGGGGGAAACAGGTACTTCTTCAGTTTTTTTTTCTTCACACTGAAATATGTAAGTCCCATTTTAAGATTTAAGAGTAATGTCCTCCCTGAATATTTCACGACCTCCATTATTTTTCAATTCTTTATTTAAATAAATTAAATTCCTTTAAGTACATTTATTAATGACTTTTTGACATTGTTTAAATTTAAGTTTAACTTATCCCTTGTCAGCAAATATAATATGTTAACATTTTCCCAAACAAATGAATAAAACTTGACACATTAGGAATGAGATGAGATGTAGATATAAGGTGTGATGATTAGATGTACGGTATGATAGTTAAATATATGCTATGATGCTTAGATGTAAGGTGTGATGCTTAAATATAAGGTATGATGAAAGTAAGTGTGTTGCTTATATATATGGAATGATGATTAGGTTTAAGGTGTGATGATTAAATATAAGGTATGATGATTAGATTTAAGGTGTGATGGTTATATATAAGGTACGATGATTAAATATAAGGTATGATGAGTAAATATAAGGTGTGATGGTTAGGTATGATAGTTAGATGTAAGGTGTGATAATTAAATATAAGATGTGCTGCTTACGTATAAGGTGTGTTGGTTAGGTTGAAAGTATGATGGTTAGATATAAAGTATGATGATTAAATATAAGGTGTGATGGTTAAATATAAGGTGTGATGGTTAAATATAAGGTGTGGTGATTAAATATAAGGTGTGATGATTAAATATAATGTGTGGTGGTTGAATATAAGGTGTGATGGTTAGATTAAAAGAGTGAATGTTAGATATAAAGTATGATGATTAAATATAAGGTGTGATGGTTAAATATAAGGTGTGGTGATTAAATATAATGTGTGATGATTAAATATAAGGTGTGATGGTTAAATATAAGGTGTGATGGTTAAATATAAGGTGTGATGGTTAGATTAAAAGAGTGAATGTTAGATATAAAGTATGATGACTAAATATAAGGTGTGATGGTTAAATATAAGGTGTGGTGATTAAATATAAGGTGTGATGATTAAATATAAGGTATGCTGGTTAAATATAAGGTGTGATGATTAGATTAAAAGAGTGAATGTTAGATATAAAATATGATGATTAAATATAAGGTGTGATGGTTAAATATAAGGTGTGGTGATTAAATATAAGGTGTGATGATTAAATATAAGGTGTGATGGTTAAATATAAGGTGTGATGGTTAGATTAAAAGAGTGAATGTTAGATATGAAGTATGATGGTTAAATATAACGTGTGATGGTTAAATATAAGGTGTAGTGATTAAATATAAGGTGTGATGATTAAATATAAGGTAAGCTGGTTATATATAAGGTGTGATGGTTAGATTAAAAGTGTGATTGTTAGATATAAAGTATGGTATGATGATTAAATATAAGGTGTGATGATTAAATATAAGGTATGATGATTAATTATATAGTGTGATAGTTAAACCTGAGATGTGATGTGTAGACATAAGGTATGATGTGAGAATGGAAGCAAATCTCTACTGCAAAACTGCCCGGGAAGTTTTCGGTTAGGATGAGCTTTTTGGTACAAGTTAGTTTAGGTTAATAATGTGTCACGTTTTATTCAGTTTTTTCTCTTGCTTATTTACGATTATATTATTTAATTCACTATGTATATATTTTTCCAAACATATACATCTCCAATATGGTTAACATAAAGTGTTTCACATGAGATAGATGCAAATTATTTAAATGTTTACAATCTCTTGATAGTACATAACTTTTAAATATCCCATTTTTTTGTGCAAATATTACTTGACTTACATTTTTAATAAACCCAAATTAACTATCTATGAGTTTTTCCCTTACAAAAATATTAATTAATTTTATAATTCTCTTTTTGCAATATTTCTGTAATTATAATATTTCAATGTGCAATACTCTGTAGTAATATTTTATAAGTCGGGGCACTCCTTTCTCTGCTTACAGCATTCTGGTCGTTGGTATGGGTTGCACGGAAGGGTTGTGATACCGCCTTCGTATTAGCGTGTCTATAAGTTGGAGTTATGGATGTGCTTTGTGCATCTTGCTGCCCTTTTACCATTTTGGGCGTTAGTATGGAGGGCCGGAAGGGTGTCTGACCGCTAGCGTGTTGAAATGTCTAATTGTGGAGTGAGTTTGTACGTTGACTATATTCCCATCAACAATTTCATTTTTATTTTCAACTTCTTTCTTGGCTTTCATGCCAATTCCCCTGACCCCTTTTCGCTGGGAAGTACACTGTATTAGTTTAAGTTGCGCCAAAATAGTTTTAAATTGCGGTTAGATTTAAGTCGCGATAGTTTTAAGTCTTCCTCCTTTCCTTAAACCCAAAACCACCCCTCCCCCCCTTGCCGTTGTGGAGAGACCTTGTCGTGGTGGCAGGGCTTAACCATCCTCTAAAGATCAAGTGAAAATTCATAGAGGATGGAACCAACATCTCCACTTTCATATAATAATCATTTCATTTATAGATGAAGCAATTTTTATAAAAAAAAATCTTCAGATATTTTCAGGAAATAATAGATTATTTGCAACCGGACAGCAGGATCTATATTAAATGGTATATTTGTGTACGGATGTAGCAATCTTTATTGGTGAGTGCAAAATATTTTCTATATATAGTGAAGTAATTATAGTAAATATTAAATTTTAATTTATTAATTTTTAAAATAATAAAATATTTTTTTTCTTATTAATATTAGTTAAGAAAAATATAAGATATGATATATTTTGCTAGAGGATGGGACCAACAAATCCACTTTCAAATAATATTTATAATTTGTAATTCTAGTATATCCTATATGCCATTTAAATACTTATAGTTGTACAGTATATATTAACATATACTTATTTAAAGATTACATTTAAAACATCATATAGTCTGACAGTTTCAGAATGACAGGAATCAGGAATGAAGGAAAAAGAAATATTTAAACCGTGAAAAGAATTCCGGTTAAAAACATTACTAGGAAGCTGGATGAATCAGAACTTCAAAAATCGTAAGTGCTTTTTCATTACAATTTATAATTTACTTTTTCACTACTAACCTAGACAAAAATTATAATTTATCTATATTTGATATGAGAAATTGTTTTACACTACCTTTTGGTTTACCAAGTAAAAGGTAGTGTAAAACACCAGGCAGTGCCGTATCTAGGGCTGGGCCATAGGGGCACTTGCTCAGGACACAAACTCAGAGGCGACGCAAATTTAGACTCTTTCTCTACTACAAAAAGACTGAAATCAGATGCAGATAAATAAGCAGAACTAACATACCTTCTCTCGCCATATTTAATGTAGAAAAAACTATGTAATTAAATAATTTTACTATTACGTACATTTTTTAAATTGCAAATTTGCCTAGATACGGCACTGTAACCAGATGATGCTACTGTAAATTTGCCTCCAAAAAAATCTAGAGCAGTTTCTAACAAACAAGTGGTATAAATATAAATAACAGTAATATGTATATTGCAATAAATAATATATAAATTATTTTGATTTGATCGTAGTCCTTAAATAATTTTACTAGTACATTTTAGTGTCCCGCTTGGTGAAAAGTTAAATAATTTTAAAAAATGACGAATGTAAAAAAAACCGTACGCACGTAACGAGTGACAAAAAATATCTTTAATTATTGTTATGTAAAACGATTTGTCATTTTTTCATTGCATTATATTAACAGAAGATAATTTGTTTATTTTATTAAAAGTTTTTATTGTGTTATAAAATAACTATTTTCCTCTTACAGCCGTAATGTTGTCCTGCTAAGTACATTTGGATTTTACTTAGCTGTGGTTGTTATAATGTACTGTTGTTCAAAAACAAAGAAACAAAACGAATCTAAATAGTGCGCACTACTTCCATTAAGGAGCTTAAAATCCAATTATTTCGCAAAAGCAATTAAATTTACAAAGTTAAGAATTCTATTTAAGCAGAATTTAGTTTATTCCTGCCATTGTGTCTCAAGTAAATGAATATCTACTGAGATTTAAATAAATTATGATGAAAACCTTTTCAATCTATTTACCAGCGTCATTATCGTCGTTTCTCTAATAAATTTAACGCGCAAACAAATGAACATTTGATATTCTTTGAAAATTCAATTTAATATTTAATTAATGAATGGCTGTGCACATTCTTTCGGTAACGAATTACGATCTTAGATCTTGTTTGGTAATTAAAACTGATACCAGGGTAATTACGTTTTTTTAATATGATTACAAAGAAGTCATGGACTTGTTATTAATGCTACTACATTTTAATTAAAATTTGCAAATAATGATGATATATTTGTTGATTTTAATAGAATATGCAATATACTACACTTTGTGTTTCTGTGATGCTATTTATATTCACGCTGTAGGTTACATTTCAACTTTATGTAAATAAAATATTGACAATAATCCGGATTTAAATTTTTAATAATATATTAAAAATAAATAAATGGAATTTATTCATGTCACAAAAAACCGGTTTACGAAAATATCATTTATATTAAAAATATTCTATTTATATGTTATATGAATTCAAATATTTAAAACAATATTATCGATTTCCTAATAAAAACTGAACTTTCATTTAATTAAACAAAATAACTAAACATTATCATTAAATGTACCGAGGTATGATTACATAATAACCTTTGTTTTCTTACTTATTACATAAATAGTTATTTTATCATTTATGATTTATGTTTTGAGATCAAAAATATCTTTATTTTTATTCTCGTTTTGTCAGAGAGAAAATTGATTCCAAATGAATTTAAGCACTTGAGTACTTTCTTAATTGAAAGAAAAATAATAATTGATTTTTAAACCCATTTGACATCGAACAATAAGTTTATGAAACGAAAACATGTTTATGATAGTTATTTTCATGACAGATCAATTACATTTTTATTATTTTATTGCATCGGACACAAAATACACCGAGATTCCTAAAAAGGATTAGCACTAACTCCTATTAAAATTAATCCCAATTTATAAAAGAGGAAGATTTGTGGTGATATTTGACAACCTAGAAGTAAAATACTTTGATTACACGTATGTGCAAAGCATTCATTGAAGTATGTTTATAATCAATTTGTTTTTTAAATATTTTTTATTAAATTCGTATTACGTGGAACAGAAATGTTACAGTTAATCTTTTTTATTTTATGTTATAGTAATTACATATATGTATTCATTTATTCAGTTCAAAACATTTTGATTTTTTACAATGTTCAGTGGAAGATCGAAATGAACGTTAAAAATGAGAAATATCTAAATATTTTTTTGAATTTTTTCTTTCCATTTTAATGATTCTCTGAAAGTAATCCAAAACACAACTGAAAGCAACTGAAAACGAACTAATTAAAGTTATTGATTTGTGGCGACAAAAGTTAAAGTGGGAAAAATTGTAACGAATATAAGAGTTAAATTAAACTCAAAATCTACTTTGAGAATCGCTCTAATCCCAGAAAATTTATGCCAGATAAATTTAGAGATAGTTAACTCTAAATTTAATATTTTTATGAATCTGGATGTAAGAATAAATATTTCTGTAAAATGAGAGAAATTTTAAATTTACGGTTACCTTAACCTTACTATCCGTTAATAGAACGTATATTTTTCACAACTTACGTCAGCTTTTTGGTGCGATACATTTCTATTAACTGATATTTTAAGTAACCGGCACTTTAACCAGAGGTGAAAAACTCGGCCCTTGGAAACATAAATATACCATGATCTTTAATTTATTTAACATTTTTCCACAAATTCAATTACCATAAATTTGTTGTCTTTATTATTATTTAAACTTATGTTTGTCGTGTCCACTCAATTTCACTGTTTCCACTTGTTAAAATGATTATGTTTAAACGCTTCATCAGTAAACATTGTGAAAACAACAATTTGGGAGTAAAAAGTGAACAACAAAGAGTCGTTAGGATTAAAATCGACGCTATACGCGGTTTAATTTCAGCAAATAACCTAATGAATGCGCGTACCCGGCTGGAAAATTAACGTAATGTGTGAGGTGTTACATCATTCACGCCATGTGAGGGAGAGTGAATATATGACTGCTATTCTACACCTCCGACAAACCGCGATATCGACAAATATTGCACGATGTTACGATATTATTAGAATGCTCCTGTATATAGAATTGCGTCAGGGTTGTCGCTGATCTGTCAGGCCTTGTAAAAGCTTTATTTTCGCCCTTGCACCCAAATTTATTGTTTCATTGGGATTTTCTGTCTCCAAAAAGCTTGCAATTTAAACATATACTAGGTGTTCGTTTTAAAAGGCTAATCACTGGGATTTGGGATCTCGACAACCGAAAGAGGTACAAAGTCGGTTAAATTGAGGCAAAATTGCCGCATTAGTTGGCCATTTTAATGATGGTTTTGTTTTCCCGAAAAAATGTTTAGCTCACTAGATATGAAAATACTGATTTTCGTCGTTTTTAACAAAAATTAAAATTTTTTATTTTTTTATTTTTGAAGATATCTAAAGGATGGTTTAGAATAGATGTAATTTACGAATTTTCAATTTATGATTTAGATTTTAAAATATAAACATACACGAAACAAATATGATGTTTTATAAACGATTTAAAAATTTAGAAATTTAAAATCCAACTTTTATATTTTAAATTACAAATTCAACCAATTACAAAAAAGCATTACTATTGTTTATAGGTTAAGTTAGTATCAAATAGCAAATGACAGTCTGTGAGTGTTATTTTGAATTTATGGTAAAATAAAAATAATCATACATCAAATTCATTTTGTACCAAACCAAATTTACCTCACTTCAAAGAAATGTCGAATCAACAGTCAAACATCAAAAGTAAATATAATATCACAATCCATCATAAACAAGAATAAAAAATCAAAATTTTAAATTAAAATTTCTAAATTAAATTCATCGTAAACCAGCCTTAAGTGTTACTGCATTTGTTTAATTGTTTAAAAAGCAATATTAATATTTTATTTCATAAACGAAAACGAAATCTGTAATAAAATGATTCATAAGAATAAAACTAGGAAGAGTAACAGAATTTTTACTTTTAATTACACATTTAAATACTTTTTCTGTTAAAAGACAATTAAGGTGATAAAATATCATTTAATTTTAACATATTACCTATATATAGAACCTATTTTGGTTATTAGTAATAGTTTTATACCAAATAATTAAATATTCATTTATATTTTTTTTTTATTTGATAAAAAATCAATAATTTTTATTTAAAAAATCAGTTCAATTAAATAATTATTTAAATCAGACCAACCTTGCTTATAACTTTCTTGTGTCAATTTATACAAGTGTTTAATTTGCACATTCTATAGACACTATTTTTACGAGTAATTGACAGCAGTCCTCAAATTTATATAAATTTTCAAAATTTCTATTATGGTTTTAAGTTCGTCGATAATTTAATTTGTCGACATAGTGTACTCTTCTGTACGTACGCATCCCTACATACATAATTCCACTTCATATGCGTAAATTACCTTAAAATCCCGAATCAGCGAAAACTAAATCTAGACAAGGGACAAATTACTTCTCTATTCTACCGCGTTGATTAAGTTTACAAAATTTCAGGGTAAATTAACAATTTATTCACTATTTTATTATGTTTGCTCTGCAAGATTTCTCTTTAATAATTGAGAAACTAAACAAATCCTAAGCCTACACAGGTCTCTGATTTATGGATTATATTAAAGCGCAGGAATATGGTTGAATAACTGATATACGTAAATGTATCAATGTATTGTACCGCTAGAACAATGTGTTGGTGCTGTTGATTACTGAATGAATATTAAAATTCCCAAATGGTATCTCATTTTTCATGCTGATTGAAACTGAATATTTCAAGTTCTGTTATGATTTTTAATTGATAAAGTTTTGTTGAAAAATAGAATCAGCACACAATAAAACTGTACGAAACAGAAACAATAAAAATTTAGCCATAAAAATAATTCATTATAAAAACCGTTTCAGAAATTAACTGCTGAAGTTCTTGCGACATGTGTCACTGTACTAAACGTGAAAATATAAAAACCAGTGGCGTACTATTAAATAGTGTCCTAAATCATTGTCGAAATATTACAATTTTGCAGAAGAATATGAAAATATACAACAATTAATGAGTATTAGTGAAAAAAATTCATTTAAATATTATTTCGTTTTATTTTGTTGTGATATCCTGACCTGTCTGTCATCTGTCTTTATAGCAATTTCATTGATTGTCTGATTTTAAAAAGACATTTCTTAGAACTTGCGGAGCGAAGATATGCATGCGGCCTGGCAGCGTCAAAATGTTTCTGCATGTTCTGGTTTTTGTTACGAAAAATAAATTTTATTTATGCCTAATAATTTTGTCATTCATACACATACAAATTTGTATATAAACATAGTTTAGCTATATGAATATGAAAATAACTAATACCCCGTTCAACTAACAGTTTGTTCATCACTGGTGAAGACACATGACGTAAGAGGCCAATATTTTCATTTTATAAATTCATATCTCGCTTAAATTGCGTTTGTAGCTATAATATATTTAATGTTATGTTTGTTGTCTTGTACTATTAAATTAGATGTTAACAATGTATAATAAAAGTAATAACAAAAACAATTCCTACGGTAAAAGTTATCTTTGAAAACAACCCGCATACAGAATCCTGCCTACGCCACTGATAACAACGAACATATTGTGGGAGTTGAAATAAACAAGATTTGTTATTTTGTTTTACATGTACATAATAGAGCATAATTTATATTGTCTACCATTTTTGACTGTTGCCTTTAAAATATCAAAAACTAACAAAATAACGTTGTCAGTGAATCGTTGAAACACTTGTATAGAAAGATATAGGTAATGTTTTCATTTATTTCCTACATATTTCTCATGGAACTTATTAACAAGAAAACGAATGTTTCCTATAATAATTAAAAATAAACTAAATTATTATTTTTATTATGTTTCCGCCAGGGTTTGTGATAATCAAGATTTATTTAAAAAAAATCAAAAATCAGTTATATAAAAAAAAAATTAAATAAATCATGACTTTTTTGATTAGATATCTATATTAGTACTGCATTTCCTAAATTGTTTTCATAGCAAGATTTTATTTCATATAGATACGAAAACGAAATCTGTAATAAAACTGAAAAAGCAGAGAAATATGTGTTTTTATTCAAATATTATATTGAAAACTCGAAATGATTCATCTGAAGAATCTTTATAAAAATAATCATTTAGTAAGGCTATTAAATTTGTAGAAAACGTTTAATAATAAATTGATAATGACGACTGTCAGAAATATGTACGAAATAAATTAAAACCATATCTATTTCTGTGCAAGTTTTTAAGAGATTATTATAATTTTGTGTAATGCAATAAGAAATAGTGATAAACATTTTAACAAAATTTTCAAAAGATGATCCTTTTCGAAGAAAAGTTCAAAGATGTAAAACAAATGGAAGTTGAATAATGATTAGCCGTAGAATGATCTCACTTTCACAAAAATATGTATAATTTAGCGTACAAGGAAGTAATGTGGTGTCCACATCAGATATTTTTTTTTATTATTAGCGAAGAGTGTTAACATGATTTTACTTTTATCGTGAATTGACTCTATTTGTACGTACAATTAAACATTAACAAACAGATAATATAGAAGTTAGATAGTTGAAGAAAGTATATAGAACATCTTGTTGTTCCTCGGAAGAGAAAAGGAAATCATAGTTTGTTGTTGAAGCAGTACTAGGCAGCCACAAATCTCATGAATCGTTAGTACAAGTCTTCGGTCGTAATTTGAGTCCTTACTAAAGTTAATAGGGCGCATTCTGGTATTCTCATTAAAATCTGGAGAGCTGCTAGAGTTCGTTCAGTGCAGGATAATTCAGTTTTCACCTTTCTGGTTAATCAAGTGAAGTGAAGAGAGAAGTGTTTAATTTGAGAATGAATGGTTTCGCTAAGACAATACGTGTGTAATGAGAAAACATCTGCGCTTGCGTTTACTATTCAAGGCGCAATGAGCTTTCGCATTACTTTACTTTCCAAACGAACTTACAACTGAGATTACAGCTAAACGTCTATAGTTTGTGTGCCTGTTGACTTTTCTCTATGCTTTTAAATATACTCTTTTCAACAGAGACTTATGGTGTTTAATATAAATGTAGATATATCGAAGGACGATCAGCTATCAAAAGATTTTCCATTTTGTTTCCAAAATATGCTTGACCGAAATTAATAAAATCAGTAATATTCTAATTATACATGTAGTTTATATCCTTGGGAAGAAAAAATTTGTATTTAACAATACCGCAACTTTTAAAATGACGTCCCTTTTTAGAATTTTGTTTAGATATTGTTTTGTATTTCGAACTGTTTTATTAAAAGGTTAAAATGAATGCTTCGAATATTAAACATTTATTTAACTAAATTGTAAAGACATTTAAAATTGGTTGTTATATAACAATTATTAATTTTATAAACTCACTTTTAAAATGAAGACAATTATATCTTTTGTAAAGAAATGTTTTCTCCGCATATACATTCTTTAAAACGATTAGGTGAAAAATAAGAAAATCTAGAAAACCTAAATAGGCCTGTTTCAGTATCCTGCTTTTTTAAAAAAACATGTTGCATCTTAATTTTAGTTGCGTACAGAATATAATAAAACTGAAAAATGTTAAATTATTGACATTTTAATATTACTAATTATCAATTAAAAATTCACTGTGTTCAAATGTTCAAAACGAACGCTATTTTGCTGACGAAAGCCGTACGACTAACGCATGCGCACAACAGTCGCAAACAAGTAGTTGTGAAGAACGTTTGTCTTTTCATACATCATTCGAAATACGCCAGGTATTATCACTACGCCTGTTTCAGTCATTCCAGACTTCTCTTTCTAAGCAGTGAGCGTGACGTCACTTTATACTACTGTTTTTCGCGAGAGTATATTTTTGGAACTTTGAGAATTTTTTATGGCTATATGCAGTATTTTTTTGCAAAATAAAAAAATACGTATGTCATATTTTTAAATATAGATTAAACATATAAAAAAATCAGAAAAGCATAAACAACCCTATTTCCCAATTTGTAGGAAGAACTTTTTTTCTCAAAAACTTGTAATCCTATTGTGCCTTTTCGATTTTATTTTATCACTTTAATAACTAACTTTTATTTAATTTCGAAACCTATAACCCTATATCAAAGTTGTGTACAGTTAAAACAAACCAAACAACAGTATTAAACCAAAAATTGTGTTGATAAACGCGAAATATCCCAAAAATATTAATTTTTGTACCCAAAATTTTGGTTTTGGGAAATAGTGTACCTTGATAGATCTCGTCGCGCAGATTTAAAATTTTCAAACAGAATTTAATTATCTCTTCGTTCCTGAAATATTTGCTGTCAAAGTTGCACCTCAAAAAACTGTGTTTTTTGGCTATATCTCTAAAATGCGTAGAGATACAATGTCAACGATTATACCAGTCGATTCTACGGAAAAAATTACATAAAGAAATGTTTTCTTTGCATATACGTTCTTTGGAACGAATAGGTGAAAAATGGGGAAATCGAAAAAACCTAAATTTCTAAATTTCTCCGAGCAACTTTTTGTCTCCAAAACATTTCAATTTCTGAACTTTAGAAGATATCGATGCGCTGATTTCAAATTTTTAAACCGAATTGAAATATCTCTTACCGTTCTCGAGATATTCGTATTCAAAGTTGAATTTTTGCAATACCTACAAAAATAGGTTTTTTAGGTATACCCCTTTAAGGATTAAGTTTACGACTTCGGCGACATCACCAATCGATTCTACGGGCAAAACTACATAAGTATACCAATTTTTATATTTTTATTCCAAAGGATACAATTTGTAGAAGGGAAAAACGAAAATGGCCAAAATCGAGAAAAATGCCTGATGAACCCCTTGCGATTTTTTTCGATTTTTGCCATTTTCAGTTTTTTCCTTGTAGAAATTTTATCTGTTGAGAAAAAAATATGAAAATTGGTACACTTATGTAATTTTGCCCGTAGAATCGATTGGTGAGGTCGCCGAAGTCGTAAACCTAACCATTTTAGGTATATACCTAAAAAAACCTGATTTCTTAGCTTTAACTTTGAACTCAAATATCTCGAGAACGGGAAGAGATAATTAAATTCTGTTTGAAAATTTGGAATCAGCACATTGATATCTACTTAAGTCCAAAAAATGAAAAATTTTGGTGACAAAAAGTTTCGAGGCAAAAAATTGAAATTTAGGTTTTTTCGTTTTTCTTATTTTTCACCTAATCGTTCCAAAGGACGTATATGTGGGCAAAACATTTCTTTATATAACTTTTCCCGTAGAATCGAATGGTAAAGTAGTTGAGATTGTATCTCTATTCATTTTTCGAAAATACTCAAAAAACACATTTTTTTGAGGTACAACTTTGAGAGCAAATATCTCCGAAACGAAAAGAGATAATTAAATTCTGTTTGTAAATTTGATATCAGCGTAGCTAATTCTTTAAAAAAATATTAGAAACAAAATTTTGTAAAATTAGAAAAATTTTGAACTAAAAATTCGAAATTTTTAAAATATTTTCGAGTCTACGCAAAAATACAGCATCAGAGGCTTCTGAAATTATTTCCCATGTTGATACTACATACGTAAACTATTTTCCAAGTAATATTCATAAGTTTCTGACATTTCTTATTTTGTTACCATTGTTAACGGAATGTCATTGAAAATTATGAAAATCATTCGAATTTTATATACATTTGGTCAACAACAACGGGCAAAATAACTATAAAAAGTTGCAAATAAATAAATATAAATAGCGAAGTGTCATATTTTAAGTTTTGATTAATTGTAATAAGATAAGAGATGACTAACCCACTAATTCCCTGCTAATTTTATAACAAAATAATATAACCTAATGATAACCTACAAGATTAAACAATTGCATACTTGAGTAATTAAAGTCGTATTATCTTTAAGGAAAACTGTTTATAAACAACCCAGGGAATTACTTGTACCGTATTAAATATTTTACTACGGGGATTTCTTTATTTCACAAGGACAACTCTAAATATGCGAGCAAGATCCATATAAATACGCAGACATTTTAGGGTACCGGCATCAGATTTCCTTCTCTTCTTTACAAACCAACTTTGAACAGTCGTTGAAGAAATCTTCACAATGTACAAGACCAGCCTTTTCGTCGTGTTGCTCGCTGCCCTCTGCACTGCCATCCCTCTGGACCAGGAAGGTGAGTTATTTATTATTTTTTATAAATTATTATTCAAAGATTTGAATTATTGTTACAAAATTTGTTGGTTGAATATGTGGATTGTTTAATATTCAATCAAAAATGTCTTCATAGACGTAGCTAGATTTTAAAATTGAGGGCTGCTTAAGTCTTTCCGTTAAAATAAAGCAAAAAGTTTATTTACCAAATTAATTATTCAATTTTTATACAAGAACATAAAATAGGTATTATTAAGAATTAAAATAAAATCTTATTTTAATATCACATGAGAAATTATATTATTAATGTAAGAACAGTTTTCTATACAAAAGAATAAATTCTGCCAAATTTGTAACGCGATTTTGTGTCATAGTTGTCATTCGGTTTCTTATTCTGCTCATAGTAAAAAAATTAAAAACCTCACTGCTAAACGTTACAGAACAAAACTATATGCACATAAAAAACAATTTGGCATAGGTAAACTCTAAAAGTGTACCTTCACGCATGCGTAGAATTGGCAATTACTGTCAGAAATGATATTTTCCACATTGCACATGCGCAGTTTTGGTAAATATTGTAAGAAATGATTTCTCACACTTTAACTCACGATTGTGGGAAATACGCAACTTTCAAGCTTTATATAGTGTGAGAAACGTGACTCTTTCAATGGTGGTCGTAGAAAAAAAGATTTCTTTGTCATTCAATAAGTGTACAGGATTTTATTGACCTATATTGATAACATTTATTAAAATTTATAGAGATTTTGTCTGAGTGTGCTAATTAAAAATTCGGAGGTGATTAGCACCCCTAATACCCCCAAACTACGCCAATGCGTATCTGCTTTTAAATGATTTTAATACCAGTAGCTGCATTGTAAAGGTTATTGTTCGAGTTTGTCACTTTTTATTCTACTCTTGTTTGTTTCAAGGTGAGGTTATTGTTTTTTGTGATATACTCAATCAATAGTAGTGGGATTCCATGTGAATTCCATAACTCATAACAACTACAAATAACATTTGTACCTGTTATAATATCAATTACAAACGTCAAATATCAAATGTCACCACGGCGAAAATTCAAATTTGCAATGAATTTAAGACATTCCCACATCAGTATAGACTTATGTTCTTTATATTGTATGAGTATATGTAAGTATATATCAACCATAAATAACCATTATTGTTATAGAATAGCAAGTATACTTTGTAGTTGATATTTGCAATTGATATCATAACAAGTCCAAAGATAACAACCAACGTTATAGAATCCCACCCCCTTTTTTTTGACTTGAACAAAACAACATTCAGTATGTATTATGAATACGGTAAACTGAAGGTGTGTTTTTGGTTGTTGCAGGGGGGGAGTACTCGCTGACACCCAGGGGGGCGCGCGTAGCCAGAGCCACCTGCGACCTGCTGAGCGCGAGCGTGAAGGGAGTGACGCTGAACCACGCGGCGTGCGCGGCGCACTGCCTCGTCCTCGGCAACGGCTACCGCGGCGGCCGCTGCATCGACGGCGTCTGCCACTGCAGGAAGTGAACCATGGAGGCACTTAATTTATTGTAAACTTTCCTCCTGTTATGTACTAATTGCAATATTATAATTATTTGGTAGCTATCAATAAATATATATGCTTACTTTATCACAAAGTGTTGTTTATTTTATAGTAGAAGTAGATGTATATGAAACTGAGATATGGGGGTTTTACAACTTTTTATGGACGGGTGGGAAGCTTTGTGGTCAGGACACAGAATAGGTTTATACAGACAGTAAGAAAGAGAAGCGAAAATTAGAGAAAGATGGAGAATGTGCACAAATTTAAAGGGCCCATTGTTTAAAATCAGAAAGTTTCCTCACATCTGAGAGAGAGATAGGGGAAGAGCACAAATTTAAATGTCTACACAATACTTCAAGCGCATAGAACTGACTAGCAGTACATGAAAGGTACCGACACGGAGTGTCGCTTCTGTGTGTAACTATTCTGTGGTCAGGAGTTATAAATTATTATTATTATTATAAATGAAAACCTGGTTCATTGTTACCAGTGGCGTAACTAAGATTGGAGATTTGCAGGCGTTCATCAGAGGCGTATACATTTTATCTTCCACTCATGTTATATTGCTCGATATTGTACCTTGCACACATTCAATTTTGCACACTTTTAACACACAGATTTTATCGTACACATTTTTAATCCGCGAAAAAAGGTATCTTACACACATTTTATCTTCCAAATTATTTTATCATCCACATATTTTATCGTTATGTTCCACACATTTGAACATGTTCTATGCCTTCAGTTCGTGTTTTAACTCGCTGGAGGCATTTGGTTGTCCGTAGCGTTTTTTTTCGTGAAACAGTTGTTTCTAGTGCGCTCTAAAAATGAGTAACGTCAATTTCAAACAAAGGGTGTACTATCAGGTTTTACTTCAGACTTGGGCACAGTGCAATGGAAACTTTTACAAAACTTAAACAGACCTACGGAGACAGTGTTATTTCAAAGAGTTAGGTGTTAGGTGGATTCAGGCAGGATGAAACCCACAGCGGAAAACCTTCATCTTCACGAACTGATGAAGATAAATAAATCTGAACTGTTAAGTGTCATGTTTTAAGTTTTGATTAATTGTAATAAGACAAGAAATGCCTCACTCAGTAAGTCCATGTTAATTTTATAACAAAATAATATAACCTAATGATAACCTACAAGATTAACCAATTTCATATATGAGTATTTAAAGTAGTATTATCTTTAAGAAAACCGCTGTTTATAAACAACCGAGAGAAATAAAAAAATAAAGAACAACTCTGAATACGTAGCAAGTTCCATATAAATACACAAACGGTATCAGACTTCCTTCGTTTCTTTACAAATTAACTTCTTATATTGTAACGAATCGTTGAAGAAATCTTCATAATGTTTAAGACCAGCCTGCTCGTCGTGTTGCTCGCTGCCCTATGCACCGCCATCCCTCTGAACCGGCAAGGTAAATTAATTATTATTTTTAACAAATTGTTATTGGGAAATTTAAATTATTGTTAAAAATCCAGTTCAGTGGCCTAATAATGCTCCAAATAGAGATTAAAAAAAGATTTTAATGAATATATACCAGCTTTTCCTAAAAGATATTTTTCTCGCTTTAAGATATGCACTTAAGACTTATATTCAAATAACATGAACTGATTAGATTCTGACTACAATTGGTTATTCGGAAGTAATATTTTACTTGAAGCTTTAAACTGTTTTTCTTAAAAAATATACAGATACAAATTGTATGAAGGAAATTTTAGGTATAAAATGAATTAAAACTATTCTGAACTGCAACAACAAACTAATTATAAAACTACAAATTGAATGTACTAAAAAACTTATACAGAATTTATTTCTACAGTGACGAGAGGTTATGTATTGGACACATCAGATTTTTTTTGTGATGTACTCAATCAATACAGTTTTTTTTTTTCATAAACAAAGTAACATTGGTGTGAATGTAGTTGTTGCAGAGGGGGGGTACGAGTACAACATGTCGCCGTGGGCGGCGCACGGGGTCAGAGGCATCTGCGATCTGCCGCGGTCTGGGGACGTGAACCTCGTGATGTGCGCGGTACACTGTAGCGGTAGCGGCAAAGGAACGGTCACTGTATTCAAGACGTCTGCCACTGCTCGAAGTGACCCCTCCCCCACACTTTATTAATTCTACAGTTTCATCCTGTTATGCACTAATTATAATATTATAATAACTTGTTAACTATCAATAAATATACATATTTACTTTATTATAAAGTGTGGTTTATTTTAATTAGTAATGAAAACCTGGTTCATAGATTCTTCTTTATATAGTCAAGATCCAAATGGTTTAAGTAATGACTGGCAATGTAGCGTTCGATCTGGTAACACTTAGGACGCAGGACTTGGAGAGAAGGTAGGAGAACATGTTCTATGTCTTCAGTTCGAGTTTGAACTCGCTGGAGTCATTTGGTTGTCCGTAGCGACTTTTCACGAAACAGTTTTTACCTCCCGCCTATCAATATATAGATAAGGGAGGTATTGTTTTTGGGCAGATTTCTCGAGTATGAGTTTTTAACATATGAGCACGAATTAGGGTCCCTACAATACTATTTTGCTATTTTTACCGTGATGTCTGTATGTCCGTGTGTGCGTGCGTGTGTGTGTGTGTCTGTGACGATTTTTCGTCCACGATAACTCCTATACGATACATGTAAAAAATTTAATATTTGGTATTTAAGACTTATATTCAAATATGATGAACTGATTAGATTTTGACAACAATTGGTTTACCGGAAGTAGTACTTTACTTGAAGCTTTAAACAGTTTTTCCAAAAAAAATACCTCTAATACCATTTTTTCGCAAATTACGTTATTATTAAATATAAAGATTTTTTAATTTTCTACCGATCTGCATAATTAGGTTTATGTATAACTTCTAGCTAGATAGAAAAAAAATATATAAATTATAATAATTTTACATATCGTTTAGGCTGAGGAATTTCGATAAAACAGATGAGTTATTCATATGTTCACAAAATTTGACATATGATGTCAAATATAATGTAATTGAGTTTAAAAGATAAAATAAGTAAATATGAAGCAGTTTTGTTCTAAAATTAAAAATGGTGGAAGAAATATATAAAGAATGTATTTGCATGCATGAATCAAAGGTAAGTTCGGTTCCGGTTTTAGTAACGTCAAAATATAACTGTCATATTGGTCATACCAATTTTATAAAGGAAATTTTAGGTATGAAATGAATTAAAAGTATTCTCAACTGCAATAACAAACTAATTTTGAAACTACAAATAAAAAGTACTGATAACCTGATATAGAATATATTTCGACAGTGGCGGGAGGTATTGTGTTGGACACATCAGATTTTTTCTAGTGCATTTGAAAAATGAGTAACGTCAATTTCAAACAAGAGTGTACTATCAGGTTTTACTTCAGACTTGGGTATAGTGCAATGGAAACTTTTACAAAACTTAAGCTGACCTACGGAGACTGTTATTTCAAGGAGTCAGGTTTTTAGGTGGATTCAGCCATTTTCAGAAGGTAAAGAGTAGATTGTAGATGAAACACGCAGCGGAAGACCTCTATCTTCAAGAACTGATGAAAATATATAAATCTGAACTGTGTCATGTTTTAACTTTTATTTAATTGTAATAAGACAACAAATGCCTAACTCAGTAACTCCATGTTAATTTTATAACAAAATAGTATAACCTAATGATAACCTACAAGATTAACCAAATTCATATATGAGTAATTAAAGTAGTATTATCTTTAAGGAAACTGCTGTTTATAAACAACCGAGTGCATTAAATAAATAAAGAAGAACACTGAATACGTAGCAAGTTCCATATAAATACGCAGATATTTTAGGGTAACGGTATCAGATTTCTTTCGCTTCTTTACAAATCAACTTCGTATATTTTAACGTATCGTTGAAGAAATCTTCACAATGTACAAGACTAGCCTGCTCGTCGTGTTGTTCGCTGCCCTATGCACTGCCATTCCTCTGGACCAGAAAGGTAAGTGCATTATCATTTTTAATAAATTGTTATTGGAAGATCTCTATTAATGTCAAAAATTTAGTTCAGTGGCGTAACAATGCTCTTTCCTAAAAGATATTTTTTCTCTCTTTAAGATGTACAAAAATTAATATATTGTTTTAAATATCTATGTTCTGGCAATTTCGTTTTCTTTTGGTAAACGTCTGATGATTCCTCTTAAACAATATCAAAATCAAAAAAACCAACTTATTTATAAAACAGATATAGGTATATTCTAATGCCCAGTTGTGCCAACAAGGATTAAATTTTAAGCAACACTTCAACAAAAAAATTATACATAATCGAAATTTTGACAGCAATTTTTAATGCTTCATTTGACATTTTATTCCCACGTTATATTGTCTATTTAAGAAAAACTTAAATATTATAGAGTTAAATAGAAAACATATTAGGTACTTATTAGGAAAAAAAGTAGAATTGTTCAAAAGTAAAGCATAAAGTACAAATTCTTATTTTTTGGATTGGTTTGTAAATGTAATTGTTAAATTCCTTCCATCTTTCGAAAATTCCTCGATAAAATTAAGTTTATTGTAGTTAATTGTCTTGCTTCTACTTTCTAATAGCAGTTGAAAGTACAAATAATAATGAGATAATTTGTTCAACACATAAAAAATCTAATCCTTAAAATACAGCAAACATTAACAATTTTTTTACAGAACATAACGATGGTGAAATAATTACGTAATCTATCGTCTTTTTAAATTTGTAAAAAGCCAAGGGGGGGGGGGGTAAATTCCCCCCCCCTTGTCCCCCCCTTATAGGCGCCCATGCTGACGAGCTTGTCACTTTTTATTCTCGTGTTTGTCTCAAGACGATGTTACCGATGTTTTTTGTGATGTACTCAGTCAATACAGTTTTTTCGAGATGAACATAGTACCATTGGTATGAATGTAGTTGTTGCAGAGGGGGGGTACGAGTACAACATGTCGCCATGGGCGGCGCGCGGGGTCAGGGGCATCTGCGATCTGCCGCGATCTGGGGACGTGAACCTCGTGATGTGCGCGATACACTGTAGCAGTAGCGGCAAGGGTTCCGGTCACTGTATTCACGACGTCTGCCACTGCTCGAACTAAACCACCCCCACACTTTATTCATTCTACACTTTCCTCCCCTTATGTACTAATTACAATATTATAATTACTTGTTAATTATCAATAAATATATATGCTTACTTTATCATACTATGGTTTATTTTAATTAGTAATGAAAACCTGGTTCATAGATTCTTCTTTTTATAGTCAAGACACAGAATAGGTTTATACAGAAGCGACAGTAAGACAGAGAAGAGAAAATTAGAGAGAGATGGGGGAAGGCACAAATTTAAAGGGCTCATTGTTTAAAATCGGAAAGTTTCCTCATATCTTAGGGAGAGATGGGGGAAGACACAAATTTAAAGATCTACACAATGCTTCAAGGTCATAGAACTAACTAGGGGAACATGAAAGGTACCGACACGGAGTGTCGCTTCTGTATGTAACTATTCTGTGATCAAGATCAGGATCCCGAATTTATCATCTTTGCGACGTGAAAATAATTTTAATCGTCCAAAACGTTACAAGTACGTCACTATGAGTTGAGTCGTGCACTAAACCTACTAAATCTACTTACCGACATTAATTCGTTTGGAGTCAAATACTTTTCGGCTTTTTACTTTGAACTGGCATTTAAAAATATTTTCTCTGTTAATTTGTGATTTTTTATTTGCCTGATAATTACAACTCGATTTTAAATTTCCTACTAACCCGGGAAAAGTAAATTGCATTGACACCAATATATGATAATAAATTCCCTACAGTAATCGCGACAGGAGACATAATTTCCCTTGATATATTTAATCGTCGAAAACTGGCGCTATGGTAGATTAATTCTAACATATGCCACTACAATTCACTAAACGCCACTATCTTTTCCGACACTTGTCGCGTCGAAAACAATTAAAATCGGGCTCCAGGGCTAACCAACTCAAATGGTTTAAGTAATATGACTAGTAACGTAGCGTTCGATCTGGTAACACCTAAGACGCAGGACTTAGAGAGATGGCAGGTGAACATGTTCTATGCCTTCAGTTCGTGTTTTATCTCGCTGGAGTCATTTGGTTGTCCGTAGCGATTTTTTCGTGATACAGTTTTTTCTAGTGCGTTCTAAAAATGAGTAACAGCAATTTCAAACAACGGAGTCCTATTAGGACTTGGGCACAGTGCAATGGAAACTTTTACAAAACTTAGCTGACCTACGGAGACAGTGTTATTTCAAGGAGCCAGGTTTTTAGGTAGATTCAGGCATTTTCAGAAGGAAAAGAATCGATTGAAGATGAAACACACAGCGGAAGGTATTCATCTTCAAGAACTGATGAAAATAAATAAATCTGAAATGTCAAGTGTCATGTTTTAAGTTTTAATTAATTGTAATAAGACAAGAAATGCCTAACTCAGTAACTCCGTGTTAATTTTATAACAAAATAATATAACCTAATGATAACCTACAAGATTAACCAATTTCATATATAACTATTTAAAGTAGTATTATCTTAAAGAAGAACGTTGTTTATAAACAACCGAGGAAATTAAATAAATAAAGGACAACTCTGAATACGTAGCAAGTTCCATATAATTTCGCAGACATTTTAGGGTAACGGCATCAGATTTCCTTCGCTTCTTTACAAATCAACTTCGTATATTTTAACGTATCGTTGAAGAAATCTTCATAATGTTCAAGACCAGCCTGCTCGTCGTGTTGCTCGCTATCCTTTGCACCGCCATCCCTTTACACCAGAAAGGTGAGTGCATTATTATTTTCAATAAATTGTTATTGGAAGATTTGAATTAGTTAAGAAATTCAGTTCAGTGACGTAACAATGCTCCAAATATAGATTAAAAAATATTATAGTGAATATAATACCAACATTTTTATTAAAAAAGTTCATCGGCGTATGAGGAAAGCGCACCAAATGATATTTTTTGTTACAGAAGCGCACCAAATGAACATTACAAAAGCGCATCAAAATATGTTACATAAGTGCACCAGAATTTATAATTGAAATGTTCAGATATTAATTAATTTGATGTAATCCTTTCATATCGAGTAGAAGTCAAAATAAACAGTTCTAGATTTATAAATCCATAAATTCGTACGAAATGTATTTGCTTCATGTTAGCCTACAATTCGTTTTTTCTCCTTGATACAAAATGTCGGAAATTATAAGAACAGTCACAAATAGAAGCAAAGGAGCAATTATATTTACATAATTATTTTATATATTGTGTAAGTGGGTGTGTTGCTCATTACCACAAAATCAGGTTAGATTAGGTTAGGTCAGTTTAGTTAGATTAGGCTAGATTAGGTTAGGTCAGGTTAGAACTGATTAGGTTAGATTAGGTCAGGTCAGGTTAGTTCAGGTTAGGTTAGATTAGATAAGGTTAGGTTTCGGTGGATAAGGTCAGGGTAGATAAGGTTAGGTTTTAAATTTAAAGGTTTAAATACCTGTAGCTGCATTGTAATAGTTATTTACGTAGCCAGCGGTGTAAGTTAATCTTTACAGGGCGAGCTGGAAATTTGTGAGGCGAGCGACGAAGGAGCGAGAGTTATAATCCAGTGAGGTCAGTAAAGATTAATTGCACGCCGTGTACAAAATTTTATTTCCATCTTCGTAGCACTTTTTTTATTAATGTACTTTATTCTTTAAAAAAAGATTTACTCTATTTTGGAATCAAAGGTAGTTGGCGGTAGTAGAACAATTTATAGCTAGACGTTGTTAAATGAGTTTCGGCAGTGAATCAAAATGTACTATAAATGTGATTAATTATTCACGTAACTCTAATTAAATTAAGTTTGTAATATTTATAATAAAATGCATAAAAAAAACTTTCATTATTTTGTATTATTTTTATTTATTTATTTATTCACTAAGCTACCAAGAAGCCTGTAAAGTGACAATTATATAGAAGGTGGAAATAAAGGTCTTTGTTCGAATTTGTCACTTTTTATTCTACACATGTTTCAAGGTGAGGTTACTGATGTATTAGTTTTTTGTGATGGGGGCCGTTCAAATATTACGTAAGCAGATTTATTACAATTATTTACCCCCCCATCCCCCTTGTCAGCAAAAGTAAGCAAAGCTCTTACCCCCTCCCCCCATGCTTACGTAAACATTTTTCAATTAATTTTTTTTCAGGGCATGTAACCGAAAAAAACGGTTAACCCTTATAGAGAACGTTATAATAATAACGGTTTTAGTTCGAAAACCGGTTTTTGAAAATTAGAAACCGGTTTAAACCGGTTAATATATCGGTTAAAAACATAATTAAATTAATTAAAAGAAATTAATTATAAAAATTTGATTAAGAAAAATTACAGAATAATTAATTTAAAAAAATAATAAAAAAATACCATCTGAGAAAAATATAACAATTAAAAAAAAGCAAATTAATTAATGAATATTCACAAAAATTCCCGTAATATCTTCAGAAAAACGCAGGTCACTTTTCAATTTTAAACTTGCCTGTGTTGACAAAGGCCGTATATATTTGGGACTTTTTAAGTAACCTTAACGGCCAAAGAAACTACCTACATTTATGACTCTCCAATAAAATGTTAATTGTAAAACCTGTCATGACTCATGTTGAAATACAAATAGAAAACACAGATATAAAAAAAAATATTAACATTTTTTGTCGCTAAATGATATTAAAATAAAGGTTAAAGTTCGCTAAAACCGGTTTTTTTTTTTTGGTTAACGGTTACCGGTATTTTCGGCCTGAAAAATATCGGTTAAAATTACGGTTAAAGTTCGCAATTTTCGTTGAAAATATCGGTTACCGGTTTTATTAACCGGTTACATGCTCTGATTTTAAGACTATATCTTTAACAGTTTTTGAGTTACAAGCTTATAAAACTTAATTTTATTAATTTTGCATGTTGTTTTATTTTGGTAAACCTGTTCCGTACAAGTTAATGTAAAAATATAAAAAATGTGTCTTATAAAAAAAACTTAGAGAAATCCATTAAAAAAATTCAAAAAAGCTTTTAGTTTAGTACTTAGTCAAATGTAGACGATGTCTCTGTTTCAAACTTGGAAATGTAAGAAACGAGCTTTTTCCAAAGCTTCTACTTTTAAGCTCACATAATTCTGTATAATGTTCATACCCATTATTGGGATAACAGTCTTCACAAATAAACCCTCCTCTTTTAAGGGGAGTGCAAGTTGAACCACTCTTACAAATATCTCTTTTACATGCGTCTTTAATTAAAGTTATGTCTCAAATTGAACCGGTAAAACCAGCAGTACAAACACAGGAATAACCACCTTCTTTCCGAAAACAAGTATAACCTTGTTGAACTATCTAGAACATTGTTAAACCCTGTAGAACTGTCTCATCTTACTCCCAATTATCTTGGAACAGTGTTGAACCTAGTACATTTATGTTACACCCTAAACAAGTGCCTTAACTTTGTCCCAAACAATTTGGTACAAAGTGAAACATAGTGCAAGTCTCTCTACTTATTTCAGAACACTTGGAACATCTTTCTGCCTTCTAAAACATTCTTTTTAAGTCTTCCTAGTAATTTCCAATAATAGACATACATGAAAAGTTACAATTTATTGTTTTTCACTCTAAAATTTTTCATATACAGCCAAAAAAAATTAAAAATGCCCATTTTTGGGTCCAAAATTTTGATTTTTGGAATTAGTCTAACTTAATAGTCGTCGATGCGCTGATTTCAAATTTTCAAACCGAATTCAATTATCTCTTTCCATTCCTGAGATATTTGCTCTCAAAGTTGGACCTCAAAAAAGGGTGTTTTTTGACCATATCTCTAAAATGGGTAGAGATACATTCTCAACGATTATACCAGTCGATTCTACGCGGAAAGTTACATAAAGAAATGTTTTCTCCGCATATACGTTCTTTGGAACGATTTGGTGAAAAATGAGAAAAACGAAAAAACCGGAATTTCAGTTTTTCGCTCGGAAACTTTTTGTCTCCAAAATTTTTTATATTCTGTACTTAAGTAAAGAAGAATGTGCTGATTCCAAATTTTCAAACCGATTTCAATTATCTCTTACCGTTCTCGAGATATTTGCGTTCAAAGTTGGACCTGAAAAATTCAGTTTTTCAGGAATAGTCCTGAAATGGCTTTAGATACGACCTCGGCGACCTCACCAATCGATTCTACGGATAAAATTTTGTACCAATTTTCAGATATATATTCTAATGGATACAATTTTTACAGCTAAAAAACGAAAATGGCCAAAAGTCGGAAAAAATCGTAAGGGGTTCATCAGGCGATTTTTCAATTTTTGCGATTTTCGTTTTTTCGCTCTAAAAATTGTATCCGCCTGAATAAATATCTGAAAATTGGTATACTTATGTAATTTTGCCTGCAGAATCGATTGGTGAGGTCGCCGAGGTCGTATCTCGACCCATTTCAGGACTATTCCTGAAAAACAATTTTTTTCAGGTCTGATTTTGAACGCAAATATCTCCAGAACGGTAAGAGATAATTGAAATCGGTTTGAAAATTTGGAATCAGAGCATCAGTATTTACTTAAGTATAGAAAATGATTTGGTGACAAAAAATTCCCAAGTGAAAAACTGAAATTCCGGTTTTTTTCGTTTTTCTCATTTTTCACAAAATCGTTCCAAAGAACGTATATGCGGAGAAAACATTTCTTTATGTAACTTTGCCTGTAGAATCCACTGGTATAGTCGTTGAGATTGTGTCTCTACCCGTTTTAGAGATATATCCAAAAAACCCACTTTTTTGAGGTGCAAATTTGAGATCAAATATCTCAGGAACGGAAAGAGATAATTGAATTCGGTTTGAAAATTTGAAATCAGCGCATCGGCGACTATCAATATGGAATTATTTCAAAAATCAAAATTTTGGACCTAAAAATGAGTCTTTTTGGATTCTTTTGGCTGTATATAAAAAATTTTAGAGTGAAAAACTATAAATTGTAAGTTTTAATGTATAACTATTATTGGAAATTACTAGGAAGACTTAAAAAGACAGTTGTAGAAGGCAGAAAGATGTTCCAAGTGTTCTAGAGTAAGTAGAAACAGTTGCACTATGTTTCACTTTGTTCCAAATTGTTTAGGACAAAGTTAGAAACTTGTTTAGGGTGTAACATAGATGTATCAGTTTCAACACTGTTCCAAGATAATTGGGATTCAGATGAGACAGTTGTACAGGGTTTAACAATGTTCTAGATAGTTCTACAAGGTTACACATTATCCCAAATTGTATGAGATTAATTTCAGGCAGTTTTGGAAGGTTTAACATTGTTCCAAATTGTTTGGGACAAAGTTACGACAATTGTTTACGGTTTAACATTGTTATATAAGGGTCAACACTGTTCCAATTTGTTTGAGATTAATTTCAGAATTCCAAATGGTTTGGGACAAAGTTAATATAATTATTTAGGGTTTCACATTGTTATATAAGGTTCAACACTGTTCCAAGTTAATTGGGATTAAGTTAAGAAAGTTATACTAATTTAACAATGTTCTACATAGTTCTATAAGGTTTAACATTGTTCCACATTGTTTGGGATTAATTTCAGAATGTTGTGGAAAGTTTAACATTGTTTCAAACTGTTTGGGACAAAGGTAATATAATTATTTAGGGTTTAACATCGTTATATAAGGGTCAACACTGTTCCAAGTCAATTGGGATTAATTTTAGACAGTTGTGTAAGGTTTCACATTGTCCCAAATTGTTTTGGAATAAATTAAATCAGTTTCATTGGGTTTAACATTGTGGAATATCAATATAGACTTTTAAAAAATCAAAATTTTTGACTCAAATTGAGGTTATTTAACATTGTACTAGATCTTCAGTATTTTTTTAGTAGGTTTATAATTCATAATTTGTCAAACTAATTGAAAAATTATCTTATCAGATTTAAATCTTTTAATCACAGACTTACAGACCGACTCAAATAGTTGTCAATTTACGAAAAAAATATTTTAAGTGTTAAAATATTTCAGAAACAAAATTTAGAAGGTGATTTTATCTCTATAGAATATTTGTGGACTGCTTTATGTCAAGAAAATGAATATTATGACAGAACATTCCTTAATATCGACAGTAAAGCTCTTATGTCGTCCCATATTCCAAATTGATTAGATTTTTATGTGACACATTATACCATTCTTTATATATTGCATTGGCTGAGCCATAAAAATGCAAGAAAAAATATAAAGTAACATGAATATTATAGAGAAATCTCCAAGGAATCGATTGGTGTAAGAATTTTCGTTATAGCTCTACTTGTTTTTGAAACACGCGGCCATAAACTTAAAATTTGAAAATTGTAAGTGCCAAATTGTACAATTTTTTATATATTTTATCGGCTGTGCCATAAAAATGCAAGAAAAAAATATAAAAAATGTGAATCTTATAAAAAAACCCCAAGGAATCGATTGGTGTAAGAATTTTTATTGTATCTCAACCAATTTACGAGTTACAAGCCTGTAAAGACAAAACTCATTTCCAAAAAATGTTTTGACCGCCACAAGGATTCAGATCTATTTTAGATATTCAAAAAGTGATATAGATATATAAAACGTAAATAAAAATAGCCAGGAACATTTTTTTAATTTTACGACCGCCACACGGATTCAAATTCTTACCTGAAAGTCTTTTAAAACAGAGGCATTGTCATTTACGTCTGTGACTATAACTTCAACATGAACATCGCTTCTTAGAGGAGGACTGGCTGCTCTAACTCTTAAATCATATTATTTCCTAGGACTCTCGTAGTCTAGTTCAGTCATAGTCAATAGATCTGCACTAGACGAGCCAGGTCTAGTCACTAGAGAAAAGCTGTTAGAGTCATCTCCTCCTAGAAAAAACGAGTTTTAGTCATCGACCTTCAGACGGATTATGAGTGGTCCAATGAAAATTATCAGCACAATTTCTGGACACTTAAAGCAAAAAACGCTTGAACACGGCAATTTTAGTATAAAGGGGGACACTTGAATGGATTTCCAATGGCATTTCAACCCTAAAGGGGGGTTGCACCAAATTTTAAATGGAAAAGTGTGTTAAAAAAAATCTAAGAAAAATATAACAATTAAAAAAAAGCAATTTAATTAATGAACATTCACAAAAATTCCCGTAATATCTTCAGAAAAACGCAGGTCACTTTTCAATTTTAAACTTGCCTGTGTTGACAAAGGCTGTATTTATTTGGGACTTTTTAAGTAACCTTAACGGCCAAAGAGACTACCTATATTTATGACTCTCCAATAAAATGTTAATTGTAAAAACTGTCATGACTCATGTTCAAATACAAATAGAAAACACAGATATAAAAAAATATTATTATTTTTCTCGCTAAATGATATTAAATAAAGGTTAATGTTCGCTAAAACCGGTTTATTTTTTTTTTGGTTAACGGTTACCGGTATTTTCGGCCTGAAAAATATCGGTTAAAGTTCGCAATTTTCGTTGAAAATATCGGTTACCGGTTTTTATTAACCGGTTTTTTTAACCGGTTACATGTCCTGTTTTTTTTAATATTATAATTAAAATGTTATAATTATAATTTTAAAAATAAGAAAATAGATTTAGAATGGAGATTAGATTTTACTGATACAGTATTCAAGATAGAGTAAGGGACAAAATATTATAATCTTACATGATTCATGATTTATATGGATTTGACGAATAACGTGAGCGGTGTCATCGATTTTTGCACGATTCGGAACTTAGCCAATGTGAGGGTTGCCATTCATTGGGTTAAAAAGTTAATAGCTACCGATGACGTAATCATCATCTAGACTCCCCTACCCCCCATGTCATCCAAAATAAGCAAAACAAAGACCCCCCCGCCCCCTTATAGTGCTTACGTAATACTTGAACGGCCCCTGTACTTAATCAATACAGTTTTTTTCACATAAACAATGTATCATCGGTATGAATGACTGTTTTTGTTGCAGAGGGGGGGTACGAGCTGAAGCCTCAGGGGGCACGCGTGTCCAGAGCCATCTGTGATCAGCTATACGGGAGCGTGAACCACGCGGCTTGCGCGGCAAACTGTCTCCGTAAGGGATACCGGGGTGGCCGCTGTACCAACGGCGTCTGCCACTGCTCGGAGTAAACCACCCCCGCACTTTATTTATTCTACACTTTCCTCCCCTTATGTACTAGTTACAATATTATAATTACTTCTTAACTGTCAATAAATATACATGTTTACTTTATTATAAAGTGTGGTTTATTTTAATTATTAATGAAAACCTGATTCATTGATACTTCTTTATATAGTCAAGATCAGGACTAGATCAAATGGTTTAATATAAAACCAATTTTATTTTTATAAAACGGAATTTCGTATTAAACGGACAGTTCTTCGACAGCTTTAATGAGGTTATATTAGAATTGGATTCTTCCTAAATCTTATTTTAGCTAGTAATAATATCTGTTCTACATACTAATTTTATTTTTATTAATTCATTACGTCATACTTACAACTGTGAGATGAAATTACATACTACAAAATTACGAGTATGTTGTACTCACCTGAAACAAAGAAAATAATTATTAGAATTATTAGTTAATGAAGAACTTATAGTAGTGTTTATACGAGGTGTGTAAATTAAACAATAAGACTGGCAACGTAGCGTTCGATATGGTAACACTTGCGATGTAGGATTTGGAGAGGAGGTAGACAAACACATGTTCTATGTCTTCAGTTCGAGTTTTAACTCGTTGAAGTTATTTGGTTATCCGTAGCGATTTTTTCGTGAAACAGTTTCACACCACCGTTCATTAGTTTTGACAAATTCATTACGAATAAGAAAAATCTGCACAAAATTGATTTAAAAATGAGATTTTATTCGCCGGACTTGAATTATAGTGACTTTTTACTTTTTTCAAGATTGAAAAATCACCTCTAGGTAACTCATTTTGGGGCACTCCAAAACATTTAAACAGCTTTCACCGACCAGCTGAAGGTGATTCCAGTATCTGAGTTCCAGCACTGCTATGAGGATAGCAAGAGTCGTCTCCAGCACTGTGTAGCATCCCAAGGAATTTATTTTGAGGAAGACAATATTAAATTAAAAAAAAATAAGTCTTATTACATAATTTACATACATTGTATATGTATCCGTGTACTTGCAACCACGTTACAAAGATATTTAATTTAATTCTTTGGAATGCACCACAAAATCTCCATTAGTATTTATTTATTTACCCAAATTTTCGGTAGTAAAAAAAATTAAATTTAAAAATAAAATTGTTCCTTTCAAGAACTCGTTGATGAGGATTGTATCCGATGCAGTATACAATATAAGGTTTAATGCAAAGATCGTTGTAAAATAAGATTCAATGCAATAAACCAAATATTAGATTTTAAATTGAATAAATCTCGCCTTGCAGACGAAATTGCATATTTCAAATAAGTGTGATCTATATAATTAATATTCTTCGATAAGTATACAAAATTTCAAGTTAATATCTTGCAAGTGCATGCACTGGGGAGATACTATTCATAATTAACTGATTTCCCATGTAAAACTCAAAAACTCCCATGTGTCGGTCGAGCTGGGACACCCGGTATAAACCCACGTTGATACGAACAGTTCGATGTATGAAAAAGCCTGGATTTATTCTGCTCACAGTGAAACGATTACACTTACATCTGTGCAAGCTTCCATTACAAATGTAAAGTTTCATTTGACAAACTGTTAGTTCAGTGTTTAGCGTTTCACACTGCAACATGTCTACACTTGCTTGTTGCTATTTGTATTTGTATTTTACTGTTTTTCTCTGACAGAATGTTAAATTTCTCCTGGACTATCCTCGGAAGAACAAATTGCAAAGAAACCGTCGTGCATACAATTTTGTATGCATGTCGTATGGAACTAATTTATGGCTTTTACCGCGGTAGTGCTTTTAGTTAACACTTTGTGTTGCAATTTTATGCTTCGGGCATAAAAGTTAATTTACATCGTAGTATACATGTAAATATCTCGTCTGCACAAGTATACATTCTATACTTTTCGATAAGAGTACATTGACAATATGTTATACCTTTTACTCATTTTTTAGTATTAGATATTCAATTTCTGGAAGAATGAAAATAAGTGGGAAATTTGTGGGACGAGTAAGTGTTATCTCGTCGTACATTTTTACTTCCTGAAAGTGGAAAGTTATAAAAAATTGAGTCCTTATTATTTTTGTAAATGATAATAAAAGTATTGGATGTTAAAAAATATATTCTATATAAATTCACGTAAATTTAAAACTAAATTCATATGTAATAATTTTAAAATGTTTAGTAGTTTGTTACTAATTAATAGATTTGTTGACAACCAGGGTTGGTCTGATTCAAATTAATTGTTTTTTAATAAAAATCATTGATTTTATCAAAGATAAACCCAAATACAAATTATAATAAAGATTTAATTATATACTACAAAACTATTTAAAATAATCAATATATGTTCTGTATATAATAATATTGTAACGTTTATTTATTTAGGTGAAGTGTAATTAGATAATTGAAACACTAATATTTATATAACTAAGTATAATAAACGAAATATGAATAATAAAAAATAATAAAAATAAGTAACACTATGAATAACAAAAATAAACACTAATTTATGAATAAAAATTATTAATAAAAACTTAAACACTAAGATTATTTATATAAACGCTTAACACTACGCTCTATTTATATACACGATATTTATACTACCAACTATTCATTTTCACAACGCGTACTAATATCAATGACTATCCTCGCGATCTCCTGCTCGGGGTTTTTATAGTAGAACAATTAAATTCGGGAATGTTCTCCAACCCTGAAACCTTGAGATCGCTACAATATCTTAAACTTCACTTTAATTGTCATATAAGAGAAGAGAAAAAAACAAGTTTATTTCCATATATTATTAATCTCACAAATTGTAATAATGTAACATTTAATTTTGTATTCGTATCATTAAATTCAGAAAAAAAAATGTTTATCGAATAAGTAAATAAAAAATAATGGGTTCTATTTAACAATAATAAAGTTGGACCCCGATGTTTGAGAACCACTGTTTGAAAATAAATTCGATAAGAATATCTTCACACATGTGCAGTATTGGCAAATACTGTGAGAAAAGATATTTCACACTTTAACCTACGATTGTGGAAAATACCCAACTTTCAACCTTTATATAGTGTGAAAAAAGTGCGACTTTCCATAGTGGTCGTAGAAAAAATTAATTAAATTTTGTAAATTAAAAAAAAAAGAAGTAATCTATTGAATAACATAATAATACATGTAGTACTATTTTGTATAATATGGTTATTGTTAGCCGGACAATTTTTATTTACCATCAATATTTTCCGGTGTTAAATGTTATGGCAACACTTTTTTTCTACGACCGCTGTGGAAAATGGACCTTTTTTCTTACTTTATAAAGCTTGAAAGTTGCGTTTGGATTTCGAATTACTCGAATACAGTACTTTTGCAGGATATAATTCTGTTATTTCTATTGTAATAGCAGAACATATATTATACTATATAGGTGTATACAATTGCAAGAGAACAGCTTAATTTTCTGTTTTAATCTTGTTGAATTGGTATATTGTGCAGTGTGAATCCTGCTAAGTTATATATTTATTGATAAATTCCAAGCCCTATTGTAAATTACAGAAATCTTATCATTTATCTTAAAATGTAGCCTACGCGTTTCATGTATTCTGTGCTAACATATATCATTCACAAACTTTCCTTCTCTTCCCCTTTTCCGAGACAGATTAATTCACTGGAACGCTAACACTGGCGTTAACTCCGCGATAAATTTATTCCTGATTTAAAACCTCCAATCCCAAAACCACTGCAGATTTCTTCCGTCCCCTTATTTAATGTGAGGACCGCTCGTTTCGTATCAAAATTGGTTGCTCTCAAAAATTTGAAATAAGCCAACCATGAAAGCGGCTGAATTTAATTTATTTACCTGTGCAATGTGCATATAAATATTTTATTACGGAAACTGCATTACGGAAAATTGAATATGTATGTAAAGATGGTATTTTAGCACAAGAAATAAAAATCTGATGTGGCCAGCGTCAATATAATTAATTTTTTAAATTATTTTCTTGTTTCTTGTACACATAAAATATCAAAATATTTGGGTTAAAAGGTAAGAAATAATGATGTTCAGAATCAATCAATGTTAGTTGTACTTTACGCGATAATTATGAGATTAATTACCGTAATTTACAATGGGGAAGTTTAGCGATTTTTAATTTTTTTTTATTTTATCAAGATTGCCCTCAAAAGTGATATTCTACATTTTATTTCATCCAGAGACGCCTAGATTTCGCAAAAAATGGAATTTTATACAAAAATGACGTCAGTTTGGCTCGCGGAGAACGTATCGTCTATCTTAACCAGCGCGTGCTGGGCTCCCATGGCAACAGAGAAACGTGTGGTGTAATGCCTCAAAATACAACCTACATTCAAAAAGTCAGTTGTCACCATCCCTTCCGCGCAAGCGCATAACTCAATTGTGACGTCAGTGTGCTTAGAAGGTTTATCATTAATTATAAATAATTGGCAACATAATTTTAACTTTCAATTACATTTTAAGTTATAATAATTCATATACATACGACTAAAATATATTTCACATGTAATTTCAACCAAGCTAAACTTCCCCATTGTAAATTACCATTAATTACAAAATCACATATATTGGAAATATTCATAAAAAAAAAGAAATAATCTAACAAATGACAGAGCTACAAAGTTATTATTTGTACCTTGCAATTTACAATTATACGTACCCAAAAGTATTTTGCAATTGTCAATTTATGCAGAGATATGAATATTCATATTCATATATTTTAACTACGATACATAAAAATATTTATAGCAAGTCATAAAATAAGAAACACATTATATATGCACATCAAATATTATAAGATAATTACAAATAACAAATAAATGATTTAAGTATATAGAAACATACAGTATACAAAATGTTATTGTCTGTTTGATTATAAAAAAAAAAACAAATTAAAGTTTATTACTTGTGTCTACCGAAATTGATATTTTAATAAATTTGAAAATAATAATTACAAACTGGTAAAGTTTATCAAATATAATTTGAAATTGAATGCCTACATGATTAATTAAGTTGTCATTTGATAATTAATTATCCTTATATTTTATATTAAACTTTGAAAACTTTGATATTTATGTTAATTTCAATGTTCTTGATATAATTTTACTTCGTTGGTTATTCGTATGATTTCGGTAAAAATATTTAAGACTGAGCTAAATTAATATATAATTCAATAGAAAATCTTAACAAGCAAGAATATTTGCAACTTAAAGTGAAGAATAATAAAGGTGCATTATGTTTGAGAGCTACAATAACAATGTAACTACATTTAACATTTAACACAAATTCTTTTGAAGTTTATGAAATTGTGGACTTTATAAACTAATTAAAAGCAAATTGTATAATGTGCTTTTACAACGAACTTCATCCTTTATGAGATTACTCTCAAAGGAAGGAAAGAAAAAGAATAAAATAAATATAACTTTCATCATTTCCTTTCTCACTTTATGATTTTAAAATCACATCCATATATCTTATAAGAATTTTTTTGTAATTTTGTTTTCCTTTTATGCATAAGTTCATTATCGTTACTGATATACAGTACAGTGTTAATAAATATCCTACGATGCTATGAAAAGTCAATTTTGTGTTAATAATGTCAGTAACTTAAGATTGCACGCCAGACTTAGAAGAAATATAGATTATACATAAAAGATTTAATACAAATTTTATAGAGAATAAATTTAGAATTGCAGTCAAAGTTTTCATTAAATTACATTATTACATCAAATATCTGGAAACAAAAATTGTACGAGTTAAAACAATATATAGTAAAATTGTAACATTTATTTATTTGGGTGAAGTGTAAAAATGGTTGACACATGAATATTTATATAATTAAGTTTAATAAACGAATAATATATTGTAAAAAGATAATAAAAATGAGTAACACTATGAATAAACAAATATAAATACTATTTAAGAGTAATAATTATTAATAAAGACTTAAACACTACGAGTATTTATTTACATACTTAACACTACGCATTATTTATTTACTCGATATTTATTTCACCACTTATTTATGTTCCCAACTGGTATTTAATATCAGACTACCCACGCGATCTTTTCTGCTTGGGTTTATACACCTGAGGAATTAAACTCTCGAATGTTCTGGCAACTTCGATGCGTCAGTACAATAAAAGGGTAGTAGGTAGGTACATGTGTAGGAAAGAATATTCCTATTGATTTCAACATTTTTTCTGATTTGTTCATAAATTAGTGTCTTTATAAAACGTTTTAATTATTTTTAACGCGATATTTGCCATAATGAAGAATAAAGTTTTAGCTGAACGGTTTTTATTTAAAATTTTGTATTTACTATTCTTTTAAGTGTATAATTTGATCAATTTTAAAAATTGGTCAACTGGAAATAGATTACTTTGAAGAAAATATATAGTTTGAAAATGAAATATCATCAGATGGTAGATCGACATCCCGGCAAAATGTAGATCTTGGGTTCAAATCCCGGCGGTTGGCATATTTTTTTCACAATTTATTTCTGCGTATGTTTATAAATCTGTTTATTTCACATATGCACATACATAGTTTTCATAAATGTTATTTATATAAACTGTTTGTTATGTTTGGTTTTGTTAGGTTTATGTAGGTTGAAATAAATGTTAATGAAATTGTGAAATAATACAAAATGTAAATATTGAAAAATTTTAATTAAAAAAACATAAGCTAACTTTGTCGCTACGCGCGACTTAATATACAGGCAGAGAGTTTATTTAAATTTTAAAAATTTAACATAAAAATAAACTAACCTAACTGATTATAATTAAGACAGTGGGTTTATATTTTAAACGAATTGTCACAAAATGTTAGTGGCGATTAAAACCCTCTTTTATGTTATATAACAATAAAGCAATTGTTAAAGCAAAGTATAAAAAGAATTTTATTATGTTTTAATTAAGTATTTATTTTTCTATTTTACTATGCAATAGGTAAAGGCATTGATGCACAGGGTAGTAATGATGGAGCGGTCGATCGACATTGGATTATAATTCGCAGGGCTTGAGTCTGACAGACAGATATGAATGTGAGTACACCTGAACTCTGACAGGGCAGAAAATAAGACAAAGTGAGTAGGCCATGAGAGGCGCGATAAAAAGACAAGTGTGTATTGCTCCAGACATTCACTCATTATAAACTGCCGATTGTAATAAAAAAAGAAGGTGCATAACTAGATGTTATAGCATATATGTTATATATGTAAAATTTCAGCATTCTATGGTTAATCATTTTTAACTCAGTGTAATTTTTAACCAGTTGGTAATTTTTTTCTCCAATGGAAATAGGTAGCACTGGAGAAAATATCAAAACATCACTTGTAATGATCAATGGATTTTCTCGACTGGTGGATGAATAGGAAAGGCTTTATTTCAGCTGAAATAAAGCCCTCCAAAATACGACTGATTTCCAGTACTTTATTACCTCTAACTATCACTTGTAATGTTTGTTTTTATTTGTCAATAATTTTAGCAACTGATTAATATTTAACCACTGAGTTATAGAATAGGCCCCATGGATTCAGATTCAGGGATGGTTAAAATGAATATTCCCGTCGAAACATGAAACCGAATTCTTTCGTTATTATAATAGGTATTTCCTTTACTACGTACAAGGAAATAAAAAATCTGATGTGGACATCATATGACTACCTTTACTTACTTATGATTAGATTATATAATTTTTCCTGTACTCCATTTAAACTTATTTCATGTAGAAGTGAGACTCATTCTACTGCTAATAGTTACGCGAAAAATTCAAAATACTTTCCAGTACACTAGTAGTACACATATTTTCATAGAAAAACTGCAATAAAAATATTATAAATCTAAATTTGACTCATTTAAAAATATTCGTTTATTGTTTGCATGAAAGTTGTTGATAAGTGAATGAATAGTTAGAATTTCTCGCCGAATTCTTAGAATCTAGTAATTGATATTTAAGGAATTTAACACAATTAATCATTCACTTAATTAAATTTAATGAAAGACTTTCAAGTGAAATTAGAGGCATCAGTCTTAAGAAGAATGCATTTCTAGGGTAGAAAAAATAAATTAACCTCCATAATATTATGCCTTAAAATTACTTTAGAATTATATAATTCTTTATATAATTTAATAAATTACGTAATAAAAATGTCAATTTTAAATGTTTATAATCAGAGATTCATTTTGACATGAATATTTATTTACCTTTTTCTTAATATTCACAAAAATAAAGTATGCTGCAGTTGTTTTTATAAATGACGTTTCAGTTTGTTAACCTCACTTTTATTCTTGATTTGTTTTTCTTTGAAGGGTTTTTAGAATTTTTCGCGTAACATAAAAACGATTAGTTGTAAAATGTATGTATATCACGTTTAAATTTAAAAAAGTTTATAATTTGTAATTTGTAGGCCACAAGGAAGTCATGTGGTGTCCACCTCAGATTCTTTTTTGTTTTAAATTACCGAAAATTTGGGTATATACATACGTACTAATAGAGTTTTCTGGTGTATTCAATAGATATTTCGTATTATTTCTATGGCTGTTTGATTTTGAACAAATATATTACATTTTATATTTAATAAATCTCGCATTGCAACGTGCTGTTGCATCAATTATAATCTTACCTGATGTAGAATTCAATTTTGAACAACTTTGTACTTTTGTAGTTTTGTTCCTCGTTTTGTTGCACACACTATATATTATTTTTTCAGTACTAACACTTTTCTTATTTATAATAACAAATATTTTGACTTTAATATTTACTTGTTTCTTAATATTCACATAAATAAAGTAGGCTTGCATTTGTTTTTATGAAGTTTAAATTTGGTAACCTTATTTTTTTTTGACTTGTTTTTATTTCATTTACTTATTTCAATTAGTCAGTACAATTAAATTTTAAATACATAATTTACTTATACTTTTTTTTAGAAGTAGCGAAAAATAATTTCTTATGACAAATAAAGGTAAATAATAGTGCATTTTTAAGCTAGTATTGAAAAAAAGAATGTTGTATATTTCTTTATAAACAATTTTTCATGCAGTTCAAAAACATTCTTATTCACAAAATAAGTTGGATATAATAAAGGAATTGAATTCAGAGAAGTTATTTTTCAATATACAAATTTCTTCGAACCAGATGCAATAGTATCTAAATTTTTTTTAATAATAAAATACAGCTCAAACACAGTTACAGTTGAAATATTTAAAATCACTGCACATCAATTTTAAATGTCACTGAAGTATCAATACTTTTGAATGTATTACGTAAAGTCCTAAACACCTGTTTGTACAAAATTTAGCTTGATAATTAATAATTAATAGCTATTGTATATTACGCAAACTCCTTCTCCTATTCAAACATGGCGGCATCTGTCATTTACGTTTCTACTTCCGAAGACATCAGACGTGGGGTGAGTGACTCTTGACAGTTTTATTTTTGACAACTTCAAATTAACAATTTGTGATCTATATCTTTACTTGTATGATATATAGATACTTTATTATTTAGTGCATGTGTAAAATTATATTTTTTTTAATTTTTTTTATCATAGTTTTTAAATGAAAAGTAAGGTATTGGTAAAAATATATATAGTTATTTAAAATTGTACAGTACATATGAGAAAGATTCAATATCCAGTTTTTAAATATTTTTTGAAAATGACAACTTTTTGCACAATATCCAGTAATTATTTAGTATTTTCATATTATTGATAACGTATCTTTAATCTCTGTAAAAATTTGATTTGTTTTCCATGATTCATGAATTGTTGACTTTTTTTAAACAGAGTTTTTAGTTGTACCTTTTGAAACTAAACTGAATATAACGTGACACAGTATATGTAGGTGTGGTGTGTGAATGTATAAGTGAAATCTCTTCTGCAAAACTGCCTAGGAAGTTTTACAAATGGGACTAGCTTTTCTTAGATATAAGTTAGCTTAGGTTAAGTGGTGTCACGTTTTATTCAGATTTTTAATATTTTTTTAAAATTCCGTCTAAAATGGTCAGCAAGGAATGATTTATAGGTACACTTTTTTAATGAGTTGTCGAAGAGAATTATTAACTTTTTTTTCTACTCCTCTGTAATCACAGAATCAGAAATCAATAATCCCTTATATAATAATATGCTATTATCTTTATCCAATATTTTTGTTATTTTAATATTTTTTAATGTTTTTCTTATGTTACTTTTATGTAGTTTTAACTGCATTTTGCTTTTTCTCATTGTACTGATTCTAGTATGCAATAAGTATAAATTTAGCTAAATTCTTGTCGCAAAGCATGAGCATGAGAATATTTTTTTTATTTTCAGGAATATACCTGGATACATGTTACTTCCAGAAGATATTTGTACCAAAATTCCATAAAATTGTAAATGGCAACATATGTTTTTTATATAAGTTTGTTTTGCAAAAACCCCTTATAATGTAATATGGCAACACATTCCCCTAATTATGTACAATAGTCTAGATGGCTATTCCTTTTTATATCCCTGTAGCTACAGATATGTACAGCCTATTAATTTTGTAACTCTCCAGATATAATAGACATATTCATATGCTAGGTTAGATAATTATTACGATTTGAAGCTCTGATACATTTATTTATAAGCCAAGATGGCTACTCCCTCCTCCCTTTTCTTCGTTAGTTGCATTCTTGCCTTTATGTTGCACCGCTCTTGTTCATGCGGTTTCAGGAAGCGACCTCCATTTATGGTTCGGATTCCCTGGGCTTCTTCTCTGGTATAGCTCGCTTCGGCCACTTGCCCGGTGTGGCTCATTGTATGAAGTTCTGTACTTGGTTGGAAGTGAAATGGGATTTGGGTGAACTTGGGATGCGTTCTGACTCTTTTGGTGCCCCCTTTGTTCGTTTGACTTCCTGCCCGGCAGGGTTGGTGGGGGGCTGACGGTGCTTAGGTGGTGTTTTTAAGGGTTGGACATGTGTTAGTAAAGGTTGAGCGTGTGCTAACGAAGCCTTTCTAGCCAAGAAATAGTCTCGGAGACTATTCAACAACACTAGTACTTCTCCCTTATTATGTGCAATAGTCTAGATGGCTATTTCTTTTTTGAATTGAGCTTGTACTAGTGCCTTTTCAACAAACCACTAGCATTTATTCCCTTATTTTGTTTAATAGTCTAGATGGCTATTCCTTTGTTTTTATTGCATTGTGAGCTAGTGAAGATATAAATTTCAAAGACATTTTGGCCGATGTCAAAAACACTAGTTTATTATTAATTCCCTAATTTTGTGCAATAGTCTAGATGGCTATTTCTTCATTTCTATTGAGTTGAATGTGAACTAGTGAAAATACCCGATCCACCCTAGACACAAGTTTGAAACATCCCTAATTATGTGCAATAGTCTAGATGGCTATTTCTTACTTTTAATCAAGATAACTGTATTTCTTTTTCAGCAATATTTTGGCCAATTTAAAAAACACTAGTAAATATGAATTCCCTAATTATGTGCAATAGTCTAGATGGCTATTTCTTATTTCTATTGATTTGAAAGTGAACTAGTGAACGACAGGATCTACCAAGAGTTTAACCATTTTGGCCAATTTAATATAGTCTATATGACTATTCAACATTAGTATTTATTCCCTAATTTTGTGCAATAGTCTAGATGGCTATTTCTTTTTCCTATTGATTTGAATGTGAACTAGTGATCGACAGGATCTACCAAGAGTTTAACCATTTTGGCCAATTTACTATGGTCTGTAAGGCTATCCACCGCTAGTATTTATTCCCTAATTATGTGCAATAGTCTAGACGGCTATTCCTTTTTATACTTCTATCAGTACATGTATGTACAGCCCATAAGGCTATTTATTTTGTATCTCCCATATGATAGGGCAACATACACCAATAATCTTTGCTATTTTTTACTTAAAAAATCTTCTGCTTTTGTGGCCTCAAAGGTGCCAAGTAAATGCCCACCGTGACTGCAATGGTTCCAAATATTAACCATTAAATTTAACTTAATAAAACTGAATATGACGTGACATGGTAGACATGTGTGGTGTGTGAATGGATAAGCGAAATCTCTTTTGTAAAACTGCCCGGGAAGTTTTACAAATGGGACTAGCTTTAGACATAAGTTAGGTTAGGTTAAGTAGATATCACGTTTTATTCACTTTTTGCTTCTTGCTCGCGAACAACAACTGGAACTATTGCAGTATATATTTTTCATTAATTGTAGTTTTTAACTCACCCAAAAGAAAATCAAATGTTGTCAGATCATATTTCTTTCAGAAAATACTAATCTTTTCAGGTTAGGTCACAGGAACCAGCAACTACCAACGTTCTACACTTCGATTTTAAAATCCCTTTGAAATTGTATAACGTATCCGCCTTTAGTTTTTAAGCTCTCCTTCAGTTTTTGAAGTGTTGCCATACCCTCCCTTGTTTTAAGTAAAGTTAAAAATAAAAAGTGTTGCCATACCTCTTCAACTAGGACAAAAATACAACAAATAACATTACCAAATCATACTAATAACAATTTATTTTTTAGGATCACGTCAGTACAAGTTTTTAGTTGTCGAGTCGGAGTGTTTTGGAGATATTTGCGTTTAATTTGAAGTTGTCGCAAAGTAGAACCATGGTTCAGGGTTCGCAGTGCTATAAGAGTAGCTGCGTTTAGTTGGAAGTTGTGTCTTTGGTTCCGCAGTGTTATAAGAACACGCGTTTAGATGTAAGTCGTGCCTTTGGTTCCGCAGTGTTGTATCTGCGTTTAGATTTAAGTTGCGCCGAGTAGATCTACTCTTAATTTTAAGTTCCCATTCACGAGTACTCGTGCCCCTGCCGCCTTTAGTTTTAAATTTGTGTCTTATTTGGTTGTCTGGTTTCTTAGTTTTAAGTTGCGTCCAAAGGGTTGCGAATTTCTTAGTTTTAGGTTGTACTGAACATAATTGTTTTTTGTTTTCAGGTGATAATTTGTTTTTTTTTTTGTTTTCAGGTATTAATTATCATTTTTGTTTTCATGTATTAATTATGGTTTTTTGTTTTCAGGTATTAATTATTGTTTTTGTTTTCAGGTGTGTTTCAGGTTTTTTCAAACATTTTTAATTAATAACTTCATTATTATTCTTACCCTTTCATCCCGAGGGTTATACCGGGATGGTTCTATCTTTCCTTCCTTGCGTGAGTAGGCAGGCAGGATCGAACCCCTGCCCAAGTGGAGAGACCTTGCCGCGGTGGCAGGGCTTAACCATCTTCTATGACTATTCATTATTCTAAATAATTATTTTACATTATCAGTATTAAGTGTTTTTTATGTCAATTATCTAAATTTATGTTATGTACAAAGAAAACGTAATAGAGGATGGAACCAACGTCTCCACAATAAAAAATATTGTATTCATGAACGATTTTAAAATCCTACAGTCAAAAATATTTTCAAAACAAAAATGTCAGTGTAAATAAAATTATTATTTATGTACAATATATTTCACAAACATGATATAACAATCAGAAACATTTTATTTATTTTTACCATAAAAATTCTCCATTTCCCAAAATTCTAATAAATTCAATTTATATTTATCCAAATTTATCTAAATGTCTGAAAGTTTATTAGAAATCAGATATTATGTTGAATCACGTAATTTTTATTTCTTTGAAAACTTTCGTAATAATCCGTTTCTCATTTATTTATAGCCTCTTTTCCAAATAATAAAAATAGAGTCATGATAACGGAAAATTATAATATATACTGGAATAAATAAATAAACAGGACTGCAGTCGGAAATAATTTATTTGGCTAGTCTAGGCCAACGTTTCGCTGCCCATTGCAGCTTCTTCAGGGCAAAAACTAAAAGTATATATTAATTAACGATTAATTACGCCATTATTGTTTCTACCACAAAGTGTAATAGTCTTGCGAATGACGTGTTCAATTTATTTAAAAAAAAAATTCTTTATACATCGACTATATGGTTGATCTATATTTTTTACATTTAGTGACACAATATATATACTTTTAGTCTTTGCCCTTAAGAAGCTGCAATAGGCAGCGAAACGTTGGCCTAGACTAGCCAAATAAATTATTTCCGACTGCAGTCCTGTTTATTTATTTATTCTATCACCAACATCAGTCGCTTATTCCTCTCTTCATAATATATACTCCCTTCCATTTCCCAAAATTTCGAAACATAACTATTATAACACATATGTAGGTCGGTTAAATCATACAATGCAAAATAAACTAAAAAAATTGTAGTAAAAACAAAATATTATTTTTGTTTTGTTTATTCATTTTCAAAAGAAAAATAAATTAAATGTTAGGTAATCTGTGTTTGAAATTCCTAAAAAAAGTAAACGGTGAAAATATTTACATGTGAACATATGAACAGAAGGTCAGTTATGATAGAATGTTTGCGCAATTTTTTACGTAAATGTTTACATGTATTTTAAGCGAAGTAAAATACCCGTAAAATTATTACATTACTATGTACATGATTGGATAAATATGTTTGCATACACACAGAATAAATGTGAAAAGATTAAAATAGTATATTATAATACAAGTGTACCCTACAATTAAAGTATGTCTGACAACTTTAAAAGCGCGACGCGAAACGGAGCGCTTTTAAAAGTGCTATTAGTTAAAAACAGGGCATGTAACCGAAAAAAAAACTGGTTAACGGTTAACCCTTATAGTGAACGTTATAATAATAACGGTTTTAGTTCGAAAACCGGTTTTTGAAAATTAGAAACCGGTTTAAACCGGTTAATATATCGGTTAAAAAATAATTAAATTAATTATAAAAATTTGATTAAAAAAAATTACAGAATAATTAATTTAAAAAAATAATAAAAAAATACCATCTGAGAAAAATATAACAATTAAAAAAAAGCAAATTAATTAATGAATATTCACAAAAATTCCCGTAATATCTTCAGAAAAACGCAGGTCACTTTTCAATTTTAAACTTGCCTGTGTTGACAAAGGCTGTATTTATTTGGAACTTTTTAAGTAACCTTAACGGCCAAAGAGACTACCTACATTTATGACTCTCCAATAAATTGTTAATTGTAAAACCTGTCATGACTCATGTTCAAATACAAATAGAAAACACAGATATAAAAAAAATATTAAAATTTTTTGTCGCTAAATGATATTAAAATAAAGGTTAAAGTTCGCTAAAACCGGTTTATTTTTTTTCTTGGTTAACGGTTACCGGTATTTTCAGCCTGAAAAATATCGGTTAAAATTACGGTTAAAGTTCCCAATTTTCGTTGAAAATATCGGTTACCGGTTTTTATTAACCGGTTACATGCTCTGATTTTAAGACTATATCTTTAATAGTTTTTGAGTTACAAGCTTATAAAACTTAATTTTATTAATTTTGCATGTTGTTTTATTTTGGTAAACCTGTTCCGTACAAGTTAAAGTAAAAATATAAAAAATGTGTCTTATAAAAAAAAACAGAGAAATCCATTAAAAAAATTCAAAAAAGCTTTTAGTTTAGTACTTACTTTAAAGTCAAATGTAGACGATGTCTCTGTTTCAAACTTGGAAAAGTAAGAAACGAGCTTTTTCCAAAGCTTCTACTTTTAAGCTCACATAATTCTGTATAATGTTCATACCCATTATTGGGATAACAGTCTTCACAAATAAACCCTCCTTTTTTAAGGGGAGTGCTAGTTGAACCACTCTTACAAATATCTCTTTTACATGCGTCTTTAGTTGAAGTTATGTCACAATTTGAACCGGTAAAACCAGCAGTACAAACACAGGAATAACCACCTTCTTTCCGAAAACAAGTTAAACCTTGTTGAACTATCTGGAACATTGTTAAACCCTGTAGAACTGTCTCATCTTACTCCCAATTATCTTGGAACAGTGTTGAACCTAGTACATTTATGTTACACCCTAAACAAGTGCCTTAACTTTGTCCCAAACAATTTGGAACAAAGTGAAACATAGTGCAAATCTCTCTACTTATTTCAGAATACTTGGAACATCTTTCTGCCTTCTAAAACTTTCTTTTTAAGTCTTCCTAGTAATTTCCAATAATAGACATACATGAAAAGTTACAATTTATTGTTTTTCACTCTAAAATTTTTCATATACAGCCAAAAAAATTTAAAAATGCCCATTTTTGGGTCCAAAATTTTGATTTTTGGAATTAGTCTAACTTGATAGTCGTCGATGCGCTGATTTCAAATTTTCAAACCGAATTCAATTATCTCTTTCCATTCCTGAGATATTTGCTCTCAAAGTTGGACCTCAAAAAAGGGTGTTTTTTGACCATATCTCTAAAATGGGTAGAGATACATTCTCAACGATTATACCAGTAGATTCTACGCGGAAAGTTACATAAAGAAATGTTTTCTCCTCATATACGTTCTTTGGAACGATTTGGTGAAAAATGAGAAAAACGAAAAAACCGGAATTTCAGTTTTTCGCTCGGAAACTTTTTGTCTCCAAAATTTTTTATATTCTGGACTTAAGTAAAGAAGAATGTGCTGATTCCAAATTTTCAAACCGATTTCAATTATCTCCTACCGTTCTCGAGATATTTGAGTTCAAAGTTGGACCTGAAAAATTCAGTTTTTCAGGAATAGTCCTGAAATGGGTTGAGATACGACCTCGGCGACATCACCAATCGATTCTACGAACAAAATTACATTTTTGTACCAATTTTCAGATTTATATTCTAATGGATACAATTTTTACAGCGAAAAAACGAAAATGGCCAAAAATCGGAAAAAATCGTAAGGGGTTCATCAGGCGATTTTTCAATTTTTGCGATTTTCGTGTTTTCGCTCTAAAAATTGTATCCGCCTGAATAAATATCTGAAAATTGGTATACTTATGTAATTTTGCCCGCAGAATCGATTGGTGAGGTCGCCGAAGTCGTATCTCGACCCATTTCAGGACTATTCCTGAAAAACAATTTTTTTCAGGTCTGACTTTGAACGCAAATATCTCCAGAACGGTAAGAGATAATTGAAATCGGTTTGAAAATTTGGAATCAGCGCATCTGTATTTACTTAAGTCTAGAAAATGAAAAGATTTGGTGACAAAAAGTTCCCAAGCGAAAAACTGAAATTCCGGTTTTTTTCGTTTTTCTCATTTTTCACAAAATCGTTCCAAAGAACGTATATGCGGAGAAAACATTTCTTTATGTAACTTTGCCTGTAGAATTCACTGGTATAGTCGTTGAGATTGTGTCCCTACCCGTTTTAGAGTTATATCCAAAATACCCACTTTTTTGAGGTGCAACTTTGAGGTCAAATATCTCAGGAACGGAAAGAGATAATTGAATTCGGTTTGAAAATTTGAAATCAGCGCATCGGCGACTATCAATTTGGAATAATTTAAAAAATCAAAATTTTGGACCTAAAAATGGGTCTTTTTGGATTTTTTTGGCTGTATATGAAAAATTTTAGAGTGAAAAACTATAAATTGTAATTTTTAATGTATAACTATTATTGGAAATTACTAGGAAGACTTAAAAAGACAGTTGTAGAAGGCAGAAAGATGTTCCAAGTGTTCTAGAGTAAGTAGAAACAGTTGCACTATGTTTCACTTTGTTCCAAATTGTTTGGGACAAAGTTAGAAACTTGTTTAGGGTGTAACATAGATGTATCAGGTTCAACACTGTTCCAAGATAATTGGGATTCAGATGAGACAGTTGTACAGGGTTTAACAATGTTCTAGATAGTTCTACAAGGTTACACATTATCCCAAATTGTATGAGATTAATTTCAGGCAGTTTTGGAAGGTTTAACATTGTTCCAAATTGTTTAGGACAAAGTTACGACAATTGTTTACGGTTTAACATTGTTATATAAGAGTCAACACTGTTCCAATTTGTTTGAGATTAATTTCAGAATTCCAAATTGTTTGGGACAAAGTTAATATAATTATTTAGGGTTTAACATTGTTATATAAGGTTCAACACTGTTCCAAGTTAATTGGGATTAAGTTAAGAAAGTTATACTAATTTAACAATGTTCTACATAGTTCTATAAGGTTTAACACTGTTCCACATTGTTTGGGATTAATTTCAGAATGTTGTGGAAGGTTTAACATTGTTTCAAACTGTTTGGGACAAAGTTAATATAATTATTTAGGGTTTAACATCGTTATATAAGGGTCAACACTGTTCTAAGTCAATTGAGATTAATTTCAGACAGTTGTGTAAGGTTTCACATTGTCCCAAATTGTTTTGGAATAAATTAAATCACTTTCATTGGGTTTAACATTGTGGAACATCAATATAGACTTTTAAAAAATCAAAATTTTTGACTCAAATTGAGGTAATTTAACATTGTACTAGATCTTCTGTATTTTTTTAGTAGGTTTATAATTCATAATTTGTCAAACTAATTGAAAAATTATCTTATCAGATTTAAATCTTTTAATCACAGACTTACAGACCGACTCAAATAGTTGTCAATTTACGAAAAAAATATTTTAAGTGTTAAAATATTTCAGAAACAAAATTTAGAAGGTGATTTTATCTCTAAAGAATATTTGTGGACTACTTTATGTCAAGAAAATGAATATTATGACAGAACATTCCTTAATATCGACAGTAAAGCTCTTATGTCGTCCCATATTCCAAATTGATTAGATTTTTATGTGTCACATTATACCATTCTTTATATATTGCATTAGCTGAGCCATAAAAATGCAAGAAAAAATATAAAGTAACATGAATATTATAGAGAAATCTCCAAGGAATCGATTGGTGCAAGAATTTTTGTTATAGCTCAACTTGTTTTTGAGATACACGGCCATAAACTTAAAATTTGAAAATTGTAAGTGCCAAATTGTACAATTTTTTATATATTTCATCGGCTGTGGCATAAAAATGCAAGAAAAAAATATAAAAAATGTGTATCTTATAGAAAAAACCCCAAGGAATCGATTGGTGGTAAGAATTTTTATTGTATCTCAACTAATTTACGAGTTACAACCCTGTAAAGACAAAACTCATTTCCAAAAAATGTTTTGACCGCTACAAGGATTCAGATCTATTTTAGATATTCAAAAAGTGATATAAATATATAAAAAGTAAATAAAAATAGCCAGGAACATTTTTTTATTTTACGACCGCCACACGGATTCAAATTCATACCTGAAAGTCTTTTAAAACAGGGGCATTGTCATTTACGTCTGTGACAATAACTTCAACATGAACATCGCTTCTTAGAGGAGGACTGGCTGCTCTAACTCTTAAATCATATTTTTTCCTAGGACTCTCGTAGTCTAGTTCAGTCATAGTCAATAGTTCTGCACTAGACGAGCCAGGTCTAGTCACTAGAGAAAAGCTGTTAGAGTCATCTCCTCCTAGAAAAAACGAGTTTTAGTCATCGACCTTCAGACAGATTATGAGTGGTCCAATGAAAATTATCAGCGCAATTTCTGGACACTTAAAGCAAAAAACGCTTGAACACGGCAATTTTAGTATAAAGGGGGACACTTGAATGGATTTCCAATGGCATTTCAACCCTAAAATGGGGGTTGCACCTAATTTTAAATGGAAAAGGATGTCAAAAAAATCTAAGAAAAATATAACAATTAAAAAAAAGCAATTTAATTAATGAACATTCACAAAAATTCCCGTAATATCTTCAGAAAAACGCAGGTCACTTTTCAATTTTAAACTTGCCTGTGTTGACAAAGGCTGTATTTATTTGGGACTTTTTAAGTAACCTTAACGGCCAAAGAGACTACCTACATTTTTGACTCTCCAATAAAATGTTAATTGTAAAAACTGTCATGACTCATGTTCAAATACAAATAGAAAACACAGATATAAAAAAATATTATTTTTTTTCTCGCTAAATGATATTAAATAAAGGTTAAAGTTCGCTAAAACCGGTTTATTTTTTTTCTTGGTTAACGGTTACCGGTATTTTCAGCCTGAAAAATATCGGTTAAAATTACGGTTAAAGTTCCCAATTTTCGTTGAAAATATCGGTTACCGGTTTTTATTAACCGGTTACATGCTCTGATTTTAAGACTATATCTTTAATAGTTTTTGAGTTACAAGCTTATAAAACTTAATTTTATTAATTTTGCATGTTGTTTTATTTTGGTAAACCTGTTCCGTACAAGTTAAAGTAAAAATATAAAAAATGTGTCTTATAAAAAAAAACAGAGAAATCCATTAAAAAAATTCAAAAAAGCTTTTAGTTTAGTACTTACTTTAAAGTCAAATGTAGACGATGTCTCTGTTTCAAACTTGGAAAAGTAAGAAACGAGCTTTTTCCAAAGCTTCTACTTTTAAGCTCACATAATTCTGTATAATGTTCATACCCATTATTGGGATAACAGTCTTCACAAAGACTTTTGGTTAACGGTTACCGGTATTTTCGGCCTGAAAAATATCGGTTAAAATTACGGTTAAAGTTCGCAATTTTCGTTGAAAATATCGATTACCGGTTTTTATTAACCGGTTTTTTTAACCGGTTACATGCCCTGGTTAAAAACAATCAAATATTTCAATAAGAAAAGCTGATATTGCAGAATATTCGCTATCAGTAGATTCAAAATTAAATAATTTAACCAACGATACCATATAAAACCCATTAAATTTAGCAAGACAGATAGAAAGAAAAAACTGTTTTCACATATTAATTCTTTTTGTCAAGATTTCTAGTATACACCCTGTATATTCCTATACCGTCTGTTTATTTTAACGTGAAACATGGGATTTGTCATATCCATAGTTTACATTTTACATTTACTTTACATTTGATTGACAGAAGTGTATCAAAGAGTACTGTTTGTAATGAAACTTAGCAGATATATAATTGAGGTTAAACAATAATAAAACTCATTTATAATATTTGTAACTTATGATGTATCTAGAGAAATTTTGAAATTTATTTTATGATTTTTTAATTATTATACATATTGCCATAAAATAATTTCCATTTTAATGTTCCCCAGTTTAAAAAAATCAAATACTGTGAAATCAGGAGACCTAGCTGGCCACTCTATTTGTCCACCATATCCATTCCAACGTTGTAGAAAAGTATTATTTAAAAAAAAGTTCTTAATTTGACAGTTAATAATGACGTAATTTGGCAACTTATGTTTCATTTCAAAGTCAACGCTTTGATACATGCTGTGATTCAAATGTGAAGTCGTAATTCCTTTTTTTTAATATTTTTATGTAAGGATATAAAACTAGTACATGGTTAAATTGAAAAAAATACGCAAAACAATAAGCATAAAAAATATGTAGAATTCCATTTAAAAAAAATAACTCCGTGCTTGAGAACCACTGGTTTAAAAAAAATGTCCCTTGGTCTCCCACAACTTTGTTATTTGGTATATTTTTGTGTCTGTAATAATTTCTGCGTAAAACGATGTGCCCAACTTTCGATTCCACCTGTGTAAGAGATACTATATACTATCTTTCTCTCTTTTTAAAGCATACTGCTGACTGCTGTAGCCATCTTTCTGTGCAAGTCCTCACGGTATATTCCGTCATTTTTTTTTTCCTAAATATGGAAACACTTGTATAAAACAATATTTTCAAAATGCAAAAAACAAAATAATTTTGTATTTAATCCTCCATTACTAATATATGAACTAATACTGGTATGGAAGAATAAGATATAAAAAAGTCAAGTAATATTTTATATATTATATTTATGTGATATACGAATTCCATCAACTTCTTTATCATGTATGAAAAAATGTAATATTAGTGCGATATTGCCTGCTGTGTTTTCGTTTGTTATTGGGTTGAGCGAAGAAACAAAGTGAAAACCTGAAATGGCTAACAATACATCATCCAGTTCCGCGATTCATTTATTATTTTCCTCTGTTGTAGGAGATTAAGCCGACATTTTTTATTGCTCTGTAAAGATCGTTTTCATCAAGCGGGCGATGGCGTGTTTATGGGACGTTAAACCCCGCTAAACATTCGAGAGGCCACGACCTACGGCTAATTGGCGCGCTTTTCTCGGGAAATGTCAACACTTTGCGAAAGCTTCATTTGTAACAGCTGATTCTGATGGCTTTCCGAAATTTTCCCTTATTATTCATGGTTAACATTGCGGTTTACATTTTAATATCGCGACGGAAACTTTATAAAAAATTTATGAAAATGTAAAGTTTGGACAGGGACAGCAAAGCGACATTCATATTAAAAAAGAAAGGCGACTTTTTTTACATAATAAAGTACAGAATTGTTATTATTTAAAAGAATTATTATACCTCCTGCCATTTTTTAGTAATTGAGTACTACCCTAAAATGGTTGTTAGTTACACCCTTTAAAATATTGCCGGTTAAATCCTTGCATCAAATTACCTATGTATACAAAATTTTATTTTCAAAATTCTTTCTAGTACAGCTATAATTTCCTCAGTAAATTATGTACCAGGAATCTAGTGATATAATAAAATACGGAAACTGATACTTCTGGTTTATAATAATCGTGTTCATTGCAATGCAAACATAATCTTTCATTCATAAAATTTTATCTTTTCCACTTTTCAAGTATTTTCTGGTCCTTAGGCACCGAAAATACTGTTACCTTTTCCTTACTACTGTCTTTACCACTATGACATAATGGAACAAAGTATCTATTGCTCATTTTATGTTATCATTTAAAAAATAATTAAAGGGTCACAAAATAAGACAATACTAGCGAAGTTATTTTTGGTTCAATAGCGTATTTTGTTAAAAACAACATAATGAAAATTAATTATCAAAATTACATTTCATAATACCCATTTAATTTAGATAAATTGTACTATTAAATATCATATCGTAGTAAGTATTTAAATTTAAGATATATGTAAAAATAACAACAAATACTTACATATGTACGACTTGTCCAAAATTATCCCCAATTCTTGGTACACATAATCCAGAACGTTGAATAAATGATGCACTACAAGTCTCACAACTCACTATCACTGATGTATGTATTCATTTTCACAAAAAATTCACTGCACTACACAATCAAAATAACAAACCAGCAAAAAAAATATTAACAATAATGTCGACAAAAGTAAACTCAGATTTTTTTACAAAGAGGATTCAATTGTTTTGTGTCATCTAGTGCTAACACATTATAACCTGTTGGTGATTTATACAAAATGAATGCATTGTTATCTGCTAGAATTTGGATAAAAGAAAAATATATATTTGAATAATTTTACTTTGCACTATGTTATTTCAACTTTTTGCTAAATATTTGCCAAGCATTTTATTTATTTTTGAAAAATTAAAATAGATAAGAAACCAACGTGTATATAAACGTAGTACATTCCAAACATTAAGTTTGTACAGTTGAATCAAGATACGAAATACGTTCTTATTCTCGTATCGTTCAACGATACAAACTAAAAAGAGTTAGTATATAAAGACGTTATGTGTTTATTAAAAATTGAATACACGAATATATGGCATTCAAGCAAAATTATTTAAAAAGACGACAAAGAAGTATGAATGAATAAAATGTGTAATTTGTGATAATTATTTTTCCAAAATGTGGTCTATCTTACCGTCACTTACCCTATCAATTCTGGACAAATTTATGCAACTATATATAGTGTAAAATAAATGTTTTTTAATCTAGTTTTTAGTCGGTTAAAAAATACTATGTTACACACGTTTTACATGCAATATGTTTTCTACAACCGAAATATTAATAAAAACTAATTTCAAAATTAAATGAAACCTTTGATAAATGTGTTTACGTTGCCTAGCACTTTTCGTCCACTAGTCCGTAAAAAATAATTGTTTGCAAACATAAAAGAGGACATAAAGTATGAACTTCACGTTTGGTTGTAGGAAACAATCTTTTTGCACGATCGGACATTGGAAAAGATTTGTGGATTGAGTTTCCAAGACAGAAGTTTGTTTTTGCTGGTTGCTACGTTTAATAAAACGGTAAGTAGTACATATCGTTCATTGACAAATGCGTAAAAATTATTGATTAAATTAATTTATTCTAATAAGATTGAATTGCTAATTATTATCGCAGTTATTTCTCACACGAAAAGATCACCACAAAAGATAAGACTTTGACATTTTGCAAATCCATCTCATTTTGGATATACTTTTTACCTCTTGCCACTCAGTAAGAGAGGTATTGGAATCATGCTAAAAATTGGATAGTGCGTTTTCAATGGATAAATACGTTTTGAAATCCCTAGAACACGACTTTAATATTTTTACGATATCTTTCCGTGTGTGTGCATGGATGAGTGAGTGGATGGATGATTACTCCAATACTAGTGAATAAAAAAAGTTGAAATTTTGGATATAACATTCTGATACCCTAAATAAGAATGATTAGATTTTGGTGTTAATCCTGCAACCAGAAGTGGTGTTATCATAAATAATAAATTAATGTTATGTCATTAGCTAAAATTTTTTAAATTTGTTTCTACCTAGCCCCATTTAACAATTATAAGTAATAAATGATCGGTAAATTTATTACAATTGTGCATTCATGCATTATAATTGATAGTGACAATTATTATAATTGACAGTATAAATATTATAAAAATATTTATCGAATACTCTAAAACAAATTGTACTGATACAGTAAGTACTAACTATTTTTATAATTCATTTTACCGTTTTTTTTACTGATATTAAGGGAAAGTCAATTTTAATCATGCAAAATATAATATAAACACATATTTTATTATTCGTTTAATAGGAGCCTTTTTATTTTACTCTTTTGAGCTGGGGTATCAATTACTCACAAAAATGGAAAATAGTCATATATTGAAACATTAACAGCTAAAAAATATGAAAATTCAGTTCTTATTTTCATGTACATGAGTTGATACCATTTGATGAAGAATTTTTTTATCGTTATATGATTGAGTCAAAACAAAAACACCCGGTATATGATGTAAAAAACTTATAACGTTTCATACAACTTAATTTACTATTAGACCATGAACTGTGTATTTTATTAATTTCTTTTACTGTTTTGCAAGAAACTAGATAGAAATGGATCATCAATTCCGTACACCGGGATATTGAATTAAAAATATTTGACATATTTTAATGAATTTGACTGAGTAGTTATTCGAAGCTTGCAGTAATTGTTCCGTAGGTGCATGTAAGGGATTATGGAGAATTGCATTGCTCAAACTCCCGGTATTGGTATTTGAAGAATGTCTCTGTTGTGCCTGCCGTGACCTAGCAACCGACAGAGGAAGTCATTTCAAATGTCATTGCGATATTATTTTGTTTTTCATCCTATACGTATTCATAGAATTTTAATCCCAAAGAGAATATAGATGGCAAAGATAGTTCAAATTAATTGCATATTTTATCTATGTATAAATATTGAAATTGAAAATATCTGAATTTCCGAAGTTCATTGTCACAATTAAATTAAAAACTGTAATTGTTCCTTTAAAGAACTCGTCAGCAAGTATTGTATTCGATACGATATATAAGGTCGTTGTTAAATAAGATTCAATGCAATAAACCAAATATAATACTATACTTATATTATATATCGTATCGGATATAATACTTACTGACGAGTTCTTTAAAGGAACAATTACATTTTTTAATTTGCAAAGATTGAACTCCTACCAAAAAAATACGTGTATCTAAAAGCATATAAAAGCAAATCTATAATCACAATTGCTTTTAGAGTATTCGATAAATATTTTTATAATGTTTTACTATCAATTATAATAATTGTTACTGTCAAATATAAAATATTTATATTTCCATTGGTATATAAACAGATTAACCGAAATTGTAATAAATTTACCGTATCAATAATTATTTGTAACAGTTAAATGACGTACGTAGAAACAAATTTTAACTATAAAATTTTAGCTAATGACAATATTAAATTAATATTTACAACAATTCTCATTTATCCATAACTAATTAAAATATTTCAGAAAAACAATTCAGATCATAATGAAAACACAACTTCTGGTTGCATGATTTACACCAAAATCTAAACAGATCTATTCCAGGGTATCATAATGTTATATCCGAAATTTTAACTTTTTTTATTTATTTATTTGAGTAATCGTTACAACATATATCCATCCATCTATACAAACGAGTAGACATCATCGTAAAAATATTAAAATCGTGTTTTAGTGCTCTCTCTTATGTAGTAGCGAGAGAAAAAAATTAGAAAAAGTTCATTTAAATTTTAAAAATCTAATTCTTAGGATTTTTTAATAGGACCCGTTTTTTAAAGAATTACTTACTCTGCTTACCCTGACGGTAATTTGAACAATACCGGTAACCGCTAACCAAAAACAGATGAACCTGTTTTAGCAAACATTGACCTTTATTTATTTTTTAAAAATATTTTTGAAGATATATGTTATCTATTTGTGTTTGAATATGAGTCATGATAGTTTTTACAATGTATATTTTATTGGATTTAGGGAATTTTTGTGAATACTCATGTTAAACCTTATATATAGAATTATCAGTTTTATTTGCTATATTTTTATGATACGGTATTATTTTATTATTTTTTATTATCTTTTTTTTTATTAACCGATATATTAACAGGTTTAAACCGGTTTTCAATATTTTAAAACCGGTTTTCAATTTTTTAAAACCGGTTTTCAAACTAAAACTTTTATTTTTATAACTTTTTCAATATGAGTTAACCGTTAACCAGTATTTTTTTTTGGTACATGATCTGATCTAAATTTATTATACTATGTGTTTTTAAAGCTATCTGTTTGAAATAATCGCAATGTTATTCATAGAAAGCATGTGTTTTTTGAGCTAGTATTTGTGTTTTGTTGGTAAGATATACAACTCTAAATCTTACTTATAAGTACATGACCTGAAAATAAAACATCTACTTATTTATTTATCACATTCTTTCATAGAAAAACAGCTATTAAGAATTCTGCACAACAGCAGTTTTTTCTGAGCAATTTATTTTCTTTATACAGAATCATTTGTGACAAAAAATGTTGGTAGAATATAAATATTAAAGGATCATAAACACTGTATAATTTTAATGGCAATTAAGATGGAGTGTTAATTCAAATTTGTACATATCATTAATTTAAATTAAAATGTTTTCTTGAAGGAATTATATTTCTTCATAGTCTAGGAATATTTTAATTGATATTACTCTAAGAATGTTTTTCGTTTCACAAGAAATCTTTTTTCATACTTGCATTTTGCAGAATTCGATAATGTATGGCTATATCTATTCATAAAAAACAATATTTTTCTTGTAATTTCGTATCAAATTCAATATTGCTTTGTATTGTACGCTCCGTTTCTGTTGTAGAATACAGATTGTTGATTTCTTGTCAAAGAAGAAATATGAGTTGTAGCCAAATCTACTATACTGCAAGCACATCAAACACAGATTGAATTCTGATAGGCAAAACAATGCAAATTGAAAATATCTATCAACGTAGATTGTTGCATGTGACAGGATTTATAGTCATCGTTGTCTATAAAAGATAATGAAATATGAATTGTCTTATTTTTGCTCTTTTTAATCAGATTTTGCACGATTCAATTCATTCAGAATTTAAACGGTCTATTTCGGTAGTTTGCAAAAAAATTTCACCATTGTCATTTTTCTATGATTCTGTTACACGCAATAAATTTATTTATTAAAGGTACTTCATTAAAAATCTGATGTGGACACCATATGACGTCCTTGTCCGTTAAATTATACACATTTTTTGCTGCACTTCATTTCACTTGATAGTGAGATCATTCTACGGCTAATCGTTGTACAACTTATTTTTGTTTCGTATCTTCGAACTTCCTTTCGTAATGGATCATACTTTACAAAATTTTATTAAATTGTTTATCGCTTTTCCTTATTGCATTACACAAAATTATTTTATCCAACACCGTGTAATTATAACGATATAAGTATGCTGTTTTTAGATAAATAAAGTAGGTCATAAGTCACTAGGGAGCTAAATATATTAGCTCACTGTTTTTTGGTTCGTATCAGAGTAACTACGTTATAAAACCTTCTATACACTATTTTGTTCCTAAATGTCATTTCGAAATTCCATCTGTCAAAAATCTTATATGTATTTTATATCAATGATTAAAATGTAATGGATAAAATTTTATGTGGCACACGTGTGTTAATTATCTAAGTCACTTGAAAAAATACCACTAAACTTTTCCCACGTGGCTTATCTGTAATGTAACACACTTGTACCATAAATAACTATTAATTACACTTATATTGTTTGTTTTTATTTGTCAAAAATTTTAGCACATGGTTAACAATTAACGACTGGTTTTCGTTAATTTCCTACATCTTAAAGCATTGATAATTAAAAACTATCAGTTCAGTTCCTTATTTAGTTGTAAAATGCCCAATGCGACCTTTATATACCTGCCGCCATTTAATCTCTAGAACATTCCAGAGTCTTCCAGACTAAAAAATTTCCGAACGATAACTGCGTCGCTCTTATCCCACTTGACCTTTATCGCGACTACTTGTCCCGATAGGTCAGCCGTGATGACTCATCTGCGGTGAGTCTCCCTTGTTACAATACCTCAAAAAACCACAAAACTTTTGTTTCCCTCATTTTCTCGTACGATACATATTTCTCACACTTAAGTCAATTTGAGTCGAAGCGCTACCGAAGAAAACCACCGCTCATGACTTACGTAAGATAAAATATAAACATTTTCGTAAGAAATATTGCATTATTTCGACAGGACTTCACTTGATTTAATTTAAAATAACGATGCAAATTTTGATTGTTTCCGAAAACACTGCGCTGGGATAAAAAAACTTTGTTTTTGTCATTTTAACTTTCATAAAGCGATTATGTAAATTTATCGAATTATTGAATTTTCTATATTTTCCTTTGGATTTGTAACAAATACAGAAAATGTTCCATATTCCATTGAATTTAAAGCTGGTAAACACAATTTCATTTGAAAGATTTCTCAGATTCATTCCGCTTTTGTCCTTAAAACTGGATATATGAATTTCTGGATGCTAAATGTGGGTAATAATGTTACAGGCTGCATAAATATTGATTCATGGAGAATTAATTCGTAATTTTAAATTAGAAAATACTTGGAATTTTTGCAGAGGTTGGTAGGAGACGGAGTGAAAACTATTTTGAACGTTTCTCTCTTTTACCGCATTCCCAGTGAGGATTTTCCAACAAAGTAACAGTATTTGAATAAGTAAGTGAGCTAGGTATTTTTACTCTAATTCCTTGTTTTTATTGCTTTTCATTCTTCTTCTATTACGGGTACGACTCGAATTGAGCGAAGTGTGAGATCTGGGATTCAAATCCCAGCTTCGCCTATCTTTAAACAAATAAATAAACCGCTTTTTCCAAGTGTTTCTACCCACTATAAGCTTAACTTAAAGCCCTGTTTCTTCGAATCTCGCCCAGGGTATTGATGTTTCTTTGTTTATCACCTCATGTCCATCACGAGTACGTCCCAACTGAAAAGCTTTTTCTTTCGTACAAACTTCAAAATAATTATTATAACTGTATTAATTAATATACAATAAAAAATCAGATGTGAAAAAAAAAATTTTTCTAAAAGTTTAAAGCAGATTTATATTTAATAATAAAATTATTTGTGACACTTCTAATAACATTTTTATGAAAATCCAACTTGAATATTAATTTTCCGTGCTTTCAAATCAAACGTAAGGACACGTTTTATATCTAACAATGTTAAATATTTGATTTTTAGTTATTTTACATATCCTGAAAGATCGCTCAGTGGTTGTTACAATCACAGTAGAAACAAAAAATAAAATGCCCGTAATTTTTAATAGGATTCATTATTTGTTGTTTACGAGAAAATAATTAGTAAAATTTTTACAGATATTGTAACGTCAGCATGGTAGAATCATGAAAAAAGAGAGATAGATCGTAAAAGACATTCTACATGCCGTTTTCCACGTACCTAATATATTGACATCACATATCCTTTCTCCGAAACATTAAGTGGCTAATATCCTTGCACTTATATAATGAATTTCAACTATGATCACATACTCTATTGTCGTCAGTTTAATGAAAGTAGTTTCCCAGAAGCGACAATTGAAGAAGAAAACAAAAGATAATGGTGCCGATATATTGTCGCTACTGCTTATTTATCTATTTGTTGCCGCGTTGCAGGCGTTTGCTGCCACTAGTTACTCCACTAGTATCAGTGTTACCAGATGTGTGTAAAATAAATCCTTAAAATAAAGCATGAAAAATCCTTAGAATTCTTTAAATAAATTATCTTAAATTAATGCAAGAAAAATCTTTAGAATTCCTTTAATAAATAACCTATAAACAAGAAAATGCGTGGGAAATACAAACTATGACACAATAATTTTTAAAATTCTAATTTCTATCACTTCATGTTATAAAAAATCTGGTGTGTCCAACACAATACCTCCCGCCACTTTAGTAATATATTCTATATAAGTTTTTCAATACATTTAATTTACAGTTTTAAAAATAATTTGTTATTGCAGTCAGAATATTTTTAATTTATTTCATATCTAAAATTTCCTTTATAAAGTTTGTATGACCAATATGACAGCTATTTTTCACGATAGTAAAACTGGAACCGAACTTACTTTGATTCACGCATGTAAATACATTCCTAATATATTTCTTCCATCTTTTTAAATTTTACAATAAAATTACTTCATTTTTACATATTTTATCTTTTACACTTACTTACATCAAATTTGACATCATATGTCAAATTTTGTGAACATATGAATAACTCATCTGTTTTATCGAAATTTCTCAGCCTAAACGATATGTAAAATTATTATAATTTGTATATTTTTTTTTTCTATCTAGCTAGAAGTTATATATAAACATAATTATGCAGATCGGTAGAAAATTAAAAAATCTTTATATTTATAATAACGAAATTTGCGAAAATATGGTATTTAGAGGTATTTTTTAGGAAAAACGGTTTAAAGCTTCAAGTAAAGTACTACTTCCGGTTAACCGATTGTAGTCAAAATCTAATCAGTTCATCATATTTGAATATAAGTCTTAAATACCAAATATTATATTTTTTACTTGTATCGTATTGGATTTATCGTGGACGAAAAATCGTAACAGACACACACACATACACACAGACACACACACACACACACACACACACACACACAGACATACAGACATCACGGTAAAAATAGTCAAATCGTATTCTAGGGTCCCTAATTCGTGCTCATATGTTGAAAACTCATACTCGAGAAATCTGACCAAAAACAATACCTCCCTTATCTATATATTGATAGGCGGGAGGTAAAAACAAAACTACGCGAACTGTGCTATCCCGGTTATTGCGGTTTTTCAGTAACCGCATTTGGTCATATTACCAGTATCCAGAGAAGTGTAACTATAGTCACCATGGTTTTATTTTCGAACTTATTGTTAAATATAAGTCATTAGAGGATTCCAATAGATTTTAGAATAAGCGTAGAACACATATATATATATAGAAATATTTATAAATGTAATTTAATATAACAATTCGCTATAATTATATTCAAATAAATTCGCACAAATCTGTATATCCTTAAACGTAAAAAAATCTTCAGTTCAAAGGATAAAATCCCTAACATGGCAACACTGACTGGTAGTAATAGTATTGTTAGAAATCGTAGAAGAAATGGATATGTAGCACAGCAGAATAAAAAGCAGTTTACGCATTTCGCACACAAAGAGTTGAAAGCAGGCTGTTTTAATAAATAATTAAATATTTAGGAAGCAATCTCGGGCACGATCGGTGGCGAATAGAATCAGTTGAAGTTCAAAGCTCAACAAGGAACAAGGGAGCAGAGGAGAGACAGTGCAGCTGATTGCATTATCGTCACCGAAAAGTAAAAGCCTTGTGAACGTCGAAAATCTCCTTTGGAAATAAAATATTTGTGAGAAGCTTTCACATCATTCCGACGTCGAAAGCATCTGTGAGAGACTCATATTGTGTCGGTTAAATCCGCGTCAGACGTTCCAATTGGATCAAACCAGTTATAACGTGCTTAACAATTCAATGAACATGTTTAAATCTATTCAAATTTGATGTTACGCAATTTATATTTAATGTTGCCATTACTATATTCCATTTAATATTGATAGCTATTGGTATTTATCATGTTTGGAAAAAAAAATATTTTCTAAAAGTTAATTATAATGAATGTAAGTACATTATTACCTTCGCGATGGTATGAATTGAGGTGGAGCTTGCGGAGCCGAACTTCATGTTCTCTGCGCACCTACAAACAAAAATATTATAATTTGAACAATAGATTAAGATTTAGCGTATGACAAAAGCGCAACAAAGTATGTTACTTAAACGCACAAGTGTCTGTATAATTGAAATGTTAAAATTAAAATGTAGGTTAAAATAGATTAGGTCAGGTTAGGGCTGATTAGGTTAATATAGATTAGTTTAAGTTTGGTGAGATTAGGTTGTTAGGTCAAGTTAGGTTAGGTTTGATTAGATTGGGTTAGGTTAGGTTGTCAGGTTGTGTTAAGTTAGGTTATCTTAGATTAGATTATATTAAGTTAGGTTAGGTCAGATTCGGGACGAGATATTATCCGCGAGCAGAACGAATTCTCTCGTGTTTTGATCTAATCAGATGCACACGCATACTAAATTAAAAATTAATTAAAAATCTGAACTGTGCGCTTTTGTTATGAAGTCCTATATGTACACAGTTTTCATTTTGTGTATAAAATTACGCAAATATTTGTTTACTTACTTGAATTTTCAAATTCATCCCCACAAAATGTGGTTAAGTGACATAAGTAAGCACTATTAATAGGCCAATTCTGAACAAATCTGTAAGTCCTACAGATCTGTAAATCTGTAAATAATAAACAAAATCTCAACGAAACCAATCACTCTTATGCATAATTTTACATTAATCAATAAAAATTTATGCGTTTTTGTCAGTTTTTTACAGATTTACAGATCTTTTCGTCCATAAATGTAATTAGAAATAGCCTGGAAATTAAACTACTCCAATAATTGTATAGATATATTGATATTTTATAAATAAAATAGATATATACTGCTGTTATATATATTATTCATTAATAATTAATAAATGATTTTTGATTCATTATCAGTGCGCTCAATATTATAAACCCTTAAAATTTTGTTTTTCGGTTTACATACATCTTGAATAAATATTTGATATCAAAAAGATTCGAACAGTATTTATAAAACAAACATCAAAAATTTTAATCTTAAATTTAAACTGTTTATATTGTGATTACCCTTATAATTTCTTAAAAATTACAAATTTTTGTCGGAGATTTCTTAAAAATAACAACTTTGTTTACAATGGAAAATTTCCATAATTTCGTTAATGAATTCCAAGTTTACTTTTCCTTGTTAAAATTAATGTATTCCATTTTTTGATTTGAGAAGGACGTACTTGGAATAAATTGAACTAAAATACTTTCTTTCAATGAGAAGAAAGATTTCACCCTAATCAATTTTATAAATAAGAAAATATTTTTTGTATTTTCAAATTAAATATTAATTTCCTAGATAAATTGAATTTAAAATGTGTACTTTGAATGAATGTCTGAAAGTAGAAAACTTGTAAATTCAAATAAACTAGAGAAGTTCCTTGAATTTCAACAAAACGACAATACATTTCACGTAACAGGTACAAAAGGAAAACATCTTAGATTTACTATTGCGACTTCCAATTCAACAGCACGACATGTGCAGACAATTTAAAGAAAACATTACAATAGTTACAATAAAATTCACTCCTTATTCCTTCTGACGCATAATATACATTTTTAAAACACAATTTCATTGTGAAGAATCAAAGTTGAGATTTTAAAATACTGCGAACCACGAAGACATATAACTAAAAAGAAAAGTTGTCATACTCAGAGTAGTAAATACGTCAATAATTTATTTTTCTAACAAGGCCCAGTCTTTCCAAGTACAAATAAAGTTCGAAATAAAATATGTACGTCAAATAAAACTTATATCTGTCTTTCCACCGTTGTCCGTAGTATAATTAATATTTGTAGAATATCTAACTTTATCCGAGAGAAAAGTTAAGCAAAATAAACTGGTTCACCTATGCCGAAAAGTCAAAAGATCTTTATTTTTTATATTGATATTCCAAGCCTTCTGTTTTTAAAAAAATACATATCGGATATCACGTATACTAATATTAAGTTGAATATAATCTTTATTTTTTTTATTTTTATTACCGTAATATCAAAATGAAATTGTTTATAATTTCGTTTCATAATGACATCTTTTTGCACTAGTGCCACAGAATAGTGACATACAGAAGCGACACTCTGTGTCGGTACCTTTCATGTTACCCTATTCAGTTCTATAACCTAAGAGCATTGTGTAGACCTTTAAATTTGTTGACTTCCCCTATTTATCCCTAAGATGTGACGAAACTTTCCGATTTTAACAATAAGCCCTTTAAATTTGTTGCCTTTCCCCATCTCTCTCTAATTTTCGTGTCTCTGTCTTACTGTCGTTTCTGTATAAACCTATTCTGTGCTAGTGCGCAAAAATAATTATTTGAATGATTTAAGAAATTAACAATTATTTATTTATTATAAGTATTTATGGTACATAATGTTATATTATTTTAAATTTTCGTGCAATATTTCTCTATATTTTTGAGTGGAAATTTAATTTTTCATGCAGCTAACTCTCATGCTTTTTAATGAAGTGTCAAACTTTTAACGTTTGAGAACTATTTTCTGCCATTACAGGTAAATTTTAAAACGATAAATCTTGAATAATATAGTGAATTACAAAGAAAGATTTGTTTTAGTATGTCTATTAATTTAAAACTTAATTTATCTATATTTTTTCTTAAACTTAGTAACGTAAGTATTCGTGATTCATTTTTTTTACACTTCATCCATATAAATAAACGTTACAATATTAACGATGACATAAAATTTAATGCATTATATGTATATTCAATATGTACTTACATTAATAAAATACATAATTAATATCTGAGGAGGGTTTGAACCCCCAACTCCCCCCCTTGGGTGCGCCACTGTACTCCTACAAATATTTCTAATATATTTGCTAGTTAAACAAAAAGTTTTCTCATATATCCTTACATAAATTCTAATTAGAAAGTTTGTTTACTCATTTCAAATTTTCAGTCGGTATGCTGAACTATGTGTAAAATTGGAAAAGTATGAAGACGAGATAAACTAAATTCTCTCATGTTTTGGCTTTTACTCATGTTGAGCTTGAAATTAAATAATATTTTGTTTGACTTCTTGCATAATGCAGTAATTCTCGCATACATTCAGGGTTATTACATTTACATTCATACACGTAGAAGCGTAATACGTTGATAAATCTTTGGGATACAACCCAAGAGCGGCGGCTCGTCCGTATTTTTAATATTTTTTTTATATCTTTAAATTTGTTTTTAAATATGACTACGAATTATGACAGTTTATAAAATTTACATTTTATTGGAGAGTCATAAAAATAGGTATAGGTAGTCTCCTTGGCAGATTTAGGCATCAAGTTTACAATTATAAAATGACTTACATTTTTCAGTACGTATTGTAGGAATTTTTGTAAATATTCGTGTTTGATTTTGTATGCAGCCCGAAAAATTATCGTTTTTCATTGGTCCATAATATTATTTTCTTTTTAAATTTTTTATTAACCAACATATTAACCAAATTAAACCAGTTTTCAATTTTTAAAAACCGGTTTTCGAACTAAAACTGTTATTTTTATAATGTTCTCAATATGGGTTAACCGTTAACCAGTATTTTTTTCGGTTACATGCCCTGCTTATAAGGAATGAAACATACGAATTTCGGGTAAAAGTCTTGGTAAATCGTATAAAAGACAATTTAACAAAGATGAACAAATGGGTTTTTGGTTGTAAAAATATAAACTGAACATACTAGAGTGAGAGATTAGTTGGATTTGAAATAAAGAAACACGAAAATTTATTGCCACAAAACTACAATAAATATTTAATAGATAAATATGCCGAAAAACAGGAAAGACGTATTTCTTTAATATTTAAATGAAAACTGTAATATATATTTATGTATTGCAGGTTTCACGTCGAGCTTTAAACATTCCCTCGTGCTATAATCTTGATAATGCCAATGGTTTATACAATGTTTTACTTCATTTTGGTACTTGAAATAAAAAAATCTGTAGATATACATATATTCTATGCCGTGGTTTCTTTATAGATAGTTGGCATCTTAGATAAGGTTTAACACTCGGTTTAACAGTTATACCTCATCTATGGTTGGCATTGATAGATTGTTTGTTTTCAAACAAATTTAATATTTCATATATTCAAAGTGTCACTGTCACTCTCAAATATATATGGAACGTCATGTACTGATTATTCTGGCGAAATATTCATGGAATTTGAGGCCGTACAGACCAAGTTGGTTTCTAAAAATTGAAAAGATTTATATGAAAAGGAATTTGAATAGTTTTGTGAGTGGTAAATACTTAATCAAAATAAAAATATATTATACTGTTTGACATTTATTCATTACCCACAATTTTAATTTGTTTGAGTACCTATTGCTTAGCAACTTTATACGCCCTCGGGCGATAAAAGCCAAATTATGCTCACATTTCAGGGCGTATAAATAAGTTTGATTCCAAAATGAAATAAAGAAAATTTAATTCTTTTGATTTTATTTTCTTTTTGTTTGAAGCAGTACCCCCACATGCCACAAATATATAGCACGAGCCGCCACTGTACCCCACTCATACGCATTACGTAGAACATGCGTTTATACTTTTTGACTATTAATGAATTGTTCACATACGCATTACTTCAAAGGGTTTATAATGAGTATGATTTAATGGCTACATTCCATTTAAAATTTTGATTATTCATTTCAATAATCATAATTACGGAAATTATTGTGCACATGTTGTTTTTATTACAGAAGGGATGTTTTATGATTATGACATTTTCAAATTTTGACGGATGTTTATGAATAGTGATCTTCATCTTTATCAATGGCAGCTCGTGCTATATATTTCTGGGTGTGCTGCATGAAACAAAAAGCTAATAGAATATAAAACAAAGGAATAAAATTTTCTTTATATTTTTAATTTAAATGTTAAAGGAATACCTCTTTCCTTTTTTTGTGTACTTTTGTCTCACTCTAGTCAGCAAACACGGAAAACAAAATAAGGCATTCTTTTTTTAAAAAAAACCTAAATTTCAATTTTTCGCCGCGAAACTTTTAGTTTCCAAAATTTTTCATTTTCTGGACTTAAGTAGACACCGATGCGCTGATTTCAAATTTTCAAACAGAATTCAATTATCTCTTCTCGTTCTCGAAATATTTGAGTTCAAAGTTATACCTAAAAAATCAGGTTTTTTAGGTATACCCCTTAAATGGTTAGGTTTAAGGTTTCAGTGACCTCACCAAACGATTCTACGGACAAAATTACATAAGTGTACCAATTTTTAGATTTTTATCTCAACAGATAGAATTTTTAGAAAGAAAAAACTGAAAATGTCCAAAAATCGAGAAAAATCGTAAGGGGTGCAACAGGCATTTTTTTCGATTTTGGCCATTTTCGTTTTTTCTTTCTACAAATTGTATCCTTTGCAATATAAATCTAAAAACTGGTACACTTATGTAATTTTGCCCGTAGAATCAATTGGTGAAGTCGTAAACCTAACCCTTTAAGGGGTAAACCTAAAAAACCTGATTTTTTAGGTATAGCCAAAACTCAACTTTGATCACGAATATCTCGGGAACAGGAAGAGATAATTGAATTCTGTTTGAAAATTTGGAATCAGTGCATTGATAGCTACTTAAGTCCAAATTGAAAGTTTTGAGGACAAAAAGTTTCTCGGAAAAATTTTGGAATTAAGTATTTTTAATTTTCCCCATTTTTCACTTAATCGTTCCAAAGAACGTATATGCGGAGAAAACCTTTCTTTATGTAACTTTCCCCGTAGAATCGACTGTTATAATCGTTGAGATTGTATCTCTACACATTTTAGAGATATTGCCAAAAAACACATTTTTTTGGGGTGCAACTTTGACAGCAAATATTTCAGGAACGAAAAGAGGTAATTAAATTCCGTTGGAAAATTTTAAATCAGCGTTTCGAGATCTACCAATCTACATCTTTTCCCAAAATCAAAATTTTGGGCACAAAAATAAGTCTTTTTTTTTGGATATTTCGCGTTTGTCAACACAATTTTTTATTTAATAATGCAGTTTGGTTTGTTTCAACTAGACACATCTTTGATATGGGGTTATAGGTTTTGAAAATAAATAAAAGACTGTTAATAAAGCGACAGAATGAAATCTAAAACGCGTAGGTTTGCACGCATAAAATCAGCATATTGATATTTACAAGTCTAGAAAATGAAAAGTTTTTTTTTCACCTAATCGTTCCAAAGAATGTATACAAAAAATATATTTTCTCCTTTTGAAAAGCGAGTTTATAAAATTAATAATTGTTATATAATAGCGACCCTACTGACAACCAATTTTAAATGTCTTTACAATTTAGTTAAACAAATGTTTAATATTCGAAGCATACATTTTAATAAACCATTTCGAAATACAAAACCAAATTTCTAGAAAGGGTCGTCATTTTATGTTGCAGAAGTGCGCCACATAAATGCTACTAACTTCATCAGTCAGACATTTTCTTAGAAATTTATCGACCGAAAGAAGATCTTATAAAGTACATAGACGAACAAGAAAAGAATGTCCTTTGACATATGTGTCATACATTCACCATCACAAATGTATTGTATGATGCAAATTTAATTAAAATATGTACTGCTTTCAAAGGTCTAAGTTCATCTTCTATTGCATCCCCGATCTATTTGTTATTTCTTGGGCTTCGTCCAATATGATGCACTTTAGAAAATATCATGCGTTTCTCTACATTAATGTATGGTACCTATATTATTTTATTTTATGTGTTGCATATACAGGTGTGCAACGAAATGCGAAACACAGAACTTTAACATGGGATTTCAAAAAATTGCGGATACTCTCTCTCCTGATAGATTTAGAGCGAAACTGCAAGTGTTGTTCGAAATTAAATTCTACATCATTAAGATCATAATTGTTGCAACAGCAGGATATATTAAATATAAAATGTAATTCTTACGTTAAAAATCAGACAGCCATGGAAATAAAAGAAAATATCTGTCAGTGTAGTGAAGTTTTACTAATTATAATACTTATTGTCCATATTTTAATGTTATTTAACTTGAATTTATATTTATTTCTTTAACAATATGCTAATATTAAAACAATAGTACAAATATAATTTAAAAAAATATTGAACACAGAGTTAGGTTACTATCTGTCACAATTGACACATAGATATTTTCTTTTATTTCCATGCGTGTCCAGTTTTGAACGAAAATGTTACATATTATATTTAATATATATCTCGCACTACAGACCTGCTGTTGCAACAATTATGATCTTGTCTGACATAGAATTTAATTTTGAACAACTTTGTATTGTTGTAGTTTTGCTCTAAATCTATCAGGAGAGAGAGTATCCGCAATTTTTTGAAATCCCATGTTAAAGTCCTATGTTCCGCATTTCGTTGCACACACTGTATACATGCTGTTGTAAATTTGGGCATATATTATGCTAGTCTATGGGTGTAACACGTACAATATAATTAAACACTCACTAATTCGATTATTCTGCCTAACGAGCCGTTCTAGCTCACCGACCTGCACATATGGTTCCCTATTACATATTGCCCATTTCAATCCGCTAACACTGAAGTCATTATTAAATTCATCATCTTCGTACCACTGATTACTGCCTACGCCTCCATTTCACGAGGCTAATGAAACCCTCATCACTAAATGAATAGCTACATGTACCTCAACTTTATTATCCAATGAAGTACTGCCATACTCGTTAATGCCTCTTTTAAGTAGCCACATAGGGACACTTAATTAGCGTTCAGAGTCTGCCGATTCTTCGAAGCTATTTGATGATTTGACAAAATTATTAGATGGCCTTGTGTAAAAATTAACAACGCCAAATACCAAATTTCGATTATTTAAAGAAGAAATTGATTCCTTTGTCAACAGATCTAGTTATTTAGAATATCTTTTTAAAACTAAGATAGAAGAAATGAAAGCAGCTGGTTTTAGGGAGCATGAAATTTTGAGGAATAGGTGCTGATAATGTTGATTTACTAAAATAAATGTCAACATTTTCAGTAGGTAATACGTTAAAAGTCATAAAACCAAGCCTAATTAATTTATTAAAACATTTCAAATATACACCCACATTGATTGAAATATTGAAACACATTGGAAAAAATTACTTTAATTGAATGGCAACATGTCGATAGTACAATAGGATTTTGGATTGAAGTGATTTCATATAATGATTCTAATGGGGAAAATCCTTTTAAGAACTTGGCAGACTTTGCATTATCTTTTTTAGTGCTACCACATTCTAACGCGGAAGTGGAAAGACTTTTTAGTCAGATGAATATTATTAAATCTAAACTTAGAAATAAAATGCAATGGGGAAGGTTAGCGTGGTTGAAATTAGATGTGAAATATCTTTTAGTCGTAAGTATATGAGTAATTATAACTTAAAATGTAATTGAAAGTTAAAATTATGTTGCCAATTATTTATAATTAATGATTTATCTCCAAGCCACTCTGACGTCACAAGTGAGATATGCGCTTGCGCAGAAGGGATGGTGAGACCTCACTTTTTGAACGTAGGTTGTATCTTGCGACATTAGATTACACGCTTCTCTGTTGCCATGGGAAGCCAGCGCGCGCTGGTTAAGATAGACGATACGTTCTCCGCGAGCCACTCTGACGTCATTTTTGTATAAAATTTCATTTTTTGAGAAATCTAGGCATCTTTGGGTGAAATGAAATGTAGAATAACACTTTTGAGGGCAAACTTGATAAAATAAAAAAAATACGCTAAACTTCCCCATTGCCGATGTTAAGATTCATACTTCAAATCCGGTCAGGATTGCAAAGAGAAGAATCTTGTTATTATAATTTATTATGATATACCTATAAATGTCATAAATCAAATTAAAAGCAGTGAAACTTATAGTTGTGATTTTACCTTATGCTTAGATACAGACTTTGATATTTAATAATCAATAATTTGTTATTAATTTCTGATTTTTTTATTGTTTTACATTGTTTTGTATTTTATACAAACTTTATCAATGTTCATGATATATTTTCTCCTTTATATAATAAATAAATATTTAAAAAATGTGTAGTTTTCTTTTACTTTACTTGAAAAAAAGATGTTTGAATTCTGGTGAATTTTGTTCTTCTATTTAATGGAATGGAATTTCCCAGTTTTGGCAACACTGGTTCAGACTTGAAAGAATGGAGTACGAGAGATGTAGTTGTTGGATTTTGCAGATATGTAATAAGACAATTCAAATGAATAAAAAGAATAACGCAAACAATAAATTGAAACTAATTTCTGTTTTCAGTTTAAGATGACATAAAATTGGTATTAGTTTGTTGTCAAAATCACCACAGGAATCCTAATAACATGTCATGAAAATGATAGATACTATTATTGGCGACATATGTGGAGGGGGGGGGGGTTCTGTAAAATGGTGCAGTCGCATCCCCCTGGCTTTTAAAAAGAAGAAAAAATCTGATGTGTCCAACATATTACTTCCCGCCACTATAGTAATATTAATATTCTATTATATGTTTTTTAGTACATTTAATTAATGTACTTAAAGTAGTTCATTTTATACTTAAATATATGCGTTATATATTTCTTTCACCCTTGCAAATTTTACAATAAAACTACTTCTTATTTCTTTAATTTTTTAAAATTACATACGTTAAATTTGACAACAGCATATGACAGCATATGTCAAATTTTGAGAACATATAATAATAATAATAATAATAGCAGTTTATTCATCGACATGTTATGTACATGTATTGAATACGTCAGACAATATTATAAAATATATAAAATTTCAATGTTATATATAGATGTGGACGTAGAGTATTGGCTATGACAGGATGAATAACTCATTGAATTCATCTGTTTTATAGAAATCCCTCACCCTCAACAATATGTAAATTTGATATAATTTATGTAGGTATTTTTTTCTTCTTAGCCTAATGTATAAAAATAATTATGCCAGCGGTAGAAAATTGATAAATCTTTATATTAAATATTTTTTTTAGTATTTTACAGGAAAATGATATTTAGAAGTAATTTTTAGAAAAAACGGTTTAAAGCTTCATGTAATGTACTACTTCCTTTTAACCAATTGTAGTCAAAATGTAATCAGTTCATCATATTTGAATATAACTTTTAAATAGCAAATATTATGTTTTTTGTATGTATCGTGGAAGAAAAATCATCACAAACACACGGACACATACAAACAAACTTACACACATACTCATACTATTACTGTAAAAATATTAAAATCGTACTCTAGAGACTCTAATTCGTGTTTATATGTTGAAATTTCACATTTTACCCAAAAACATTACCTCCCATATTTATATATTAATAGGCGAGATGTAAAACGGATAACTTATGTGACAAAAAATTGATAGTTTATAACTGAAAATATTTTTATTTAAATAACGTTAGTATGTGATAATTGAATTATTCTTTGAACAAAATCTGAAGACGTCTTGTTTATATGAAAATGAAACAATAAAATGTATGTAAAGTACAATCTAGTACCTCATATGATGCTAATTAGCATAGACGCCATATGAATGTAACTTAGTTCAAAATTAAAAATTTGAAATTTTTATAAATAATAAATGATTTTTGAAACATCCAGCTACCTCTTATGCTTTTAACTGTAACAGCACATGTGTTCCAATTATTGTACTACGTTGTCGTGTCGTCTCTTTTACAGAAACTTCTTTGACTTTACCTCTAGTTTGAGAAACTTTGTCTCTTCCCTTTTCCACTTTGGGATCTGATTAGTGGAAGTAGTGTAAAGAGTTGCATCCCTTAGTAACTACTAACTACGTAGAAATTCGTCTCCGATACTAATTCGTCCAGCTAATTAGACGTTGTAATCTACGCAATTATCATTTAATTAAAGCGGTCAACAGGGATACTCTCACTCCTAATCCTTTAGGCTACCTTGAATAATCACCACAGCTGGACCACAATACTAGGGATATATTCTAATTCAATATGTAATATACATAATTATTCATCAAATTTTCACCAGTAATATGACTTATAGTTTTAAACAGGGAATGTAACTGGATAATAAAACCGGTTAATAAAAACCGGTAACCGATATTTTCAACGGAAATTGCGAATTTTAACCGTAATTTTAACCGATATTTTCCAGGCCGAAAATACCGGTAACCGTTAACCAAAAAAAAAATAAACCGGTTTTAGCGAACATTAACCTTTATTTAATATCATTTAGCGATAAAAAAATAATATTTTTTTATATATGTGGAACAGTGTTAAACCTTATAGAACTATGTAGAACATTGTTAAATTAGTATAACTTTCTTAACTTAATCCCAATTAACTTGGAACAGTGTTGAACCTTATATAACAATGTTAAACCCTAAATAATTATATTAACTTTGTCCCAAACAATTTGGAATTCTGAAATCTTAAACAAATTAGAACAGTGTTGACCCTTATATAACAATGTTAAACCGTAAACAATTGTCGTAACTTTGTCCCAAACAATTTGGAACAATGTTAAACCTTCCAAAACTGCCTGAAATTAATCTCATACAATTTGGGATAATGTGTAACCTTGTAGAACTATCTAGAACATTGTTAAACCCTGTACAACTGTCTCATCTGAATCCCAATTATCTTGGAACAGTGTTGAGCCTGATACATCTATGTTACACCCTAAACAAATTTCTAACTTTGTCCCAAACAATTTGGAACAAAGTGAAACATAGTGCAACTGTTTCTACTTACTCTAGAACACTTGGAACATCTTTCTGCCTTCTGCAACTGTCTTTTTAAGTCTTCCTAGTAATTTCCAATAATAGTTATACATTAAAACTTACAATTTATAGTTTTTCACTCTAAAATTTTTCATATACAGCCAAAAAAATCCAAAAAGAACCATTTTTAGGTCCAAAATTTTGATTTTTGAAATTATTCCAAATTGATAGTCGGCGATGCGCTGATATCAAATTTTCAAACCGAATTCAATTATCTCTTTCCGTTCCTGAGATATTTGACCTCAAAGTTGCACCTCAAAAAAGTGGTTTTTTTGGATATAACTCTAAAACGGGTAGGGACACAATCTCAACGACTATACCAGTGGATTCTACAGGCAAAGTTACATAAAGAAATGTTTTCTCCGCATATACGTTCTTTGGAACGATTTTGTGAAAAATGAGAAAAACGAAAAAAACCGGAATTTCAGTTTTTCGCTTGGGAACTTTTTGTCACCAAATCTTTTCATTTTCTAGACTTAAGTAAATACAAATGCGCTGATTCCAAATTTTCAAACCGATTTCAATTATCTCTTACCGTTCTGGAGATATTTGCGTTCAAAGTCAGACCTGAAAAAAATTGTTTTTCAGGAATAGTCCTGAAATGGGTCGAGATACGACCTCGGCGACCTCACCAATCGATTCTGCGGGCAAAATTACATAAGTATACCAATTTTCAGATATTTATTCAGGCGGATACAATTTTTAGAGCGAAAAAACGAAAATCGTAAAAATTGAAAAATCGCCTGATGAACCCCTTACGATTTTTTCCGATTTTTGGCCATTTTCGTTTTTTCGCTGTAAAAATTGTATCCATTAGAATATAAATCTGAAAATTGGTACAAAAATGTAATTTTGTCCGTAGAATCGACTGGTGAGGTCGCCGAGGTCGTATCTCAACCCATTTCAGGACTATTCCTGAAAAACTGAATTTTTCAGGTCCAACTTTGAACTCAAATATCTCGAGAACGGTAGGAGATAATTGAAATCGGTTTGAAAATTTGGAATCAGCACATTCTTCCTTACTTAAGTCCAGAATATAAAAAATTTTGGAGACAAAAAGTTTCCGAGCGAAAAACTGAAATTCCGGTTTTTTCGTTTTTCTCATTTTTCACCAAATCGTTCCAAAGAACGTATATGAGGAGAAAACATTTCTTTATGTAACTTTCCGCGTAGAATCGACTGGTATAATCGTTGAGAATGTATCTCTACCCATTTTAGAGATATGGTCAAAAAACACCCTTTTTTGAGGTGCAACTTTGAGAGCAAATATCTCAGGAAGGGAAAGAGATAATTGAATTCGGTTTGAAAATTTGAAATCAGCGCATCGACGACTATCAAGTTAGACTAATTCCAAAAATCAAAATTTTGGACCCAAAAATGGGCATTTTTAATTTTTTTTGGCTGTATATAAAAAATTTTAGAGTGAAAAACAATAAATTGTAACTTTTCATGTATGTCTATTATTGGAAATTACTAGGAAGACTTAAAAAGAAAGTTTTAGAAGGCAGAAAGATGTTCCAAGTGTTCTGAAATAAGTAGAGAGACTTGCACTATGTTTCACTTTGTTCCAAATTGTTTGGAACAAAGTTAAGGCACTTGTTTAGGGTGTATTATAAATGTACTAGGTTCAACATTGTTCCAAGATAATTGGGAGATTAGACAGTTCTACAGGGTTTAACAATGTTCTAGATAGTTCAACAAGGTTTAACTTGTTTTCGGAAAGAAGGTGGTTATTCCTGTGTTTGTACTGCTGGTTTTACCGGTTCAAATTGTGACATAACTTTAACTAAAGACGCATGTAAAAGAGATATTTGTAAGAGTGGGTAAACTTGCACTCCCCTTAAAAAAGGAGGGTTTATTTGTGAAGACTGTTATCCCAATAATGGGTATGAACAATATACAGAATTATGTGAGCTTAAAAGTAGAAGCTTTGGAAAAAGCTCGTTTCTTACTTTTCCAAGTTTGAAACAGAGACATCGTCTACATTTGACTTTAAAGTAAGTACTAAACTAAAAGCTTTTTTGAATTTTTTTAATGGATTTCTCTGTTTTTTTATAAGACACATTTTTTATGTTTTTACTTTAACTTGTACGGAACAGGTTTACCAAAATAAAACAACATGCAAAATTAATAAAATTAAGTTTTATAAGCTTGTAACTCAAAAACTATTAAAGATATAGTCTTAAAATCAGAGCATGTAACCGGTTAATAAAAACCGGTAACCGATATTTTCAACGAAAATTGCGAACTTTAACCGTAATTTTAACCGATATTTTTCAGGCCGAAAATACCGGTAACCGTTAACAGGCAAGAAAAAAAATAAACCGGTTTTAGCGAACTTTAACCTTTATTTTAATATCGTTTAGCGACAAAAAATTTTAATATTTCTTTTTTATATCTGTGTTTTCTATTCGTATTTGAACACGAGTCATGACAGGTTTTACAATTAACATTTTATTGGAGAGTCATAAATGTAGGTAGTTTCTTTGGCTGTTAAGGTTATTTGAAAAGTCCCAAATATATACGGCCTTTGTCAACACAGGCAAGTTTAAAATTGAAAAGTGACCTGCGTTTTTCTGAAGATATTACGGGAATTTTTGTGAATATTCATTAATTAATTTGCTTTTTTTAATTGTTATATTTTTCTCAGATGGTATTTTTTTATTATTTTTTTAAATTAATTATTCTGTAATTCCTTTTAATCAAATTTTTATAATTAATTTCTTTTAATTAATTTAATTAATTTTTTAACCGATATATTAACCGGTTTAAACCGGTTTCTAATTTTCAAAAACCGGTTTTCGAACTAAAACCGTTATTATTATAACGTTTTCTATAAGGGTTAACCGTTAACCAGTATTTTTTTCGGTTACATGCCCTGGTTTTAAATAAAATTATAAAAAAACTGTAGAGGAATCCCCTATTCTGATAAAATTTGTTTTTTATATAATCTTCTTATTTCTATTTAAAAACTTACTTAATAACCATATATTTGAAATTTTAACAATGAGATATTGAAATAATCCAATATTATAATAAAAAAAATTACAATCGATCATATATGGAAGACCAAGGTACCCACAAATATATACATATTACCAGTGTTATAAGAGAGTTCCACAACTTAGGACTAAAAATTAAAGGGTATATACTGTACGAAGTGCTGATCATGAAACAAAAATATTTCTTTAAAAATTCGCAAAGTTATGGTAGTTTAATAATAGTAGAAATATTAAAAATAAATATTATAATTTGAAATACATACAAGTATTTGAAATACGTATAATATTTGAAATACGTGTTAGTAAATGAAATACATTTATATTTGAAATACATATAAGATATAATATTTGAATTACATAGTATTTGAAAGAATATACATATAACCTTTTTGTAGTATAAAAACACATCATTTTAATTGAATCTATAATGAAAATGCTTACTTTAACTATTTTGTAATCTTCGCATTGTTTGAAATGTAATTAATCTTATAATACATAAAAGTATTTGAAATGCAATATTAGGTATTTTGTTATTTAAAACACGGAATATTTCAAATATACAAAATGTAAAGTATTTTATTAACTTGTAATATTTTGGTTTGATGTTTTGGATTTTGTATCTGAAATTGTATTTTATACAACACTGCATATTGCATATTTTGTTCATTTCAACTACGAAAAAATATATTGCTTGTGTAAACGAAAATATACCATGTTCAATTAAAAATTTACGAATTAAAATAAAATAAAGTTTGAAAAGCAACCGTTATTATTTACTTTGGCATTGTACGGGTTTATAGAATGCAATATCTATTGTAATTGTAAAAAAATGCGTATTAGCTTTTATCTATACAGGTTATGTTTCATTAATCTCTTTGTGATTTCTTATATTTCATATTGAAAACTGAATGTACGTGACATGAAAATAGTTTTTATGTTTATATAGCAATACAACAATCAATAGAATAATATAAAAAGAGTTACAAAAACGGAAAACGAATTCCAGGCACCGCGTGCGATGCGAATATCATTAGCGGGTATTGAAAACGCAGAATTCGAACCAGCTCCCTCCAGCCAAATGGAAAGTAATAATGGACTGTTTGGAAATCACCCTATAATTTACTTAACACTGGAAATTTTCACATGGTTAGGGTGAACACATATCTACAAAACCAATTTGAAACAAAGTAGTTCAACAGCAAAAAACGACACTTTTTATTATATAAAATGCATTTATTTATTTATTCTTGAACTCTACCTTACTTTTCTTTCTATTGTCATTTGTTTTAAACATATATTTAACATTATAGTGATCATTTAATATCATCTCTATCTGTCATCTAATTCGTCGTTTACTAAGATTTTTAATTCCTTCGCATTTATTTAGTTGGAATCTAAAAAGTGAATTTATCAGTAAAACTGGCGTGCGGTCAAGGTAAGCATGATAAGTTCTGCTTATCCATGAGTTTTGGCTCGTATTATTCAATTTCATCTTTTTTTAATATAAGTCAATAAAATCTGTATTAAATGTAACAGAAATTGTAAATATTGTCACTGTATGAAAGTGAGCCAAGGTAGGCAGAAATAACTGTTTCAGTCAGTAGTGAACAAGTGATTCATCTGTTCTCGGAATCATGCAAAGATGGTATATTCAGCGCTTAATATAGAGAGATTGGAAACATACATTAAACTTCGCTGTAAGCAGAAAATTGTTTGCTTAGGACAAACGCAAGTACATTAGCTACAAAACTTTATATTATTATTATAACTTAACACGAATAGTTTTAGAATAGATCGATGATTCCTATTTCAATAAAACACATTATAAGAATTAATTACAATTGTTACTAATTTCTTATAATAATGAAATGATTAAATACATATATACATAGGCGCCGACTTTTCAAAATTTCCTTAGGGACAAAATTTCTTACAATGTCCAAAATCAAAACATACAAAAAAGAACTACTTTAGTAAGCACTAATTTGCAACCTACTGAAACCAGAGTACAATCCGTTAATCTAGAGCAGCCATATATTCTCCAGAATGTGCTTTAGTTTCAGTGGACCTAGAATTAGAGCAATAGCTTTATGATGTACTAATTCTTGACCCAATAAAACAAAAGGACAACCCAGAGTATCCAACACTGCTCCAGTATATGCTCTGGTTGTAATAGGCCAAGAATTAGAACATTCTGAATACTGGCTCTAATTTTTGGCCTACTGAAACCAGAGCAAAATCCAGAGCTTCATTGCTCCAGAATGTGCTCTGGTTTTATCCGGCCTAGAATGCTCTAATTCCAGACCCTCTGAAACCAGAGGACAATCTAGAGCAGCTAATTCTGCTTCAGAATGTGTTCTGGTTTCAGCAGGCTAAAAATTAGAGCATACGCTGAAGCGTGCTCCAATTTCCGGTCGGCTGAACTAGATCACTTAAAAGGCATAAAATTCCCTGAAAGGCGGTCTAGCCAGACCACCAGGCAGGGCGAAGACTCAAAGGCCCCGGCGCCCCGCAAAGCGGGACTGGGTGCTAGCATCTCAGGATCCCCGGTATTTCCTCACACATTGGCTGATATTCAATTTGTAATTGTGGCTGTTCTAGTTGCAATTTTAAAATAAAAATTTGTTGACGTACGTACTTTAATGCGAAGAATTAACTGGTAATATTTGTAAAATTGTAACTAACACCTATTTTAGGGTAGTAGTCAGTTACTGAAAAATGGAAAAAAGTACAATAATTCTTTATAATAATAACAATTCAAGGCTTTAATACTAATGTAAAAAGTTTTGCTCTAAAGCAATGCTCCGAGGAAAATTTTCTTTAGGGACATGAGCCCCGATGCCCCTATGTACTCAGCGCCCATGTATACATAAACATCCAACCTTTCATCAGAATTCGAACAAAATCCTGGATATAATCAACAGAACTACATTATGTGCTCAAAATAGTAACAAATAGTTCAAGTTCATTATAATCGGTCATATTTGTTAAAGGTTTGGAATAATGAAATATCTAAATCTCTTTTGTCAACATAAACTTAATATTTATTTAATCTAATACTTGATTAAATTGTATTTTATTATCTACAATAAACAGTGTAATTCAAATATATGAGGAATGGATCGGAAAGCAAATACCGCAACGTAAGTGCAGAAACCGCTAGTTTCCACATTGTAATCGCTGTAATATTTAAACCGATTGCCTCCATGATTGTTTCCAGGCAATTGATGTTTAATGGTGAACCGTTCCAGGTTAGCGAAGCGGACGAAATCCATTGTTCGTACTCGTGTCTGAATAAACATTAAACGCAAAATAAATTTCAGACAAGGGTTACAGCCTAACTTAAATAATTGCCAATAAAACACGGCAATTTTGTTTCACTTCCCAACTGTTACGCAGAATAGAGCACTGGAGCACTGCAAGTACGAATTAACAAGAAATATAATCCACCGATCATTATTAAGAGGTCCTTCGAATGGTTTATGGGTTTTCTTAGTGAACTGGAAATGAATTAACACATAAAATTCAAAACTACAGTACAATGTTTCCAAGCCGGCAATTTAAAATCAAGGCAATATTGCCGGCAACATTGACGGCAACCGGCAACTTATGCTTATTAAATATTAAACCTTAATTTTCTACTTTTTAATTGATTCTTAAGATTAAAAGTAGGATTGGTTTTATCGACTGGATGTTAAGAAGGTATTTTTTGAAGTTGTGGTCATTTAATAAAATCTACTAATACACCAACGTTTCGACTGTAAATCAGACTTCATCAGGGTGCTGATATTATACAAAACATACAATCAAATATACATACATACATTCAAATCAGATAACAAACTAACATAAATGGTATTAAAATAGTATCAAGTAAGTCATGTAAATTATTTTACAGAAATCTTTCATAGATAAAACAAATACACGTACATGTTACTTAACAGTTATCAACCAACTGACTTACACAAGAAGTTTCTAGTTAATAGTCGAAAATTGTAAAAACCTACCACTAGACAATCAGGACTAGAGAACAGCAAAACAAGATTGTAAAACTAATTAAATATCACAGATTTATCACAAGAAATGAAACTACACAGGTAATAAACTATTGTAACAATTGTCCATAATGTTTTCTCATAATCCCGGAATAAATGTAGCTGAGATTCTAAATGTCTGTGCGTTAACAGATTGTTGATCCCTCTGTATAAATATTGTTTCAAGAGTTAGGCGTTTGTTCAAGTTCTTTTCCGTAGCCAGTATCCTAGCATCTTCAAAATGGAAAGAATGTTCTTCTTTTTGACATGGTTCTACTAGGGCACATTTGGAGTTTAGATTTAGTTTTATTGCGTACCTTTGATGTTCTTTTAATCTAGCAATAAATGCTTTGTGCATGCGTCTAATCGAAGTAGTTTACTTCTAGGTTGTTAAATATCACCACAAATTTTTCCTCTATATTATTTAGAAATGCTGATAATCATCTACAAATATTTCTCATTCCCTCAAACTAGTGGAGTTATCTTTGGAACTAAATAATGTACTTATTCCTTTTATGAATTGGGATTGAAGTTAGTTTGACATTTTAGGATGTTCGATGTTAACAACGGGTATAACTTTGGGCCTAACTAATCGGGGTTATTGGATAATCCTTTTTATGAATCAGTGTGTAAATGTTTAAACATAAATAAATATATAATACTTTTTATTCTATGTGAAACATTCCTATGTTTACTCACAAAGTAAACGCTTTAATATATTAATCAATCAATTTACACCGTTACTATACTAATAATATACTCTATGTTTACTGATAAAATAAACTCCCGGTATTTAAATTTTTAATTATTATTTGTAACAAATATTAGACAAGGGCCGGTACTTTTGCTCCTGATTAAGCTAAAATAACGACCGATTAAATTTAAACAACCATTTTCAGTACTTTTCGTATCGATTAATATTTAACATTGATTAAAAACTCTTATGACTGATTAAATTTAACAGTACGATTCTAGTCTGTTAAATAAATAATCAGCCGTTATCCGTAACCTAAAACTGAGAATTTGACAATTCATCTAACAAATATGAATCTTGAAGAATTAAATAATTTATTTGATGACGATGACGAAGATATAATTCCATTTATATATAATATAAGATCGTATACAATAAGAGATCGTCCAAATTATAGAGAAACATGCACTGATGAAGAATTTTATCATAGATTCCGATTTTCAAAAAATACAGTGATGAATAAAATTTTACCTGCCATAGAATCCTTACAAAGAATTAATTCGAAAAGGTTCAAAAATTATAAAGTAATTATTTAATCGTTGACAATATTGTAATCATAATTATTTATAGAGTTCATGATTTGGATGTCTCATTTTTATCTTTGGCACTTGCTGCATCTGTTTTTTTGTTCTCTATTACATGTATTTCGTCTAATATACATTTCATTAGAGAATCTACTTCTGTTGTAGTAAAGTTCGTACCTCTATCGCATTTCTTATCCATTTTCAATATTTTTGCATTTGACAGAAACAAATAAACAAATTCAACTGACAGGTAGTAACTTTGATTTACGTTTGCACTTTAAAATTGTTTTTTGTCTTCTTCTACATTATAGAAATAATCAAAAGCGTACGTTTGTTATAAGTTCATGCAAATTTAGGGATATTTTTATTGTATTGCCAATTCGAGTTAATCGTTGGTTAGTTAATCAGTTAAAAAAATTGTCAAGAAGTACTCACTTCTATTTAATCATGATTAAAAGATGTGATTAATTTAACAGTAGATTATCTAATCAGTCTTTTAATCAGAAGCAAAAGTACCGGCCCAATTAATATTACATTATTTTGTAATAAATTTTTAATTTTGATACAGAATATGATAAATAAAATATTAAATTTTGTTTTATACTGTCCCCTTCTCCCATATAGATAATTCAGAACCACTCGACGCAGTGGTATTTTCATTTGAACGCTGCTCACTGTTGCTCAATTTGTTTACAAATAGTCTAGTTCATAAACAACCATCTAGCAGTTAATTTGTCTGATCTATGGGGACATATAAATTACTTCCTAATTAGTAAATATTCGCAAACTACAATTTCGGCAATATTGCAACAGGAATCAATCTTAATTAAGATTGAAAGCTAACAGCACACGTAGAGACCATGTACAAATGTTTAATTTGAGGAATTCAATCTATATTTGTTGATTACTACATAGGCGCCGGGTTTGTGTTTTGGTCGTGGGTATATATGACATATAGAGTTTATTTCTTGGAGTTGATATTCACGTCATTAATCGTAATCGTGTGATTCAAATCGTTGGGGGAGAAAGAAGATTGATCAGTGGCAGATTTGACCGGGAGTGATTTTGATCTAATTACGTTAGGGTAAGAACTAGAGTACATCACAATTAGTGAGCAAATTTCTTTCAGGTAGAGAACATTTTGGTTTTTACAGAGGGTGATTTTGTAGTACTTAATTAAATTAGAGCAAGAATTACAGTAATTTATAAAAAGTGAATAACAAAAACACAAGAATTTTAGTATCTCCCAACCCAAATTTGTCATCAAAAAAGTATTAAATTTTAATATTGAGAAAGAGGTACTCTAATTTATTCAATGTACCTCCAATAAAACCTCGGCAAACTATTATGATCTCTCCACAGTGTTTGATTGTACATTTGTTGTAGCTATAAGAACAGTATTAACGTTTTTTAGATTTTATTCTGTCGCTTTATTATCTAACTTTTATTTATTTTCAAAATCTATAACCCCATATCAAAGTTTTGTAAAGTTAAAATAAACCATACAACATTATTACACCAAAAATTGTGTTGCCAAACGCGAAATATCCCAAAAAAACTCACTTTTGTACCCAAAATATTGTTTTTGGGAAATAGTGTACATTGATAGATCTCAACACGCTGATTTCAAAATTTCAAACGGAAATTAAAATATCTTTTTTCGTTCCTGAGATATTTGCTGTCAAATTTGCACCTCAAAAAAGTGTGTTTTTGGCTATATCTTTAAAATAGATAGAGATACAATCTCAACGATTATACCAATCGATTCTACGGGAAAAGTTACATAAAGAAATGTTTTCACCGCATATACGTTCTTTGGAACAATTAGGTGAAAATGAGAAAATCGGAAAAACCTAAATTTCAAAATTTCTCCGATGAACTTTTTTCTCCGAAACTTTTCATTTTCAAGACTTAAGTAAATATCGATGCGCTGATTTCAAATTTGAAACCGAATTGAATGATCTCTTACCGTTCTCGAGATATTCGCATTCAAATTTGTGTTTTGGCAATTCCTAAAAAAACAAGTTTTTTAGGTATACCTCTTTAAAGGTTAGGTTTACGACTTCGGCGACGGCACCAATCGGGCAAAATTACATAAGTATACCAATTTTTAGATTTTTATTCCCAAAGGATATAAATTATATATAGGAAAAACTGAAAATATGCAGTTTTTAATTTTTACAAATAACTTCCAAGTATTTTCCTTTTCGATCTTTTTTTAATTATTTATTTACATTATTAATGTTATGTAAGAATAATAACACCCCTAGAAATTTTACAGTGGGTACCCGAGCCTATGGATTACAATGACTATTGACTGGATAATTTGCAGAATTAGGTAAATTAAATTGATTGCTTTACAACGAGCATGCACAAAGTGATTAACTCTAATTAATAATATACCGGTTTTAATTAACTATTTGTCTATGCTATATATTAGCTTAAAGCAGAAAAAATACGTTCCGTTTTCCATTTATGTGTTCATTTGTGCATTACATATTTGTTTTTGTTTTTGTGAATAAAGTAGTAGATCAATAAGTCAATGGATATATTTAATAATCACATTTATATTTTTCGGTAAATAATAATTTAAAAATTAAGTGGAAATGGACATAAATATGTCACATTTATTAAAATTACAATTTAAATTATTCAGTCAATATTTTAATTAGAGAATTGTTGAACTCTATGCGTCGATTTATTATAAATCAAAGTGGTCCCATTTATATTGTAATTTATATTTCAGTGTCGTTAAAATTCACCTTGTTTTATTGAAATATTATTTTTTGGAATAGTTTAATCATTTTTCGACAATGTAGTATTTAATAAATAAATGTATTACTCACAGGCTTATTATCTAATGTGGTAGTGGCGTCCTTAATTTAACTCAACTAAAATTTACGAACTTATTCATTTGTTCCAGTCTTACTTCAGTTTCGAAACGGATATAAATAGAAATGGGGAAGATTTTTATATCTTTTATGTTTTTTACCTCCCGCCTATCAATATATAGATAAGGGAGGTATTGTTTTTGGTCAAATTTCTCGAGTGTGAGTTTTCAACATATGAGCACGAATTAGGGTCTCTAGAATAAGATTTTACTATTTTTACCGTGATGTCTGTATGTCCGTGTGTGCGTGTGTGCGTGTGTGTGTGCGTGTGTCTGTGACGATTTTTCGTCCACGATAACTCCAACACGATACATGTAAAAAATATAATATTTGGTATTTAAGACTTATATTCAAATATGATGAACTGATTAGATTTTGACTACAATTGGTTAACCGGAAATAGTACTTTACTTGAAGCTTTAAACCGTTTTTCCTTAAAAGTACCTCTAAATACCATTTTTTCGCAAATTACGTTATTATTAAACAAAGGATTTTTTAATTTTCTACCAGTTTGTATAGTTACTTTTTATATATAACTTCCAGTTAAACAAAAATATATTTATAAATTATATTAATTTTACACATCGTTCAGGCTGAATAATTTCTGTAAAACAAATGAATTATTCATATTTGACATATACAGTTGTCAAGTTTGACGAAATTTAAAAAGATTTTATCTCTTGCCAAACCAACGTATTAGGTAAGGGTATACAGAGTGAATACCAGAATACTAGAAACTTTAACATATGTATGTACTTCGTATAATTCAAAAATGATTACCCGTAATATGTTGAAATTTTGTATATGGGATTGCTATAACATGTCGTTGTGAACCTTCCTTATTTATTGCTATTGGCTGTGACACTTCACTTGAAGGGTTTTTTAGAATTTCTCGCATGAATCAAAAACGATTTGCCGTATATTGCTGAAATTATGTATGTGGAACTGCTACTACATCTAAATTTGCAACTATATTTTTTGTTGCAATTAGCAGTGATACAACGGCACTATGCTCGAAGGGTTTTCTGATACCACATACACCCCATCATTTTTAGCTGTTTTCCCATGTTAATATTCTATGTCAAAGTTTCTAGACTTCGGCCTGTACAGCACACAAATAATAAAAATAATATCCTATACATTTCGTAGGGATAAGAAATCCCCATTAGTTGCATTACCCAAATATGAAAACACGGAAGAAATCTTTTAAGAAGAAAAATTATAACGAAATTTCAATGGTCGGTAGTATGTTATTTAATCGAGTGGACACAAGATTAAGGCAAATCATGGGTGTAAATTCTTCTTTTGGTGGGGTTTCAGTAATTTGCGTCGGGGACTTACATCAACTTCCGCCAGTTATGGATACTCATATATTTAAATTGTCTAAAAAGCATGAAATGCATAAATTTTTTGATACAAATCCGCTTTGGGATGAATTTAATTTTTTTGAATTAACTCAAATTATGAGACAAAAAAATGATTTTGATTTTATTACCGCATTAAATAATATGGCATTAGGTAAAATGACCCCTCATGATATAAATTTAATATCATCTAGACAAGTTGAGGAATGTGAAGTACCAGAAGAAGCTATTAGATTATACGTTGAAAATAAGCATGTAGAGACATACAATATTTCAAAAATAAATAAAAAAGTTGGGGACAAATACATATGCGAAGCAAAAGATACAATACTAGGTAAAATTAATGAACAATCAAAATTATCTCTATTAAATTCATTAAAACATAAAAAATATTCTGAAGTTAATGGCTTACCGCATCAAATATATTTAAAAGTTGGCATAAAATATATGATAACCAGCAATATTGATGTAGAAGACGGTTTAGTTAATGGCAGTTGCGGGGTGCTGCAAAATATTCAATTTAAAGAAAATACAAAAGAACCTTATATTTTATGGATAGATTTTCAATCAAAAAAGGTTGGGGTTAAAGCTAGAGAGCAATACGCTAATATAATTAAAAGCAATGATATATCTTCTAAATTAACGCCAGTTGTGAAAATTGCCATTAATCTAAATATATCAAATAAAACACAATATCCTGTTATCAGAAAACAGTTTCCTGTAATACCAGCTGAAGCTTTAACAATTCATAAAAGTCAGGGGCAGACGTATTCTAAAATTTGTGTTGATTTTAACAATATAAAAAGAATAACTCGTTCCATGTTGTACGTTGCTATTAGCAGAGTGACATCTTTAGCGGGATTATATATTTTAGGAAAATTTAAGTGTCCAAATAAAAGCGTCACAGAAGATTATGTACATACAGAGTTACATAGATTACGTACTGAAAGAGAAATTAAATGGGAGGTAGAGGATATACTAAAATATACTGGAATAAAATTAATATATCAAAATTTATGTTCATTTAAAACAAAAATTTTAAATGTTAAAAGTGACAGCTGGTATGAAAACGGAGATGTATTAATATTTTCTGAAACACTACTAAAACCAGAAGATATTGTAGATATAGAAAATTATAACATAATTTATAGATCAGATTCAGTAGGTATTATACGTGGTACTATTTGTTTGGCTAAAAATAATTGTAATATTACAAATTTACAATTCCAAATTGAGTCCGATAAAAAGTCTCATATAGAACTCATTTCTTTCATAATTGGAGATATAAATATTATCACTGGCTATAAATCTCCTGGGGTAAGTCAAAAAATGTTTGAGAGAAACTTTCATCAAATTTTAAATAAAATATCCTTTCAAATGAATACAGATAAAGTTATTCTTTTTGGAGATTTCAATTATAATTTATACAATGATGAAAATAAATATTTAAAGAAATTTCTACACCAATTTGAATTTTTATCTAAATTATCACCAAATGTAAGTACAACAAATTTTAATACCCAAATAGACGTTATTTTCTCTAATTTAAATAATATAATATGTGGAGTATATGAAACATATTTTTCATATCATAAACCGATTTACATTATTATAAGGAATAATAATGAAATTAAAATTAAAAGTGAAGAAGAAGATAATAAAGATATAAGTCCCATAATATTTATTGAAAATGAACGTTCATTTGATACACAGAATATAAATAACTGTACACTACAAATTGCAAGTAGCACATTTCTTATGTCTGTTAATAATGCACTTTCAGAAATTTATAATATTGATATTAATTTATCAAATAACGAATTTCGAATAAATTTACAAATGATTTTTAACAGATTTGAAGATTTTATATATGTTATTAATAACGAAATTTCTTCAACTGACAGTGCTGTGTTCAGAAATCAAACTATTGATGCACACCGAAATAACAATATTTATTCAGCCCTACAAGATAAGGCAGTAGTTTTGCGTGCCAAAGGCGATGGTTCATGTCTTTTTAGATCTCTTTCTCTTTGTCTTTTTGGAACAGAAATGTTGTATCCTTGTATTCGCCTCTCATGTTGTTTTGCATTTCTTACCTACTTTAATTACTTTGAACATTCAGATCGTATGAATTTTCTATATGAATATGCCAGTATGCAAAGTTTAATACACGAAACAGCTTCTGAAAACTCTTGGGGTCATGCCGCTCATATCAAGGCTATTTCTGTAGTTTCAAAACGCGATATATATTTATACCAAGCAGTAAAAGTTAATGATATATATTATAATATTTCGTTTGCAGAACTGGAACACTATTTCAGCAATGGCATGATACAAATTATGCATTTATTATATTCTTACAATATTGATGAGGAAAACTTTAATGAAGAACATGTAACAACCGAGAAAAAACCAATAGCAGTACTTCTCACTGATCCTGGAACTAATGCTAGTCATTATTCAGCTGTTATACCAAAAAGTAATGAATATTGTTTAATAAAACCCAAATTTCGAGGTGATATACATGGAAATCAAAATGATTACGTAGTTATAGATAATATAGACATAACTTAGAATAATATAAATTAAAATATATATGTTTGAAATTTTGTTAATATTATAATAAATACTTATATAAGATTATAAAAACTGTTATACCCTAGAAAATAAATGACATACAATATTGTTGTTGAAAATTTGTTATTAGTAAGAAAAAATAAATTAAAGTTCAAGCAAATGTATATATACATATGTCGAATTAAACTAAAAATTGTTATGCCAAAAATAAGTGTTTCTTTTTGTAATATTAAGTATAAATGTAAAATTTTAAGTATGAATTCAGGTAAAAATTTTCTGAATTATTATAACAAACTAATTTTATAACCCCAAATTTGTACGAAAAAAAAATTATAGAATATTTCACTACAATGGCGGGAGGTAATGTGTTGGACACATCAGATTTTTTTATTTCTTGTTGGTAAAGATTAAGATGTCTACTGGGTATCTTAAAACCTTTCGAAAGTATTGATCACATTCTTAGGTTAGGAATGTTTCTACGTTAGACAATTTTATTCTTTATACCTTCGTTAATTTTAAATATATCTTTCCTAGTATGAGAAAAAGACGATAATGTTTATGTAATATTATACGGTAACTCTATTTTTAATAGTATAGCGATGCCAAGGTCACGGGCGACGTCACAGACAGGTCGAGACGCGTTTTAGTCACTCTTCTATTAACAACGCTGCTATTGTTCTGTCGCATCGAAGGTGCGAGAATATTCCAGAATTTAATTGCTCTACTATTTAAGCCTGAGCATAATCCTTATTGTCTGTATTTTAATATTATTTAAGTTGAATATAGATTATTTTTTTCTTAAATTTAAAAATATTTCGGCTGCAGCGCATTTTGGTTACTATGATGCAACAGATTTTATAAGAAAAAAAAATGTCTAGCACTGTCAAATTGTTGAAACTTTGTTCTACGAGACGTAGAAACTAATGACAAGTTTTTAAATTTCCTAAAGTTTTATTATTTTATTAAAGTTTATTCATTTAAAGTTTGCTTATATTAGACAAACTGTATCACATGTTTAAAACAAAATTACAAAAATATATTATTAGAGAGGCAAAGTTGCATCATTTTCCTTCAAGATAATATCAATTTTGTATCAATTATTATAAAAATTATTACATATTTAACGATATTAAGAAACATCATTTCTCGTAAAATCTTGCGGATACTTGCTTGTGGAACTACTTCCATCTACACCAAACTACTAAGTTCCACCCCTGTACAAAAACGCAAAAAAGTTCATTATTTCGTTCGAACATAAATTTGATATATTTGATGTTAATTAGTCAAAGATTAAGCGTTGCATAAGAAAATAAAAACAAAATTAATCCACTTGGCTTCAAAACTTCAACAACAAACATTTTAACTGCCATGAACTTATGCGACTTTGTAATTAATGTACCAGTGTATTGCATACATTACATGTTCTACGTTCTAGTTACATTTAACTAAGAAGAAAGAGTAAATAAAACTACATTAAAGTACTTTAATTACTTCTCTTCCTTATTATTATAACAAACTCCCATGTAAGATACATCATTTGTTTTTGAATGTACTATAATCCTGAAAGATAAATGTTCATCTTTTTATGTTTTTATTGCGAGGCATTAACATATGACTTTATGAAAGTAATGTTTTTGTTTTTAAATTTGAAAATAATAAAAATAAAAAATACATATTCATAAAGTTTGACTTATATTTGATTGTTACCTCTTAAAAAATCGACTTTTGTTTTATTGTAAAATTCCATACAAATATAGTTTCACAAAGAAAAGGATGAAATTTTAATATTAAAATTTTATTTTTTGCTTTTATAGCTCATTAAATTTCAATAGTAATACCTATCGCCTATCATAAGAAAATTTTTTCTCGTTCTTTGACAAGCTTTATTTTCTTTTTAACGAAGCAGATTGTCATCGTAGTGTCTTTATACACGACTTTCAGCTTTTTCTTGTCTATGGTCTATAATAGAAGAATATTTCCTTGCACATAATAGCAAACTAATAAACTTCTACTTAGAAACTTTCTGTTTTCGCAAACAATCTTAACAAGCGTTGAGTTTGTAAACCAATTTTCCAGTTATAATTAAAACAATTTTAAGCTCATCATTTATGAAAAAATTCTAATTAAAAGTGTTAATATTCATGACAAATCATCGACAATTTTTTTTACGAAATTATTTGGATTGTTAAATTTAATTACTTTACAATTTATATGAATGATTCGAGTAATAGTAAACTGATACATTTATATAAAATTCTGTATTCTGTTTTAACTATATTGGACAATATGTAGATGTACGTATTCAATTATACGCAATTTGTAATATGAATTAAATATTGGTTTTCATATGTAATTGTAATCATTACCTTAATATAGTACCTGCATATATTAATATCAATATTTTATTAATAGAAATATATGTATAATACACAGATGCGTATTTAATTAAATAAATATATATTTTAAAATATAAATAAATTATAAAGGCACTCTTTGTAGTTTTATAGTTTTGCTCTAAACTTATGAGGAGAGAGAGTATCATTTTTTTTTAATCGCAAGTTAGAGTCCTATGTTCTGCACAATCTCACTAACTCAATTTTCAATTCGTCGTGACACGTTTATACCTGCGGATAATTAATCTCGAACCTTCTAGAGTCTTCCAAACTCTATAAAATTCCGAACAGCGGAGTCGCTTTTATCTCACTCACTAAAGAGTGGAACTACCTGACCAGACTGGTTAGCCGCGATGACTCATCGGCAGAGTCAGGCTCTTTACATTACAATAGTCAAAAGCTAAATCTGCTGTAAAATGTGCTCTGGTTTCTGCAGGCCAAGAATTAGAGCACACTCTGAATCGTGCTCCAATTCCCGGCCGGTATATTTATATTTCGAAAATTTAAAATTTTTATTAATTTACAGTCTTGAAAATGTTCTCGTCTTGATCTAGAATAAGAAAGTTTTATCCTGATAATCTAGACAAGATAAGAGTCTAGAAAGTTTAGATCTAGACCGTATTGCACTATATGAAATGTCTCTTATAATAATTTGTAGTTTTTACATTTAAAAACTGAATTTTATTCTCACAGCGTGTTGCCTAGTAGATATTTTTCAATTTATTTTTTACTTTCTGTAATAGAATAAATATCATAAAAAAACTAGCTGCCTGATCAGTTACACTTTTTGTTCTGTGACACACGAAACCCGCGTGGAATATATTATATTTTCGCTTCCGGCATTGCAGTTAGAAATTTCAAGATTTTCATTATTAAAATACCTCCTGTTTCGAGTGATAATCAAATATTGTTACTCCTTGTTTAAAAACGAACAAAAATTTTAATTAACTTTTTCAAACTACGGGTATATTCTGACAATTTTAGAGATATATAAAAAGATAATTTCAAATTTTTCTTGCGAATTTCAAGTTTTTTTGAATATTTTTTACCTGCAGTTTTAATCAGCTAGAATATTAAAGTAGTTGAAATGAGTAACTGAAACGTCAGAAACAGTTGCGTTGAAAGATTAATCTGTAAAAAGCATATGAAAATATTCAGAATATTCAAAAGGGACAGACATTAAAAATTGAAATTTAAAATTAAGCACATGGTATAACACGTTTACTGTCCAGGTCTGCAGTAATATTAAATATTTCAAATCATGTAGGGGTGCACAAACTAGTTCAGAAGAAGAGTCTATAAATTCACTGCGATAGTTATGTATCAAGTATAAGTTAAAATTATTAAAATGATATTAAAATTTCATAAGTCATAACATACAGATTTGTAAATATTTTCACAATATTTTAAATGGATTTTGACAGATAAATGTTCCCAACTTCATTCAGCAGTTTCCATATTTCACATATATATCCCTAGATTACACTCTGTTATTTTTTAATTAAAAATTTTAAGATTTTTATTAAATAAGTAAAGCAAAGTATAAAAAATATTGTACTATACTCATTTTATAAGACGTATTGTTCTATTCGTGGAACAATATGCAGTCTCATAAAACTTTTATAATAATATACTATAATTTTTCCTGCTTTATTCATAACAGCTATTTATGCAATAAGTTAGGAAACAAAGGTGGTTATTTAATGCTGACACCCAGGGGGGCACGCGTGGCCAGAGCCACCTGCGACCTGCTGAGCGCGAGCGTGAAGGGAGTGACGCTGAACCACGCGGCGTGCGCGGCGCACTGCCTCGTCATCGGCAACGGCTACCGCGGCGGCCGCTGCATCGACGGCGTCTGCCACTGCAGGAAGTGAACCACGGAGGCCATGGGTTCCGACTACGGGGGGGCTTCAGGAGGAGTCAGCCTGGGGATGGGGGCTTCAGGAGTACACGGGGGGGCTTCAGGAGTCAAGATGGGGATGGGGGTTTCAGAGCTACACATGGGGGCTTCAGGAGTCAACCTGGGGGCTTCAGGAGTCAACCTGGGGATGGGGGCTTCAGGGCTACACAGGGGGGTTTCAGGAGTCAACCTGGGGATGGGGGCTTCAGGACTCAAGATGGAGGCTTCAGGAATCAAAATGAAGGCTTCAGGAATCAAAATAATGGCTTCAGGACTCAAAATGAAGGCTTTAGGACTGAAAATGAAGACGCCAGGACTCAAAATAATGGCTTTAGGCCTCAAAATGAAGGCTTCAGGAATGAAAATGAAGGCTTCAGGACTGAAAATGAAGACTTCAGGACTCAAAATAATGGCTTCAGGACTTAAAATGAAGGCTTCAGGACTCAAAGGAGCATTGTTTTACATCAGTAATAAAGCCCTGAATTCATGTTATTTTTAAAGATTTATTGTACCTTCTTCCATTTTTTAGTAATTAACTATTACCCTAAAATGGGTGAGAATTATACCCTTTATAATATTATCGGTGAATTTCTTGTATCAAAGTACCTATGTATATCAGTGGCACAAGAATTAGAGCATTCTAAAGTATGTGCTCTAGTATTTTTTTTCTTGTAATTTTATATTTTGATTTTGGTCATTGTAAGAAATTTTGCCCCCAAGGAAATTTTGGAATAAAGGCGCCCGTGAGTCCCCACACTTTATTTATTATACACTTTTCTCCTCTTATGTACTAATTACTATATTATAATAATTACTTGTTAAGTATCAATAAATATACATATATACTTTATCATAAAGTGTGGTTTATTTTAATTATTAATGAAAACCTGATACATCGTTTCTTGTTTATATGGTCAAGATCAGGTCTAGTCATTCAAATTATTTTTTCTACAGCTATCGAAACATGTTAACATTTTTATTCTAATACCAATGCAAATTTTTTTTCCCATTTGTTAGGTTACCATGGCACCATGCGCGAAGTACCTAGGAAAAAGTTTTTCACGTTGATGGAAATCATTTCTTCAGTAAATTAATATAGATAAATAAAAATATTATAATTATTGATGAAAATTGGTTGTATATTAAATCAACAATTAATAAAATGTTTCACAATATTTGGAAACATACTAAAAAATATATAATGGATTCGTTCATCATTTTAATAATAGAAATTTCGTGATGTCGTTTTTAGAACGGTAAATATTCGGTTGCATATATCCTAATAAATACGTATTATTTTGTTTGATGTTTGTAGTGCGTTACTAAATTCAATTTTCTTCAACCGTACCAATCCTATATTGAAAATTTTGTAATACCCCTGGAAATGTTATAAATATTTATGCCAAAAAATGTACAAATCCAAGATCCAAATTCGAGAATTTAAAATTGAACCATTGTATTAATGAAGAGAAACCAATTTTAGCTGCAGAAGGATCTCATTTGTAATAAGAATTATATTCATTATATTTTTATTGAAGCTTTATTTTTGTTTGAGTGTTATTAATGACTCGATTCAGAACAAATATGTAAGCCCTACAGATCCTTCAAATCTATAGATAATTAACAAAATCGCAACGAAAGCAGCCACTCTTATGTATAATTAATCAACAAAAATTGATGCGTTTTTGCCATTTTTTTACAGATTTTCAGATTTGTTCAGTTTTAGAAGTGTAAGAATTAGTGATTCTGTGAGACGACATTTTTCTTTCTCCCGTATTGTATAATTTTAAATGTAAAACATTTTATCTCGTTTATTTCTCGTCCCCAATATTATTATCTCGTCTCGATCTCAAATCTTGTCGAGATTTGTCGATATTTTAAGCTTTGTTACGCATGCCACTCTGTAAAGTAGTTGTTAAAAAGAAAAAAAAAATTGTAATAAATATTTTTTTTTAAATAAATTAACATCAATGTTGCGTATTTCCCACAATCGTGGGTTAAAGCGTGAAAAATAATTTCTCACCCTTTTTGCCCACACTGCGCATGTGCAGTGTGGGAAATATAATATCTCACAGTAATTGAAAACACTACGCAAGCGTGAGGTTACATACACCATATTGTTTCTTATGTCAAATAGTTTTCATCAGGGCATGTAACCGAAAAAAATACTGGTTAACGGTTAACCCTTATAGAGAACGTTATAATAATAACGGTTTTAGTTCGAAAACCGGTTTTTGAAAATTGGAAACCGGTTTAAACCGGTTAATATATCGGTTAAAAAATAATTAAAATTAATTAAAACAAATTAATTATAAAAATTTGATTAAAAAAATAGAGAATAATTAATTAAAAATTTTTTTTTTAATATCATCTGAGAAAAATATCACAATTAAAAAAAAGCAATTTAATTAATGAATATTTACAAAAATTCCCGTAATATATTCAGAAAAACGCAGGTCACTTTTCAATTTTAAACTTGCCTGTGTTGACAAAGGCTGTAATTATTTGGGACTTTTTAAGTAACCTTAACGGCCAAAGAAACTACCTACATTTATGACTCTCCAATAAAATGTTAATTGTAAAAACTGTGATGACTCATGTTCAAATACAAATAGAGAACACAGATATAAAAAAAATATATTAAAATTTTTCCTCGCTAAATGATATTAAAATAAAGGTTAATGTTCGCTAAAACCGGTTTATTTTTTTTTTTGGTTAACGGTTACCGGTATTTTTGACCTGAAAAATATCGGTTAAAATTACGGTTAAAGTTCGCAATTTTTGTTTACATTTAATACCAAATACGACGTACTTCTGACAACTTTTCTCCAGAAACAAAAGCCTGTTGACATGATTTTTGACATTTTTGCACGCCAAACATAGTCGAGTACTTACATTTGATACCAAGCACGACTTATTTTAGCTGAAATCAAAAGACATTCGACAAGGATTTTTTTGTCATTTCTACACGCCAGCCCTCATCAAATAATCCTTTCATTTGATACCAAACACGAGTTACTTCTAAAATATTTTAGCAGAAAACAAAAGATAATCGACATGGAACATTTTGAAGAATACAACGGGCGTGATCTTGAGTAATAGTACACTTAAGTTGTGTACTTTTAAAGTGCTATTAGTTTGTGTCTTATATATTAACTTTTATTATTCCTTTTACATCTGTGACTGTATTATTTACGAGATTATAAAAGTATATTATCCTATTATTTCGGCCCTCTACATTACGGGAAAAATACTGATATTCGATTTTGTCATTTGTTTAAGCCTACTTGATTGCAATTTTAAACACCTGATAAAATTTGTTATAAACGATATTTCTCTGAAACTAATGATCGGATTTGAAAAATAAAAAAACTGTTGAGAAGAGAATTGAAAGGCCTTTCGAACTGTGTCATGTTTGACACTCTTTTCCATTTAAAATTTTTGAGGTGCAATCCACCCCCATTTTAGGGTTGAAGTTATGCCATTGGAACTAATCCATTCAGGTGTTCCCCCTTTATACTAAAAATGATGTGTTCGAGCGATTTTTGCAAAATTGATGTTAAGTGGCCAAAAATTGCGCTGATAATTTTCATTGAGCCACCCTGTATATAGAAGGTGGAAATAATAATAATATAAGAAACAGTTAATAAACAAATAATTAGGACAAATGAACTTTATCTAAACAAAAGGATGTCTGTAAAACAATTGATAGTTGTTAATTGGACCACGAACCTTGGCCTACAACGGAAATGATGACCGGAAGTACTTATATTTGGAAATTTTGTTTTGATAATTGATATCTACAGGGTGTCCCATTTAAGATACGAATGCATTGGTATCTCGAGAACCGTAAGAGCTACGAGGTTGGTTAAATTAGACAAAAGTTGCCCCGTTAGGAGGCTATTTTAATAGTGTTTTGTTATTTGCGAAAAAATGCATAGGTCACTAGATATAGGGGAAAATGTAAATTTAGCGATTTTCTTTTTTTGTTTTTACTTTCTTATATGAAATAATACGAGATTCTGGTTTGCACTTTCTTGAGGCACTTTTGTATGGTGAATTTGCAGAAGTACTCAATATTTTTTTATATCTAACCATTTACGAGTTACTGATAGCAACTTTTATTTTTCATATGGAGGTCATATTAAGCTATGGTATTTTTAAATAGCGATTTTTTTTAGCTTTACAATGATATAAAACAGTAACACTTTATTTTTATAATTAACAGAAAAATTAACAAAAATTGATTATTTATACTAAAATTCCATTGAAAAAAGTAAATTAAAGGCTGCAGTCTAAGAAAATAACTATTTCATAACATATATTGCAACAAGTTTATTTAATTAAAGTTAAAAATTCAAAAATAATTTGCGAAAACTTCACAATAAATTTAGTGAAATTCTTCCACAGCAGCCTTCGATTTACTTTTTTCTAATTAAATTTATTATTAAGTTTTCGCAAATTATTTTTGAATTTTTAACTTTAATTAAATAAACTTGTTGCAGTATATGTTATGAAATAGTTATTTTCTTAGACTGCAGCCTTTAATTTACTTTTTTCAATGAAATTTTAGTATAAATAATCAATTTTTGTTAATTTTTCTGTTAATTATAAAAAGAAAGTATTACTGTTTTATATCATTGTAAAGCTTAAAAAAATCGCTATTTAAAAATACCATAGCTTAATATGACATCCATATGAAAAATAAAAGTTGCTATCAGTAACTCGTAAATGGTTAGATATAAAAAAATATTGAGTACTTCTGAAAATTCACCATACAAAAGTGCCTCAAGAAAGTGCAAACCAGAATCTCGTATTATTTCATATAAGAAAGTTATAAGCAAAAAAAGAAAATCGCTAAATTTACATTTTCCCCTATATCTAGTGACCTATGCATTTTTTCGCAAATAACAAAACACTATTAAAATAGCCTCCTAACGGGGCAACTTTTGTCTAATTTAACCAACCTCGTAGCTCTTACGGTTCTCGAGATACCAATGCATTCGTATCTTAAATGGGACATCCTGTATATTCGCAAATATATTCCAAACCATATCGAAATAAAAATTAATATCTTTTCTCATCTCCAAGTAATTTACAATCATAGTTAATCATGAAAACTAACAATATTTAGATTTGCACCTTAAAATTTTGATTTTACAGCCAAAAAAATCCAAAATGACCCATTTTTCGGTGAAAAATTTTGGTTTTTTAAAATAGTCCAAATTGATAGTCGCCGATGAGCTGATTCTAAATTTTCAAACCGAATTTAATTATCTCTTCCCATTCCTGAGATATTAGGCTTCAAAGTTGCACCTCAAAAAAGTGTGTTTTTTGACTATATCTCTAAAATGGGTAGAGATACAGTCTCAACGATTATACCAGTCGATTCTACGCACAAAGTTACATAAAGAAATGTTTTCTTCGCATATATGTTCTTTGGAACGATTTGGTGTAAAATGAGAAAAAAGAAAAAACCGGAATTTCAGTTTTTCGCTGGAGAACTTTTTGGGTCCAAATCTTTTCATTTTTCAGACTTAAGTAAATACAGATGCACTGATTTCAAATTTTCAAACCGATTTCAATTATCTCTTACCGTTCTCGAGATATTTGGGTTCAGAGTTGGAACTGAAAAAAACCGTTTTTCAGGAATATCCCTGAAATGGGTCAAGATACGATCTCGACGACTTCACCAATCGATTATAAGGGCAAAATTACATAAGTGTACCAATTTTCAGATTAATATTCCAATGGATACAATTTTTAGAGCGAAAAAACGAAAATCGCGAAAATCGAAAAATCGCCTGATGAACCCCTTGCGATTTTTTTCGATTTTTGACGATTTTCGTTTTTCCTCTATAAAATTTGTATCTATTGGAATAAAAATCTGAAAATTGGTACAAAAATGTAATTTTGCCCGTAGAATCGATTGGTGAGGTCGTCAAAGTCGTATCTGAACCCATTTCAGAATTATTCCTGAAAAACTGTTTTTTTCAGGTCTAACTTTGAACACAAATATCTCGAGAACGGTAAAAGATAATTGAAATCGGTTTGAAAATTTGGAATCAGCGCATCTGTATTTACTTAATTCCAGAATATAAAATATTTTGATGACAAAAAGTTTCCAAGCGAAAAATTGAAATTCAGGTTTTTTCGTTTTTCTCATTTTTCACCAAATCGTTCCAAAGATCGTATATGCGGAGAAAACATTTCTTTATGTAACTTTGCGCGTAGAATCGACTGGTGTAATCGTTGATACTGTATCTCTACCCATTTTAGAGATATGTTCAAAAAACACACTTTTTTGAGGTGCAACTTTGAGGCCAAATATCTCAGGAATGGGAAGAGATAATTAAATTCGGTTTGAAAATTTAGAATCAGCGCATCGGCGACTATCAATTTGGTTTTTTCAAAAAAATCATTAAATTTTACCTAAAAATGGGTTTATTTGGGTGATTTCACACCCTGGAATGGGTTTAAAGTGCTTAACAATGATTTAGGTGTTCATAATTAAAAAAATAAGTTTAATACGATTATGTGTTGCATTTTATACCCAAAAATGAGTTGAAAAGTGTCTAAACATATTGTATAGTACATTTGGAAATTTGTCACACCTTAAAATGGGTAAAAAGGAACCCAAACCTGACCTAAAATTGGGTTTAAAGGGTGTCAACAATCAAAAACCAAAATTTTGGACTCATACATGGGTATTTTTGGAATATTTCAGCTGTATATGAAAAATTTTACAGTAAAAACCTAAAAGTTGTAACTTTTTATATTCAACTGTAATTAGAAATTACTAAAAGTTAGTTACAAACAGGGAACCGAAATAAATACTGGTTAACGGTTAACCCTTATAGAGAACGTTATAATATTAAAGGTTTTAGTTCGAAAACCGGTTTTTAAAAATTGGAAACCGGTTTAAACCGGTTAATATATCGGTTTAAAAAATTATTAACATTAATTAAAAAAAAAGTAATTATAAATATTTGATTAAAAAAAATTATAGAATAAATAATTTAAAAAAATAATAAAAAATTACCATCTGAGAAAATATAACAATTAAAAAAAACAATTTAATTAATAAATATTCACAAAAATTCCCGTAATTTATTCAGAAAAACGCAGGTCACTTTTCAATTTTAAACTTGCCTGTGTTGACAAAGGCCGTATTTATTTGGACTTTTTAAATAACCTTAACGGCCAAAGAGACCTACATTTATGACTCCAATAAAATGTTAATTGTAAAAACTGTCATGACTCATGTTCAAATAGAAAACACAGATATAAAAAAAAAATATTAATTTTTTTTCTCGCTAAATGATATTAAAATAAAGGTTAATGTTCGCTAAAACCGGTTTATTTTTTTTTGGTTAACGGTTACCGGTATTTTCGGCCTGGAAAATATCGGTTAAAATTACGGTTAAAGTTCGCAATTTTCGTTAAAAATATCGGTTACCGGTTTTTATTACCCGGTTTTTTTAACCGGTTACATGCCCTGGTTTTCATGCATGTATTTTTGTTCTAACGGTTAAAAGTGTGATCGTAGAAAAAGTATAGTGTGCCACTCGTGCAGAATAGCCTATTTCCCAACTTGTGCGATTCCAACACTCGACTTCGTCCCTTTCTGCACTTGTTGCACAATACACTGAGAAAAATGTATATTTAAAAAAATATATTAAAAATGAATATTTTAACTATAAATATAAACATATTTAAATGTAATAACCAAATTTTTATCTCAATTATGCAGGTATTTTAAATACAAATATATATTTATTCTTAAATAATATATTTTAAACATAAATATCTATATATTAATCCTTGCTGTACGTATATTTAAAATATTTATTTTAAAATCTAGATATATTTAATTCTGATTTATATTTTAACGGTAATAATATTATATTCTAAAGATGGCAATACTGTATTTTGACTATTGAAGGCAGGGGAAGTACCTGCCATGTTTATTTCGGTATCTCGGTCATAACTGCGTCGTTTACTGGCTTATGGCTTATGGTAGTTTTGTAGTTAAAGTGTCAAAAAAGTGATATTGTTTATTGCTACATATTAATCATGTGCGACGATTTTGTAAAAAATATATTAATTGAGTGGGGATTTGCCGATTTGTGTGATACTTTTGAAGGTAAGTTGTTAGGTTTAATATAATATTTGTATACAACACATTGGTTCACATTACCTGTTAGTATTGATGATAAAAGTACATATCTAATTAATATTTCTTTAATATAAAACTTTAAACTGTAATTGTTTTTTCCTAAAAACTAATTACTCGTAAATGTCCTCTTATAAACGTTAAATTTGTTATAGATGCTGGAATAGACCAAGAGGCATTTAATTTGTTAGATGAACAATCGGCAAGGGAACTTATTCCAAAAATTGGGGTGCGGTTAAAATTTAAAAATAAATTATTAATATACAAAACTGAACAGGTATTTTTTGTGTAGAAATTTTCTATTTCCTATTATTATTACAGCAATTTTTGGTTTATTTTTTCTTATAAATGCCTTAGAGTGATAAATTTAACCTAGCAGTTCTTATCCAATCACCTTCAACGTCGAGCTCGAGCAGCACGGTTACCTGCCATCCCGGAGAAATAACGCCAACTGTTTTTGAGGAGTTAATATTTTTCAACGAAAACCAAATACCAATTCATGAACTAGTTACAGAAAAAATCGAGGAAAAAATCGAATGTGAGTATCAAGTTTTATTATAAATGGCAGACAGATAAGTTAATAATTCATTATTCACAGGTGTTGATGATACAGAAACCCTCGAAAATACTTATAAAAATACTTCAGTATTTCCAAATGTGAGTTTGTAATATTTCAGTATTTTAAAGTGTAAATCTAAGCAAAAAAAATTGTTATTTTAGGGTCTTCGAGAATTTCTAAAAACAACAGTTGACGGTAGACGACTATTGGCCAAAAAAGTTTATTTTGATTCAAAATGTAGACAAATTTTGTCAAAAATTATTGTCGATTATTTATTAAATATAAATTCTGTTAGCCGGTAAGTAACTTTTTCTGTTTCACACTTTTGTTATAATGTTATAGACCATTTTATGTACTTTTTTTATACACTGCAGCTCAATTTATAACAATCAACTCTTTGGTTTTGCTGGTTATGAATCTGTTTCCTTATTAATTTTTGTTTCTGAAATATTTGCCGTTTTTTATATTTTGTTTGATATTTATTTTTAATTTTTAGATTTTTACATTATCACTTTCTTTTTGTATAAATTTAGTAATATTAATGAATGCAAAGTTCTTGATTGAAAGAATTTACTTTGAATTTGCTTTTCATTTATGAAACTAAACATTTGGTCGTAATTTCTGTTATATTACATTTTTGGGTTGCCTACAAACATTATTAATTCTCATTTAAGGATTACGACAGAAAATTTTACAAAAGCAGCTAAAGAAATACAAATAGTATTTCCTGAAGAAGATGAAAAAACTTACTTTATACCATATAAATCAAAAACTAAGACATCACCTAGAATATTATAGCAAAGGGTCGACTTTGGTCGCGATATATAAATCATTCAACGAAAAAATCATCTGAAGAAAGTAAAAGGGAAGAAAGTATTTAATGGTAAAATTTTGTTTATTTACATTATTTATGCTAGTGATGTTAGATGATTTATAATTAACAAATTAGTTTTCATTAAAAAAAAAACTATCTTTTATGAAATTTACCGATTTTATTTACTTTACAACCGAATGGGAAATATTATGTATGTAACAATCGTTAAAAAAAATATTTAATTATTTTTACTTTATATAGTACATTTTGTTCTTTATTACATAAGAATCTACATTATATGTATATATAATTTAGTTTTTTCTATACATTGTAATAATAATTTTCAGTTTTATGTACCCAAGTGAAAAAAATATATACCAATATTATTTAATATATCTGCATTTTTAATTTTAATATCCTGTTATATTAATGGTAAAAGAAATATATTGCAATTATTAATATATAATTTTATTTCAATTTACAATCTTTGTTTAACGGTTAAATATCTAATATATTAGAGCGTAAAATTAATATTATAAGTATTATGTTCTCTAAATATTATTCTTTAATATCTTGAATATTAGTGATAATAACTAAATTTATTTATGCTTCATATACAAGTTTACTTATATGTAATATATTGTTTTTTATTCCTAATATCTAATGTTTAATATTTTCATATTTTTATCCGTAATACAGTCATATTCGTGTCACTTTTTCTGACATAAAATATATTAGACATAAATATAATTATGTTTATCGCAAATATATATTTTTCTCAGTGTATACTATTTTTTATTTACTTGCCCTTTATCAATGTCAAGTCGAGAATGACAATACTTACATTTAGTGTTTTGTTAAAACCTCGAGAAATCCTGGCGAAACGATTGAAAATTGAGAATCTCGATTTTATTTTCTCATGTCAAAGCTTTGTTTTAAAAATCATTCTCGCCTTGCTCGAGACGAGATATTTCGAGACGAGCCAAGTAAGTTTCGAGAAATATTTCACCTCACTCGAATGACTAGTAAATATTTGCGATCGTAGTTTCATTTTCGACTTGACTTCAGCAAACTTGTTTAGTTTTGCAGAAAACGATTGTTTGTGAAGTGGGTGGAAGAATAGATTTCCGTAGCTAAGTTTATAAAGCCAATATAGGTGGACTGGTGAGAGCTAGTTTTCCTTGAGTGTGAAACACCGGGTCGAAGTTCGAACTACATTACCGAAGGGCCTTTATAGCCTATCCGTAGCATAGGCGTGGAAGTGCTATTCACATGCAAATATGCTGCCTGGAAAAATGAATATTTGCTTTTAAAATATTATCTAGCGGGCCGAGCACAGCAAGTCAAACAATTCACACACGGTAACATCGTAAATCATTTAAATGCATAGCTCTGCCCTCTTGTCAACTATTATTCAAAATATTTATGCTCAACTATTTTCACAATTATTCACTTAAATATTTACCTTTCAGGTTCCATTAATAAAACTATTTACTCGTTACTCACTATCTGTGTTCAGGACCTCTCCAAAGTGCATTTATGCTGGGATGTTTATTGTTTCTAATAAATAATATAATGTAAAATGTAAAACCTGAAATATTTTCTTGGTAAATAAGAATTTTATATAATCGTAAAACCTACTGGCTTTTCAAAAAATGACATTTTTAAAATGAACTATTTGAAACTTTAATTAAATAAAAAAAATCTGATGTGTCCAACACATTACCTCTCGCCACTGTAGAAATATATTCTATATAAGTTTTTTAATACATTCAATTTAAAGTTTTAAAATTAGTTTGCTATTGCAGTTCGGCACTTCCACCTTATTAATTTTACAATATCATTACTTCATATTTACTTATTTTATCTTTTAAACTTACATCAAATTTGACATCACATGTCAAATTTTGTGAACATATGAATAACTCATCTGTTTTATAGAAATTCCTCAGCCTAAACGATATGTAAAATTAATACAATTTATATATTTTTTTCTATTTAGCTAAAAGTTATATACAAACGTAAGTGTGCAGATCGGTAGAAAATTAAAAATCTTTATATTTAATAATAACGTAATTTTCGAAAAAATTAAAGGTACTTTTTAGGAAAAACGGTTTAAAGTTTCAAGTAAAGTACTACTTCCGGTTAACCAATTGTAGTGAAAATCTAATCAGTTCACCATAATTGAATATAAGTTTTAAATACCAAATATTATATTTTTACATGTATCTTATTGGAGTTATCGTGTACGAAAATCATCACAAAATTTAAAAGAATAATTCAAATCACATTTTGTTTATATCCACTTCTTTGAAATTAAAATCATTTCAAAAATGCTGTGAGCGTAAATAAATATTGAAATTTATTTTTATAGGCCATTACTTTTGACAGAGATATTGAAATTGGATGAAGGTAGCTGCAAGGTTTATTTAAAGAAAGAAAAATAAATAATTTATGATATAAAAGGGGAAAATCTTGCTTGAAACACATAAATGTGTTCTGAAATTTACTTGCAAGTATATAAAAAGAAGAGTTTACAACGACGAAATGTAATTTTCTGCACTACGTCTCATGCGATAAGCATTGGGCAGAAATTTTATCCAAACATAAAAAAAATACAAACTCAGAGTTTAACCAACTGGAAGCTTGTATAATATAACTAAACATTTAGCAGACCGAAAACTTTAAATGTAGTAATACAAAAATGAATTTTTTATTTCAATTTGACGAAAATGATGTATTAAGTTTATTGTTTTTTATTATAATATAGACTTTAACATGTTGTAAAGACGTATATATCTAATTCTTTTCTTCTCCTTTTGGTCACAAGCATAATTTGAAAGGATAAGTTTTAGAATTTCACAAAAAATGATTTGTATGTTTATTCAGTAGACCTATAACACTTATTATTTCTTGTACAAAGTAAAGGAAGTATTGCAATCGCGAAAAACTACAATTTTCAGATTTCAACGAAAATATCTATTTAGACTCCCTCTGAATTTTGATTTTGACTACTTTCGACGTGACGTCTTAACGTACGTACCCCGCATAACTCAAAAAGTTTAGACGTAAAATTTTGAAATTCTGTTCTTTTGAATTTTTCTTATTAAAAATAACAAAGTTGGTCCCCATATTTTGAAAACCGAGAATTTTAAAATTTTTATATATGGGACTGGTATAATATAGCAATGACGAAACCTGAAAATTTTGGTACCCGGGTACCCGACATGAATACCCGGGTAGAACCGGATACTCGATAATTACCCGTTACCCGATAATTACCCGATACCCGATAATAACCTGATACCCGATAATTACCTGATACCAGGGCATGTAACCGAAATAAATACTGGTTAACGGTTAACCCTTATAGAGAACGTTATAATAATAAAGGTTTTAGTTCGAAAACCGGTTTTTAAAAATTGGAAACCGGTTTAAACCGGTTAATATATCGGTTTAAAGAATTATTAACATTAATTAAAAAAAAGTAATTATAAATATTTGATTAAAAAAAATTATAGAATAAATAATTTAAAAAAATAATAAAAAATTACCATCTGAGAAAATATAACAATTAAAAAAAACAATTTAATTAATAAATATTCACAAAAATTTCCGTAATTTATTCAGAAAAACGCAGGTCACTTTTCAATTTTAAACTTGCCTGTGTTGACATAGGCCGTATTTATTTGGACTTTTTAAGTAACCTTAACGGCCAAAGAGACCTACATTTATGACTCTCCAATAAAATGTTAATTGTAAAAACTGTCATGACTCTCGTTCAAATACAAATAGAAAACACAGATATAAAAAAAAAAATATTAATTTTTTTTCTCGCTAAATGATATTAAAATAAAGGTTAATGTTCGCTAAAACCGTTTTATTTTTTTTTGGTTAACGGTTACCGGTATTTTCGGCCTGAAAAATATCGGTTAAAATTACGGTTAAAGTTCGCAATTTTCGTTAAAAATATCGATTACCGGTTTTTATTAACCGGTTTTTTTAACCGGTTACATGCCCTGCCTGATACCCTTAAAATATCCATTATTCTTCCACATTCATCTTTTTAATATAAATTTTTGTTATGTGCATATAAATTTATTAAATGAAGAAAAAAATATTATTTTCTGGTATGGAAATAAAAAAAACATTGTTATTTTACATAACATACGAGTATATCAGCAGTATAAAATTATAAAATTAAAAGTTATTAAGGAAGTATATTTGATTTAATTATTTAGGAATATCTCATATTTCTCGCAAATATCAGCCTGGATGATGTATCTGCACTCAGTCTTGATCTTCGTGTGGTTACAATGTTTCCGGCAGCTGAAAACTGTCTTTAACTGGCAACAACAGATTTTAGGTAGATTTCGGGTAACGGGTAACGGGTAATAAACGGGTAACGGGTACATTTCGGGTAATCGGGTACTATTTTTGATACCCGGGTACATTATTATCGGGTAGGTTCCGGGTACCCGGGTACCCATCGTCATTCCTAGTATAATATCTAGTTGTGCATCTCCCTTTTTTATTGCAATCAGCAATTATTATAACATCTAGTTATGCACCTCAATTTTTTGTTCCAGTCGGCCTATGCAAAGGACAATTTACTTTTGGCAGAAACTTAAGGATAATTATAATTTATTTGGCTTTTAATTTTTGTAGAAAACATTTTATAATAAATTGATATTGACAACAACTGTCAGAATATATTTCATGAGAAATATATGTATATGAAATAAATGAAAACTAGTTTTTTAGCGATTAAAATAAGTTTCTGTAAAGCAGGAAGAAATATTGTTCATACATTTTAATAAAATTCACAAAAGATGATCCAATTTGATGGGAAGTTCGAAATGAATGGAAGTTGAAGAATCATTAACAGTAGAAAAACTCAGCAAAACTAAGAAAAAATAATATCTCTTTTAGTATTAAACTTTTACTAAGGTATTTTAAGGATTTTCACACATTAAAAATAAATATGAAAACCGTTAACTCCCTGTATTAGAACCTTTTATATAGAGCTTAGTTATTTGCAGGCGAAGTCTGATGGGAAATAGCTCTCTACAAATAGCTTATTTATTTTATTTTGGTTTACTAAGCAAATATAAGTAAGAATATAATCGATATGAGCAAAGTTTGAGTCTGGTGTTGCGGATAATTGATTTTGCAGAAGTTGATTGCATTAAATGGAGGTAAAGCATTTACAGGATAATAAATAGCCTTTGTGGGGTTAAGTGAACGGAGTGCAGGATACAAATGACGTTCTCGGTTCGTGGCTCTGGTTCGGCAGGATTCTCATTCGTCCTTTATATTACCAGGGTTTTACATATGCTGATAAAGCCTCTGAAGAATATAAACCTCCCTATTTAAGTACGACTGTTTGCAGCTTATCGCCTTCATTGTGAAAAAATATCCACTTAGAAGAATAAGATTGTCGTAAAAATGTGTGACCTTTTCAGAGAATATTTTTGTAATAACAAGAATACAGTTATTTCAATACTTCTTGGAAAAATCAATCCATGTGTATAATCAACATAAACTCATCTATTTTTATTACGTATATATACTCAGAACAATAAGTAGTTATTTGTATCACTAGTTCAGAAACTAAACTTTTGGGAGAGCGAGCTTATTCGCAAATAATGCGAGATTTCTGGGTGTGTTATACACAAGATTTTTTGTGCTGATGACACTTTTAATTTATTAAAGAAATATTATTACTACTTAACTTTTATACTCTATAGATTTTTATGCCAGAAACATTTCAAATATGATGAACTGATTAAATTTTGACTACAATTGGTTAACCGGAAACTTTAACCCGTTTTTCTATAAAATATCATTTTTTCGCAAATTATGTTGTTATTAAATATAAAGATTTTTTAAATTTTTTACCGATCTGCATATTTACGTTTAAATACAACGTCTAGCTAAACAGAAAAAAATATATAAATTATAATAATTTTACAATGTTCACAAAATTTATGTAGGTAAGTAAGTTTAAGAAATAAAATAAGAAAATATACATTAGTTTTATTGTGAAATTTAAAATGATGGAAGAAATCTATAAGGAATATATTTGCATGCGGGAATCAAGGTAAGTTCGGTTCCGGTTTTATTAAGGTCAAAAATAACTGTTTTTTTATCATACAAATGTTATGAAAGTAATTTTAGGTACGAAATGAATTAACAATATTCTGAACTGCAATAACAAACTAATTTTAAAACTATAAATTGAATGTACTGAAAAAATAATGCAGAGTATATTACTACAGTGGCGGAAGGTAATATTATTTTTTTGTTAGAATAGTATCATGCCTATGTTTGTTCAGCGCTGATTTTCATATTTTTTTTATAATACTTTGTTCAATTTTTCCATATTATGATTAAGATCGTTTTTGAAAGCACATTATACTGTCATATCATCTGCGTAACGTAGTGCCGTGACTTGTATTTTATTCATGTTATAACTTCCAACAATATATATGGCTTACATTTCCTTTTATATTTTTTTATTTATTTTGTCATCTCGTACTTTAGAAAATAAAAGAGGGCTTAGGGTATATCCTTGTCGAAAACCTGTTTATGTTGAAAATATTGTTGAGGATTTGTTTCGTACTCATATAATTTTGGCAGTTTTTAAAGAAACTCTGTATTTGTTTCATTATTCCAAATATCGTTTCTCACCACTCTATCAAATTATTTCTCCATATCGACAAAACACATTATTGATCTCTCTGTTTAAAATATTAAATATATATGAGTTTAAATTTTTCTCTAGAAATATTCTACTAGTAGCATTCGAAAAATATTCAGTTATTTCCTATGCTCTTGTGATTTAACTACTGAATATTTATTGATTTTTATTATTTTAAAATATATTCGTAGTTACCTTAAGTTAACTTCAATTACACGAATATCTTGTTTTCCTCTAACATTTTTCAAATACCCTGAATGTAGTGACCAGTTTAGTTTTTTATTTATAAACCAAATATAAACCTACCCTCATACATATAGTACGCTAGCGTATCCTAACCCTAACGTGAAATATGTGAAGCAGGCACTCCTGAGAGTTTAACGGTCTCTCTAGATCCACAAATGTATAAAGTTCACCTTTTTATTTACAGACGGAAATAATATTTACAACATGGGTATTAAAAATATTTGATTCTATGAATAAAGTTCCTTTGAAATTAAGTTTACTGATTTGTGATTAAGATAAATGAAAATTAAAGGAAAATATACACATTTCCATGTAATTAATCACGATATTTATCTTCTACTGCGTATTTGTTATGGTTGGTTTATAGTAACTAAAAAATCACAAAATCAATATTAGATTATAAACGCAGAAAAATAATTAGTGCAAAATAAAAGTCTATTGATAAAATCAGGAGGTTTTTGATATTAGTTTTGAATATAACTTGAAAAAATGTTATGTGGACACCACATGACTTATGCCTTCCTCGTACACTTAATTATACACATTTTTCCTGCACTTCATTTAAACTTATTTCACTTGAAAGTGAGATCATTCTACGGCTAATCATTCTTTAACTTCCATTCGTGTCATATCTTCGAACATCTCTTCGAAATGGATCATCTTTTAAAAATTATATTAAAATATTTATCACTATTCCTTATTGCATTACACAAAATTATTTTAATCGCTCTAAACCTATCAAAGGAAGAGATATTCTGACAGTTGTCTACGGCTGTATTTATTTGGTACCTTTAGGTTCAACCCTGAATCAAACCAGAAGTAACTCCTAACTAGTTTTACTTGTAAATGAATGTTCAATTTTACATTAGTTCTTATAAAAGTTAGCGGTAAATTAAAAATAGTCATATTTTTGTTATGTCAAAATAAAAGTCAAACCTTATGTCATTTATTTCATTTTGTATGCTATATCTACCTTTGAATATAAAATTTATTTACAAAACAAACCGTCATGCTGTCATGCCTGTCATGGGAAACTGGGAACACAAATTGATAGAAAGAGATAGCATGACTTGGCAATGCTGCGGAAAACCAAAAAAAATTATATGTTCGTATAGGAGAATAAAATACAATTTAAAAAATTAAAAAATATATAGGGTGTTCTATTCAAAAAAAGGCAAACAATTACCACCGTGCCGTAATGCAACACCCTGTATAGGTGAAAATAATTTTACGTTATGCTCCTTAATAAATTCTGTTAATAAATTTATTCTGTATTTCTAACGACAACGGAGATATCGAAGACGGGCATTTCAATGACTCATCTTGTATATTACCTACATTTTTCAGAATTTTATACAACAACTGTAAACAATACAAAACGAGGGAGTTTTACAAACAAAACATTTATCTCAAAGTAGGAATTCATTTTATAAATTTAATTAGTGATCTCACCAATTACAAAAAAGTAATACCCATCAGTATCACAACTTCTACTTGCAAAAAAGAACAGATAATTAAAACTGGAAAAAATCCTAATTGAATCTGTTAATACGAATTTAAATTTCATTTAGTATTCCGAAATCCATATTCACGTACCGTCAAAAATTTTTGATGGTCTTGATTGGAATACGAACTCATCCAACTGTTTATAGTTGTTTGAAATACTGTCAATGCCAGTTTGGCATTCTAATTTTATCCATTTCAATCTATACACACTATACTTTTTACTTCCTTGTACGAAGTAGACTAAATTGCTATTTAAATGTTTTATAAGAGAATTTGGAAAAATGTGCTGAAAAATTGGGTTTAAGGAATTCTTAAATCTTTTAACAAGATAATGACCCTCTACATACTACACGTAAACTGCTAGAATAGTTATTGTACAATTATAGACAGTCTGCAGATATGAATCCCATTGAACATCACTGTGTATTATAAGAAATGTGTAAAACAAGACGCCCAAAGAATATAAAAGAACTTCTACATTTATGGTAGAAGAATGGGGTAAAATTTACTCCCAAACTCCAAGAAAATTAGTGGAAGTATGATAAACCATATAAGGGAAGTAATTCTTACGAATGGCGGTTCAAAAGATCATTGCTTCTATATAATTTACAGGTGTAGTTGTTATAATAAATATCATTTTTTCTCGATATCTTTACGAAAAATTTAGGAAGTCAATACATTATTTTATTTATAAATATAGTAAGTTATAAGATAAAATTTATTTCCTGTATACATATATTCAATAAAATACTTTAAAAGAATAGAAAACTTTTTTCCTTTACTGGTGTACGGAGACTAATTGATTTTAGTGTAGGTTGTTTCATTAAAAAATAATAAGTAGTATAATCATTACGCGAAAATGAAACACCTGGTAGAAAAACTTATATTGCATATATGTGGACATGTTATTGTAAAATAAATATTGTTTGAAAAAAAAATTCGGTAATATTTCAAATAATTGAGTAAAAATATTTGGACCAATGGATCACCTTGTATACTTGATGTTTTTAATAAATATCGCATTGGAGATAGAAGACGATGAAACAGTTATTTAGTATAAATATTTTTAAGCTTACCTTTTTTACGCCTTGTTAACGGTGATTAAATGATGAAGACGTATACACACATCTATATGTTGGCCAAGATTCGAACCCTGGACACTCGAAGTAGCAACACTTCCACTGTAGGCACTGTATCACCTGAATCGGTTTAATAAAGATGTATTAACTGTAAAATATATCACCATCTACTATATTTCAACACAATTAACAAATAAAAAGTTTCGCAAACCGAGCGAAGAGTAGTACGAACCAAAATAAACAAGTTTCTGCCATTCATTATTACCAATTTTTCGTTGTACGATGTCAGTTTCATTGCACATTTAACTAAATGAACACGTATATTTCGCGTGTATATTATTTTTATGTTATTTTAAATAAAAAATATGTGCGAATGTTTTAATAGTGCTATTAATTTTCGTTATGAACTATTGTACTTTTGTATAATTGCATTGTATCAAACTATTATTAGTGTAATAAATAATACGAGTGTGAATTATGTGATATTAACTGAAGTATTTTACTTGTAATCAGGAATTATTGGAAGTGTGGCCAAATTATATTGTTCGTTGTCTACTTACCGTAAGTGGTTTTATTGTAACTGTTAAATATTAAATATATTTCCTAACTACATGATTAAAATGTTTGTATGTTATGTTATTGGTTAGATGATTAATTCGAGCATTATTACTGTTGTATTTAAAGAGAATATAATAGATTGGGATAGAGAAATTATGATTTTTGTACGATCGGATATTAGAACAGATTTATTGACCTGGATACAATTCAATAAATTAGTTTTAAATAAATATAGTATTATTAGTATAGACGAAATCAAATTTCAGTAAATAAATCAATTCAATCAATACCGTCTTACAATTTTGTAAGATACGAACTTGGTTAAATTGGGGCAAAAATTTTGGGGGACGTTGTCAATTAAGACGGACACCTTTATATGATGTAATTCTTTTTATTTACATTTATCGTTTTAAAGTATAATACTAAAATAAGTCGCAAAAATTGATACGTCACTTGACAAGAGGGGAAGTGGGGTAATTCAACCGCGTTTTGAAGGATACCATTTTTAGTAGCAATTTTGTTCATGATTAAAAAACAATTTAGGGAAAAATAAAAAATATGGGTATAATATTTTTCATTATTCTATAGATTAAAGCTAAAAATTAAAAATTGTATAAGACCTCATTGTCCAAAGAGTGGCAGTTCCTCTGATTTTAATACAAGTTGTATTTGCAAAATCACAATTTAAAGTCATAAAAATTATAGTTGTAGATAGTTCTTTATGAATTTAGCTACAAACGACGTTTGAAAAATTACTGCATATTGAAAACTGAAAATTTCCATGCTTTTAAAAATATTTAATTTAAGCTGTTAAAATGCAAATAAATTTCCCCAAGCAGCAGTTTAAATTGCCACTTCATGCTTTAATAGAAATTGTAAGATGCACGTATATTAACTTCCATTTAATCTTTGTACAGATTTTACGTGCATATTATTATACAAAGTCTATATAAACAAGACTGCATATTTTATAATAAGAAACTATAATTTACATCCATATTTAATATCGTTTATAATGCATATTATAATCATGAACACTCCATTAATCTTGATAGACAAACAAGCCTGTTCTTCATTCTCTTGATCGTGTTTTGCCGGCCAGAGAAAACACTCGTGACGCAAAGGCGAAAGTACTGTTGATGTGATAATATTACATAAATTAATTTTGAATTTAAAATATAAAAACAAAAAAAAATTGCTATATTTTCAGCGTAACTTGACAAAACAGTACTTTCAAATAATAATAAAATAGTTATTTGTATATCAAGTGCTGAAAGTCTATCTTTGTCGAACCAAAACGAAAGTTGCAGCCTGAGCGAAGCGAAGGTTGCAATCGTTTGTGTTCGACAAATGACTTTCACCACGTGTTATACACACTATTTTTTCTACTCCTGCAAGATAAAAAATAAGGAAATGAAAAATTATTTTTTAAACATAATTTGACATTTATTGCAAATTTTGTTTTTGTGATGCGCAAGTAATGCGTATCCATGGCAACAACAATGCAACAAAAATTTATTAGTGCTGCAAAGTGTTACTTTCAACATGAAAAACAAACCAGAAAATTGTATTTTCAAAGCAGGAGCAGAAAAATAAACTAACGCAGCTAACAGATAAACCGTTAAACATTTGTTAATTTTTGTCTTAATTCTATGGCTACTGCTACTTTAGGTAGTGATTTACGTCATTTTCATATCTAATTTCTGAGCTTACAAGGCATGTAAAATTAATTTTGCGTATTGATTCATATTCAAGCAGAATTTTATGCTCTACAACTTTTATTTAAAGCATTTTTATTTAATTATAATTAGGGAAGCAGGAAATCACAAAAAAAAGAATTCACATGTTAAATTAAATCCCTATGTTCGGTTGTTCGAGTCAACACCCTGTATAGGTACATATTTGAAGACATAGGTACATATTACATAAATTAGGGAAGCCGCAATTATTTTTCTACTAACCCGAAAAACTTATTAGAATTGAAAAGAAAACATGTAAGGTAAATTTCAAAAACCTTGCCGTTTTTGGAAAACCTACTATAAATATGAGAATATATTATTAATTATTGGCATTATTAAAATACGTATTTTAAATGCAAAGTACTCCAAAATAACCTGTTTTTTTAGCAAATTTTTGAGGTGGCAAGAGTTAGTAATATTTAAGCACTGTTAATTTTTTATTTCTTTGTACGAAGTAAAGTATTATCGCGAAAAATTTCAACAAAAATATCCATTTTGACCATCCCTGGATCCATTTTGACTAGTTACCTAAGTATGATCTTGAATAACTCAAAAATATACGTCTCTTTTTTATTACAATCGTCTGTGCCAAAGGAACACTTTACTCGAAGGATTTTTTGTTGTTTACATAACTCAAAAAACATTTAACCGTAAAATGTATCTCAGTTTCCACTGAAATAAGTGTAAATAAAGTGCAGCAAAAATGTGTATAATTTAATAGACGTACAAGCAGTTTATATATAAATGTATGAGTAATTATTTTTACCAGGGCTTAAATACTTTTAACAGTGCTTAGCCCTGGTCAGCCCCTTCCCCCTGGCTACGCCCCTGACTATTTCATTGCGAATCAATCAATCCCTGTTGTACCTAATTCTTTAAATTATTTTTTTTTATGCAATTAGCTTATTGTATATTTTATTATTAAAATTCTTTGTTACATTAACATCCTCTTTTTACTTACAGATTTGAGAGATTTTAATTTTGGTATTCATCTACCATTGTAATGTAAGTAGATTTTTTATCATCAAAATTTAGTATAATTTGTGTAATTATTTCATTATTATCTTCCATGATAATTGTGAATTGTGAAATTAAATACAACAAGCGAGAAAATAAAGTTTTTGGGTATATTAGACTTGTCGAGAGTCATCCGATTTGGTACGGAAACATACGATAGTGTCCAATCTTCGCCTGATTATAAGTTCTGAGACGCTGAAGCTAGGGGTGCGTTTCTGTTTTAAAATATCATTCAAAGTGACGCCAAATCGCGCAAAAAATCGCATATTTTACAACAATGTACCAATGTGAAGATTTTTAAAAATCTAATCAAAAAATTGATATTTATTGTTGTTCTCAAAACACAAGGAAAGCAGAGCATCCCTTGCTTCCATGGGCGCTTCGCCACTGGCGTGACGCTCAACTTTTTCCCTGAAAGCTCAATGCGCGCGCATGCGCTCTGGCTGAACGCCTTCGCCAACTCTGATCTGAGTTCGCGGGCTTCAGTTCCGCGATGCGATGCTGTTCTGAACATACGACGTCCACGACGCCAAAGCCGCCTCGAAACAAGACGCGAACTTTCAAACAAAACAAAAACAAAATATTTCATTGCATTTAATAAAATTAACTGGGTGAAATAATTTTTCAAATAAAGTTTCTGACATATTATTTAATGTGAACATAGTTTTTGTAAAATTGAACAAACAATTACAAAGTTTATGAAAGTAAATGTGTGACTTTTTGTGTATATAATTACTTGTGTGTTACTGAATTAATGTATTAATTAAATCCGTCTTGAAAGTGTTAAATCCGTGAACTTTAAACCACGGATGTCATTTGTAACAATTGCCAGTAAACTGAACGGATAAAGTAAATATTTAGACTAGCAATGTCACTGTATAATTTACGATTGTGTGAATAAACACAACTGTTCGTAAAAATAAAATTGTGTGAAATAAAAAACCGCGAAAATTAAATATTTGTTAAACACTTGAATTATTGAATGTGCGAAGTTGTAAAAAAATGTGCAAAAATAAATGAATAATATTGACACTAAACAAAAGAGCGTAGGAATTCTACTTCACTGGCCATTAAACTAAGCCGCACGATGGAGTCCAACGATACGAACATCAGTCATAAAATGATCATGGACATTTTTTTCGATAACATGAATTATGTCCTCATTGGACTCTACATCCCGGTGTTCCTTCTAGCTCTGTCGGCGAATACTTTGGTGATTATTGTGGTCATCAAGTATCATTATATGCGCAGGTGAGAATGCATGAAATATTTTACTCCTAATAAATTTATTTGCCAAATAAATATTTATTCTTTATAAACATATCTTTTTTTAACTCCCGCCTATCAATATTTAGATAAGGGAAGTATTGTTTTTGGTCAACTTTCTCGAGTGTGTGTTTTTAACATATGCGCACGAATTAGGGTCCCTGGAATACGATTTTACTATTTTTACCATGGTGTCTATATGTCTGGGTGTGTGTGTGTCTGTGACGATTTTTTGTCCATAACTCCAATACGATACATGTAAAAAATATATTCAAGTAAGATGAACTGATTAGATTTTGACTACAATTGGTTAATCGGAAGATAGTATTTTACTGTAACTGTTTTCCTAAATAATACCCCTAAATACAATTTTTTCGCAAATTACGTTATAATTAAATGCAGATCTACATAATTACGTTTACATATAACTTCTAGTTAACAAAAAATATATAAATTATAATAATTTTACATATCGTTTAGGTTAAGAAATTTCTATAAAACAGATGAATTATTCAAATGTTCACAAAATTTAACATATGATGTCAAATTTCATTAAATTTAAAAGATAAAATAAGTAAATATGAATTAGTTTTATTGTAAAATCAAAAAAGGTGGAAGAAATATATAAGGAATATGTTTGCATGCATGAATCAGGGTATAAGTTCGGTTCCAGTTTTATATAGAGAATATATTACTACTACAGTGGCGGGAGGTAATTTGTTGGACACATCAGATTATTTTATTTAGCTAATACACTGGCTTATTAGCTATATAAATTATACGGTACTTGAAGCAGCCTGTAAACTTTATTAGACGTCAAATAATCCTGTTTAATATTAAATATTCAATTATTTACTGGCATTATAATACGTTTTTTACTCATTGTGATTATTAGGTGAGAATAATTCGTTTAAAACACTTTAGTGGGCATCAAAATCATAAATTTAAATTTGTTATAATTTAGAGATGAATTTTGATGATGAGAACAATTTTAATTTATAAATGCAAGAAGCAAGCCAAGAAAATGATTTATTTTGTATCTGGCGTGATTGTACTATAGGTGAAACGAGTTGACAATTTTGCCAAATGGAATAATAATGTTGAATTGTACAAAGGATTTCGATTGTCAAAGGAAACTGAATTATTTCTTTTATCACATATTGAAAATGAAATAAGATGTCATTGTACCTACAGGTTAACAACTTTACAAATACATATTTGTACCACAGAAATCAAAGGAACTTCTAAACAAGTGCCAATATGAATTTACACCTAACGTCAAAACGTCAAAGCAAAATATTGTTAATGTTTCATTTCTCTTCAACAGATTTTATATTCATGTATGTTTATCTCATTCTTTCTAAATAGGCTTTTGCCAACTTGAAAATACCCCTAAATTTATTTAATAGGGAGGTAGTAGATAAGACATGAATAAATTCATATTGGTATCAGAAAATAAAATATTTAGCTAATAAATAACTTATTCTTCATAAGTTAACAGGTACATTATTAGAAGGTGGATATCTCAGACCTAACTATCTTATAGTTATTTCTTTATTAAGGGCATAATCAAAAGATTATAACACTGTCACTGTCAAATATATATGGAACGTCACGTACTGATTATTGTGAGTGCTAAATACGTACTTAATCGAAATTAAAATATATTATATTGTTTGACATTAATTCATTATTCACAATTTTAATTTGTTTGAGTAACTATTGGTTAGCAACTTTATACGCCCTCGGGCGATAAAAGCGAAATTACGTCCACATTTGAGAGCGTATGAAGAAGTTTATGATTCCAAAATAAAATAAAATAACATATTACAAATTTATGACGTTATATTGAAAAGTAAAATAACATTTTATTTTATGAGAAACTTAGGATATGACATTTTTTGAAGTAAGGTAGTAAATTCCTTCAATCAAAATAAAATCAGTTTTTTATGAGGCTATAGGAAACGATATTTGAAATTCATTATAGAATAAGCAGATTTCTCCATATAATGTCTGTCTTGTAATACCTGTGACGTAGCCAGCCAATTTTTTAGGGTGGCCACACTCTGTTCCGACATTTAGAAGGTGAGCAGTAAATGTATTGAAAAACCAATAATTACTTAAACACAGAAAACATAAATAAATAGAAAAATATGTATTTTATTTTAAAATACTTTATTGCTATTTAAAAGGAATTTAGAGAAAATTACATTATAAACATGTTTTAAAAGCTTATTTAAAAAGTTCCGATACAAGAAGAGCAAAACAATGACAATCAATTTAGAATTATACATCTAGTATGTCTAGACACAAATGTTTATTATTTTGTCTAAGTTATTGTTTTTTAATTTTAAATATAATAACGGTATATACATTTTTTATTTGACGTCATATAATATTACAATTTTACAATTTAAATTTTTCAATAAAAACTAAATTTGTTTTGTTCATACATTAATTCAATATTTAATTTTTATAATTACATTATTGGTTAATGTTTTCTCGTTAAAGTATTAAAAAATTCGTTATATGTATACATATACTCGTGTGGTCCGATTTAATTAATTAAAATGAAATATATTATTTTATTGTTTTTTTACATTTTCAAAATATTTTGTAAACACGAAAATATTTCCAATAAAATATCTATATATAGAAAAATATAACGTAGTATCTACGCATTGGGTTGTTTTCAATTTATTTAAAAAATTTGAATGATGATCCAAATATTTTTTAATTAAAAAAATTGTATCACAGCTCTGTATTTTATTTTCTCAGTCAAGAAGCATCATTTATATAAATGTTTTACAATATTTTCTTGTGTTTGATGTTAATCTAAAATTAACTTTAAAAAATGGTATAAACTTTGTTAAATTTAGTTTCTCAATATCTGCCTCTATGACAAAATAAGTGCCAATTATAAATCTTTATTAAAAAAATAAGGTGCATATTGTTGTTGGTTGAACGCACCAAAATATTTGGAGAATTTTTAACCGATTATTCGACATTGCACAATAATATATTTATCTATCTGAAAGCATGATTTGTCGTCCTCTTTGCGAAGAGGGGTATATTTTCTGACGTTTCGCAACTGATTTATTTTTTGTTAAGATAATTTTTGGTTAATTATTATTAAATTTAATTATTTCAATTTGAAGAAAAAATTAATGATTTTACCACCAAACAATATAACTAGATAAATGATTTACTCTTAACATTGATACATTAGTAATAACTAAACATATATCTTATGTTTAAAATGTATTTTCAATAATTATATAAGTATATTTAATGTAGTAAAATAGCGTTGTACTTCACCTATTTCTTGTAACCGAATATTCGGTATTAAATTAGCCGAATAAGACGAATACAGAATACTGAGATAGCAAAGAAAAGTCTCATCTATGCCATGTGGAAACGACAAAGATGCAAAATCAAAGTTTAATATTTCTTGTAGTAGAAATTGATGACGTTTTTACTACGGGAAGTATACTGTACATGTATATTGTTAGTTTAATGAAAGAATAGCAAAAATTTAAGTTGTTTTACTGCAATTAGTAATATATAGAATTAAATTGAGTGTGAGAATTTAATGGGACAAGTCTCATATATGCAATTATGCATTACATGTTACAATTTAACTACGTAAATTATTCTCTATTACATAGTGAGAATGGAATAGATAATAGCCATTTTATAAAACACTACATTATACAGTTTTCCACGATCATACACATTCTCAAGCCCAAACAGAAGAATAGGTATCTATATATTACAGGTAACGTAAATTTAGAACCAGAGGAAAACACATTACATTTCACAATTAACTGAGTAAATCAATCTCTTTTGCAAAGTGGCATTGGAATAGATAATAGCCATTTTATAAAACACTATATTATACAGTTTTCCACATATACCTCTCAAGCCCAAACAGAAGAATAGGTATCTATATATTACAGGTAACCTAAATTTAGAACCAGAGGAAAACACATTACATTTCCCAATTAACTGAGTAAATCATTCTCTTTTGCAAAGTGGCATTGGAATAGATAATAGCCATTTTATAAAACACTACATTATACAGTTTTCCACGTATATACACATTCTCAAGCCCAAACAGAAGAATAGGTATCTATATATTACAGGTAACCTAAATTTAGAACCAGAGGAAAACACATTACATTTCACAATTAACTGAGTAAATCATTCTCTATTACATAGTGACAATGGAATAGATGATAGCCATTTTATAAAACACTATATTATACAGTTTTCCACCAACATACACATTCTGAAGCCCAAACAGAAGAATAGGTATCTATATTACAGGTAACCTAAATTTAGAACCAGAGGAAAACACATTACATTTCACAATTAACTGAGTAAATCATTCCCTATTACATAGTGAGAATGGAATAGATAATAGCCATTTTATAAAACACTATATTATACAGTTTTCCACATACACATTCTCAACTCCAAACTAAAGAATAGGTATCTATATATTACAGGTAACCTAAATTTAGAACCAGACAACCAGAGGAAAACAGGGAGTAAAAATGAGGGTATTTTAAATTCAAAAAAGCAAGCGAATCCTCCACCGACCGAGATGGCAATGGTTAAGGCACAGGCGTGAGGTCAGCAGTAGCTTTCCCGCGCAGGAAATGGACGCGAGTCTGTTTTGTCCTGTAAATTCGCCTAATGAGGAGTTGCTAGAAACGGAAATTATTTTCAAGTCCACTTAATGGCGGGGCTTAATGCGTCTAATGAATGTGATAACTGCGAATCATGCACAGTGCTTATTTGCTCTAATTGCGGAAAGAACGCTTTTACTTCATTTTCATTTTCCTCAAGAAAATAAACTAAGAAATTACGTTTCGTAGTAATTTCTTTACAAATACGAATTATAAATAAATTGTGTGAATTTTTAACGAAATAATATATTATTTAAATCAAATACTACATTTTGTTCAAAGTTTTAATTTTTAAAATATATAGTTAATAATTATAAGAAGTGGAACTGCTATAGTTTTCGTATATACATTTTCTTTAATAATTATCTCAATATTGCAAGAAATCAATATTTTTTTATTTTTATAAAAAACCTTGGTGTAGAAATAGCAGGTCTTAACACGATAATGAAGTTTTCTACATTTTTTAATTTACTTTTTACCTCTCGCCACTTAGTAAGAGAGGTATTGGAGTTATGTTAAAAATAGGATAATGCGTTTTTAATGGATAACCACGTTTTGAAGTCTGTAGAACATAATTTTAATATTTGACGATGATCCACACGTGTGTGGATGGATGTTGTAAAGATTAATTAAATACTAGTGAATTAAAAAAATTGAAATTTTGGATATAACATTCTGACACCCGAAATTAGATCTGTTTAGATTTTGGTCCGTTAGTGGTGTTTTCATGAAGTGTTTTTCTGAAATATAAAAATTAATAAAAAGTACAAAGAAAACAAGTGAGAGGTTATATGCTGGCCACATCCAATTTTTTATATATTGCAACAAATGACTGCAGATGAGTCATCGCGGCTGACCTGTCTGTCTAAAGGTCAAGTGAGATAAGAGCGACGCTGCTATTATGAGGAAGACTCTAGAAGTTTCCAGATTAATTACACGCAGTTAAAAAAGTTTCGCGGTCTGGCGAATTGAGTTAGTTTGTGCAGAGAGGCAGTGAGAGTAGAGTAGAGCGAAGTGAGTAGAGTCGAGGCAAACGCCAAACAGAGTTACGTAAAGTAGAAATGTACAGCGTGTGCAACGAATTACGGAACCTAGGAATATAACATGAGATTTTAAAAACTTGCGGATTCTCTCTCTCCTGATAGATTTAGAGCAAAAGTACAACAGTATAAACTTTATTGAATTTAAATTATATATGAGATTATAAACTGTAACATTTTCCTTCAAAATCAGACAGGCATGGAAAAAAGGAAAATATATATGCAGCTTTAAGATTTTTTCAGCCACGTGGTTCTAAATTTATGATACTTTTCAAACAATGTTACAAATTTATTAACATCCAAAAAGAAACAAGTATAAATTTTAAAGGCTGCTGCTCTGTTCATTTTTCTCTAACTTTACTCTATTGTTAAATCTATTTTATTCACTAATGAAGGTGCAAAAATAGCAACGAAATATTCCTGCCCGCCTTACGCCGAGAAATTCATGAACTATTATTATATAGCATAACTTCCTCTCAAAATAATAATAAAAATGATATACAGAAATTGTTATTTTATGTTGTAATGTACATAAATGAATAAATTGATGACTTTTTAGATTTATTTGTTCCTACATTTTAAGCAAACAAAACTTGTAAAAATGTAAAATTTTCCATATTTTTAAATTTTACGTCAAATTGTGTTCCATTGATATCATAGCCAGTCCTACAAATCGTTCTTTTGTTGTGCATTCACTTGAACAGTTTTTAATTAATTTTAAATTTATTTAATAATTAAGGATTTTAAATTTGATTCCAATAATTAAAACTTCAGTTCTTTACACTTCAACTGCCATCAATTCATGGGTAGAGAAACAAAGAGAACAATAAATATCTGTGGAAATTGCGCAAAAATATATCTTCTACACATACATTCATCTATAAAAAAAATTATACATTTATTTGAGAAAATAAAGCGCAATGCTTTCATTTAATAGTATATTACATATTTTAAGATTTGTAAGATGTAACTGAAATTATGTACTCTACTGTAATGACATAACACTAAAAAATAGTACCAAATATAGAACATAAAAACAACCTGTCAAATTGTCAACTTCTAAATAATAAATTTGAACTATTTATAATCTAATAAAACAGTACTTCGCAGAAAATTTCTTGTTTATTTTTTATTAGTCGTAATGTTTCAAATTAATTACAATTAATTTAGTTTTATTTATACTGGTACCATAATTTCGATAAATAAAAATTCCCTAACTGTGCTATGGCAAACTGTACACATAGCCTTCGTTATGTGACTCTGATAACCTATAAGTTGTTCAATAATGGTTATTTACATTAGTGGTCTTAGAAACAAAATATTAATTCACTTCGACCGGTTATCGTTTGGTATACACTATCACGTGTGAATTTTTTTATGGCTCATAATCTTTTGTATATTTTCTATTCACATATTTAAGATATGATTTAAACTTACCGTAAAAGATCCCTTTCCTTTCAAAATTTATGTTGGTCGTTAAATTTCGATCCCGAGTTAAAGAAGAGCATAATATCACCATTTCATCTGGCCGTTAAACGAAAACTTTATTTTAGCGTTTTTCGATATTTGAGTTCTAAATATTTAAAGAAACTGAAGAGTTATGATATATGATAATAAACAGAACTGAGATTGTAAAAGCACAGTACACTCTTCGTGTTGACATGTTATGAAACTGGCGCCTTACTTTCAATATAATTTTGGAATATTGGAATAGTAAATATTTTATAAATTTTATAATATTAAGCCAAAATTGGATATTTTGAAGGGAATTAGATATTGGAGACTATGGCTTTGTTTAAATTAAAATTTTTTTATTGAAAAGACGACGTTTCGGTTCTGATCAGAACCATCTTCAGGTCTATGTTAACATTGATATTATTGAAGTTAACATAGACCTGAAGATGGTTCCGATCAGAACCGAAACGTCGTCTTTTCAATAAAAATTTTTTAATTTAAACAAAGCCATAGTCTCCAATATCTAATTCCCTATTAAATATTTTAGTTCATTCTAATTTTAAGTAATTTAAAAGTTATTTTACTCTAGATGTATTTACAGGTAAAGGAAGTGTTGCTTATATACTGATTTATATGGGATAATTAAATATATAAAACAGTAAAAACAGTGGTAGCTTTACTTTTAGTTCGGCAAACCATAAAGTACAATATTACGCCAATGCGGGCCACAAAGTGTACTTTACGACCCGGTCGTACATAATAGTAGATTATATACCAAGATTGAAAAGACTATCATTATTGACCTAGCGGCAAGTTGTGTCCTGAGGTACGAAACAGCCGAGGGACATAAGGTGCTGGTCTATAATGGTCTTCTCAACCGTGGTTTATTTTTAATTTTTTCACTACTAGCAAAAAAATATATTGACAATAACAAACATTTTGACAGGAACAAAAACTTGTTTCTTAATATTCACAAAAATAAAATAGGCTGTCTCTGTTTTTATATTTGACGTTTCAGTTTGTCAACCTTACTTTTGATTTTTAATTTGGTTTTATTTGATTTTTATATATACTTTACACTTTTCTTGAATTAAAAGATTCAAACAATACTTGGATTTGGAGACCTGAGTTTCATTAAAAAGCGACAGTTTTCATTATCAACCATGGTTAATAATAATTTATTATTTACCCAGATGACCATGGATACTAAGCGGTAGTGAAAAACAATTTCTCCTATCAAGTAAAGGTTAATAATACTGGTTGTCTAGGCTAGTAGTGAAAAAAATATTTCATTTAACTATATGCGTTCGCTGTTATTAGACGATTTAAAAAAAATTATATTCAAATACTTCTAAAAAAAGTGGAACAAAGAAGCAATCAACAAAAAAAAACACCATCGTCTTGGCTACGAAGTAAAACATCGTTCTCATGTAATATCATTAATATTATATTATACACGGAGGTTGAGAAGACTATCATTACTGATCTAGAAATTATTTTAAATAAAGAAAAATTATAGTCAATACCTATTTTATAAATACATGTACATATATTATATATATTTTTTTGTTAGTTTATGTGTTAAGTTCATGAATTTGTAGTAAATTATACAAAATTAATTTTGTCGTAAATTACTTACCTAGTATTATCTATTTCGAAAATACATATAAAATGTAATGAAGTTTCTGTTATGTGCGTTTTGTGATAGGATATATTGAAGTATTAAAAGTTGAAGTTTACCTTGTGCTTAAAGTGACAATCAAAATTACGAAGTTCATATGTTTGTATATCACTTATAATAAAATTTTACGATGTCTGAATACAGAGTTTCTTGTTTCAAATGTACTTGTCTAGTAGGCAATATCACTCGGAAACACGCTATATTTTACCAATTTAATCATACTTACTATGATTTCACTTCTACTTGAAATAATAAGTTTATTATTTAGTACATATAGGTACATGCATAATACAGAAAAACGCGTTATGTTTGTGAAATTTTATCATTATTAAAATGTTAAATATATGATTTTTCAAACATATGGTGTAACTTACAGAAAATACTAATTTAAAAATCTATTTAACAATAACTTAGTTTATTTTACTTTATTCCGGTGGCGTATAAATAAAAATTTCTACTCTGTCAGCGTAAAAATAAAATTTCAATCTTGTCAATCACGTCAAAAAGGATGTCACTTTTAGGACTTTGGAACAAAAAATATATTTTTTCAAATATATATATTTACCTCTCGGATAGTGAGTTTTCAATGGATAAGCACGTTTTGTCTGTCCGTGTGTGTGGATGGATGGATGTTGTAACGAATACTTAAATACTACTGAATAAATAAAGTTGAAATTTTAGATATAATATTTTGACATCTCAGCATTGTTTTTATGAAGACCTGTTGTTTTTCTAAAATATCTTCATCAATTATAAATAATGTTTCTTGAACACATTTACGTTCGTGTACAATATTTCAACCAATTTGGTGTTTGATACTAGCCAATTTAAATTGTACCAAGAATGGTGCAAGATCTTGTACTATTTATAGGCTAGTCTAAAATGGCATTAAAGTTTTAAGTATCTGAAACAATGAGTAGAATGTCATAAAAATGCTGTTATTTCAGCACATAATCATACTTCAGTGAACTGCTTTATACTTCAGGGAAGATTAGTGTGGGTGATATAAATTTACAGGTTACATTGTGAATCAAATAATGCTGACGTAGATGGTGACTGACTGTACGAGAATAAATCATTCGCAGAACGAGGATTTCTGTTCCTGAAATAAAACACATAAAACTGGCATAATATATTACTGTATCAAACACTGAATCACAATATTCTACTTGAAATGACCATTATTTGGCCTAAAAATGCTTGTTTCGGAGATTATAACTCATTCTCTTTCTCCCTTAAAAAAGGGTCGCAAACATTGACGATAAATACTACAACAAAAAGTTTTAATAAACATGGCTCGCCAAACATGCCATTTGCAAGATGCTCACTTGTTTTTTATATTAAATATAATTCAGCTGTTTCAGACAGGGTTGGCGCTATACGGTAAGAAAGGTAAGCGTGGCAGAAGGGCGCTAAGATGTGAGGGGCGCCGTACCTTCAAAATAAATAAATGAAAAAAAAATCGAAAAAGAAAATACTTATTATTTGCAAAAATTAGAAACTGTAAATTTTACATATTCTCCTTTATTTATCGAATTATTTATTTAGCATATGATATTTACACGGAAGTGTTCATGTACATATAATTATCTATGTCTATTTTTGTCTAAATTGTTTGAGATTCTCATGCAAGGTGAATTATTTATAGAATATTTTCAAGAATTACACTGTTATACCTGTGTATATATAATTTTGGCGCCCTGAATACATAGGCTTTACCAAAAATAAATTAAATTTTCCAATTAAATTGGACAATTTAAAGCAATGTCTAAAAACGGGCGGTCACACGACCTACCGCCGGTCCTGCTGATGCTGTATTTTTGCGTAAACCCGAAAATATTTGAAAATATCGAATTTTTAGTTTCAAATTTTACAAAATTTTGTTTACAATACTTTTTAAATAATAAGCTACGCTGATACCAAATTTACAAACAGAATTTAATTACCTCTTTTCGTTTCGGAGATATTTACTGTCAAATTCCACCTCAAAAATGGGTATTTTTTGAGAATATTCCGAAAATGAGTAAAGATACAAACTCACCTACTTTACCATTCGATTCTACGAGAAAAGTTATATAAAGAAATGTTTCGTCCGCATATACGTTCTTTGGAATGATTAGGTGAAAAATACGAAAAACGAAAAAACCTAAATTTCAATTTTTCGTCTCGAAACTTTTTGTTTCCAAAATTTTTCTATTCTTTAACTTAAGTATATGTCGATGCGCTGATTCTAAATTTTCAAACAGAATTCAATTATCTCTTCCCGTTCTCGAGATATTTGAATTCAAATTTATACCTAAAAAAATAGGTTTTTTAGGTATAGACCTTAAATGATTAGGTTTACGATGTCGGTGACCTCACCATTCGATTCTACGGACAAAATTACATAAGTGTACTAATTTTTAGATTTTTATGTCAACAGATAGAATTTCTACAAGGAAAAAACTGAAAATGACCAGAAATCGAGAAAAATCGCAAGGGGTCAGGCATTTTTTTCGATTTTGGCCATTTTCGTTTTTCCTTTCTACAAATTGTATCCTTTGGAATAAAAATATAAAAATTGGTATACTTATGTAATTTTGCCCGTAGAATCGATTGGTGATGTCGCCGTAGTCGTAAACTTAATCCTTAAAGGGGTATACCTAAAAAACCTATTTTTTTAGGTATTGCCAAAGCTCAACTTTGGATACGAATATCTCGAGAACGGAAATAGATAATTCAATTCAGTTTGAAAATTTGGAATCAGCGCATCGATATCTACTTAAGTCCAGAAAATGAAAAGTTTTGGAGACAAAAAGTTCCTCGGAGAAATTTTGAAATTTAGGTTTTTTCGATTTTGTCATTTTTCACCTAATCGTTCCAAAGAACGTATATGCGAAGAAAACATTTATTTATGTAACTTTTTTCGTAGAATAGACTGGTATAATCGTTGAGATTGTATCTCTACCCATTTCAGAAATATAGCCAAAAAACACATTTTTTTGAGGTGCAACTTTGACAGGAAATAACTCAGAAACGAAAAGAGATAATTAAATTCCGTTTGAAAATTTGAAATCAGCACGTCGAGATCTATCAATGTACAATGTTTCTCAAAATCAAAATTTTGGGCACAAAAATGACTATTTTTGGGATATTTCTTGTTTGTCAATACAATTTTTGGTTTAATACTGTTGTTTGGTTTGTTATAACGCAACACAACTTTGATATGGGGTTATAGATTTTAAAAATAAATAAAAGTTAGATAATAAAGCGACAGAATAAAATTGACAAGGCGTAGTAGGACAGAAAACATTTTCTTCTTTTTAAATCAATTTTAAATGTTTTACTACAACAACAACATAAAATTTGTCAATAAATTTATGGCTCTTATTATATTACTTATGAGTATGTATGTTATAAATATTTTCAAAAGAAATTTTGTAACAAATATTCTTGAGAATATTTTCGTTCTTAAGAATATTATTTGAATAAATTGATATTTATGAAACTTGAATTACATATGATATCAAAATAAAAAACAATAGATATGTGAAAATGAATTGTTTGCAGATCCTAGTTTATAATGACGTTCATACCCTTAAAATATACAACATCTTTTAACAACATTTATGTATATACATTTGTTTGACGTTAACAACTTAAAAATTTCCCACAACCGTTCATGTTACCAAAATGAATCATTCTTCTCTACATACACCAAAATAATTATATGCAATATACATATTAGATTATATGTTATTATATATACTAGATGCATGCTAGAATAAAAAATTTATTATGTTTATATTATTTGAAAACTTTATGTATAACATATGTCCAAAGATGACGTACCTTCTCATACTAATGTTCATACATACATATTGCTTCTAGGACAGTGCTTGAATATAAATTTCAAGTTTTAAACACGTCATACATTCTTAAGTTTGCAACTTTGCACGACTAATTCTACTGTGTCCTACTTTTCATTATGCCAAACAAAACTAATATCGGTATAAATTCGGAACATTTGTGAATTTACTTTAATTAATTGAATAATAATGTGCTTTATAACTTAAATAGGATTAGAATAACAGATTGTTTATTATACGCTTCCTTGAAACTAATGTATTAGTTGAATATTCATACGAATTCTATCTAATACCAATTTCCTAAGAGGTAAGGGAAGATAGAAATTTCTGTTCTTGTAGTAAATTAGAGGAAAGTAATAGATACAAGCAGACGATTGATTTATGGTTCGAGGTCATAATAAAATTTTGGATCCGGGTAAAATTTATTAAAATGTTTATTACTATTCCTTATTGCATTGCACAAATTTATTTTTTCTACGACCACTATGGAAAGTGGCACTTTTCTCACACTATGTAATGATTGAAAGTTGCGTATTTCCCATAATCGTGGGTTAAAGTGTGAGAGATCATTTCTCACAGTATTTGCCAACACTACGCATGTGTAGTGTGGGAAATATCATTTCTCACAGTAATTGCCCATACTGCGCATGCGTGAAGGTACTCTTTGTGAGGTTACCTGCACTACATTGTTCTTTATGTCAAATATATTTTGTTTTGTAACGGTTAGCTGTCTGGTCGTAGAAAAAGTATAGTGTGCCACTCGTGCAGAGAAAATCAATTGCTTAAAAACTTGCAAAGAAAGACATATTATTTTCAATTATTTCAGTAGTGAGTTAATGACATGTCATTTTATAATATTGGTATATAAGTTAAGAACAATAATCTCAATACAACTTAAATAATATTAAAATACGGAAAATAAGATTATTATAAGTGATACTCCACTAAACTGTCACACAGATATTTTCTTTTATTTCCATGGCTATCTAATTTTTAACGAAAGTGTTACATTTTATATTTAATATATCGCGTACTGTTCACGTGCTGTTGCACCAATTATGAAGTTATCTAAAGTGGAAATTAATTTCGAACAACTTTGTTCTCATGAAATTTTGCTCTAAATCGATCATGAGAGAGAGTATCCGCAACTTTCATATTAAGGTATTGGACAAATTGTGAAAATATTACTGGGATATATTTTATTATAATTACTGTAATACGAACAAATAAATATTGAATTACCTTTGTATGATATTTAAAAGCTCTGAAGCGTAAATAGTATTTTAATATTGCCAAAAATAATAAATGAATAATCAATAGCAATTATTTTGTAAAATGTGAATTTATTATCAAGATCACAATTAAATAGTTTAATGAAAATTTGATGATTGAAGGTTTTATGAGTTTGGATATAATTTAATTAAAAATGAATAGGATATATAGAAATTGAGTAGATTCAGAAGCTGGCATTCATATCCCATTGCACATAATCTGTCGCATTATAACATTGTTTCCAGCTAATATGTGATGAAGTTCATGACAAGTGAGTAGAACAGCCCGAAGTGCACTACGGCGTTATCAGTGCGGAGGTACGTAGTTTCAAATGTGAACTACTCATCCAACTAACTAAACTACAGATAAGTTTCATATTGTAATACCGCAACGTAATTATATTCAAAACTATTTACTTTTCTTTGTTCGAATTGAAATGACAGATAACTATTTTAACAAATAACATAAATATGAGAGAACAAAAATTTTTTTTAATAAATGAAAAATGTTGATATTTATTTTTTCAAAATATTGTAATTTATGGAATGGAAAATTTCTTGACTGGACGTTGATTTAAAGGTTGGAATTGCTGGGTTTCAGTCAGTCAGTGAACAGAAGTAATCGTTTTATTGACTGAAACTGAGCAATTCCTCCCTTTAAATTGTAACTTATTTTTAAAATAATAAAATACCTGTATAAAAGTAAGGAGTTAGTAAATTAAAGAGCTATCATTGAAGAAACTGGTTTCTTAGGATGAAAATGCTATTTATGAAACATATTATGTAACATATTATTATTTTTATTGTTACTACCTATCCATATTGTTTGTTTTAAAAATGAAGTTTCAAAATTTTTAAAGCCTCTATTTCGGAAATATTGTTATTCTCAAAATCATAATACTTTTGCGATTATTAGTACAAGCATAATACTTTCATTATTGTCTATAATAGTCAGGATGTTAAGAAAATCATAATCTGTTTGCTAATTTATGTAGGACGGTCAATCAGTTTGTATTTTTTTATTTAGGTACTCGATTATTTTAAATATTACTTACCGATTTTTTTTCATATCATTGCGGGAATTGGAACACTTGTAGAAAAACTTATCCTGTAGATAGTGTGCATTTTAATGTAAAATAAACATTGTTTAAAAAATTTTTGGTAATATTTAAAATAATCTTGTAAATGAAAAAACTGATGGATCACCCTTTATATATTTAACAACTGTTGCTTTATTCTGAATAATTACCTTCTTAATAATAGTTATTTTTTTATTAAGTGTGCAAAGATTATATTTTTAGTGCGTGAGATGTCACTTTTGTCAAAAACAATTAAATAAAAGTAAAAATGCTAAAAAAAATTGAGATTTCGGAAAAAAATTACTAATACTAATAAATATTGTTTCTTTCGTCGTGTTCTATCACAGGGCAAATTTAATGTACTTATTTTTGTGACATCTGTGTACTTTAATTTAACTTCTTTATCTTTGTAATAATAATTATGATTAATATATGCAAATTTTGTATTAAAACGAGATAAATTCGAGACGAGACGAGAGATAAAATGTCTCGCGTCATATTTCGTCTCGTCCCGTCAAGGTTTTGTCTCGGTATATCGAGATGAGATGAGACAGGAGACAGTTGATTCTAAATTTTCAAACAGATTTCAATTATCTCTTCCCATTCTCGAGATATTTGAGTTCAAATTTATAACTAAATCAGGTTTTTTAGATATCCTCCTTAAATCGTTAGGTTTACGACTTCGAGAACCACACATAAGTGTACCAATTTTTAGATTTTTATTTCAACAGATAGAATTTCTAGAAGGTAAAAAAAACTGAAAATAACCAAAAATCGAAAACATTCGAGAAATTTAACCAAAAACAATACCTCCCTTATCTATAGATAGGCGGGAGGTAAAAACAGAAATTATCGTGGAGAAACTATGATTCTATAATTTCATTAAATTACCTCAATTTAACTATAAACGACTTTAACAATAAAATAATAATGCAGTTAAATAGCTATATAACAACATTTGTGTTATTCCTTTGACAATGAATCTCTGATTGTTAATTTGTCAGCACTGTTTGCCGTTGGAAACCAGCACTTTACTTGTCTGTCGCACTAATTGCATCTTAATCTCCACATGTATCCCGTGCTCCACCGCTTTGCATGATAATATCAGGATTAGATGGTTATCGACGTATTGGTAATTACAAGCTATGAAAAGATCCGGCTGCGATTTTCGCTTTGCTTTCACAGTCAGAGCCACGCATTCCAATACCTAATCCGATTCAGAAATGGAATTGTGGGAGCATTATACACGATTGTGCCGCTGATTTTATGACGGTAAAGAGAGCGTGAGGTGCTGCTCAATGGGATCGTATTACTTGGATTTACTATTTTCTATCTAGGTTAATTCACCTATTCCTTTAAGGTTAACTTGCTTTAAATGATAACGATTTTTTATTTTTGAACCAATATGATTTTTTTAAAAAAAAAAGTTAATATGGTCAGCACTATTGCTATAACGCTAACTCGCTTTAAATTATAACGATTTTTATTTTTGAAACAATATGATTTTTTTTAAAAAAAAGTTAATATGGTCAGCACGATATCCGATGTTTTAATATTATTTCTTTTTTCTTATTGCAATCTCACAGAAACATGGATATTTGTTTTCTTTATCCACTCTCAGGGACGAATTCTAGTTGATCCATTGGGCGTTAGAAATATGTTGGCCTATCTAAACATTTTACAACCATTCAATTCATCTAATGTGGGATATATTTGAGACCTAACACATCCATAATACTTCCCTTATAATTTTTTAATTATTTTTACCCGGGATATATTGGCCATATAATGGGCCATATATGTATGTATAGCGAGTATATATTGGCCATATACAGTGTGTGAAATGACACGTAGGATTTCAAAAACGAATACTTTTTCAGAATAAATTTAAAGCAAAATCAAAAGAGTACAAAGTTGTTCAAAATTAAATTCTACATCAAATAAGATCATAATTGATACAGCAACATGCCCACAGCACAGTAAATATAAATAGTAACGCAAGATTGGTTTTATCGACTGGATATTAATAAAAGGAAAGTTGTTTTTGAAGTTGTAGTGATTTAATAAAATCCACTGATACACCAACGTTTCGACTGTATTTCAGTCTTCATCAGGATACTGATAAAATACAAAACATACAATCAGATAAACATACATGTATTCAACTCAGGTAACAGACTTACATAAATGGTTTTAAATTATCATAGAGTATAACATGTAAATTATTTTACAGAAATCTTTCGTTAAACAATTTTAGAATGATACTCAACGAGAAACTTCTTGTAAAAGTTATTTGGTTGATTACTGTTAAGTAATATGTATGTGTATAAAATTAGATAATCTAAGAATAGTTACTAAAAACCACCAAAAATTGGCAGATTTAAATTAATAACATACAAATTCCCGGACTTCTGGAGTACACTATCGTTCAGGAATATATCACTTTTCTTACTAAATACACAATATACTATCTTAAACTAATTATGTAACTATGTAAATATATGGGGCAAAAATAATCATAAAAACATCTGATGTGGTCATCACATAACTCGCCTGTCCTATATTCTTTTTATTAATATTTATATATAAGTATCCCTGTCTTGATGCTGACACGGTAAAATAAATTAATAAAATAATTAATACTTACATTATTAGAAAAATTCCTTTTAGAGTATTTTGAGGTAGGTAGAAACAATTTTGCACTATAAAATTTTAGCTAATGACATAATATTAAATTATTAAGTATTTAAAAACATCTTATATATTTATAATTAATTAAGATAATTTAGAAAAGCACTTCACATCTTCTTGAAAACACCACTTCTGGTTGCAGAATTAGCACCAAAATCTAATCTGATCTAATCTCTAATCTAGAGTGTCAAAATGTTATATCCAAAATTACAACTTTTTTATTCCCTAGTATTTGAGTAATCATTACGAGAACATTTATCCACACACACGGACAGACATCATCTTAAAAATATTAAAATCGTGTTCCATGGAGTTGAAAACTCACTATCCGATTTTTACAATGATTCCAATACCTCTATTACTCAGTGGCGAGAGGTAAAAATCGGCGATTCGCCAAAACAAACAATTGAAATTTTGGTAGACAGGTTTTGGTAGATTATTTTGAGACTAGAGACGTAGAACAATTTTGATCAATATCTCAAGGGAAATCATGTATGAGAAATGGGCGTTCACCTAAAAAATTCAAGTAATTGAAATTGACTGACCCACTCCTAAATCTATCCTATCCAATTTTCAACGTTCCGTAATAGTTTCAGCTACTTGGCATTTAATTGAATTTATAGTGCGCATTTTACATAGGAATATGTCAAGAAAGAAATTGGATAGTTAGTTTTCCAATTGCTTTATTTTTGCAACTGAAATCAATTTGTTTGTATATCTGAACAATCCACTATTCACACATTTAAACACGGTTTGTCAATACAACTCGTTTTACTTGACTATATTAACTTTTGAATTTAGACACACTTGTCTATTCACCGACGCCAACGCGTAATGGAAGCAAAATACATCCAGAAAAAAACAAAGTTACATTTTAATTGGATTCGTCGAGTGCAGAACAAAATCAGGCTATGTAAACACAAAAAAATGTTAACAATGTAATAGGTAAAAGATGTAATGATGTAACATTATTCTACATTATTTCCTCCAATTTAACATTCTTTTCTTTCTGAGTTATATTTATAACATTTAATATTTATAATAAGAAATATGAATATGTTTTAAAATAGAATAGTTTACGAAAATCAAATTTGCCTTAACATCTTAATAATGTTTACAATAAACGGTAGTATATTACAGGGCCGGCGAGTAGAAAATGTGGGTGCAATGCACCCACGGTGAACTATATCTATAAACCTTTTCCGATAACGAGAGAAATTTGAATATTCGCCCCATTTACTATTTTTTTTAATGCAATATCACAGACAGGAGCAGAAATGGTGGGAGTCCCCAGTAAGCCTTTTGTACATGAAAGGGGAAAAACATCCCTTGAAAAAATATAACTTTCAATTATTTAGCTTTGAATGAAAAAGTATATTCTTTTGTTGCACGGCTCCCACTGCGTATTATACCTACCGCCCCTGGATGCATTCTATATTCGTACCTAATAAAAAATTATACTTTAGTACCTTGATACATAAATAGCTATTCTACGACTATTAAGATATTTGCTTGTTGTATGTTTCATATTGCTACGGATACATAGTATATTGTAAATACATTTTCATTTCTCACGGTAACCGTACAGACAATGTGAAATACAAATTCATATCTAACAATTCTGCAAAATAATTGTATTGTTTTGTAGCTAGTACTGAAATGAAGACATCTTTATTATTAAAATATACATGAAGTAGGAAATAATGTTGAGGTCGTAGAGAATGTATAATGTACAATTCGCTTGGAATATCCATTTCATTTATTAACTGGTTTAAACCTGTTTCCAATTTTTAAAAACCGGTTTTCGAAGTAAAATCGTTATTCTTATAAAGTTATCATTATGGGTTAACCAGTATTTTTTTATTACATATCTTAATTTTAAATTTAGATAATGTTTCTTATAAATTTATACTTGTTACATTTTATTATCTTTATAGTTACTTTGAACTTCATTTTTTATCAATGGAAGGTAAACAGTAGAAGCTGTAAAACAATATAAATGAAATACAAGCAAAAACGCGAATATAAAAAAGTGAAATGTTTCGCCAAATTGGTACAATTCGATAATGTGCTTATTTCCCAATTCCATTCCCTTTGTCAGGGAAATTCAGTGGTCTCGAAACTGACATTTATTCCACACAAACGGTTTTGACGAATTTAATATTCTTCCCTTTTTTGTGGAAGACACAATAATGTAATAATGTATTGATTGTTAAAATAGATTTGAATCAGTGTATCTAAGTTTAATCGAATTTAAAAATACGCATCATAGCTTAAATTTAGAAGTGCTTCAAATATTTTATAAAACTTTCTAAGAAACGATTTTATTTACGGAATAAAATAACATTGGAATGTCGAATAGATCATCGACATCTTATATAAAAATAATTTTTTACATAAATATATAAATCTTTGTTCAGTGTTAATACAAACTATTAAGTATTAACGTTTTACAATTGAAAGCTTAATGCTAAAAAAATTGAAATTTATTGTTATAGTAAAATAATAAACGAAAACCATGTTGCGTAGAATGAGTTTTATTTAACATAATGGATTTACGATTGGAATTTTAAACAGAACATTAATTTCTTATAGATATATAAACTTCTTGTATAAATAAATAGATCTTACGTAACATATATTGGTATACTCTCTTGTTTATTATATTTGGACATTCTTTTAAACTTCCGAAGTATTGATGCGAACAAAATAACTAACAAACCAGGATATTAGATTTTATACTATTTTTACGACCTTTAATAGTATATTATTATATGAGTTTTATAAGACGGTATATTGTGCCATGAGAATGGAATAAAACGAGTTTAATATACTATTTTTTATAAATTTAATGAAATTACAATAATTAATTAATTGTAATCTAAGAATTGATGTGAAATATAGTAACCCTGTTGAATGAAGTTGAATATTTTTAACGGTCATAATTGATGTATAATATTGTAAAAAAAAAATTGCAAATTTATAATAATAATAATTTTAGTACCTATTCTTTAAATTTGCTATGTTTATTTGGTTTTTATAATAATTCCAAATTTTATTTAAAAAATATTAAAATATTTGAGGTTGTCAATTTAACATTTACCGTGGGGCGCAGTACTTACTAGTGGTGGCAAAGTCCGGAAAAATTTGAGTCCGGACCCAAAGAAAAAAAAAGTCCGGACTTAAAAAAGTCCGAACTTTTCGGACAGTGTAAAATGCACCTTGACGGTCCGGACCCGTCCGGTGCATTTGTGTACCAGTGCACGGTCCGGTCCGGTGCGGTGTATAAATAAATTTACGAAGCAAATAAAATTAAGTTTAAGTGAAAAGTATACTTTTAACAGCAATGATTTTAATACCCTAAAAGAAAGAAAACCGATTATTATATGTTAAATTAAATAAATTTGCACGGAAGTAATTTACTTGGCTTTATATAAAATCGGCCATAAAGCAAATAAAAGTGAAGTACTATCGCAGGTCCGAACACGGACGGGTCCGGACTCGGACGGGTCCGGATTTTTTTATTAATAGGGTCCGGACTTAGTCCGGACCCAAAGTACGGACTCAAAAAAATCCGGTCTCCGTTGCCAGCACTAGTACTTACAAGTACCAATTTTACAACAACACTATTGTTGTTGCTCTTTTCACTGTTTTTTTAAATTTTCTAAACATTGAAACTACAGTCTATTGTTATATCGAAAACAGTTTAACAATGTCCGTTTTCGATATAACAATAGACTGTAGTTTCAAAAATTAGGAAATTTTAAAAAACAGGCTGGGGGATTCAATGTCATAGAAATAAATATTATTTTAATTTAATTTTTTACTTATAACTCTGTACGTAATAGTTATTTCTGTATAGAGGGTCGAAAGAGAATGTTTTAAAAATGAATTGTAGTAATTTGCGTTTAAATGACAATTTACTTAATGCTGAAACAGCTTCTTTAGACGTACAATATATAAATAAATTTTTGATGAAGTTAATATTAATATTACCTTAATTTTTAGGAGTATTTTATATTTTACATCGGACGAAAAATTCATAATTGGCCGCGAAAAATGGATCCACATTATCTAAACTACCTTTCCTAACGCTGATAAACGTTAGACGGCAAATGATTATTATTATAGCGTTCTTATAAGAATTAGACATGAGAAATTGGTATCAGTCTGCAAGGTACGTCTACTAATGATGCCGTATTCCGGGGAGGTAATTTTTTGTGCCTTAGAAAAAGTGATTTCCCCGAACCGATCTAGAAGCCAAGCTGTCGAACCCACAATCTGTCATGCTTTACCTTGGAAAAAACAATTACGCAGAGTAACCGACGTAAAGGACGAGCAAAGTGGCTAAAAGCTACCGCAACCACTTAGCAAACACCTTTTAATACCGCATACAAAAAAGTTCAACTAAAATGTAAAGCATGTAATTAAAAATATAGGCTGGTATTCTGAGCTCCCGAACAAAGTATGTTCATATATTAATAATAATAAACTTTACAGCCAAATTAAATATTTCTTTAATAAAAAAACAGAGAACAAGTAGTAAATGAATTAATCATGACGTCTCTAAACCTGTACAACAAAAATGAAGAGTATACAGAGAATGTCCGTTTTAAGAGGCTAACCAATGAGATCTCGAGAACTAAGAGAAACGAAGAAGAAAATGCATAGCTCACTAGATATGAGCAAAGAACTGATTTTGGTAAATTTACTTTTTGACTTAAAACTTTCTTGATTCAATTAATACAAGTTTCTAGTTTGCACGTTGAACAGACACTTTTTTACGTTTTTACATTTTAATGACATTTGCAAAATAAACGATAAAGGCAATACCAAGGCATGCTTAATTTTGTGCTTTACTAAGTTACTACAACAAAATAGATAAACGATATAAAATAAAGATGTCATTTAAGTTATAAGTAAAATACGAGTCTTTGTGAATCTAATAAATATAATAACTATGGCTGATATTCTGAGCTCCCGACTAAAGTTCGCGACTAAGGGCGTGTAACTAGTCGCCGACTATCTTATTTAGTCGGTTGTCAATTCTTAGCCACGCGACTAAGCCCGACTAAGTAGTCATTTTTAATAATTTGTTTGTGACAAATGCGATAAGTTAGGTTAACTGACATTTCAAACAAGAAACCTTGTTTAATTTTCCGACTAAATTTTAGTACATTGCCTAACTTAGTCGAGCTTAATCATCTGCTTAAAATACATTTATTAATCGCCCGACTATATTTTAGTCGACTTCCCTTAGTCGGTCCAGATGCATTTCCTTAGTCGCTCGACTAAATATTACTCGTTTTCTTTTAGTCGGGCTTAGTCGGGAGCTCAGAATATCAGCCATAGAGATTAACTAAGGATTTAATTCAGATTTGACGAATGAAAGGTTAGACGAATGACGTTTCGTAGTGCAGACTAAATAAATACAAACAACCGTCACTATTTTTAAATAGCTGTAGTTTTTGTTTTGTTTATGTCGTAAGTGAGTCGTTTGTTTATAACAAAACTTTTTTGAGTTACTTGTGCAATTATCAACAACTAGTTTTTGCTTACTGCAAAAATAGGGTCATTTTAAATTTTAGAAATAATTTTTTCTATAATTGTCAAAAAATGTTTTTTGTCTAATAACAATGCATAGAGTGCACTAAGTACTTGGAAAAAGGTTTTTCACGCTTTTGGGTATAGTTATTTGCATATCAAGAGACTAAAGTATAATTTGTATTACGCATATGGAATTTATTCTACTAGGCGATAGTCGAAGAGAATAAATAATGTGAGTAATTAAAAAAAAAATACTTTAGTCCTTAGATATACATTACATTTTTTCCGAAATTATTTTTTGTATTTTGTGTGAGAAATGTTTCTAATGCGTCCGATTGATTAAAAAAGTGACATCTCATACACTAAAAACTCAATCTTCGCGCACGTAATACAAAAATATAAATAACTATTTCCTACAACATGTTATCGGAATTTATAATCTTCTAATTTATTTTGTGGCTTTGGAAATTTACTTTTTTTAACATTGTTCATATAATCTGCATAACTGTAACTAAAATTGCTATTACTTATTCCATACACACTTCGTTCTATATTTTCTATAATAACCTATAATTTTCTAGTCACAGCGTGTATACTATATTTCCCGCAATTGATCTTCACGTCATCAATTTCTGGTGCAAGATTTATTAAAGTTTTATCTTGCATCTTTGTCGTATAAGCATCGCTTACATGGACTTTTATTCACTGTCTCATTATAGTACTTTTTTCAGAGGGTAATATATGCTATCTGCGTCTGAGGACAGGACAAAAATGAAATAGAAACAGTAGTGTAGTCGCAGTAACGAATATTTTCAAATATTCAAAAAATGTCTTTCATGTCTTTTCTGTCATTTACGAAGCTAATTTTGGTGTGCACAACTTGTGCTTCATTGTGTGTTGGTAGTTTCGTTAATTTACTAAATAAAATAACTAAAACAAATGAAATATATAAGACTTCTCGTATTTCGTTGAAGATGCTACTGGCATTTATTCATATTTCGCACAAGTAGGATTAAATTCAGACCTCAGGAAATTGCCCGCTATGGGCTTCACTTTTTCATATGCCCTATCCAGATATTATATAGAGATCAGTGGTAGTTCTGTAAAATATAATTGAGTTTATGTTATGTTAACTTTGTGAAATAAATAAATTAAAAACAATCTACGTTATTGATTGTTAGCTTGCAAACATTACATTGCAATTAAAATTGTTGCCTAAACAGAGGAAATTCTTGTCACATACTTTCGAAAGGACTTAAGAAATTGTTAATCTCATTAACTTCCTAAGAAAAATTTTGTTAAAATACATGAAATTTTTGTGTCATGGTCTGTGAAGGTGAATTGAGGTAATTAATTAATGAACATAGCTCATTTTATATTTTTGTAAATTACTTTTAAAATATCTTCTATATGGACAGTGGTATGCTACAGTTAACCACGTTATAAAAATTATTCATCAATTTCGTTGCGAAAATATGTAACCATAGTTATCCATATACTGTATTTCTATTTAACTATATCTCGCGAAAAATCGCCTTATGTAATATTTAATATCGATGTAATACTGTCATTGGTGTTCATGTTGGATGATTGCATTTCTAATAAAAGATTTGTAACCGATTGAACGTAAGTGAAATCGTAGAAATGTCAATATTACACGTATGTAGGTATTAATCACGGAGAACGACGGAAAAGTGTTTCCGTTGAAGAGTTGGCAATAAGTAATTACAGGAAATAAAAAAAAAAACTATTTATTGGGTATTGGATGAACTAGTCAAAGATACAAAATTAATATCGTCGAATCAAAATAAGACAACATATTTTTGAGAAATCCATTAAACAGGGTGACCAATGAAACTGTTTAAGAATTGGGATCTAGAGAATTGTAAGAGATACGAAGTCGGTTAAATTAGACAAAAGTTGCCTCATGTGAGAGTCATTTTATATATGATTTTGTTTTTCCCAAAAAATGCATAGGTGACTAGATATAAACAAAAATGTAAATTTTTAATTTTCGTTTTGTGCTTATAACTGTTTCATTTCAATTTTATTAACGGCGAATTTATCGCAGTACTAAAAATTTTAATTTCTCATACCGTTTTCGAGAAATTAAAACCAACTTTCAATTTTCATATGGGCTTCAAAGTTGGCTGTAAGACCATTAAATAGGGTTTTTGTTCTTTTCAACGATATGAATATATGCATATTAAAAATTGATAAAAGTTTGTATCACTAGCGCCACTGCTATTCTCAAACAGTTTTTATTTGAATATAAATATCATTTTTAAACTTATACAGTTTAAATATACGTACAATTTTTAAGAATGTAGACATACACTGCATTGTAATATTAATTTATTTTTTATAAATATAATGTAGAACCATCATATACTTCAAGAACATTTTGGTCCACGAAGAAAAGAGTTTGACAAGAAAATCCATATTTCTGACGTCACATTGATTAGTTCAAACTTTGGAAGTCTGTAACTCGCTTATTAGTATAAACATTTTCATTGGATTTTAACCTTTGTGTCCATCATACTTCCAAATGAAATTATGTAAAAAAAAATGGTAAAAACACCCATTATCACAGCAAAATAAATTAGATTGTAATTTAAGTTTAATTTTCTGTGTATTTTTAAATTTAAACTAGGGTAAATGCGAAACTTTCTATCACGTAATGTTAAGGTTCAAAATTAATACTCATGCCTAAAAAGTTATTTTACTGTTCGTATAAAATAAATATAAATTAGAATGTCAAACTTTATCAATAAGTTGAACAATGTACATAAAATCATTTTTCATTTTTAATTATATTAGTACATAAAAATATATTATTAGTACATCCAGTTTTACTTTTGGGAAAATTTGTCATTATAAGGTAAGTCCATGAAATGAAGAAGATTTATTACACTGCAACCCACTCGAGAATGGCTAGAGATCTGTGACTTAAATTAATTGACATGATAGGGAATTTATTGAGAGTACAACAAGTAGTGACAATGACAAATGCAATTTTCTTGTTCTTTCATTTCCCCGCAAAACCCAATTACTTTATTCCACGTTACTGGCCAGCGGCAGCAAATCTATGATACCAATTATGAGCAACATCTGGATTCCTTGTTAGGAAAACAAATTTGCATATTAGGAATATTCATCATTACAAGTACTAATAAATTTAGAATTAGTTTAGAATTAGGGAACCGAAACCGAAACATTGTGTGGTTTGGTTACGGTTAACGGATTTATCGGTAAAAGTTTTTTGAAAATATAATATTGGTTTTAGTTTCGGGTAAAGTATACAAATAAATTTCGGTATTTTTACGGTTTCGTTTTTGTTTTGGTTTTTAAGTAAAAGTATAGTTACTTTAATTTTAAGTCGTGAAATAAAATACTAATAATTGTGCTTTAAAATATATCTAGTTAATCATTATTCCACTAATTATATTTAAAAATTTATGAAAATAAGTAAAATTTATGGTTTTCCTTTTCATTTTATTACAATATTTATATTTGGACAGGTTTTCGTACCGATATTTTTTTGGTTTCGATTTGTTTTCGATTACAGAATACATTTATTTGAAAAATTAAAATATAGGTCTTAATTTTTTTTTCTAATTTCTTTTTATTTTCTACCGAAAAGTTTAAAAACATAAATAAAAATTTGATGTGACCAGCATATCACCTGCCGCCTGCCCTCTTTACATTTTTTAATATTTATTTTGGACACGATAAAATAAATTATTAAAATAATTAGTACTTACAGTATTTGTACAGTTTCTTTTAGAGTAATTGATAATTATTATTATCTCAATCCTGTCAATTATAATAATTGTCATTGTCAAATATGAAACATTTATTTTCGTAAGTATACAGATTAACCACAGTTTTAACAAATTTAATGTATCATTAATTTCTTGTAATAGTTAAATTAGTCTAGATAGAACCAAATTTGAACTGTAAAATTTTAGGTAACAAAAAATATTAAATTATTAATACAAAAATTCTCATATATAAATTACTAATTGAGGTATTTCGGTAAAACACTTCAGATCTTCTAGAAAACACCACTTCCGGTTGCATGATTAACACCAAAATCTAATCAGATCTAATTTAGGGTGTCAGAATGTTATATCCATAATTTCATCAATTTTTATTTACTAGTATTTGAGTAATCCTTACAACATTCATCCATTCAGACACACGGGTAGACATCATCGTAAAAAATATTAAAATCGTGTTCTAAGGACTTGAAAACGTGCTTATCCAATAAAAACTATCCGCTTTTTAGCATCATTCCAATACTTCTCTTACTGAGTGACGAGAGGTACAAACTATAATTAGAATTTATTAAAATTAAGATATTTTGAATTATATTATATATTACCTTCATCTCTTCATTTTAATTTAAATTGTATTTAACACATATTTAATCACAATTAACTTTATCGATAATAAAGGCAAAGTAAACAAAATATTTTTTTCTCAATACAAACTTGTTGATAGAAATTCGAAATTAATTACTTTTTTACGGATAATCTTAAATAATCTTTTGTTTACTTTCTTTGTAGATTCTCTTTTCTGAAGTTTTTTAATAATTAAAAATCTTTTATAATTATTATGTATTTTGAAGTTTTTAATTAATTCAACTAATTATTGATCTGAGTAATTTTATTAGATTTATGAAATATTTTTGGATAATCTCTCAAATTATATTTGATTACTAAAATAGAGAAAAAATTGTGTACATATGAAGATCACTTTCATGCTTTTAATATTAATATTCTATTATGGATTGTCTAACAAATTTGAGTCTAATAAAATATTACAAAAAATTCCGTGGACTAAATATAACTTTATGCTTCCTGTGGATACCTTTTAGTAAAATTACATTTTTATTCCATATTCTCTTTTGGAAAAAAGTATGTTCATATATTAATAATAATAAACTTTACAACCAAGTTAAATATTACTTTAATAAAAAACCAGACATTAAGTAGTAAATGAATTAATTATGACGTGTCTAAACCTGTATAACAAAAATGAAGGGAGAATGTCCGTTTTAAGAGATTAAACATTGGGATATCGAAAACGAGATACAAAGTCGGTTAAATTGGGGCAAAGTTGGTCATTTCAATTACGTATTTGTTTTCCCGAAAAATGCATAGCTTACTAAATATGAGCAAAAAACTGATTTTGGCGTATTTACTTCTTGACAATTGACATAACTTTCTTGTTTCCATTCATAGAAGTTTATAGTTTGCACATTCTATATAGTATACTTTTTTACGTTTTTACATTTTGATAACTTTTGCAAAATAAACAAAAAAGGCAATACCAAGGACTGCTTAACTTTGTACGAAGCTAAGTTACAACAAAATTGTTGGTTATAACTTGTTAAAAAAATCGTTTAATAAAAACCAGTAACCTATATTTTGAATAAAATTTTAACCGGTTTCCAATTTTTAACAAGCGGTTTTCGAAGTAAAACCTTATATTTAAAATGTTCTCAATAAAATTAACCGTTAACCAGTATTTTTTTCGGTTACATGCCCGATTATAAACAGAAAAACGATATAAAATAAAATTGTCAATTAAGTTTTAATTCAAATACGAATCATTGTGAATTTAATATTTGCAAAGGTAATAAGAACTAAATATTCTATTTTTGTAGTTGTTGTTTCTATATGTGCATATTTTCCAATTTGATTTCGCGTAAAATAATCTCATTATTTTACTAATAAAATAATGGAAATTGGGGAAATAAACAGTCTTTTATTACACACTGTATTAGTAAACAAAATATGCATATTGTAACGAGCGAGACACAACGCAGATGAGTCATCACGGCTGACCTGTCTGGGCAGGTATTCGCGTTATAGGTCAAGTGGGAAAAAAGCGACGCTGCTATTGTTCTGGAATTTTGTGGAGTCTGGAGATCTCTAGAATGTTCTATAGATTAATTGGCGGCAGGTATATAAGGATCGCGTCGGACGAAAATGAAAGTCAGTACATTAGTATAGGTCAAAGTGCGCAGAAAGTCACTGAAGAAAGTTAATGTCGGTCAGTACAGTCAGCGACATGTATAGAAGAAATAAATGAATATTTGGTTATATAAATAAATAGTTGATATAAATATATAATAATACTTCTAAATTAGAGTTAATATTTGTTTATTTATATTGTTACTTACTTTTATTATCCTTTTATAATTTATTTTATTTTTTATTTAATATTTATATAAATATTTGGATTTCATTTATTTTTACACTTCACCTAAATAAATAAACGTTACAATAGGCATAAAAGTGTCAGCTCAAATGATAACGTCAAAAATTAACGAGAAAAAAATTTAATAAAAATATTAAATAAGTTACTAATCCTTTGTATATTTACCAGATAAATATTTCCAATGTATTAAAAGTCGAATTGTCTAAATAAAAATCTGTCAATTATTATTAAATGATGAAGAGATAAAAAGTATACAAATATATGATGATGATTCATAAAAATAAAAAATAATTTTTATTGACAGCTGCAATTTTTATATAAACTTGCAAATGAATTTTGACGAGCAATAAATTATTTAGCTATGTACTTCAAAATTTATTATCATTGGTGACATTTAATATTGGCGATTGAATTGTCGAGTAAATTGTATTATTGGTTGTAGATAATTGATAATTTATGGCAACAATTAAGCCCCGGCTTGGCAGTTGTTTGAGTTGACACAGTCGGCAAACACCACAGAGACAAACAGCATAAACGAATTGCACTCAGAGAGCAGATGCATACAAATCACTGCACTATTTGCCTGCATTTCCATTGGGTCAGGCTCGACAGCCGTCAGTGCGTCAGTGTGTCAGTGTTCGACGCTGTGACGCTGCGACGCTGCGACGCTGCGACGCTGCGAATCATATGCTGGTAGCAGATTGTCAGCGATTATTTTATTTACTCTGTGCCTGCGATTCTTGTTAATACGCAGTGTTATTAGTTTCATTGTTTGGAAACAGGCGTAATGGGAAACTGTATGCGATGATCATGCTAACAATTCGCACTGTTTGTCATTGCTATGCACACTATTCTCTTTGTAATTTTTAAAGTGTAACTTTTAGAATTAGGCGGTTTTTATAGTGGCTCGAGCCACTGAGATATTGTCCCAAGCCACTGTAGAAATTTTATTACTATAAAGTTAAAAAGAACACAAATTTTTACAAAATCTTTCACTTCACATAAACAATTTCCCCTATTCTGTATCTCAATGGTTAATTTTTAACATGCTGTTAATTTTTTTCTCGAATGAAACTAGGTAGCACTAGAGAAAATATCAAAACATCACTTGTAATGTTTGTTTTTATTTGTCAAAAATGTTTGCAACTGGTTAAAAATTAACCACTGAGTTACAGAATAGGCCCCATTGTCTGTTTTACTGATGGATCAATAAAAAAATTAAAATTCGCAATTTCCAATTAAAACCTAAAAATTTTCTGTATCTCTACTTTATTTTCAATCACAGTTATACATGAAAAGTTAAAATTCTTAGTTGTTTTTAGTTCAAAATCTAAATTCTAAATGTGTATAAGATTTTTGGAACGTTTCAGTGAAAAATGAGAAAACGAAAAAATGATTTGGATTATTTTAGTTTTTCCTTTCTAGAAATTGTTGGAATTGAAACCAGAAAATAGATAAACTTATATAATTTGCCCGTAGATTTGCCATAGATTAGTGGGCTATGCTTGAAACAAACGTCTTTTTGTATAATACTCTGTAATCTACAATATCTAGCGCCACCACTGTTTAGAATACACCACATGACTTCTTTTTCCGTTAAATAATACACATTTTTTTCTTCAACTTTATTTAAATTTATTTAACATTAAACTGTGAGCATATTCTACGACTAATTGTTTTTCAACTTCCATTAATTTAATTTTTTCGTACTTCACTTCAAAGTGGATCATCTTTTGTAAAATTTTATTAAATTGTTTATCACTATTCCTTATTGCATTACACAAAAATATTTGACACTTTGACATACGTTTGTTATCAAAGCCATCCCCGTCTCAATAGCTAGCTGCACAGCTAGCTGACGTTTTACAAACACATAATGCTATTTATTTATGTTTTTAATTAAAAATTTTATGATTTCAGAAAAAATATATGTATATGTAAGGACTAAAGTATTTTTTACTCATATAGGTTATTCTTCTAGGCTGTCGCCTGGTAGAATATATTCCATACGCGCATTAATAATTATACTTTAGTCCCTTAATACACAAATAACTATTTTGAGTCTCCGCGTATGTATGGATGTCAATTTAAATATTTTAGCATTACATTCTGTCAAAATTATATTTCTGCCAAAAGAAAACTGCCCTTTTGAAAAGGTTGATTAAAACAAAAAATTCATGAAGGTCTATAACTACAAGTAAAATTTGACGCAGCATTTACTAAAAATTTTGGATTAATTATAATATAATTATATAACTACATCGTTACATGAAATACAAAATACGTACATACATATAGTATACAAAACAGAATTTAAATTATTCGCGTATGTAACAACAGAAACTCAGAATTAATTGCCTTGTTGAATTAATGATGACGGAAATAGATTGTCAGAAAATTGATTTTTAATAAAATAATAAAATTTAAATATGGGAATACCCGTACCTATATCGGAAAACAAATGAAACAACAGATTTCATTAAAATAACTATCATTTATTTTTTCAATATAACGGTATCATTGTTTTTTGTTCATATTAAACTCTGTAAACATAAAAATAAAGCTCAAAATTTTGCATCGAAATCAGTAAACAAAAGTAATTTTACGTGCCTTACGATTTGTAGACTATACTTTTTCTAAGACCACGGCATTTTTTTCCTAATTCATTTAAATTTGTTTTATATCTTAATTGTTGTTAAAAATAATGTCTCATGTGAAATAAAGGTAAATAATGGTGGATGTCTGGTAGTGAAAAAAAGTTATACTGGCAGTAGAACTACAAATAGTTACTCTAGGAAAAGGAGAATAAATGGTATAGTTAACTAATCTGACAGTTTTCTATCCGTAGTAGGACACATCCATTGTAATATAAAACAGTTCAATACAATTTTTCATGATTCCGTTTATAAATGAGAAAAAACTGATTCGAGAAATGTCAAATGGTAATCCTGGGATCGATAGATAAATTTGCTCGCCTCCTAGGTTAATAATAATGTAAACCAATGAAGTGTTATTTGAAAATCAAGAGGGGTATGATCGTGCAAATCGAATGACCGTATTAGATGAGACCAGGGCCGGCTCGAGACTTTTTAGCGCCCCAGGCGATAATTTTATATTGCGCCCCCTTTTTTAAATAGCTTGTCATCCATGTTAATGATTTTTTTACATTTATTTATTTGAATCATTAACCCGTAGCTACCTAGCAACAAAATCTGGAAACAGGTAAAGTAGTACTCGTCAGCTGATAGCCGTGTGGCCGCATAGTGTTTTTACCTCTTTGTGTATCGTAATCTTCATAATTATTGTCCTTGTTAGTATCTTTTTATACCTCTTCTGTTAAAATCAATTTTTCTAATATCTTTTACTATCGTCATTTTTTCATTATTCCTTTTCTTTCTGTATTTTATCCACATTTTTACAAAAAACTCTAAGCTAAACCTTATCTAAAAATCAATCTTTATGAAGACTACTTTATAATTTTTTTCTATAATTTTATCTTCCTGTACAGGGGTGGTATTCTTTAACTTGTAACAACTACAAATAACAACTGCCTTTGTGAAAATATCAATTACAAACGTCAAACGTTAAGTGTCACCAAAAAAATAAAAATTTATAAATAATTTAAGATTATTTTATCATTAATACAAAAATTTAAATTTCGAGCATAAATCAGCCAACGAATTTAAAGGTCCACACAATGCTCCAAGGTCATAGGCAGTAGAACTAGAAATAGTTACTTTAGGAAAAGAAGAATAAATGGTATAGTCAAGTAACAGTTTTCTATTTGTAGTAGGATACAATGATACATCCATTGTGATATAAAGCAGTTCAATACAATTTTTCATAATTGCGTTTATAAATGAGAAAAAACTGATTCGAGAAATGTCAAATAGAAATCCTGGGATCGATAGATAAATTTGCTCGCCTTCTAGGTTAATAATAATGTAAACCAATGAATAACTGAAACACTGTTTTACACAGTAAAGATATATCAATTAGAACCGTATGACGATTCAACATTTTAATAATGAAGAATACATTTTCAATACACGAAAGAAAGTATACTTGTAAAACGCGGCAAAACACAGGAAAGATTCATGAACTACATGGGACTTTGTAGCTCAGTTGTTAAAGCATCCTACTTGAAATGGGAAGGCCCATCCCAGTAAAGTCAATGAATGGGGACTTCCGCGTTGCGAGCTTTTCACAAAATTTTAATTGCATACTAATTCTATCTTCAAATAAGTTCGTTTAAAGTTAAAAAATATATAAAATATTTATTAGACTTAAACATTTTTTAGAAAAACTAATTCAGCAAATAGGCTTGTGACGTGTTACCACTGAAGCCAGTCTGACTTAGAGTGCATGTCTCGAAATCACTTAAATCAGTAGCCAGTTCAAGCTTGTTTCATACTTCATATTTATTTACTTGTGTTTTGAGATACATATACAATAAAATATTACCTGATAACATATTTTGTCCTTTAATAAGCACTTAATTAAGAAAATATATTAATAAAAATAAGTCTTTGATAATACACGAGCGAAATTATGTTTGCATTGGCAATATGTTTACTTACAAGTTTGAATTTGACGTTACGCGCGGCATTTGTAATGCTATATTCACATTGGTTACTCTATCTATCTCTTTCTAACATCTTGTCTTCTTTGTCTGTCAGGGGTAGTACGTCACAAACCTATTTGCGAACATTTCTTAGCAAAACTATTAATTTATTTGCAAAATAAAAAAATACGGGTCTTTTATTTTTAAATTTAGATTCATTAAAAAAAAAAAAACGCAAATCCCCATTCTTCAAAAATTAATTCATCATTAAACCAATCAAATGTGATTTGAAAAATCAAGGGGGGCATAAGCGTGCAAATCGAATGACCGAATTAGATGAGCCTGTAAAGTAATGAGGACGACCAACAACCATCGACCAGCGACCACATATTAGCACTAACTTGTGCGTCGCCATGAAATTCAATTTTGGAATTACATTCTCGACCGATTTCCGCGTGGAATTTTTCCCTTTGCGCACGTCCTGGATATCATTACGGGAGAAATTGGTTCGTCCAGGAGCACCAAAACCAGACGTGACGGTTTCCGGGACCGGGACAGGGCAGGGATTTCAATGCGGCGACGACGAGGGCGATCCCTTGTGCCGAAAGGTCATTTCGGGAGCAGATCAGGAATTCCGCACGAGGATATCCCGTATTCTGTAACGTATATTGCCTCTCCTTATATTTGTACTGCGAGCTTACGTGATCTTGTTCGGTATGCCCAACATCTTGATTATTTGATCCCATTTTCCACAGGTGGGTTGTGTTATGAGCAACGTGAACATACAAATGTTTACATGTAGCTCAACTAAAGTTTATTTCAAGATTTATATTCCAAGCGTGACAACGTGTTGTTCTTTCCAAGTATGTAATGTTTTATGGGCTTGGCTTATAATTTTCAATCCAAGCTTTAAAAATATCAAACCAAGTTGTTACTTTATCTTGGCTTCAAGCCAAGTTAAGCATTAAAATATCAAGTAATTATATTTTATTATTTTTCTAATGAGGTCTTGCATTTTGTATTATTTTTCATTTTTAGCTTTAATGCATGGCACGTAATCGGTTACAAAACCGGTTAATGAAAATTGGTAACCGATATTTAAAAAAAAAATTGCAATTAACCGTAATTTTAACCGATATTTTTAAGGCCGAAAATACCAACAACTGTTAACTAAAAAAAAAGAACGGTTTTAGCGAACATTAACCTTTAATTTAATAATATCATTTAGTGCGAAAAAAATTGAAATATTTTTTTTTATATATGTTATATTTGTTATATAAGAATTTTTGTGAATATTCATGTTTGATTTTGTTTGCAGCACAAAACATATTCGCGTTTTATTAGTCCATAATATTATTATTTTTTAATTTTTTAATTAAATTTTTTTATTATATTTTTTATTAACCAATATTTTAACTGGTTTAAACAGAGGTATCCAATTTTTAAAAACCGATTTCCGAACTAAAACCATTATTTTTATAACGTTCTCAATATGTGTTAACCGTTCCATGCCCTGGCTTTAAACTTTAATCAATAGAATAATGAAAAATATTAGACCTGTATTTTTAATTTTTCCCAAATTGACTTTTAATAATGAAAAAACTACTATTAAAAATGATATCCGTCAAAACGCTGCTGAATTACCCCACTTTCCTCCTTGTCCAATGACATATTAAGGTTCTTACCCAACTTCACTTCGTTTCAAACGTCAAATATAAAGTTTTAATTTCCAAACGGACAAATTAAATAATTTTGTGCAAATATAGTCGCAATAAAATAAAATTTGCAATTAGACAGAGAAAATGAATTTCTATGTCGTTTAAATTAAAAAATGTAATTGTTCCTTTGAAGAACTCGTCAGTAAGTATTGTATCTGATACGATATATAATATAAGGTTTAGAGCAAAGGTCGTTGTAAAAAGAGATTCAATGCAATAAACCAAATATAATACTGCACGGAATACAAAACTTAGTAGAAGTTGAGGTATGACGCGTTTCGATCTTTCGATCATTATCAGGTAACCTGATGACAATGAACTTCGAAAATTCAGATATTTTCAATTATATGTCGTTTTTTAGACAATAAACATATTGATTTTAGTATGATTTCACAAAAAATTGTAAGAAAAATACACATAGCCAACGTCAATAGCTCAAATTATCTTTGATTGAGAATCAAAGATAATTCGGTAAGAAAGTTTACTTTTTCGATGTTAAATATCAATCTAGACATTGAATAAAGTAAATATAATTCTTTACCCAATAATCTGATATATGAAAAAAGTTTTCTTTCTGAAGAGTGGTGTCAAAACACAAATATCTCAAATATTCTTTTCAAGACAAATTTGTATTAATTCAGTCGAAGTTCTTAATTTCTCAAATATTTTACAATAATCGAATTTTTTAACTCAATTTGTATAGATAAATAAAAATATTATAATTAATGATGCAAATTAGTTCTAGAAAAAATATTGTTTGTATTTTGTACACGAAATGTTTTTACGTTTTTAGTGCGTTCGATTGATTGAATAAGTGACATCTCACGGACTAAAAACACAAACTTCGCGAACATAATTATTATAATGAAACAATTAGATGATACTTCTAAATCAAGTGTAGATATACAAACAAAATATATAGCACGACTGTGACCTTTTAAATGGCAAAAAAAGAATTTCAAAATTACTTGGAATTTTTTACTCGAAACCTTTCTGAAAAATGTATAAAATTCTCACTTTTTTGTCTTTTAACAATTCATTGTTGTCAACCCTGAATCAAATAAACGAACCTGGCATACAAGGAAGCAAGTTCATAAATTATGCAAGATTCCCGAAGAGTAGAATCAATATATCATACACATTGTTATCACCGAATATATAGAGCGTGTTAGGAAAGTAATAAGAGCTTGAATGAGAGAATTTCCGCTTTTACCAAGCGAGATTGTGATTCGAATTCGCTTTTCAAGAGAGATTTATATCGCTCAGACTTAACGAATGTTTCTACAATAATTTGCTAATGGATGCCAATTGTGCTAAAAATAGAGTAGAGGATTATTTTACAATAAAATTCTTCTGAGATTTGTTGCGTGAAAAGAAGTATATAACTATCTCAATAAAAATAATCGAAGTGAATTCCGTCATCCTTCTACCCTTAGGGGTAGGATGTATACTTTTTTGCTTAATATAAATTTTATTTACTTAATTTAAAGAGGTTCAATATTAGCCAAAATGCTGTTTAGTAATACCATTAAAATCGTTTTAAAACTTTATACTACGTCTCTCTAATGATGGACTTTTAAATTTTTATCCAGCTTTATTATTTTATTCATTTAAAGTTTGCTTATAATAGACAAATTGTATCACATATTTAAAACAAAATTTTAAAAATATGTTATTCGAGGGGCAAAGTTTCATAATTTTTCTTTAAAATAATGTCAATTTTGTATCAATTATTATAAATTTTTTAGTATTAGATATTATGTAAACAATTACTCTCATTGTAAAAGACTTGAAAATAAATATTAAAAATAAGTACCGACCAGTTGCAATTTTTATTTTAATTCTTTTTGTTTTATAATCAGCACGTCTTACAGTATATATCCTTTAATTTTTGTCCTAAGTTGTGGAACATTCTGTATAGGTAATAGATTAAATGTTTATTTTAAGAAGTGGGGGAACGTTTTAGGGTCATACCACCTGCTACCTCGCCCTTTACACTTCCAAAACCTTAGATGGTTTAAGATTGGCATTGAACCCTTTAAGATAACTGGCACTTTAACCAGAGGTGAAAAAACCGGCCCTAAGAAGTTTTTCTTTTATAAGTTTTATAAAGAATATCATTTTTCTCATCATCAATTTCCTAGGACTTAAATCTTATACTTTGTGCAAAATATGTTCTGTACTCTATTTCTGTTATAAATCAGGCTTTAAAACAGCGTCCGTAATCTATTTATAACTTAAACCGAAAATAAAAATAATTTGTGAATAATAATTAGGTTTACATATGCAGGCCACTCGCTTCATAATTATGTTTCATCGTAAAGATAAACAGGATGCTAATTCACTAGCTACCGGCATAAATGATAAATTGTAAACAAGAGATTAATAGAAGCCAGCTTGATTTTTCCACCTCAAGTTCTCTGAACTGCCTCATAAACATCATTAATCAAAATTACCTATACCCTGTTATTATATTTCACATTACAAAAATTCTATAATTAATTACTGTCCTCAAAACTTAAATTACTGTTTTCAAATTGCTACGTCAACATTTTACAACTTTTCGGTGCTATTCATAACTGAAATTTAATTTAAAGGGAATGGCAAGTATCTGATATTATGGCAATTTACATTAATATGTGTGGGATAATCGATAGTCCAATTATTTTTAATAAATCAGGATAAATTACATTTACAAAATAATTTACAACGAACAATCTTATCATGTTTACATGTTTACAATCTTTATTATGTTTACGAAAGTACAATTATTTATATTTAGTTAATACTCTTATACAAACACGAAATAAAACACGGAGAATTTATATTTACATTACATTAGTCTTTTAATTAATATAGTTCATTTTTTGTGTGGTAGAATTTACGTCATCACATCATATTCGTATGAATAAAATTAGTAGTAGGGAAAGAAATTTGTTGACCTTATATAACGTCATTAGGATTTCACGGAATGACTTGATATTCTAGCTACTTGACTTGATTTGAAATCATGTCAATCTCAAGTCAAGTAGTAGTTGCTGAATTTGTAGTCAAGTCAAGTAGTAATATTTCAAAAAATAGTTCTTCAACTCTACTTGATTTTTTATCAAAATGTAATATAGAGATAGGAAAAAACAAAAAATTCGGGTTTTTGATATAGTAGTTAGAACAGGCCTAGAAAAATGTCTTTCAACAAGAACTAAAAATTAATAAAAAAATGGTCAATTACTTTTCTTTGGTTAAAACATACTTGTTATCCTTTGTCAACTATGCGTGCTGTTATAAAATTAATAATATTATTTATGTCTCTTTATTTCTAACAACCTACTTCTCAGCAAAGTTCGGAATTTTAGATTGCCTATCAATTTTTGGAGTCAAAATGGCAGAGTTTGTGGTACTCTAGTAATACTCTAATGTAATGAAATTTCCTTAGGTAATTCGAGCTCTGGCATAAACTACCTAGTATTATTAGCTCGCTCCAAATATTTGCAAATTAATTCTAATAATTAGTTAATTTACTGTATAACCACAGAATAGTTACATACAGAAGCGACACTCCGTGTCGGTACCTTTCATGTTCCCCTATCCAGTTCTATGACCTTGAAGCATTGTGTAGACCTTTAAATTTGTGTTCTTCCCCTATCTCTATAAGATGTGAGGAAACCGATTTTAAACAATGAGCCCTTTAAATTTGTGCACATTCTCCATCTCTCTTTAATTTTCGTTTCCCTGTCTTACTGTCGCTTCTGTATAAATCTATTCTGTGGTATAACCATGTATTGAACATAAAACTTTATTTGCACATTTCCATTCCGTCTTGTTTGTATTTACATTTAAATCATTTTAAAATGTTGTAAAAATATTAACGTTAAAAAATATATATTCTGTTGACATATGTTATTGTACTCGTAAGTTCCAAAATAAGTAATGTTACTTTAAATACGTTTTAGTATATACATTTGGATACAGAATATATCCATTTTATTTTCAGGCTTCTTTCGTTGCAAGTGAAGTGAATAATAACATTTCAAAGTATTATTTGCAAAGAGATGTACAATTCCTACGACAATTATATTCCGAATATGTTTTATTTTTATTTTTCAATTATTCTGCTTGCAGAAAACATTTAAATATGTCCATTAGTTTTCTTGAAAAATGTCTTTCCAGAATGTAAATATTATTTCATATTTCTACATCTTACATTCAGCAAAACAGAATTGGATTCTTGTTAAAGAAAATACTATACTATATAAATTACTGATTTAATTAAGCAATAGTTGTTTTCTTTTCACAAGATTTCTTATATTTGTTCAACTGAATTTGACGTTGACATAAGATTTATATCTTCTCTCTTGGCTATTTTTACTTATCTCGCTGGTGATGCTTATTGAGTTTTTAATCTCATTTGATGGGTTGAAGATTGATTTATCGTATCTTCGTCATTTATTTATAAATGTATTATTAGAATTTGCCAGATTTGGAAGGTTATTATTGATAATAAAAATTTCTACAAAAATTCGACTATATACGTGGTACAGTAGGTGGTGGTCCTGACAATATTAGTTCGAATTTTGCAGAAATTAATAAATATTAAACCAAAAATTGAAAAACGCGATATATCCGCAAAATACTCATTTTTGTACCCAAAATTTTGGCTTTGGGGAATAATGGAAATTGATAGATCTCGACGCGTTGATTTCAAATTTTCAAACGAAATTTAATTATCTCTTTTCGTTCCTGAGATATTTGCTGCCAAAATTGCACCTCAAAAATGTGTGTTTTTTGGCTATATCTCTAAAATGGGTAGAGATACAATCTCAACGATTATACCAGTCGATTCTACGGAAAAAGTTACATAAAGATATGTGTTCTCTGTATATAAGTTCTTTGGAACGATTAGGTGAAAAATAAAAAAATCTGGTGTGTCCAACACAATACCTCCCGCCACTGTAGAATATATTCTATATAAGTTTTTCAATACATTTAATTTGTAGTTTTAAAATTAGTTTGTTATTACAGTTCAGAATATTTTTAATTCATTTCTTACCTAAAATTTCCTTCATAAATTTTGTATGACCAATATAACAGCTATTTTTGACGTTACTAAAACCGGAACTGAACTTACTTTGATTCACGCATGCAAATACATTTCTAATATATTTCTTCCATCTTTTTAAATTTTACAATAAAATTACTTCATTTTTACCTATATTGTCTTTTAAACTTACTTACAATAAATTTGACATCATATGTCAAATTTTGTGAACATATGAATAACTCATCTGTTTTATCGAAATTTCTCAGCCTAAACGATATGTAAAATTATTAAAATTTATATATTTTTTTCTATCCAGGTAGAAGTTACTTATATAAACGTAATTATGCAGATCGGTAGAAAATTAAAATATCTTTGTATTTATAATAACGAAATTCATCATATTAGAATAGAACTCTTAAATACCAAATATTATATTTTTTACATGTATCCTATTGGAGTTATCGTGGACGAAAAATCGTCACAGACACACACACATACACACAGCCACACACACAGACACACACACACACACACACACAGACATACAGACATCACGGTAAAAATAGTAAAATCGTATTGTAGGGACCCTAATTCGTGCTCATATGTTGAAAACTCACACTCGAGAAATCTGACCAAAAACAATACCTCCCTTATCTATATATTGATAGGCGGGAGGTAAAAATCGAAAAAACCTAAATTTCAAAATTTCCTTGAGAAACTTTTTGCCTTCAAAACTTTTTATTTTCGGAACTTAAGTAGACATCGATGCGCTGATTCCAAATTTTCAAACAGAATTCAATTAACATTTACCGTTCTCGAGATATTCGTGTTCAAAGTTCAGTTTTGGCTATACCTAAAAAAACAGGTTTTTAGGTATACCCCCTTAAAGGTTAGGTTTACGACTTTGGTGACCTCACTAATCGATTCTACGGGCAAAATTACATAAGTATACAAATTTTTAGATTTTTATTTCAAAGGATACAATTTTTAGAAAGAAAAAACCAAAATGACTAAAATCGAGAAAAATCGTCAGGGGTTCATCAGGCAATTTTTTCGATTTTTGGCCATTTTCAGTTTTTTCCTCCTAAAAATTCTATCTGTTGCGATAAAAATCTGAAAATTGGTACACTTATGTAATTTTGCCCGTAGAATCGAATGGTGATGTCGCTGAAACCGTAAACCTAACCATTTTAGGTATATACCTAAAAAACCTGATTTTTTTGGTATAATTTTGACCTCAAATATCTCGAGAACGGGAAGAGATAATTAAATTCTATTTGAAAATTTGGAATTAACGCATCGATATCTACTTAAGTCCAAAAAATGAAAAATTTTGGAGACAAAAAGTTTCGAGGTGAAAAATTGAAATTTAGTTTTTTTCGTTTTTCTTATTTTTCAACTAATCGTTTCAAAGGACGTATATGTGGGCAAAACATTTCTTTATATAACTTTTCCCGTAGAATCGAATGGGAAAGTAGTTGAGATTGTATCTCTACTCATTTTTGGAATATAGGTACTCAGAAAACATAGGTACGTTTTTCAAGTACAACTTTGAGAGCAAATATCTCCGAAACGAAAAGAGATAATTAAATTCTGTTTGTAAATTTGGCATTAGCGTAGCTAATTCTTTAAAAAATAGTACGAACAAAATTTTGTAAAATTTTAAAATTTTCGAGCTAAAAATTCGATATTTTCAAATATTTTCGGGTTTACGAAGAAATGCAACAGCGGCTTTGGGAATTACTATCCCTCTTGTTACTACATATATGTATAAACTATTTTTCCAAGTAATATGTATGACGGGAATATCTAATTTATTATAAGTTTGTCCACAACCTTATTTCGGCAAATAGTTTTTCTTCTTGATATGATAAATCCCATGTTTATATGTTAATTGTTGAAGATGTTGATATAATATATTTTTTAACCTTGCTCGACTAAAAAAAATCATTATATTGAAATTACATTTGTAATCTTACTAAGCTAATAAGCTAAATAAAATATGTACTGCATATATTATTTTCATTGTTTATTTCATAACATTATATTATACTAATATACGAATATTTTTATTTACCCCAAATATTTGTATAACAACATAAATTTCATATTTAAATTTTGTATTAATGAAAACAATTCCAAAATATTATTAAAATATTTATTTTGTTTATCAGCATATAGCGGATTCATAAAATATTTTCATTATAAATTTACATTTAGAAAAATGGCATTATAATTAAATCATTCTCACGTATTGTGCAAGTTTTATAAAATTATAGTATTCTTCTAGCAGAGAGCAGGAAATGAGCTTGGTGTTTTCCTGCATTTCCATTCAAATGTCTTTTTCATTCCAGCCAATATAGTTGGACAGAAATTTTATTAAAACTTATTTCTCTTCCAGATAACAAAAAACTAATCTCATTTTATTTTTACTATTGTATTTAAGAAGAATTGTAATTAAATTTTTAAGTACCCTTATAAGAAAGTTTTAAATAATGCGATTTTCTAAGTATAAAGTATGTTCGAATATCAATTAAAAAAACACCAGTATGATTATTTACTAAATTTATTAAAAACCTCTTTTATACGAGGGCGGTCCGATAAGTACTTAGCCTCACCGCCCTATAGCACAACAATCGCAAGAGCAATTTTTTATTGCTTAGAACATCATCGTAGACAGCTACTGTCAAATTTTCAGCCGAATCGGACGCGAAGTTTTGTTTTGACCGCGTGTGGAAGCGAGCGTGTCCGCAGATTTGAGAAAAATGGAAAAAGAACACTATCGGTCGGTGATTTGATTCTTGTTTTTGGAAGGGAAATCGCGCAGCGAAATTAAAGAACGCTTGGATGCTGTATAGGGTGACTCTTTTCCTTCGATGGCGACCGTCAAAAATTGGTTTAACGAGTTTCAACGTGGTCGCACGTCGATTTTTGATGAGTCACGCCCAGATGCCCCGAAAACGGCTACCACGGAGGATAACGCAACAAAAATCCACGATTTCGTATTGGCAGACCGCCGATTGAAGGTGCGTGAGATAGCTGACACAGTAGGCATCTCAAAAGACCGCGTGGGTCATACCTTGCATGAATTATTGGGTATGAGAAAGGTGTCGGCGCGATGGGTGCCGCGTTTGCTCACTCCTGACAACATGCGCATCCGTGAGACCACTTCAGAGCAGAATTTGACGATGTTTAGGCGCAATCCGAAGGAGTTTCTGAGTCGTTTCGTGACCGTCGACGAAACATGGGTACACTGGTACACACCAGAGACCAAGGAACAGTCGAAACAGTGGACTTCACCCGGCGAACGTACTCCAAAGAAGGCGAAGACTGTCCTATCGGCCGGAAAGGTTATGGCCACGGTTTTCTGGAATTCAAAAGGTGTGATCTACATCGACTACCTGGAGAAGGGTAAAACGATTACAGGGCTCTACTATGCCGAATTATTGGGCCGATTCGACGCCGAATTGCAGAAAAAACGGCCACATTTGTCGAAGAAACGAATGCTTTTCCACCGTGACAATGCACCGGCTCACACCTCCGCCGTCGCCACAGCCAAATTGGTAGAATTAGGCTACGAACTGCTACCCCACCCACCGTATTCTCCGGATTTGGCCCTGTGCGACTTTTTTTTGTTTCCAAATTTGAAAAAGTCCTTCGCTGGGCAGAAATTTCAGTCGAATGGGGCAGTTATCACCGCCACGAAAGCCTACTTTGCACACCTTCAGAAAATGTTTTTTTCAGACGGGTTACAGAAGTTGGAGCATCGCTGGATCGAGTGTATAGAACTCAAAGGAGATTATGTTGAAACATAAATCGCCATTTTTCAAAAAAAATTGTTATTCTTTTGTAGGCTAAATACTTATCGGACCACCCTCGTATATATAATTGTATCACATATTAATTTTTGTAACAATCAATAAAATAATTAGTTTATAGTTTTACAATAAAATATATGCTCTATATTTTTATTCAGTAATAATTTTTGAAAATTAAATTTAAGTTAAATTGACATCTCCCCTATTCTGTAACTCATTGGTTAATTTTTAACCAGTTGCTAATTTTTTCTCCAATGAAAATAGATAGCACGAAAAAATATATCCTTATATTATATTATAATTAATAACATATCATAATATTATAAAAGGTAGGTATATAATATTTAAAAGTAAAAACTATAAAATTTTTCTTCAAACGTCATAAAAGTGACTTCTTTTGTGACGTGATTGATAATGTTGAAGTTTAATTTCTATGCCGCCGTAATATAATTTTTTATTCCAGCCGCCGTTTAATTTCTTCGCCGCCGTATGTAGAATCAGCCAATAAGAAATTATTTGTACAATAGAAATCTGTAATATCGCCCTAAATGTCACTATAAAAACTAGATAACCTAAGAATAAAGTTACTAAAAATTATGAATAACTGAAAGGTAACCTACATATTAAACGTCAAATAGTAATTAATTTTAAAAATTTCTACGTTTGAAGAAAAAATAGAATGTGTTATTCAGAGTAAGTGTCTTTGTGTGCCTCGCATGCAATTGTCCGCAAACTTCTATGCTCGCCACACAAAGTATCACTTTTACTCTTAATAACACAATATATTATTATCTAACCACGTTTTCAGATCACAAACAAAATGATAATATAAGGTCTCGTGTTTTAATTTTGTACCTAACACGTTGTCCTTTGTTAATTCTAATAAAAAAAACCATTTTGTTTATGCATTTCTTTGTATGAATTAAATGTGAATTGAAATATCGCCATAATTTATATCATCTATATTCATCTATTACACAGAATACTAATACTTTAAACTTCAAATTACAAATTATTTTATGGTAAATAAAAACCAATGAAATCAATTTTGTGAAAAAAGAAAGTTATGCGAAAAATTTTTGTGAGCAACTTAACGAAACGTGAATTTAATTAGAGCAACACTACTCTAAAGAGATTTATGTTCCATAAAACTGTAAAGCTGAACGTGCGGTCTTTGCCCAGTTTTTCCTATAATAAAAACTTTGTAAATGTGCTTATATAAAGTTTTTCACTGTACAGAAATGTTGAAAGATGCGGGCGGTATGTAGGAGAAATCATACTCTCTAAAGCCTAAAGTATACGCAGAAAAGACAGTTTCAGGTTTCAGCCTTAAATCTTCTAGATGGAGTATATCAACATCAACATTAAATCTAACTTTGTAGACCTGAGTCGTTTATTACATCGTCTGGAACTTTTACTTTCTTTAAAGTTGGGCATTAATCAACCTGTGCTTATTTCAACCCACCGTAAAAATAAATTGAATAAATTGAAATAATATCTCTAGTATACATGACGTTTCATAAAAAAGTAATTCTGATTAATATTATATTCATTATTTCAATTATTTCGCACTGTAATAATTAACCCAAAAATGTAATATAATATTAATATAAAGGTTAGCGTAGGTATTTCGAAATGAACATAATTAGGTACTACGAATTCTATTATTAATAGAGATGAACGGTGCGTTGGAAAATTTGTTAATAAATTATTATTTACCTTTTCAGGTTTATGCAGCCCAAAGTTTTGAATATAAAATTACTTTAAAGTTTAAATCGATAGTTTATACTAAACACAATAACAGATAATGAATAACCTAGCAATAAACCAGGAGAGTTATTGATTAGTAATTCCTAAAGGAATAATAAATCAAATAATTCAATTTCGGTATTCAAAAGGCAGAAAACGATGCAAATTTGAAACGGGAATAAATGAATTAATAATGTAATTATAATATTTGTGAATACTAAAGAACAACATGGCGCACGCAAATACTGTGAGAAATGATTTCTCACACTTTGACCCACGATAAATAGTGTGAGAAAATACTACTTTCCACGGCGGTCGTATAAAGAATTATTTTAATCGCTCAAAAACTTGCAAAGAAAGATATATGGTTTTTATTTATTTCGTACATCTTTTGTTACAAATATATTCTGACAGTAGTCAACACATTGTCAATGACAATATATTATCGAATGTTTCCTAAAAAAATTAAAAGCCAAATAAATTGGTATTTTTATTAAGTTTCTGTCAAAAGTAAACACCCTTTGAAAGAGCCGACTAGATAAAAAAAGAAGGGTGTATAACTAGAAGTTATAATAACTACACAATCAAAATTTCAACATTCTACGGTTAATCGTTTCTAAATTATGCGAAAAATTAAAAAAAAAATCATTACGAGCACTGTCGATTGTAATGAAAAAGGAAGGTGCACAATTAGATATTATAGCAGTTCAATAAACAAAATTTCAAAATTTTATGGCTAATCATTTTTGAGTTATACTTATGTACGTATGTACGTAGGTACTTACGTACGTATAGTGTTTCAGACGTCACGCCTAAACTGGTAAAAAGGAAGTAAAAAATAAACATTTTTTTTTTATTTTGTAAACAAACTTTTTGTTTTATTTGAATGTAAGAACTTAAGCAACCCTTAATTTTAAAGTCTAACTACGCCTGGGAACCTGAACAAATATTCATTGTCTATATAACATGACCAGTACCTATAATAAATGAAAATATCATATTCGTAATTCATAAAAAAAGTAATCCTGAGGTATAGTTAGAAGACCATTTTGGAACCTCGCCCGAAAACCTAAGGGAAGAAGCTTGGAAAAATCAGTAGTGACATCTCTTGTGAAAAATATGATTAAATTTAATAAATAAAAATTGGGTGCTCTGGAAATTAAATTCCAAGTCTCATATTTAATCTATTTCTAGTCAGTCTTCCGTCATATTATTAAATAATATTTTTCAAGATAAAAATTTAGCGTTAATGAAAATATTTTATCTACGTTTTCCAATAGCAGTGTGTTTCTTAATAAGCATTTTATATTCACAGAAAATTCATAGTTCTTATTCATAAAACTTTATTGCCAATTTTTTGCCTCTTTATAGTAATTCAATAGTCGTTTAAAATTTGAAAACATACTAAATAAAAGCTTTTCGAATAGCGAAGTAGCACTTTAACGGATCATAAGTGCGTAAAGTACGATTACATATAATAAATTGGAATGGAAATGTAAAAAGAGATGGAATAAAGGACAAAAGTGGCATTTTATTGTTCCATTAATTTACAAATACAGAAGAGAGTTAAGGCTGGTTTACGATGGATTTAATTTAGAAAATTTAATTTAAAATTTAGATTTTTTATTCTGGTTTACGATGGATATTAGTTTCCTAAATATAGCCAATCAGACTGTATCACGTGATATTACATTTGTTTTGATGTTTGACTGTTGTTTGACATTTCTTTGAAATGAGGTGAATTTGTTTTGGGTACAAAATGAATTTGATGTCTGATTATTTTTATTTTAACATAAAAATCAAAATAGCACTTTCAAACTGTCATTTAAAATTTGATACTAACTTAACCTATAGACGTCAATTCAATGCTTTCTTGTGATTGGTTGGATTTGGAATTAAGAATTTAGAATATAAAAATTGGTTATATTCCAAATCAAAATTTTAAATATCTAAACTTGTAAATCGTTCATGTTAACGGTAAAACTAAGTTTGTTTTTAAATAAATAAAATAGGTCATAACTTTTTAAATATGGTAGCTTAATTAGGTCTCATTAAAAAAAAATCTAATGTGATTTTTGATTTTTCGCGATTACAATACTTTCGTTACTTTGTACCAGTAAGTAAAAATCTAATATGTCCAACATATTACCTCCCCAACTGTAGTAATACATATATTCCATTAGTTTGTTATTGCAGTTCAGAATATTTTTAATTAGTTTTATACCTAAAATATCCCTTACAAAATTTGTTGTCACAGACACACACATACACATACACGGACATGCAGACATCGCGGTAAAAATGGTAAAATCGTATTCTAGACTTGAGAAATGTGACCAAAAACAATACCTCCCGTATCTAAAAATATATTTTTGGTTAAAATAGGTAAAATATTATTGAGTTCAAATGACAGTAGTTTCATCAAAATAGATTTTGTACCACGTAACATAAAAATAGTACTCAAGTAAGAAAAGTAGATAAAAGCATTAAAATACCATCTCTATTGATGAGATAATTGAGTTTGGAAAACTTAAAGCATAATTCTATAAAAAAACTTTTATAAACTTTCATAAAAAAATCATTATGATGTTGCTGAGAACTACAGTGTTAGTAGATATTGTTTCTTGTGACGCTCACTTGTTCTCGTCGTGGAGATGGCAGCATTGTTTTCTTGTACCCCTTGATATATTTAGACCATAATGAACTATTATTGTCAAACACACAACGGTGATGTCGATGAAAGATGATTCACCGTAACTTTAACAATAGGATATTAAAGCTACGATAAAGACTTGGGAAAAATGTAATATCATACAAAATCTATACGATCTTTTACGAGATATAAGTGGGATTATATATATATTAATAAGTCGTTGAATAAGTTATAAAGAAAAATGTAAAACTATAGACAGACAGATTACTATAAATTATTACTTTTGATTCTGAGAAGAACGTATAGCAAATTAAAAGCTGTTTAAAATTACATGGTAAGTACTTTTCAATTCAATTTCAAATGTATAACATTAAATAGTCTTATTCCAAGAAAATAATACAATTTAATTAAATGTACCAGCTCTCAGACATTTCTTTAACGTCTGCTATTGTTTTAATTTATTTAATAACATTTTAAATAAGTAGCATTTATACATTAATAGGTAAAATAGTTTCACTGCTCATAGGAGCAGAGGCGTATCCAGATATTTTTTTCGGAAGGAGTTTTTAAATGGGGGATTCTAGCTCAATCGAATTAATAGAATTTAGTTTAAAAAATATAAACAATATGCATAATAATTAATATTAATAAAGAAATAAAAAAATACAATTAAAATACATCCAAAAAACGGTACTTTTTATTATAGCGTGATGTTACCTATATGAATTGCATCAATATTTTGATTGGTGACTTTAAAAGACCGCGAATGTTTTGATTGGCAAGTGAAAAATCCCACCATCAAGTCTGACGAATGAGGTTGAAGAACATAATGGGTGTGACATTGAGTCACAGGAAAGTTTAGTTGTGTACTTTTAAATCGTTCGTTAAATTTATGTCATATATTAACTTTTATTGTTTCTTTAATATTTGAGGCAGTATTATTTACGAGATTAGTGCATAAATTACCTGTTTATATTTAATTTGATAAAAGTTTGCATCAATATCGCCACTGTTATTCTCAGACAGTTTTTATTTGAATATAAATATCATTTTTAAACTTATATAATTTAAATATACCTGCAATTTTTAAGAATAAATACTTATACTGTGTTGTAATATTAATATTTTTTTTTAGAAATATAATGTAGAAACAGCACTTTAAAAACATTTTGGTCCACGAAGAAAACAGTTTCACTCCCAACAATGCAACTACTAACTAGTCAAATGTTTACAAGTCATCTGTCAGTTTTCAGGTTATTATAATATTATAATATTAATATGAATGAATATGAATGAAATTAATTATTAATATTATATGAAATTATGTATTAATGGATATATGGTAGAATACTCGTACTAGCTTGAAAATGTTAGTTTCCCTGTTATCAATAAACACTTCAAATAAATGACGATTTACATAACCGCCGTAGATGCTAATTGAATTCCGAGCTCGGAAAGCGAGGATTTTAATATATCTAAGACTTGGTATAATACATAACATACGTGGTGGTTATTAATAAATATTATTTTTCTTGTAAGTAACGTTTTCGTGATCAAGTTTGTATGGTTTTATTTGATATGACAATTGTCCCATATTATTTTGACAATTCTGTACGGTAATATTTTTACCATACTGAATTGGCAAAATGATATGGGATACTTTAACAGTTTAATATCCTGAAACCGGTAAATAAATTAATTAATATTCCTACTCCACAAAGTAAATAATTATATATATTTTTGTCAAATCAATGCTACGATAATGATATACCAACAAGATTCTGCAGATGCAGATGATGTATGTAAATGAAGTGTAGGTAGTAAGGTAGTAATTAATGTTTCATGTGCATTAAGTACGTACATACATACCTATGTAAATTGCAGAACATTAGTGGTAAAGCGAACTGTCACTTATACTATAATATCTCGAGAACGGTAAGAGGTAATTGAATTTGAAATCACCATCTCGATATTTACTTAAGTTCAGAAAATAAACGTTTTTGGAAAAAAGTTCCCAACCGAAAAACTAAAATTTCAGTTATTTCATTTACCCTATTTTTCATCGAATCGTTTCAAAGAACGTATATGGGGAGAAAACATTTCTTTACATAATTTTGCCCGTAGAATCAACTGGTAGAATCCTTTTTTGGGGTGCAATTTTGGGAGAAGAAATCTCAGGAATGAAAAGAGGTAATTGAATTCTGTTTGAAAATTTTAAATCAGCGTAAGAAGATCTATAAAGTATTTTTTTATAATTTTGTTTGTTTAATGAGAAATGAGAACACACACACATCACGGTAAAAATAGTAAAATCGTATTCTAGGGACTCTAATTCGTGCTTATATATTTAAAACATACAGTGGAGAAATTTGACCAAAAACAATACTTTCTTTATCTGTATATTGATAGGCGGGAGGTAAAAATGAGTCCGAGGTGAAAAATTTCCTTCTTTTATCAAATGAAGCGTCCGGATTGGGTGAAAATAACGTGTGTGGAATAATAAAAAATATATTTAAATCGTAATTTAAATCATACCAACCCTGAAGGAAAATTATATCGTTATATCCGAAATTTATTATGTAATTTATTTGCGATTGGATATTAATAAACCGATTTAATTAAAACCCTTTTAGGTGAAGCTTTCAAAACATGATAAAACCACTAACGGAACCACACATAGTTTTTGCTGTACATAACCTTCCATCATTCCATAATAAACCCTCTATAATCTTCTTCATACGGCACTTAATCTTCCGACGTCGGGTCGGGCAAACAACGTGGGAAAAACTCGTGAATTAAGCAACGAATCTCATCTCTTTAATTAAAAACGATTCTGAGAAGCGGAGATGTGCAACGTATGAACATACGGGCGTCTACACGCCTTGGCGCATCGCCCCAATTCCGTTGTTGGCTCAGCAACTTAGCCGAGCAAACAGACAAACACCAGAGGATATCAGGCATAGGCTAACGAAACATGTTAATGGGTATCATGACAGACAAAATATTTTGCTTTTGTACTTTCAAAATATTGTAATGAATAGCAAAATGTTAATCGTTTGTTTTTTTCGTAAACTGCGTGTCATTCTGATTGTAGAGCTCGCCTACGTCGCCTACCAAGAAGTTTTCGTAATGACAGTAGAAACATGTTTGTGTCAAAACTGCAAAATTGTTTTGTGACGATTAAAAATAATAATAATCATTTAAATAAATACACCTATCTTAAGTTGTATTTATTTGGGACGTTTTAAGTAACCTGGTAGGTTAATTCTGTTTACTTGGCACATTTGAAGTAACCCAGAACTGATCTCAAACTGACCCAACTCACCCAGCTATTTTGCTGGGTTGGTGAGTTGATCCTGTTTTCTATTTTTGTTTATACATATATCTATATCTGTCAGAAGTTATATCTTTTATGGGTTAATAAATAATTTTAATAAATAACTTAAATTTACCGTTTAAAATTTTCACCAACTACAAAATCGGGTTGTTTATTTGGTACCAGCACGGGTAACTTTAAGATCAGTTTAGGGTTGTATTGAAATTAACTAAATAAATACGGCCTTACAGTACATGATTTTTGACGTACTTTATGCATAGTAACCTCCATGGACGCCGACTATATGGGAGCATTGGGGCTTCTGTCCCCAAGGAAAAATTTTGTACTGAATTTTTATTATTTTAAAAAAGTATTTTGTACCTCCTTCCATTTTTTAGTAATTGACTATTACTCTAAAATAGGTGTTAGTTACAACCTTTACAACATTACCACCGAAATTCTCACATCAAAGTATCTATGTATATAAATTTTCATTTTCTTACTGGTACACCTACAACAACGATTGAATATCAGACAACAGGAATCTACATGACCGGTAATAATGGGCATCTCAGGATATACCGGGGATCCTGAAACGTTAGCACTCAGACCGGGGAGGCAGTAGACCGTCATTCAAGGCATTTGATGCCCTGAAGGTGATCTAGTTCAGTCGGCCGGGAATTGGAACACGCTTCATCGTATGCTCCAATTCTAGGTCTGCTGAAACTAGAGCACATTCTGGATCAGATTTAGCTCCTCTGGATTGTACTCTAGTTTCAGGGACTCTGGAATTAGAGCACTTAGAAGTGTTTGCTCTAATTGTAGGTCTACTGAAACCAGAACACATTCTGGAGCAGATTTAGCTACACTGGATTGTATACATGTAGCTTTTTACAGCAAATTAAAGAATTTTTGAAGAAAAAATTAGAGGAATTCACTCAGTTGCAAATTTTTTTTATTACCTCTCCGACCGGTTTCAACTCTCGACTTTCACTCTCTGTGGAAGACTTATGTTGGTTTGGAAACCGATACTAAGTAAATACATCTTCCATTAGAATTTTGGTAGCCCTCCGTAAGTTATTGATGGTGAATGGGTGTTTTATTAAATACTGATTTTTCTTTTAGGGATATAGGTATTATTTTCCGCAATACAATATTTCGTTATTTAGAACAGAAACCTTTCAAATATAATTTAATAAAATATGATATTATAAAAAGGGTTAACTTATTACATTTTGTTTGACGAAGGTAATATAAATGTCAGAAAAATGTCTAACAAATATTAAATATCAAATCTCACTTAAAACCCTACACATATAATGTTTTTTATTTAAATGAAACACATTTTATAATACAATAACAACATCTACATATCAATGGCGGCTCGTGAACTAAAAATTTGGTGAGGCACGCATTAGGAACTGAAAAATTACATTTATTTCATCAGAAAATTAACGATATTAACTAAACTGTGAATCAAATTATTGAATTAGAACAAATGTTGATCTACAAATCAGTTTGATTCTTAAATCAGTTAATAATTATTTAATAGACTAATGGAAATTGTGAATTCGACTGTAATGTATGCTAATGCTAAAGTCATAACAACATAATGTTCGTAATCTGACCGGGAATCAATGTTACATAAATATGTTATGATTTTCCGCAAAAATAAGATTTTTGTAATGATAAATAAAATACTCGGAATTTACGAGCTTTCAACATTTCGACTGATTTAAAAATAATGAAATTGTAATGTCACGTATTGGTCAATACGTTTTTAATTTCGGGAATAAATGAATGCAATATTTATATTCAACTGTAATAGTTTTTACGTTTAACAAGTGCATGTGTTATCATTTGTCACAATATGTCAGGCGGTAATATTTCACTCTAAATTCTAGTGATTAAGCGAAATTTTAACAATTGTTGGAACTATTACACAAAAACCGATTTTACAACTTTATTTATTTATCAATTATTGCAAAAATACTTCATCATCTATCACTAAATTATCGTACAGCTTAAAAAAAATACATTCATTTTACATTGTATTTTGTTTAACGTTTATTGTAGTTCAACAAATATGTTATTTTGATTAATAATTTTTATTTTTTCGTAATTCGTAGATTTGCTAATGTATGGAAATATTGTTCTTTTTCACATAAATAAAATATTGTTAGTACATTTTTACTGATAATAACATTTATAAATTTCAAATTATTCAAAAAAGAAACACGTATACATTATACACATCTTATCGAAATAATCCCTTCTAGTATGTCATTAAATTCAGGATTTAATAAATAAAAAAAATGATAATAAATGTAAAAGTTTTTACTGACATCTTTAAATCTTATTGTAATAGCATAGATTCTGAATTTGGTGATAAATAATTTATTCATATAGCAATTTAAATTCATTTAGTAACTCAAAATTAAATAATTTATTTATTAATTCATGTCGGATTATTACCCTTAAATATTTACAGCAGAAAACAGCGACAACAAGAAAAAACAGTGGCAAGTAGCAAAGAAAAATAATATCTACTGACAGATTGCTATTTACGAACAAATAATGCATATACTCATTTAGTGATATTTTTGAAGTAGAAGTTTTTACAATATATTGGATGTCATTATTAATCCGTGTTCTTTTCCAAAATTGTCCCCAGTTTTTTCTGTCGCTCGTAATGTTCTTTATATTACTCTATCTTCCTCTTTCATTTTTTACTTCTTGTTGGACCTCTTGATTCCAGGTTTTGATAGGTCTTCCTCTTTTTTTTCATAAATTTTTTCTTTATTCTGTTTTCCTCCATTTTTGGACATGACCTAACCATCTTGTATTGTGTTTACATTTGTATTATTATGTACCTTAAGTATAACTAACAGTGGAGTCCGATAATTAGTTAAGAATCTGGGCTTGTTGTTGGTACGGCACGGGTAAGAAATGTTCAAGTTTGAAATGAGATCGTATTACAAAAGTTTTGATTTCGAATGTAGCCACAGTTGACAAAACATCGAAGTAACTAGTCAAAACAGATTAAGCCTGAAACATAGAAATCCCAAGTAGTTAGGCGTATTATTAGATCACTTCCACATTGACATGCAACTTGGTAATTCCAATCTAAAGTTTCCGGTCTTGGACTCCAAGGAATTATATGAAGCAAGAGGTGGAGAACCAGATTGAAATACCTCAACATTAAAGGATACCAGGATAGGCCTAATAGGAAATACACTAGCGGCTTGTAATGTCTGTCAAGTTGGGGTGCCCAACATAAAAAAAAATAAAAAACAATATACCGTCAGTTAGTGCTAGGTTTGTGCTGGTTTGTTCCAGAATATGGAAGTTTGTTCTATTTAAATAACAGAAATATCAACAATTTCAGTTGGCACCCCAACTTGACACTATCAAATTTATAAATAATAGAGAAAATTAAAAATAACTATACCATCAGTTAGTGCTAGGTTTGTGCTGGTTTGTTCCAGAATATGGAAGTTTGTTCTATTTAAATAACAGAAATATCAACAATTTCAGTTGGCACCCCAACTTGACACTATCAAATTTATAAATAATAGAGAAAATTAAAAATAACTATACCATCAGTTAGTGCTAGGTTTGTGCTGGTTTGTTCCAGAATATGGAAGTTTGTTCTATTTTAATAACAGAAATATCAACAATTTCAGTTGGCACCCCAACTTGACACTACCAAATTTGTAAATAATAAAGAAAATTTGAAATGACAATACCATCAGTTAGTGCTAGGTTTGTGCTGGTTTGTTCCAAAAATTGGAAGTTTGTTCTATTTTAACAACAGAAATATCAACAATTTCAGTTGGCACCCCAAATTGACACTACCAAATTTGTAAATAATAGAGAAAATTTAAAATGACAATACCATCAGTTAGTGCTAGGTTTGTACTGATTTGTTTCAAAATATGAAAGTTTGTTCTGTTTAAATAACAGATATATTAACAATATTCTAGTGGGAATTTGAACTTGACATTACAAAAATTCTAAATACTAACATAAATTTAAAATGACAATACCATCAGTTAGTGCTATGTTTGTGCTGGTTTGTTCCAGAATATGGAAGTTTGTTCTATTTAAATAACAGAAATATTAACAATTTCAGTTGGCACCCAAACTTAATACTACCGCATTTGTAAATAATGGAGTAAATTAAAATTGACTAAACCATCAGTTAATACTAGGTTTGTGCTAATTTGTTCCAGAATATGAAAGTTTGTTTTGTTTAAATAACAGATATATTAACATTATAAAATTTCTAAATACTAAAGCAAAATTAAAAATGACTATACCATCAGTTAGTGCTAGATATGTGCTGGTTTGTTCCAGAATATGGAAGTTTGTTCTATTTAAGTTACAGAAATATCAACAATTTCAGATGGTACCACAATTTGACACTACCAAATTTGTAAATAATAGAGAAAATTAAAAATGACTATACCATCAGTTAGTGCTAGGTTTGTGCTGGTTTGTTCCAGAATATGGAAGTTTGTTCTATTTAAATAATAGAAATATTAGCAATTTCAATAGGCACCCAAACTTAATAGTACCGAATTTGTAAATAATGAAGTAAATTAAAATTTACTAAACCATCAGTTAGTACTAGGTTTGTGCTAATTTGTTCCAGAATATGAAAATTTGTTTTGTTTAAATAACAGATATATTAACAATATTCTAGTGGAAACCTGAAACTTAACATTATAAAATTTCTAAATACTAAAGCAAAATTAAAAGTGACTATACCATCAGTTAGTGCCAGGTTTGTGCGAATTTGTTCCAGAATATAAAAGTTTGAATATGGAATTTATAAGGTAATTACTTAAAATAATATCTTAATATTATCGTTAGTAAGGTAAATATTATCCATTAATTTTACAATAATTTATAGTTATTATATTTTATAGAATGGTGGGAAGCTTTGTGATCAGGAGCTATATATTTTCCCAACTCAAAGGTATCATTTGAAAAGTTAGCACAGGACATTATTAAAGAAATTCATATTGTAGGTACTTACTTTGTGTAAATTTTGTAAACTGAAAATATAAATAAGAGATAAAAGACAACAAATACTTAATTATTTTTTCAGCATGACACACGTTTACAAAATGGTATTCCCAGGGTCTCTACAGATTCGTATTAACAATTTTATGCATATAGTACTAAAAACTGCAAGCAGAGAAATGAAGTTACATTTTGATGACTTGTCCAAAACTGACCCTGTACCTATAAAGAAAATTAATAACTATTAATGGAGTTCTTAGAATAATTGGACATTCAAAGATCATCGTTGAAAAGAAATATCTTAAGAATGAACAACTTGACTTCAAATCTTTGTTGATCCCTCCGCTTTAATCCCTTTTAGATTATCCTTCTATTGTAAAGCTGATTAATACCCCTGATCATATATACAATCAATTATTAATTACAGTACAATATACAATTATCAAATCTATAAACTACTGTCATATCATAAAATATTTTAGATAAAGTCATATAAATAATGGGAGTTGCTATACCTCTGCAGGAAATTTTAATGACTATACTGATTATAGAACATTTTTTTTCTAATTTGCAAAAATAATGGGCGGCCTAGCGAAAAGGATTAAATTAAAGTTCTTAGAAGAGGAAATTCAATGACTTCTACCTGTTCATTCATTATTCTTCCCTTCAGCTGATTGGCCCTTATAAAGTTATATGGGACTTGCGGTAATGGTTATTTTAGGCAGGTAGTTTCTTCTGTCGTATGAAATTAAGGGCCGTACCAGAAATTATCTTTGAAAATATTTCGTAATTATGTATTTTTAAACCTAGATTAAAATATTTAAAGAATAATGCATTTCAAATACACGTCTTCTAATTTCAATTTTTAAATGGAGAAGAGATTAATTTATTAAAATAAATTCAACTATAAATTACGAACAGTAATTATAAGAAATACTTCGTTGTTTAAAAAAAAAAAATATTCATGTTCATATTTTCGCTTATAAAGTCCCTGAAGAGACCCTGGAAATACCATTTTGTAAACGTGTGTCATGCTGAAACAATAATTATGTATTTGTTGTGTCTTTTATTTCTTATTTATATTTTCAGTTTACAAAATTTACACAAAGTAAGTACAGTATGAATTTCTTTAATATGGCCCTGTAATAACTCTTCAAGTGATACCTTTGAGTTGGGATAATATATAGCTCCTGATCACAAAGGTTCCCACCATTCCATAAAAGGTTGTAAAACCCGCATAAATCAGTTTCATATACATCTTCTACTATAAATTATTGTAAAATTAATGGATAATATTTACCTTACTAACGATAATATTAAGATATTATTTTAAGTATTTACCTTAAATAGAACAAACTGCCATATTCTGGAACAAACCAGCACAAACCTAATAATAACTGATGGTATAGTCATTTTTAATTTTCTCTATTATTTACGAATTTGGTAATGTCAAGTTGGAGTGCCAACTGAAATTGTTGATATTTCTGTTATTTGAATAGAACAAACTTCCATATTCTGGAACAAACCAGCACAAATATAGCACTAACTGATGGTATAGTCATTTTTAAATTTCTGTTAGTAAATTAGAATTTTTGTAGTGTTAAGTTCAGATTCCCACTAGAATATTGTTAATATATCTGTTATTTAAACAGAACAAACTTCCATATTCTGGCACAAACCAGCACAAACCTAGCACTAACTGATAGTATAGTCATTTTTAATTTTCTCCATTATTTACGAATTTGGTAGTGTCAAGTTAGAGTACCAACTGAAATTGTTAATATTTCTGTTATTTAAATAGAACAAACTGCCATATTCTGGAACAAACCAGCACAAACCTAACACTAACTGATAGTATAGTCATTTTTAATTTTCTCTATTATTTACGAATTTGGTAGTGTCAAGTTAGAGTACCAACTGAAATTGTTAATATTTATGTTATTTAAATAGAACAAACTTTCATATTCTGGAACAAACCAGCACAAACATAGCACTAACTGATGGTATTGTCATTTTAAATTTGTGTTAGTATTTAGAATTTTTGTAATGTCAAGTTCAAATTCCCACTAGAATATTGTTAATATATCTGTTATTTAAACAGAACAAACTTTCATATTTTGAAACAAATCAGTACAAACCTAGCACTAACTGATGGTATTGTCATTTTAAATTTTCTCTATTATTTACAAATTTGGCAGTGTCAATTTGGGGTGCCAACTGAAATTGTTGATATTTCTGTTGTTAAAGTAGAACAAACTTCCAATTTTTGGAACAAACCAGCACAAACCTAGCACTAATTGATGGTATTGTCATTTTAAATTTTCTCTATTATTTACAAATTTGGTAGTGTCAATTTGGGGTGCCAACTGAAATTGTTGATATTTCTGTTGTTAAAATAGAACAAACTTCCAATTTTTGGAACAAACCAGCACAAACCTAGCACTAACTGATGGTATTGTCATTTTAAATTTTCTTTATTATTTACAAATTTGGTAGTGTCAATTTGGGGTGCCAACTGAAATTGTTGATATTTCTGTTATTAAAATAGAACAAACTTCCATATTCTGGAACAAACCAGCATAAACCTAGTACTAAATGATGGTATAGTCATTTTTAATTTTCTCTATTATTTACGAATTTGGTAGTGTCAAGTTAGAGTACTAACTGAAATTGTTAATATTTCTGTTATTTAAATAGAACAAACTTCCATATTCTGGAACAAACCAGCACAAACCTAGCACTAACTGATGGTATAGTTATTTTTAATTTTCTCTATTATTTATAAATTTGATAGTGTCAAGTTGGGGTGCCAACTGAAATTGTTGATATTTCTGTTATTTAAATAGAACAAACTTCCATATTCTGGAACAAACCAGCACAAACCTAGCACTAACTGATGGTATAGTTATTTTTAATTTTCTCTATTATTTATAAATTTGATAGTGTCAAGTTGGGGTGCCAACTGAAATTGTTGATATTTCTGTTATTTAAATAGAACAAACTTCCATATTCTGGAACAAACCAGCACAAACCTAGCACTAACTGATGGTATATTGTTTTTTATTTTTTTTTTATGTTGGGCACCCCAACTTGACAGACATGCGGCTTGTATACAACATAAAGCCAATTACTCCTGATTTCGCTAATAAGGTGGTGAAGCGGTGATACATATAATAAACACACGAGGTATAGTAGAGGCATAGATATATGAAATTCACTTTCGGATAAGCCGATTGGCCCTTATAAAGTTTTACGGGACTTGCGGTAATAGTTCATTTAGGCATGTAATTTCTTCTGTCGTATGCTGTTACGGGCCGTACCAGAAATTTTCTTTCACAGTGTTTTCTAATTATGTACTTTTAAATCTAGATTATAATATTCAAATAATAATGAATTTAAAAGCACGTCTTCTAATTTCAATTTGAAAATTAAGAAGGCATTAGAGTAAATTTTAAAGACAAAGAATTATTGACATAAATTTAAGAAATATTTGGTTGTTAAAAAAAATAATTTTATTTATATTTCGTCTTATAAGGCCATTATCAGGAAATATTAATGAATATACTTTACAAATTTTTAGTATATACATAGAAGAACAAAGGCAGAAGCTAAGTATTAACTAGCTTTACAATGATAGCAAAACTTGAAAGGGATTAAAGCGGAGTGATAAACTGAGATTTGACTAAGTCAAGTTGTTCATTCTTTAGATTTTTTTTTTCATTTGGATTTCCAATTATTCTAAGAACTCCATTATTAGTTATTAAAAATTTTCTTTAGAGGTACACGGTCAGTTTTCGACAAGTCATCAAAAAGTTATTTCTGATCTTGCAATTTTTAGTAGTGTGTGCATAAAATTGTAAATACGAGTATGTGGAGATTCTGGGAATATAATTTTGTGGGCGTAAGTCATGCTGAAAACAACATTTGGAAGAAATAGTTCAACATCTAGCAGACCAGCTGCCGACGTCGAAAAAAACGGAGTCGCAAATATGTATCCTATGACGAGAAGAATATGATACGGCCCTGTTCTCACTTTTCAAGTGATTTATATCTCTTGACCACAGAATAGTCGCATACAGAAGCGACACTCCGTGTCGGTACCTTTCATGTTACCCTATTCAGTTCTATGACCTTGGAGCATTGTGTAGACCTTTAAATTTATTTACTTCTCCTATCTCTCTCTAAGATGTAACGAAACTTTCCGATTTTAAACAATGAGCCCTTTAAATTTGTTGGCTTTTCCCATCTCTCTCTAATTTTCGTTTCTCTGTCTTACTGTCGCTTCTGTATAAACCTATTCTGTGTCCTGACCACAAAGCTTACCACCCCCTCCATAAAAGGTTGTAAAATCCTCATAAGTCGGTTTTATATACATCTACTTCTACTATACCACAGAATAGTTACATACAGAAGCGACACTCCGTGTCGGTACCTTTCATGTTACCCTATTCAGTTCTATAACCTTGGAGTATTGTGTAGACCTTAAATTTATTGACTTTTGACTTCCCCTATCTCTCTCTAAGATGTGACGAAACGATTTTAAATAATGAGCCCTTAAATTTATTGGCTTTCCCCATCTCTCTCTAATTTTCCTTTCTTTGTCTTACTGTCGTTTCTGTATAAACCTATTCTGTGTCCTGAACACAAAGCTCCCCCCCCCCATAAAAGTTTGTAAAATCCGCATAAGTCGGTTTCATATACATCTACTTACTATACCTCAACATTAAAGGATACCAGGATAGGCCTAATAGGAAATACTCTAGCGGCTTGTAAACATCATAAAGCCAATTACTCCCGATTTCGCTAATAAGGCGGTGATACATATAATAAACGCACGAATAGTCGATCCCCAGGCGACTCGATACATGAGCTTTAGTGCTGTAGGCTGGACGACAAACAACCGGGCAGGAGTGCTGAATATGGATGCATAAAGTTTTAGTTGGTAAGGGTCGTGTTTGCATCGTAGTACACTTTGCACGCATATTATACATGCGAATGAGATTAAGTGCTTTGGTACTTGCTTTTCTTTCATTAACCCTAAACAAATTAAGCCACTCTTACCTGAATAACAAATTTGTGGGCAACATAAAGGAAATTTATAGGAGTCAGGACCCTAAGCAAATGAAAATTTGGGGGCCCCCCACATATACACTCAAACCATCTAGTCTTCGTACACAGTTTTTGTTTTTGAAATATATAAACGAATCTAAAATCTTCTGGAACTCTGTAATTGTTTTAGATCAATCAAAATAAACCTTTTGGAACCAGATGGACTAATTATTGTTTGGAAAAGAAAGTAAGAATGAACAAATTAAAACAAAAATTTTGCCCCACAATAAAATATGGTGGAAGATCTGTTATTGTAGTAAGGTAAAATAAGGTCTTTTTTGGAATTGCAGTTATTTAATAAAGTCTACTAATACACCGATGTTTCGACTGTAAATTAGTCTTCATCAGGTTGCTGATAACATACAAAATATACGATCAAATATACTGACATTCATTCAACTCAGGTAACAGACTTACATAAATGGTATTAAAATATTGTCAAGTAAAACTTATAAATTATTTTACACAAATCTTTCATCAAACATAGATGAAACACACACATACATGTTACTTAGCAGTTATCAACTGACTTATACATGAAGTTACTAGTTGAGTAACAGTCGAAAATTGTAAAAACGTACCACGAGGCAATCAAGGGCTAGAGAACAGCGAAACAAGATTGTACAACTAAGGTAAAACTAATTAATTATCACAGATTTATCACAGAAATGTAACTATAATTTAGAGCAACACTATAAGAGAATAAAATTGTTCAAAATTAAATACTTCATCAGATATGATCATAACTGATACGACAGTATGTCTGCAGTACTAGATTTATTAAATAGAAAATGTAACATTTCAGTTCTTAAAAATAAACTACGTATTTTAAGAGTAGGTTTATCAGGTCCATTCAAGGATAATAAGGTAGTACAATGAGAACAACTATCCTATTCTTAGATAATTAAGGACATAAAATATCACTAATTAATGAAGCTCCAATTTTGTCCGCACCCAATTACTTAGGTCTTGTTACTTCAAACTCCCTAATTTCCTCATTATGGTTTCAGGTTTCTTTTCTCCTTTCAATAATTATGTAATTTGCCGAAAGATACAATATTCTTAATTCGTGAAATTACTGCATTATATTTAACCACCAGAAATGCCAGATGTAAGAGTTTTTGAATTACGCGAAAAAATCAAAAAACACTTCAAGCAAAATGAAGGTAGAATTCTGAACAAGAAGAACATGAAAATATCGTTTTCTCTATATGTAAAAATAAGACATATGTTGAGATATGTTAAAGACGTCATCCCTCTTCAGCCTTCAGTGATTAAACAGATTCCTTGCGTCTGTGGAAAAGTGTACATCGGTTAAACTGGTAGAACTATTTGTACAAGATTAACTGAACATCAACGATCGATTAGATTGAACCAGCCTGAGAAATCATCAGTCGCAGTAGAGCATGCCTTGGAGAATTTTTATGAAACAAAATTTCAAGACACGAAAATTATTGCAAGATCTGCATCTTTCAACATAAGATTAATTAGAGAAGCCATTGAGATTTTGAAAATTAAGAATATTAATCTCAATCACAACGATGGTTTGGAAATTAGTAAAGCATGGCTTCCTATATTAAATATGTTATAATTCGTTTCTTTGTTTCTTATAGTTACTTGTTTACTTGCTTTGTTGTAATTGTCATTACCCTGAAGAAGGCAGCAATTTATGCTGCCGAAACGTTAGCTTTAATAAATAAATAATTACAGAACTAAAACTAAAAAAATGTTTTATTCTGTATCACTAATTATGAAATAAAAACAATAAATTTTGTAAATATGTTATTTCTCTTTATTGAAAATAATAAAAATAAATACATTTGTAAACGAAATTGTTGTATTGGCATATGTCGAAATAATGTACATATTTCAGTATTTCACATTTAAATACATTGTTATTTACTAATGCAAATTTTGTGTTTTTGTAATGGATATATTTTATATAAGCTTTCGCATGGCTAGATATTTTATTTAAATGCGTAATTAAAATTAAATATTAACAGAAACAAAGGTAACATTTTCGTTAAATCGCTTTGTTTTTCTTTGAATATATTTTTGTAATTTACAAAATTATATGGTGTAATAAAAGAACATATTTTTTGTGTGGGTATTTGTATGAATAATTACCTCAATTTGTATAAATCAATATCTAAATTCGCGATAAAATTGTTAGAAATGTTTCAGTACACAGAGAAAATAATTTTTATCTTGCATCTTTGTCGTATATACATATCATAGATGAGAGTTTTATTCGCTATCTCATTATCATTCTTGTTACAGATTGGTATATATATACACTCAAACCAATTTTAGTTTCCGTACATCAGCAAAGGAAAAAGTATTGTATTTTTTTAAGTTTCTTATTGAATACATATACTCGAAGCATAGTATATTATGATACAAGTGTATAAGTCGACAATTAAAGCACGCGTGACAAATTTAGAAGCGCGACGCAAAGCGGAGTGCTTTTAAAAGCACAGTTATACACGTGTATCATACGATATTTTTTATTATACCTACAAAATAAGCTGGAAAACCGGAATTGAAACTTGATTTTGACGTTTCATAATTTTGTGATTTGACATAACATACTTTATCCAACACCGTGTAATTATAACGATATAAGTATGCTGTTTTTAGATAAATAAAGTAGGTCATAAGTCACTAGTGAGCTAAATATATTAGCTCACTGTTTTTTGGTTCGTATCGTAGTAATTACGTTATAAAACCTTCTCTACACTATTTTGTTCCTAAATGTCATTTCGAAATACCATCTGTCAAAAATCTTATATGTATTTTATATCAATGATTAAAATGTGTTGGATAAAATGTTGTATGGCACACGTGTGTTATTTACCTAAGTCACTTGAAAAAATACCACATTCGGCCTAACGGCCTCGTGAGCTAAACTTTTCCCACATGACTTATCTGTAATGTAACACACTTGTACCATAAATAACTATTATCTGGAGATAGATTAGCATTTGTTGTTTACATTACTTTGATTTTGATTATTATTACATAGCAACTTTAAAGCTCACGGCGTGTTTTAATGTTGCTTACTATATACTTACTATATCAAAAAATAAAATAAAATATTGATTTCCTAAATTTTTCGTAATGAAATGGAGAAAAAAAATATTATAACAACCAAGTACGCCAATTCAGTCTCCGTATATCTGTAAATTATATACAATCAATGATCTTTTGAACCGCCATTCATTAGAACTACTTCCCTTAAACGGTTTGTCCTACTTCCAACTAATTTATTATCTTGTTGAAAGATACAAGAATCCCTTAAACCCAATTTGTCAAGAATTTTTCCAAATTCTCTTCTGTAATATTCAAATAACCAATTTGGTCCACTTTCCCATCAATAATTCATATTTCACTATTGGGCATAATTTTTTGTTTTCATTTATTCATTCTTCCTTTTCCAAACCATAATTCGTCAATCTAGCCCAAAAAGATTTATTTTGGTACATCTGAAACAATTATTGAGTTCCAGAAGATTTCGGGATAGTTTATATATTTCAAAAACAAAGTGCAAAGATGTGTGTACAGAGACTAATTGATTTGAGTGTGTTATTTTTTTTACCTAACCGTATGTACGCGTAGTATTTATTTGCAAATCTGTATATTCTATATGATATAATTGAGTGTACGTTAGATTATTGATGGTAGATTTCCCTTGAATCTTGTCTATACAGGGGAGTATCTGTTTGATTACTTAGAGATGTCCAAACATGAACCCAATCAATGTAACGTGTCCAAAGGGAGAAATCGCTTTGATTAATTCAAATCTTCAATCGGGAACTTCGTCGTACTTACAACTTTCCGACCTTTATCATAAACGTTTGCAACTCCAGAGAATATTCTTACTAATTTACATGTATGAAATACTGGTTTACACGATGAATTATTTCATATGTTAAATTATTCTCTTTGAATTTTACGCAAACTTGTGTGTATCTAATTATACTACATTCACTTTCATTTCACTCTCAATTTCTAAAAATAAATTAAATTTACGGAAATTCTTTTCAATAATAAAAGTTTATACACGACTGTTAAAAAAATACATTGAGTACGAGGTAGCATCGAAAGTTTGTGCAAACTAATATAACGAAGGTAGCTATGAAAAATAAAATCATCGTAAAACAAAAGTACTTCCTTATGTAGTTTGACAGTTGTTGTTGCAATTCATTACCTGTTGTCTGTAATATTATAAGCAATTTTAAAGTACACAAGTCGTATTGAAAATTCTTTCGAGCTATGCAGTGGCGGTACTAGAGGGAAAATGTTAGGTGGGCCACGCGGTGGGCACCGGAAAATCTTGGTGGGCCGTGCCATTAATATAGTGTCTACTTTAATTTCTGAACATAGGAAATTCAATGTTACTTTTTTCATTTCCCAATATGTCTTTATTACCTATTAATTTAGAACAAACTGTGAGATATGTATTTGTTTAGAAATAAAAACTGCGTCCAATGAAGTAAAAGGAATTGGCCAAATGCCTTTATATATTTAAAAAATAATAAATAATTTTTATAATATTCAAAAAATTTTCAGTAGGTGTCATGGAAACTGAACGACAGGTTTAAAAATTTTTGAAGTTGGCTCGAAACAATCTATAATCTTACCTTTACTCATTTTAACTAGCACTAATCATCAAAATTTACATAAACAGCATGTTCTGAAAGAAACGAAAACTACATGTGCACTGATCTGTTGTGGATGAAGTGGCAGATATGAAGACGGTCAGTTGATATCAATTATAAATCAAATCGACATGCTTTGTAAAAGCGCGACAATGACTATCACAAGTTTCTACGTAAAAGAGCGGCCTCATCAATCAGCTTAGCCCTTAGAGTAATTCTTTGGTTATTCAAGCTCTAACACTGTGCAGACACAATAATACCAATTAAATATTTCAAGACAAAGATTACGTCGTCTTTTTCTTTTTACAAATTTTTAGAAAAGTTACTGTAATAATGGTATTATATATTTTATTGATGCTTGCATTGTTTACGGGTGGGCACGAGGGTGGGTCCATCACTTTTAAGGTGGGCACCGGCCCACCCTGGCCCACCTATAGTTCCGCCACTGGAGCTATGATATTTACGATATTCGCTCTCTCCAAAAGAATTCTTTGAAAGAGTTCGGGCTGCTTTTGGAAATAAAGCACCAAGTATCAAATCAGTTCACAGTTGTACATGAATTTAAATTTGATCGAGTTTCTCTCAGTGATGACTTACGCGAAGGTCGGCTAATTTCTGCTATTATGGAGGAAAACATAGCTGTTATTCGTAAAACGATTAAGAAGACATCCAAGTCACCTACAGAATTATACGGGCTACTTTGGGCATTGGAATGACCGCTATAAATAAAATTTTGCACGATCATCAAAAATTCAGAAAAGTTTATGGCCACTGGATTCCTTATAAATTAAATGATGATCAAAAACAACGTCGTGTGGAATGGTGCAAGAAAACATTAAAAAGGTACAATGAAGGTAAATCCCAAGCAGTGTATGATATTGTAACAGGTGATGAATCATGGATTTATGCATTTGAACCTGAAATGAAATGACAATCAGCTCAATTGGTCTTTCCAACAGACCCCAATCCTCTCAAAATTCAATCCTGTTGTCAATATTGCATTAGAAGATAGGAAAACAGTAACTGCTAATTGGTATACAACAATTTGTTTGCCACAGGAATTTGAAAAAGTGCGTGAAAATCGGCCTCGAAGTAAGCTAGTCTTGCATCAGGACAATGCATCCCCACTTATTGCTGCGCAAACTAAGGCCTATTTAACAGAGTCAAAACTGGAATTACTGGAGCACCCACCGTACAGTCCTAACCTTGTATCTTGTGATTTCTTCCTATTTTCTAAATTAAAGGATAAAATGCGTGATTTCCGATATACAAGTGTAAATGATGCAGTTGCATCCTACGAAAACTTGGTCTCTCAGGTGTCTCAAAAAGAATGAATTTATTGCTTCAAATATTTCTTTATTTAATAATATAAAGACAACTTTGAGATTCATATGAAAATTGGAAGTTAGTATATATTTCTCAAAAAGTATATGAGTTATAAAAATGTTGAAGGTGGCTGTCAATTCCCCGTAAAATAGTATCTGTAGAATGTGCAAACTAGAAACTTGTATGACTTGAAACAAGAAAGTTATAAGTCAAAAAGTAAATTTACCAAAATCAGTTTTTTGCAGTGTCCTATGCATTTTTTCAGAAAAAAACATGATTAAAGTAGCCAACTAATGCGACAACTTTGCCCCAATTTAATCAACTTCGTTACAGTTCTCGAGATTCCAATGGTTAGCCTCCTAAACCAAACACCCTGTATGGTATATATAGTACACAGATATATCTTGTTAGAATAACAAGAAAACAATATTTAATAACTCTGTGTGGTGTATAACTTGTGCAGATTAAAGGAACTTACGTCTTTGAAGTTAGGTTAGAGTGAAATCGAAATCTACTTAGCAACATAATGCTGACAAATTATTAATTTATAATAAGTCAATCAGGAGCATAAACGTACGTTGCCGATTAAGGAATAAAGGACGGAACTGAGTAAAGGTAATATATAATGCATGATATTATCTAGCGTAAGCTCCTTAGTGTCGGCATCAAGACGTGCTTCACGCTTAGGCGAAACAAACTTCGCCGTATCTAACGAAATATGATCCTGTTAAATTAATATGTTCATTCGTGTGCTTCGCACGATGCATAATATTGCATTATATAATTAAATTCCATACTGTATTATCAAATTTTTATTAAGTATCATACATTACAATGAAAGTTGTGCTTAAGTTTTCATTAATTTATCAAAATAAGCTCGTTTCAAAATAAAGAACTTTATTAACGTTTATTTGACATGAGAAATTGTTATTCACTACCGCTTCTTTGGATTGCTTATAATTGAAAAATAACCTGCAGTTCTCTTTGTTATATATTTTCAAATGATAATTTTTATCATTTTTTTATAATTAATGTTTTGAATTAATTAATTATTTATTTTTTTCTATAGCAGATGTTAAAGTGCAATTTTATCAACTCAAAATAGTGGATACAGTAGCATTTTAACCGCAAAGGTAGATAAAGTAACATTTTAACAGCAAGGGTAGATAAAGTACTTTAACTTTTGTTTATTAGAAGTACATTTCCATAACAAAGCACACTACTGACATTTTAAAATTGTTCTTAAATAATAATTTAATTTTTCTAATTCTTTTTTCTTCAAAACCTGCTATAGAAAAAAATAAAATTTTATACACGACGATAAAATTAAATTATCGACTCGCGAAAAATAATTCACTCGCGATTATATCGCTCGTGAATTAACACTTTCCGCTTGTCGATAAAATATTATTTTATCGTCTTGTATAAAAAATAACTATTTTTTATTAACCGATATATTAATCGGTTTAAACCGGTTTCCAATTTTTGAAAACCGGTTCTCGAACTAAACCCCTTTTATTATATCGTTCTTAATATCGGTTAACCGTTAACCAGTATTTTTTTCGGATACATACCCTGGTCATAAGACGGCCTAAGTGATATCGTCACAATGAATACATTTCTTGTATAATTTATATTTGTATAAGGTATTAAATAGAAACAAAGATAAAATTTCAAATTTAAAGTTTCAGAATTAAACGGTAGTATACCAAACAATATTACATTCTCTTTTAACATATTTGAGTAGAATTGTGTTGTGAGAATGTGAGGCGAACAGATATGTTTTATATTAAAAACCAGACCGTAGCAGTTGTGGAATGTAAGCCTGTAACATTTCCCAACAACCCTGAGGGAGCGAACATCTCAAATTCCAAACACACTCGCGAAATTACTGCAGAATATCTCAGCTTGCATTTTTAATTGGAGCTTAACTCGCTTCCTCTTAACGGCAATTATCTAATACCTAATAAGCGCATAATTCCGTTCCGTTTGTATCTCTAAACCAGCGTAAAATTTCCCGGTACAATAGCAAGGAACAAGAATACATATTTACACTGAAAACAATGTCTTGTTCTTCAGTTCCGCAAATAAAATGGATAAGAAAACATAAGGAACTTTAAGGAAGTGGCAAGTCAACTTTTTTGTTTAATACAAATCAAAACTTATCCCGTTTAACTTAAATAACTTTTTGAAAAGTTATTCTTAGTTCATGGAACTACATTGACACTATTCTGTGATATTGTTAAAGTTTTGATTTCATTGTTTTATTGTTACCCGTGACACAAAAATATGTTCACTGCAGTGGCGTACTAGGAAAATCCATATGTGGGTTTTCTACATTTATAATTTATTTAATGTAAACTATAAAATTTTAATTTACATCATTTTAATTTGTCCCTATATGGCTATTTCGAAAAACGTAAGAGCTACAAAAATAATTAAAAAATATCGAATTTTTAGCTCGAAAATTTTCAAATTTTACAAAATTTTGTTTGTAATTTTTTAAAAAGAATTATACACGCTGATACCAAATTTACAAACAGAATTTAATTATCTCTTTTCTTTTCGGAGATATTAGCTCTTAAAGTTGTACCTCAAAAAAGTGTGTTTTTTGACTATATTTCAAAAATGAGTAGAGATACAATATCAACTACTTTACCATTCGATTCTACGGGCAAAGGTACATAAAGAAATGATTTCTCCGCATATATGTTTTTTGGAACGATTCGGTGAAAAATGAGAAAAACGAAAAAACCTAAATTTCAATTTTTCGTCTCGAAACTTTTTGTCTCCAATTTTTTTTATTTTTTAGGCTTAAGTAGATATCGATGCGCTGACTCCAAATCTGAAACAGAATTCAATTATCTTTTCCCATTCTCGAGATATTTGAGTTCAAAGTAATACCTAAAAAATCAGGTTTTTTAGGTATACCTATTTAAGGGTTAGGTTTAGGCTTTCGGCGACCTCACCAATCGATTCTACGAGCAAAATTACATAAGTGTACCAATTTTCAGATTTTTATCTCAACAGATAGAATTTTTAGAAAGAAAAACTGAAAATGGCCATAAATTGAGAAAAATCGTCAGGCATTTTTTTCGATTTTGGCCATTTTCGTTTTTCCTTTCTACAAATTGTATCCTTTGGAATCAAAATATAAAAATTGGTATACTTATGTAATTTTGCCCGTAGAATTGATTGGTGATGTCGCCGAAGTCGTAAACTTAATCCTTAACGGGATATACCTAAAAAACCTATTTTTTTAGGTATTGCCAAAACTCAACTTTGAACACAAATATCTCAAGAACGGGAAGAGATAATTGAATTCTGTTTGAAAATCTGAAATCAGCGCATCGGTATCTACTTAAGTCTTAAAAATGAAAAGTTTTGGAAACAAAAAGTTCCTCTGAGAAATTTTGAAATTTAGGTTTTTTTCGATTTTCTCATTTTTCACCAAATCGTTCCAAAGAACGTATATGAGGAGAAAACATTTCTTTATGTAACTTTGCCCGTAGAATTGACTGGAATAATCGTTGAGATTGTATCTGTACCCATTTTAGAGATACAGCCAAAAAACACACTTTTTTGAGATGCAACTTTGACAGCAAATATCTTAGGAACGAAAAGAGATAATTAAATTCCGTTTGAAAATTTGAAATCAACGCATTGAGATCTATTAAAGTACACTATTTACAAAAATCAAAATTTTGGGAACAAAAATAAGTATTTTTGGGATATTTCGCGTTTATCGACATAATTTTTGGTTTAATACTGTTGTTTAGTTTGTTTCAACTCTACAAAACTTTAATACGGGGTTATAGGTTTTGAAAAAAAATAAAAGTTAGATAATAAAGTGAGGTTTTGAACTCAGTGCATTGATATTACTTAAGTCTAGAAAATGAAAAGTTTTTGAGAAAAAAAAGAACGAAGATGCAGAGAAAAAAAACATTTCTTTTTAAAAGATATATTTTCTTAGTTTTAAAAGTAAGTTTATAAAATTAATAGTTGTTATACATATAATAGCGACCTTACTGACAACCAATTTGAAATATCTTTATAATTTAAATAAATAAATGTTTAATATTCGAAGCATACATTTTTTCCTTTTAATAAAACTAATCGAAATACGAAAGAAGATCCAAAAAACGATATAAAAAGGTGCGTCATTTTATAAGTTGCGAAAGGGCGCCACATTCCCTACCGTCGGCCCTGATTGCAGCTTAAAGAAAATAAATTGTAACAGAATATTGAACTAATCGAACACATTTTCATGCTGTTATTACTCTAAAAATATAACTGACGAAAAATAGAATAAAATCCGTTTTAATTTATTTCAACAACTCTCTGACCTCGGCCAACGCAAACTGCACATTGTTTATTGTTTTTCACAGTTGAAAATGTTGCCCATAAATAAGAATGTCATTTGGGCGGTTGTCCACACCGGTGGTCACGAATGCCGATACGGCGGCCCTCGGGATAGATTTATCACGAGCCGGCCCTGGCCTGTCAGCAGCTGCTCGCCAGGACCAGATTTAGGCAAATAGAAAACTAAAACACACTTCACCTTATTTGTCACACGTCCAATTCTTGTAATAAATGATTGATGGAAGTATTTTTTGGTTATAGATTATAAGAACCTTCTGGAACTTTGTTAGAAAGGCAAAATGTCAGGAGTCAAAAGTAAAACAAAAAAGTTCTTAAAGGATAAGTGGAATAATCATTATTAGACGTTATCGAGAGACATATAAACGAATAATTCTTGACAATATCTGAAATTTTATAATGTGTGGGTAAAAGGAACAAAAGTGAATGTTGTTTTTATTGTCAGCTCATAACTTCTGGGTTTAAGCTTTCTGACAAGTTGGCCGTACTTCTAAAATAAGAGAACAGTTGTCGGTTTTTGCATCGTGCAATAAATCATCATAAAATATGGATTTTGTAATAATTATTCATCTTAGACTTGCAAATTCAAATTAGGTTTTCAAATCATATAATTTAACATTATTTCTTGCTTCATTTAATAGAATAGAAAGATAAATTACATGCTCTATAACATACACATCTCTTAAAATAAATATCTTCACGTCAAATTTAGACAATTTATAAAATTGTGTTTAATCACGTAGTTTTATCATTCCTGACTCCTGTTCTAAATTTTTAAGAGTATTTTAACGTTACAAATTAAAAAATTTAAACTTTGTATTTAAATTATTTACTTACATTTTGGATTATACCAAAGACAATTATGTATCTTATTTTCAAATTTTTTGGATGGATGTTATGTTTCATAATTTTTCCTCCTATAGTATATATAACTTTAAAGAGTTTTATTTAACTTTTCATCATCCTGACAGATAAACCGTTAAACATTTGTTATTTTGAGGACATGTAACCAAAAAAATACTAATTAACCGTTAATCCTTATAGAGAACGTTATAAGAATAACGGTTTTAGTTCGAAAACCGGTTTTTATAAATTGGAAACCGGTTTAAACCGGTTAATATATCGGTCAAAAAATTAATGATAAAAAAAAATTAAAAAAAATATAAAAATTGAATTAAAAAAAATAAAAATTAATTATAAAATAATAAAAAATATAACAAATAAAAGAATGCAAAAAAATTCCCGTCATACCTTCAAAAAAACGAAATTTATTTTTTCGAAATTAAATTTTATTCTATAATTCACTATTTTCTTTTATTATTATTGTGTAAAAGAATGTTTGGGCAATTATACTTTTTTTATAATAAATACAGTTTTTAATAAATACTTTAGAAGTAGGAGTGTTTTTTGAGACTGAGATCTCGACGTTGCTTAGGTGACGAAAATCAACAGATTTTAATATAAAAAATTATAATCGTTATAATCGACTTTTCGTTATAAGCAAGGATATTATAAACGTCTTTCACTGTAATTACTGTCGGTGGTATATTTTATCATTTTAATCTTGTTGTCTTAAAGAAAATAAAGAAATTGTTTCATTAGGTTTTGTAACTTTTGGTAGAAAATTGCGAAACATAAAACATCTTCTAATAAAATTACCAAAGACTACCAATCACTGTCATTGTCGACGCAGGCGCCGAGATTCAATTATCCATGACCGATTGAAGCGCAAACAGCGAATAGGTAACCAGTTGCCACAGCCTCCCTGGACCACCGTATTTTTTATTACGTTTTCACCATGTTTACTTCATGAATATATAAAGTTAGCTCGCTGTTGACAATGTTCTTTTATACTTAATGTCTTGTACGCAACTTGCTGTTTTTCTCCTGAGTTATTGATTGTCACATCTGAAGTTTCTACAGTAATTACAAAATTTATCCACATAGCTCTTGTTCAAAATTTCTTCGTTTTTACAAAATGTATAACAAGAATTTAAAACACAATTTATTTAAAAATTGATTTATATTTGTTTTCAATGTAAACTGACGGCTAGTTTACTGCCGACTGGCATATATTTAATGAACATATTTCACTTTTTTTCGAAAATATATTAAATTCCTATAATAACATTTTATATGTTTGCAATCAATATGAGGCAAATTTTAATATTGAAGAATGAGTATAAACTAATAAAAATGTTAACATGATATACACATTCCGTTTCGAGTTCAAAAAAAGATTTACATATATGTTAAAAATTGGAAATATACAACTATTCCCACTACAATCAGTTAGTTTTGTGTAAATAATAATTCTTTCTATACCAAGAAATTAAAGTATAATTTTTTTGTCGCATATCGCTTCGTAGAATAGTCCACGTGAGTAATAAAAAATACATTATATTTTTTTCCGAAATCGTTAAATTATTATTTAAAAACATAAATAAATAGCATCATGTGTTTGTAAAACGTCAGCTAGGTATTGAGACTTGAAATATAACACATTTGTATTAAATAATATGTTTAATGTAATATTTAAACTTATTCAGGTTTCATTTTACCCACAAAACTTTAAATATAAATAATACAAATTTAAAAGTTTCCTTTGGAGTTGAACTCTTAAATAATAGTAATTTAATCTGAAGATACTTGAATGTACTTTAAAAAATGTATCTTGTAAAAACTTGGATATTAAATATAATTAAACACCTATGATTTATTGTCATATTGGCATGTTCTTCTCTCGTAGTGCTGAACGTAGTTAATTAATTGTCAGAATTTAATTAATGAATAATATTGTACATACTCTGTAATTTAAAACATTTTATTAATAAGTGCCAGATAATTTATCTTTTATTATAAATTAACTTTGTCCTATTAAATATAGACTATATTCTTATTACCACGATATTAAAAAAAATAATTAATTAATATTTGTATATGACGACTAGAACTGGCTCATTTGGTTAGAAAGTAAGAATCTAATACATAATTATTTTCTTATGGTAACATGAACTTCGGCTCCGCCAGCTTCGCCTCAGTTCATACTTCTTCAAAGGTTATAATATATCCATTCAATTGACATCTGTGGCGGTTATGATACTTATAACTATCTTAGGAATTTTAATACCTATAATTACAATAGTTAATAATTTACGTCAAAATTATAAATGACGGCATAATTTTGTTTTGAGTGTTCTATTTTGTTAATTGTTAAAATATTTCATAACCAGATTTACACAATAATAATTCATGTTAAAGTATGTAATTTATCAGGAGCTTAATTTCTTGTCATGTAATATATCCACATGCCAAATTTAACATCGTTTAACTGTCCCTTTTGTGGAGAGTTGGACCAGTTTGTAAACTAAACCTGTGACATTTATTTCGCATTTACTAGGAAAACAAACTTTAACTGATATTAATTCGTAATTTTCATTCATATTACGAAACAAACATTTGTTTAGTCGAAATTATATTTAGATGCCGAGCAGAGAGATTACATTTCTGGAATTCTTCGAATGGTAATTCACCTTTGTTTGAAACTAAATATAATAAGCTGCATATGACATATTTTCTCAGTTTACATTAAAGCAATATTTTGCATGTTGAATGTCATTAAAGATTTGCAGAGATATTTTCCTATGCATTTTTTTAATTATGTTTTTACAGAAAATTTGTTTACGATGTCAAAATGAGGTTATGCTGTTGATTTTCTACAGGTTGTCTTTCGAAATAAGAACAGCAAAATACATATTAAATATGTTTATCTTTCAATTATAATCATTCCTTCTTTTTCAAGACATAACAGCTTTTTTGTGTAATGTTTGACTAAAATTACAAACTCATTAAAGTTCTTCGCCAAATATCCAAAGTCTCCTAAAAGCACTATACATATAATAAGGAGTCCGTTGGGAAATCTTGGTGCAAGAATATGAATCCTTAATCAAACAAATTTAAAGTATGCTAATACTGCTATACATAATTTATCGGGCAACGATGGCTCAATTGGTTTGTGGAGTCAGGGGTTTAATCTGTGCATCGCCAAATTATTAAATATGAGAATAAAAAAATATATAGCGATATCCGAGTACTGTGTAATTTATAATAAGCTTTAGATTCCTTTCAGTTGCTGTAGTTTAGCAACAAACTGCACCACAGAAATGCAAATAAAACATGATGAAACACGTCACTTCGTCCTGTTCCACCTTGTTGACAGTTTTGTAGTGACATTTAGGTTTCTATTGTACAAGTTATTTCCTATTTGCTGATTCTACGTAATTCCTATAGATATTTATTAAAAGTTAAAAAAATGTATTTCGACAGCGTAGAAATTAAACTTTAATCTTGTGAATCACGTCACTGAAGATGTCACTTTTATGAATAAAAAAAATAAATTTAAGGGTGCATTTCCAATTTCTTATGAGGCAACTAAACTATACAATCAAATTCCAAATAGTTTAAAATCACTTTCATTATTAGTTTCAAAAATATAAAAATAAAATAAATTTATTTTATATCGAATGACTTCAAAATATCTATAAATATAATAAAATGTACGAGTATATAAATTAAACAAGAGCAATTATTTTCATCAAAAACTACAAACAATAAAAATAAATTAAAGGTGTCATAAAACCTACATTTTAATCAATATTAAATAACCTAAATTTATTTTATTTTTAATATGTTTTACATCGTTTAAAAGAGAAATAAAAATCTCTATTTAACAGTCTCACGGCGGACTTTGAAGCTTATAAGTTTCAAGTATCAATTTCTCGGAAAAGGTATGAGAAAAAAATTTTGAGTGCTGCAGCAAATTCGTCGTTAAAAAGTGTCTGAATAATGTAACAAGTTAAAATATTTTTACCTATATTGAAATAAAAAAGTTATAAGCAAAAAAATGAAAATTGAAAAATTTACATTTATGTTTCATGTTATGTAGTCACCTATGCACTTTTTGAGAAAAACAAAAACATGTTTAAAATAAACCTCACATGAGACAATTTTTGTCTAATTTAACGGACTTCGTATCTCATATAGTTTTAGAGATCCCCATTCTTAAACAGATTCATTGATCACCCTGTATAGTAGACATTTAAAATTTTACATCTTTAAAAAACTTTTATAACACTCAAAACAGTGTTTTAATTGGTTATTTCACTGCGTTAACAGCCATATACTCATATACAATTTAGTTATTTAAATTTAGCTTTATGAACAAACAAAAACTATTTTAAATTTTTTTTATTCTTGGGTACCTAATTTTCAATGGATCCTATTAGGAATGACGATGGGTACCCGGGTACCCGGAACCTACCCGATAATAATGTGCCCGGGTATCAAAAATAGTACCCGATTACCCTAAATGTACCCGTTACCCGTTTATTACCCGTTACCCGAAATTTACCCATTACCTAAAATCTGTTGTTATCAGTTAAAGACAATTTTCAGCTGCCGGAAAAATTATAACAAAACGAAGATCAAGACTGAGTGCAGATACATCATCCATGCTGATATTTGCGAATAGAAATATGAGATATTCCTAAGTAGTTAAATCAAATGTACCGTAATAAGTTTTAATTTTGTAATTTTATACTGCTGATATACTCGTATATTATATAAAATAACAATGTTATTTTTTATTTCCATACCAAAAAATATTATTTTTTGTTCATTTAATAAATTTATAGGCAAATAATAAAAATTTGTATTAAAAAGATGAATATGAAAGAATAACGGATATTTTAAGGGTGTCAGGTAATTATCGGGTATCAGATTAGTATCGGGTATCGGGTAATTATCGGGTAACGGGTAATTATCGAGTATCCGGTACTACCCGGGTATTTATATCGGGTACCCGGGTACCAAAATTTTCAGGTTTCGTCATTCCTAGATCCTATGTTTTACTTATAATGTATTTATATGGTAATTACTTAAGGTGACAAACCTTTTCGTTAAAAATTTAGGCCATAATAAAACGATGAACAAAGAGATTTTATAATGGTGTAAGTCACGCTATTAACAAATTATAACGACGAACATAGGTACCGCTAAATTGTTTTAATTACAAAGATTCTGTAATGTGTAAGAGGGGGAAAATAAGCAATAAAGTGTTTGTACTTGTCTATATCCATGAGGTATACGTTTACAAACATTTGTAACTCCAAGTAAATGTTCTGTTAAATCAGATTTAGTTTTGAGAGGAGAATAGCTGAAACCTTTGTGAATTACTGCGTGGCAGGGATACATAAAAGTTTAACGATTTTAAGGTTAGGATAAGTTTTTCTTCAAATACGACGGGGTTAAACCTCATTTATTTTTTATTTTTACTCTCGAGAGATGTTACTTTTGCTCGGGTGATTTAGAAACTGCCGTGATGTGTATAAAGTCTGTCATGTTCATGTCATCATGTCGTAAGGTTGACTTTTGTTATTAACATGAAACCCTTTTATTATTTCGTGTTTTTACTAGGTCATGTAACCGAAAAAATACTAATTAACGGGTAACCCGTATTGAGAACGTTATAAAAATAACGGTATTAGTTCAAAAACCGGTTTTTAAACATAGGAAACCGGGTTAAACCGGTTAATATATCGGTTAATAAAAAAAAATTAAAAAATAATACTATGAACCAATGAAAAGCGATTATTTTTCGTGCTGCATACAAAATCAAACACGAATATTCACAAAAATTCATATAATACATTCAGAGATATGCAATACATTTTTCAATTGTAAACGCCTACTGCTGAGAAAGAGCCTACTTATTTTTATGACTCTCCAATAAAATGTAAATTGTAGAAACTGTCATGACTCATATGGTCATATTCAAATATAAATATAGCTGATAAAACAATTTTTTTTTAAATTTGGCGCTAAATGATACCTATTATTAAATAAAGGTTAATGTTCGCTAAAAAAGTTTTTTTTAATAACGGTTACTGGTATTTTCGGCTTTAAAAATGTCGGTTAAAATTACGGTTAAAGTTCACAAATTTTGTTCAAAATATCGGTTACCGGTTTTTATTAAACTCGCATTATTTGCAGACCTCGCTTTCAACTCGGCCTGTCAAAATAAGCTCGCTCTCGCCAAAGTTTAGTTTATGGGACTAGTACGTGTATCACGTAGGAAAAGTGACTTCCCGGACTTCTGGTGTTGCTGGCCTCGCCTACGGGTCGTTCCGCAATTTCCCCCTCTACGGGAATATATCATTTACAAACGCTTTTCACTCATTAGACCTTTTGTGATTTTATCATGCACTGCCGAAATAGTGAATAGTAAATAACAAGCGAGTAAATAGAAAAGTATGTTTTTAATGTTGGATTTAATTAACGTTAAATGCTTGAACGATTAATAATAAAATGAAAATCAATATTTTCGATGGATCTAGGATAGTAGAATTATAGAATTGTTTTATTTTTTTATGAATTAATTTACTTTATTAAAGTAAAGAATATGATTCCGAATTATTTTTCTAAATTTTAAATACAATATAATTGATTGGACGACCATTGGTTGTAAAACTTGAGATGATCTAGAATTGCAAGAAAAAACATATTTTTACTGTAAAAATGTATAGTTCAAATCAAATACTTAGATGATAACAGCATAGCACAGGATTTTAAGATGCTATTTAAACTAGAATGCAGAATTTGTTTTAATTATTATTAAAGATTAAAATTGATGCTCAGGAAAAGAGTATGGGAAATTTTACTTCTGTATTTCAATTTATTATGCGATCATTAAGTTTAAAATAAATATGCAAAATAAATTTGATACTTATGGAGAAGAAAGCATGCAAATGTTTATAAAAGAGTATTAATCTGTAAACTGTTGAAAAATTAAGAGAAAACTTCATCATGATGAGGCCCGAACAGTGAGATAGAATTCCATGGCATTTCGTCCTACGATCCAGTTTTATTTATTATTTTGTAATAAAGAATTATTTTTAATAAAAATATTTCATCAGCATAAATTAAACTTATGTACTACAGTTCTCAGAAAATAAGTTAAAATAGTCTCCTGATGTAAAAATTAATAACTAATTTAACCAGCTCTGTAATCTCTTACAACCAGATTCACAAAAGAGGATTCGCTAAAAATTAGTTTAAATAATCGAATTTGACATATTTTAACCTATTTAAGAGCTAATCGTGGTTTCTGAATATGGCTTACCCATACCCCCTTTAAAAAATTATGAATGCGTCTCTGAATTGTAGTAACCATAAAACTACTTATCGTTTTATTAGAACGTAACAATTAGTAACTTACTGTTTTAGATACCCAATCAATAAACCTGTTCTAATGCCTGATCGTGCAAAAAATTGCTTAAAATTAGCTGATACAAATGCTACCAATTTTACTGAAATGCTCGCATAAAAATGATTTCACCTGCACGTGTTCATATGACGCTTGATTCTGGCAGCATGACATGTTAGTTTCGAGGATTACTCTCATAACTCTCTCGTGATTCCAACGGCGCAATGTAACAATTATTGCATGTAAAATCTATTCCAAATCAATACATTTGGATGATTGGATGGACTCTTGCTGGGCCAGTCAGAAAGGGGAGGGGGGATATAAACGCACAAGTGTGCGCGTTTCTAAAGATCGGGGGTGACTGATTTTGCAAAATTAATTTTTTTTTTCTTTTTAGTCCTATAAATTATAAATAAAATATAACTGAGAATCTTTGAGTATGTAGACCGTTTCTCTAACCTCACTATCAATTATGTTAATATAAAATTATTAGGCTAATTAGGTTCTGGAATTTTGTGGAACTGACGAAAATTTATCATCAAATACAGAAGGGAATGGAGTATGTGACAATAATCGAATTTTAGTGTATAAGTAATAAAATATAAAAACTAACCACTGTATAGTTTCTCATTGTAATAATAAAAATTAAACATTTGCTTGCAATAATAAAGTAATTAGCAATTTAATGTTCCGGAGGAGGGACGCGTGACGTCAGTATAGTAGGTTGTCCGGTCTATCTCTCTGCTTTTACGATTTCACGATGACGTGACAGCATCCCTTCCCCAAATTTTTATTAAAATACATTAATCCGGCTCTGGTTATATTTGATTGTCAGTGGTTTCTTTTATTAAAGCTTTTATTTGTCATTTACTTGAACTTTTATTACAAAACGTTTCTAATATTATAATAAAAAATTTAATTTCGTATATTAATATTCTAGGAATCTTAATTTAATTTCTACGAAGGATGTAGGTACCTATTTAAATCTATAATTAGAAATTTAATATAAAGTACCAACTTATCGTGGTTAAAATTACACAGAAGAACAAATATTTTATTAATTATAACTGAAAATGCAATTAAAAGTTATTGTAAATGAATTTGTTTCCCTTTGTATGTAATTATTTTTTTCTTACTTACAGTAACATAAATAGTATGTTTTTAGTAACATTTACAGTTATTATTTGGTTACCATTGTCAATATTTTAATTAATTATGTGGCTAACGCTAATAAATATTTTATTGTTTATGGTTACCTAAAAAAAAAACTGTAATTAACACACCAACCCTACCCCCTACCCCCGTGAAAGTTTCTGGATCCGCCGCTGGTTTTAACATGAACAGAAAACGCCATTTGAAATTGGTAATAAGATTTATTATATAATTTTAAGCTTTCATTTTTGAATGTGTATTATTCGTCCCTTATTATTAGATCTTATATCGACTTATACACAGCATAATTAGGAATTTGAATTTTGTGCCACGTGTCAAGGATATTTCCATTTCTCTTTTGGCCGAATTAAATCTCAATTTATTTTTTCAATTGAAGAAATACATAATTTACTGAATATTTATATGTATTGAAAATATTTTTTTCGCTAGTAATTATTGTATATAAATGTATTTCTTTTTATATAAATAATATGGAATTCACTTTATGTAAATATTCCTCATAAATATTTTCCACCACATTCCTTGACGTTTTATTATGTTTTGTCTATTGTTTCTTGACACATGTGTATACTTTTTCATCTTTCTTGACAGCAGTTTTATAAAAGATACAAACAGTTTCGGAAATGTGAAAATCTTTTCATTAGTTTTCAAAGAAATTACAAAAATTCTATTTCCCTGTTTTCGCCAAAACTATTTTCTTTGTTTCTTACACATAAAGGAACAAATTATATTCCTTTGTAGAGGTTAATGTTACGAATGTTTCTCTGTATTTTATTTTATACATTGAAATATATCATGACTAAGGTGAATTAGCTATATGGGCAGTACGTATTTAATTTCCGCTAGAATTTAAATCTAATGTGAGTTTGTTTTCAGACACTCCCTCAGATCTTTATTATAGATAGTTAATATTTGTGTTCGATAATGTTAATGCTTTCGCATAATGTACAGTTCGGGGAAATCTGGAGCAATTAAGGTTAAGAGGTAAATCACAACGTGATCATATTTTCTAATAATGAAGATATTATAATGGATTTAGCAGAGGAATTCCCATGTGATTTGTGTTATCAGTTGAGTATTGTAGTTTACAACTGGTAGCAAACTATTCAGACAGAACAATACAAACTGCGTTGTATACATTAAAATTCATTTACAAATCAAATAGGTACTAATAATTTAATTGTTATCCAGGGGCGCACTCAAGGGGAGGACTTGCCCCGCCCAGAATACTGAACTTTTATAAAATAAAATTACATGAAACATACTTTAGAAAACTCTAAAGCCTGATTTATGTACCGTAAAACTAAAGAAAACCTTATTTTTAATGAAAAATTTTATTTTGTGCTCAAATTTCAGCAAACTAGAGCGCAATTCTGAGCTACCAAATGTGCTCTAATGATTAGAGTAAACACTTTAAAATGCTCTAATTACTGATTCACTGAAACCAAATAACAATCCAGAGCAGTCAAGTTACTCCAGAATATGTTTTGGTTTCAGCAGATCTAGAATTAGAGAAAACACTTCTGAGTGTTCTAATTCCTGACCTACTGAAACCAGATTATAATCCAAAGCTGCCAAATCTGCTCCAGAATGTGCTCTGGTTTCAACAGGCCAAGAATTAGAGCACACGTCGAAGCGTGCTCCAATTCCAATTGACTAATGATTTTAATAATTATTTTCTTTGTTTCAGGTGAGTACCAGTAATTTTGTAGTAATGGAATTTCGTCTCACAAAATTTGTAAGTATGAAGTAATGAATTAATAAAAATAGAAAACTTAGAATTAGTATGTATAGCAGATATTACTGGCTAAAATAAGATTTAAGAAGAACTTAATTACAGTAGAACCTCGATAAAACGGACTAGTCCAGAAACTAAGCGAGTTTATTTTGCAATAATGCGTGGTCTCGTAAAAAAGTTTCTGGGCGTGTGATACACAAGATATTTTCGCCGATGACACTTTTAATTTATTAAAGAAATATTATTACTGCCTAAAATTTTATATAAAAAAATTAGCGACATTTGTTCTAACCTAAAAAATAAAACGAGTGTGAATTGATATTTTTCAACAATCATAATCATACAAGACGAGGATGATATGAATAATAAATGAAAAATAATTGTTTTAATTAACGTTTTTCATTTCCAATAAAATAAAATTAAAAATATTGATAGAATATAATTCCAAAATATTTAAGTTGGTATCTCTACATTTTATATAAGCCGGTAAACAGTGACTTTCTGGACGACTTTGACTTCTGTAATACAATACTCCGTTTTTAAACTACATACAGCACTAGACGAAGTCACATTTACACCACAGCGTTAGTGAAATACTAGTAGTTCTGGAAAGAACTGGTTTTAATCGTGAAATATCACAAAAAGAGAAATGTATCAAAAAAAAGATGCAAATTCGACAAGTGACTACTGAGAGTTTGACGTTTCAATTACGTTTGAGAAGGTTAACTTGATTTTTTTTTCTGGTTAAATGCGGCTTGATGAAATAGCGCAGCAGCCAATCACATGCTTTAATTTTTTCACTAGAATTTTTAGATACTGTCTATAGTTTAAAAACAGAGTATAGTCATAATGGGATAGCAAGCATTTCCCCACCAAGTGCAAGAAATACATCACACGCGGATATGATTTCGAGAAACATGCGACTTGGAGAAGTATTAGAGGATAAAAGGAGAGCAATAATAGTTTACGTTAAACAATATATATATAAATATATCTGATTCATTGTCTACAATTGATTCACTGTAGTCACAATGACTATAATGAAGAAACTAGGAATACAATGAGATTTTATAATTCAGTGAACAATGTAGTTTTCTGTAAAAAATAAACTCTATTTGAACTTTATTACAGAATTGTTGAATGTAAGCTTAAGAGCATTTAATTAGAAAATAATTTGACACTCACTTAGATGAAAACGAGCGAATGATTTTAATTACTTTGTCTGTAATGAACATTAAAAAGTTGACAGGTTCTTGTTAAAGTTCACAACCTACAGCGATCTGCTGATTAGCGAATGTATTAAGTTTCAGGAAATGAATTTCCAATTTCAAACTTATCGCTCTGATTGAAACGAACTTTCCTCGAGAATTCAATGGGAAGGAAATAAAAACAGCTTCTGCTGAAAGTCTCAAAACTACCTCCGCACCCCGTTATTAATTAAATTATACGCGCCATTCATATCCGACTTTCATTACTACGTATTTCCTTTTGCATTTCATTATATCTCCGCTTTATCTTCACAAACAAATTATCTAACAATCATGTGAAAACATCTGGGAATATATTTTAGTAAATGGCGCACTGATCATTAATCAAAAATAATTTTATTTGGAATAGTAAATTTAGCAGTAGTTTGCACTAGTTGCCCCTATATAAACCTAACCTTTAATTTGAAAAATTTAAGTGAATCCTAAAATTTCTCTCTTTTTCTTGTTTACCTAGCTACTTTTTAATATTGGTCGTAGATATTTTTCTTTATTGTTCTAACAATTTTTTTTTATTATGTAATGTACTTTTTTTATTTCTATAGCAACATAAATCATAAGTTTCTAATAATATTTATTATTACCATTGTCAATGGACTGTTTCAGGAAATACAAGACCCCCCCCTTGAAATTATAATTACTGTATTAGGGGCCGTTCAAGTATTCAGTAAGCACTATAGGGGGGTGGGGTGGTCTTTGTTTTGCTTATTTTGGATGACATGGGGGGTAGGGGAGTCTAGATGATGATTACGTCATCGGTAGCTATTAACTTTTTAACCCGATGAATGGCAACCCTCACATTGGCTAAGTTACGAATCGTGCAAAAATCGATGACAGCGCTCAGGTTATCCGTCAAATCCATATAAATCATAAATCATGTAAGATTATAATATTTTGTCCCTTACTCTATCTTGAATACGGTATCAGTAAAATCTAATCTCCATTCTAAATCTATTTTCTTATTTTTAAAATTATAATTATAACATTTTAATTATAATATTAAAAAAAAAACAGGGCATGTAACCGGTTAAAAAACCGGTTAAAAAACCGGTTAATAAAAACCGGTAACCGATATTTTCAACGAAAATTGCGAACTTTAACCGTAATTTTAACCGATATTTTTCAGGCCGAAAACACCGGTAACCGTTAACCAAAAAAAAAAAAAAAACCGGTTTTAGCGAACATTAACCTTTATTTAATATCATTTAGCGAGAAAAAAAATCATATTTTTTTATATCTGTATTTTCTATTTGTATTTGAACATGAGTCATGACAGTTTTTACAATTAACATTTTATTTGAAAGTCTTAAATGTAGGTAGTCTCTTTGGCCGTTAAGGTTACTTAAAAAGTCCCAAATAAATACAGCCTTTGTCAACACAGGTAAGTTTAAAATTGAAAAGTGACCTGCGTTTTTCTGAAGATATTACGGGAATTTTTGTGAATGTTCATTAATTGCTTTTTTTTAATTGTTATATTTTTCTTAGATTTTTTTGACACCCTTTTCCATTTAAAATTAGATGCAACCCCCATTTTAGGGTTGAAATGTTAAATTACCTCAATTTGAGTCAAAAATTTAGATTTTTTAAAAGTCTATATTGATATTCCACAATGTTAAACCCAATGAAACTGATTTAATTTATTCCAAAACAATTTGGGACAATGTGAAACCTTACACAACTGTCTACAATTAATCCCAATTGACTTGGAACAGTGTTGACTCTTATATAACGATGTTAAACCCTAAATAATTATATTAACTTTGTCCCAAACAGTTTGAAACAATGTTAAACCTTCCACAACATTCTGAAATTAATCCCAAACAATGTGGAACAGTGTTAAACCTTATAGAACTATGTAGAACATTGTTAAATTAGTATAACTTTCTTAACTTAATCCCAATTAACTTCAACAGTGTTGAACCTTATATAACAATGTGAAACCCTAAATAATTATATTAACTTTGTCCCAAACAATTTGGAATTCTGAAATTAATCTCAAACAAATTGGAACAGTGTTGACCCTTATATAACAATGTTAAACCGTAAACAATTGTCGTAACTTTGTCCCAAACAATTTGGAACAATGTTAAACCTTCCAAAAATGCCTGAAATTAATCTCATACAATTTGGGATAATGTGTAACCTTGTACTACCTAGAACATTGTTAAACCCTGTACAACTGTCTCATCTGAATCCCAATTATCTTGGAACAGTGTTGAAACCTGATACATCTATGTTACACCCTAAACAAGTTTCTAACTTTGTCCCAAACAATTTGGAACAAAGTGAAACATAGTGCAACTGTTTCTACTTACTCTAGAACACTTGGAACATCTTTCTGCCTTCTACAACTGTCTTTTTAAGTCTTCCTAGTAATTTCCAATAATAGTTATACATTAAAACTTACAATTTATAGTTTTTCACTCTAAAATTTTTCATATACAGCCAAAAAAATCCAAAAAGACTCATTTTAGGTCCAAAATTTTGATTTTTGAAATAATTCCAAATTGATAGTCGCCGATGCGCTGATTTCAAATTTTCAAACCGAATTCAATTATCTCTTTCCGTTCCTGAGATATTTGACCTCAAAGTTGCACCTCAAAAAAGTGGGTTTTTTGGATATATCTCTAAAACGGGTAGAGGCACAATCTCAACGACTATACCAGTGGATTCTACAGGCAAAGTTACATAAAGAAATGTTTTCTCCGCATATACGTTCTTTGGAACGATTTTGTGAAAAATGAGAAAAACGAAAAAAACCGGAATTTCAGTTTTTCACTTGGGAACTTTTTGTCACCAAATCTTTTCATTTTCTATACTTAAGTAAATACTGATGCGCTGATTCCAAATTTTCAAACCGATTTCAATTATCTCTTACCGTTCTGGAGATATTTGCGTTCAAAGTCGGACCTGAAAAAAATTGTTTTTCAGGAATAGTCCTGAAATGGGTCGAGATACGATCTCGGCGACCTCACCAATCGATTCTGCGGGCAAAATTACATAAGAATACCAATTTTCAGATATTTATTCAGGCGGATACAATTTTTAGAGCGAAAAAACGAAAATCGCAAAAATTGAAAAATCGCCTGATGAACCCCTTACGATTTTTTCCGATTTTTGGCCATTTTCGTTTTTTCGCTGTAAAAATTGTATCCATTAGAATATAAATCTGAAAATTGGTACAAAAATGTAATTTTGTCCGTAGAATCGATTGGTGAGGTCGCCGAGGTCGTATCTCGACCCATTTCAGGACTATTCCTGAAAAACTGAATTTTTCAGGTCCAACTTTGAACTCAAATATCTCGAGAACGGTAAGAGATAATTTAAATCGGTTTGAAAATTTGGAATCAGCACATTCTTCTTTACTTAAGTACAGAATATAAAAAAATTTTGGAGACAAAAAGTTTCCGAGCGAAAAACTGAAATTCCGGTTTTTTCGTTTTTCTCATTTTTCACCAAATCGTTCCAAAGAAGGTATATGCGGAGAAAACATATCTTTATGTAACTTTCCGCGTAGAATCCACTGGTATAATCGTTGAGAATGTATCTCTACCCATTTTAGAGATATGGTCAAAAAACATCCTTTTTTGAGGTCCAACTTTGAGAGCAAATATATCAGGAATGGAAAGAGATAATTGAATTCGGTTTGAAAATTTGAAATCAGCGCATCGACGACTATCAAGTTAGACTAATTCCAAAAATCAAAATTTTGGACCCAAAAATGGGCATTTTTAAATTTTTTTGGCTGTATATGAAAAATTTTAGAGTGACAAACAAAAAATTGTAACTTTTCATGTATGCCTATTATTGGAAATTACTAGGAAGACTTAAAAAGAAAGTTTTAGAAGGCAGAAAGATGTTCCAAGTGTTCTGAAATAAGTAGAGAGACTTGCACTATGTTTCACTTTGTTCCAAATTGTTTGGGACAAAGTTAAGGCACTTGTTTAGGGTGTAACATAAATGTACTAGGTTCAACACTGTTCCAAGATAATTGGGAGTAAGATGAGACAGTTCTACAGGGTTTAACAATGTTCTAGATAGTTCAACAAGGTTTAACTTGTTTTCGGAAAGAAGGTGGTTATTCCTGTGTTTGTACTGCTGGTTGTACCGGTTCAAATTATGACATAACTTTAATTATAGACGCATGTAAAAGAGATATTTGTAAGAGTGGTTCAACTTGCACTCCCCTTAAAAAAGGAAGGTTTATTTGTGAAGACTGTTATCCCAATAATGCGGGTATGAACATTATACAGAATTATGTGAGCTTAAAAGTAGAAGCTTTGGAAAAAGCTCGTTTCTTACTTTTCCAAGTTTGAAACAGAGACATCGTCTACATTTGACTAAGTACTAAACTAAAAGCTTTTTTGAATTTTTTTAATGGATTTTTTTATAAGACACATTTTTTATATTTTTACTTTAACTTGTACGGAACAGGTTTACCAAAATAAAACAACTTGCAAAATTAATAAAATTAAGTTTTATAAGCTTGTAACTCATAAACTGTTAAAGAAGTCTTAAAATCAGAGCATGTAACCGGTTAATAAAAACCGGTAACCGATATGTTCAACGAAAATTGCGAACTTTAACCGTAATTTTAACCTATATTTTTCAGGCCGAAAATACCGGTAACCGTTAACCAAAAAAAAAATAAACTGGTTTTAGCGAACTTTAACCTTTATTTTAATATCATTTAGCGACAAAAAATTTTAATATTTTTTTTTATATCTGTGTTTTCTATTTGTATTTGAACATGAGTCATGACAGTTTTTATAATTAACATTTTATTGGAGAGTCATAAATGTAGGTAGTTTCTTTGGCCGTTAAGGTTACTTAAAAAGTCCCAAATATATACGGCCTTTGTCAACACAGGCAAGTTTAAAATTGAAAAGTGACCTGCGTTTTTCTGAAGATATTACGGGAATTTTTGTGAATATTCATTAATTAATTTGCTTTTTTTTAATTGTTATATTTTTCTCAGATGGTATTTTTTTATTATTTTTTTAAATTAATTATTCTGTAATTTTTTTAATCAAATTTTTATAATTAATTTCTTTTAATTAATTTAATTATTTTTTTAACCTATATATTAACCGGTTTAAACCGGTTTCTAATTTTCAAAAACCGGTTTTCGAACTAAAACCGTTATTATTATAACGTTCTCTATAAGGGTTAACCGTTAACCAGTATTTTTTTCATGCCCTGAAAAAAATTTAATTGAAAAATGTTTACGTAAGCATGGGGGAGGGGGTAAGAGCTTTACTTACTTTTGCTGACAAGGGGGATGGGGGGGTAAATAATTGTAATAAATCTGCTTACGTAATATTTGAACGGCCCCTTAATGAAAAAAAATACATAATGATTTAATTGTTGCCGTCTAGACATGAGTTGAGTCTAACTCTAGATTAAAAAGTCTTATCTAGATATCAAGATAGATTGTTTCAAAACCTATATTACCTAACATGCGCATACGCTTTAAACAAGGACAGTTAATTCTTTGGCAGCGTTCGTTATCTATTTTACAATCACTGTTTCAGGTCGCATGAAACAAAGTTCGCATGATATATTTATATTTTGAAAATTTATTATTTTAATCATAACCTCTGCAGATGTCAAGTCAATTCAATTCCGAGATCGGAGAGCGAGGATTTTAAGACATCTAAAGCCTGGTATGAACATCCGTGGTTTGTTTACCGGTTTCTCATTATTAATAACGTAACATTTTCATGATCAAATCTGTACGGGGATATGACAGCTATATTGCCCAATTGTCTCACGTTATTTTGACAAATCTGTAGAGTAATATTTTTACCACACCGATTTATCAAAATTACATGTGATATAATTTTGACTTAGTTACCCTGCTTACTTTTGTCTATGTAAAAAAAGGCTTAATACACTGAAACCGGTAAACTCATTTACCTGTCGTAAATTACTATTACATTTTTGAAATACCATTTCTATTTTTCATAAAAGCAGTCAATAGGTCATTTCAGTGGTTTAATGTGGTATTCTAAAATTCCTACATAAAAACAAAATAAAATAATAATTTATTGTGAAAACACATTCTTTATATACCGGGTGTCCCAGCTCGACCGACACATGGGAGTTTTACATGGGAAATCAGTTAATTATGAATAGTATCACCCCAGTGCAAGATATTAACTTGAAATTTTGTATGCTTATTGGAGAATATTAATTCTATAGATGATACTTATTTGAAATATACAATTTCGTCTGCAGGGTGAGGTTTATTAAATATAAAATCTAATATTTTCGTTCAAAATCAGACAGCCATGGAAATAAAAAAAAATATTTATCTGACAATTTAGTGAAGTATCACTGATTTTAATTCTTATTCCTTGTATTTTAATATTATTTAAGTTGAATTTAGTTTCTTTTTGTTAAATAATATACCAATATAACAAAAATATAAATATCTTCAATGGCATGATATTAACTGTCAGAACTGTCACATAGATATTTTCCTTTATTTCCATGGCTGACTGATTTTGAACGAAAATGTTAGATTTTATAATTTAATAAATCTCGTATTGCAGACGAAATTACATATTTCAAATAACTGTAATCCATAGAAATAATATTCTCCAATAAGCATACAAAATTTCAAGTTAATATCTTGCACTGGGGAGCTACTAATCATAATTAACTGATTTCCTATGTAAAACTCTCATGTGTCGGTCGAGCTGGGACACCCGGTATATATGCTATTATTATTGTAATGCAATATAACAATGATACACGTGTACATATTTTTGAAAGTCTTCGTTGTTGTCAATGATTCTTTAGATCTTGTAGAATCAATTCATCATGCACAACTATGTATCCACTTTATTTTTAAGTTGTTGCTTTCCAAGTATTCTAACATACATAGTTCTTTTATTACATTTTCTCAGTAAACAGTATTTCTATTATGTTCAATTGTACAATAACAAATAGAACCATTTTATGATGTGAAAAACCTAAAAGTTTTTCAAGGTAAGACATAAAGTCTAGCTTCGTTTTGTACAGAGTAGTAGAGTAACTTGATAGATAAATCGTAACACTAGTTAATTTTTGTTTCAATTCCATGGCTATCGCTATTTTGGGGATGATTAATGATATTTTCATACCTAATTTCTGAGGTTACAAGGCGTATAAAATTAATTTTGCTAATTATTTATTACATAAAATAATTAAGGAATCAGGAAATTACGAAAATATGATTTTTACATATTGAATTCTACTTTACACACTTGTTGCAAAATAATTATTTTATAGTAATTTAGTAATTCATGTTCTGCCTATAAAATGTATTTTATTACATTAAATTCTATAGTTTTTTTGAATGTGGGTATATTGTAAATTAATTCATAATTAAGCCGAAAAAGCTTAATATATGCCTTTATGTCTTTTTCCATATCAGCTTTATATATAAAAATACCAAGAAAATGAATTTCATAAAGAATTTGATAAAAGAATATAAGAAAGATTATTAAGTGATTATTTTCTTTGAGTAGAATTTTTTGCATAATTCTCCCTCGGGTTACTACATTTATTTATTAAAATCGTTCTTCAAATACCTTACGGTAAATATTAGATTAAATTTCATTTAATATTCTAAAGTAAAACACAAATGCAATATTTTTGTTATAATTACTATAATATTAGCACAAACAAGGAATTCAAATTATAAATGAAAGGAAACAATATGAACACAATAAAATATATAAAAATATAATAAACAACAAGACATAGACACATTAATATAAAAACCACACTTTTACAATCAAAAACAAAATTATGAAACAAAAATAGAAAGAATTATAAATCATAATAATTAAAGAATCAATAATTTATGTATTATTAACTCTAATATTATTATTCAAAAAGAACCAAAGAATCCATAAGTATCATTATAAAATATCTCTTCTTCTATTATGTTTTCTATTATATTGGTTTCGAAATGAAATAAAAAAATACAATTTTAATTTATAGCAGAACTAAATTGGTGTCTTTAACACAGCAGCAATATTAGACCACGCCCCTTCTTTCTTTAATAAAGATTTATAATTCGCACTTACTTTGTCATACATACGAAGGTATTGAGAAATTAAATTTAATAAATGTAAGGAAAAAATAATAATAGGGAAGCAGTCGGTAAGATTTTTTTTTGTATTAGTTATTATTTATCGACAAAATGAAAAACCTTACGAATGCGTCCCGATTATTATTTCTTCCCTACATCTATTGCGCAGTCGATCATAAATTTAACAAAGTTTATTCCATTTTTTAAAGTTAATTTTAGGTTACCATCAGACTTAAACAGTAGAAGTAGAGTAATATTGTCAAACCTATTGAAATTCGAAATGCTATACTAACACGTCTACTGGGAAAATGTACTAGAACGTAATGCGCATGCAAATTCAAGTCAGACTTGAAGTGCAAGCTTGGACCTTGTAAGTAGATTTGAGTTCAAGTGAAATTCAGAGTCGATGTGCGCTCACTTTATGTTTTTGTTGTAAATAGCTAAGAATGTATACATACGCATACGCTCAGCGTACAATTTTAAGCTAGCTTGAAATTGTGCTAAGTTTGAATTTGGTTGTAAATGTTGAATACATTTAATATGAATATATAATTCAATAAATATTACTGATATTAAAATTATTTACTTTTTAATGGGGTGCTCTACCATAGTAGCAACTTAGAAAATTGATCACTTGTAATCAGGGCATGTACCGGTTAAAAAAACCGGGTAATAAAAACCGGTAACCGATATTTTCAACGAAAATTGCGAACTTTAACCGTAATTTTAACCGATATTTTTCAGGCCGAAAATACCGGTAACCGTTAACCAAAAAAAAAATAAACCGGTTTTAGCGAACATTAACCTTTATTTAATATCATTTAACGAGAAAAATAGTTATTTGTGTATCAAGGTTTTAAAAGTGATCTTTTTTGGCCGAATCCGAAGTTTGAGGCTACAAATCAGATGAGGCCAAAAAAGTACTTTTAGCAGAGGTGCACACAACATTTTTTAGGCGATTATAACAAAAAATTATGAATTTTCATTCAAAATCTATGTTTGACATCTGTCAAAATTTACTTTACGGCCGCATTCACTTTACGACCGCATTTACTTTACGGCCGTTATTGTTACTCGCAAATTCATTACTTTTTCATTAATATTTGTAAAGAAATAGTTAAAATTTGACTTACACTTGTTATTATATTCTAAAATATTAATAATCTCATTAATATGAACTATCAAAATCAATAATGAACAAACAAGCGGCCGAAAATTCTGACTTTGACAGATGTCAAATAAAAATTGATACTTTAAGGTTGCCAGAACATACGAAAAACAACAATTTATGTACCAGTTGCCTAAAAAAAATATTTTTTTATATCTGTGTTTTCTATTTGTATTTGAACATGAGTCATGACAGTTTTTACAATTAACATTTTATTGGAGAGTCATAAATGTAGGTAGTCTCTTTGGCCGTTAAGGTTACTTAAAAAGTCCCAAATAAATACAGCCTTTGTCAACACAGGCAAGTTTAAAATTGAAAAGGGACCTGCGTTTTTCTGAAGAAATTATGACAATGCCCCTGTTTTAAAAGACTTTCAGGTAAGAATTTGAATCCGTGTGGCGGTCGTAAAATAAAAAAATGTTCCTGGCTATTTTTATTTACTTTTTATATATTTATATCACTTTTTGAATATCTAAAATAGATCTGAATCCTTGTGGCGGTCAAAACATTTTTTGGAAATGAGTTTTGTCTTTACAGGCTTGTAACTCGTAAATTAATTGAGATACAATAAAAATTCTTAGACCAATCGATTCCTTGGCGTTTTTTCTATAAGATACACATTTTTTATATTTTTTTCTTGCATTTTTATGGCTCAGCTAATGCAATATATAAAGAATGGTATAATGTGACACATAAAAATCTAATCAATTTGGAATATGGGACGTCATAAGAGCTTTACTGTCGATATTAAGGAATGTTCTGTCATAATATTCATTTTCTTGACATAAAGCAGTCCACAAATATTCTTTAGAGATAAAATCACCTTCTAAATTTTGTTTCTGAAATATTTTAACACTTAAAATATTTTTTTCGTAAATTGACAACTATTTGAGTCGGTCTGTAAGTCTGTGATTAAAAGATTTAAATCTGATAAGATAATTTTTCAATTAGTTTGACAAATTATGAATTATAAACCTACTAAAAAAATACAGAAGATCTACTACAATGTTAAATTACCTCAATTTGAGTCAAAAATTTTGATTTTTTAAAAGTCTATATTGATATTCCACAATGTTAAACCCAATGAAACTGATTTAATTTATTCCAAAACAATTTGGGACAATGTGAAACCTTACACAACTGTCTGAAATTAATCCCAATTGACTTAGAACAGTGTTGACCCTTATATAACGATGTTAAACCCTAAATAATTATATTAACTTTGTCCCAAACAGTTTGAAACAATGTTAAACCTTCTACAACATTCTGAAATTAATCCCAAACAATGTGGAACAGTGTTAAACCTTATAGAACTATGTAGAACATTGTTAATTTAGTATAACTTTCTTAACTTAATCCCAATTAACTTGGAACAGTGTTGAACCTTATATAACAATGTTAAACCCTAAATAATTATATTAACTTTGTCCCAAACAATTTGGAATTCTGAAATTAATCTCAAACAAATTGGAACAGTGTTGACCCTTATATAACAATGTTAAACCGTAAACAATTGTCGTAACTTTGTCCCAAACAATTTGGAACAATGTGAAACCTTCCAAAACTGCCTGAAATTAATCTCATACAATTTGGGATAATGTGTAACCTTGTACTATCTAGAACATTGTTAAACCCTGTACAACTGTCTCATCTGAATCCCAATTTTCTTGGAACAGTGTTGAACCTGATACATCTATGTTACACCCTAAACAAGTTTCTAACTTTGTCCCAAACAATTTGGAACAAAGTGAAACATAGTGCAACTGTTTCTACTTACTCTAGAACACTTGGAACATCTTTCTGCCTTCTACAACTGTTTTTTTAAGTCTTCCTAGTAATTTCCAATAATAGTTATACATTAAAACTTACAATTTATAGTTTTTCACTCTAAAATTTTTCATATACCGCCAAAAAAATCCAAAAAGACCCATTTTTAGGTCCAAAATTTTGATTTTTGAAATAATTCCAAATTGATAGTCGCCGATGCGCTGATTTCAAAGTTTCAAACCGAATTCAATTATCTCTTTCCGTTCCTGAGATATTTGACCTCAAAGTTGCACCTCAAAAAAGTGGGTTTTTTGGATATAACTCTAAAACGGGTAGGGACACAATCTCAACGACTATACCAGTGGATTCTACAGGCAAAGTTACATAAAGAAATGTTTTCTCCGCATATACGTTCTTTGGAACGATTTTGTGAAAAATGAGAAAAACGAAAAAAACCGGAATTTCAGTTTTTCGCTTGGGAACTTTTTGTCACCAAATCTTTTCATTTTCTAGACTTAAGTAAATACAGATGCGCTGATTCTAAATTTTCAAACCGATTTCAATTATCTCTTACCGTTCTGGAGATATTTGCGTTCAAAGTCAGACCTGAAAAAAAATGTTTTTCAGGAATAGTCCTGAAATGGGTCGAGATACGACCTCGGCGACCTCACCAATCGATTCTGCGGGCAAAATTACATAAGTATACCAATTTTCAGATATTTATTCAGGCGGATACAATTTTTAGAGCGAAAAAACGAAAATCGCAAAAATTGAAAAATCGCCTGATGAACCCCTTACGATTTTTTCCGATTTTTGGCCATTTTCGTTTTTTCGCTGTAAAAATTGTATCCATTAGAATATACATCTGAAAATTGGTACAAAAATGTAATTTTGTCCGTAGAATCGATTGGTGAGGTTGCCGAGGTCGTATCTCAACCCATTTCAGGACTATTCCTGAAAAACTGAATTTTTCAGGTCCAACTTTGAACTCAAATATCTCGAGAACGGTAGGAGATAATTGAAATCGGTTTGAAAATTTGGAATTAGCACATTCTTCTTTACTTAAGTCCAGAATATAAAAAATTTTGGAGACAAAAAGTTTCCGAGCGAAAAACTGAAATTCCGGTTTTTTCGTTTTTCTCATTTTTCACCAAATCGTTCCAAAGAACGTATATGAGGAGAAAACATTTCTTTATGTAACTTTCCGCGTAGAATCGACTGGTATAATCGTTAAGAATGTATCGCTACCCATTTTAGAGATATGGTCAAAAAACACCCTTTTTTGAGGTCCAACTTTGAGAGCAAATATCTCAGGAATGGAAAGAGATAATTGAATTCGGTTTGAAAATTTGAAATCAGCGCATCGACGACTATCAAGTTAGACTAATTCCAAAAATCAAAATTTTGGACCCAAAAATGGGCATTTTAAATTTTTTTTGGCTGTATATGAAAAATTTTAGAGTGAAAAACAATAAATTGTAACTTTTCATGTATGTCTATTATTGGAAATTACTAGGAAGACTTAAAAAGAAAGTTTTAGAAGGCAGAAAGATGTTCCAAGTGTTCTGAAATAAGTAGAGAGACTTGCACTGTTTCACTTTGTTCCAAATTGTTTGGGACAAAGTTAAGGCACTTGTTTAGGGTGTAACATATATATATATATATTACGTTCAACACTGTTCCAAGATAATTTGGAGTAAGATGAGACAGTTCTACAGGGTTTAACAATGTTCTAGATAGTTCAACAAGGTTTAACTTGTTTTTGGAAAGAAGGTGGTTATTCCTGTGTTTGTACTGCTGGTTTTACCGGTTCAAATTGTGACATAACTAAAGACGCATGTAAAAGAGATATTTGTAAGTGTGGTTCAACTTGCACTCCCCTTAAAAAAGGAGGGTTTATTTGTGAAGACTGTTATCCCATTATATTTTATACATTATACAGAATTATGTGAGCTTAAAAGTAGAAGCTTTGGAAAAAGCTCGTTTCTTACTTTTCCAAGTTTGAAACAGAGACATCGTCTACATTTGACTTTAAAGTAAGTACTAAACTAAAAGCTTTTTTGAATTTTTTTAATGAATTTCTCTGTTTTTTTTATAAGGCACATTTTTATATTTTTACTTTAACTTGACAGTTTTTACAATTAACATTTTATTGGAGAGTCATAAATGTAGATAGTTTCTTTGGCCGTTAAGGTTACTTAAAAAGTCCCAAATATATACGGCCTTTGTCAACACAGGCAAGTTTAAAATTCAAAAGTGACCTGCGTTTTTCTGAAGATATTACGGGAATTTTTGTGAATATTTGTTAATTAATTTGCTTTTTTTAATTGTTATATTTTTCTCAGATGGTATTTTTTTATTATTTTTTTAAATTAATTATTCTGTAATTTTTTTTAATCAAATTTTTATAATTAATTTAATTATTTTTTTAACCGATATATTAACCGGTTTAAACCGGTTTCTAATTTTCAAAAACCGGTTTTCGAACTAAAACCGTTATTATTATAACGTTCTCTATAAGGGTTAACCGTTAACCAGTATTTTTTTCGGTTACATGCCCTGCTTGTAATTAATTCAGACCGTAATTCTGTATGATAGAAACTATCAAAATTTAGAAATAGTTATTCGTTTTTAAGATATTCGAGTTTTTAGTGCCCTTAACATCTACGTCACAGTGACACCTTTCTCTCTCATACATCTACCCAATTCCAAATTCTTTTAACTTTTAATACAACTGTCAGTGTTAGATGTCATATTTGACAATTAATCTACAGCTGGTAATTAAATATACAATGCTAAACATATTTCTGGACTAATCTAAATTTAGAAAAAATGTTTTTAAATAATGTGCGATCAAGAAAATTTGTGAAAAAATATATTCACGATATGGAAATGAAAGATATATTGAATGACATAAGCAATAAAATCATGCCAGTGACTGTCAAAATTCTGACTATAATATTCATAACCATTGATAAATTATTTTATTAAAATGCTTACTATTTATGTATATTTCCAAGTGAAGAACATAATAGTTATTTAAAACATATTTAAATGTTTTTATAACAGTTGAAATAGATCAGTTTATATAATTGAAATTTTTTGCGTACCCCACTGTTTAAGAACCGAATTACATCTACGTTACAGAATTCTTAAAAAATACGGCTTAACAAATAAGAATTAAAACTTTCTGAAACTACACTTCGCGAAATTAGATAAAGTTTCATATAAAAAAAATAAAAAAAATAGTGGAGGACACCATTGGACGCCCCTAAAAAAATGGCGCCCCCTGTGTATATCCGTAGCAATAACAAACATACAACAAGCAAATATCTTAATGGTCGTAGAAATAATTCTTACTGTCCTTAAAATGTGTATACGTACACTACATTCAGAGTAATTTTATCTTCTAATTATATTCATGATCCATTTAAATAAGTCACGTAAGTAGTTAGAATAATTTTAAAACTTCAACATTCGGAAATTGAAGCAATTGTTTTGGAAATTGTTTTGAAATTCCAACGAATTTCTCTCTTTTCTTTATTGTGCTGATAACACAAATTGAAACATTCCTACGGTTCATAAAATGTTGTATCTGATATCTTAAACTCCGGTAATGTGACCACTGCCCATAACTGTCTTCTTGAATTAAACAATTGTGAGAAAATATGCCACTCATGTTCTATTTTAAAGATTAAAGAATGTAATACACTTTTATTTTCCTGAAAATTGGGGTTACAGGAATTCTTACTGCAAATGGAATTACATTTGTTTGTGTTTCCTCTTTTCTTACTAGCCAGAACTACTAAAGTTTATATTTGATCATAAGGCTGTATTTTCGTTGCTAGATATAGTACATAATAGAAATAAAAAATGTGTAACATTGTCAATAAACGACAGCATATTTTTTATTGATTGTTTACTTCCTTATCGTTCTGTCTGTTATGACAATCTTTTTGTTTTAGTGCTCCACGTATCGTAACACTTAAGGCTTTACTACAAAAAAATAAAAAGAAAAAATAAAATATATTATTAATAAAAAAAAACCCATAAAAGATAGTTATCTTAAGGATTTGTGAAGTAGATATCTTATAACCAATATAATAGGCTTTATAGAGAAAAGAGAAGAAAACAAAGAAATTTTTATTCTATTATTTCTGATTTATTACTTTTGCCAATCTAGTCTTAATAATCTAGATAAAACAAGCCAAGAAACTAGAGAGTCTAGGTGTAGAAGGCAACTCTAATAAATTTTACCGATTCAAACATAAAATTGTCATACCAACAAATTATAACCAAAATGATGCTTCCGCTGCTTTTTAAAGACTGTATCTTGTATTCTGTTGCATACAGTCTGTTAATTTTAAATGTGCAACTATTGCTATCTTGAGAAGTATAAGAGATACAAAGTTAGTTAAATTAGCAAATAACTTCTATATTACAAGACTATTAAAATGAGCCAATTAATTTATTTTTATTTCAACCAATGGTTATCAAGATATTGGATCCAATTTTCTTATTTTAAATGGAACACCCTATACATTTTTACATATTTATTATTATTTTTGTCATACTATCCTATATATGACAGACGGTATTCTGTTAAAGCAGGTTCAATAAAAATTTAAATTATGTAAAATAGTGTCTGAATTAGCTATAATTTAATTCCGATGGCATTTATTGACTGTGATCGTAAAATACTCGTAATTGGCATTTTATGCAGTAGGGCCTATTTCACATTTCACATCAATTTGTAGTTTTATTAAAATACCTACTGGATTTTCATGACATGAAACAAATTCTGTAACAAGATTGCAAGTATTAATGTATTTTAAAATTACTGTAATAGAATATGACAGCTAATAAGTAAAAATGGAAAAAGTACATAAACACGATAACCTAAATTTGTACTATTAATATATTTCCACTTAAAATAAAAATAAGCCGTGAAAAGAAATAACAAAGAATCTTGACCTTTATTTCTCAAGAGGTGATTGATCCATTTTCTTAATGAAGAAAAGTGATACAATTTATATATAATTGGCATCTTTTTACATCATTAAATTAATTTGTTTTCAAGGTATATTGAAAATTATAAACGAACTGGGTATTTGTAACAGAATTCAAGTATTAATTAAATAATTAATTAAAAAACAATATAAAAATATACAGAATTATATATATTTTTATTTTATAAGATTAGTAAATTAGGTCTAACAAGTAAAACAGGTGAAACAAAACGATACCATTTATTGGGAGAGTCATTTTTGTTTCCTAAGTTACAATGGGGAAGTCGTAAGTATATGAATAATTATAACTTAAAATGTAATTGAAAGTTAAAATTATGTTGCCAATTATATATAATTAATGATTTATCTTCGAGCCACACTGACGTCACAAGTGAGTTATGCGCTTGCGCAGAAGGGATGGGTGGACCTGACTTTTTGAACGTAGGTTGCATTATGAGGCTTTACACCACACGCTTCTCTGTTGCCATGAGAACCCAGCGCGCGCTGGTTAAGATAGACGATACGTTCTCCGCGAGCCACACTGACGTCATTTTTGTATAAAATTTTATTTTTTGAGAAATCTGGGCATCTTTGGGTGAAATAAAATGTAGAATATCACTTTTGAGGGCAATCTTCATAAAATAAAAAAATAAAAAAAATACGCTAAGGGGCCGTTCAAGTATTACGTAAGCAGATTTATTACAATTATTTACCCCCCCATCCCCCTTGTCAGCAAAAGTAAGCAAAGCACTTACCCCCTCCTCCCATGCTTACGTAAACATTTTTAAATTAAAATTATTTTTTTTAATAAAAATGTTATAATTATAATTTTAAAAATAAGAAAATAGATTTAGAATGGAGATTAGATTTTACTGATACAGTATTCAAGATAGAGTAAGGGACAAAATATTATAATCTTACAAACATAACAAACTTATTTTAATTTTTTGGTACGCATGTTAAATTAAAATTAACAGTCTTCAGTCCATGAAACCCGAATCCACGATTCAATTGTCATCAATTTTTGCACGATTCGAAACTTAGCCAATGTGAGGGTTGCCATTCGTATTACAAAGTTAATAGCTACCGATAACGTAATCAACATCTAGACTCTCCTACCCCCCATGTCATCCAAAATAAGCAAAACAAAGACCCCCACCACCCCCCTATAGTGCTTACGTAATACTTGAACGGCCCCTAACCTTCCCCATTTACAACATAATTCATATAATTTTTTTCTTTAATTTATTATGCTCAGGACGTACGTGAACAAGAACATATCCATTTAAAGACAATGCACTACATTATTACTATTTATTATCAAGATTCCTAGGCGCTCATGCATTATAAAAAAATATGGTAATAAATATTTCACATCCCCTGACCTGATAACGCCGTCTTCTTGCTCTCTCTCCATCAGCATCGAATCGAACCATTAGAACACGTTCCCCTAAGTTGTATAAAACACACATTGTCATTCCAGTTACAATTGTCACAAGCATGCACGTGAACTCATGACATAGAAACTAGATGTGACAGGTGACTCCCAAGTACTAGACTTGGGGAGGTCCTCCGCGAGTAGTGAACGCTAATTGTATCTACACTCATTACTATACCATCACAGTGAATGGGCCAGGCAAGCCAAGCTCCTGGCGTGGTCACTCCTCGGGATAAGGCCCGCAAGAGAAGCGACATCCAGTACTTAGCCCAGTCCCCATAATGATTGCGGCCTAGCACCTCGTCATTACCAGTACCCATTATTAGCACTCATGGGTACTGAAACAATCTATAGAGTCCTAGACTCTTTCGGAGAGACTTACAACCTTCGGAAGTCCTAGACTTCCTAACACGTGTAGATCCCAGATCTATAGTCGAAATTTTTAAGCAATAGAGAGACGTCATAGACCTGAAAAAACGTTACAAAATGAAATAAAACTTGTAGAAATTTTCGAAAGATGGTTTTATTTAGAAAACCGAGTAGTAAAAAAATCTGGTGTGTCCAACACAATACCTCCCGCCACTATAGTAATATTAATATATTCTATATAAGTTTTTCAATACATTTAATTTATAGTTTTAATATTAATTTGTTATTGCAGTCAGAATATTTTTAATTTATTTCATACCTAAATTTTCCTTCATAAAATTTGTATGACCAAAATGACAGCTATTTTTCACGATACTAAAATCGGAACCGAACTTACTTTTGATTCACGCGTGCAAATACATTCCTAATATATTTCTTCCATCTTTTTAAATTTTACAATAAAATTACTTATTTTTTACGTATTTTATCTTTAACACTTACTTACATAAAATTTGACATCATATGTCAAATTTTGTGAACATATGAATAACTCATCTGTTTTATCGAAATTTTTCAGCCTAATCGATATGTAAAATTATTAAAATTTATATATTTTTTTCTATCTAGGTAGACGTTATATATATAAACGTAATTATGCAGATCGGTAGAAAATTAAAAAATCTTTGTATTTATAATAACAAAATTTGCGAAAATGTAGTATTTAGAGGTATTTTTTAGGAAAAACGGTTTAAAGCTTCAAGAAAAGTACTACTTCCGGTTAACCAATTGTAGTCAAAATCTAATCAGTTCATCATATTATAATAGAACTCTTAAATACCAAATATTATATTTTTTACATGTATCCTATTGGAGTTATCGTGGACGAAAAATCGTCACAGACACACACACACACACACAGACACACACACAGACACACACACACACACACACACACACAGACATACAGACATCACGGTAAAAATAGTAAAATCGTATTCTAGGGACCTTAATTCGTGCTCATATGTTGAAAACTCACACTCGAGAAATCTGACCAAAAACAATACCTCCCTTATCTATATATTGATAGGCGGTAGGTAAAAAGGTATCATAAAAAATTACTTATTTATTATATTTACTATTATTTCAAATTAAAATATAAGGTATTTAATGACATTTCAATTTATTTATAATAATTGCAGTGTAGTTTTTTTAACACACGGTGGCTACGACTCAAATAAAATATGTTTACATTTATTTGTGTCTTGTCACGCCGATCGATTGAGTTGTCAAATAATATAATATAAAATCTTTGTTTGTTCGTTTAAGTTGTATTGTTCCTTATAATTGTTCGTATTCGTGTTCTTTGTTTCTTGTTATACGTTTATTTTATTAGCGTAAGTAATAATGCCTAAAGCATTATCGAAGCAGTCGCAAGTGCTAACTGCAAATGCGATTGCATATTTTGAAAAAGAACTGGCACACGATGGACCATTACTGCCGTTAAAAGTAGTTCGAGAGGTATGTTATCATTTTATTTATTGTTATTAAATTTGGCATTGCCATATGCAACACGTAACACATTTTCTAAACTAATGCACATATAAACTTTGTAATTCATGACGTCATAATCTAGTTACAAATATTAATGACGTCTCTCTACTGCTTAAAAATTTCTACTATACCAATGAATCCTCGATTCATAAACCAGCGCTGCAGACGCTCATGTGAGTCTCACTCTCACCGTTAGTCTCTCCTCATAGGTTCCACACCCTTTTTGTTAGTAAGTTCGAGGGCGTCCTAGACACCCACCAGGTAGGAGAAGGTATTTACGTTTGCGGCTACAAACAAATAGTACATCTTGATACATTTACTCCATGCACAATAAATACACAAACAGTGAATAATATGTCGCTCATTCTGCAATTCATCCATTAGTATCAACAAGAACTAGAATAACCGTGAGTTGCAACTCACTTTTAATTACTGTAATATGCATTTCTTTTCTCATTGAATTCAGATCACAAGGCACAGTCTTGAGTTCACTTATCACTACATAATAACTATCTGCAGAGTCAAAGACTCTTCCGGAGAGACTTACAACCTTCGCAAGTACTGGACTTCCTTACACATGTAGATCGCAGACCTACAAATTAATCCCAGATTCATAAACCAGCGCTGAAGACGCTACTGTAAGTCCCAGACTCATCGTAAGTCTCTCTCATGGGTTCCACACCTACTTTGTTAGTAGGTTCGAGGGTGTCCCACCAAACAGGGGAAGGTACGATAACTTAAGTTCCTTTCTCAAGTTGTTTGCATCTAAATAAGTTGGACTAAACCAGGATCTACGTCTTACAAACTTATGTTCATTTACTAATTTTTGTATCATACATTTTTTAAATATTATACCAAAAAATATTACGTTTTAATTTTAGAATATTTATGCTATAAATTTCATCAAACGAATAAAAAAGTAATAACATATATTCTCATTTTATATTTGTCTTACACATAAGCCTGTATGAAAATAAAGCAAACAAAAAAATTCGTCTGAAATCGTTTGAATTTTCTATCTTGCAAAGGTCGTGTTTCCTATAAACAAATGTTGTTTACATTGGTTATGAAAGCAAACAAATGAAAGCGATCGAGATTGGACAGTTGGAGAAATGTCCTTTCAGCGTTTTAGCGCAGTTTAGCGTTTGTTATTGCAGGTGCGATGCAAGGCGACCTGATACCAAATCCAACGCTTGAATATTCATCGCGAACAAGCCAGTTTTCTCTGCAGCAGCTTCGAGATTCTGCCTATTCGTGTGCAAATACAACTATCCCGCACTCACCTTGCTTTTAAATGGAAATTTCAACACTTGGCAGAGAAAAACCTAATAAAGTCAGGTCATTACCTTTTCAAGCACTAATTCAATTAACACCTCCAAAGAACTGTTTTACATTCTTTGTCACATCGTCTATAATTAAAACACGTGTTTCCAGGAAACATAAAATAAAAATTTGAGTATTTTATGCAACAGTCTTTAAAACGTCTAAATTAGTCATTCTTACTGAAAATGCACATTATAATTAGCTATGACCCATTGCCGATCCAGGTACTATTATCAGAGATGTTAATACTACTTTACTGTTTACTGAGGGACTGAAGTGCATGAGTTGTTAATCCTGAGAGTGAGGTTTGATTAAAGGTACTTTAGTCCTGTGAAATCAATGTGAATATTTTTTTCTTCTTCGAAATAAAATCAAACTCTTAAAATGAACCAATAACAATTATTTAACAAACACCATATTCTATATCAGATATGCCACAACCATCATGTTATTCTGTATCATAAATTAATGTCTTCCAACTTCCAAGCAACTAGTTCTTTTGAATCTTCAATTTCAACTAGTGTTTCAAAAGACAATTTCTTGTTTTGTTTTGTTATTTCTTGACTTGTCTCGATAAGCAAGACACGACATTTAAGTATATCTTGCCTTTCATTACTTTTGTATATAAATATCTTGTCTTGATCGTTAATTTCTTGCATAGTTCTTGTCTTGCATGGTAATATTCGCAAATGACCTTGGACATATAAATAATCATGTATCACACGTACATCTTTTTTGTTGAGATAATATCAATGTCAGTTATCAAATATTTATCTTATAATACAATTATGTATTATTATTAAATAAGTAATACAAACACAAAAACTTCGTGTAACTGTACATACTATTATATTATTACTATTACATAGTTTTTAAAAATGCAGTTTACATACCTATGTTATAAAATATTGTATTAAATTTTTTAATACTCACATATTTTTGTACTTTTATTTATTAACAGATAGGTTCTTATAATAAATCTAGATTTAAAATTAATAAAAAAAACTGTAGCTCGTTTTGTTCTTGAGTTGCATTTTTTCAATTAATAATTTTCAACTGTGCAGGACGAATGAAGTGAAGTAAGCGACGAGTGAGTTATTGTCGTAGAATATGTTTTTGTTTTATAGTTATAGAACAATATATCGATCTATAAAAGAGTGAAATTGAACTACTTCAGCATTGTTCTTTCCTGAAATTTATTGCGAACAATTCTTTGCAACAGATGTGTTTCATGTAAACCTGACACGTTATTTTAAACTATACCACTTGACCATGATATATATATATATATATATATATATATATATATATATATATATATATATATATATATATGTATATATATATTCTATTATATTGTTATGTGTTTACACTTAAACTCCTGCAGTTATGTAACTTTTTATCTGTGTAAAATCTGTGTCACGTTGCACGTTCTTGTCGTAAGTACCCATATAAAATTTCAAGTTTAAAATTAAAACTATTCGCCCAATAATAGAAAAAAATCTGATGTGTCCAACACATTACCTCCCGCCATTGTAGTGAAATATTCTATAATTTTTTTTTCGTACAAATTTGGGGTTATAAAATTAGTTTGTTATAATAATTCAGAAAATTTTTACCTGAATTCATACTTAAAATTTTACATTTATACTTAATATTACCAAAAGAAACACTTATTTTTGGCATAACAATTTTTAGTTTAATTCGACATATGTATATATACATTTGCTTGAACTTTAATTTATTTTTTCTTACTAATAACAAATTTTCAACAACAATATTGTATGTCATTTATTTTCTAGGGTATAACAGTTTTTATAATCTTATATAAGTATTTATTATAATATTAACAAAATTTCAAACATATATATTTTAATTTATATTATTCTAAGTTATGTCTATATTATCTATAACTACGTAATCATTTTGATTTCCATGTATATCACCTCGAAATTTGGGTTTTATTAAACAATATTCATTACTTTTTGGTATAACAGCTGAATAATGACTAGCATTAGTTCCAGGATCAGTGAGAAGTACTGCTATTGGTTTTTTCTCGGTTGTTACATGTTCTTCATTAAAGTTTTCCTCATCAATATTGTAAGAATATAATAAATGCATAATTTGTATCATGCCATTGCTGAAATAGTGTTCCAGTTCTGCAAACGAAATATTATAATATATATCATTAACTTTTACTGCTTGGTATAAATATATATCGCGTTTTGAAACTACAGAAATAGCCTTGATATGAGCGGCATGACCCCAAGAGTTTTCAGAAGCTGTTTCGTGTATTAAACTTTGCATACTGTCATATTCATATAGAAAATTCATACGATCTGAATGTTCAAAGTAATTAAAGTAGGTAAGAAATGCTAAACAACATGAGAGGCGAATACAAGGATACAACATTTCTGTTCCAAAAAGACAAAGAGAAAGAGATCTAAAAAGACATGAACCATCGCCTTTGGCACGCAAAACTACTGCCTTATCTTGTAGGGCTGAATAAATATTGTTATTTCGGTGTGCATCAATAGTTTGATTTCTGAACACAGCACTGTCAGTTGAAGAAATTTCGTTATTAATAACATATATAAAATCTTCAAATCTGTTAAAAATCAATCTTTTGCTTTTTCCATTTGCCTATACTCTTCATTTTCACGAATTTTACTCATTTTTTCTTTACTAGATTTAAATTCCCTAATATTTTTAGTTTTATTATATATTTTCTTCTTTTCTTCATTTTTCTTCTTAAAAGATTTCTTCCGTGTTTTCATATTTGGGTAATGCAACTAATGGGGATTTCTTATCCCTACGAAATGTATAGGATATTATTTTTATTATTTGTGTGCTGTACAGGCCGAAGTCTAGAAACTTTGACATAGAATATTAACATGGGAAAACAGCTAAAAATGATGGGGTGTATGTGGTATCAGAAAACCCTTCGAGCATAGTGCCGTTGTATCACTGCTAATTGCAACAAAAAATATAGTTGCAAATTTAGATGTAGTAGCAGTTCCACATACATAATTTCAGCAATATACGGCAAATCGTTTTTGATTCATGCGAGAAATTCTAAAAAACCCTTCAAGTGAAGTGTCACAGCCAATAGCAATAAATAAGGAAGGTTCACAACGACATGTTATAGCAATCCCATATACAAAATTTCAACATATTACGGGTAATCATTTTTGAATTATACGAAGTACATACATATGTTAAAGTTTCTAGTATTCTGGTATTCACTCTGTATACCCTTACCTAATACGTTGGTTTGGCAAGAGATAAAATCTTTTTAAATTTCGTCAAACTTGACAACTGTATATGTCAAATATGAATAATTCATTTGTTTTACAGAAATTATTCAGCCTGAACGATGTGTAAAATTAATATAATTTATAAATATATTTTTGTTTAACTGGAAGTTATATATAAAAAGTAACTATACAAACTGGTAGAAAATTAAAAAATCCTTTGTTTAATAATAACGTAATTTGCGAAAAAATGGTATTTAGAGGTACTTTTAAGGAAAAACGGTTTAAAGCTTCAAGTAAAGTACTATTTCCGGTTAACCAATTGTAGTCAAAATCTAATCAGTTCATCATATTTGAATATAAGTCTTAAATACCAAATATTATATTTTTTACATGTATCGTGTTGGAGTTATCGTGGACGAAAAATCGTCACAGACACACGCACACACACACGCACACACGCACACACGGACATACAGACATCACGGTAAAAATAGTAAAATCTTATTCTAGAGACCCTAATTCGTGCTCATATGTTGAAAACTCACACTCGAGAAATTTGACCAAAAACAATACCTCCCTTATCTATATATTGATAGGCGGGAGGTAAAAATATATAAAACCGTTATTATTAAATTGTTTGGGGTTCGTCGCAAGATTCTAAACTAATAAGATTGACTACAGAATTTAAGTATTCTGTCCATTGAAAACCAGATAACAAAGAACTTAAAGGCAAACTTGGACGATATCTTCCTATAACATTCATTCGAGCGAAAGATCGTCTCGTAAGATTCTGAACTGACAACGGAGTTATGACCTGTGAATTGATGGTCCAAAATTACATGTGTAAATAATGTAATAAATGTAATTGGAATTACATGTGTATTTATATGTAATACTGTTTTAAATTGTTTGCAATTAATTACTGCTATAAACTTTTTTTTGTATTATAAAAAATGGAAAATGGTAGATTCACCACAGGTTTTACTCGGCTAAGACTATTTATTTGGTACATATGAATATATTTACTAGGTATTATTCACAATTGAAAGTAAGCAAGACCTTAGCAATTGTACGTATTCGTTGTAATTATCGTTAGCAATTACATTACAGAGGCTTATTTTCTATATACTTTTTTATAAATCTTACTTTCTTCTAGGTTGCCCTTGGTAAAACTTTTTTACTTATTATAGGCAACTGAGATCCAATACTAAAACAAGGTCAATGCCACATATGATACATAGTACATCCGACACGGTCAAGAGAACACAACATTGCCTGTCTTTGTCAAACTTGTAACCAGAAGGGCAGCAGTACCTTTCGGGTACGCCGTTCCTGCATTTATAGTAGTAGTTGCAGCAATTAATGTCTTGGAAACAAGTTCCATCAGCAGCGTCCGTGCATTCATTGGAGACCTCCCCCGCACTTGTCACAGCAACGCCTACTAAGCCAAACAGGACCAAACTCAACAGACCTGGAACCAGTTCAATCAGTTTTCATTCTAATACCTTCCTATTCCATCAAATATCAAACAACTCTTTAGTTAGAGTTTGCTGCGTCGCATCTAAATATGAAACTAATACCAAAAGATAAGAATAAGTCAGGTATTTCAACCCTTTTTCTATTCATATACTATTCATACTAGTAAAACACATTTTGTCTTTTGAATATATACCAGCATACATATCAATACTCCGTACCACGAGAGTATTCATTAAAGGGACAGAAATCCTCTTGCTTTCGTGAATGGTGATTGGTGCTTGGAATACTGATAGTCTAAACAGATGTTGAAGAACCAATCAGGATTGACGAAAGCACTTGGTTTTCTGTCCCTTCAGTGTATACTTTCGTAGTACATAGTGTAGTTTTTTGACTTACCCATTTTAGAGTGAGTGGACTCGAGCTAATAATTCTGCTGCACAATCTGTAGAACTAGTAAATGTAGAGATTAGAACTGAATATTCCACACCAGGAAAGAAGCTACTTACACAAATTTGAGAGGTAGTGGTGTTGTTCACTTGAATGATAATATTTCTCAAAAACTGCACATCTTTTATAGTACGCGAAGTTGCCTGCACCATATGTAATTAAGATAATGATATTTAAGTTACGGATAAACACCAGATTGAGTTCTTTGACTTCATATAATTTAAAAATAAATATTTGATTTTTTGAATAATACGTCTGATTTTTTAGATAAAAAATGTTGAGGACAATACATTCTATAGTTATCAATAAAGAATGGATTGTATGCAATCGCATGTGTCATTTTTATTAGACATGCGTGAAAATGCCAAATGTAAAAAAAATATGCACATATTTAATAATTACAATATTTAATTTATAAATAGAAAAAAATAAAGTTTCTCATAATTTCTATCATATCAAAAAGGAAAGTGGTAACTTATAATTGGTTTCATTGAAGACTCAAGTTTATTATTTATATATTTTTGGTATATAAAATATTGTAAAATGTTTACAAATAATTGGTAGCCTTTTATTTGCATTTCCAAAATAGTGATATGATATATTAAATTTTAATTACAAATATCAAATAATTATTTTAGTATTTTTTATTTACAGGTATATAAAAAGTTTTATTTGTTCAATAAGCCTACATAAATAACTCCGTTAATTAATAAACAAAAAAATAACTATGCATATGCAGCAATAGGCAATGAATTGAAATTATAAGTATTTAATTTTGTTCTCCTTCTCGCTACTTGTTATTAAAAATAAAATGAAACAATTACAATTTTAATTTAGAATATACATTTCTATTAATTTATAAAAAAACTTTACATTTAAAACAATGTTACATAACAAAATAAGATTTGTTTTCATGATTTGATTCTCACGTTATTAATAGTAACCATGTGATTTAAACAGCCGGGGGAAAGGAAAATTGAGATTAATTATTGAAATATATATAATAAAAACTTAAACTTCCATATTTTTCTAAAGAACCTATATCATTTTTTCGATTTTATTCTTTCGTTTTATTTTGTAACTTTTTTTTCGAACTTTTAACTCCATATCAAAATTGTGTACAATTAAAACAAACGAAACAACAGTATTGAACCAAAAATTGTGTTGACAAACAAAAGCTATTCCAAGAATAATCATTTTTGTGGCCAAAATTTTGATTTTGGGAAATAGTGTACATTGATAGATCTGAACGCGCTGATTTCAAATTTTTAAACGGAATTTAATTATCTCTTGTCATTTCTGAGATATTTTCTGTCAAATTTACACTTTAAAAATGTGTGTTTTTTGGCTATATCGCTAAAATGGGCAGAGATACAAACTCAACGATTATACCAGTCAATTCTGCGGCAAAAGTTAACGTAAAGAAATGTTTTCTACGCATATACGTTCTTTGGAACGATTAGGTGAAAAATGAGAAAATCGAAAAAACCTAATTTTCATAATTTCTCTTACTTAAGTAAATATCAATACGCTGATTTCCATTTTTCAAACCAAATTCAATGATGTGTTCCCGTTTTCTAGATATTCGTGTTCAAAGTTGAGTTCTGACAATACCTACAAAATAGGTTTTTTGCTATATTACTTCAAGGGTTAGGTTTCGATTCTACGGGTAAAATTACATAAGTATACCAATTTTTAGATTATTATTCCAACGAATACAATTTTTAGAGCAAAAAAACGAAAATGGCCAAAATCGAGAAAAATCTGAGATATAACCTTAATTTTTTTTCGATTTTTGGCAATTTTCAGTTTTTTCCTTCTAGAAATTATATCTGTTGAGATAAAAATTGGTACACTTATGTAATTTTACCCGTAGAATCGAATAGTGAGGTCACCGAAGCCATAAACCTAACCATTTTAGGGGTATACCTAAAAAACCTGTTTTTTTAGGTTAAACCTTGAACTTAAATATCTCGAGAACAGTAAGAAATAATTTGAATTCTGTTTGAGAATTTGAATCAGCACACCAATATCTCCTTAAGTCCAAAAAATGAAAAATTTTGGAGACAGAAAGTTTCGTAGCGAAAAATTGAAATTTAGGTTTTTTTCGTTTTTCTTATTTTTCTCTTAATCGTTTGAAAGAACGTATATATTTTTTGAGGTACAAATTTGAGAGCAAATATCTCCGAAACAAGAAGAGATAATTCAATTCTGTTTGTAAATTTGGTATCACCGTAGCTAAACTCTTTAAATAATATTACAAACAAAATTTTTTAAAATTTTAAAATGTTAGAGTTAAAAATTCGATATTTTCAAATATTTTTAGGTTCACTCAAAAATACAGCATCAGCGGCTTTGGGAATTACTTCCCCTGTTGTTACTACATACGTAAACTATTATTCCAAATATAATATTGACAAATATAAGAAGGTTTCATTTATTTGTTCACTATTAAAATGATTTTTAGGTGGCCGCGACAGAAAATTATTCATTTCCATTTAATACACCATCTGTCAAAAGGAACAATTGCCCACTACTTATGTCGGAACTCACCTTGACGCTAGGTCAATAATGATATATTATTATATATTAGATATATTATATGAGATTCAATTTAAATAGTATTAAAAATTCTAAAATTAAAAAGGTATCATAAATATTATTATAAATAATTATAATAATTATTGCGTGGGAAAAATATATCGCCACTTTCTCTTTACAATTCCGTTTTAAAATAAATTTGTCATTTACATTTCTTATCTAAAGAATCAAGAATATGGCAAACGAATTAATCGAAAAATAAAATATTTATTTTTAAGAAGCCAAAGAACTCAATCTTGTTCTTATCCGTAACTTAAATATCATTATCTTAATTACATATGGTGCAGGCAACTTCGCGTACTATAAAAGAGGTGCAGTTTTTGAGAAATATTATCATTCAAGTGAACAACACCACTACGTCTCAAATTTTTGTAAGTAGCTTCTTTCCTGGTGTGGAATATTCAGTTCTAATCTCTACATTTACTAGTTCTACAGATTGTGCAGCAGAATTATTAGCTCGAGTCCACTCACTCTAAAATGGGTAAGTCAAAAAACTACACTATGTACTACGAAAGTATACACTGAAGGGACAGAAAACCAAGTGCTGTTTAGACTATCAGTATTCCAAGCACCAATCACCATTCACGAAAGCACGAGGATTTCTGTCCCTTTAATGAATACTCTCGTGGTACGGAGTATTGATATGTATGCTGTATTCAAAAGACAAAATGTGTTTTACTAGTATGAATAATTTATGAATAGAAAAAGGGTTGAAATACCTGACTTATTCTTATCTTTTGGTATTAGTTTCATATTTAGATGCGATGCAGCAAACTCTAACTAAAGAGTTGTTTGATATTTGATGGAATAAGAAGGTATTAGAATGAAAACTGATTGAACTGGTTCCAGGTCTGTTGAGTTTGGTCCTGTTTGGCTTAGTAGGCGTTGCTGTGACAAGTGCGGGGGAGGTCTCCAATGAATGCACGGACGCTGCTGATGGAACTTGTTTCCAAGACATTAATTGCTGCAACTACTACTATAAATGCAGGAACGGCGTACCCGAAAGGTACTGCTGCCCTTCTGGTTACAAGTTTGACAAAGACAGGCAATGTTGTGTTCTCTTGACCGTGTCGGATGTACTATGTATCATATGTGGCATTGACCTTGTTTTAGTATTGGATCTCAGTTGCCTATAATAAGTAAAAAAGTTTTACCAAGGGCAACCTAGAAGAAAGTAAGATTTATAAAAAAGTATATAGAAAATAAGCCTCTGTAATGTAATTGCTAACGATAATTACAACGAATATGTACAATTGCTAAGGTCTTTCTTACTTTCAATTGTGAATAATACCTAGTAAATATATTCATATGTACCAAATAAATAGTCTTAGCCGAGTAAAACCTGTGGTGAATCTACCCTTTTCCATTTTTTATCATACAAAAAAAAGTTTATAGCAGTAATTAATTACAAACAATTTAAAACAGTATTACATATACTTACACATGTAATTCCAATTACATTTATTACATTATTTACACATGTAATTTTCGACCATCAATTCACAGGTCATAACTCCGTTGTCAGTTCAGAATCTTACGAGACGATCTTTCGCTCAAATGAATGTTATAGGAAGATATCGTCCAAGTTTGCCTTTAAGTTCTTTGTTATCTGGTTTTCAATGGACAGAATACTTAAATTCTGTAGTCAATCTTATTAGTTTAGAATCTTGCGACGAACCCCAAACAATTTAATAATAACGGTTTTATATATTTTTTTCTATTATTGGGCAAATAGTTTTAATTTTAAACTTGAAATTTTATATGGGTACTTACGACAAGAACGTGCAACGTGACACAGATTTTACACAGATAAAAAGTTACATAACTGCAGGAGTTTAAGTGTAAAAACATAACAATATAATAGAATCTATCTATCATGGTCAAGTGGTATAGTTTAAAATAACGTGTCAGTTTTACATGAAACACATCTGTTGCAAAGAATTGTTCGCAATAAATTTCAGGAAAAAACATATATATATATATATATATATATATATATATATATATATATATATATATATATATATATATCGATATATTGTTCTAAAACTATAAAACAAAAATATATTCTATGATAATAACTCATTCGTCATTCACTTCACTTTATTTATCTTGCAAAGTTGAAAATTATTCATGTTATCTGCGAAGAAATCGGACTGTAGATGACAGTACTATATTTACTACTATGGGGATAACTAACTTCAAATCACCATCGTCTTTTATTGCAATGTTGACGTGAGGTTTGCCTGTTATTTCTATATTTAAACATTTTTGTGGAAATATTAATATTTTGAATACAGAAATTGGAAGATAAAAGGTTCTGCTATTAGTATTGTAACTGTACGTTACCTATCTCTTCCCCACACATTAATAAATTGGCCAAAGATCGTTTAGTGGAAGATTTAACTTACCCTGCGTTGTGTTTAAGTAACCCTTCATCGTCGTAATACAGAGTAGCTGTTAATAGTGGAGGAATCTGGACAGGTATTTGATAAAATAAAAGAATAATATTCACTCCAAAAGACAGACAAAATATCTGATCTTATGCATTTATTGTAATTAAAGAAAATCGTAAAATGCTGTGGAAAACCAACTCTCCGGTATTTACCATAATAACCTGAGGGAAACCACAGCTAAAACCTCAGGTAGAGAGACAATTTGACAATATAACAATTATATAAAAAGATTGCATTCAGTTCATAAAGAGCTGTCCCAATAATTTATTATAATTATTTATAGTAAAATTGAGTGACTGAGACCGAACTCTTATTGGTGGTCAGTTACAACTGTAATTGTGTGTGTTGTAATTTGTTTGAGTTTTAGTGTTTATTTCAGAGTCGGCATGCCGTTGCTCTGATATCTCTTGTTAATAGGGTACTCTGTTTTGTCAGAGGACCATTATTTATATTTTTATAGATGGTCTGAATCGCAAAGACCGGCCCATGAGCTCAATAATTGTTGATTGTTGTATTTGAGACAGACACCCAGCTGAGCTGGCGAAGCTGTTGTGTTTGAGTAAATTTACAATTGTAAGACAAACAATATTAGATCGGTTATATTTGATAAAGAAATATGATATTATTGTGACAATTATAAATTACATTTAAGGATATTTATATAAAGAAAATAGACACATACCTAGCTGGTCCGAGTAGCCTCGAAGTCGATGGGAATAGGATGTGGTGTCCAGTAGGGAATTTTATAGAGGATTCGGAGGGTTCGACAGTTAGTCTCAATGCCTGACATTTGCTAATAGCAGAAACAGACTTCCTAGTGAAGTTAGTAGAGGATTTGGAAGTTAGTCTCAATGCCTGACATTTGCCAATAGCAGAAACAGTCTTCCCAAGGAAAGGTTGGAGAGGAATGGAGTTACAGAGACCAGGAGGACTTACTCCGGACAAGCCAGACATAAGTGGAGTCCTGGTTCCGACTCCCCGAGTACCGATTTTGTCTCGGGTTATATACAAAAATATCCCTCTTCTCTCCTTCAGAACGAGGGCGTTTCGGGGGTAGCCCACGATCCAAGCGTGTGATCATCGAATCTTCTAGAGAAATGCATCTTAAAAATGCACGTGCAGGCTCAGCGTCTCAAAGTCTGACCCTTTCAAGTGGTTTTGTCTTTTGACTTGGGCGCCAGGACATGGGCGCACGGATGATCCCTTGAGTACTTTTGTACATTTCAAATATCTAACAAAAACATTATATTCTCTGCTATATTACACATTTGTTTAAATTAACAATTCCATCTGAAAATATTATATTGTGTCACCTATCCTAGCGTGACGTAGGTAAATTTAGTTTTAGTTAGTTATTATAAATGATATGTGTTGTAATAACACTATATTTTAGAGATTTTTACGAATGACTTTAATACATACACAATTATCAACAAAGTTGTTAAAGTAATTTTTATATCTAAACTATTTGATTGGTGCATCTGAGCATATTTAAAACAAGAACTAATTCATATAATAATACACGGAAGCATGAATATCATAGAGAAATTTGTGAAATCTACGCCTGTGTTCAAGTGTATAATATTCCTACATGTGGTAAAGTGTCGACCCATATTCTTCACAGGTAATAATGAACTAAGATAACAAAAATTTGTTACACTATGATGAGTTTAAAAATACAAACAGATGTCTATAAAATAAATTGTTCAAAAATTATTGTATCTAAATAAGGATTATTCTAAATATTAATAACAAAATTATACATGCTAACAGTATTGCTTCAGTATGTACATTACTGTACTATAAAAATAATTTTTAGCAGTTTTAATACTAACTTTAAAAATGTAGCATTAGTGGTGGTTTTATCAACGTTAAAATTGAAGATTCAAAAGAACTTGTTGCTTGGAAGACATTTATTGATGATCAAGAATAACATGGTCGTTGTGGCATATCTGATACAGAATATGGTATTTGTTAAATATTTGTTAATGGTTCATTTAAACCAGAACATGTTACCGAAAAAAATTCTGGTTAACGGTTAATCCTTATAGAGAACGTTTTAATAATAACGGTTTTAGTTCGAAAACAGGTTTAAACCGGTTAATATATTGGTTAAAGAAATTAAAAATTTAATTATAAAAAAAGTAAATAAAAAATTAATCAAAACACAAATACCGTCACATATAAATTTTGTCGGACGACAGCCGTGTCTGTCATCATTTTCTTTTGTCTGCTTCTATCGCGGCAGACTAATAAATTCGTGATAGTGGTGGCAGCGACCTTCTTTACCCTTGATCATTAATAAGTATTGCATTAATATAATTAGTGGATTACTTTGGGTCAAGTAAATTTTCTAAGCACCCCTTGTATGTCAGGTATTAGATTTCGTCCTATTTTTATAATAACGGTTTTAGTTCGAAAACCGGTTTAAACCGGTTAATATATTGCTTAAAAAAATTAATATTTAATTATAAAAAAAGTAAATAAAAAATCAAAACAAATAATAAAAAAATACCATCTGAAAAAATATAACTAATAAAAGGTTGCAATTTAATTACCGAATATTCACAAAAAATTCCCATAATACTTTCAGAAAATGGCAGTTCTGGTTTTAATTGTAAACTTGCCTAATGCTGACAATGAGACTACCTACTTTTATGACTTTCCAATAAAATGTAACTGTCATGACTCATATTCAAAAACAAATTAATTTTTTTTTACGGTTAACGGTATTTTCGGCATGTAAAAATATCGGTTAATTGCGATTAAAGTTCGCAATTTTCGTTCAGAATATCGGTTACCGATTCTTATTAACCGGTTATTTAAACTATTCGATTTTATTTTAAAGAAGAAAAAATTTCAACATATTACGGGTAATCATTTTTGAATTATACGAAGTACATACATATGTTAAAGTTTCTAGTATTCTGGTATTCACTCTGTATACCCTTACCTAATACGTTGGTTTGGCAAGAGATAAAATCTTTTTAAATTTCGTCAAACTTGACAACTGTATATGTCAAATATGAATAATTCATTTGTTTTACAGAAATTATTCAGCCTGAACGATGTGTAAAATTAATATAATTTATAAATATATTTTTGTTTAACTGGAAGTTATATATAAAAAGTAACTATACAAACTGGTAGAAAATTAAAAAATCCTTTGTTTAATAATAACGTAATTTGCGAAAAAATGGTATTTAGAGGTACTTTTAAGGAAAAACGGTTTAAAGCTTCAAGTAAAGTACTATTTCCGGTTAACCAATTGTAGTCAAAATCTAATCAGTTCATCATATTTGAATATAAGTCTTAAATACCAAATATTATATTTTTTACATGTATCGTGTTGGAGTTATCGTGGACGAAAAATCGTCACAGACACACGCACACACACACGCACACACGCACACACGGACATACAGACATCACGGTAAAAATAGTAAAATCTTATTCTAGAGACCCTAATTCGTGCTCATATGTTGAAAACTCACACTCGAGAAATTTGACCAAAAACAATACCTCCCTTATCTATATATTGATAGGCGGGAGGTAAAAATAACTACGCACATGCAGCAAAAGACAATGAATTGAAATTATAAATATTTAATTTTGTTCTCTTTCTCGCTACTTGTTATTAAAAATAAAATGAAACAATTACAATTTTAATTTAGAATATACATTTCTATTAATTTATAATAAATTCTAAAATATTTGAGAAAAGTAAATTTTATTCAACGTAACCCAATTATTCGAACCTCTATAGGGAGATAGGAGGATTGATGACTCAACTTTTCGGGTGAAAAAAACTAAATTAACAAAATGTATCTCTTCTCTTCTTAATTAAGACATTTGAAATCAACAAAGTTATTAATAATTATTATTGTTTTAGTTTGATACAATAAAAATTTTGCAAAATCCAAAAAAGTTTTAAATTATTATTTAAAGTTATTTTAAAACTAAAATATATACGTTCGGCATTAGGACCTTCCGCAACTTATAAAATGACACCCCTATTTCGATCTTTTTACCTCCCGCCTATCAATATATAGATAAGGGAGATATTGTTTTTGGTCAGATTTCTCGAGTGTGGGTTTTCAACATATGAGCACGAATTAGGGTCCCTAGAATACGATTTTACTATTTTTAGCGTGATGTCTGTATGGCTGTGTGTGTGTCTGTGTGTGTGTGTGTGTGTGTGTGTCTGTGACGATTTTTCGTCCACGATAACTCCAAAACGATACATGTAAAAAATATAATATTTTGTATTTAAGAGTTCTATTCTAATATGATGAACTGATTAGATTTTGACTACAATTGGTTAACCGGAAGTAGTACTTTACTTGAAGCTTAAAACCGTTTTTCCTAAAAAATACCTCTAAATACCATATTTTCGCAAATTTCGTTATTATAAATACAAAGATTTTTTAATTTTCTACCAATCTGTAAAATTACGTTTATATATAACTTCTAGCTAGATAGAAAAAAAAATATATAAATTATAATAATTTTACATATCGTTTACGCTGAGGAATTCCGATAAAACAGATGAATTATTCATATGTTCACAAAATTTGACATATGATGTCAAATTTGATGTAAGTAAGTGTAAAAATAAAGTAATTTTATTGTAAAATTTAAAAAGACGGAAGAAATATATTAGGAATGTATATGCATGCGTGAATCATAGCAAGTTCAGTTTCGGTTTTAGTAACGTCAAAAATAACTGTCATATTGGTCATACAAAATTTATGAAGGAAATTTTAGGTATGAAATGAATTAAAAATATTCTGAACTGCAATAACAAATTAATTTTAAAACTACAAATTAAATGTATTGAAAAACTTATATAATAGTTATTTATGATATAAGTGTTAAAAGTGACATTTTATGAGTGAGTGGGGGGAAGTTTGAAACGAGGCGAAGCCGAGTTTAACAAACCCCACGAACGAAATAAAATCACTTTTAACACAAATATCATACACTATTTTTCCTACGACCACAGTTATGTACCTATTAGTAAATAAAAACTAAGCATTAGAATGACATTTATGACAGGTCATGATGTATTTGTTATGAACAACTGAACATAAGACGTGTTAAAAGTAAATTTGTTTTTTACTTTTAACACGTTGTCAATGGCAACGTTTTAAAAGTATTTACTGTGTTATAAACTGTTATTTTTAACTTGCTAAGCAACCGTTAAAAATACTATTTTTAACAGTGGTCGTAGGAAAAATATATTACTACAGTGGCGGGAGGTATTGTGTTGGACACACCAGATTTTTTAGATCTTATTTCATATTTCAAACTGTTTTAAAAAAACAAAAAAAAAACCATGCTTCGAATAATAATAATTTATTTAACTAAATTTTAAACTCATTTAAAATTGGTTGTCAGTAAGGTCGCTATTAAGTAACAATTATTTTTTTTATAAACTCATTTTTAAAAAGAAGAAAATATGTCCTTTCTAAGGAAGTGTAGTCTTCAAAAAATCAAAAAAAAAATACTTGAATTACCAAATTTCTCCAAGGAACCTATTTTTGCCTTTTCGATTTCATTCTTCTGTTTTATTTTCTAGCTTTTCCAAATCTATACCCCCTTATCAAAGTACTTTAGAGTTAAAACAAAACAGACAACAGTATTAAACCATAAATCGTGTTGACAAACGCAAAACATCTTAAAATTACTCATTTTTGTGACTGAAATTTTGATTTTGGGAAACAGTGTATATTGATAGATCACAACACGCTGATTTTAAATTTTCAAACGGAATTTGATTATTTCTTTTCGTTCCTGAGATAGTTGCTGTCAAAGTTGCACCTCAAAAATATGTGTTTTTTGCATTTATCTCTAAAATGGGTAGAGATACTATCTTAACGATTATATAAGTTGATTCTACAGGAGCAGTTACATAAAGAAAAGTTTTCTCCGCATATATGTTCTTTGGAAAGATTACGTGAAAAATGAGAAAATCGATAAAACCTAAATTTAAATATTTTTTCGATAAAGTTTTTGTCTCCAAAACTTTTCATTTTTTAGACTTAAATACATATCTATGTGCTAATTTCAAATTTTTAAACCCAATTGAATTATCTCTTACTGTTCTCGAGATATTCGTGATCAAGGTTGAGTTTTGGCAATAAGGGTTATGATTAAGACTTTGGCGACCTCACCAATCGATTCTACGGGCAAAATTACATAAGTATACCAATTCTTAGATTTTTATACAATTTGTAGAAAGGAAAAACGAAAATGGCCAGAATCGAAAAAAATGCCTGATGAAAATCTGAAAATTAGTACATGTATGTAATTTTACCCGCAGAATCGAATGGTGAGGTTGCCGAAGTCATAAACCTAACCATTTCAGGGGTATACCTACCTAAAAAACCTGATTTTTTAGGTATAAATTTGAACTTAAATATCTCGAGAACGGTAAGAGATAATTGAATTATGTTTGAGAATTTGAATCAGCGCATGAGTCCAAAAAATTTAAAAATTTTGGAGACCGAAAGTTTCGTAGCGAAATTTGAAATTTAGGTTTTTTCGTTTTTCTTATTTTTCTCCTAATTGTTGTTCTTCTTTTTTGGAATATAGTCATAAAACACATTTTTTTGTGCTACAACTCTGAGAGCAAATATCTTGTGATTATATACGATATATATATATATATATATATATATATATATATATATATATATATATATATAAATAAAATATTTTTTTAAGTAATATTTATTAAAATATAAGTATGTTTTATTTATTCAATTACTATTTAAATGATTTTTTAGGCGGCCACTACAGAAAATTATTCATTTCCATTTAATACATCATCTCTATGTCGCTTGCTTCGGACCTCGAGACACAATTTGGCGTAGGTCAATAATTATATACCTACTATTATATATTAGATATATTATATGAGTTCCAATTTTAAGAAGTATTAAAAATACTAAAATGTATTAGAAAGGTATAATAAATATTATTATAAATATTTATAATAATTATAGCGTGAGAGAAATATATGGTTACTTTGACCTTGCAATTCCGTTTTAATATTAATTTGTCATTTACATTTCTTATCTTAAAAAACAAGAATACGGCAAACGAATTAATCGAAAAATCAAATATTTATTTTTAAATAATACAAGCCAAAGAACTCAATATGGTGCTTATCCGTAACTTAAACATTTATAATTTCAATTCATTGTCTTTTGCTGCATGTGCGTAGTTATTTTTTTGTTTATTAATTAAAAGAGTTATTTACGTATGCAAAATGAACAAATAAAACTTGTTATATACCTGTAAATAAAAAATACTAAACTAGATATTTGATATTTGTAATTAAAATTTAAAATATCATATGAACTGTTTTCAAAATGCAAATAAATGGGTAACAATTATTTGTACATATTTTACAATATTTTATGACCAAAAAAAAAAAGAAAATAATCTTTAGTTTTCAAAGGAATCCGATAACAAGTTACCATTTTTTTTATGCTAGAACCCATGAGAAACATTACTTTTTTAAAGTATATATAGAATATAAAATGTATATTATGTATTAAATATTGTTATTATTAAATACGTGTATGATTTTTTTTTATATTTGGCTTTAAAGAACTTGCTCATATGCCTAATAAAAACGATACATGTTATTGCATACAATCCATTCTTTATTGATAACTATAGAATGTATTGTCCTCAACATTTTTTATCTAAAAAATCAGACGTATTATTCAAAAAATCAAATATTTATTTTAAAATTATATGAAGCCAAAGAACTCAATCTGGTTCTTATCCGTAACTTAAATATCATTATCTTAATTACATATGGTGCAGGCAACTTCCCGTACTATAAAAGATGTGCAGTTTTTGAGAAATATTATCATTCCAGTGAACAACACCACTACCTCTCAAATTTGTGTAAGTAGCTTCTTTCCTGGTGTGGAATATTCAGTTCTAATCTCTACGTTTACTAGTTTTACAGATTGTGCAGCAGAATTATTAGCTCGAGTCCACTCACTCTAAAATGGGTAAGTCAAAAAGCTACACTGTGTACTACGAGAGCATACACTGAAGGGACAGAAAACCAAATGCTTTCGTCAATCCTGATTGGTTCTTCAACATCTGTTTAGACTATCAGTATTCCAAGCACCAATCACCATTCACGAAAGCACGAGGATTCCGGTCCCTTTAATGAAAACTCTCGTGGTACGGAGTATTGATATGTATGCTGGTATATATTCAAAAGACAAAATGTGTTTTACTAGTATGAATAATTTATGAATAGAAAAAGAGTTGAAATATCTGACTTATTCTTATCTTTTGGTATTACTTTCATCTTTAGATGCGATGCAGCAAACTCTAACTAAAGAGTTGTTTGATATTTGATGGAATAGGAAGGTATTAGAATGAAACCTGATTGAACTGTTCCAGGTCTGTTGAGTTTGGTCCTGTTTGGCTTAGTAGGCGTTGCTATGACAAGTGCGGGGGAGCTCTCCAATGAATGCACGGGCGCTGTTGATGGAACTTGTTTCGCAGACTCTCTTTGCTGCAACTACTTCTGTAAATGCAGGAGCGAGGTATGCGAAAGGTACTGCTGCCCTTCTGGTTTCAAGTTTGACAAAGACAGGCAATGTTGTTGTCCCTTAACCCTGTTGGATCTACTTCTACATCTCGTATGTACCCTCGATGTTGATTTAGTGTTGAATGATCTCATTTGCCTATTATAAGTAAAAAAGTTTTACCCAGGGCAACCTAGAAGAAAGTAAGATTTATAAAAAAGTATATAGAAAATAAGCCTCTGTTTGTATATTAGTTTTCTTAAAATATAATTGTTAATGATAATTACAACGAATATGTATAATTGCTAAGGTCTTTCTTACTTTCAATTGTGAGTAATACCTAGTAAATATATTCATATGTAGCAAATAAATAGTCTTAGCCGAGTAAAACCTGTGGTTAATATACCCTTTTCCATTTTTATTATGTAAAAAAAATTAATAGCAGTGGTTAATTATACGAACAATTTAAGGTGGTTCACTGCCAATCTAAATATGTTGGAAGTGTAACGGGCGAGGGCGAGGTAGCAAGTGGGCTGACCCTAAATCGTACCCCCACTTCTTACAATAAACATTTAATCTATTATATGCACTCTGTAGTCAAATAAATTATAAGTGTAATGAAATTACGAATAATTTGTAAATTATTAAGTTATGCTATTTATTCCTATTTCCAGGATTAGTCGTAGCTTGTCCAGAGCAGTGTTGTATAAAATACTCAACAAAATTTATTTCAGATACAAAATACAAAATTCCGAACAAAAGTATTACAAGTCGTTGGTAAAATACTTTAATTTTTTTATATTTCAGTTATTTAGTATTTCAAATATTAAAATACTTAATATTGAATTTCAAATACTTTAAGTATTTCAAATACTAGTATTTTAAATACTTTTGAGTATTTTAAATATTTTTTTGTACACATTCCCTAAAATCATTACTTTGGTAGTTTGGAGTCCCTAAAATGCTATTTTAAAGGATCGAATCGTATTCCGAACTAAACTTATTGGAGTCTTATTCATCATGTTAATGACGTAGTGCACAAAAATTTATTGTTTATTTCTTATTTTTAAGGACAATGAAGTCTTTTATTCTAAGAAAGTATCTTTATTCTTCTGTTTAAACGTGTACTTTAGTTATAGTACATGAAAATTAAACTGGTGAACAAGATTATTTAATAATTTACTATAACTTTTATCTTCTATATTCCCACTTAACTGACACTAATGAATAATATAATTAAAATGATTTCAGATAATAGAACATGGCCTAAAGTTTATTATTTGGTATTTTATTTGTATTTAGCTTAGATGCTAACTCAAACTCCATCATCTTTTTTTATTGAAACCTCCGTCCTCCAACCTATTCCATCGGTCGCATCATACTGAATATTATTTAGAAATGATTCACAAAAAAATGACTAGTGAGAACCCAGCTTTCTTCGATCATCATGAAATAAGGGATGCAACAGGGTTATATGTTTTTAATACATTGTTTGGAACACTGTTCTGTTACAATGTTATGGTGTTATAGTTTTACAAGAGATCTCAAGTTGCGACAACAGCCTCTTAAATTGTTTTATGGTTGTGGTATCTATTCAAAGTTTTTCCCTGAGGGAAAGAATTGAAAGAAATGTGACCTTTATGCATTCTGCTGTAGGGTATAGAATTGTACGAAATCCATTAGAATACACTGTTTGTTCCAGGTACCCAGCTAAGCACTGGATTTGGAAATCCCAAAGTAACATTAGCATGCCTTACTTAATATACAGGTTGTTCCATTTAAAAGTGCCATCATTGCTATCTTGAGAACTATAAGAGCTACGAGGTTGGTTAAATTAGCAAAGAACGAAAGAACCACCATTTTACAAGACTAATACAATGAGCAAAAAAAATTTTTTTTTCAACCAGTGGTTCTCAAAATACGGGACACAACTTTCTTATTTTAAATGGAAACGTATGTTTATTTTTAGGTTATTCGATTAAGTATTTTTTTCTGAATTCAGCGATATGTACATATCATATACTAATATAACAAAATAATTGAGAAAAATGCATGTTAAATTTATATGTATTTTATTTATATCTGGCTGAAACAAGAGTGCTATGGTTAGAAAACATAGACATAATGTTCTGTCTAACATTGTTTGATTATTTTTTGTTAAATTTTATTTGCTTGAACTGTCAGTTTTAAGAAGAAAATGAATTGTTTTCCATCCAAAGCACTCTTATTTCAGCCAGATATAAATAAAATACAAATAAATCTACCATGCATTTTTCTCAGTTATTTTGTTATATTAGAATATGATATATTTATATCATTGAATTCAGAAAAAAATACTCTATCGAATAACCTAAAAATAAACATACGTTTCCATTTAAAATAAGAAAGTTGTGTCCCGTTTTTTGAGAACCACAGGTTGAAAAAAAAAATTTTTTTACTCATTGTATTAGTCTTGTAAAATGGTGGTTCTTTGCTAATTTAACCAACCTCGTAGCTCTTATAGTTCTCTAGATAGCAATGGTGGCACTTTTAAATGGAACACCCTGTAGATGGATTACTGCACAACATGGAACTAACTAGACAGGGATGTATTTAAAATTTTAATACCGTGTTTTATGAAAAATACTCTAATAATTGTCACAAGTTGTGGTAACGTTGATGTACACTTCGTAATAAGAACCTTATGGTACAGCAGTTTTGCTTTTATGCAAAAAATTTTGGCAATTCCACGAAGATAATGATTATTGCTAAGAAATTAACGGTATTAAAATTTTAAATACATCCCTGTCTAGTTATTTCCATGTCGTACAGTAATCCATCTATATTAAGTTAGGCATGCTCATGTTACTTTGTGATTTCCAAATCCAGTGCTTAGCTGGGTACCTGGAGCAAAACTTTGAATAGATACCGCAATCATAAAACAATTTGAACGTCAACTTGAGATCTCTTGTCGTACTATACTGGATGTCACTGCTTTCGCGGGCCGGGTGCCGGGGAGTGAACACGCCAGGAGCTTGGCTTGCCTATCCCATTCATTTGTGATGATATAGTAATGAGTGTAGATACAATTAGCGTTCACTACTCTCGGAAGTCCTCCCCAAGTCTAGGACTTGGGAGTTACCTGTCACACCTCCTTTTTATGTCATAAGTTCATATACATGCTTGTGACAATTGTTGTAACTGGAATGACAACGTGTGTTTTATACAACTTAGGGTAACGCGTCTTAATTTTCGTAGTGGGATATCGTTCAATGCAGGGAACAAAAAATTAAAACTTGATGTTGCTCCTACTCAAAAATTATCGGTAGAAAGGATGCTCAAAGAGAAAAGAAAGAGCAATAAAATAGAGTGAATAAGTAGTACTAAACACATTTAGAAAATAAATCTATGTGAACATTGTTTTCTTCTTTAAAATAAAATCGAATCGTTTAAAAAACCGGTTAATAAGAATCGGCAACCGATATTCTGAATGAAAATTGCGAACTTTAATCGTAATTAACCGATATGTTTACAGGCCTACCGGTTAATAAGAATCGGTAACCGATATTCTGAACGATATTTTTACAGGCTGAAAATACCGCTAACCGTTAACCAAAAAAACTAAACCGGTTTTAGCGAACATTAACCTTTATTTTAATAACATTTACAGCAAAAAAATATTAATTTGATTTTGAATATGAGTCATGACAGTTACATTGTATTGGAAAGTCATAAAAGTAGGTAGTCTCTTTGTCAGCATTAGGCAAGTTTACAATTAAAAACTGACCTGCCATTTTCTGAAGGTATTATGGGAATTTTTCAAATTTTTGTGAATATATTAATGGGTTTAAACCGGTTCTCGAACTAAAACCGTTATTATTAAAACGTTCTCTATAAGGATTAACGGTTAACCAATTTTTTTTCGGTTACATGTCCTGGTTTAAATGAACCATTAACAAATATTTCATCATATTCTGTATCAGATATGCCACAACCACCATGTTATTCCTGATCATCAATAAATGTCTTCCAAGCAACAATTTCTTTTGAATCTTCAATTTTAACTTTGACAAAACCACCACTAATGCTATATTTTTCAAATTAGTATTAAAACTGCTCAAAATTATTTTTATAATACAATAATATACATTCTAATAGCAGAACCTTGTATCTTCCAATTTCTGTATTCAAAATATTAAAATTTCCACAAAAGTGTTTAAATATATAGAAATAACAGGCAATCCTCACGTTAACATTGCACATATAAGACGATGGTGATTTGAAGTAAGTTATCCCCATTGAAGTAAATATATTACTGTCATCTACAGTCCGATTTTTTCGCAGATAACATGAATAATTTTCAACTTTGCAAGACAAATAAAGTGAAGTGAAGGACGAATGAGTTATTATCATAGGATATATTTTTGTTTTATAGTTTTAGAACAATATATCGATATATATATTTTGTTTTTTTTCTGAAATTTATTGCGAACAATTCTTTGCAACAGATGTGTTTCATATAAAACTGACACGTTATTTTAAACTATACCACTTGACCATGATAGATAGATTCTATTATATTGCTAAGAGTTTTTACACTTAAACTCCTGCAGTTATGTAACGTTTTATCTGTGTCACGTTGCACGTTCTTGTCGTAAGTCCCAATATAAAAGTTTAAAATTAAAACAATTCGCCCAATAATAAAATAATATATATAAAACCGTTATTATTAAATTGTTTAGGGTTCGTCGCAAGATTCTGAACTAATAAGATTGACTACAGAATTGAAGTATTCTGTCAATTGAATACCAGATAACAAAGAACTTAAAGGCAAACTTGGACTTCTTCCTATAACATTCATTTGAGCGAAAGATCGTCTCGTAAGATTCTGAACTGACAACGGAGTTATGACCTGTGAATTGATGGTCGAAGATTACATGTGTAAATAATGTAATAAATGTAATTGGAATTACATGTGGAAGTATATGTAAATACTGTTTTAAATTGTTCGTAATTAATTACTGCTATAAACAATTTTTTTGTATGATAAAAAATGGAAAAGGGTAGATTAACCACAGGTTTTACTCGGCTAAGACTATTTATTTGCTACATATGAATATATTTACTAGGTATTACTCACAATTGAAAGTAAGAAAGACCTTAGCAATTATACATATTCGTTGTAATTATCATTAACAATTATATTTTAAGAAAACTAATATACAAACAGAGGCTTATTTTCTATATACTTTTTTATAAATCTTACTTTCTTCTAGGTTGCCCTGGGTAAAACTTTTTTACTTATAATAGGCAAATGAGATCATTCAACACTAAATCAACATCGAGGGTACATACGAGATGTAGAAGTAGATCCAACAGGGTTAAGGGACAACAACATTGCCTGTCTTTGTCAAACTTGAAACCAGAAGGGCAGCAGTACCTTTCGCATACCTCGCTCCTGCATTTACAGAAGTAGTTGCAGCAAAGAGAGTCTGCGAAACAAGTTCCATCAACAGCGCCCGTGCATTCATTGGAGAGCTCCCCCGCACTTGTCATAGCAACGCCTACTAAGCCAAACAGGACCAAACTCAACAGACCTGGAACAGTTCAATCAGGTTTCATTCTAATACCTTCCTATTCCATCAAATATCAAACAACTCTTTAGTTAGAGTTTGCTGCATCGCATCTAAAGATGAAAGTAATACCAAAAGATAAGAATAAGTCAGATATTTCAACTCTTTTTCTATTCATAAATTATTCATACTAGTAAAACACATTTTGTCTTTTGAATATATACCAGCATACATATCAATACTCCGTACCACGAGAGTTTTCATTAAAGGGACCGGAATCCTCGTGCTTTCGTGAATGGTGATTGGTGCTTGGAATACTGATAGTCTAAACAGATGTTGAAGAACCAATCAGGATTGACGAAAGCATTTGGTTTTCTGTCCCTTCAGTGTATGCTCTCGTAGTACACAGTGTAGCTTTTTGACTTACCCATTTTAGAGTGAGTGGACTCGAGCTAATAATTCTGCTGCACAATCTGTAAAACTAGTAAACGTAGAGATTAGAACTGAATATTCCACACCAGGAAAGAAGCTACTTACACAAATTTGAGAGGTAGTGGTGTTGTTCACTGGAATGATAATATTTCTCAAAAACTGCACATCTTTTATAGTACGGGAAGTTGCCTGCACCATATGTAATTAAGATAATGATATTTAAGTTACGGATAAGAACCAGATTGAGTTCTTTGGCTTCATATAATTTTAAAATAAATATTTGATTTTTTGAATAATACGTCTGATTTTTTAGATAAAAAATGTTGAGGACAATACATTCTATAGTTATTAATAAAGAATGGATTGTATGCAATAACATGTATCGTTTTATTAGGCATATGAGCAAGTTCTTTAAAGCCAAATATAAAAAAAATCATACACATATTTAATAATAACAATATTTAATACATATATACCGGTATATACTTTTTATATACTATATATACTTTTAAAAAAGAAATGTTTCTCATGGGTTCTAGCATAAAAAAAATGGTAACTTGTTATCGGATTCCTTTGAAAACTAAAGATTATTTTCTTTTTTTTGGTCATAAAATATTGTAATATATTTACAAATAATTGTTAGCCATTTATTTGCATTTTGAAAACAGTTCGTATGTATATTAAATTTTAATTACAAATACCATAAATATTTATTTTAGTATTTTTTATTTTTAGGTATATAACAAGTTTTATTTGTTCATTTTGCATACATAAATAACTCTTTTAATTAATAAACAAAAAAATAACTACGCACATGCAGCAAAAGACAATGAATTGAAATTATAAATATTTAATTTTGTTCTCTTTCTCGCTACTTGTTATTAAAAATAAAATGAAACAATTACAATTTTAATTTAGAATATACATTTCTATTAATTTATAATAAATTCTAAAATATTTGAGAAAAGTAAATTTTATTCAACGTAACCCAATTATTCGAACCTCTATAGGGAGATAGGAGGATTGATGACTCAACTTTTCGGGTGAAAAAAACTAAATTAACAAAATGTATCTCTTCTCTTCTTAATTAAGACATTTGAAATCAACAAAGTTATTAATAATTATTATTGTTTTAGTTTGATACAATAAAAATTTTGCAAAATCCAAAAAAGTTTTAAATTATTATTTAAAGTTATTTTAAAACTAAAATATATACGTTCGGCATTAGGACCTTCCGCAACTTATAAAATGACACCCCTATTTCGATCTTTTTACCTCCCGCCTATCAATATATAGATAAGGGAGATATTGTTTTTGGTCAGATTTCTCGAGTGTGGGTTTTCAACATATGAGCACGAATTAGGGTCCCTAGAATACGATTTTACTATTTTTAGCGTGATGTCTGTATGGCTGTGTGTGTGTCTGTGTGTGTGTGTGTGTGTGTGTCTGTGACGATTTTTCGTCCACGATAACTCCAAAACGATACATGTAAAAAATATAATATTTTGTATTTAAGAGTTCTATTCTAATATGATGAACTGATTAGATTTTGACTACAATTGGTTAACCGGAAGTAGTACTTTACTTGAAGCTTAAAACCGTTTTTCCTAAAAAATACCTCTAAATACCATATTTTCGCAAATTTCGTTATTATAAATACAAAGATTTTTTAATTTTCTACCAATCTGTAAAATTACGTTTATATATAACTTCTAGCTAGATAGAAAAAAAAAATATATAAATTATAATAATTTTACATATCGTTTACGCTGAGGAATTCCGATAAAACAGATGAATTATTCATATGTTCACAAAATTTGACATATGATGTCAAATTTGATGTAAGTAAGTGTAAAAGATAAAATAAGTAAAAATAAAGTAATTTTATTGTAAAATTTAAAAAGACGGAAGAAATATATTAGGAATGTATATGCATGCGTGAATCATAGCAAGTTCAGTTTCGGTTTTAGTAACGTCAAAAATAACTGTCATATTGGTCATACAAAATTTATGAAGGAAATTTTAGGTATGAAATGAATTAAAAATATTCTGAACTGCAATAACAAATTAATTTTAAAACTACAAATTAAATGTATTGAAAAACTTATATAAAATATATTACTACAGTGGCGGGAGGTATTGTGTTGGACACACCAGATTTTTTAGATCTTATTTCATATTTCAAACTGTTTTATAAAAACAAAAAAAAACCATGCTTCGAATAATAATAATTTAATTAACTAAATTTTAAACTCATTTAAAATTGGTTGTCAGTAAGGTCGCTATTAAGTAACAATTATTTTTTTTATAAACTCATTTTTAAAAAGAAGAAAATATGTCCTTTCTAAGGAAGTGTAGTCTTCAAAAAATCAAAAAAAAAAATACTTGAATTACCAAATTTCTCCAAGGAACCTATTTTTGCCTTTTCGATTTCATTCTTCTGTTTTATTTTCTAGCTTTTCCAAATCTATACCCCCTTATCAAAGTACTTTAGAGTTAAAACAAAACAGACAACAGTATTAAACCATAAATCGTGTTGACAAACGCAAAACATCTTAAAATTACTCATTTTTGTGACTAAAATTTTGATTTTGGGAAACAGTGTATATTGATAGATCACAACACGCTGATTTTAAATTTTCAAACGGAATTTGATTATTTCTTTTCGTTCCTGAGATAGTTGCTGTCAAAGTTGCACCTCAAAAATATGTGTTTTTTGCATTTATCTCTAAAATGGGTAGAGATACTATCTTAACGATTATATAAGTTGATTCTACAGGAGCAGTTACATAAAGAAAAGTTTTCTCCGCATATATGTTCTTTGGAAAGATTACGTGAAAAATGAGAAAATCGATAAAACCTAAATTTAAATATTTTTTCGATAAAGTTTTTGTCTCCAAAACTTTTCATTTTTTAGACTTAAATACATATCTATGTGCTAATTTCAAATTTTTAAACCCAATTGAATTATCTCTTACTGTTCTCGAGATATTCGTGATCAAGGTTGAGTTTTGGCAATAAGGGTTATGATTAAGACTTTGGCGACCTCACCAATCGATTCTACGGGCAAAATTACATAAGTATACCAATTCTTAGATTTTTATACAATTTGTAGAAAGGAAAAACGAAAATGGCCAGAATCGAAAAAAATGCCTGATGAAAATCTGAAAATTGGTACATGTATGTAATTTTACCCGCAGAATCGAATGGTGAGGTTGCCGAAGTCATAAACCTAACCATTTCAGGGGTATACCTACCTAAAAAACCTGATTTTTTAGGTATAAATTTGAACTTAAATATCTCGAGAACGGTAAGAGATAATTGAATTATGTTTGAGAATTTGAATCAGCGCATGAGTCCAAAAAATTTAAAAATTTTGGAGACCGAAAGTTTCGTAGCGAAATTTGAAATTTAGGTTTTTTCGTTTTTCTTATTTTTCTCCTAATTGTTCTTCTTCTTTTTTGGAATATAGTCATAAAACACATTTTTTTGTGCTACAACTCTGAGAGCAAATATCTTGTGATTATATACGATATATATATATATATATATATATATATATATATATATATAAATAAAATATTTTTTTAAGTAATATTTATTAAAATATAAGTATGTTTTATTTATTCAATTACTATTTAAATGATTTTTTAGGCGGCCACTACAGAAAATTATTCATTTCCATTTAATACATCATCTCTATGTCGCTTGCTTCGGACCTCGAGACACAATTTGGCGTAGGTCAATAATTATATACCTACTATTATATATTAGATATATTATATGAGTTCCAATTTTAAGAAGTATTAAAAATACTAAAATGTATTAGAAAGGTATAATAAATATTATTATAAATATTTATAATAATTATAGCGTGAGAGAAATATATGGTTACTTTGACCTTGCAATTCCGTTTTAATATTAATTTGTCATTTACATTTCTTATCTTAAAAAACAAGAATACGGCAAACGAATTAATCGAAAAATCAAATATTTATTTTTAAATAATACAAGCCAAAGAACTCAATATGGTGCTTATCCGTAACTTAAACATTTATAATTTCAATTCATTGTCTTTTGCTGCATGTGCGTAGTTATTTTTTTGTTTATTAATTAAAAGAGTTATTTATGTATGCAAAATGAACAAATAAAACTTGTTATATACCTAAAAATAAAAAATACTAAAATAAATATTTGGTATTTGTAATTAAAATTTAATATACATACGAACTGTTTTCAAAATGCAAATAAATGGCTAACAATTATTTGTAAATATATTACAATATTTTATGATCAAAAAAAAGAAAATAATCTTTAGTTTTCAAAGGAATCCGATAACAAGTTACCATTTTTTTTATGCTAGAACCCATGAGAAACATTACTTTTTTAAAGTATATATAGAATATAAAATGTATATTATGTATTAAATATTGTTATTATTAAATACGTGTATGATTTTTTTTTATATTTGGCTTTAAAGAACTTGCTCATATGCCTAATAAAAACGATACATGTTATTGCATACAATCCATTCTTTATTGATAACTATAGAATGTATTGTCCTCAACATTTTTTATCTAAAAAATCAGACGTATTATTCAAAAAATCAAATATTTATTTTAAAATTATATGAAGCCAAAGAACTCAATCTGGTTCTTATCCGTAACTTAAATATCATTATCTTAATTACATATGGTGCAGGCAACTTCCCGTACTATAAAAGATGTGCAGTTTTTGAGAAATATTATCATTCCAGTGAACAACACCACTACCTCTCAAATTTGTGTAAGTAGCTTCTTTCCTGGTGTGGAATATTCAGTTCTAATCTCTACATTTACTAGTTCTACAGATTGTGCAGCAGAATTATTAGCTCGAGTCCACTCACTCTAAAATGGGTAAGTCAAAAAACTACACTATGTACTACGAAAGTATACACTGAAGGGACAGAAAACCAAGTGCTTTCGTCAATCCTGATTGGTTCTTCAACATCTGTTTAGACTATCAGTATTCCAAGCACCAATCACCATTCACGAAAGCACGAGGATTCCGGTCCCTTTAATGAAAACTCTCGTGGTACGGAGTATTGATATGTATGCTGGTATATATTCAAAAGACAAAATGTGTTTTACTAGTATGAATAATTTATGAATAGAAAAAGAGTTGAAATATCTGACTTATTCTTATCTTTTGGTATTACTTTCATCTTTAGATGCGATGCAGCAAACTCTAACTAAAGAGTTGTTTGATATTTGATGGAATAGGAAGGTATTAGAATGAAACCTGATTGAACTGTTCCAGGTCTGTTGAGTTTGGTCCTGTTTGGCTTAGTAGGCGTTGCTATGACAAGTGCGGGGGAGCTCTCCAATGAATGCACGGGCGCTGTTGATGGAACTTGTTTCGCAGACTCTCTTTGCTGCAACTACTTCTGTAAATGCAGGAGCGAGGTATGCGAAAGGTACTGCTGCCCTTCTGGTTTCAAGTTTGACAAAGACAGGCAATGTTGTTGTCCCTTGACCCTGTTGGATCTACTTCTACATCTCATATGTACCCTCGATGTTGATTTAGTGTTGAATGATCTCATTTGCCTATTATAAGTAAAAAAGTTTTACCCAGGGCAACCTAGAAGAAAGTAAGATTTATAAAAAAGTATATAGAAAATAAGCCTCTGTTTGTATATTAGTTTTCTTAAAATATAATTGTTAATGATAATTACAACGAATATGTATAATTGCTAAGGTCTTTCTTACTTTCAATTGTGAGTAATACCTAGTAAATATATTCATATGTAGCAAATAAATAGTCTTAGCCGAGTAAAACCTGTGGTTAATATACCCTTTTCCATTTTTATTATGTAAAAAAAAATAATAGCAGTGGTTAATTATACGAACAATTTAAGGTGGGTCACTGCCAATCTTAAAATGTTGGAAGTGTAACGGGCGAGGGCGAGGTAGCAAGTGGGCTGGCCCTAAATCGTACCCCCACTTCTTACAATAAACATTTAATCTATTATATGCACTCTGCAGTCAAATAAATTATAAGTGTAATGAAATTACGAATAATTTGTAAATTATTAAGTTATGCTATTTATTCCTATTTCCAGGATTAGTCGTAGCTTGTCCAGAGCAGTGTTGTATAAAATACTCAACAAAATTTATTTCAGATACAAAATACAAAATTCCGAACAAAAGTATTACAAGTCGTTGGTAAAATACTTTAATTTTTTTATATTTCAGTTATTTAGTATTTCAAATATTAAAATACTTAATATTGTATTTCAAATACTTTAAGTATTACAAATACTAGTATTTTAAATACTTTTGAGTATTTTAAATATTTTTTTTGTACACATTCCCTAAAATCATTACTTTGGTAGTTTGGAGTCCCTAAAATGCTATTTTAAAGGATCGAATCGTATTCCGAACTAAACTTATTGGAGTCTTATTCATCATGTTAATGACATAGTGCACAAAAATTTATTGTTTATTTCTTATTTTTAAGGACAATGAAGTCTTTTATTCTAAGAAAGTATCTTTATTCTTCTGTTTAAACGTGTACTTACTTATAGTACATGAAAATTAAACTGGTGAACAAGATTATTTAATAATTTACTATAACTTTTATCTTCTATATTCCCACTTAACTGACACTAATGAATAATATAATTAAAATGATTTCAGATAATAGAACATGGCCTAAAGTTTATTATTTGGTATTTTATTTGTATTTAGCTTAGATGCTAACTCAAACTCCATCATCTTTTTTTATTGAAACCTCCGTCCTCCAACCTATTCCATCGGTCGCATCATACTGAATATTATTTAGAAATGATTCACAAGAAAATGACTAGTGAGAACCCAGCTTTCTTCGATCATCATGAAATAAGGGATGCAACAGGGTTATATGTTTTTAATACATTGTTTGGAACACTGTTCTGTTACAATGTTATGGTGTTATAGTTTTACAAGAGATCTCAAGTTGCGACAACAGCCTCTTAAATTGTTTTATGGTTGTGGTATCTATTCAAAGTTTTTCCCTGAGTGAAAGAATTGAAAGAAATGTGACCTTTATGCATTCTGCTGTAGGGTATAGAATTGTACGAAATCCATTAGAATACACTGTTTGTTCCAGGTACCCAGCTAAGCACTGGATTTGGAAATCCCAAAGTAACATTAGCATGCCTCACTTAATAAAGATGGATTACTGTACATCATGGAAATAACTAGACAGATATGTATTTAAAATTTTAATACCGTGTTTTATGAAAAATACTCTAATAATGTTTGTTTTTAAAGTTTCAATAAATTGCCCCCTAGAAAATCGGCCGTGCGTGTGACGTCACAGGCACTGAGAACCAGCTGAGAACATACATTCGTAGGTCTGAGTCAGAGGCGTGGCGCGTTCGAAGAAGAGCCAATAGGCTGAAGCGAGTGCCTTCTTCGTCACAACATGACTGATTCTGAATTTTACGTACTCGATTCAAATGCATTACAATTTCATTTTGATGTTATGGTATTACAAATCAGAAAAGTAATGATTATATTCACTTTAATGTTACTTATATATGGTAAACAATGATATCCAATAAGAATTTCTTTAAAAACCGTAGGCTTGGAATACCCCATTACGACACATTTTAATTTTCAAATGTACATCAAATTCTTCATATTCTCGTTAATTGAGTATTCTTCCATTTTTACAACAAATAATAGTCTAAGTTATCAATCTTTTTTACAAACTTATAACAATAAACTAATACAAATGTCAAATTTTGTTCCATAGCCAGCTTTATTTTCCAGTAAAATTATTTTAATATTTTCTTCAATATCTCGAATGCTATTAAGTTTAGAAGGTATAACTTATAGAACTTTTTTAAAGCAAAAATTAGTCCGTACTAAATAGTATAAAAATATACAGGGCGTACCATTTAAAGACAAGTCAAAAATAGGTATATCTCCGAAAATAAAAATATATTTTTTCTGATTTACATTAATTTACGTAGCTTACTAAAAATACTAACAATTTTATTTGAAAGATTTTTTTGTATCTCTTATAACTTTCGAGAAAAATCGCGTTCCCTAGTTTCATTTACACCCTGTATACCTGCAGCAAAGCTTTGAATAGATACCACAACCATAAAACAATTTAAACGTCAACTTGAGATCTCTTGTTAAACTATACACTGTTACAATATACCGTCCACAAGTTACACAAAGGTTTTATGTTACGATATTTTTACATGTGTTCGCAGCCTTACAAAAACTATGCTTTTGCTCTGTCGGATGAAGTAACAGCACTCGACTGCATCTCTGGCTTCCTTTATCACTTCACTCGCGAGAGCGAAACTAGTTTTCTTCTCTGAGTGCAAATGTTTTGAAATCCTCCAAGTTTTAAAATTTAAATAATGTAATAGATCCTTTAATGCATTACATATTTGTATACAGGAAGTTAAACAACTTGTATATTTACTCGCAGTTTTAAAGAAGGTTTCAGGTTACACATCACATTGAGTTTGCAATAGCAGAAAGTAAAATGTTGATATAAATAATTCATTTATGACAGGCTGAAGATAAATGATGCCAAATGCTGGAATATTCCCGCAGTAAATAAATTTTTATGATTGGGAGCAGCGAGCAGCTGAAAGATTATGACTGCTATCTGGATTTATAGACCACATATGAAATTAATTATTTCATCAACTGTACATAAAATGGTTATCTATATAATATAACTGTGCGATGAGTCGACAATTGCAATAAATAAGCTATTTCTCTTTTTACAATCCGATTGATATGGAACATAAAATGTCTGATGAAACCGTTGCCCTATCTATTACAATTTTAATGTTTTTATATTTCCTTCAGCCACCTTATTGAGAGAAGTATAGAAATCGTGTTGAAATGATAATATTTTGATTCAGGACCCTATTACAATAACAAAATAAATTTTAAATAATTTAAAATTAATACATTTATATGGATACTTTTTACATGTTTTTATATTCAAATGAAAACAAATTAATTCAAATAAAATCACTAATTAATTCATAGTATTAAATTAATAAATAAATTCAAGCACAGCTGCCGTACTTGTAAGAAAAAATATCGTACTTAATTCTTGAGAGAAATCCCTATACTTCTCCCACTAGTAAAGTAATGTACTAGAACTATTAATTAAACAGTATATTACATATTAAAAGTTGTAAGATGCGTAATAACGCACAAAATGAAAAAGTTACAAAAGTGCGTAATTGCATTACAACTTACAACTCGAAATATGTACTATACTTTTTCTACAAGCATTACTTGACGCTATTTCGATCACACCACGATCACACACTACACTGAAATATTTGACATATGACATATCACTAGTATATAAACAGTGCCAATAAAAAAACGGTAACTGTTAATAAAAAAAAACGGTTTTACTGAACATTAAACTTTAACTTTGATATAATTTAGCAAAAAAAAATATTCTTTATTTCTGTGTTATCAATTTGTATTTGAATATGAGTCATGACTACAGAGCGGATTCTATGCAATTGCATGTGTTGTTTATATTAGGCAAATCAACAAACTGTTTTCATATGTTCACGTTTCATCAAAAATTAATGCCAAATATCAAAAAAAAAAATGCATATTTTGCATTTAATGATACTTTATTGCATATTTTGATTTTTTTGCATATTAGTGCATATTTTAAGACTTTTTTCAAAAACAAAAATTAATTTTTGACAAATTTTGTTCTTTTTTGAAAACAGTATATTACAAGAAATATAATTTTGATCGTACTTTTAACAAGTGAGCATTTATATAAAATGTACTCATTGAAACCATTACAATCATATTTAATTTCTCGTCAGAACAAAAAAAAATTGATTCCATCAGTGTTTTAGTACTGTTTAGAACTTACGTAATTCTTATTTTGTAAGTAAGTTAAGTAAATAATATCTGTCACTGAAATTCGTATGTTTGGAACTATAACAACAATTAGTAATGCCGGAAAAAATGTATTAAAAATATGAGGAGCATATAGCTTTCTCGTTAAAGATGACTTTTTTGATTTTTGTTTCAAAATAGTTATTTGTGTATCAAGGTTCTAAAAGTAATCTTTTTGGGCCGAATCCGAAGTTTGCAGCCGAGGCAAAGCCGAGGCTACAAATCAGATGAGGCCCAAAAAGAACTTTTAGCCGAGGTGCACACAACATTTTTTAGGCGATTACAACAAGAAATTATGAATTTTCATTCAAAATCAATTTTTGACATCTGTCAAAATTTACTTTACGGCCGCATTTACTTTACGGCCGCATTTACCTTACGGCCGCATTTACTTTACGGCCGCTATTTTTACTCGCAAATTCATTACTTTTTCATTAATATTTGTAAAGGAATAGTTAAAATTTTACTTACATTTGTTATTATATTCTAAAATAATTAATCACATTAATATAAACTATGTAAATCAATAATGAACAAACTAGCGGCCAAAAATTTTGACTTTGACAGATGTCAAATAAAAATTGATACTTTAAGGTTGCCAGCAGATACGAAAAACAACAGTTTATGTACCAGCCACCTAAAAAAGAGCTTTTGTAAATTTCAATATGAATATGAATTCGAGAATTTCTTATTTTTGTTAGAATTACCTGTGATATTTATTGTCTTTATACATTTCATGAAATGTTCCAAATAAAACACTGCAGGTAAAAATAGAAATAAGAAAATGATATCAGTAAAACGAGCCTGATGACATTAGTTTTTGTGCATATTTTTATTGTAAAGTGCATATTTATAACTTTTTTGCATATATCATGCATATTTTGATGATTTTTTAATGCACATTTTGACACTTTTTTAGTGCATTATAATCCGCTCTTTAGTCATGACAGTTTTTAAAATTTACATTTTATTGGAGAGTCAGAAAATAAGGTAGTCCATGTTTGCATTAGGCAAGTTTTCAGTTGAAAAGTGACCTGCGTTTTTTGAAGGTATTACGGGAATTTTTGTGAATATTCGTTAATTAAATTGCGTTTTTCTATTTCTTATATTTTTGCAGATGGTAATTTTTTATTATTTTTATTTATTTTAATTACATTTTTGAAACTATTTTTTAAATTATTTTTTAACCGATATATTAACTGGTCTAAACAGGTTTCCAATTTTTAAAAACCGGTTTTCGAACTAAAACCGTTATTATTATAACGTTCTCTAAAAGGGTTAAGAGCATTGTGTACATCTACCGTACTGTATTAAAACTTGACTTCGCTCTATTCTAATAACATGAAAACTATTAAACATATAAAAGTGAAATAAGTTTTAAATGAAAGATAAAATATAAATCTAGTTCTCTGTAATGCCAGATTTTGCATTTTTTATATTGTTTTAATGTTACAAGCAATTACAAACTGTAAAAATTGACATATTTTGACGTAATATTTCTTGCTTCTAATAACCATTTTTTAAGAAATTAAAATTACAGAGCTGTAGAGTTATCTTTAAATAACAACATAGGTTTAATCAAAATACATATTGTTTTTCTTTTTACAACAAATTTCAACAAGAGCGAACAGACTAAACGGTGTAAATTTTCGTATTTTTTTCAGTTACATGCCCAATAAAACTATACTATGTATACTATATAAAATTTATTGTTTATTTCTTCATAAATTAATTTTAATTTCGATAAATCAAAAATTCCCTAATTGTGCGACCGACTACTTTACACACGACCTTAAATAAATTACACTTAGATAATAATGGCTATTGACATTAATGGTCGTAGGAAAAAAGCTATTGAAAGTTTAAACTTTTTCTTATTTATTCGTAATTAGTTATTTAAAGCGATTTATTGCTTTACGTATCATTGATGTTGTTAAATAGATTTCATTCAATAAATATTAATACGATGTAACAAACTTACAGAAACCATAAGAAAACTTTTAAAGTACTTCTTTATAAAAATTTCTAACTCGACATAAATTTGTAAACACTCACGCAAAATTTCAATCGATTTGTAAATTCCAAAGTTATCTGCACGTATATTTCATAACTCGCAACTTTTGTTATTTGTTATTCATTGAAGAAATACTTTATATTTGGAGGCGAATTTAAAACTTCTGCTGAACTGATTCCAAATGTTTTCAACATTCTGATAAAAAATGAAACAGTTGCATAATACATGACGATATTCAACTACGAAAATATAAGGGAGGAAGCAACGTGGATCATATTAAAAATCGCCATGTCTTTTTTTTTATGAGCCAGCCCATTTCAAGGTCCCTATAATCCGATTTTAATATTTCTACAAATGATGGTATGGTATCAGGGCCGGACTTATGCATAAGGAAACTAAGCACGTGCTTAGGGCTCCAGCTAAATAGGGGCCTCCGAGAATATCCATCAAATATTTTTTTCCGCGGATGTACCTATAGGTACAAAAATTTTTTTGCGCCTCCGTTTCATTATGACTAGTAGTATATAACTCAGAATCGTCCAGAAACTCTCTGTTTGCAGGCCAAGGCCGGAAAAATGTAGGGATGTCAACTTAAATATTTTAGCAGTACATTCTTTAAAATTTTTTTATTTTATTTTATTGGAAATGTAATACATTAATTAAAACAACTATTTTTGATTTATAATACTCGTCGTGTAAGATTATATTACGTTAATGGTTGTAAAATATCAATTCTCATTCGTTTTCCTTTTCAGCTTAGAACAAATGTCACTATTTTTTTTTTAATAAAATAAGTGAATGTATATCCTTGTTAATCGACATGTTACAAAAAAAAAATTGGGATAATATTTCTTTAATAAATTAAAAGTGTCATCGTCGCAAAAATCTTGTGTATCACACGCCCAGAAAATGTTTTGCGAGATCTCGCATTATTTGCAGGCCTCGCTTTCAGCTCGGCCTGTCAATATAAGCTCTCTCTCACAAAAGTTCAGTTTTTGGACTTGTGATATAAATAACTATTGTTAGATTACTTTACAAATAGATCGCTGACTTGTAATGTATTAATAAATACCGCATTAAATAAAAAACCTTTATTGAAATATATATTTTTTAAATCATTTAGTGAGAAGTCAACTTGAGTTTTCGTCTGTATCTTGGTCTCCTACTTACGATATTTATAGCAAAAGAACTGAAAAGATTCAAGACATTTCTGAATTATAATTTAGCTTAGAAAAGGAATTTGTTTGTTTTTATAAATGATTTTATGTATTATTTCTGTAACCTAAAAAATATTGAAGCATAACTTATGCTAAAAATGATAAAATTATTTTTTACTAAATTAAACACATTTGGTTTTTACAGAGAAATATTTATTTAATGTTTACGATCATTTCGTCCTTCAGAATATCAGAATATCCGAAAGAATGATAATAATACGTGGAACAACCAAATGAGGTTTCTTAATCATTTATATTTAGCTATACCAACTGAACAACAAATATATTTTCAACATTTTGTACATATGAAATATATATAGCTACGTTAATGATTAATGATCATTTCGTTCTAAATCTGTTCTTTCTCTTCAAAAGAACACTATCGGTCAAATTTCTGTGTTATTGAATCGAGTGTTTGTTTTAAAATGTTCATTTATATTATTACATTGTGATGAGAAACACCTGTTTTATATTACATGAATAAGCTAATAAATTATTTTAAGAAAAACAGGTCGTTCTTCGAAATAGCTAGTTCTTAGTATAAGCCAATAATACAAATAATTACTTTAACTAGAAGTATTCTGAGAGTTATTTATTAGAAAGAAAAATATGTGTTTTTTAAATGATGTTTTACAATGAAGGGAAAATATCATAATTAATTTCTCAAACAATTAATAACACAAAAAATACTAATAAAGATTTTTATCCAACACCGTGTAATTATAACGATATAAGTATGCTGTTTTTAGTTAAATAAAGTCATAAGTCACTAGTGAGCTAAATATATTAGCTCACTGTTTTTTGGTTCGTATCATAGTAACTACGTTATAAAACCTTCTCTACACTATTTTGTTCCTAAATGTCATTTCGAAATTCTATCTGTCAAAAATCTTATGTGTTTTATATCAATGGTTAAAATGTGTTGGATAAAATGTTCTATGGCACACGTGTGTTAATTACCTAAGTCACTTGAAAAAATACCACACTCGGCTTAACGGCCTCGTGAGCTAAACTTCTCCCACGTAACTTATCTGTAATGTAACACACTTGTACCATAAATAACTATTAAAGGTTCACAAACAATTTTGAAGCAAATAAAAATATATTAGAAAATTGAAATTGATATTTATGCAATCAATATTAATCATTATTTTCGTCAATCATATATTTGTCTTTTGAAATGACGTCGAGCGTACTATAGGAAGTGAATTTTGAAGCAGCCTATATTTCTAATCGATTTCTGATTTTTTTAGATAATAAAGTCGATGTTTGTAATTGTTGAACGTAGGCAAATACATCAAATAAAATATATACTCTATAGTTGGAATATAAAAATATCTTCAGGTTTTTATCATAAATTATGTAAAAACCGACTCTGAAGTAGAATAGCTGTAGAAAAATATTGAGGACGCGATATTGACAGAATGTTCCACTGAAAAATATTTTAAAATGAAAGTTTGTTAGACGGATGCTGGGTTTACATAGGCTACAACTACATTATATTAAATTCGGCTGAATATATTTGCATACTTTTAAATTTTTACTAAAATTTCTCAAGAAACTTTTACAGTTCACAGAATCTTTTTTTAAATTTGTTTGTATTACTTAAAAACTCTTAATTGGATGGATGAGATACTTTTATCATAATTTAATTATAATTAGATTTATTAACTTATAATAACAGATTAAAAGATAATAATAAAAAAATGTCTATATACTGCGTATAAACTAAAATAAACTTCTTTTTAATTATTTTAAATAAAATGTAACTTTAACAGATTGTAATCATTATAACGTTTATTTGAAAATGGTAAAGTAAACAATAATTTTATCTAAAGACAATCTAATTTATTCTTCTGAGAGTTTACCAACAATTATCTACCATTTTCCAGATGTTAATTTTTTAATATAAAATAAATATAATGTCTCTACTGTAAAATAAATAAATTAGGGCTCGAAAATTTTACCGAGTAATGATTAACCGTATGATTATTATTTTTGAGATTTTCTAATTGCCAAATCGAGTCAAACTAGAAATTAAACTAAGCAGTTGTGTTTTTTGTTTCCGATTCCGAACAATTTATAAATATATAGAATGTAATTAGAAAAGATTTATTTTAAATTTCGGAAAATATGTTAAAATTATTATTATTAAAATGTTTATCACTATCCTTTTTGCTTTACACAAAATTATTATACTCGCTCAAAATCTTGAAAAGAAATAGATATTGTTTTCATATTTGTCTACGTTACTACGAGAAAAATGCCTTTTTGGCACCGTCGATTGCAATAAAAAAGGGGCGAGATAATTACGTAGGTACATACATAGTGTATGATCCGCATTTGATTCTCACGTCATTAATCGTAACCTTGTCGGATGAAATCGTGTAATTTTCAAAGTAAACGAATGGCAAAACAAATATAATAATGGATGAAATATACGAAGAGTTGTAGAATAAACTAATGAAACTACCAACGCAGAATGAAGCACAAATTGTCAACACAAAAATCACCTTCATAAATGACAGACAGGGCCGATTCTGACGTACGTGCAGAGCGTGCCCCTGTACGTGGGCGGCCAAAATTTGGGGCGGCCAAAAATTAATTTTATTTTTTCACAAATGATTTAATGAATAGTAAGTAAAATATAAGCTTATTTTTCATATAACTTATAAGGTTCAATAACACAATAAATAACAATGCTCTATGTATTATTTAATTTTTTTTACGACTTGTGTGTCAGGCACATGCGCACATTATTTTTGTGAATGACAGATAACTGTGAGAAATATAGTATACGTACGTACATATATTCGTATGTACAGACGTCATGTCGAAATTAGACAAATAGGCCAATTCTAAACAAATCTGTAAGTCTTACAGATCTGTAAATCTGTAAAAAGCTAACAAAAACGCATCTATCCTTGTTGATTTATATAAAATTATATATAAGAGTGGCTACTTTTGTTGCGATTTTGTTCATTATTTACAGATTTACAGATGTGTAAATCTTACAGATTTGTTCAGAATTGGCCTAAAAATGGATTCAGGGTTAGTCAAATTGGAAATTTCCGTTGAAATCTAAAAACCTATTTTTTGCGATTGCAATACTTTCTTTAGTTCGTACAAGGAAATGATGGAAACCGCAATTCTTATCTAGTGTGTTTGTTGCAGTGTGACGAACTACTTCCTAGTGAACCTCTCCGCCGCAGACCTGCTGGTGACGGTAGTGTGCATGCCCTCCGCCATCTGGAAAGCAGTGACAGTGCTGTGGTTCCTAGGTGACGTGGCATGCATGCTCATCGGCTACTTGCAATGTAAGTACTTATGCACATGTCGAGAAAGTTGACTTTGTCAAGTCCAGTAATAAAACCATAAATATCGCAATTATGATAAAGCGGCATATCCTTTACTTTCTGCAATATATTTGAGCCGCTCTATCCATGCATTGAATCTTTAGAGGCTACCTGCTAGGTATAGGAAAATAGCCTTACGGACCTTTACCACAGAATAGGTTTATACAGAAGCGACAGTAAGACAGAGAAGCGAAAATTAGAGAGAGATGGGGAAAGTGAACAAATTTAAAGGGCTCATTGTTTAAAATCGGAAAGTTTCCTCACATCTGAGAGAGAGATAGGGGAAGAGCACAAATTTAAAGGTCTACATAATGCTTCAAGGTCATAGAACTGAAAAGGGGAACATGAAAGGTACCGACACGGAGTGTCGCTTCTGTATGTAACTATTCTGTGCCTTTACTATAAATTATATTTTTATTTCAAATAATGTATTATGGGAATGAAAACTGCATTTCCAAAAATGTTTCCAAACTATTTACAATACTTATTGTTATGCAGACTTTTTGTTTAATTATAATATTTGTCAATAGATTTATTTTAAAGAAAAAGAAAATTGATTTAAATCACACTATTTTTTTGTAATTCATTGATTTAGATCACTTGGTCTGCAATGGGGAAGTTTAGCGTATTTTTTTAATTTTTTTATTTTATCAAGATTGCCCTCAAAAGTGATATTCTACGTTTTATTTCACTTAAAGATGCCTAGATTTCTCAAAAAATGAAATTTTATACAAAAATGACGTCAGAGTGGCTCGCGGAGAACGTATCGTCTATCTTAACCAGCGCGCGCTGGGTTCCCATGGCAACAGAGAAGCGTGTGGTGTAATGCCTCAAAATACAACCTACGTTCAAAAAGTCAGGTCTCACCATACTTTCTGCGCAAGCGCATAACTCACTTGTGACGTCTGTGTGGTTCGAAGATAAATCATTTATTATAAATAATTGGCAACATAATTTTAACTTTCAGTTACATTTTAAGTTATAATTATTCATATACTTAAGACTAAAAGATATTTTAACCACGCTAAACTTCCCCATTATGATAAAGAGGCATATCCTTTACTTTCTGTAATGTATTTGAGCCGCTCTATCCATGCATTGAATCTTTAGACTACCTGCTAGCTATAGGAAAATAGCCTTACGGTCCTTTACTATGAATTATATTTTTGTTTCAAATAATGTCTCATGGGAATGAACACAAATTTCCAAAAATGTTTCCAATCTATTAACAATACTTATTGTTATGTAGACTTTTTGTTTAATTTTAATATTTATCAACAGATTTATTTTAAAGAAAAAGAAAATTGATTTAAATCATACTATTTTTTTTTGTAAATCATTGATTTAAATCACTTGTTCTGCAATTGTTATTTAATATCCTAGATTTAAGAAAATTTGGGGGGAAAAGCTTGTGGATAATGTTACCATGTGGTAATACTTTCGAGAACTACAAAATCTGTTTAACTTCTTTTCATAATATGTAAATGCTATTTTATGAAACATATTCTTAAAATTATACTGTACCATTTAAAAAACATTTAAAGAAATCTGATTTAAATCAAAAAAATCTTATTTTTATGCAAGCCCTTACTTTTGTATCTTAGATACTATCGTGTATCTTTTATGAAAGGTATTCTCAACTCAGTATATACTTAAATAGTTGTTAGAAATAATTATTCTTTACAGCTACTAATTATAATGATACAAATTTAATTTGAATAGTACTACCTATTGTAAAAAACAACATCTTTAATTTTTATTGTGTAGAGAAGGGAGATTTTTTGTATTGGAATTCTTATTAAAAAGTATTAACTTAAGCCCACAGAAAAATGAAAAATATTTATGTTACATGCGAAAACTGGTATTGAGAGGTATTTTTCCAGGAAAACAGTTTATGTTCAAGTTAAGTCCCATTTCCGATTGAACAACTGCAAGCAAAATGTAATCAACTTTTTCCGGAACAACAAAACGTTTAAATTTCAATTGAGTTATCCTGTATTCACGATTCCTAAATCCATACTTACAGACATATACACAATCATTGTATAAATGTTAAATTTGACTGTAGAAAACTTGAAACATAAATTAAATAGCTGTTTTTTTTTGGAAAATTTTATGAAGGAAATTTTATTTATGAAATGAATTAAAAATATTCTGCAATAACAAACTAATTATAAAACTACAAATTGAATGTGCTGAAAAACTTATATAGAATATATTACTACAGTTGTCGGGAGGACGGAGGAGAAAATCAGATTTTTTTTCAATATTGTTATTCATCGGCTACTATACCATTTTATACAATACATACAAAAAAACGATACAAATACAAATTCGAAATATGCGTCCTTACCATTTTCAGCAAGAAATAATTATATTTCAGTAGATCTCATAATATAATTACTACCTGTATTGTTCTATGCAGCAGTAGTCACTTGTTTTTGTTCTCTGCGTATAATTTTCGTGAAACATGTTTTCCATCTCTCTCCGGTTGCAAGAAACTGAACAAAAACTCAAATTCGGTCTCTTTCTCTGGCCTGTCCCCTTCATTACGACAAAACATCAATAATTGTGTCGAAAAATAACGCCCTTTCTTACAGTATTTAATTAAAGGGAAATATTATTAGTCTGTTAATTACAAACGTGGGATTCCTGAGGTCGATGCACTACGGAATAATATGTTATTATAAATTTTATTATTGTCAAGTATAGGGTAGCCATAGTGTAACAACATAACCATAGTGGTAAGACTTCAATAAGTTTTTTAATAAGAAAAAAAGGATTTAATGGAACTAGATCAATATATTTATGAATTAAATGAAACAAACAATCTTTATACACTGTTGAATACATAAACATAACCTGAAAGAAATTATAACATACACTCATCGACAAAAAAAAACGAACACTGATAGTTGAAGGCATGGGCGCCAACTACATGGGGGCATCAGGGCCCATACCCCTAAGGAAATTTTTTTATGGGGCAATGCCCCCAGAGCGACATTTCTCTTAGCGCCCATTTTTGTTTACATCTATAATAAAGCCCTGAATTGTTATTATTTTAAATAATTATTTTTCCTCCTTCCATTTTTAAGTAAGTAACTACTACCCTAAAATAGGTGTGAGTTATATCCTTAAAAATAATACGAGTGACTTCCTCGCATCAAAATACCTTTGCATACAAATTTTCATTTTAAAATTCCCACTAGTACAGCCACAATTACAAGTTGAATATCAACCAATAGAAATCCAGATGACCGGTTTCAATGCGTTTGTGAGGATATACCGGGGATCATGAGACGCCAGCACTCAGTCCCGCTGTGCGGGGCGCCGGGGCGGTAGTAGGCCTCCGGGCCTCCGCCCCGCCTGGTGGTCTGGCTAGACCGCCTTCCAGGGCATCTCATGCCCTGAAGGTGATCTAGTTCAGCCGGCCAATAATTGGAGCACACTTCAGCGTGTGCTCTAATTCTTGGCCTGCTGAAAACAGAGCACATTCTGGAGCAGTTTTGTCTACTCTGGATTGTACTCTGGTTTCAGTGGGTCAAGAATTAGGGCATTTGGAAGTGTTTTCTCTAATTCTTGGTCTACTGAAACCATACCACATGCTGGAGCATTTTTAGCTACTCTGGATTATGTTCTGGTTTCAGTGAGTCGAGAATAAGGACACTCAGAAGTGTTTGCTCTAATTCTTGGCCTGCTGATACCAAGGCACATTCCTGAGCAGTTTTAGCTGCTCTGAATTGTACTCTGGTATCATTGGGTCAAGAATTAGGGCACTCAAGAAGTGCTTGCCCTAATTTTTGGCTTGCTGAAACCTGAAACTAGAGCATATTTTGGAGTAAATTTAGTTGCTCTGGATTTTACTCTGGTTTCAGTGGGACAAGAATTAGAGCATTTAAAATATTTGCTCTAATTCTTCGCCTACTAAAACCAGAGCACATTCTGGAGCAGTTTTGGCTGCTCTGGATTGTATTTTTATTTCAGTGGGTCAAGAAGTAGAGCATTTTCTTTTTGCTTGAAATTGTATGTTTTGATTTTGGTCCCCCGAAAATTTTGAAAAGTTGACGCCCGTGGTTTAAAGATTGCATCTACTTACAGGACTGTATTATGCTTAATATTGGTAAAATAGGTAATTGGTAGTACATTACAACATTTCAAGCAGTTTCAATATGTTTAATAATACCGCATTGGATAGTGCACTAAGGCGTATATTTATCACTTCTGTCTTCGTCTTCGAATTCGGAAATTTGTTTCAACATATCGGAAAACCAATAACATTGATTCTCTCTGCTTCTGTATATATAAAGGTTATATATAAAATCAATGTCAGAAGCAACGACAACACACAATTTTCTACATCCACTGTCATCCAGCTTTCATTCTAGTTGAGAATGCAGCATACCCATAAAAAGTAAGACGTCCCGAGCGATTCCGTCATTCTGACTAACAATTCGGTAGGCTTTGTCCTGTAAGCTTTTTCCAAACCTCTGGCCGGCCTTTGCAATATATTCTATTGCCGATTAGAGATTTGTTTGTCTTGTAATGGTGGTTTTATCACACTTTCTTTCTAGGTACTTTGCGGATCCAATAAAAAAAAATGGTATAACCTTATTGTACTCTGGTGTTAATTTCACTAATATAAATATCAATAGAATATACAGGGTGTCTGTTTTAGTTGGACATTTCTGGCTTTAGCCAGTGGATTATCTTAGTTGCGCCACTGATTTTGTAACTTTTCTAATTTAGATTTTTTGCGAGTAATTTAGTTCCTTGGATACTTTATCTTTACATGAATATCACTTTTGAAGCTGTCAAATTAATTTAAAATAAAAAATTGAATAATTGAGCTATAAAGAATTATTCATCTTGATTCGCGCTCTATACAAATGTGTAACAGGTACGGTTGCCTAATACGAAATCTAATACCTGACATACAAGGGTTTTAATGTATGAGTTTTACTTGCCTCAAGTCAAAAGTAATCCACAAATTATTTTAATGGACAACTTTTACACGAGACAAGGATAACGATAGTCGCTGCCACCACTATCACTTTATTTAAAAGTCTACTATGATAGAAGCAGACAAGTGAACGTTAATAATGATAACAGACGCGGTTTACTATATGGTCAAATTGGTGCAGGGTAGTAATATTAGAACAATAGAGTTTTATCTGCGCACTGTGCTACCTCGTCAAAAAGACAGGTGTTGGAATAGGATGGGCTGAATTAAACACGATATTCCAACAATAACAAAATTATATAAATATATAAATTCAAATAATCTACAACGCGTAACTTGACTCGAAACAAACTCTAAATTCTTACTTTTGTAATTTACAAACAATTTTGAAAACCTTTTTACCTCGATCTACAAATGAATATTAATCCACAAAGAATATAAGAAAAACCTACTTACAAATTTACTCCACGTTTAAAGAGCCTTTACACACAGTAAGACAATTAATTGGTTGTTTCACTAAGAAACGTTCAGTCAAGACATCTACAACAGTCGAAGATTACAACAAGCACCATTTATGGTAAAAATTCAGCAGTTTTCAACCTATATTTATCCGGCTCTTCTCATCCCCTTAGTATGAACTATGCTAAAAATAATCCAACTATTGATGTCCACCGAGGACATTACGTACCGGAAACGGACAGTTATTTCTTTTAAAACAAGCTTGAAGGCGCAAAATGTTCATCCTTCACCATAAATCTGTCCATTTCGTAACATTTGGAATACTACAATACCAAAAATTTACAAAAATGCACAGCCGCCAACCGACCGGTGTTACAAATGAATAACACCTACGTAAGATCAAACATGAACTAAACAATATCAACTACAGGCAAATAGGTTACCGTTAAATACGAAATGAAGGAAAATATTTCGCAATCAAATGGGATTTCACTTATGGAAAATATAAGAATAACAGTTAGAGTAGACGTTAGAATGTTGTTGGAATGACACGTTCCCAGAGGATATAACAAAAATCTCCTTATCTAACAGAAGGGGGGCGTCTTTGATCTTGGAACGCTTGTTGAATAGTGGATGAAACAGCGTTCACCTTCAAGTATTTCATTCCAAGTGCCTCAGTGCGTACTTCACCATAACAATTGTATTGCACGCCTACATTCAAATTACTCTGCGTATTGTTGTTATTGTTGTTTGTACAAAAGACTTGTCATACATTTGTTAGTCTTAAAGAAAATATGAAAATCTAAAGAATCAGCGCACTACATACGTTTGATCTGGTAACACTTGGGACTTAAAGAGGAGGTAGGTGTACATGTTATATGCCTTCAGTACGAGTTTGAATTCCCTAGAGTCATTTGGTTTTGCTTTTTTGGTTGTCTAAAGTAAAAAACCCCCGAACTATATATCACAAAAATATACTCAACATTAAATAAGGTTAGAATTAATTTTGGTTTTTTACAGTATCACAAATAGTGTTTCACGAGTCTTGTATTTTTCTTGATATTGCCTCAGTCCTGCAAAAATTGCAACACAATAACAAGATAAGAGCTACAAATCTCAAGCAAGACAAGGCAAGAAATTGTCTTGCAAGAAATTAGCAAAATAGCAAGATTTTCTTCAATTCTAGTACTCTGCATTTTTTTTTGCTAATTTTAAATCTGGTTTTATTATTAAAACCTACCTATAAATAAGTAAAAATACAAAAATAGGTATGTAAGTATTAAAAAATGAATACATTTTTTTTAAACATATGTAAATTTCATTTTAAAAAAATATGTAATGGTAATATTTGTAACCAAGAGTTAAGACACATAAAGCTTTCTGATAACCAGGGATATAGTATAGTATTTACAGCTCTACGATTTTTGTTTTTAAAATATTTATTTTATAATAAAACGTAATTGTATTATAAGAAATATATTTTATAATTGACATTGATATTATCTAAACAAAAAAATGTACGTGTGATACAAGAAAAAATTGACGATCAAGACAAGATTTTTGTATATAAGAGTAATGAAAGACAAGAAATTACTAAAAAAGACAAGAAATCTTGTCTTGTGAAACATTAATCACAAACCATAGATTCCATACATTAGATTACTATATTAGATGTGTCAAGAGCTCTCTGATCTAGTACGCCAAGGAACGAAATGTATTTTTATATTTCAAAATGAGAATAAGAATTTTTAATTTCATAACTCTGCTGATCCTTGATAAATTCAAAATTAAATTTCTATCATTTCAATTTAAGTAATCTTTCATGCGTACCTCTTGGGAAATGACAAAACTCGGTAATTTCATTTTTGTCGGGGTGTTTAACGCATTTGAAAATGAGACAAAATGAATGAGGTAATCTGTACGTAATGGAAACTTTCAAATTCAATCTGGCTTTTTCAATGTTTAAAACTTATCAAGGTTAGTATTTATTTTTTGTTACGGAGTAATAAAAAAAGTTAATAAAAATCTTTTTATAAAAAGCTAATAGTTATTTAAGATGCAAGGAATGTAAGTACATTATAACTTCGTAGAAGATATGAACTGATATGGAGCTTGCGAAGTAATTCTGAAAATGAAGAATTTATAATAAGACCCTCAAATGATTACAAAGAAGGTATTCTTAATTTTGATACATGGAGAGATCAAAAAAGTTGAAATAATCAAAGAGTATGACTGAATTTGTTGTAATCAAAAATAATTTCATTACTTTTAGGAGTTTTTTCTACAATAATAATAAATTAAAATATTATTGACTTTGTAATAATCAACTGTAATGATTGATGCAACAAAATTTTGATTACTATAAGTGATTTTGATGCAAGGTATAGAATTAACCTAGAATATGATCCATTTTGTAATCAAATGAAATCTTTTGTATCAATGGTACAAGAGTCTCATTTAAAGAATGGAATTTACATTTTAAATTTAAAAAATGGAATCGTTGAGGTGTTAAGGTATCGAATCCCGACTATGCAATGAGTTTTATTATCAATATCAATAAGAACACAATATATTTCATCCAATATTTCAATTAAAAATGGTCTTATTTAATACTGTAACGAGCGAGACTCACCGCAGATAAGTCATCAAGCCTGACCTGTCTGAGCAGGTAGTCGCATTATAAGTCAATTGGGACTGACGCTGCTATTGTTCGAGAATTTCTTGGAGTCTGTAAGGCTCTAGAATGTTCTAGTAATTAATTGGCGGCAGGTATATAAGGATCGCATCGGGCGGTTCATGCAGTCAGCAAGTTATTATCGGTCAGAGTGTACAAAGAGTCACTGAAAAAAAGTCAGCGTCGGTCAGTATATGTCAGCGACATGTAAAGTAAAAATAAATGAATAGTTGGTGACATAAATATATAGTTGGTAATATAAATATATTGTGGAAATAAATATTACGTAGTTTTAAGTGTTTAAATAAATGTTCGTAGTGCTTAAGTCTTTATTAATAATATTTACTTCTAAATTTGTGTTAATATTTGTTTATTTATATTGTTACTTAGTTTTATTATCTTTTTATAATATTTTACTTGTTAATTAAACTTAGTTATATAAATATTAGTGTTTTAATATTGTTTTTTTACATTTCACCTAAATAAATAAACGTTACAATATCAATATATTATAATTAAATAATCTAACCAAGGGAATCATATACACCACATCATATTTAGTGGTACAGATGAATATAGCGAAATACTTCCTCTTCTTTGGTGAAGTTTACACCTCTCTAATTCTTTTTTTTAAGTCATATTTTTGGTTGTAATTTAGATTATAATGATTTCAAATGCAAGTAAATATTAGATTTTTGGATTTTTTCGATATTTAATATATTCAGTAGTACCAATATTCTTTAAAATAGCTTAAAGTTTACTTCAGTAAAAGTAAGATAACACTTTAATTAAAGTCTTAAAGTGTATATGATTATGAAAACGGGTGATTATTTTTAAATGAAATTATAAAACAATAAAGTGGAATCCCTTATTCTGTGTTTATGAGTAAAGCACTGGAATGGTATTTTGGTTGCAGGTGTAGCCGTAGGAGCCAGCGTGTTCACCATCACGGCCATGGCCATCGACCGCTACCTGGCCATCACGCAGCCCATCGGCTTCCCGCGCTGGTTCAACAAGACCTCCACCACCGTCGTCATCCTCATCCTCTGGCTCGTCAGCCTCGTCATCTTCTCGCCCATGCTCTGGGTCTCCAAAACCAGGTACGTCACATTCATCATTAGTAAAGTCACACAACAATCATCTATGTAGCCGGGGGAACACGAAAATTTAAACTACTGAATTTTTGGTTTTAATTTAATAATAGTTATTTATTTATGGTACAAGTGTGTTACATTATAGATAAGTCATGTGAGAAAAGTTTAGCTCACGAGGCCTTTAGGCTGAGTGCGGTATTTTTTCAAGTGACTTAGGTAATTAACACACGTGTGCCATACACCATTTTATCCAACACATTTTAATCATTGATATAAAATACATATAAGATTTTTGACAGATGGAATTTCGAAATGACATTTAGGAACAAAATAGTGCAGAGAAGGTTTTATAACGTAGTTACTATGATATGAACCAAGAAATAGTGAGCTAATATATTTAACTCATTAGTGATTTATGACCTAATTTATTTATCTAAAAATAGCATACTTATATCGTTAAAATTACACGGTGTTGGATAAAAGTTATTTATGAATTTAAAATTTAAATGTCGAAAATGGTAGAATTTATGATTGCTGCCACCAGATTATTTGTAATTAGAATAATCAAACTAATTTTAGGAAAAGAATTAAATAATTGAGATAAACAAAGCGATAATAAGAAAACTTAAAATAAAATATATTAAAATGAACTAGAATTTACAAATATTATACCAAGTTAAAAGTTAAAAACTACTATTAAATAATCACAAGTTACATGTGAGAATAAAACTTAAAGTTACTTACAAATAAATATTTACAAAGCGAGTCATGATTGACTGTTCTTTACTCACTGACTGTCTGTATCTGACTCCCATAATTTACTATTTCAAATATTTTCCTCAGACGACCCACCCCCTTCAAGTTACAGAATTCATCCCCGTTTTCTGATTCTCACAATTTCACTGGTCATCTTCTCCATGGGCGTGTAAATAAGTTACATTCCAAAGCCTCTAACAGGGTGCACTCTCAAAACTCTGAGGTACACAAAAAAAATGAGAAAGTTGGCGTCTTCCGAGACTTTATGGCCGTCCGAAGCAAATCTTTGAAAGCTATATAACAAACTTAAAAGCCAAACGAAATTTCGGATCTCTTTACAAATCTTTGAACTATTTATTACCAAAAAGAATTTTGAAACAGCAAGATAAATAACAAAACGAGTATTTATTTAACTGGATCAGCCGTTTTGTTACATCTATTTAGAATACTACTAAACGCCGTTTTAGACTAGTCTATATATATATAGGACAGTAATCAGTAAATAGTAAAAGAAATATCTTGTACCAAAAATTGTTAGATTTTGATGAAGTTTAATATGATACTAAGTAATGCAATTTCTTGTACAATATATTGGCTCTGATTCTGCGCACTTTCCTTGAATATGTCAATGTAACAAGCTAAATTAACACTTAATTCATTTACATTTAAAGTTTGCAAGACTTACAACTTTACCAGTAGTCACACTAAGTTTTCTATAACCACACTATATATAATAAAGACAAATAAAGGTTATAGAAACGCGTGAGATCACAAAATTCATATAAGTGCATGCTCACAACAAATTGACTGACAGATTGTATGAAAAATAGAGCGTGTTCTGTTTTTTTCAAGACATTTTACGTTCGTATACAATATTTCAACTAATTTGCTGTTTGATACTAACCAATTTAAATTGTACCAAAAATGGTGCAAGATCCTGTACCATTTATAGGCTAGTCTAAAACGGCCTTAAATGAATATAGCGGTAGTACACTTAATTTATGCCATATGTAAACAAGCACAAATACAGATGTTAATATGTTGCTATGCACTTTCCAACTGATTATATTTATTGTAGAAATAAAGATGTCTAGTATTAATACGGTCACTAAAATATAATATAGGTAAAACAAAATATGAGAAAGTTGTAGGTATAAGCATAAAAGCGTCAAAATATAATCATCAATATAATAATCTTTAAATATGATTTTAGTGCTAGTAGTGAAAAAATAATTTATACAAACAAAAAAAAAATAAGATAGATCCCATGGCTATTGTTACTAAATAATAGATATTTTGAAATTTTGAAAGTCATGTTTTAAATACGTACAGAAGGTAAAATAATGTGCTTGCATTAAAGTTTACTTAAATATTCTGACAAAAAATGATTAAAAAATGTGTAATTGTTGCATTATTTGATTTCAGTAACATAATGAACGACACTTCAGCACCTTTTGATTTAATGGTTTGTCAAGAGGACTGGGCCTCTTTTCACCACTACAAATTCTACATCGGTATTTTTTGGTTTGTCATCACTTACGTCATTCCCGGTGAGTAAAAGCATATTTTTTAAAAAATCTAACATTCATGTTTTAAAGTTTATGTATTTATAATAGAAAATATGAATATATAGCTGTTTGTAATGTTCTTACGTTATGATTTGTTCTATATTTCTAGAGCTGATAATTTTATGCAAATGCATATCTGTGTGACATGTGTTTTTTTGACAGTATTATGAATACTCTATTATTGAAATGCATGATTTTATTTGTTATATTCTTTTCAGATGGTAATTTCCTTTGTGTTTTTAATAATAATTGTTTTCATTAATTTTTTAAACCGATATATTAACCGGTTTAAACCGGTTTCCAATTTTTAAAAACCGGTTTTCGAACTAAAACCGTTATTATTATACGTTCTATATGAGGGTTAATCGTTAACTAGTATTTTTTCGGTTACATTCTTAAAATGAAAAAAGAATATTTGAGAAGAAATATTATTTTTAAATTAAACTTTGATAGTTGCTAACTTACTACTTACTTACCAATCAGTAATTTGTAAACGTTACTTACTGCCTTGGAAAAACAATCAGTAAACATAATCCGTGGAAAAATATTTTTATTTCACTCATTCATTTTCAAATCTTAATGTACTTGGAATAAAAAACAACTGAATTAGAAAAATTGATTGTAGATATCACATTAAAACAATAATTTATTTATACATAAAAGCAAAACATAATACATAATAAAAACATTAGTTTATGGAAATTAGTACAAATATAATAAAATTATGATAAAAACACAAAATTATAAATAAATAATATAGCTTTAAGAATATAATCTATGATGTCATACATCTTTCAATTTGTAATTCACAACTATAAACTTTGACAATTACAGTTTGATCAACATGTACAACTTTTTTCTTTCTTAAAAATGATTTACTTTTGTCATCCGTAATATCTAAAATCCAGTCATATTCCAAAGATTGTAAATCCCGTTTCATTTCTTTTTTCAGCGTGAATCCTGTTTTTACATTGAATAACGTTAGAGTACACTTATATTCTTTTGTTTCTTCTTTTGACAAATTTGAGATAATTTTATAATGCAATACGTCACCATCACAGATGTAATCTCTAATAAAAATAGAGCTGTTAACTTTAACTGGACCGCAACATCTGCGATTTATTACAACGTCTTTACTGTTGACAATGTTTCCTTCAATTGTTTTACTTGTGCAATGTATTTCACATATGTGTTCTATTAGATTTTTACATTTTGAAAAATTGTTGTTGCAATTGTCAATAGTACATAAATTTTCAGTAAATAGACAAAGCCACAGTTCATGTTTTATCATATTCATTTTTTTATCTCTGTATCTACAACCATTTTGTTGATATTTACAAGAAATTTTATTGTTGCAATCAGAACATATATAACCATTATTTATAAGACAAATTGATGTTGATTTGTTATTTTTTAAACACGAACTACATAAATCACTTTTGAGGTTAACAGATATTGTACAATATCTACTTCGAAAATTAGAAATTAGATTTAGTAATGAATTAGTATCAATTTCCAAAACCTTATTTTTGATTAACAGTAATCCTTGTATGTTTTGTACTTCTTTTCTTCGTTGATATGTTACATCCTCACTAGTAATGCTAAATGTGAATTCAAATAAACTAGCAAATTTCGGATTCCCAATAAATCGAACACAGAACCAAAGTTTAGCAGCTGTTACGTTGCATTTAATTTGCACTAGAAATAAAAAGTTTAACATTTCCATAAGCAGCCATTCTTCGTTATCTTTTCTGATGTTTGCTTTAAAATCATAAGGATGCCTTGCTATCAGCTCAGGATGGTTGTCTTTAAAATGTTGTTTCAAGTTAGAGAGGTTATCTGACCACGTGCAATTTTTCAAAGCATTCACAGGGCAGACATATGGTCTATATCTGCAACCCAATTCATGATATTTAATTTCTTCAAAACATTTCTTCTCAACACAACCAACATTGCAATATTGACAAGGAAAAAGAGCATTTGTAGCTAGTTGTTCATAGACTTTGTTTCTCACGCCTTCGTTTTCGTTCAAAAGTATTACACATTTACCACAAATATTTTCTCCATTTTCTTTTAAAATTATAGGTGCTGTTGATAAATATCCTTCACAATGGCTACATTTTAATGTTTCTAAAATATCTTCTTTTATTTCAAACATTTTGTAAACAAAATAAAGCAGTAATATTTGACAGTTTATTTATAATATATCAGTGGTGTATCTAAGAGGATAGGGAAAAGATAAATAATAATTTATTAAAAAATTAATAAAATTGTAAAGTATATTTAGGTAAAAGTTTAATATTCTACTAAATGTTTCTTTTGTATTACAAATAAAAATAAATTAAAATACACAAATATGAAATTAAGTTATTTTTATCAACAATAATTTAATTTTTTCACCTATTTAAACAAAAAATAATACTATAATATTATTTTGATAATATATTGTAACAAATGAGTAAGTAAGGAATTTTAATGGAAACTTTTTATTTTTTAAAAAAGATACAGTATAATTTCATAAACGTGTTTCACAAACTAGTATTTATTATCATATGTAATATAATAAGAGCTATAAATTTTTTGGAAAAAATTATGATTAGTTGTTGTGTAGTAACAGACGAGTGTTAAAAATTACATTTACATTCAAGAGTCATTTTTGACCCGAGTTGTCGTTACTTCGCAGGAATTATGAGTAATTTTACCAATTAAATTCGTAGCTCGAATTATATTTGCTTGATTACTTCACGAATAACAACAGTTCAAATGAAACATTTTTATATCAACGAAATGTAATTTTTATCAATTTTTTTCACTGAAAAACTACCTACAGCCGTCAAATAAAGCATTTTGATTGGATGAAAATGACGTGTCAGTGAGTATAAAGTAAGTAATTATAGTTTTATACTCACTGCATGTGTGGAATAATAAAAAAAATAACATATACGCTAACGATATTTTACTTTTATCGACTTCCAATTATATTAACGAAATGTTTGGGATCCTTTCGATGTCGTCATAACCGGATTTTATTATAAGACATTTCAAAGTAAATTTAACAAAAATTACAAAATTCTGCGTTATAAATTCAAAATAATATACCGAGGGGTAAGTCACTGGGGAAGTTTGGTGTACCGGAGAAGGAAGTTCGGGGGAAGTACGGGGAAGTACAGGGGAAGTACGGGGAAGTATGGGGAAGTACGGGGAAGTATGGGGAAGTACGGGGAAGTACGGGGAAGTATGGGGAAGTACGGGGAAGTATGAGGGAAGTACGGGGAAATATGGGGAAGTACGGGGAAGTATGAGGGAAGTACGGGGAAGTATGAGGGAAGTATGGGGAAGTGAGAGGAAAACACGGGAAAATATGGGGGAAGTATGAGATAAGTAGACTTAAAAAATTATTTTGGATAGTTTAAATTTGCGAATTATCTTTATATAATTTTAGAGAATGTGTTATTGAAATATAATTATCCTAAGGTTTATGAAAATTTTGACATATTCGTTTAGCATGTAACATAAAAAATTGACGCATGTCCGGAAAAACACATTGACATATTACTTATACATTTTCTTCCTTTTGGATAAAATCGAGGATAAAATTACATTAATATACGTTGTAATGAAGCGTATTTTAGTAAAAAATAAATGAAACAGGAGTAAAATTTAATTTGACAGAAATGTAAATTCGACATTTTTCTAATATTTGGGTTTGTGAATTATTATTAAACAATAAATGTGGTTAATAGTACAAAAACAATCAAATTATTTCAGATAAGTTAATATTTTATTTTACATGTTAAAAGTTACACGCTTGCCAATTTTTCATGTTTGGTGGACCATAAGGTACCTATATGATATTAAGTTCAAGTAAAAAATATTAAAATATATAAACATAAACAGAAATATGTCTGCACCCTTTATGAGGCTAGGAGGAGGGCTGCAGCATAGATTACTGCTTGCAGTTAGTTGGCTTCGAGGTTAGCCCTGTATCGAGGCTACATTAGGCTGTTGTTTTTCACTTGACAGAGTTATGTTGTGAGCCTGCGCAATAAAGCGCTCGCTACAAACTTTAAATATTACGGTGAATATTTCTTGTATTTTTTGGTGTTATTTGGTTGTGGTTTTGTTAATAGTAAATTATAAAGTCATATCATTAGAAATCATGAATAGATATTTTGGTGGAAGTATAGGGAAGTATGGGAAAGTACGGGGAAGTATGGGGAAGTACGGGGAAGATACGGGGAAGATCAAGGGAAGTTCAGGGGAAGTACAGGGAAGTACGGGAAAGTATGGGGAAGTACGGGGAAGTATGGCGAAGTACGGGGAAGTATGGGGAAGTACAGGGAAGTACGGAGAAGTATGAGGGAAGTATCTGGTTGGGGAAGTTTGGTGTACAAAAATTCCCTCTATGATTTACCCCTCGTAATATACCAGTACCAATGAAGTCGTTTTTCCGAGGAAGTTAAACAGATTTAGTAGTTCTTGAAAGTATTGCCACATGGTAGCATTACCCACAGGCATTTTCCCCCAATTTCCCTAAATCTAGAATTAAATAACAATTGCAGTGATTTAAATCAATGATTTAAAAAAAAGTGATTTAAATCAATGCAACGCTGCTCAAATTAGTTAGATATTGACGTTCACAAAATAAGTACATTAAAAAACTGCTGGACTGCATTGGGAGATATATTTAACAAGTATTTATTTTTTATACTTTGGGTTAACAATTGCTCTATTGTTATATCGAAAACGGTTTGATAATATCGGATATTGTTAAACAGTTTTAGCTATTTTTTTTTTGCAAAATTGGTACTGCGTCCAACAAATGACAAATTGTTAACCTCAAATATGTTAATATGTATTTTAATACAATTTTAAATTATTATTAATATGAAAACCAAATAAATAAAGTTAATTTAAAAGGATATTAAAATTTCTTAAGTATTAACGTATCGATATTATTTTGTTTATAATATTATAAATAAATTATGACATTTATAAGTGTCCAATTTCATTCAACAGGGTTACCATATTTACCATAAATCCATAAATTTTAAAGAATAAAAAATAGTATATTTTATCCCTATTATACGACATATTGTCCCATATGTACCGTCTTATAATGCTCGCATAATAATATACTATTACATTATTTATGTTACATTTAATTATTGTTATTATTTATTAACAGTTACTATGATAGGTATTTTATCTATGAAAAAATATAGATAAGATTACATTTATTTAATAATATCTATAAAAATATAACATTTTATATTTATTTTTGTTACATTTGTTAATATTTAAGTACAATTATTATCAAAATCCAATATTTGTATATATTTTATAAAAAATTATTTCTGTACTCATTCTATTTTAGTCATACTCACGATCCAAATAGACTACGTGTATACCTGGGTAATGCTTAAGTTATAATTATAAGTATAATTAATTTCTTTATCATCTCTCACCATTCGTAGGGCTGAAATTGGGGAATTTTGTTCTTCCCTGTACTCTAGGCTCCAATCAAATTCTGTAGATTCTAAATCCAAAGTAAATGGTATCACTTTATTGAAGTTTGTTACTGTATTAAAAAGTCGTAGTTCACACATATAATTTAAAGTTTTATTCTTTGGGAAACTCGAAATTATTTTGAAATTTAAAACTGATTCTTTATTGGCTGTAGTAAAATTGTATGTAGTAATAAAAGTTTCATCGTAAGCTAGTAACAAATTATTATAAATTTTGTTTATTCGCATACCAATTCCACCAGTTTTTCCTTGAGACATTTCTATACGACTCATACCACAATGATTAGAAATAATGTGATCCATAAGACATGTATTTTTTAATGTTTTGTTACAATTATTTACAAAACTGCATCGTGCTTGTTGTAATTTACAAAACCATACTTCATGTTTTGCGACGTTAATGGCTTCATCTTTGTAAGAACAGCCCTTGTTTTCATATCTACAAATTGTTGTTTGTTTTCTGTTACAATATTGACAATAATATCCATTTTCTACTAAAAATATTTTTGATTTAATTCTGTTTTTAGAACATTGTAAGCAATTTTCATTTTTCATAGAAATTTTAATTAAACAGTTTATTCTTTGTACGTCTTTAGCAATTTTCAACAATGAATTAATATCTATTTCTATTACATTCTTGCTGTTGAGTAATACAGTTTCATTACTTTGAACATCATATCTCATTGTGATTTTATTGTTACTATCCCCTGTTTTCAGTTTAAACGTGAAGAGAGAAGCAAATGACGGATTGCCTACAAAACGTACACATAACCACAGTTTAGCAGCTGAAACATTGCACTGCACTTGAACTAAAAACAAGAAATTCAAAACTTCTACCAACACGCATTTTTCGTTACTTCTTGATATGTTTGGTTGGAAAGAATACGGATGTTGCATTATTAGGTTACCATGCTTGTCTTTAAAATGTTGTTTATGTTCTGCTGTTTTGCCTTCCCATGTACAGTCTTCGTAAGCTCCGAGAGGACATGCGTGAAGTTGGTGCTCGCAAGCTTTCTCGTGATTGGGAACGTCGCCAAATAGAAGCTTTTCGTTACATCCATTTGTTTCGTAACGACAAGGGAAGTACATGAGCGAAGCCAGGTGTTCATACACTTCGTTTCTTCTTCCAAGTTCATCAGGGTCCTTTACAACGGAACAATAACGACATATGTTGTCTTCGTTTATGGATATGAACACCGGTGAAGTCGACAGATATCCGTTGCATATAGAACACTTTAATTTCGCGAGTATTTCACTTGGTATATCTACCATTTTGACAACATATGTAAACTTGAATGCACTGTAAAATTACAAATGACTGCTTTTTTTGATAGTTCTTATCTCTCATATATTTAGGTACACTCTGGAGAAAATCTTTTAAATTTTATTACACAATATGGTCGTCAGAATATCAGAAAAACATAACTAATTTTTATCGTTACAAATTAAAATCTTCTTTGAATGATTTCACTTTATTAAGATTAAGAACTATTGTTTCATATATTACATTATTCTATAAATAATACATATTGTTGGATTAGATAATTTTTATCTTTATTTGTATCAGTATTATCTAATATTTAAGAAGCAAATAAGATAGCAGCTAGGATTATAACAATTTTTCGCCTTAATTTAATTACAATTACTACAATTAATTAAAGAAATATTGTATTGAAACTTAACGAATATTATAATATACATTTTTTTCAGTCTAATATTTAGGTATATACAAATTGTTAATATTTTTTTTACAGGAATATTACAATGCATAAAAATCAGATTTTTTTATTAATTTTTTTTCTAGTTCTAGTCTAATAATTTCAAAACTTGTGTAAAGAAACTTCTGGCTAGGGCGACGAAATTTTTGAGATACCTTCGATGTTGTTAAAACCGGATATTACTACAAAAGGTGGATTTGGAGTTCACGTAATGTAACTTAACCTAACTTATCCGTAACTTAATAAAAAAAAAATTATATTTCACAGTTGTCGAAACGTCAAACGTAATATAAGTTTATTTTGACTTTATAATTACTACTTTTAAATGTATTTCTTATGAGTGTAAAATTATTTTTGAAATCTTTTACAGGCTTGCTTATACAGGGTGAATACTGAAAACCTTGACATAGGGAAATAACATGGGAAAACAGTTTTTTGCTGTTTCCATCTGTCCCGCTAAATAAAATCGGGTGTATATGGTATCGTTAGTTAGATTACTTAATTTTGCATTTAATAAAACCAAATGTTGTGTAATATGGCCTTTTCTAACTGAAATATTTGATAAAATAAATTGTATTTTGAAGGTTATCCTTCATATTTTCGAATAAGAAACGTCAAAAACAAAATGCTCCATAGCCGAGTGGATACGAGGGCTGTTTCATAACATAAATAATCTACAAGACCTGGTTCGAGACCACCTCGGCCCCATTTTTTTTAAAATTAAATTATGCTTAAAATATCTTTATTATATCAGACTATTTTAATAAAATAGCAATATTCATATTTTTATAAATAAAATAATCCAAATATTTAATAAAATTATTATTTGCTGTCTGTCAAACTTAACAATTAATTCGAATTTAGTTTTAGTGTATAATTTTGTATTTCATGTTTCGAAACATGATATTTTAAGTATAATTTAATTGAAAAAAAAAATGGGGCCGAGGTGGTCTCGAACCAGGTCTAGTAGATTATTTATATTATGAAACAGCCCTCGTATCCACTCGGCTATGGAGCATTTTGTTTTTGACGTTTCTTATTCGAAAATATGAAGGATAACCTTGAAAATACAATTTATTTTATCAAATATTTCAGTTAGAAAAGGCCATATTACACAACATTTGGTTTTATTAGATGCAAAATTAAGTAATCTAACTAACGATACCATATACACCCGATTTTATTTAGCGGGACAGATGGAAACAGCAAAAAACTGTTTTCCCATGTTATTTCCCTATGTCAAGGTTTTCAGTATTCACCCTGTATAGTATCTCATGTTTTTCACTATTTCTGTTAATTTGCCTTCATCTATATTTTTCTATTTTATAGCAGCAAAAAATAGGATAAACTTGACATATGATCAAACAATTAATATATTAATTGATCAGTTTAATTATGACAGATGACATATACCTCCGACCTGTAACGTAACGTAGGTTAAAATATAAAATTTGGTTACATCAAAAGTTACATAACGTTACGGGCCCTTAAGTTACGATAACTATGAAATGCTATACGACGTTTCATATATTGAATATTTCGTTAAGTTCGCTTAAGTTACGTTACGTGAACTCTGAATTCGCCTTAACACATTTCAAAGTAAATTTAACAAAAAATCACACATAAGAAAAGAATCTGCGTTATAAATTCAAGATAATATAATATATCTATAACGAAATCAGAATATTTCCCGAAATGTAAATCATATTTTACGATCAACAATCACAATTCTAATTGAATTTAATTAATAAATTGTTCATAAAAGTAATTACTAAATAAGAAGAGACTGAATATCGAAAACCAGGAAAAAATCAAAAAGCAGTCACTGTAATAATCTTAATGTCGGCCTGGTGTATACGATGAATTGTTCAGATTTAAGAAAACATCTATTATTCGATACGTACAATAAAAGCACTTTACAAAATATCTTTGAAAACGCAGACAATTCTTCCTAGCATGGGCGCCCGCAGGGGGGGTCGAAAGGGTCGATGGACCCCCCTTTCATTTATGAATTGTATATCTATTTTTAATAAACATACAATTATATTTTTTCAGTCTAATGTATCTCTTCTTTTATAATAATTATTTATAACAATATTTCTTTCAAATTTATTTTTTATATGTATTAATATATGTAAATATATTGATATTTATATCGATAGAAAGTGTTATCGTTGAAGTTGAAATTGGATTGTTCGTCTTCAATTCAAAGTTGGCACGACAAGATCATGACATGTGAAGTCAGTGAATCTGTGAATACTAGTCGAATTCATAACCTTCAAATTTTTATGTGCTTGTGCTTTGATACTGTTTCTTTGGAAATAATGTGGCAGCTAATGACACTGAAGAATATTTTCGTCGAATTATATTCATACCGCATCTTGATTCGATAATACAATCATTAAAATCTAGATTTAATATTAAAAATACACCGTTATTATTTATTCTTTGTTTTACCTTCATCATGACCGTATCATAGAAATGAATAATGAAAATTTTAAACAAATGATTTTAAAATTCTTGATGTATATAACCTACAATTTTGTTGCCGAAAGTCAAATTTGGTACAAAATGTGGCACAATAAGCAGAAACAAAAAATTTTCAAGAAGTGAAAAATTGTGAATTTATTGATTTGTTAAATATTACATATTTAGAAAAAACTTAGAAGAGTAAAAGCGCTCTATAATGGCGGAAGATTGATTAAACGGTTTGGGTCTATTAAGCATCCATAGAAAAGAAATAACAGACAATCAATATATGTATATTGATTTTGGTACAAAAGGTTATTGATAAATTTGGACAAGATTCAAGAAGAATGCAATTTTGATTTAAATAATTAATCATTATTACATATTGTATACCGGGTGTACCGGCTCGACCGACACATGAGAGATTTACATAGGAAATCAGTTAATTATGAATAGTATCTCCCCAGTGCAAAATATTAACTTGAAATTTTGTATGCTTATTGGGGAATATTATTTCTAAGGATTACAGTTATTTGAAATATGTAATTTCGTCTGCAAGACGAGATTTATTAAATTATAAAATCTAACATTTTCGTTCAAAATCAGTAAGCCATGGAAGGAATGAAAATATCTATGTGGCAGTTCTGACAGTTAATGACATGCCATTGTAGGTATTTATATTTTTGTAATTTTGGTATATTATTTTACAAAAAGAAACTAAATTCAAATTAAAAAATATTAAAATACAGGGAATAAGAATTAAAATCAGTGATACTTCACTAAATTGTCAGATAAATATTTTCTTTTATTTCCATGGCTGTCTGACTTTGAACGAAAATATTAGATTTTAAATTTAATAAATCTCGCCCTGCAGACGAAATTGCATATTTCAAATAAGTGTGATCCATAGAATTAATATTCTCCGATAAGTATACAAAATTTCAAGTTAATATCTTGCACTGGGGAGATACTATTCATAATTAACTGATTTCCCATGTAAAACTCCCATGTGTCGGTCGAGCTGGGACACCCGGTATATGTATAAAAAAGTTTATCTTTTTCAAAAATTCCTAGAAGGAATAGTAAGAAGAAAGTAATATAGTGTCGTGAGAAGATTGGCAATGATTCCATCTCTCACTTTCCAGTGAGTAGATTGAGCGGAAGGAAATTAGGTAAATCAGTATTCTGCACGGCAGACAATCCTCGTCTAATTCGCGGTTAGTCCATCTTGCTGCTACGCGGCACGTTCCCACTTAATTAACGCTAATTCGCGCCATCGCCTGTCAACGGCGCCCTGCTGCTTCAACACGTGCTGCTGAGGCAGCCAGACAAGGCTCTGGGAGATGTAAGATGGTGTAGTTGGTGTAAGCAGAGTAGAGTAGAAAAAGATGCAATACGGACAGTTCCTAAATATGGTGCCACTCATTCAAAATTAAAATTGTTGTTTTTAAGTGTTTTCGCAGGAACTGATTTTTTTTGTAAGGAATCTGTTGGGTCAAATTTTAAGTTAAATAAACAAGAAACTGGGTATGAGAACTACATTTTTACATAAATAGAATAGAAGAATAAGAACAAATATAAGAAATAAACTGAAAGCAAATTCATCAATATTATTTTCCAAATTTAATGATTGGGTTACTTTATTTTCATTGTCTATTGAAAGTAAACTTAGTCTTGAGTCATTGAATATCTTAACTAAAAACATTTTGAACACAAATTTTGGATACGGCCCAAACAGAAGAAAGTACCTTCTTACAGGAACCTACATCACAAGTCCCATAAAATTTTATAAAGGACCATGAGTGTCGACTACATGAAGGCATCGGGGCTCATGCCTCCAAGGAAAATTTTCCTAGGGGCATTGCTCCCAAGGAAAAATTTTCTTAAGCGTAGCATATTTTTACATCAGTACTTTTACATCACTAATAAAGCCCTGAATTGCTATTATTTTAAAGATCTATTTTTAAGTAACTGATTACTACTATAAAATGGGTGTAAATACACCCATAAAAATAATACCAGTAAATTCATCGCATCAATGTACGTATATGTACAAAATTTCATTTTAAAATTCCCATTAGTACAGCCACAATTACAGACTAAATGTCAGCCAATAGGAATCTACATGACCGGTAATAATGCGTGTTTGAGGATATACCGGGGATCCTAAGACGCTAGCACTCAGTCCAGCTCTACGGGGCAACGGGATAATAGTGGGTCTTTGGGTCTCCGTTCCGCCTAGTGCTCTGGCTGTGGCTAGACCGTTTTCCAGGGCATGTTATACCCTCAAGGTGGTCTAGTTCATCAGGCCGGGAATTGGAGTACGCTTCAGCGTGTGCTCGAATTCTTGGCTTGCTGAAATCAGAGCACATTCTGGAGCAATGAATCTCTAGATTGTTCTCTAGGTTCAATGGGCTAAAAAAATTAGAGCAGGTGTTCAAAATGCTCTGATTCTTGCCCTTCTGAAACCAGAGTACATTCTAAACAGTTTTGGATGCACTGAATTGTGCTCTGGTGTTAGTGCGTCAGGAACTAGAGCACTCAGAAGTGTTTGCTATAATTCTAGGTTTGCGGGAGCAGATTTGGCTGCTCTGGATTGTGCTCTCTTTTCTTAGAGCACTCTAAATTGCTTGCTCTAGTATTTATTTTTTTTGTATGTTTTGATGTTGGTAATTACAAGAAATTTTGCCCCAATCGCCTTATTTTATAACAAGTTTCAAATATCTTTTATAAGAACTATATCTCCTTGTGTAACATATTTTCTTTTCTGTCCGAAAATGCCCTGAAAGGGGTCAAACATTATTATGATTACTACATTGTAATTTTACCAAGCACTAAAATAAAAATTTTGTGAGTCGTATATCAAAAAGCATAAAAATCTCTTATGAGTTTTTTATTACAACAAAGTAAAAATCGCTATAAAACCTAAGCAAAAACTTTTTATTTTTAACTACACCATTTCCTTGCAGAAGGATTACTGTACTTATATTTCTTTGCGTTGTCGATAGTAGCTGAAAAAGGTCTTTACAACCCGTTGGAGTTTACGTAATCGTTTGAGAGATTCCAAGAGATGTTAGTGGACTTCCGGTCGTCCTGGTCAATAGTTGCTGACAGACACGATGCAGCTTTTGTTTTTACCTAGACAAATGTTTCTACTGGAGATACATACTCTTTTTCCAAGTGATTTATCTATTCTAAGAAAAATATAGTTCAGATATAAATTGATATTTAAACATTACAGTCAGGGCCGGCCATATATCTATTAGGTATATGGGGCCGGCCTTAGCTATAGGCGAACCAGGTGACTTAATTTTTTAATTCTTAAAATTAAGCAACAACAATATTTTAGTAATGTAAGCCTTGGTTAAATCATTTACATGTTCATGTTGTAATAGATATTAATAATACAAATTTCATAATAAAACGCGTGTGATGTTAAATCAGGTGGCGATGACCCGTGTGTTTTAACCAGGTTTCAGTATGAGGCTATATCAAATGTACAATTAATTTTTGATATAATGAATACATTGAAATATTCGTTCAGTTGTGTCAAATTGTTTAAAACGGATATATTTTACCTCAGTTTTCAAGATCAAATATAAACTTTTATTGAATTTCTATTGTTATTTATCTTACAAAGTAAATAATTCATAATAACACTCATGGCCGGTTGCCTAATTTTTAACATTTATCTCAACCATTCACTGGACTTCAAATCAAATCATTTTTAAATGTAAAAACGTATGTTTAATTACTACATTATAAAATAAAAAAGATTAACTTAAACGTTTCTGTACAATGTAATACGAATATATAAAAAACAATTATGTAAAAAAATTGATTACAATCATACTTCAATGAATGTTTGTTTTGCGCATGCATGTAATCAAAGTATTTTACTTCTATACTGTCAAATATCACTACAAATCTTCCTCTGTATCATTTAGAAATGCTGATAATCATGTACAAATATTGCTAAATCTAGTAAATTAATGGAGTTATGTTTGTAATTAAAAAAAATACTTAATCCTTTTATGAATTGTGATTGAAGTTAGTTAGACATTTCAGAATGTTAACAACGGGTATAACTTTGGGACTACCTAATCAGGGTTACGGGCTAATCCCTTTTATGAATCTGGGTGTAAGTGTTAAACAGAAATAAATAATTTATAATTTCTTTATTTAAAATTATTCCTGTGATTACTCATAAGATAAATGCTTTAATACATTACTGTCAATCAATTTACACCGTAACTAAAGTAATTATATACTCTATGTTGACTGATAATGTAAACTTCTGATATTAGAAAATAAGGAAACTAATATTTTAGGAGCAGGCTTGCACAAAAAAAAAACGTTGTTACTGTATGTAGATTCTATTTTACTGTTTTACATCTTATATTTTGGAAAAGTACATCCAGTTTTTGGGGGTCCTAAGCTGTATGTAGCTTGTTTAGCTTACAGGTAAATCCAACACCAAAGTGTAATAATTATGATCGTTTATGATGCATGAGATTGTTCCCAAAGTGTAATTACGATTGAGAGAGACAGAGTCATGCATTTGATTAATTAGTGCGATTGTTGCAGGCTTACTGATGGTGGTGGCTTATTCTCTCATGGGCCGACGCTTGTGCTCCGTGCGGCCTCCCTTCGACACTCACGAGGGCAGTGCCAGCACTCAACAGGTAAGATGGGAAGAAAGTTTTCAGTTTTCTCTTACAGCATATGACTGTCAGGAGATCACAAGTTCCAACAGTGGAGGCTCGTGGCTTTAAATAATAGGGGTGCTGCAACTTACAAAATTTTCAAACACATTGTAAATGACTGTTTCGATAAAATAGCTAAATTGTCGTAAAAATAAAAATAATAAATAAGAAAGTACATATATTGTTTTGTTTTGTTATATCTTGAGGTTGTATTTCTGAGGACAAAATTTGTGAATAAACACAAGTATTATAAGCACGCTGCTACACTACTGATTTAGCGAAGGAACTGCTTGTTTTACAGTGCCGAATTATGCTTCTCACTGCAAGTGTAAATGCTTGTGCGCGCATCGATTTAAGCTCTCTTACTATTATGATACTGCTATAAACACAGTGCTGCTAGTTGTATTTTTGCTATAAATACATAGTAGTATTTTCATTTTAAAATTCCAATTAGTTCAGTCACAATTACATATTGAAAATTAGCCAACAAGAATCTATATAACCAGAAACATTGCGCGTCTCAGGAGATCCTCAGACGCTAACACTCGGTACCATTCTGCGGGGCGCAGGTGGTCTAGTTCAGCCGAAACCAGAACACATTCTGGAGCAGATTTAGTTGCTCTGGATTATGTTGTGGTTTTAATACGTCAAGAATTAAAGTACTCAGAAGTGTTGCCCTAATTCTAGGTCGGCTGAAGTCAGAGCACATTTTGGAGCAGATTTAGCTGCTCTGGATTGTACTCTGTTTTCAGTGAGTCAGGAATTATAGTAGTCAGACTCAGAAGTGTTTGCTCTAATTCTAGGCCTGCTGAAATCACAGCATATTCTAGAGCAGATTTAGCTGCTTTGGATTGTGCTCTAGTTTTAATGGGTCAGGAATTAGAGCACTCAGAAGTGTCTGCCAAGTATCCAATTCTAGGTCTGCTGAAACTACAGCACATTCTGGAGCAGATTTAACTGCCATGAATTGTGCACTGGTTTTGGTAAATCAGGAATTAGAGTATTTTGAATTCTTGGTCTGGTAAAATCAGAGCCTACACTGGAGCAGATTTAGCAGCTCTGGATTGTGCTCTGGTTTCAATGGTTTACGAATTAAAGCATTCTAAAGCGTTTGCAATGAAGCTCTGTATTGGACACTGGTTTCAGTGTACCAAAAACTAGAGTAAGTATTCAGAATGCTCTGATTCTTGGTCTATTTAAATCAGAGCGCATTCTAGAGAATTCATGCTCTGGATTTTGCCGTGGTTTTAATAACATAATAATTAGATAATGTACTTCAGTATATTCTGATTCTTGACCTAATGAACTTAATAGTATATTAAAACATAAGTTGTAGAAGGTAACCTTTTCAAACACGAGTTTGAATTTCGGGAACGAGCGCGAAGCAGCGAGTGCCCGAACGAACGAGTGCTTGAATTGCCTTCTATAACGAATGTTTTATACTATTTTCTCTGTTTCGGCTTTTATTTACATTATTTTTTATAATAATATTTGACAGTTTCCATTAAGGGATTTTTTTTGATAGAATAGTTAGGTTGGTGACAGTGATTTCTGTTTCTTTTATACATAGTACCACAAGCAATTTGTTTCATGGCCTCCCAAATAATTTAGAATTACTTTGTCAGTTGCCTAGATATTTTGTGTATTTAATGCAGTCGTGCCAATCTCAAATAACAAAATATAACCAAAAATCGTTTAAGAATGAAGCTCCTTCTAATATCAATAAGCGTGCTGGAATATGATATTCCAATTCCGAAACAGAGAAACCAAATTCTAAAACTATGAATTGTATTAATTTACTCAGGAATGCAATAGTCAAGCAGACATTTCCCTTTGCGCAGTCAGTAAGAAAGCCCTAAATCGTCATTTTTTAAGGATAAGTACAATTCATTTACTGCGCGAATTGACCCTGAAGTAGGAGCTTAATGCACTGATATTTGATAATGTAGATTAGATTCATTCGTTCCTTTCTAGTATTTATTTTTTCTTGCAATTTTATATTATGATTTTGGTGATTGTAAGAAATTTTGCCTCCAAAGAAATGATGAATAAGCGGCACCTATGACTTAGAATCAGTACATTCAGATTTTAAATTGATCTAGTCAAATGGATGAGAAATAAGTGATCCGGTGATCTGGATTCAAAAGTGACAAATGGAATACGCTTGTAGACTGTTTCTTAAAATCAAATTCCTTAAATCTTCAGGGGGTAAATTGATCTAATCAAATGGAATGAGAAATGAGATCCGGTGATCTGGATTCAAAAGTGCCAAACGAAATATACTAATATAGACTAATTTATAAACCATAATTCCTAAACCCCTTTGTTCAGGGTTTCAGACTAGTCCGAGAACGCAAACGCGTAGCATGGATCCTCCTCCTGCTAGCCCTCCTCTTCGCGGCGTGCTGGCTCCCGCACAGCATCGTGAACCTGCTGCTGGACACGAGCGACAACAGCTACGCGCGGAAGCTCATGCCGTACTGCATCCTGCTGGGCCACGCCAACTCCGCCATCAACCCCATCATCTACTGCTTCATGACTAGAAACTTCCGGCGCAGCGTCAAGGAGCTGGTGTTCCGCACGAGGAATAACTTCACTGCGAGGCGGACTTGTCGGGGACAGGTCAGTCTCTAACGCAATGGTTCTTAGGAGATAAGTAGTGTAGTAATGGTGGAATGTGGTGTTAACGTGAGAGAGATTGTGACGAAAGGGAGTTTGTCTTGTTTGTGTCTTTGTCGTTCAGGGACATAGGCGTGCACAAAGTTTAGGTAATGGTGCCTAGGTATAGAAGGGAAAATGAAATTCATACTAGTTTCATTACTTAGGTTCAGAAAAGAAAATGAAATTCTTATTATTTTTTTCATAGATACTATAACTACCTACATATTTTTTTCTTCATAAATACAACTTTAAAAAATGAATGGGTTATGTAAAAAACTAATAATGTTTTTGTTCTACTTAAAATATATCTTTTCGTAAATAATTTCGGACGAAAAGCATACATTTTTTTACTATTATATTTTAACAGAGTAAGACAATTTATTACTTTAGTAAAAATATTACGATATAAGGACATAATATAAAAAATACTGGTTCTATACTCTATTTAATAACTAGGAAAATTGAACTGAAATTGGTACTTTTGATTGATTGACGTAACGTCAGTTTTACACTGAAGTATATTTGTCAAATCAGATGTATTAGAGAGAATTTCGTATTTCGTTTCACAGTAATCAAGAATTTATTGAATGTTATATTCATTTATAATATTTCACAACTTTAGTGTGCTTTAAACTTAAATTGTGATCTATCACAATGTAAATATGGCTACTGCATTGACTCCTCGTAGTTTTTAAATAGAGTATAGTATAAAAATCAGATATGGCTAGCATATATTCTTTCGTTATGCTTTTTAAACTTTTTATTTAATTTTAATATTTTATTTAATGACAATATCAAGTTATTATTTAAAAAAAATCATATATTCATACTTAATTAAGATATTTCAGAAAACACTTCAGGTCTTTATAAAAGCACCACTTCCGGTAACACGATTAACACCAAAATCTAGTCAGATTTAATCTAGATAGTCAGCAGGTTATATCCAAAATTTCAACTCTATTATTTACTAGTATTTGAGTAATCGTTATGACAACATCCATCCATTCATATATCCATCAATCCATCCACACACACGTTCTTGTGTTTAAGTAACATGTAATGAGTATAATTATTTTAGTATCATTTTTTTATTCTTTTAACTTCAAAGAAATAAATATCTGCCCTTAAAAAGGACCTTCCTTATATGTAAATGTAAAAGCATAATTAATACAAGTCTCATCTATTAATAAAAACAAAAAAGATATTTGCATACAAATGATTAATGATAAGATGTCAGCATAAAATTTAGTAATTTTGCTAGACATGTGACTAGAATATTTTATCCTTGTGATATATGACCCGTACAAAATAAAATACATGAATATTAATTTTATTCTTAATTAGATTAGACAAGACTAATAGTTATTTGTAATTTCTGAAACACTATTATTATTCAAATATACAGGGTGAATACTAAAAATATCATTGAAATGGGCAACTAATGCGGCAACTTTGCCCCAATTTAACTGACTTCGTATCTCTTACGGTTTTCGAGATCCCAATGGTTAGCCCCTTACAATCACATCTCGTTTTCTAAAGGTCTTATTTATTTCCATATTTTCATAAAAAATATATTTTAAATTACATATGGGCCCATTATGTGAAGCATGTACTTCAGCATCATAAGGATTTTCCATACTTGTTCAGAATCCCGGCTTGCTTGGACATTTCAATTTTATTTTATATTTCTAACTATATCAGATTTACAAAAATGGGCGAGTTTACAGCGAAACAAATTACGAACATTATACAAATTTTTCATGTCATGAAAAGTTTTATTTAAAGGACAATGAAAAACGCGGAGTCACATTATCTTAATGTACTCTCACAATAAACAAGCATTGTGTTTAGTTTTTAGTGGCCGGAAAAGCGAGAGAAACAAAGAAATGTTGTGCAGCAAGTGTAAACTCCCAGTTAGGTTATCAGATATTCGCAGCGGCATCAATTTTCATTTAAATTTACAATTTGCGGTGTAACGGTTGCGAAACGCGTTGGGGTAAATTGAATATTAAGTACTCCGATTTACACAACCGTCCGAACCAGCCACGGAATTTTTTGCACGCTGGGAAAGTCACGTCTTATTCGTTCGTTGTCCCTTTCATTGTTTTTCCGACATTTCCATTTAATATTCGGATCTTCTGGGATTTATATTGATTCATTTTGTCATGATAAAATGAAATGGATTCTAATTCTGTCAGTTATCATTTTGTCTTTTAAAAGATTATTAATCTATGGTATAAATATATCTTTATCGAAATCTACAATAAGGTAGATTCGGACAGACATTCAACAATTGGTAATAAAACGTGAGTAATATATATGAATATATTATTCTGAAATCGTTCAGTAATCTATTACCTCACTCAATGGGAAAGAGTTTCTTATCCTACTTTGATAGCCGTTTCCAAATTTTATTGTAGCGATCCCATCAAGGTCACGTCGTGGGCGACGGTCGCTAGCAGACTTGGTAAGACTCGTTCGCTACCCTTCTATTGTACTGATGCATCGAAAATACGAGAATATTCTAGAACTTAATTGCTCTACTATTTAATTAATCTCTCGAACATTCCAGAGCCTTCTGGAATCTATAAAATTCCCGAACAATAGCGGCGTTGTTCCTATCCTACTTGACCTTAACGCGACTACCTGACCAGACAGGTCAGCCGTGATGACTCATTTGACATTGTAGATATTAAGGATATAAGTTTGATACAGCATTCATAATGAAACTTGTATGACATTAAATCACGAGGCGAAGAGTTTTTCTCCAGAATTGGAGGCGAGAAATAAATTAGTAGCTAATGTGTTACCATAAAAAATTAAGTAAATTTATAGTCTTTAAAAAAGTAAACAGTGTAATTTGTGCGGAACATGAACTTTAGTGAAATTGATAAGCTCGCCTTTGAGTTGTCTCAAACTTTTCAGACGGGCAAAATATGTCTCATTCCGCAGTTTTACAGAACTCACGGTCAAAGGTAGAACAGCAACGCTTATTTTTATAAGGCGATTAAATTAAAATTACAAAAGTATAATATAAAAATAATAAAGAAATAATTGGCACACTATTTTCCACTTTTATAATAATTTATGTTGAAAAGAGTTAATTAGTTTTAAAAAGGTAAAAAAACTTAATTGATATGATAATATATCTATACGAGAAGAAGAATATTACATTTCAAGAATGATGCTTCATAGATAAAGACGTTTGTATAAAAAGAAATTTATAAGAAATATTGAATTTAATTTTATCCACGTTAGTTACTTCTTTTATTCTTTTATGATAATAAAATCCTGAACTAATATTGAAATATTACCATTTTGCAGAAGAATATGAAAATATGCAACAATTAATAAAGTATTAGTGAAAATATTTCATTTAAATATTGTTTCGAGCGCGAGCTACAAGAGATAAAATTTTGTTGCGATGTCCCGTGATGTCATCTGCCTTTAACAATTTCATCAGTTGCCTTATTTTACAAACAATCGCGCGTCCGCATTTCTTAGAACTTACGGAAAGAAAACATGTATGCAAATGTTACTGCATATTCGTGTTTTTATTACGAAAAATATATTTTATTCAAGGCCGTATTCAAAGGGGGGGATTTGGGGGTTCAAACCCCCTCCGAAATGTAAAATAAAATTTAAAAAACCTGTTGTCATTTTGTATTTCTTATTTGACGGTTTTGATGCATATAGCAATTAACTGTGTCATTGTTATTAATTGTTAATATATATATATATATATATATATATATATATATATATATATATATATATATATAAAACCTTCTAACCAGAACCCCCCCGAAATGAAATCCTGGATACGGCGCTGATTTTATTTATGGCTAATAATACTTTTTTCATTCATATACATACAGATTTGTATATACACATTGTTTAGCTATACGTATTTGAAAATAACCAATACCCTGTACAAGTAACAGTTTCTTCATCACTGACATAAGACGTCAGAGTCAAAAATTTCGCTTTAAAAATTAATATCTTACTTGGCTCAACATATTTTTAGTCGCGTTTTCACTACTATGTTTATTTCATTCTGTTCTTTCAGATTTTTTTTAAATGGTTCGGGACCCCATTCATTGCGTAAAAAACGAAAGAATTAAAGGGAAAAGAAAATAATTGAAGTGGAGATACATTTAGTCGAAAGAAAGAGTATGTTTGCAGAATGGAGCTTGAAAGATAATATTTTACTTAGGGATCACTCCAGCACTGGACACAAAGTAAATCACGACGCACCGGATAACGTCTGCCAATATGTCACAGATATTTGCTGACGATATTAAAGATTTTTATTAAGAAAACAAGCGAAGGACAAAAATGATATATCCAAGAATTAAACATTTAAAATAAACAATAAAATCTGTTGACTCGCGTCACCTAAGCAGCGTCGAGAATCTCAACTTTCCACGTCTCCTCCAGATTAGATGCGTCTCAAACATAATTTTGCGTAATAAAAATTAAGGGCTCTGGGCTGAAATATTGATGCGGTGATTCCAAATTTTTTAATAAAATTCAATTATCTTTTACCGTTTTCCAAATATTTCCGTTCAAATTTAGATCCAAATAGAGGTTTTTCAAGTTTCAAGAGTTTTCAAGAGTGGATCATTTAATGGATCGATGTACGAGTACTTTAGAAAAAAAAATCGAGAAAAATATAAGGAATTTTGGATTTTTTTGATTCCGCTATTTCCTGTTTTTGAAATTGACACACTTATGTAATTTTGCTCGTAGAATCGATTGTTGTGCTAACCATGAAAAAAACCTCTTTTTACCGCCCCCCTATCAATATATAGATAAGAGAGGTATTGTTTTTGGTCAGATTTCTCGAATGTGAGTTTTCAACATATGAGCACGAATTAGGGTCCCTAGAATACGATTTTACTATATTTACCGTGATGTCTCTATATCCTGTGTGTGTGTCTGTGTGTATGTGTGAAGTTTTTTCGTCCACGATAACTCCAATACGATACATGTAAAAATTATAATATTTGGTATTTAAGAGTTATATTCAAATATGATGAACTGATATATGCTGTTGTCAAATTTGACGTAAATAATTTTCAAAGGTAAAATAAATAAATATGAAGTTTTTTATTGTAAAATACAAAAAGATAGAAGAGATATACAGGGAATATATTTTAATGACACCAATAATAACTGTTTTCTTCGGTTTCCGGTACAGTATTAGAAATTTAATTCAAGGAAATTTCAGGTATGAATTAAATTGAAAATATTCTGAACAAACTAATTTTAAAACTAAATATTTAATGTACTAAAGAATTTTTTATAGAATATATTACTAGTGTGGTGGGAGATAATGTGTTGGACACATTTTTTAAATTTATATAGGTACTCTATTAAAGACTGAGCCTCTGTAATATAAAATATCTAGCACCGCCACTAAAATTTACGTTTAAAAAATACGTAAAATACGTATCTGGTTCTGTTATAATAAGCGAGATAAAAGTGTGTCTCCACTTTTTCAAACACCCTGTGTACATTGAAATATGTGGGAAGGATTATGACCATAATGTGAAGTTTGTTGTCGTAATACAAGATTAGTGTTTGTGTAGTTGTACAAATTGAAAGCGTTAATTACAAGCAGACGATAGTGGCATAATCCTAAGTCCGTGTCCGCGTGAATAGTGGGATTTTCACGATACTTGAACTGCTGACTGGCTGTTAAGCCAAAGCCAGTGTGGCTGTAGAGGATGAGAGTGAAACAATGCACCACCAAACACCATTATCACATTGTGTGGCCGACTGAACAGTGCTGTGGTGTCCGTCTCAAGCTTCAGTGAATCACAGCAGCAGCGTCCTGTCAAACCAACCGTCACTTCTTCTAGATCCCTTTGTCAGAGAAAGCTAATGCAGGATAATGTAAGCATAATGCTGATTTTACTGCAATGGTGTTATACCAGCCTATTAATACATTATCAGGGTTGAATTGATTAAAATCACTTGATTTAAATCAGATTAAAATCACATTGATTTTTACCTCTCGCCTATCAATATACCTATACCTACATAAGGGAGGTATTATTTTTGGTCAAATTTTTCCAGTATGAGTTTTCAACATATGAGCACGAATCAGGGTCTCTAGAATACGATTTTACTAATTTTACCGTGGTGTCTGTATGTCCGGTCTGTGTGTGTATGTGCGTCTGTGACGATTTTCCGTCCACGATAACTCCATTACGATACATATAAAAGAATATAATATTTGCTATTTGAGAGTTATATTCAAATATAATGAACTGACTAGATTTTGACTACAGTTGGTTAATCGGAAGTAATACTTTGCTTGAAGCTTTAAACCGTTTTTCTTAAAAAAAATACCTCTAAATACCATTTTTTCGTAAGTTCCGTTAGTATTAAATGTAAAGATATTTTAATTGTCTACCGATCTGTGTAATTACGTTTATATATAACTTCTAGCTAATAAGTAAATATGAAGTAATTTTCCTGTAAAATTTAAAGAGATGGAAGAAATATATAAGGAATCTATTTGCATGCGTGCATGAATCAAGGTAAGTTCGGTTCAGGTTTTAGTAATGCCCAAAATAGCTGTTTTTTGTCATACAAATTTTATGAAGGAAATTTTAGGTATGAAATGAATTAAAATTATTCTGAACTGCAACAACAAACTAATTCTAAAACTACAAATTGAATGTACTGAAAAACTTATATAGAATGTATTACCACAGTGGCGGGAGGTAATGTGTTGGACACATCAGATTTTTTTAAAAGTAATCATTGATTTAAATCCAGATTTACGTAAACAGGAAAAAGCGTGCGTATAATGTTACATGCAATACTTTCAAAAACTAATAAGTCTGTTTCACTTCGTCGATAACACTACTTTATTGATGGCGATGATCACAAAATCAGAGTATTAAAAAAATGTTGAAACATTAATTATAATTGTGGATTTTGGTATATTGTTGTTACATTGGCTTATTCTATTAAGTTATTTACTAAGATACATAAACCATTTTCAAATACCATATAAAATGAAAGCACTTAGCTAAAAGTCTAAAAAATTTCAAGATGGTCAACGCCGCGTCTCTCATCTACGATGACTGCTTGTTGCAGTGTAGTGGTTCCTGTAGTTCGTCTCTTGAAAATGTCAGAGATGTGGTCAGGAGAGCATAATGCTTACCCCGCACCAATTGACTCGATCCATCAGTTTAACGTCTGTTTCTTGAGACAGTCCGTAAGAACCGTCACCGTCGCACACTGTTTTACTGTTCAACTCCATGTTATTATATTTTTAATATTTCATTTAGAAAATATGAATGTTTAAACTTAAAAGACTAACTTGTTAAACATGACACTTGTCACAGGGGTCACTGCCTTTTTTTGCTTCAAGGTAATAAAAATTAATACGCACAGTACAAATATATGACCCTCAAAAGGCATATTTTTGTATTAACCTTCAAAATTTGATACATTTACCCATTTCAATTTGATAAATGGTTAAGTCTGTAGCTTTAAGTAGCTTTCTTAAACTTCTTGAACCTACCTTTTTTAAACAATGTCTACAAATTATAAACCTTGAAACTAAGTACCATGATAAATATTGAGACATGTACGGAACTAGATAAGTTGTTAGAAATATGTCGTGTTTGGTATCAAAACACTCGACAAAAATTGTTTTGCAAAAATAGGAAAAAATTGCCATGAAATGTAAATATTTCACTGATGTCGGAGGCCTAGGTTCATTCGATGATTTATGACGTATAATGATATTTGAAATTCCTATCTTGATTATTGATATCACAAATTCGATAGTTCATATAAAATTTCAAAAAAAATCTATGAATACGTAATAAAAATTCTGTATGATAATGAACACACGTGAATACTATCAGCAAAACAGATAAAGAAAAAATACATATTCACGAATATTTGATTTATTTGAGAGGGATGCAAATTAGCTTGATTTTTGAAATCGCATTTTGAACTGTGAGCGAAATATTGATTTATCCCTGTCTGATTTGTTAGGAAATACTTTAGAAAACAACTCTTATTTTATAAGAACTTGAACCATTGTGATAAACGTTTATATATGCGACATAAAACTAATCTTCTTGTAACATTGTCATTTAACAAAAAATGTGTTAATGAATTGTGCTTTTCACAATTGGACTATCAAATACTGAACGACAAACTATAACAAATTAATATTAAAACATCATTACATTGTTATCATAATAAATACATGATTATTTTAACGTACCTAAATAAACTGTGTTGAGTAAAACAATAATTTAAATATTAATTTATATCAATAACTGTAACAATTATTGGGAAATGTCAAGCACATTACATAATTAATTTAAATTAATTTAAAAATGGAATATTTGTGTTTCATCCAAATATCTATTCATTTCCTCACTTACTGTACATAATAATAGGTAGTTTTTATCCGATAATCAGAACTGATTAGTGATACGGATTTCGGATGAGACGAAGTATTTCTCGAATCTCGCACACTATAAATGTGACAATTTTTTGTGATATATATAAATATATAGGTTCAGAAGTGAAATTAGCTACGGAATGCTAGTGACTTTTGGAGTAAAAGACAGTTTTGGCCGGAATAAGTGACATGTTTATATTAAGAAGTTTATTTATAGAAAATTTTATTTAAAAGTTCTCTCATTTATTTGTTTCGTTTATTTACCTTTCTTATTATACTGTTTAAGTTATGGAAAACCGATAAGAAACAATTTTCATAAAGAACTGCAATATGTTGCATGTTTTATTGGAAGTTCCAAGCACATTTGACGCAAATGTGTTTCATAAACTAGTTCTAAACTTAATTTCGCGCATATTGAGTTTAGATATATCTAAATTCATACGAACATGCAGAAATGCTTTTATAAATAATGCAGACATATCTGGTATTTATTCCATGTAGTTTTATTTTAAATTACCAAACTACGAAATAGGAAAATGTTTCCGTAGGGAAACTCTTAATGAATTTTCAAAAACTTTCACATGTATGTACCTGCATTCCCTATTAGGTTTCAGTTTTCCATAAATGGACTTCTAGGTAAATATTATTAACATACGAGCGAGTCAGAGACGGCTTGTCCTTAAGTTCTGCAGTGATGCAGAACCACCAAATGTTTAAAATAAAGATGCCTTTTATTAATTAATAATATAAGTACATAATTAAAATATATGTAAAAATAAAATAACAAAATTACTTCTTTATTTTACATTATATTGTGGCTTAATAAGCGCAAGTTCGCTGAAACGTGATACTATCAGTCAAATGATCACTGAATGCACAACATTGCCACAGAATAGTTACACACAGAAGAGACTCTCCGTGTCGGTACCTTTCATGTTGATGTTTCTATTAAGATGAAGATACATTTTTTTTCTAATTTGCAGAAATTTTGTTTGGGGGTTAGTAATTAAAAATTTGCAGTACTTCCTCTAACCGCAGAATATTTATTTACAGAAGCAACACTCCGTGTCGGTACCTTTCATGTTCCCCTAACCAGTTGTATGACCTTGAAGCATTGTGTAGACCTTTAAATTTATGCTCTTTCCTTACCTCTCTCTCAGATGTGAGAGAACTTTCCGATTTTAAACAATGGGCCCTTTAAATGTATGAACCTTCCCCATCTCTCTCTAACTTTCGCTTCTCTGTAGCTTCTGTATAAACCTATTCTGTGAAATTGCTGAAGAATTATGGTGTTCTGCTGTTTTATGCGATTCGATAGACGTCGTCTACCATCGGAATAAGTTCGGCGTACAGAATGTTATGCTCGATACGACATGCAAAAACTGCAGCTCACAAGCATGTATCTGGTGCAAGAATACGAGTATTTACAAATTAAAATTTACCTTAAATTAATTTTGCTTAAAGTTTAAATACATGTTTAAAAATGAATATATTTATTCAATTACATAAAAATTAATTTTTCAAGCTTATTAGGAACAATTGGCAGTTAAATTTCCGGTAAAAGTCGCGGTACAATAAAAGACAATTTAAAAAAAATAACATTTTATTGGAGAGTCATAAAAATAGGTAGTGTCTCTGTCTGCTTTAGGAAGTTTACAATTGATAAATTACTTACATTTCATTGAATGTATTACAGGAATTTTGGGCATATTTGTCATCATTTTTTATGCAGCACGAAACATAATAGCTTTTCATTGGTCGTAATATTATTATTATGTTTTAATTATTCTTTTTTATAATTTCTTTTTATTAAGCAATATATTAACCGGTTTAAACCGGTTTCCAACTTTTAAAAACCGGTTTTCGAACTAAAATCGTTATTTTATAACGTTCTCAATATGGGTTAACCATTAACCAGTATAAGAATGGAAAAAAAATAGTATTTGATATAACTGAAATTTATTTTTCGTAACAAAAACAAGGCGGTATATCTCCAATTCACAACTTCGAAGAAATGCGAACGCGCGATTGTCTTTTTAAAATCAGGCAACCAATGAAATTGCGAAAGATGAATGACATGACAGGACATCGCTACAAAATTGAATCTCTGATAGCTCGCAAACGAAATAATATTTATATCAAATATTTTCACTAATACTCATTAATTCTGCAAAATGATTATATTTTGACAATGCGACTCTATTGGGATTCAAACATTGTTACCTTAAATTTAAATCGAGCTCCACACTTTCCAACTTTCTAGTACCGAAATATATACTCCATTACTCCACTTGATAAATCGTCATTATGTAATCTGATAATAATTGCTGGATGGTTCTGTGGAACATATTCGCTAATTCCAACCGTAAGCATTGCTCACCTCTAAGCTATCTTAAAGGAATGATAAATGGTGTAATCAGCACTGTGGCGTGTCGTTTTGCATCATCAATCAATTAACCAAAGAAAATACCCCTTTAGTAAACGTCATGGGACAATATACAATGTAGCGCTTGTCATGCGGTAGGTTATGTGTCAAGTTAATCTGCAAACTTAACAAAGTAAATAAAACGAATTCAATGGGAATTTATATAGCTTAAACCTCAATGGAGTTTGCCAAGAGGACGTATTTTAAAGAAATTTATATTGCAAACTAAATTTTTATTAAATAGGGGTAATGGTGTAATTTTTTTTATAAAATCTTACACATTTACAAGATAAAATCGAAAATTAAAAAGTAGGCGTGCCCCTATGACGTAGTAACCCCATCATACAACGGAGTCTAATTTAACTTATTATCACAACTTCAGCCTTTTTTCTGTCTATTACAAAACTAGTTAATCTTTCACTAAGCCTAAGCAATTGTTCGGATAATATAATATTTTTATTTGAAGATTATTATATGTAAAAGTAAGAAATGATAGAGAAACACAACCATCAACCATAAAATTAAACATATATTGGGCAACAAGTGCAGAAAATCGCCTATTTCCTACGAGATGGAAAAGTTTCGGCACGAGACAAAATCGAGTGCTGGAATCACACAAGGTGCACATGCTCAGTGTTGGCAAATACCGTGAGAAATGATTTCTCACAGTTTAACCCATGATCGTGGGAAATACGCAACTTTGGCGCTTTATACAGTGTGAGAAAAGTTCCACTTTCCATAATGCTGGTAGAAAAACTATATAGTGATGCTTATTCTTGCATGTATTTTTATAATTAAAAACATGTGTTAAGGAACTTTGAAACTAATAGGCAGGAATAATAAACGCAGATTTTGACGTTTGATTTTTATTTTTTCATGGGACTGCTATTTTCAGATAAAATTTTTTCAAACTATGTCAATATAGAGATTTTATTTTTTACCTAACAATGAACTTCAAATATATCATTGGATTTATATTTTTATTTAGATTCCAAATATAAAAATAGGATAAGAAAAGGTACCCACCTTTATTTTGAAAACCATTGGTTGTAATAAAATTTTGATTCGGTCATTTTAATAGTCTTGTAATATAGAAATTGTTTGCTAATTTATCTACTTCGTATCTCTTATAGTTCGCAAGATGGTGGCTATTTAAAATGAACAAACTGTATATAAGAAAATACAAGAATAAAACAAAATTTATAGTTTCTAGAGGTAAATTGGAAATAATTTAAAACAGAAAATAACTTCGTTTCGTAATCCTGTCGGGTGCTCGAGCCCCGGAACACCCACACAATCAACGCCTACGAAACTGCATAATTTACTTTCACAGCAACATTAGTCGTAAATTTCTAACTATATTTATTATTTGTTTAATATTACTTTTTGCTAGTGCATAAATCGACCTTTATTTCTCTCTAATATAAGAAAACTAACGTATGAGGTACAATATCTGTAACATGAACATGAGTATATTAAACTTTATAAGTTTGTTCATAACCTTCACTCTAGTATAAATCTTGATAGATTGTCAGCAATATACCCCTATGGATAATTGAATAACGCCAGGTCGGTATCTGTTGCTGTTGGCATTTCCCCGCAACCCCTGCGTGCAACATGCATAATGCACCGAGCGTGTCCCCAAGCCTGCAGCTGTTCCCAGGTTCCACACACCCACGCTAACTACGATCCTGATCGCATCAGCCTAATATATTGCTGTACATTACATCAGCTTTCGTTTTCCACCCATTGCCTAGATTGCCTTCTCGATTTCGCAATTCTCTCCGGAATTAACTCAAGACAGGAAATTAACTTATGTCATTAAGAAGAAATATGGGCTACGTGCATGGCTGCATTCGACTGTTGTGGTTTTTAGGTGTGGACTCTGAGCAATGTGAGGTGTGATTAAATGTGTCAGTTGCATTATAGATCCAAGAATAGTCCAGACTGCAGCTTAAAATATTAACAACTGTCTATTCTTATCATTGGGTTTAGAATTTTAAACTAATATAATTTTTATGTGTTGCAATGTTTATTTATTTAAGTAAAGTGCAAAAACAATTGAAACACAAATATTTAGGGTCGGTTTTTCCACCTCTGGTTAAAGTGCCGGTTACTTTAACCATCGGTTAATAGAAAAATATCGCATCGAAATAGTAAACAAAATATATTTTTGACAACTTACATCAACTTTTCAATTCGATATTTTCTTATTAATCGACGGTTAAGGTACCGGCACTTTAACCAGAGATGGAAAAACCGGCTCTTATACAACAAAGTTTAATGAATGAATAATAAATTATAAAAATATAATAAAAATAAGGAACACTATGAATAAACAAATATAAACACTAATTCAAGAGATGTAATTATTTTTAAAGACCCAAACACCAAGAATACTTATTCGAACACGCAACATCTCTCACTATTTATTTACACGATATTTATATCACCAGCACTAATAAATTAGAAGAAGAGACGAAAGAAATAATTAATACTTTTATGAAAATTGGATACCCATTGTCAACAATTAAGCCATGCACAAAACCAAGAAGTCCTACAGGCAATGCTGACGATAGAAACGAGATGTATGCTTCGCTTCCATATGTTAAAAACGACGCAGAAAAGATAAGTAGAATCCTGAGCAAGAAGAACATGAAAATATCGTCTTCTCCGTATGTAAAAATAAGACATATGTTGAGATAAGTTAAAGACGTCATCCCTCTTCAGTCTTCAGGGATTTATCAGATTCTATGCGTCTCTGAGAAAGTGTACATCGGTCAAACTGGTAGAACTATTTCTACAAGATTAACTGAACATCAACTATCAATTAGATTGAACCAGCGTGAGAAATCGTCAGTCGCAGAGCAGAACTACATATTTTAACACATGATTAATTTGAGAAGACATTGAGATTTTTAAAACTAAGAATATTAAACTCAATCACAACGATGGTTTGCAGTTTAGTAAAGCATGGCATATTAAATGTGTTATAATTCTTTTTTTAGTTACTTATTTCCTTGCTTTGTTGTATTTGCCAATACCCTGAAGAAGGCAACAGTTTATGCTGCCGAAACGTTGGGTTTAATAAATACATAATTACAGAACTAAAAATAAAAAATATGTTCTATTCAATTACTTTGAATTCTGAAAAATATTTTTTTAATATCACCAACTATTTTTATTTCTTTTCATAATATATTTATTTCTACTTTAAATATCGCTGACATGCACTGACCGACATTGCAAGTCAGGAATTTTGAAATGACTACTGTAAAAATCATTTAACGGACGATATGACGTACAAAATTTTATTTTATACTGGGTAGGTTCAATTCTAAATTTCTGTGTTACAGAATATACAGATACCACGGTGAGAAAAGACTGTTCTTTTTCTGTTCCCCATAATGTTTGCAGCAGAGATGGCACTGATACCAATTCGAACTGTCAGTATTTTGTATGATACACTGAATATGGGAGTAAATTTTCTGATAATTGCTCAATGCTGAACTAACGTCAACATTGTCACAGCAAAGTTTTGTCAAATCACTGTTTAGTTATGTTCCACCCACGTTAGGAGATTGAAAATCTCTAGCTTCTTAAACGTAAGAGGATTTGTAACATTCGATCATCATTAAGGACGATATCTAAAAGTAGCTTGTGAAACTAAGGATAAACTGAAGTTTTCTTTTCGAAAACACCGTTATATCATCTTGTTAACGTCTGCGAAAACATATTTTAGTGATTAGTCCACACACGTCATTTTCACACAATCATAATGCTTCATTTGATTCTTCCAATAGATTTTTAGTGAAAAAAAAAAATGATAAAAGTAACGTCGTCAAATAGTTATTTGTATATCGAGGGACTAAAGTATATTTTTTATTACATGTAGGGAATTTATTTTACGAAGCGAATAAACGATGTGTAATAAAAATACTTTATTCCTTAGATAGGTATATATTATATTTTTTTCCGAAATCGTTAAACTATTAATTAAAATTTAAAAACATAAACAAATAGCATTCAGTGTTTGTAAAACGTCAGGTAGCTATTGAGAAGCGGTTGACTGTGATAACAAACGTACTGTGAAAGTACCAAATATTTCTTTATAATTTTCATTTATGTTTACACCTGCTTAGATGTCGTCTAAAAAATAATCAAATTCACCAATAATATTATAGAAAGATATGTTTGTTATTTTAGGTAGTGCTAAAATAAACTGCAAAAATATAATTCTATTAAAATATAGGTTAATTCAGTTTGACAGATGAGTCCGTAAAGTTAAATTTTGACATAAGAGTCTGTAAAGTTTTACTTTAGCTACTACTTTGGCAACTTTGTCGAGTGATAACATGTACTTCAGTAGGTACCGATTACGAAAAAAAAATTATCTTTCGAGTTATGAATTTAATTTGTAAAATTTACTCATAATTCCTGCGAAATGACGACAACTCAGATAAAAAATAATCCTTAAATTCTTAGAATAACATTATAAAGTAGTAAAAAGAAAAAACAATTTATTATTCATTGGTCACTGTAGCGTGGTATACATTCTTTTGAAACGTCTTGCGTTTGACAGCAAATAAAGCATTTGAAATGGCAGGTTATATTTTAAAGTGGAAGTCTTATTTATTTAGAATATCGCGTGTATTGCATGGAAGGTTGTATGGCAGGGCGTATGAATGGATTTCCATGTTTGTCGGTTATTCTTATTCCCGGCACCGAAGAGCTGCGACAGGTCGCGACGCGGTTCATTTGCCAAACATGCGTTCACACTTTCCCACACATTTGTCAAGCTGCATGCAAACTTCAACAAATTTACATATTGTTGCATTTCATTTCATCACTAGTGAAATAGGTCGTGAAAATTTGCATTGCTTTCATAACAGATTGAAATCTTACGAAATTTTGTACAGTATTATATACAGGTATTCATTTATATGGGCCACCATTGCTATTTAGAAAATTACAAGAGCTACAATTTCTATTAAACAGGGTTACTCATCAAAATGCCCGTCTTCGATATCTCCCATGTCATTAGAAATTTATTAACAGAATTTATTCATCTAGGCAATGTACATAACGTAAAATTATTTTCGCATATACATGGTGTTGCATTTATGGCTCGGCGAGAAATGTTTTTTTTTTTTTAATGGAACACTCATTTTGTTATATATTTTCAATTGTATTTTATTCTCCTATACGAACATATGAATTTTGTTTTACTTTTTCCGTTTTTCTCTAAAAAAAAAACTGACTACACGCTTTTCTTTATAAAAGCATACTGAAGTTATTTTAAAAGTAGAAAGTAAATTTTTTTTCTATACAACTGCTATCCTCTATGGTCTGACATAATTGTTTTTAAATGTAATTATACAGGGTATTCAATAAAGCAATTTTAATTTTAATTATAGAAAAAGAAATAAACAGTTCCAAATTTAAAAAAAAATAAATTTCGTATTTTTACAATAAAATCTCAATTTCCCACATCTCCACCAGATTTGCATGTGGGAAATTTTAGAAAATGCATTCCTATTTCTGTAATATTTATTTAAAAAAAATATATTAAAAAGGTATAATTTCTCAAACATTCTTTTGCCCAATAATTATAAAAGGAAATAGTTGAATATTTATGAAATCTAATTTGGAATAATAAATTTAGTGCATTTTGTTTATAATGTTGGTAATAAATACTATCATTTTAAAAGTACTTGGTAGCCATGAAACACAAACATAACACAATGTGTGTATGAATTTGTACAAAAAATAATTCTTGGTTTTGTTTTCGATACAAAAAATATTGAACAAACTTGCGTGAACTTGGTTCCCGGATTTGCTCTATCGCACACTCTGGGAATCAGGCGTTCCCGTACTTGATATGTATGTAAATATCTATTATGATTAGAAAACGCCTTATACTCATTTCAATTTTCAATAAAACTTGAAAGTAGTGAAATCCAATTTCCATTAAACGTTATTTCCAAACTGACATTAGAAATTAATTTATTCAAACAAATTAATTACTTCGATTGTTTTTGCGAACACTACAGCGGAATATATTTCCACTGAATAACCTGAAAAGAGTTGTGAAATTTTTAAATCATATTCTCTTTTCCGTCGTAGATAGAAAAAATAAAATTAGCATGAAAAAGAGAAAGTCTTTATTAGGATCGAATCTTGAATTTTGTGACTGAAAACTTAATTAAAGCACAATGCAATCTCTCCGGCACTCGGGCGACCCAAACCAAATGAAATCTGGGAACAACACCGCCACGGAAAAATAAATGAATATCCAGGTCGTAACGTCAGAAACAACAGGCAGGCACGATTCAGCAGCTGTGATAATAAGCGTGTTAACCTGCTTCTCATTATTATATTGTGTTTGTGTACTGCACTGTTTTCATGATTTCATTTGCTCACTCTATTTTCATCTTTTAATGCCAATTTTGGACCTAACCATAATCCAAATGTTTGTTATAATAATTGTAACTAATTTTAAGCAAAGGTTCACTAAATATTAATTTTATTTAACGGTTTTTACTTCCTTGTACAAAGTAAAGGAAGTTTTGTAATCGCGAAAGATTTTAGTTTTCAGGTTTCATTTCTAATAGTTTCACCGTGACGACTGTAGGTCTGTACGTACGTACGTACAATCAAAAATGATTAGCCGTAGAATGTCGAAATTGTGTATATGGGACTGCTATAACATATAATTGTGTATCTCCCTTTTTTATTGCAATCGGTAGTGCCAAAAGGGCACTTTGTTTATAGTGTTATAGTTTTTATATTTTTTGCATAACTCAAAAACGATTAGCCGCAGAAGGTGGAAATTTTGTATATAGAATTTGCTCGTAGCGTTTTTTTTTTTTAATTTTTCGCATAACTCAAAAACGATTAGCCATAGAATGTTAAAAAGAAGAAGGTTCCAATTTTCAAAAGGGCAGTATACTTTTAAGAGAAACTTAATGAAAATAATAATTTAACTGGCTTTTTATTTTCGTAGAAAACATTTGATTTTTTGAAGAATACGTACGAAATAAATAAAAACAATGTATGTTTCTTTGCAAGTTTTTGAGCGATAAAATAATTCTGTGTAGTGCAATAAGAAAAAGTGATAAACATTTTAATAAAAAGATGATTCATTTCGAAGAGATGTTCGAAGATAGTTAGAAAGAAAGTTAACCTTTTCAGCCTAGTAATGTTTGATTTCATTTCTCATGCACTACTTTTTGCACTTGTACGAAATAGTTATTTATGATACAAGGGTAATAAAAGTAATTTTTTAGGCGCTTATGGAAATTGCCGAATTACATTGAACATTTTTTGTCACATTTTTTCCATGACATGGATACATCTTCATTTACAAAATAAAAATTTGTTCAAACAAGAATAAAAGTTTAAATCCGCTGTGGACACACAAAAACTTTTGCAATATCACTTATCCTCAATAAAATTCGTGACATTGACTGACAAAAATAAATGTGCATGTAAATATATTATATAGTATTTAAAATGGCAATGAAATAATTTGATAATGAATTAGTTTTTTTTAAGATTAAATTTATTTAAACCAATGAAATGTTTTATTGTTTGTCAGCGATTTAATCAATCCTACCATTATTATAGTGAAAATAAAGCTCTGTAGATTATTCCCGGGAATATTTATGTATATTTTGTTTTTCGAAAAGACCGACTCCGTTATTTGTAATAAATTTGAGGCTCAAAAAATAATTTAATAAATATAACTTGAGAATTCGATAAATTAGAAAATAATTCTCCAGATTTTTTCAAATTTCTTGCCATTCCGCAATAAGTAACCCTTAGGCCAAAGCGTTACTATTGCCTGGCAATAAAGTTTAGACGAATCTATCAGTTGGATGTTAAGGGATAATATTTTTATAAAAGTCATAAATTATCTAGTTATTAACACAATACTATAATTGTGTAATTTTTTGAGAAAAAAATAAATTATTTTTTGTCGATTACAGCAGCTGTTGGGAGTACAAGAAAAGTAAAAACCCTACATTATTATTTATTCTTTCCAAATCTGCAATAAAAATAGGGGTTTTCATTTAAGATTTTAAAGTTGACCCTTTTTCGCCCCTCCCACTCAAAACTATGAAGGTTTTGATTTGTTTTCCTCTATTTCAGTTTGTGAATAATCTGTTAAACAGTCGTTTTAATTTTGTAAATAACCTTTTTTGAATAAATATAACTTTCTTGTTTGTACTCTCTAGCTAATATTTACATGGGATGTAGGAGGTATAACAATATTTTCCCGAGGATTTACAATTTAAAATTTCATTATAAATTTATACAAAAAATAATTCATAATATTAAATAAACAACTTACAGATTTCTGAAATTTTATTTGAAGCACAACGTCTGGAAATTTCAAACATATTGGCTATTATAGACTTTAAATGAATACAAGATTGATGACCGATTTCAAATATTTGATTGAATTCATTTATTTTGCCTTTGGTATATTAAGTTCAATACAGGAATAATAGAAATCCAAAGCTAATTGAATGATGAATTCAATCAGCCCTTAATTGTAACACCTGAATAAACATGTCAGTGACCGAACGAAGGTTGTTACACGGGGTTTGAATGTTTTTTTCATTACACAAATGTAAAATGGAGATGGAGATCAGGATATGGTTAACCTTTTACCGATAACTATCTGCAATTAAAGCAAAAGAAACTTTCAGAATAATTAAAGAAATAATAATAATTATAGTTTCACATAAATGTTTACAACTATGCAGATGAGATAACTTGAACTTGAACAACTTTTAGGTTAGATGCACATTTACTTAGTCAATAAAATGTTATTATTATGTTCCTTTTACACCTAGGGCCGATTTATACAGGTGTCCGTTTTTAAAGGCTAACCATTGGGATTTCGAGAACCATAAGAGATACGAAGTCGGATAAATTGAAACAAAGTTGCCGTATTAATTGTCATGTAATGATGTATTTGTTGTTCCGAAAAGATGCATAGGTCGCTAGATATATACAAGAAACTGATTTTGGCTAATTTATTTTTGACATAACTTTATTCTTGTTTTAATTCAAAAAAATTCTAGTATCGAAAAAAAGGTGCACACCAAAGTCACCTAATCTTTTAATTTTAGAAGTTATCAGCAAAAATTAAAACCTGTAAAATTACCTTTTCATTCATATCAAGTAACCTATGCATTTTTTAGGAGAAACAAAGACATTGTAAAAATGGTTCCTTAATGCGGTAACTTTGGTCTAATTTAACCGACCTTCTATACTTTATCATTCTCGAGATCCTCATGCTTAACAAGTTGTATAGTTTCATTTTTTTCAATATGAAATTATTATTTAACATATATAACACTGCCAATTGTAGGTATGTATATAATGGATCATTGGTGCCGACATTTCAAAATTTCCTTGGGGGCAAAATTCAGCAGACCTAGACTTAGAGTAAGCACTTTTGAGTGCTTTTATTCTTGACCCACTTAAACTAAAGCACAATCCAGAGCAGCCAATACTGGTCCAGGATGTGCTCTAGTTTTAGTAGATCAAGAATTAGAGCAAACATTTCAAAATGTTCTAAGTCCTGACCCACTGAAACCAAACTACAATCCAGAGCACCCAAATCTGCTCCAGAATGTGCTCTGGTTTCAGCGGGCTAAGAATTAGAGCACACGTTGAAGCGTGCTTCAATTTCCAGCCGGCTGAACTAGATCACCTTCAGGGCATCTTATGCCCTGGAAGGCGGTCTAGCCAGACCACCAGGCGGGGCGGAATCCGAATGGCCACAACCGCCCCGGCGCCCCGCAGAGCGGGACTGAGTGCTAGCGTCTCAGGATCCCCGGTATATCCTGAGACGCGCATTGAAAACGGTCATCTAGATTCCTATTGATTGATATTCAATTTGTAATTGTAGCTGTACTAATGGGAATCTTAAAATAAAAAATTATGTACATATATAATTTGATACGATTAATTCACTGGTAATATTTTGAAGGGTGTAACTCACACCTATTTTAAAGTAGTATTCTGTTATTTAAAAATGGAAGGAGGTGCAATAATTTTTCAAAATAATGTCAATTCAGGGCTTTATTACTCATGTAAAAAAATGCTGCGCAAGGTAAAATATACTTCAATAGTAATAATAAGTGCGCAGAAGATGGCAGATGAGAGTATTTCTCATTCAGTGTACGTAATCTAGTTACAGTATGTTGTAGGTATATTCTCTGTAGGGGTTCTATTTTCGACACAAAATTTTCCATTTAAATTGTCGCACACGTCTTTGGCTTTTGACGGGTCCTAGTTAACATTCATATAGCAATTCTAGGATTTCGCGATCTATGAATAATTTAACAGAAATTATTGCTTCAATTACAACAAAATTTATTTATGATATGTTAATTCACATTGACGAAGATGGGAAAATTGAATAATACTTCTTGACGCTGATATCGGAAAAGCAATTTATAAAGAAATGGAAGTTTTTCCGGTGGTGTCTGGCATTTGACAGACAATTTTGTTAATTTTTGCGTGTCTAATTTGCCCGAATATCGCAGGAAATCACACGTCAAGAAAAAGTTACACATCTTGCCATAAAAATAGAAAGGTACTTTATTTTTTCTCAGCGTCAAGAACACCTGCTCATTTATAATTCCAGGTAGTAACGAAAATATTTTCATGTTTATTCTATACGAAAGATGTTTTAAGGTTTCAATCAATCAAATAAATACACCTATATTAAAATAACAATTTACAACTTTTTTTCTAATCCCGTGACAAAAAAACAGAATCGTAGCTTTTAGTATTAAAGGTTTGTGATTGATATTGTAAAAGAAGCGTATAATCTCTGACTGGTATTATATCCTACGAGGAATTGTGAAATGTAAATAAAAATTTTAAAATAAAACATAAAATAAATATCACCTGACAATTCTGACATGTTTCAAATGCTGTATTATAAATTCTTTTTGTTCGAATAAATGTGGAAACAAGAAATTTGTATCGGATCCAGCATTTTAGGTTTCACTTTCCAGGAACTTGAAGCTGGAGTCCTTTTTGTTCTATATCCTATGCATAAAACATAAAACAATGACATAGAGGATGTTTAAAGAGTCACAAATTTTGAGAGCAACAGTAAAGGGCTCGAGGGGCAAATCGTCTATGGTTGATTAAATATTTTTTCTAATTTTAATAATTATAATTAAATATTATTAATCAAATTTTGTATTTAAAACAAGACAACGAGATAAAATTGAGACGAGACAAAACACTGTCTATCTCGTCTTATCTCGGGTCGTGTCTCGTCTCATCTCGGCAAGATTTTGTCTCGGATACTAATGTCTAAATATCTGAAAGTTTAATAAAAATCAGACATTTTATTGAATCATGTATTTTTTTTTATTCTTTCGTAATAATCTGTGTTTCATTTATTTAGATACCCTTTCACAAGAAAATAAATTTCAAAGGCTCTGTATGGCCCTGTATCATAGTCTAAATGTGATTGCAGCATTCGCTCCTCGTAGTTTTTAAATATAGTATAGAAATTATAGTTGTTTTTTTTTTATCTATTTATACAAATTACGGTATGTGTGACGTATATACATAACGAACGCATAGGCGACTTTTAACACTTGTACAATATACTATTTACTCAATACCCTGATATTTTATTTTGTATAACATTATGTTTAACCAAAAAAAAATTGTTTAATTTTAGTTAAAAGTTGAGATAACTGATGCGAGAAGATCGTAGTATGAAATTTTCTTTTTAAGATATAACATATTGGTATAGATAAAGATGAAGGCATGTAACTAAAAAAAGCGATTAACAGTCGTTAAAATACCGGTTATTTATCAAAAACAAGTTTTTAAAAATATAGTTTAAAGCAGTTAAATTATCAGTTTTAAAATAAATCAAAAATAAAAATTATTGATTCATTTTTTTATTTAACAATAATAAAAAATCGTTTATTAAATATAAATAAAAAAATTAAAAGACATTCATTTACTCATTGAAAATATTGATTATTGATTTTTTTTTTAAAATAATTACTTTAAATATATTCAAGAAAATATACTTACTAAAATTTTAAAATATATTTATCTATTTATAGATATTTTGGAATGTGTGACGTATGTATATAGTATATATGTCAGGATGGCCGAGCGGTCTAAGGCGCCAGACTCAAGGTTCCCCCTTGCCTAGTCTCTAGGCCGAGCGTTCTGGTCCTCTCTGAGGGCGTGGGTTCGAATCCCACTTCTGACATTACTTTTACATCACATTCCTACCATGTACCCATTCAAATCTAACTAATTCTTCTTTACAAACTACTGTTTATTACAATTTATCTATAGTTTCAGCAATCTATACTAAACTATACCAGGATTCTAACCTTATAGTCTTGCTGAAATTTTCTTATTTACGACATTGCTGTAGGCAAACTTTTTTTTACTTCCTTGTACGAAGTAAAGGAATTATATTGAAAAAAGCTTTCAAAACTCATAATTATAATTAATCAAAAGACAATATTCATATTTAGTTTTGTTATTTACCTGACGAAGGCAGCACTGAGCTGTCGAAACGTTGTAAATTATTTTTTACAGAACTGAAACCCAAATATTGTCTTTTGATTAAAGGAATTATTTCAATAGCGAAAAATGTCGCAATTATCAAAGTTTATTTACACAAAGTTGAATTTTTATAGTGAAATTGCATTACAGTATTAATTACATATTTACTTAACAACAAAATAGTTCGCTCTTTTCATAAGCTTGGTATTTTCATACATTAATTACCAAAAATCAAGTGTTGGTGCAAACAAATGAAAACCTTGTTGGCGGGCGTGGCTAACCGCGATGTGCTGGTTTAGCGCGCGGCTGCTGCATATTGTCGCCGCAGCCATAACGACATTATCAGGCTAATGACGGAAACTTCGCAAGATGCAGCCCGGACCCGTTTCCGGTCACAGCGCGCCGGAACTAGCGTCCCACGCCCCACAAGTACAACGTGCTAGATACTGGGTATATGCTAAACAACCAAGTAACAAGCAACCCGAAATATGTTTTAATCTTTTTGCTGTTTGCTGTTTTTCATCATTATCTAACTATAAATTCTGCAGGATATTATGTGAACTGAATATAAAAAGGTTTTAAAATGCAAGAGTACAGTGAGATTCCCAGCGTCCAGCAAAATTTCCTTGTGCGCTATATTATACACATTTATTGCTGCACTTTATTTAAACTTGAAAGTGAAATCATTCTACAGCTATAATCATTCTTCAACTTCCATTCATTTATATTTTCGAACTCCCTTTCGAAATGGATCATCTTGTGAAAAATTTATTAAAATGTTTATCACTGTTCCTTATTGCATTACACAAAATTACTTTATCGCTCAAGAAAAAATATATTGTTTTCATTTAGTTCGTACATATTTCTCAAGAAATCAAATGTTTGCTACAAAAATTAAAAGCCAACTAAATTACTATAAATATGTCTATTTATAGCTAAATTATTATTATTTTTATTAAGTTTCTACCAAATGTAAACTGCATAACTTGATGTTATAGTAACTACTAACTACATAAATAAAATTTCAACATTTTACGGCTAATCGTATTTAACTTATGCAAAATATTAAAAAAAAAACACTACGAGCAAAGTGCCCTTTTGGCAATGTCGATTGCGCACAACTAAATTGCTGAAAACATTTTTCGCAATTGCAATAATTTCTTTACTTCGTACAAGGAAGTAAAAAAACTCTGTCTACAGCAGTGTCGTAAATAGGAAAATTTCGGCAAGAATATAAGGTTAGAATCCTAGTATAGTTTGTATATTGATGAAACTATAGATAAATTGTAATAAACAATAGTTTCCAAAGAAGAATAAATTAGATTTGAATGGGTACATGGTAGGAATGTAATGTAAAAGGAATGTCAGAAGTGGGATTCGAACCCACGCCCTCAGAGAGGACCAGAACGCTCAGCCTAGGGACTAGGCAAGGGGGAACCTTGAGTCTGGCGCCTTAGACCGCTCGGCCATCCTGACTAATATACTATATACCTACATACGTCACACATTCCCTAATATCTATAAATAGATAAAAAATATTTTAAAATTTTAGTAAGTATATTTTCTTGAATCTATTTAAAGTAATTATTTTTAGAAAAAATCGATAATCAATATTTTAAATGAATGAATAAATATTTTTTAATATTTTTATTTATATTTAATACACAGATTTTTATTGTTAAATAAAATAAATGAATCAATAAATTTTATTTTACATATTTTATACAGTATTCTAACCCAGTGCCATAGGCAATTTTGCCCCCTGGGCAAACTTTAATCCTGTGCACCACCTCCCCCCATTCCTTCATCACTCTAAATGTTAATAGTAACTTATCAAAAAAAAAAATAATAATAAGTGACCATTGAAAAAATAATATTTATTTAGATATTATAGTTGTTGTTTTTTATCTATTTATTCATATTAGGGAATTGTGTGACGTATGTATATAGTATACATGTCAGGATGGTCGAGCGGTCAGAGGCGCCAGACTCAAGGTTCCCCCTTGCCTAGTCATAGGCCGAGCGTTCTGGTCCTCTCTGAGGGCGTGGGTTCGAATCCCACTTCTGACATTACTTTTACATTACATTCCTACCACGTACCCATTCAAATCTAATTTAGTTTTCTTTAAAAACTATTGTTTATTATAATTTATCTATAGTTTCATTAATCCACATGAACTATATCAGTATTCTATAATCTTACAGTCTTGTTATAATGTAATATCCATACCCCTTACACTGGTACTGATAGTATTAAAAACTAAATAATTCTAATTCCAGGCACTTTAAAAAAAACAGCCAGGTATTACTTTATTATACTATTTTGCATTAAATAAATAAATAATCAAAATGCATGCAAGTTGTGCGATTTTTGTGTCACAGTTTAGTTTTTAATATAATTTATTTTGATATTCCAAAAAGGAATATAACCTCAAGGAAATGAGATACTAGTTTTATAACAATGTTTCTTATGTTTCCATTATAGTGGTTTAGATTGTCAACTGCCCATAACTTCTATAAGGTCAATCAGATCAGAACAACCGCGCAATTAAGCAGAAACCGTAGTTGCTAAAGCCAACCTCTTTTTATTTTGGAAAACTTTACTAGTAAGTACGGAAAAGCAAGTGAGTAAACTTATTTCAAGTTTTGGGGTAATTAACTTCCATAAGACCCTTTGAAACTATGAAGGTAACTTTTTAAATCTCAATTACGGAAACTATCTACGAAAAAATAAAGCAAAAATCATGCATCAATTTTTCTAGCTCACTTCTCTCCAGGTATATCGTGCCAAATCAGAACGTGATTAATATTAATTTTATGCATACAAATTTTATAAAACAAAGCAATGAATTAATTTCTCATATAACATATTTTAGTTTTAAAAAGATCTGTGACAATATGGTCTGTCTTTCACGAGAGAATTATTGTCATCATCCAGTACATACAGTGTGTGTAATGAAATGCGGAACATAGGACTTTAACATGAGATTTCAAAAAATTGCGGATACTCTCTCTCCTGATAGATTTAGAACAAAACTGCAAGAGTACAAAGTTGTTCAGAATTAAATTCTACGTCAGATAAAATCTTAATTTTTGCAACAGCACATCTGCAGTACGAGATATATTAAATATAAAATGTAACATTTTCGTTCAAAATCAGACACCCATGGAAATAAAATAAAAAATCTATGTGTCAATTGTGACAGTTAGTAACCTTACTTTGTGTTCAATAATATTTAAAATTATATTTGTACTGTTTTTTTTAATATTAGCACATTGTTAAAGAAATGAATATAATTTCAACTTAAATAATATTAAATTATAGACAATAAGTATTACAATTAGCGAAAATTCTCTAAACTGGCAGATAGATATTTTCTTTTATTTCTATGGCTATCTGATGTTTAACGAAAGTATAACATTTTATATTTAGTATATCTCGTATTACAGGCCTGATGTTGCAACAATTATGATCTTATCTGACGTAGAATTTAATTCTGAACAACTTTGTACTCTTGCAGTTTTGCTCTAAATCTATCACGAGAGAGAGTATCCGCAATTTTTTGAAATCCCATGTTAAAGTCCTATATTACGCATTTCCTTGCACATACTGTATATCAACCTGATAAAAAAACATTAACCGTTTATTTATTTATTTTAAATATAATTTATTTTAAACTTTTGTCAATACAGAGCGTGTGTAAAATATGAAATGATGCTGTTTCAACATAATTATTCAAAATTATTTAACTTTGACAGACAATGAAATTTATCGCTCATAAAAATAAATAAAATACTATTTAACAAAAATAGTTCCTTTTTAAATATCATCTAACATACTATCTATAACAATGTGTAACAATTACTGAAAATATTGACATATAGTGTGATTATTGATTAGCAATTAATGTCTAAGTACACATTGATTAACACTTGATTAGCACTTGATTCAACAGGTTACACGTTACACCCTTATCATTTGACAGCCATCATCTAAAGACATTCCTGCTATAACAGCTATTTGAGTTTCAATTGCATTTAAATTGAAACAACGTTTGATTTTATATGAACAAACTCTGTTATAAATATAGCTAAACATTGCAATAACGCGAAGTACACACTATTTTTATTTCCTGTTTCTTTTCAAGTGCTTAATACTTTATAAATAAAAAGTGTTTTATTTACATTTTTCTTAAAAATAACTTATGTTTGCATATTTTTCATATTGTGTGTTCAGAGATTTTGATGACAAATACGATTACGTGATAATATAAATAGAATGTTTATTTGCTTGTGAGATCGGTTTTTGATTGGACCATAATGAAACATTTACTAAACAAATTTATTTTGGATTATCATACTAATACCACATACAATAACTGATTATGTTAGCACATAATTATTATCAGTTAGTTAGGTAGAAATCGAAATGTGAGACCTAAACAAACATGCATGAGAATGTCTTCCCTTGCTTATTTCTAATTCTGTGAAGGGAAACAAATACTCAATGCTTGAAATCCGACACAGTCACTGGTCGTTAAAATAAATCACGTGACCGATTAAAATGATTGGATTTTAATTTTTATATTTTATATTTCAATATGTTAATTTTTTTAATTATTTTATTATTAATTGTAAAATAAATAAATAATTGATTTGTAGTTTTTCCTTTCGCCAATACAAATATATTTAAATGTTTACGATTATCTCAATTATTTAAGTTTATTTCTTTTACACATAACACCCCAATAGTACTGTAAAATCAATACGTGTAAAACACTACTTCTGAGGGTTTATCTCTATAATACGCGATTAAATCCTATTGGTTCGTATTCAGTTTTTGTTTTTATCTCGTTTAAGCATTCTTTAGTTAGAGACTGTCTCTGTAATTAATGTGTTAATATTCAGCAATCTTCTCTAAGCTTTTTTTTTATAAAGATAGTCTTTTTCTAAATTACATGAGCAACATATTTCTCTAAGTAACTAACCTAAAAAAATGTTTCAATATTGCTAATCATAAATAAGAAATCTTATTGAAGCGTCTTTAAGTTACTTAATGAAGCTCCTTTAACATTAGAGACGGGAGAAGAATACGGGCCGTTGTCTTTTACTCCAAATTTTTTTGAGTCTGACCCCTTTTGGAAAAAAACTGTGGATCCGCCACTGGTTTACAGTCCGTTGCACAAACTCATCCCGCGATTCGAAATACGGAAACACATTTCTACAACCGACCATTTCCGCCGGCTGATATTAACATTTTAATTTCTTTCCAGAAGATCATATACCACTTGCAACGCTGTTTCAAATGTCGTATATTATTTGCATTTTTTAATTTATATGAAATGTGAATATCTAATTTAATGAAGGACACTATAAAATGTCAAACACTTATATACATTGCATATGAATGTAAAATTTAACAAAAAAATCTTTTGTATTACAATAGGATCTTAACGCTGTTTCATTATATGTCGTATATTATTTGCATTTTTTAATTTATATGATATGTGAATATCTAATTTAATGAAACACACTCTAAAATGACAAGAACTTATATACATATATGAACATAAAATTCAACAAAAAAAAATTTTGTATTATAATAGAATTCTTCAAGAGAACAAATTTTAAAGAAATATGCATTTAATGTTTTTGGGTTAAATTGAGTGTATTTCTAGAGGAATGATTATAATATTTTAAATATTTTTATTAAACATTAAAAATTCTGTGATTTTGTACTTATCTATAAAAGGTGTTCTACAACTTAGGACACAAAATTAAAGGGTAGGTATATATACTGTACGACGTGCTGATCATGAAAAAAAAAGATTTTTTTTTTAATTATACCCAAACCTATTTCATGTCCATTTGTGGTTTTCTATATGTGACTAAATTGCAAACATTATTCGTTTGGAATTATATATCACACAAAAGTAATTCCTATGATTAATGCAACATCATGTGTTCTGTAAATTACGTAGGTATAGAGCAGATTGTTTATTGTTTGAATCCAGTGATAATATATTCAAATTCAAATTTTACTATAGCATTGCGTATTTAAATACGAAAAGAGGCAGTCAAATGAAAACCTTAAAAATGCCCTCAAAAAACAACCGAATCTAATTTTTTTTGCGACCATTTATGTAACTAAGTTTAATAAACGAAATATGAATAATAAATTATAATAAAAATAAGTAATATTTATTTCCACCAATTATTTATTTTCACTACGCGTATTAATATCAGACTGTCTTCCGGTCTTCCTGCTCGGGGTTTATATAATAGGACAATTAGGTTTGAGAATGTTCTCGTACCTTCTAGACCACAGAACAGTAGAAGCGTTACGAGCGGGTCTCCACAGGTTTGCTAGCCGCCATTGCCCGCGACGCTATCTTGGGATCGCTACACTAATATCGCTTATTCAGAACTCCTAAATAAATAAATAAATAAAAATGTCAAGCAAAAGTAGATTTATAATGTGCTGGATGTAGTATGTTCATAACGAAGTACAGTTAAATCTGATTATTTTTTTATTTTAACTGAAATGAAATTCCGTTATTGGCTATTTATAGTATAAAAGAAAAAATATTGTACAAGTTGAAATAAGGAAAGTTAAAATATAGCATCGTTAAACCGAATAGATTGGGAATGAGTTCGGTGAGCTACATGTGTAGGTTTTTCATTTGTTAGTTTGTGGTTCGGTGCACTTGTAATGTTTACTCAAGGCTGATGAACGATCTTTAGTTGAAGTTTTGATTGATTTCATTCTTTGCCTCGCGTTTTTCTGCTACAAATATATTATATTCTTCTTCCAAGAATATATTTTTTCTCCTACATTTATTATGGATGACTTTACTTAAATCAATTTGAAAATATCACTAATCTACTCGTACAAGATTAATGACTTTCAAAGTTGTCTGGAAAACATTCATTCTTACAGGAAAATTTTGTGAACAGTTTAAAATAATATAATAGCTATTTATGTATACTTACGAGCAATCACAACAGTGTTTCTGATCGCAATTAATGAAATTATTATTAAAATATATTACATAGATAATATTTATAAATATGAGTATATATATATAGCCCGTGTAGGACACAGTTTTTCTTGAATTTTATATTTCCTGTGTATTTTATTTATGTGAAATTAGTAATCATTTTTTTAATAATAAGCAACCTCTATGCAAAATTGTATTCATTTATTCCAATAATATTTTGATGTTCAGATTTCAACGACCGCTGCTGTACAATCATAGGCGTAGATAGACTTTAAAATTCAAGGGTGATTAAGTCCTTACCTTACAAAAAAACTAGTTTTATGACTTGGTTTACAAAATAAAAAGTGTTTATATGTTTAATTTATAAAAAAATAAATAAAATATTACTCAAAGTTAAAAAAACCTCATTTTAATGTCATATAACATCATATATCACTGTAAAAGAATAAATTTTTCTAAAATATCTTATGTATGTATTAATTATTTTGAAGGTTTATTTTGAATATTTAATACTGCTAAATTTGTAACGCGATTTTTTGTCATATTCTCGTAATAGCACGTTGTGATCTTTCACATGGTGCTGTCTTTATTAGCGGAATGAGTGTTTTTATAAAGTTTATAAAAATTACCAAAACAAATTTAGATACTTAAATAAAATACACTTATAATATCATCTCCGGAATAGAATAGTTACTATTTTAGCTTTCAAATTATCTTTATTTTCTCCAAATGCGGTATAATTATCCACAAATTTGAAATTAATTAAATAGTAGAAAATATAAATTAGGAAAGAATCTTTAATACAATTCACTATCAATCGGCATTATAAATCAATTTTGGGGTTACAGGAAAAATGATTTCTTTGTGAATCTACACTTATAAATGTAGAGGCATTTTATCGTTCTGTATTGATGCTTCCTATTAAGATTAAGATGAAGATATATTTTTTAATATACAAAAATTTTGTTTAGGGGTTGCTAATTAAAAATTTGCAGTACTCTCCCTAACCGCAGAATATAGTTACATACAAAAGCGACACTCCGTGTCGATACCTTTTATGTTATCCTATTCAGTTGTATTACCCTCAATTATTGTGTAGACCTTTAAATTTGTTGACTTTCCCTAACTCTCCTTAAGATGTGACGAAACTTTCTGATTTTTAACGATGAGCCCTTTAAATTTTTGGTTTTCCCCATCTCTTTCTAATTTTCGTTTCTCTGTCTTACTGTCGCTTCTGTATAAACCTATTCTGTGCCTTAACTATGCTTATGTGTACAATGCAAGGTGAAACAAGAAAATCTGACATATAGTCTTTTTCACGAAAATGTGATCGTACGGCATAATGTTCCCTGATACAACGTTGCCAAGTATTTATTTGTAGGGTACATTCAAGTGTTGATGGTTGCATACTATACCATGTGTGTATATATCATATTGTGAATTATTTACATAAAATAAATTAAATTTATTCAGCATTCCCCTCTGTATCTTCCTTTGTCACGTTCTTGTTCGAAATACCTTATTACAGAATTCACCATATTCTGTGCACAACTTCCTAAATTTTTTGCTCGATTTTTTGACATTTTTCAAAAATAATATTATTTTTTGACATTTCGAGAATGGCAACGTTGTACAGGATTACCAACCATTTATTAGTAAAAGACACTAAGTTCCGTGTATTTTACTGGGTATATGCTAGGGATAGTAACATTGCTGTTTTGGCTATAATTTTATTACTAGGTATGACGTACGATCACATTTTCGTGAAAAAGACTATAGAAAGTTTATCTATTGTATTTTGACTATTTTATTGTCTATAACATTTTTTTGTACATACCATCGTCATATATTTGCTTGAAATGAGTAGTGCTGTCGCTATCGCTTGCCATGCAATTTGTAGGAATTGAAATCTAATGTGTTCCAGTATGTGGACTCGGGTTCAGCATCTTCTCAAAGGTGGCATCAGAAGGTGCAACTAGAGCCGGTGATGAAGATGAGGTCCATGCGCAACCAGTCCAGCACCAGGACCACCAAGACCTGCGCCGTCTAACCCTGGCGGAACTGGAGCCCTTCGTCTCCGCACACCACCCTAGAGGTCATCAGCACCACGAATAACTTGGACTGAATTACACAGAGCCTAATGACACAGAAAAACAGTTTGAATTGTAACATTACATATAAAGGGTGGAAATGAACCTAACGCCATAAATTTAAGGGTGAGAAGTATGATGTGTAGATTACTAAAGTGAAAGAATTTTTTTTAAATTCGAAAAACTGTAATTCTACTTTTCTTAGGGAAACATTTTTTTTCTGCTGTTTTAATATTTCATTAAAATATGTTTAAAAAATACATTCAAAATTAGTTGTACAAGATAGTATTCTTAATAATTGAATTAAATACCTATAGTATTTTGAACGAAAATAATTGTGTCATAGATAAATAATGCAAATGCGTTGTCATTGGTTCAGTGGTACCAAAAATGTTAATTTAATAAAAACTACCCTTAAATATGTGAATTTTTAAAAATTCTTTCACTTTCGCAATCTAGACATGTCATACTGCTCACCCTTAAATTTATGACAGTAAGTTCATTTCCACCCTGTATATTTACAACCAATAATTATTGTATACCCAGGGACCCAGGTTTGAAAGTAGATCTTTTAAGACCGATGCTACGTCAACGTTTAAAAATCAGAGGTATATACAAAATTATGTTTCCGATCGAAAAGTAAACCAGTTTTATTTTTTTAATATATCTATACTCCCATTTCTGCAGTTGATTCTTACGTCATTAATTGTAACCATGTGATTCAAATCGCTGGTGGAAAGAGACATTGATGACATCATCTTGTCGGGTGAAATCGTGTGATTTCCGAAGTAAATAACTGTCGAAACTGATAGTATTATATTCAAAAATAATAATTGATGAAACATACAGAGTTGTAGATTAAACTAACGAAACTACCAATAGACAATGAAGCACAAATTGTCAACGCCGAATTCATCCTCATAAACGACATTAATAACATGAATATTCTATTTTTTAATATCCGTTACCGCGGTTACACTAATGTTTCTCTTTAATTTTTGTCGTTGGTTAGATGCAGATAGCATATTTACCCCTCTGTAAAACGTACGGTAATGAGATAGCGAATAAAAGTCTCATCTATATGTGTATACGATAACGATGCAAGATAAAAGTTTAATAATTCTTGCAACAGAAATTGATGACGTGAGGATCAACTGCGGGAAATAGAGTGTACATAATAACAACACCAGAGGTCCCGGAAGTTACTTTTCCTACGTGGTACATATACATTTTTTTACGATCCGTTTTTATTCAATAATTATGATATAAATATAGTTGCATTTTTATTTACGGAAAACAATGGACTGCTTAATGTACGGGAATGCTTTGTCGCAGGACGGAATGGTATATTCTGTAACAAATTTGGAATGAGGCATATTCAGTACGAGTGGCAAGCTTGTTACACGAGCCGTAGGCATGTGTGCGGTATCCACGAGTGCGGAGTTGGCGTTCCAAACATGTTGCAGACTATACTTTCTTTACGACCATAAATTAAATTGAATTAAAAAAAATATAATCAAGTAAAAAAATTGAATAAAATTGTATTAATATTTTACAATAAAATTTATGAAATATTAAATTTTATGTTATTATAAAATTATCCAAATTAACTTTCAGAGAATGAATTTGGATTATTACTTTTTCTCTAATCCATAAACTGTTCATAATGTGGGCTAGATTTTGACGGTTATAAATTACCAATTGTAGCTGTAGCTGTTTACACAATTTAGGGGAAAGGGTGGTTAGTGGACAGGATTCTCTCATTTTATATTTAATACGAAAACTTTTCGTCTCAACAATGAATTCTAAAATTTAAACTCATATAATTCCAAAACACTGCAAATATCAACTTTCTGACAATAAATGAAATCTAACAGCTAGATCTTTCAAACTAAATATAAACAGAATTTTGTATATACCTCTCTTTTCATAAAGCTCAAAACATTTCTTATTAGGAAAATCAAATGTTCTCTATTTCAGTATTATAAACTTAGAAATAGAAATAAAAATAATAGCATTTTATAATAAGTTTTTTAAAAAATAATAAAAATGTACGAAATACATTGATTTTCCTAATAATATTCACTCGTAATTAACGGAAACACCTACATTAGTTTTTGTATACTATTGTATTGTACTTTTTTCACTTTATCTTTCTTCTTTCAATCCAGCTGAATTAATTTGTCTATTTCATTCCATTTTTTAATTTCCTACGCATTATATTTATGTTCCGAGTCTTATTATAAATCCATATTTATGTTTTTATTGGAAAATGAAAAACAACTATCAATATTGTCATTATATCTTTACTTTGTATTTCTGAAAAACTACTTTGTTACAAGAGAAATAAAAGACTTTCAAGGGAATAAAATACAACGTTTCAAATAGAAAAAATGTTTTTCATAAAAAATGGAAAGAATATAAATCCAAGTTGTGTATATAAGTCAAAAAGGAGAAGAAGGGTTCATTGTATAATAAAAAGTTTCCTTTCTGTGGTATAAATAAATTCATTTTATTTGGGCCTCGTGAAAAATATTTCATTTCCAATTCCGTTTTTTATGCTCTATAGTTATTAGTTCTACTGTCTTAAAAACAGTAGATAATACTATGTTCCCAATAAATGTTAAAATTGTATATTTGTTATGAGCCTAAAGAAAATGAATTTTCCTTTGATTTATGTGAAGTGTGCAATCCTTAGGACCATAAAATCCATCCGAATACGTGAATACGTGTCATCCCTGATCTCTTGAATGTGAACACTTATTTTCATGTGTGACTGTCACTCGATACATTTTAAGACGTCAATTCATAGATGAAATCTTGGATTTCATCATTAAATTTACTTTATGGGGAAGGCATAACTCTTCATAGATTAGTGTTGTACAGAAACATAAATTAAGATAAAGATAAATATTTAATCGAGCTTAAAAACGAATTATTTTTGTAAATATCATTAAAGTATATTTGTACATGGCATATAGGTATTGTAAAGTAGTATTAATATCAGACAAGTGTCAATGTTTTGTAAATAATGTATAATTAATATTTCTTTAAATGTGCCAGGCTTTTGTAGATTGTAAGAATGACAGAAGTACTTAAATTTTAACATATATTCTTACAAGTAACATCGGATACAAATATTTATGGTTAATGTAACTATGACATCTTTTGTGCAAATAAATACATACCTGTTTAAAATAATTTAGATCTTTTTTTATATTTTTTATTTCATTAGCAGTGGCGTGCAGTCCATGGAAGCTTTGGATACACCGCTTCCCTTTTATGCTCTATATATATATATATATATATATATATATATATATATATATATATATATATATATATATACATATTATGTGGCTAAAGTACTTTGAAATTCTTTAACTTTATATTTTAATGAAATATATTAAAAGGCTTAAAAAAATAATCAAATATGAACGCTAAAATTTCTAAGGAGCATATTCTAAATCAGTGGATTATATTACTTATTCGAATATAAATTTGTATATGTCTACTCCTAACGAAAGTGCTGTGCAAGGTAGCTTTTCGTCGAAAATATTTAAATTGTGTAAAATAGATTCATTATAATCATTCGCGCATGCGCTTTGGGATCACCAATCCCTAGGCAGTTGAGCTGGTGGATGCTACACTACAAAATATGGCATAGCGCTTACAATTATTGTATTCATTAGCTACTCATAACTCGTAGGGAGTTATTTGGATTGTTTTTTGATGTAGCAGGTAATATTTTATATTTTTATGTTTAACAGGGAAATAATTATTGTAAATATTTAAAAGTATATTGGTAAGTCATAGAATATTTTATACCAGGTATTGATATACACCACATAGTTTGATCAAGTTTTCATAATTTAATTTTCAATTTATCTTTTATATGATGGCTAGCGATACAGAAGTAACTGTGAAATGAAAATTTATTTAAAAGAAGTTTTTTCTGAAGATCTTATAGCTTATAATGAAAAAGAAAATATTAAATCATCGTTGTGTTTGAAGATTCAGAATTTGCCTTAAATTAAAAAAAAAAATCTCTGGTACTCTGGTAGTATTCTAACCGATGAGCGATTTGGCAAATACTTAATTCTAAATGTAAAATTATGTATCAGAGTATATAGTTGGATGTGTCTAAATTTAGAAACTTAAAATGAGCTCTAAGTACCTACTTCTTAATGCGCTGATTTCAAACAGAACTTAAGTATTTATTCTCAAGATATAGACACCCAAGTTCAAATGTTTATTTGACAAACTTTTCTACTTTCTATTGGGTTCAATTTTTAGCTTATAACTTTTTACCAAGTGAAGATATATCGAGGATATAGATTTTAAAAATTAGTATCTACATTAAATATTAAATAATAACGTAACAGTTATTCCTATTATAGCATTAGTGTCCTGTCAGCTGATTTTTTGATATTTTATCACTATAAGGGTCGGTTTGTTCCACCTCTGGTTAAGTGCCCGTCTGCCCGTTACATTAATGATCAGTGAATCGAAAAATATTGCATCGAAATAGTAAATAACGTATATTTTTGACAACGTATCAGTTTTACGATGTAATATTTTTCTATTAACCGATGGTTAAAGTAAGTAGCACTTTTACCAGAGGTGGAAAAACAGACCGTAAATACCTATAAGAAAACAGGAAATTTTGGTATTTTTTTAATAAATGTTCCCTTGTATCTACAAATAACAAAGTTTAATCTTTTTTTTTTTTATTGGATGTGGTAAATAGATTTCATTTTTTAAAAGACCTTTAAGTTAACTAACTCTCGTAGCCACCCCCAAATTTTGGTAACTTGTATATAGATGTCCCTTAGTATCTATAACTCAGATACCAGGTTTTAGATATTGGTATTCATAAAGGAATTTGATCTAATTCTTCTGAAGGTAATATATTAATTGTTTAATTCCAGAATGATCTTCACGCTATATACGTATATATTATTATATAGGATGTAACACCAAAACGGACTACCGCCATTATTTTCTTTATTATTATAGTCACAAAAAATACTGTATAATACTAAAGAAAATAATGGTGGTGGTCGGATTTGGTGTTACATTCTTTATATAATACCCTATTTCGTATTACAAAAAGAGCTGATTGAACTAATTTATATGCACTTACCTTATATATTTTGACAAATACTTACCAGTAAAAAAAAATCAAAAAATAGTAGTAGGAAACTGACAATAATTAGTAAACGTTTCATTCACAAAAGAATATAATTTGTAACATTTTGCGTCTGATTAAAATAAGACGTATTATGAAATAAATAATGCACGCAATATTTGAATGTCATATACACTTTTACAAATAAGGAACATGATTTAATACTATTAAAATTAGAAAAGCTTACAGTAATGGCCTAATGTTTCATAGTTACATACAATAATTACAGTCTTACAGTTGAATAACTTGGAATCATACAGTTCTATTTCAAATGAAAAAAACAAAAATAGATAAATTTCCGAAATAAATATAACTATAAAATGCATTTACAATGGCCTATTTTTAATAGAATTTCATAAAATATAATAAATTATTGAATTAACGAACATTATTGTTTTAAGTGTCAACAGCTTGGCTGGAAAGTTTTGCACTCGCTCCGGCATTTTGTTGCAAGAAAGCACAGTTGGCGGGATGGGTAGGAGAGTCGGCATTGCTCGGTTGAGGCGGAGGCGTCATCCCACCCCCGCATATGTACTGATCCACATTCGGGAACCTGATCCTGATGGAATCCACAACATCCAGAAGATTCTTAGCATCCATGGCTAATACGTGAGCCGCTCCGAGCATACTCTTGCGGTACTCTGAATCTAAAGTGGTATTCGCATACTGCTGCGCTAGTTTCATGGCGTTCACCAAGTCTGCCATGTCTTTGGAGAGGACTTTGTGGGCCATTTCTACTTCGCGTTTCGCCGAGTTTGTAAATAAGTCGACAAGGGAATCAACGCTCGTGAGTAGACATCGTAAGTCTAGTCCTACTCGACGGACTAGCTCTAAATACTGATCAGCGTGAGATTGCTGGACGCCCTGAGATAAACTCATCACTGCTTTTACAACTTGGGTTGTGCATTCGTATACTTTGTCATTTGTTCGGTCCAGATCTGCTGTTGGCGTTGGTTCTGCTTTCTGAAATTAAATAACAATCAAATTTACCATGATAATAAAAATTAAAGAGAATTGTGGGTTCTAAAAACAAATAAATAAATATAGGCCTGTATTCCAGAGTAAATCCGGGCCCAATGTAAATTAAAAAAAAATTCTTAATGAATATTTATTACTGAAAAATAAGGAAGTTAATATAATGTTTAATATATCTACTGTTCCGTCAATTTGTTTTTTTTTTAAATGTTTGATAATTTTTTTTAAACTATTCTAAATATGAGAAACTGGGACGATATCGAATACAAAATATCTTCCAAATATTTTTTATATAAGTACACCCTAACAAATTCATCGTCGTAAAACGCAGCATTAGATAAATCATTTGGAGACAAAATGTATAAAGTTATACATTGATTTTAAACCAGTCCTCGTTCGACTCTATTTGAAAATGATTGTGTTTTAATAAATAAAAATAACCGACGCTGACTCCTCCTACTGTCACATATTTTATAATTCGTTCATAGGAGCATATACATCAGTCAAAAGGCAGCGCGTCGAGTCGGCCAGCACTTGATATTGGGAAATCCTCCTGATTTACAAGCGGTAAGCAGTGTCTCTTTATATCTTTAATTTAGACAGCATATTGAAATTATGAATTTACACTTTTTTTGAGTTATATGATTCAAACAAAATTTGGATTTGGAGACTTGAGTTTCATTTAAAAATTACAGTTTTCATTATCGACCATAGTTAATAATAACTTATTATTGACCTAGGTGACTATAGTTACCAAGTAAGCGGCAGTGAAAAACAATTTCTCATGTCAAATTAAGGTAATCATTTTTCTAGAGATAATTGTTAAAGCTGAAAACTTAACAAAGAGGATTTCGAAACACTTTTCATGGGAATCTCCAACTAAACCTTATAGGTCGCCCTCAGCCTCAACTCAATAATAAATAATATTCAGATTGTCATTGTCTACTTGCAAACTAAAGAATAAGTATTTTCATAATCACATCTTTGAGATTCTGTAGTGTGTTATCATTTAATATTTTTTTATAACTGAACCAAATAGTAATGGATTTACAAATCATTTGCAATACTTATGAGATTAGATTATTTAACTGTTAATTTAATTTACTTCTTTTTATTTATTTTTAATAGTATGTTGAAAAACTTACTTTGATAGGTGTTTCAGGAGGTACGATTGGACTATTTCCGCCAGAAACCGAAGCAGAATCTGAACCAGTAGCGATAGACTCTGCTGGCATTGGTGTAATTATACTCAGTCTTTTCTTCAAATTGGTTTCTTCCTCTTGCAACCATTTGGAATCCTCTTCAGATTCTAGTTGTTGTTGCCGAAGTTTTTCGACTAGCTGCCGCTGGTAGTTCACTGTGACATGTGTATCAATATTTTCTAAGCTGCCTGTGAGTAAACGATCACCATAAATGGGCTGTAAAAATAAGAAAACATTCTTAATAAATATTTTAAAGAAAATGAAAAAGAAATTATTTGAACTAGCATACCTTTTACTTACTAACGCAACAGAGATGCAAAATAATAAAACGCATTCCAAATAAAAAGTTAACCATGCGAAATGAATACACCGAGGATTTGAACATTCTACTGAAAATAAAATTATTTGTCATGCCCCGTGCATTGAACCAGAAGTAATCAGAGAAATGAAAAACCAAATGAAAGAGAGTAACGAGTAAGTAAGTGAGGCGTCGCGGCGCACCTGCGCGACGGAGACGGGCGCCGGGACGGCGGTGGCGACGGCAGCGGCGACGGCGACCGGCTGCTGAGCAACCCCACTTTCCGCCGCGGCGTACGTCTGATTGCACCTCAGGTACGCGCAGCTTTTCACATCTGCGCCGCCGAAGTCGTAGATGCCCTCCGCAGCTTGTGCCATTCGCGGAATATTTTGCATCTCGGCAGCGTGATTGCGTTCTAGGGAACCGGTTCGACTGGGAACGTTGGAGCCAGACACGTCTGCCATGACAGCTGCCACAGCCGACGCCGTGACCGTCCGCCGGTCTAGAGACCCCGTCAGCGGCGTCGCAACGCCCGACGTTGCTGGCGTCGGCGTCGCAGTGCCCGTGCCTGGCGTGTCTGGCACCACGGGATCGAGGCTGTGGAGGCTTTGGACAGGCATGGGACAAGTTTTAAGAATAGGATTTTCTCTGGCTGTATCGTCAAAATCAACTGCAATTGTATTAAATACCGAAGCTGGTGCGTTGTAAGCAGACGGACATAAGCTTCGATTCTCGTTCTCTCGCATCAAGTGAGCAAGCACTTCTGGGTTTTGAGCCACGATGTAGGTCTGCAAGGCTTCCGACCCGGCTGGTGGGTGTCGAGATGGTTTTGGTGGAGCTTGCTGTTGAGTCATTTGGTAATCTACGGTAGAGGCAACGCCGTCGCCCCAAGACATCGCTGCTGCTCTTCGGGTTTCTCTGCGGAATGTTTCTTGAGCTGCGCATTTCTCTTCTAGAAGTATTTCGTTTAAGACTTCTCTAATATCTTTAAAGGTAGGTCGCTTGCTTGGTTCATAACACCAGCATTGTGACATAAGTGAATACAGTCGTGGTGGACAACCTGGAGGTAAAGCAAGACGTTCTCCATTCTCTATTTTTCCAATAACGTCATTATTTTTAACTCCTTGAAATGGCTTAATACCTAACATAAGAATTTCCCACATACAAACACCAAACATCCAAACATCACTAGCGGTTGTAAACCTTCTGAAGTTTATCGATTCAGGACTCATCCACTTGATGGGTAATTTTCCTTTAGAAGCTTTGTAATACGACTGGTCTTCAACCCAACGAGAAAGTCCAAAATCCGCTAATTTAACGCAGGTTCGAGTAGACACTAACACATTACGGGCAGCAATATCACGATGAACGTATTTCTTACTTTCCAAATAACTAAGAGCTGTGCTTAATTGATATGCATAAGTTAAAAGAGTGAACAATTCTAAATCATGCCGGTTCTTTTGCAAATATGCTCTTAACTCGCCTAATTTAGCTAATTCCATCACTATCCAAATTGGCGCCTCGCTACATATTCCAATAAGTTTGATTATATGTTGATGATCAAACTGTTGCATTATATCTGAAAATAATTACAAATTTAACGAAAATACAAATAAAAACTTTACAAATACTTACAAGCTTCTTCAAGAAACTTCTCCGTAGTAGCAAGATCAGCATCTGGTTTGCAAGTTTTGACGGCAACGGGTACCAAAGTACCATCCCTAGCTTTGTACGTTCCTTTATGTACATCTCCAAATTGTCCTTCTCCAAGAATATCACCCAGTTCTATCTGATTCCGCACTAATTCATAATCTCTTGTTGCGGGTGTAGAGTAATCACCTTCTTCATCCACTATTTCAGCATAATCTTCAGACAGTATTGTCCCATGTTGATTTCGATGTTTTGGAGGCTGGGCGTCTAACAAAATAAGAAAGGAAATGTAATTAATATATCAAATTGTAAATTAAAAAAATGTTTTGCTTTAACAAACCTTTACACAGACAAGGAAATTGTTTCCATACAGCAGCTTGTAACAAAATTTACTCATAAATATATTATAACTTTTAAACATAACAATCAATTTGTATTTAACTATGTTTATATTTCGCTAGATTCCAATTTTAAATTTTTCTGTATATGTTGCCTAGCAACGCTTATTTACTTTTTACGCACAAGTACTATTGAGGGAAAAGTAATTCTTTACAACTCAAGAGGGTATGCAAAGTATATATTTTATACACGGTTGTAAGAAATAGTATAATGTGCAACAAGTGCAGAAAGTTTTCCCACAAGGTGTGAAGTCGAGTGCTGGAATCAATAAGGTGGGAATTAGGTGATTCTGCACGAGTGGCACACTATACTTTTTCTACTACCACGCTACTAAACCGCCAAACGATACAGAACAAAAATACATGCATGAAAGCTATTTGACATAAAGAACAATATGGCCAGTGGCGTAACAATGCCCCAATGTCAATTAAAAAAAAAAAAAATTTAATGACCCCAGTACAAAATACTTTTTTAAAAGAAATTAAATATGATCATTGTGGAAAAAAATAATAATTTTGAAGTAATTCACTGAAGTTGCTCAATTGTTCAGAAGAGGATAATTTTATAGCATGCAGCAAAATGAAAAATAAATATCGAATTTGATAAATATTTAATTAAAATACTAAAAAATAAACAATACTACAAAAGAAAATAATCAGAGCCTAGTTGATATAATGTTCGATAAATTTATTCTTCTGACAGTTTTCTATTAAAAAATAGATAAGTCTAATACTCGTTGTGACCCAATAGCGTTTCTTAATTTTTTTTTATTAATTTTAATTTTGAAAAGGCCCTATCTACTGTGGCAACCGAAACAAGGATGTCGAAAAAATGTAACACTCGGTTATTTCGCTGAAACTATTGCATGAAGACTATTTTTATTTGAATTCAGTTAAATTCTCTAATGTCATTAATGATTAAGTTTGGATAAATCTTTTTGAAAACATTTTCTAAATGAGATCTATGATCTTACGACAGTAATATTCCTCCTATCATCATTTACTCCAAAATTGGACTACACAGAACATTGAAAAGGCAGCGCGTCGAATCGACCACCACTTGAGATAACGATAAAGAATATTTTTGCAAACATTTTCTAAATGAGATCTATGGTCTTACGACAGTAACATTCCTCCTATCTTCATTTAATTCATAATTGAACTACACATAACATTCAAAAGGCAGCGCGTCGAATCGTCGACCGACGTATTTAAATCAAGTAATATTTATTGTTAAGGTCAGCGAAAAAATATACCTTACTTTGTTTTAAGAAGAAATATTTTTAAATGTATGTCTGGATTAGAATTAAAATATTTTTGACATATTTCTCCTTACCTTTCCGATTCCACAACGACGTATTCGACCCAGTAGCAAGCCTGCAATACCCATCAACTAAATCCGCCAAACTTTCCGCCATATCCAGATTAGCGCAGGTAATAATCAACGTCTCTTGTGCCCCTTGGACTCTGAGTTGTAGCACAGCCTTCTTATGAATATCACAGTCGCTGACGAGTGTCTGTATAGCCTGCACTTTGTCGAAGTCGGCGATCCTAGTCGGATGGGTGGCTAGCACAGAGATTCCTACATCGGGACCGATCACTAGGTCCACGGGTACTGACCATTCAGCTCCCAGATCCACGCGGAAACGTTCTTGGTCGTAGCGGTAGTGGGAGGATAATATGTCGAAAAAGCGGAACATGCATTCTTGCTCGGAGAGAGAACTAACTTTCTTGAAGTTTGCTTGGATTAGCTTTCGAAGGGTTTTAGGTTTTACTGAGTCTAAGATGGATCGGGGGAGAAATCTGTGAAGACCGACTTCGCGTTCTAGGTATTCTATATTGGATTTTTTGTCTAAAGCCATTTGGGGCATATCCTAAAACAATAAAGACATGTTTATTTTATGAAAGGAATGTAATAACAAACAGAACTTGGACATAAATAGCGATTTAAATACTTTTCATTTTAATTGTATTTGTATTTAAGTACATTTTGTCATTCGAGTATTTGTATTTATATTTAAATACATTTACTTTAGAGTACTTATAATTTGTACTTGAATTGACGATTTAAATATATTCAAAAGTCCTTAAATACTTTTCCTGTATTTAAGTACATCTTCATATATACGTTTTTTTTAAAGCTTAAATGACGAATTTTGCCGAAACATTGCTGAAACAAGAGAAAAATTTTGAAAAATTGTGATGATGACTTTAATGAAGAAAACACACTTCACCCAAAGAATTCAAAATCAAAAATTGTATTAAATGTTTTTCAATAACTCGAAGTTTCTAGAAAACATATATCTATGTTAAATTCATATCCAACAATAAAACATGTTTTTAAATATATTACATATCTGTCTTCCTTTAAACCAGTAGAACGACTGTTTTCATTTGCTTTATTATTGATCAATGCACTGAAATGAAATGCATTAACTGATGATAATTTTGAAACATTAGTCAACAAGTTGGACAATTAGAATATATTCTTTTTTTATTTTCTGTATTAAACAGTTTAATAATTATTTATGTTTTTGTCTTTTTAAATAAAGCTATTGTTTTTTATATTTTATATATGTATATACACATGTATGTATGTAAAATATATTTCTCGTTTTATTATAGATAGTTTCTCAAATAATTTTATTTTATTTTAAAATATTTCAAATATTATTGTAATACAAAATGTACTTGTACTTATAAATATGAATTAAATACAAAAGTACTTGTATTTGTACTTAAGTACTTTTGATTTGTATTTGTACTTAAGTACTTTTCAGTAGATTTTATTTGTATTTGTACTTAAATACATAAAAACTTTTTATGTGTTTATGCCCAACTCTGAAACAAGAATATAGATAATACCTTGAAGAAATAGCGGATTTCCAAGCAGCAAAGTTGAATAGCAACATCTTGGTCTACAGTAGGCATGTTGTGAGTTCCATTGAGATAATCGTTGCGGACTTGATCGTAGTAGTAATGGAAGGTAACACGGTCTCTTTCATACAACTCATGCAAGCTACAGGGAGGCAGATAACGTACTCGAAGCTCGAATCTCCATTCGGATAAGGGTTTTCCGCGGGCGTATCGTTCTTGCACCTAAAATTCAATCATATTTTAAGAATACTCATACTAGTCTTTGTATACTATTAGTAGCGAATAAGTTATTATTAGAGCTGATAGTTTTATGAACAAAAAAATAATTTTATACAAAAAATAATCGTAATATGCATTTGTACTTTTTATTTAATAATCTGGTTCTATAAATATATAAATGTTTATCAAAGAAACAATAATTTCTGTACTACTGTACTATTAAAAAATGGTTGTACAATAATCGGTAGCTAATGCGAAATTTTTTTGCTAGAGAAAATTTGTTATTTAATTTAGTAATACTAATTCAAATATAAAAGTATTTATTTATATTTTTCGATTCTTTTTAGATTCTATCTACCATTATGCTATTTTTTATTGCTACGGATACACAGTTATATTGCAAACAATTGTATTTTTTATATTTATTTTGTAGTTCATTGCAAGGAAGTAGTGAAATGAAGACTTTTTTTTTATTAAAATATAAGTGAATTATGAAATATTGTTGTGGTCGTACAAAAAAAAAATACTGTACAACTCGCTTGGAATGTTCATTTTATCCATGTATGATTTATTGCATGAGCCGCATTAAAAACTTTTATTTTAAAAAATATATTTTAGAATATTTCTAATAAATTATAAAATTAACCAAAAAAAAACACATTCTATATAAAAATAAATTGAATACGTACGACACCCTCGTCATTTTAGTTCGACCTATTTGATATTTGACGATAATGTTTAAAATTAAAATATGATACTCCAAAATCTATATTAAATATAAGAAGGTTATAATTCTTTGTAACAATTATTATAAATATTATATTACAATTGAACGTATTAATTTTCTTCCTAAACGTTAAGTATTTATGCATTGGGTTCCAATTTACATTATTTTTTAAAGATAATTAAAAATATGCTATAACTATGAATTATTTATCACTACTGCAAAATTAATGGTTGTGAATTTCCTCAGCGGTAATAAGTAATAAATTTCGAAAACCTTTAAAAGCTAACGGGGGGTTATACTTATATAAAATGCATACTATTCCATGCTTGTTGTACAATATATTATTGTGGTCTATTTGATTATAATTATAATACCATAAATACAAAATTAAAAGTAGTTATCACGATAGAACTAGATGGCGTTAGTGCGGTAACTGCAGATTACATGCTCCCAGTTAAAGAAAGAAACTTAAAATGATGTTTGTCTGTTGTTTCGGTAAACTTTAACTTTAACAATTGTGATAACTACTTTTAATTTTGTGGACGGAATACGCCCTTTGGCTGTTCATCTGTTTGTGTTTGTCTGTGATAACCCAACAAGAAGACGTTTTCAATACCTTTGTTTCCCTTGGCATGTTACTATTTGACGTTGCCCCTACCTGATAGAGCGTGGTATCCTGATGCACCCAATGCGCCTCCCCGGTACTAGGATGCCGGAGCCTCATCGCGTACACGCCCCTGTAGGCTCGCTCGCCGCTAGCCAGCCGCTCGGTGACGAGCGAGATGATGTGGCGCACGTCGCTCTGCTCCGTGTACTTCACCACGTTCATGCCGCCGTTGGGCAGGAACACCTTGAGCGTGGCCTTGTCGGGGGCGGCGGCCGGGCTGCCCCCGGGGGACGCGCGCCCCAGCGGCGGGCTGTCGCACATCGCGAGGCTCACGCGGGACGGGGAACCCGGCACGAACGACTCGTCACTGCAACACACACAGTCAGTCAGTTTCACATCGTCTAGAGGGTGCAAGAACATTCCCAACTTAATTGCTCTACTATAAATATTTAGAGCCAGGACAGATCGCGAGGATAGTCTGATATTAAAACGCATAGGCTGGTATTCTGACCTCCCGACTAAGCCCGACTAAAATAAAACGACTAATATTTAGTCGAGCGACTAAGGAAATGCATCTGGACCGCGCGACTAAGTCCGACTAAGGGAAGTCGACTAAAATATAGTCGGGCGACTAATAAATATATTTTAAGCAGGTGATTAAGCCCGACTAAGTTAGACAATGTACTAAAATTTACTCGGAAAATTAAACCAGGTAGTACTCTTGTTTGAAATGTCAGTTAACCTAATTTATCGCATTTGTCATAAACAAAATATTAGAAATGAGTACTTAGTCGGGCTTAGTCGCGTGGCTAAGAATTGACAATCGACTAAATAAGATAGTCGGCGACTAGTTACACGCCCTTAGTCGCGAACTTTAGTCGGGAGCTCAGAATATCAGCCATAGTGAACATAAATGGTTGGTGGAAATAAATATCGTGTAAATAAATAGTGCGTAGTGTTAAATGTTATTATCATAGGCTGGTATTCTAAGCCCCCGACTAAAGTTCGCGACTAAGGGCGTATATCTAGTCGTCGACTATCTTATTTAGTCGGTTGTCAATTTAATAATGCATGTCCTTAGTCGCTCTACTAAATATTAGTCGTTTTCTTTTAGTCGGGCTTAGTCGGGAGCTCAGAATACCAGCCTCAGTGTTTAAGTTTTTATTAATAATTATTATTCTTAAAATAGTGTGTATATTTGTTTATTCCTATTGTTAATTATTTTTTATTATCTTTTTATAATTTATTATTTATTTATTAAACTTAGTTACATAAACACAAACGTTTCACTTACTTTTACACTTTACCTAAATAAATAAACGTTACAATACCTATTACCAATATATATGAGTATTGCATGGTTTACCACCAATAATAAATCTTATAATTGCTGAAATTTCAAAGGATTAAGTACTTTATGAGGACTAAGGGAATGTTGTAGCGATCTAATGTTACGTCGCGGGCGACGGCCGATGGCGCGCGCTTATATTGTTCTGTTATCTAGAGGGTACGAGAACATCCCCGAACTTAATTGTACTACCACAAAATAGGTTTATACAGAAGCGACAATAAAGCAGAGAAACGAAAATTAGAGAGAGATGGGGAAAGCCAACAAATTTAAAGGGGTCATTGTTTAAAACAGGAAACTTTCCTCACATCTTAGGGACAGATAAAGGAAGTCAACAAATTTAAAGGTCTACACAGTGCTCTAAGATCATAGAACTGAACTTCTCGAGGGTGCGAGAACATTTCCGAACTTATTTGCTCTACTATTTAAGCCTGACCAGGGGAGACCGCGAGGACAGTCTGATATTAAAACGCTTAGTGAACATAAATGGTTGGTGGATATAAATATCGTGTAAATAAATAGTGCGTTGTGTTAAATATTTAAATAATCTTAGTGTTTAAGTTTTTATTAATACTTATTATTCTTAAAATAGTGCTTATATTTCATTATTCCTAGTGTTAGTTATTTTGATTATCTTTTTATAATTTATTATTCGTTATTAAATTTAATTATATACTAGTTTCACTTATTTTTAAACACTTCACCTAAATAAAACATTCTACCGTACTACTTATCTCATTAGAACAAAGATAACTATTCAATCCTTGTTTTTAAAATGAACGAAATTATTGAAAAATATGATTTTTTTTTATTATGTATATACCGGGTGTCCCAGCTCGACCGACACATGGGAGTTTTACATGGGAAATCAGTTAATTATGAATAGTATCTCCCCAGTGCAAGATATTCACTTGAAATTTTGTATACTTATAGGAGAATATTAATTCTATGGATCACACTTATTTGAAATATGCAATTTCGTCTGCAGGGCGAGATTTATTAAATTTACAATCTAATATTTTCGTTCAAAATCAGGCAGCCATGGAAATAAAAAAAAATATCTATATGACAGTTCTGACAGTTAATGACATACCATTGTAGATATTTATATTTTTGTAATATTGGTATATTATTTAACAAAAAGAAACTAAATTCAACTGAAATAATATTAAAATACAGGGAAAAAGAATTAAAATAAGTGATATTTCACTAAACTGTCAGATAAATATTTTCTTTTATTTCCATGGCTGTCTGATTTTGAACGAAAATATTAGATTTTAAATTTAATAAATCTCGCCCTGCAGACGAAATTACATATTTCAAATAAGTGTGATCCATAGAATTAATATTCTCCTATAAGTATACAAAATTTCAAGTTAATATCTTCCACTGGGGAGATACTATTCATGATTAACTGATTTCCCATGTAAAACTCCCATGTGTCGGTCGAGCTGGGACACCCGGTATATGTAGGAAGGAACCTAATTGTACCAACTGCCTTGATGTAATTAAAAATTATAGTTTTAAATTTTTAATAAATCCTTGTCTATAAAATAAAATAAAAGAGCTCGTGCTTATAATAGTACAACTGATTGAAAATTTGAATTGATTCAAAATATGGTTTTCCTGCAAACGTCATAAAATTGGGATATACTACTACTTTTGCTCAAACGTATAACAGGTTGCCTATTTTAATTTCTTTAACGAGATCATAGTTTCTGCTCGTGTTTTCTTCCCGAAATTACCGAAATAACCTAATATGCATACTGAACATAATTTTTGGCGTAAAACCTAAAACTAGGACAAAGTAGGACAAAATATAAAATCCTTCGAAGATGTCCGAGGACGTCTTAAAAAAAAAAACATGTCCTCGGAAAACGAGGATGACTGGTCTACTACATGTATAGTGTATTTGTGAACTTTTATGATGTAGAGGGTATTCTAACCACATTGAATTGTCTTTATATTGGGGTAGGACTTAAATCATATTTCAATTAATTAGTTCATTAGAAAACAACAACAAATGAATTACACAGTATTCAGTCTGTAGTTGATTATATGTATCTAAGTTTCTATTTGTTTATAAAGCACTAGATATCTACTAACAAATCGTATTCATTTTGTAGAAGATATTTCACTTAGGGAAGCCATGCAGTCTTATACAAATGTATGTATATATTTTATTATGCCTTTTTAGCTTGCTGTTGGCACTAATTATAAATGCATTCATTGGATTTATGTAAAATGAAATACGGAACAAAAGAAAACTTACAAAAGTCTACGTATTCTAGACATCATGTTCATAATTTTACAGCGAAATGGACACAATAGACGTATTAAACACAATTTTTTTCTCTATTTTGGTCTGTAACAACTAATCTAATGTTGATATTAGAATAGATTTTGTCCTCGTTTAATATTATTAGATACACAATGTTAAATTAAATCTAAATATAATTTCTAAAGAATAAAGGTTCATCAATACAAGGTTACAAGGTTTTCTGTTTGTATTCTATGTTAATTTGAATTGTACGTTATGTAAGATATATAAAAAATATATAATTATGACTGATTATTTGTTTACAAATTCCTAGTATTCTTTAGATATTATAAACAACGTTTTTGATTATCATAATAAAGTATTAAGATTTGATTTTAGCTGTGCTCTTCAGTTACTTTTGTTTTTCCCTATTTCACTGTTTATTGATTAAGGTTATTACAATAACTGCAAGTACATTACTCTGTAATTACTGTAATTTTTATTGCCAATCAAAAATTTTATTGTTGATATAATATTTTCTTTTTATAATAAAAGAAGAAAATAGTTAGGTATTTGTTATTGTACGAGAAAATTGATGTAAAAATGCACCTGATTTGTTTTCACTACAACAACAAAACTATAAGTTTTTCATAAGCAATATAATAAGAGCCATGAATTTATTAGAAAAATCTACGAATAGTTGTTGCGTAGTAACATACAGTGTCAAAAATGACATTTAGATCAGGAAGCGAAGCTGAAGTGATTTAAGAGTCATTTTTGACCCGAGTTGTCGTTACTTCGCAGTAATTATGAGAAAATTTTACCTATTAAATTCATAGCTCAAATTATATTTGCTTGATTATATCAAGAATGACAATGCTTCAAACATAAAATTTTTGATATCATCAAAATGTGACCATGACTATGATACTATGGTTTTATCAAATTTGTTCACTGAAAAACTACCTACGGTCATCAAATGAATCATTCTGATTGGGTGAAAATGACAAACAAGTGTGAAATAATCACTTAAATATACATATAACCAAAGTAACACATAAGCTGTAGGTAAACAATTGTTTTTGAATAATAAAAATAATTAGAAAATGAAAACAATATTAGTTTAAATAATTAATTTATTTTCTATTTAAAGGTTTTCAATTTAATTCTTCCGAAGATTTTTTTTATTTATCATTGCGTTCGTAGGAATTTTGCTAATTTACAAAATTAACAATGAATTATTACATGTGAAGTTATCTCAAACATAGTGGATTTTTTTTAAAAAAATTGTTTAGAAATACATCTACAGTTACAGTTACTTAATTCCTTAAAAGAAGAGAAACATTAGATTTCCATGTTTAATCGAAATTTAATTAAATTTTAACTTTACTACATAAGTTTCGGTTTCGGTTAAGTTTTCGGCCTAAACTAGAATAGGATCTGAATATTCTTGTTACTATTTATTAGTTTAATAATTAAGTGTACATTAGTTAAACTGATATGTATATGTATGTGTAACCTGTAGGATCTAGGCCTGTGGAACTTCCACGTGCGGCTGAGGGTGGCTCGTTCGGAGGAGCGCCACAGCATGCTGCGGGGCCGGGGGCTGGGCCCCGCCGACGCCGCGCGCTTCACCAGGGGGACCAACATCTTGCGGGCGTCCCCACGTGACGCGCAACACGCTCCCGCGGTCATGTCGCTCCCATCACACAACCACTACACCACCAACTGTCTACACTCAACTATCTTAGCAAAATTCAAATGCACTGGCACTATAATCACAATAGTTCGGTGAACACTTTAAATGTTTAACTGTTCAATATATATGTTTCGAAGAAAACTGTCATAAATATACGATAAGCATTTCACACAACACATTCTGTTTCCATCTGTGAAAGGAACTTATGATTAGACGACGGAAATAAATATTTCCGTCTTGATCAACATCAATCATATTTAAGAAAATTTATTTCCATTCCGTTCAAGCCATATGAGCTGATATTCTCTATTTTCTTTATTGTTGCTATGGTTACCACTATTAACGTTTGATAACAACCGATTCGTAAATCAATATATAAAATTGCAAGACAAAAGAAATACTAGAAAGGGATGATTTATTTTTAAGCAAAATCTGGATTATTAGTGCTCTAGAATGCGCTCTGATTTAAGCAGGCCAAGAATCAGAGTATTCTGAATACTTGCTCTAATTTTTGGTCTACTAAAACCAGAGCAAAAATCCAGAGCTTCATTGCTCCAGAATGTCCTCTGATTTCAGCAGTAAAGGATTAGGGCATACACTTTAAAATGCTCTAATTCTTGACCCATTGAAACCAGAACACAACCTAGAGTAGTTAAAACTTCTCCAGAATCTGCTCACTGCAGACCAAGAATTCGAACAAATACTTTAGAGTGCTCTAATTCATGACCCACTGAAACCAGGGTACAAACCAGAGTAGTCAAATCTACTCCAGAATGTGCTCTGGTTTTAGCAGGCCAAGAATTAGAAGAAACGCTTTAGAATGCTCTAATTCTTGACTCACAGTATCTCTGGTATATCCTAAGACGCGCATTATTATCGGTCATATGAATTCCTATTGGCTGATATTCAATCTGTAATTATAACTGAATTAACGGGAATTTTAAAATGAAAATTTGTATACATAGGTACTATGATGCTGTAATTTTCTTGGCGACATCAATGACCCCATATAGTCAGCGCCCATAGTGTCAAATGCATTAGTTTTTTATGTGGTCGCCTAAATATATAGTGTGTAATTCGTCAAAGAAAGATCGTATCCATGCTCATATAAAATTGCGACCCTCGACTACGTCTTGTGTCGCAAAAATTATACTCGCATGGATATGAATGCTTTTCTACATTCGATGCACAATATACTATTTTATCTTGCAACCTATAATTATAATTTTAAATAAAATTAATGTTATATTGTGTGAAAAGCGTGAATTTATACACTTTAGGAAAAGTAACATTAAAGTAAAACATATTGTTAGTTGATTAATTTATTGTTTATTTCCATTGTAAATGATAAGTTTTGGAAAGCGTAAATTAAAAGAAAAGTTTACGTTCTTCGTTAATGATCAATTTCATTGCTTCTTTTACATGTATTTACAACCTACTGAAACACTAATTGATTTTCGTATGTGTTATTGTTATTAAAGGAATGTCAATGAATAAATTTGGAAGGCGTGAACGTATATAAATTTTCTGTTCCCTAATTAGTAACGCATTTCATAAACTAAAAGAGAAAACATTTCTCAGGTGTGCCTTGAGATACAGACAACTTTATGACATGAATATGTTTTAAATGTTACATCATTTAACGCATCACATACCATTTGAAGAAATACAAATAAAATGAAGTTCATACTACTTTCTTTAAATGACATGAGATGTTTATTATGCTAATTTAGTTAATTCATTGAAAAACAACTTGCTAGCTTATAGACATATACAATGATCTATTTTTATTTATATACAGGGAGTCCCAAAAAATTTGTTAAGCATGGGATCTCAAGAATGATAAAAGATACGAAGTCGGTTAAATTAGACCAAAGTTACCACATTAAGAGACCATTTTAATAATGTCTTTGTTTTCCTAAAACAAATGTGTAGGTTACTAGATATGAACGAAAATGTAAACTTTACTGTTTTTAATTTTAGCTCATTAACTTCTTAAATTAACAGTAGTGATTTTGTTGTAGGTTACTAGATATGAACGAAAATGTAAATTTTATTGTTTTTAATTTTAGTTCATAATTTCCACAATTAAAAGATTTGGTGATTTTGGTATGCACCTTTTTCAGACACTTTTTTATAATAAATAGTAACTTTGGTTTAATTTAACCCACATCGTATCTTGAACCGTTTTTGAGATCCTCATGCTTATCAAGTTTTTTGGAACACCCTGTATGAACTTGATAACGAGTATATTTCGCATGTATAACAAAAAACTATCAACATATGTACATATAATGCAGTAAGTTATAAAAATATGATTAAATTTTATTAACATAAAATCTTAATTCCAGAAGTCATAGCGGTTAAACATCCTTATATTATTCTTAAATCTATAATAAAATAGAAGAAATCATATATGTTGTTTGTCGATTTATAATACAAAGTTTAAATAAAATTTGCAAATTTATTCCATTGGGTAATCACCAGTTTTAAAGTAAATATTTAACGATCAATTAATCCAAACCTACATTAACCGCTAAAGCAGCGTATACACAAGAGTAAATTCTAATTTAATTGAATTATCACCAACTTGAACATTTTCAAAGCACACTGTGATTATTTCCGCTTTAAAGAACATCGGAACATAAAACACCGACAAATAATTTTAACCTAGGGATATTAGAGTGAAAGCAGTAGGTAGATGCAAAATATTCAAGCCGTCAAGTCACTCCTACCCTAGTCTGAAAATATGAACGCTTAACACGGAATCAGGAACGTACAGATAGTTATCAGCCTACGCAATTCAAAAAGAAACATAAAGATGACTGCGGCATGTACTGTAATCTACACTGTACTTTGTGGAAATGATTCTTCTTGTTATAAATACCGACAATGTTTATGATTGAAGTAATTGTTGTTAGGTGGCACCCCAGAATAATTTACCAGTTGTCAGTGTTGTCACCTTGTTTCATTTTTGGTGAGAATTTTATATGGTTGATTGAATCATTTGTTTTATTAGGTTTATATTTAAAAATTTAAATTTGAAAATTGGACAATCCAACAAAAAATAAATATATTTCAAACCTAAAAAATACAATAATTAATTTTTATTTGGTATTCAAATTGTTTGTAGTTTATAATAATTATAAATATCTCAGTTTAGTTAGATTAGGTTAGGTTAGATCAGGTTAGGAAAGGTGGGATTAGGTTACATCCGGTTAGCTTTGGGTTGGGTTAGAACAGGTTAGATTAGGAAAGGTTAGATTAGGATAGGTGAGTTAAGATTAGGTCAGTTAAGGTTAGGTCAGTTAAGGTTAGGTCAGGTTAGGTTGGGTCAGGTTTGGTCAGGTTAGGTTGGGTCAGGTTTGGTCAGGTTCGGTTTAGGTCAGGTTTGGTTAGGTTATGTCAGGTTAGGTTAGATTAGATTAGGTTACGTTAGGTTAGGTCAGGTAAAGTTAGATTAGATTAGGTTATATTAAGTTACATTTAGGATGAAAGAGGAAGATTTGGATGCATAAGTCTGCGAATTTCTATTTAAAAGGTGCTATCTGTGAGCGGAATGAATTAACGCGTATTGTTATCTAATCAGACACACACATGCACACCCCTAAACTCCTTAATTTTACTGGTGCGCTTTTACTACGTTTTTTTTTGTGCACTTATGAAATTTAAAAATATGAACGGTGTGCTTCTGTCATACAGCCACTAATTTTATTTTAAAAATATTTTCAATGATTCAATTTCTTCTCAAATATGCAAAATATTACATTTTGTTACATAAATTTATAATATATCAAATGCAAAAAATACTCTACTCTACAAATACTTGTACAAAAAATTGCGTTTTTATTCGAATATATTAATTATTAATATTAACACGCCTTTTACTTACACTTCTGCATAATTATGTATGTAAGTAAATTTTATATTTAGACGTAAATGCGTTATACGAGTAGGTAGCTATTATTCCTGAGGTCTATTTCGTAATAACTTTTTTTTTAAATTATAGGGCCTTATTTAATATAAAAAGTTGAATTTGTTTTTTATGAACAATTTTTTTTATAGATATATGTCGAATGTTATTAACGATAAAACAAAATCATAATATTAAACATTAATATATGAACAATTAAAATTACTGTCGATATCTTATCGCTCAGTAATATCTAATAGTATTTTTAAAACATCATTTTATGTAAATATAATTCTGCGAAATAATGACTTAACGTCATAACTAGATATTTTGTATTCAATATGAAATATTTAGACGCCTACATGAGTAAATAACTATTCATTTGTATTATGATTTAGCATAAGCTTGTGTGTAAATATTTCTCAAAGATTAGTCTATAAAGAAAACTCTTCGTTTTCGCCTAAACATTAGATAGATAATTATTCAATGTTATTTAAATGACGTCATGTTAACACGTGTATAATTTTGTTTTCCGTACAATACATTGTTTATAAATAGCAATGACAACCAGTTATTATGAGATTGATTTACAAAATATAACTGTAGCTTTGGGCTTCGAGTAACAAAGAGAGAGTACCATTTCCTTACAATCTCGTTCACCTTAGGTAAGATCTCAGATCGTGTCTTAGACGTAATAGACTCTACCAGTTTGGTAGATATGAATGCATTTTTTGCATACAGTTAAGTATATTTATAAACAAAACATTACTAGAAACCTTGATATTTATTCATTTGTTATTTACAGTTTATTACTTGTAGAATTTTCTTTACTTTTCTTGATAAGAAAATTAACATTCATCTACAGTAGGTACGTCCGTTTTAAGTGGCTAACCATTGGGATCTCGAAAACCGTAAGAGATACGAAGACGATTAAATTGGGGCAAAATTGCCGCAATAGTTGCCCATTTTAATGATGTTTTTGTTTTCCCGAAATAATGCATAGAAAAAACTGATTTTGGCCAATTTACTTTTTCATTTATAACTTTCTTGTTTCTATACAAGTTTCTAGTTTACACATTCTACAGACACTTTTTTTACGAGGAATTGACAGCGGTCCTCAAAATTTTTGTAGGTCGAACACTTTTTGAGAAATTTATACTAAATTTCAATTTTCATATGTTGTAGTACTGTTAAATACAAATTTTTTTCTCTTTCCAAATGATTAAATCTACAGATTAAATTAACTGGAGAAAACCGAGATATTAAATTTTAGTTTTGGGTATAAAACTTGAATCAATTTTTAAAGTGCAAATAAACAAGTCTGTTTTTTTCGTGATCCTTAGTAGAAATCATTTCATTAGATTTTTCTGATGTTATTTCACAGACGAAATTGCAGATCAAATTGTAACATAATTATATTCTGATGTCAAATACAATTCTACAACAAAAAAGTTGCATTTTCTTATAAATACAGCCTCTATTACATTCTTTATTTATTTTTTATTAGGCCTACACCGTTTTACACTTCAACTATGTAACTTTTATGTTTCGATCTAACTTTTTATTTTTTTAATCTAATATTTGACAGCTCATAGCTTATTGCACAATATTTGAATTTAATGTACCCTCGGTAAATTTAACCGAGGTTTAGTTAACCTTTACTTGTTTATTTTCTTTATGGAATATAACAAAAATGAAGATGGAAATTAAATTTCACCGTCCAGTAACTAATCGATGGTTTAACTATCGTTTATAAGACTGGGCATTAATATTTAATCCATAATTTATTCGCATGAAAGCATACTTTAAAACGCAGACACGTGAAAAACTAGTGAAGCATATCATTGGTTTAAAGAACACCCTGTATTAGCTAAATTCTTTACGAAACGTAAAATAATCAATCATTCTCATTAAACATATTTTATGGTGTAAAATATTTATTAAAGGGATACTTTTTCTATTATTTTTAAAAATAATTTCTATGCATGATTTATTATCTACTTAACGTTGGCTCGTAAATAATTTTAAATTTACTATTTACTACTCTGCTCAAATTTTACGATTCCACTGACAAAACTTCGAAGGTTGATGGCCAGAGGATTTAAAAATATTCTTTGAGCTAATAATACGCAAACGGAATAAGAATCTCCTTTTATCACTTCTGACTGCGTGTGTTTACACTCCTACAAGACGAATAAAAATAGAGAATAAATAAAAAAAAACTTGGCTTCAGTACCAATTAGCAAGTGCAATACTGTAAAAAATATACAGAACACTGGGACATTCCCAATTCGGAAACTAGACTGACCGTCGAATTTCGCAAACGTTACATCATTCGTCGTAATGTCAAGATGCTATATAGAAATCTTTCACAATAAACATCGTAAACAATTTATGAGAATATTTAGAATATTTCTAAGCACCAATACAAATTTATTAATAAAGTTTATCAAATACTTAATTTACCACAACAGCTTCATATATTTATTTATTTATTTTTATTTAACATATACAGGATGTCCCAAATAACTTGTTAAGTATGGAGATCTCGAGAACGGTAAAAGATCGGTTAAATTAGAAACGATAACGATGTCTTTGTTTTACTAAAAAAATACATACACTCAAACCAACTAGTCTCCGTACCTACATCTTTGCGCTTCGTTTTTGAAATATATAAACCACTCTGAAACCTTCTGGAACTCAGTAATTGTTTCAGATGAACCAAAATAAACTTTTTTGAATCAGATGGACGAATTATTGTTTGGAAAATAAAGAATGAATAAATGAAACAAAAAAATTATGTCCAACTGTAAAATATGGAAGAGGTTCTGTGCTTGTATGGGGCTGTATAAAGTAAAAAGAGATTATTTGAATATTTTAAAAGACAATTTGGAAAATGTGCTGAAAATTGGGTTTAAGTGTTCTTAAATCTTTCAACATTGACCCCAAACATACTACACGTAAGCAGCTAGAATAATTATTGTACAATTGTAGACAACAATTAAAAATGCCTCCACAGTCTCTAGTTATGAATCCCATTGAACATCTCTGTGATTTATTTTAAAAAATGTGTAAAACAAGACGCCCAAAGAATGTAAAAGAACTACTACATTTATGTTAGAAAAATAGGTTTAATTAAATTGACTACCAAACTCAAAGAAAATTAAGGGGAAGTATGATAAACCGTTTAAGGGAAGTAATTTTAATGAATAGCGGTTCAAAAGTTCATTGATTCATATAAATTACCGTTGTACGGAGACTAAATTGGCGTACTTAGTTGTTATAATAAATATTTTTTCTCGATTGCAATACATTATTTTATCTATTAATATAGTAAATTATAATACAAAATTTATTTCGTGAATATAATATATTCAATAAAAAAAATTCTTTCCGGTATACGGAAACTAATTGGTTTGAGAGTATATAAGGATTTCATTTAAAATGGGCCACCCTATCGAAAACTATAAGACCTACAAAGGTTAAATGGGCAAACAATTTTTATCTTACAAGACAAATTTAAAGAACAGGCAAAAATAGTTTTTCAAACAATGGTTCTAAAAATACGGAATCCAACTTTTTTATTTTAACTGTGAACATATACTATTTATTTGCTTATTCTGTAGAGAATTTAATTCTGAATTCATCCAGAATAGTTTTATTACTTTTTTTTTGTTAATTTAATCAAAAATGTTTTTAGAAGCGAACAGTAAAAGTAAATATCAATATTATTTATATTTACATTATATGTAAATACAAGATCTATTTTTATTTATTATTCATTTTTATCAACTTGTAAATACGACTAAATCAGTAAAATTTGTAAAATATTTTTAAATTCACTGAATCTAAATTTATTTATGATATTATGATATTATCAGTGCGTATGTACAAATTTTAAAACTATTTTTATTGAATGTTATCTGTACTGTAACACCACAAATATTTATTTATGTTAATATATTTATATAAATAAAAGTCACAGATAGCAAGAATTCATTTCAAAAATAAATTTATTTAACATTACTGGACATTTAAAAAAATACTAAAAATTTTTGAAGACCTGTTACTTATAATTTAATACTTGGTCATTCTCTTTAAGTGTACGTGTTATAAACTACTCTTACGGGTAGAAAAACCTCGTAAGTTGTGCACATTCATTTAAAAATGTACAAGTTGATGGAAAAGGTGTTCCCAGTTATTGGTATGTGTGGTAGACGAGCGTGAAAGTACGCAACCGTACGTGAGGAGAATCCATACTGTCTTTATTTCCGTTCATCGATGGCTGTGATGCTATTTATTTCTCCATTTCTCAAAAAATCCAATTTGTTGTTCGCTATCTCAAATCACTCTTATATTCGTGAAGCAATTTCCCAAGACAAAGAAGGAATAAGATATTAATGTGAATACCAAAACAAAGGCATAAATCAACGGACATTTTATGGTGTTAGAATTTTGGTATTTGTCACTGAAGTTTGGAACGTGATTCAATTTTTAATTATTGTGAGAAAAACAATGACTTATTTGAATTACTGATTTTCTGTATGTACGTCATCAAAATCAATCTCTTTTTGTGATATAATGTCGAGTACTTAGTCTAGTACATTTTTTTCTAGACTGGTAGCAACTTAACGTAAAAAATTAAATGGCAAACCTCGTTAAATAAACGAATATAAATCTTTGTTTTTATGTAATTTTAAACTTAAAAATTATAGTAAAAGTTTTCAAAACAACTAACATCAAATTCCCTAAATGTTGCAACTTTAGTTTATTATAAAAAAAGTTCAAAAAGCGCAAAATAGGAAAAATAGTGTAAATGTCTTGCTAGAATAGTTATTGTGCAATTGTAGACAACAATTAATAACGCCTCCACAGTCTCCAGATATAAATCCCAATGAACATCTGAGATTTATTTAACCAAAACCAGACATTGAAGGAATATAAAAGAACTACTACATTTATTGTAGAAGAATGGGGTAAAATTGACTTTCAAACTCCAAGAAAATTTGTGAGAAATATGACAAACATTTTAAGGAATATAGTTCTAAAGCATGGAGGTCCAAAAGATCATTAATTCTTTATAATTTACAGGTGTACGGAACTAAATTGACGAACTTAGTTGTTATAATAAAGAAAAAATAAATTAAAAAATCCCTAACTTTGCGATGGTGTATCTTAAACTTAGCCTTCAGTTATGTGGCTACCTATAAGTTGTACAATTATGGCCATTTACATTAGTGGTCGTAGAAAAAAATCTTATCTTTTTTCTATAAATTGCAAAGTTTGAGGAATGATGAGTAAAAACTAAACAATTTGTTTTTACATTAAACCGCAAGGTATGAGCAAAATATAATTAAATTTATATACATTGTGTTCCAAAAAAGTGTTGCCATGAAGCCATTTAACATGGGAAAACAGTTTTTGGTAAATAAAAACTATCGGGCTAACAATTAAGTAACCATATTGGACAATACTAAATGTATTCCTGCATATTATTTAATATGTATTACTTCAATTTAATTCTATAATTCAACTACATTTATAAAATATTTTTTGAGAAATTAATATTTACATGACAACTATCAACACAGGAAATGATTGTATTTTTTTTTTGTGTTTTGGATCCTGGACGTCTTCCTACATCCAGCAATTTTTTTAATGAAATAAAGGATCACAATTTAATCAATTATCATTTTAGTGTCTTTCTGATATCATTTTAATAGTATTGAACAACGAAAAATTGATTCTCGAATGCAAAAGTAACATTTCGCAATCTAGGTTCAAAAATAACTATTTTCGTTTGTTGTTTTTATTTCTCTATGCAAAATAACTGCTGTCAATTCGTGGTTATGAGGTTAGGAAGGATAAAGACTTATGGAATCGAGGGTCTTTTTTGGAAATATTATTTCTATATTTTCTTCTATTTGTGTTATTTACCATATAAAATTGTTTTTTATATTATTAGAATCTATTTAAATAGTTTCAATAACTAGATATAGTTTTTAATTTTAATATGCTATCCATAGTATTATTGTATAAAAATAAATTAATTCTAACAAAGAATATGTAAAAGAAGCAATCAATATATCAATAACGAATTAAATATAAGAAGAGACGAAAATCTTCAGTTTGTGTTTTGTGTTTTGCGAATGATATGATGATTAATATGATTACGTATTTTGGATTTCCTTTAATGGAATCTTAACATTTCTAGAATGTCCGTATAATTCATCCCACATATTCACATATTTATAAGAATTCGACAGTTGAAAAATGAAAAATTTAATTTTTTAATCACTCCAATTATTAAGTATTTAGTATATGTAAGCAGAATGTTGAATGAAATCATCGTTACCATCGATCAGGTTTTAACCTTCGTACAACAATTATAATTCGTAATAAATCGAGATATAAACAGACGATTTTTCAATAAATCATCACTCCAATTATTTAATTTAAGTATTTAGTATATGTAAACAGAATGTTGAATGAAATCGTTACCATTGATCAAGACTTAACCTACATACAACAATTAAACAATTATAATTCGTTCTAAATCGCGTTATAAACTGCCTTTTTTTCACTTGTTCACCAAACTACGAACACCATCACTCCACTTCACTTCACACAGCAACCACTGCACGTCGATGCGCCGATGTTTACATCGCAACAGATGTGTGAAAAGTGAAACTCACAGAGCCCAAGAGCGGAGCAGCGACCATACTCGCCGCCCAAGAGGCTGGTATTTATAACCGCACCTTCCCGCGTAATGGCCCAGCAATGCGGGACAGGCACCTGTGCACGCCACTGGGGACCTTCATTCATTCCAGCGGATAAATGGTTTGATGGGGATTGGAGTCTGATTGTTTGATTGTTGAAATGTGAATTGTGGATTATTTGGATTTGGATGGTTTCATAAGTATCAAATCATGTTTGTATTGTTTGGATTTAGGATTAAATTAAATTGTTTTGATGTGAAGTTTTTTATCGAATTTTAGGGATTATACAAAAATAAATTTGAAAAATGCAGCTATAATATTGGCTTGCAATTCCAATCAGGAAAAGTTTATATTAGAGTTTATTAAAATAAACTACTTATTCACTACTTTCATTCTAAAACTTGTAATGGTTTTAATTTATCATATTATGTATGAATATAATCACAGTATTGTAACGTTTATTTATTTGGGTGAAGTATAAAAATAATTGAAACACGAATATTTAATTTAATAAACGAATAATAAATTATAAAAATATAATAAAAAAAACTAACACTTTGAATAAATAAATACAAACAATAAGTTGAGAGTAATTATTATTTTTACACTAAGAACATTTATTTAAACACTAAATACTAGGCAATATTTATTTACACGATATTTATATCACCAACTATTTATATTTATTTCCAACATATCGCTGAGATGCAATGACCGACATTAACTTCTTTCATTGATTTCTGCACACTCTAAAGCCGGCTTCCCACGACGCGAAGCTTGGTGAGCCTCGCGCCGCTCGTGTACCTGGGATGTGCACGAGCTTTAACGCGCTTTGACTATTCCCACGGCGCCTGGTTCGTGGCTTGTGGAGGGGTTTTGACTGGTTTGTACTAGCTCTGCCAAGCTATTCAGTTGAAAATGAATAATCGACTGAATAAGATTACTGCTTATGCAGCTGCTTATATCATTTTGAGAGATGACTATTTAAAAAAACAACAGACCAAAAGAAAAAGACGCTGGTGGATGACAAATATTCTCGTTGCCAGCTTTTCGCCAAACACCCTGTATTCAATTGTAGCTACTTCTAAACTTTCAATAATAATAATAATAATAACAACATAATAATAATTAAAATGTAGATCAAACATACATAGCTTAGCTGAGGTAGTTTAAAATAATGCGGAAAAATAATAAGTTTTATTTTCAAACGATGATCCTGTTGGAACGTTGGAAAGGACATAACGAGCCGAGCTTACGCGAGCGGCGCATTTCCTTTGACTTGTGTCAAATTTACCGACAACTGATGGGAAGCCCGAGCTGAGCCAACGAGCCACGATTCACCCCATTCCCATGGCGCGAGGCTCGCCAAAAGCAGGTAAAAGTTCGCCGAGCCCCGCGTCGTGGGAAGCCGGCTTAACCGATGCTGACTTTCTCGAGCCACCATCCGCGACCCTTTTATATCTGCGAGCAGTTAATATTGAACATTCCAGAGCCTTTCCGACTCAATAAAATTCCCGAACAATATTAGCGAGATTAGCTGACCAGATTGGTCAGCCGCGATGACATATCTGCTGTGAGTCACATTTTTTACAGTATTCTTTCAAACAAATAGCGATTTAATAACTACATGAGTTTCGGTTTTGGCCGAATCTGAAGAGGAGTCGAATAATTCGGTTGTCGTCAATTAGTACAAGAAAATTTTGTCGTCTCTCATATACATTAATTTAGTGACGTAATTGATGACATAAGATTACGTTATCGTCACATTTAAAAAGCAACAACGTACAATGTCAATATAAATTATATTTTAAAAAAGGAAAAATTATGAATCACATTTATTTTAGAAAAATATTTTTTTATATATGTATTTGAATTATGGAAGATTTTTTAATGATGCAAAATGGTGCAATTATTGAAATTCAGAGCTGCTCCCAACTTATCATTCGAAACATTCCTCAGCAAAAAATACTGACGGTGTGATCCACCTTCAGAGTGGAATGCTCATTGATGCTACGTCATCAATCAAAAACAACAAAAAAACCTAACAGTTTGATGTTTGATACACTATTATATTTACATTTATACATTAACTAAGGCATAGTAAATTATTAACTGACCAAAATCAGTGACTTGCTGCAGCCAAATATTATGTAATTAATGTATCACATTAATTAGCATATTTTTGCGACACACTAGTGGGCCGGTAGACTTGAATACATTAAATCCACCTGCACGCCACTGTGGAAACGACAGGAACCTTCATTCACTTGTCCACTGGTTTAAAGAATAACAAACATTGGCCAGCATACGCGGAAATAAAATGCTTCAGAGTTTTGTTGTGTTGTTTACATTCGGATGAAGTGGCCCGTATGCTTGGCTTTTTGGAATTTAGACACCAGTGGCGTCCTACCATTTTTTAACCCTTCGGAGGTGGTCCCAAATCTGATAGACCTCACGTGTCGGATATTAAACCCTATACGGTTACGTAGCTTCATTGTTTTATGAAGCGTGCATGTTACGGGCAATACTTCAAAAATTATTTCAAAAAAAATCTTACAGACATTGCACCACCTCTTATACTTCTATTAATGTGCACTCTTTAGAGAAAACTGTACCAAAAGCAAAGAACGAAGGCAAGATTATGGTGCATGTACTTCCAATACACAGCACTTTAAGAAATTACTTTTGCGTTTTATTTGTGAGAGAAACACTGAAAAACTAAATTCATTGCGAAAAATGCAAAAATTTGTTGTTTTTCCCACCTCAAACCGTTGTACGAACAATAAAATATTGTAACGAACGTGACTTACGGCAGATGAGTCATCGCGACTAACCTGTCTGGTCAGGAAGTCTCGCTATAGGTCAAGTGCGATAGGAGTAACGTTGCTATTGTTCGGGAATTTTATATAGTCCGGAAGGCTCTGGAATGTTCGAGATTAGCTGCCTGTAGGTATAAAAGGGTTAAATAGCCTCTATTATTAAACCATTTTCGATATAATAATGCAACAATTGTTAACGCACTGTAAAAATTATAGTTTTTTTTTTTTTGGAAAAGATATCCACTGTACTTAAACTTACTACAAAAAATTAGGGGTAATGACTAATGAGATAAGTCAGTAACATCGAATACTTTCTGAGAACCAATTTTCCATACCAAATCGAAACATTTTGAAATACGTTATCATTTTATATGACATTAATTAAATCAAAAATTGATGATTAATGATCTAAATTTTAATTTGAACGTTGATATATCACTGGTACAGGTTAAAATAGGTTGAGTTTGTATAGCCAAGGCTCTAATAAAGAATTTTAGAACAGAGGATATAATTTGAAAAATTGCAAGCTGCATTTTTTTTTTAATTCAAGTTCAAATATCTGTACATAAGAAAACTAAACTTTCTCGTAAAAAGAGCAATTGTAGGTTTCATGCCTTTTCATTTAAGAATTAATTCAAAATAAATATGAAAAAAACTAACCCAATAAATAGCAGTCAAAAATAAACAAAAATAGTTGAAACAAGCTAAGAAAAAAGTAAAATTAAATAAGTAATAAATTATGAATCATATATTTTTTACAATAGATATATGCATAGAAAACGGAAGTTGTAAATTCAAACAAGTCAAATAATAATACACACTTTTACAGACAATAGTTCATTAAAATTTTACGAAGGTAGGTTTTAGCAGGCCTTATTCCTTGAATGGGTATTAAGATAAGACATGTTAAAAGGAATGTTTCAAATTCTTTCCCTACATAAACAGCTCACAAATTCCCAGTAATGGTAAACATTTCATTTTACTGCAACCATAAAATTATGTCTTCTGCCATTTTAATAAACTATTGTTTAATTTAAGAACAATTATGAGAAACACATGAAATTTATTCTACATTGTATTTCTTAATTAACTGTTTATTTACAAACTTTATTCTACTATATATTTAATATACTATTATTATAAACATAATATTTAAACACGGGCGTCTAGTTCCCTTAGGAATTCGAAATTATTCTCATGCAGGAAAGTAAAGTTTTCTCATTTTCAAGTTAATTAGTACAACGTTCTCAATCAAAAATTTCATGCTGCAATTTATATTTGTATATTTAACGCAGATATATTTACGTGCACAACAAAATTGGAAATTCCAATTTCACTTTGAATCAACCAAAATTAAAACTTTCCAATTTCAATTTGAGATGAAATGTTACAGAATTTTAACATTTAAAGTTAATTAAAGAATGTAAGAAACTTAAACTTAACTTCACTAACCCCATTTATTAAATGCATGCAGTATTTATATAATATTGCACCACTCTGTACTCTATTCTTAAACCAAATAAAATATAGTTAGTTTAAATCTTGAATTGTAAATATTTATAAGGATTTTAATGCGAAAAACATAATAATTTGCTCCATAAATTTTTTATTGTTCAGTTTGAAGTACCTACTCGTATTACAGAATAGGTAACAATATAAAATATCCATGTAGTATACAATAACAGAAACCGTAAAACTCGAAACTCAAATCTAAGTACAACCCCCAATAAATGTTTTTGTACATTGCCTTTACAGGTAAACTATTTTACATATTTTTAAGTAAGTTTTATATTTTTATGTGGAAAGGGATGGTGTCGGTTTTACTGATAGGTACAGGTCTAACATAAATATAGTAAATTGATGTTTTCAGGAGCTTTAACTACAAGGCGATGGGATTCGTTGTGTTCTTTTTGTTATCAAACTTACCTCACTTCAATTTAAAGTGAGGAGTAAAGTGAGCTGTATGCTAAGATTTTTGAGTAGTAAAAAAAAATGTGGTCAGCTTTAGAAATATTTCTGAAAATCTGCATGTGCAGTATGGGAAATATCATTTCTCACAGTAATTGTCAATATTGCGCATGCGTGAAGGTACACTTTTTGAGGTTTCTTGCGCCATATAGTTTTTTTTTTATGTCAAATAGTTTTCGTGCATGTATTTTTGTTCTGTAAGGTTTAGCAGTGTGGTCGTAGAAAAAGTATAGTGTATCCCACATTGTGTGATTCCAACACTCGACTTAGTATCATGCTGAAACTTTCACCTATCATGGGAAATAGGCGACTTTTTGCACTTGTTGCACAATATAGGTACTATTATGAAATTGCTAGATCATCTAGTTATGCACCTTCATTTTTTATTCCAATCAGTGTTTTGAAAAGGGTACTTTACTTTTAGAAGAATCTTAATAAAAAATAATAATGTAGCTCGCTTTTAATTTTTGTTGGAAACATATGATTTCTTGTTAATAAAATGAGTACATGATTGACAACAATGACAATTGTCAGAATAAATTTCGTTAGAAATATGTAGGAAATAAATGAAAACAATAAGGAATAGTGATAAACATTTTAATAAAATATTACAGACGATGATATATTTCGAAGAGAAGTTCGAAGATATGAAACGAATGGAAGTTGAAGAATGATTATTTGTAAAATGATCTCACTTTCAAGTGAAATAAGTTTAAATGCGTGCAGCAAAAAATGTATATAATTTAGCGAACAAGGAAGTCAAGGGGTGTCCACATCAGATTTTTTTTTGTTTTTAATATGCTGCTTATATATCCTTTGAATGATTACATGCTACTAATCCTTTAATTTCATTACCCATCCACTATCCAGTATTTGGTAATAATAATTAGTAGGTTTGTAGTAAATAAAACACAGCGAGACACTGTTTGGTGTCCCGGATGACACACAGGGATTCACAGAGGCTTAGAAACATGGTCTATATTAAACCGAGTGGAAATCTAAATTAAGCACGTACAGCCTCCTCGAAAAACTCCTGTCAAACCGACTTTAATTCAACTTGCACTGTCGTTCCGTGTACAAAACAAACCTCACAACTAAATTAAAAACACACGGCGTTTTCTTTTCTTTTTACCGCGTACCGAAATAAACTGCTAAGGGAGGGCAAATACAAGAAAAGCAAAGATAATCTTCACTGTTATTAAATAAAACAACGGAAATTTGTAAATATGTTTTAAAAACATACGTAATAACATGCTTCTTCAAAACGTATATTTAATGTATATATAATTATTAAAACTAGCTTTATGTTAACAGTAAGTATTTAAATTCATAAAAAAAGATTAGCCACTAACACGGGTTAGTTCTACCCCTTGTTAACATTTTGAAATGTCAAACTAACTCCAGTCCCAATTTATAAAAAGAATTAATTATATTATTTAGTTCCACAGATAACTTCACTAGTTTGGTAGGATTAGCAATATTTATGTAGTTGATTATTAACATTTCTATATAATACAGAGGAAGATTTGTGTTGATATTTTGACAACCTATAGAAGTAATATATACATATATAGTTTTAAATATGTATGAAATATGTTTAGGACAATTTTCTTGATAAAATTTAAAGTAATTTTTATTACTGACATTACAGAATTTTGTGGTAAATTGTTTTTTAAAATGTTTAATTATATATACAGGATGTCAGTTTTAAGTGGCTAACCATTGGAATCTCGAGAACCGTAAGAGATACGAAGTCGATTAAGCTGTGGCAAAGTTGCCGCATTAGTTGGCTATTTTAATCATGTTTTTGTTTTCTCGAAAAAATATATATATATCTCACTAGATATGAACAAAAAACTAATTTTGGCCAATTTACTTTTTGACTTTCTTTTCAATTCATACAAGTTTCTAGTTTGCACATTCTACAGACACATTTTTTAGAAGGAGTGACAGCGGTCCTCAAAATTTTTAAGCTCGATTAAATCATGATGGAAATAAACTTTGACTCAATTTACGTGACTTCGTTTATCTTACGGATCTGTAGATCTTAATGATGAGCCTCTTAAAACAGACACCCTGTATTTTAACTCTTCATTATGCCACCAAGTTAAATTACTTTAATCTCAATACATTACCAGACTACCAGATATTTAATTTTTATCTAAAACTCAGTCATAATTATTTCTTTATATACAAGAGTTTATTGGCCCTGCTTATTCCATAGAAATATTATTTATATAGAAATGAAATGAACTTGTTTTAAAAATGTAAACAAAAAATGATGCATATAGAGCAAAATTGCCTCACAAATAAAGTAGTATAAAAACGCTGTTCTGTCTGCATTAGCCGTAGTTAACGAACAAGTACTCACTCGTAGCAGAACCAGAGGTTATACAAAGAGAAATAAACAGCGGGAAAAAAGCGGAATAGTCCGGACCTGGTCTGCCCACGTACACCGTACAAACGTATGAAAGGTCTTATTAAAACTCATATAACTTTAATGACGGTAATGTTTATAAATTACATCAAGCGCAGCTGCAGACAAGAAATGTAAAATAATTACGAAAAAATTAATAACGCATTTCCTCTTTTATTGCACGAAGAATTGAGGACGAATTCGTTGACCAAATTATACGCTAACGCTAACGAAATTCTACATTTCCTATACTGATAACATTAATAATTATATAAGTGACATCTAAAATCGTTGTACAAGTTATACACTAATACTAACGAAATTCTACATTTCCTATACTGATAACATTAATAACTATATAAATGACATCTAAAAACGGATTGTTGAGGTTATCGTAGTAATAAAGTTTCAGTTTTATTTACAAATAAAGCAGATTTGCAAAGTGACGCATTAATAATAATAATAAATTATTCGAAATGCTGTTTGTAAAGTAATCAACACTAGTATTTAAATTAACCATTTACTCATATTTCCTATTTCTTTATTTCACAAATTAACATACATCTTGCTATTTTAATATTCTCAGATACTTGTAATACATTGTAGTAATAAAAACAAAATTAATGTGAACAATGTTTTTTTACCAAATATATTATTTAATAATATTTTCTCTACGACCACTAATATAAGTAACCATTGTTGTATAATTTATAGGTTATCTAAGTGTGACATTACGAAAGACACAATTAGCGAATTCCTAATTTATAGAAATTATCTTAGCAGTATAAATACGGCAAAATAAAATATAATTAATTTAAAACATTATTAATGAAAAAATAAACAATCAATGTTCTATAGTATTGTTTCATTAAGTTGTAAATAGTTTCAATTTATTAACAGTTTCACATAGTTGTTTTTATATTTTGTATTTCGCGCTATTTATTAGTGATATGTCATTTGTTTCATTTCATTGTTTGATCGTGGTGTGATCGAAATACAAGCAAATAAATGATCGTAAAAGTATAGTACGTAATTCGTGTTGTAAAACACAAAAATTTCCTTTTGTTACAATACAGGGCAAATCCAAAAATGTTTTGAAATTTGTTTTTCAAAGTAAATATTCAAACGAGTAAATATACAGGTACAATGTTAACGGTGAACCATCAAATTAGAATTATCGATTAGGATACGTTAGGTTAGTTGAGTTCATTTAACTTCCAACATTTCGCATTTGCAATTGCACAAATACGAAAAGGTTAATGACCTATTTTGGGGGTTAAATACAGAACTGCATGTGTCTTTGATGTGTATTTAGATAGAGAAATGTTATATTTAGATTTTTTGACATATAGGTACATTTCCAGATACATATTTTTAGTTTCCAAAAAAAGATGTTAAGATTGAAAATTTAAAAGCATTTGTATGTTAGTCGAAATCTTGAAAAAGCAGATAGGTACTGTATTTGTAAATTATAGAAGTATTATATAACAAATGGAGAAAATGTTATTGCTGTCAGAGTGCCAGATGAAAGGTATATTAAAATTTGCTACAACAAATTATTAAGGAGGTTCGCGGTCAAATAAATTATAAGTGTAATAAGAAACTATGAATGATTTGTAACTTATTATGTTATCCTACTTTTTCCTATTTCCAGAATTAATAGTAACTAGTACAGAGGCTTAATCTTAGACAGATTAACATCATATATCCCAAATTTATATACCAACAAAATAATGAACTTTGGTGCGTTATTGTAAAAAAAAACAAATTTGACATTTTGTTCTAAATATGAAATACAATTTGCCTAATATAAGCAAAGTTTAAATGAATAAATTACAAAAAAAATGGACAAAAATTTAACAACCCATCATTAGAGAAAAGTTTCAACAATTTGACATTATTAAATTTATTTTCAAAATATTCAATTTTAAGATGATTTTATTGGTATTACTAAACAGCATTTTGGCGTATTTCAAGGGCTAGTAAATTGATAGTCAGCAATATATTAAAGCGTATATTTTATGAATAAAAATAGGGATGGTTAACATAGAATAAAAATTATAAAATACTAATTAAAAAAAATATATAAATTATTTATTTAACTACTAATTACGATTAGATAGTCCCAAAGTTATACCCCTACTTAACATCCTAAAATGTCCAACAAACTTCAATACTAATAAATAATCCATCGTCTAATCATAAGTCGTGGGTTCCTTTTAACAAATTGTATATTAAATGGAAATGAATAATTTTCTGTAATGGTCGCTGAAAAATGTATTTATTTTTGTATAATTTTTAACTTTTCTTAAAATACTGATTATCATAGCGTTGCATCTGCAATGAATAAACAAAGTTTTTCAAATATACGACATCTGAAAATATAAGTTCCAATTTCCACGTGATAAATTCAATATGTCAATAAATTTCAATATTGCAGACTAGAACTAACCTATAACCTGCAACAAATTAAAACATACATATTTCCACACAAGCATGTATTATTTCACCACTGCATTAAAAAGTAAAAAACCAAACAGTTAATTGCACTATCCCTTGTCCCGACTTGGTGTACGCGGAAGTGATATCGCCCTTGATAATTGGCTGTTCCGGCGCAATGACCTCGTCCGGTGACACTGCGCTCTGCTGGGGATTCCGGAAAGCTCGGCTTCCCACGGCGGACAATAACGATAAGTGATGCAGGAGCACCGAATATGTGGGTGACACTTGCAACAACAATGGAAATCGCCCAGCGGTCTTACCACGTAATGGATGCATAATCACTTATTGTATATGTAATAAATGTTATTTGAGATTAAGTGTTGGTATATACGTTGTGGTTTCTTCGTCTAGGGAGGAAATATTAAATAATGATTCATCAATTTTTATTGGGCTTTTAAAAGGTTATTAATTTTTTTTATATTGGTAATAAATATTATATAAATGTACCCATATGTACCTACAAATAATAATATAGCTACCCTGATATAAATATTCTAAGCTTCTACTGAATACTACATTGAATACAATAAAATATATTGTGAAAAGAATTTCAACCGCCAGGATTTGAACCCGAGACCTACATCTTGCCGGGATGTCGCTCTATCACATGAACTATGACTCACTGTGGCTGTTCTTATCTCTATTAAAATCATAAATAATAATAACAAATACATAATAGTTAGTTATTTATGTATTAAGGGCATAATCGAAAGATTATAGCACGAGGGAATATTTAAAGCTCGATGCAGAGCAGAGAGGTTTAAATTTCCTGAGGGATAAAATCTTGATTATACCCACGGTACATACAATGTTTCATTTCATTTTGGTTCTTGAAATAAAAAAAATCTGTAGGTATATATTCCATGTTGTGGTTTCTTTATAGATAGTTGGCTTGTTAGATTGGTTATTCTTCAACAAATTTCATTATCAAAGTGTCACTGTCACTGTCAAATATATATGGAACAACCAAGTCACAACACGGAAACGACGAAAACAAATTAATCTAAATCTATAATACAGTTATTACTTGTAAATTTCTGCCAAAATACAATAAAGAATATAATAACACAGAAATAACCAAATCACTTTTTTCGTTAAATCTTTTCCTTGTCCAACAAATATAATTCATATTTTTATTTTGTAAATATTGAATATTTTAGAAAAATAAAAGTACGTTGAATTTAATTTAATGAGCACACAGAAATCATAACTTGTGCAAACATAAACGTTGTTATTTCCGTTCATAAATTTTACTTAATTAGCAAATACAAATCCAAGTAGAGTAGCTATGCAAAGTTTTCCAAATATCTGCAAAAGAAAAATATATGAATTTGGAAACAGTGTTCCATTGATTTAAATCACATTCATTTGAAAAAAAATCGTTGATTTTAATCACTTGTTCTGCAATTGTTATTTAACATTCCAGATTTACATAAATGGACGGAAAAATCGTGTGGGTAATGTTACAATATGGCAATACTTAAGAGCTACTAAATTTGTTTCATTTCAACGATAAAACTACTTTAATGGTAATTATTTTGAATTTATAACGCAGAAAATTTTTGCACTGGTATGTGATTTTTTTTTTAGTTTATGTACTTTGAAATGTGTTACAATCAAATCCGGTTATGACGACATCGAGGGGAACACATAAATTTCGTTGCTAGAACTGGAAGCCTCTATAACTGATTAAAGTAAAATAACTTTAACGTTTATGAAATTATAGTATACCTTTTTAAAAAAATCTAAAAGATCTGATTTAAATATATAATAGCATTATGTGTTTGTAAAACGTCAGCTAGCTATAGAGACGGGGATGGCTGTGATAACAAACGTACTGTCAAAGTGTCGAATATGTTTTTTATAATTTTCATTTACGTTTACACCTGTTTAAACGTCGTCTGCATTAAATCAGATAAATTATTATCAAAGGTAAATAATAAATAAATTTACCAATAATATTATAGAATGATACGATTATTATTTTAGATGTGCTAAAATAAACTGCAAAATCTATTAAAATATAGGTTAATTCAGTTTGACAGATGAGTCCGTAAAGTTAAATTTTGATATAAGATGCTGTAAAGTTTTTCCTTAGCTACTACTTTGGCTAACTTCGCGGTGTGATAACGTGTACTTTAGTATGGATTTCGAAAAAAATATATTTTTTTTTTAAATTAGATTTTTATGCAACCCTATCTGAAAACAGTGATCATAAACTTTATTAGATCAATGAAATAAATTTATGATTTTTGTTCCATTGTTCCATACCATTTACCACAATAAGGAAATGACATTAAAATGCCACAAAAACGGTTTAGTCATTTTATGACACACGCATTTCACATCAAAAACCGTTACAATACATTTTTATAGATCAATATCGCATAACAATAAAAGAGCAATATCCCAGATTAACCCCAACCTCCAAATAGTAAAAATCTGCCAACCCCTCTAGATACACCCAGATGTTTTAACAATGACGTCATCACATGTATCCCTTTGTGCACGAACCCCACATGCCACGTGGAGCACCTTACGTCACGAGGGCATCACGGGCACGTGATCAGCAGGAAAAAATGACCCCGTTTCTCAGGGGTAAACATCGCAGTTGGCCCTGGACTCACCCTCGGTGACTCAGCGCAGATGATGTGGTGAGATAATGTGATTTAGGAGTGATGTTACGTTGTAGGATACAACAGCGGGGTTTCAAAGAATAGGGTGTTATGTAGATTACTAAATCCATTTGCGAATTCATTTCCACGCAGTCATGTAAAAGATTAAAGAGGAAAAATAGTTTGAAAATTTTAAAGCTGTTTTAGACTGGCCTATAGGCTATGTACTATGTGTTTTGCGAACGCAGTGCCATCTGGGGTCATGCGCTATAAGTTTTTCTGGGAGACTGCCGGACACAATATAGAGAATTTCATAGGAAAAACATTAAATTTATCCTATCATAATTTCAATTATTATATATACTGTGGATTCCAAAGTGTCGACTTAACTATATGTCGTAAGAAAAGTATATCGAAAGGTCGCACACTGTTTAGCAGTAATCATCTGGAGAACATCAACGAAGAAATTATGGTTATGAGATAAATTTTGCAAGGTACATTTATACAAAAAAAATCTTAATTGTTACTATTAAAATAACTTCAGTATGTCTTTCCACGATGCAGAATCACCTATTTCTCTCCTTGTGTGGTTCTAGCACTCGACTTCATCTCGTGCCGAAACTTTGCCACCTCGTGGGAAATTGCGACTTTTTGCACAATAAACTATTTTCAAATTTGTTTTTTTTATAAAGCAATGCGAATATTTGGTCTTTTTTTTAGAGAATAAACGGAATAACTTGACAACGCCGCAGAAAAGTAAAACAAAATTCATATATCCGTATAGGAGAATAAAATACAATTGAACAACACCATGCATATATGAAAATAATATTATACGGCCTCAAATCCGAGCGTAATTTGGCTTTTATCGCTCTAGGGCGTATAAAGTTGCTAAGCAATAGTTAACAAATTAAAATTGTGTTTATAAGAAAATGTCACAATATATTTTAATTTCGATTAAGTAAGTATGTAGACTCTCAAAACTATTAAAATTCCTTTTCATATAAATCTTTTAATTTTTAAAAACCAACTTGGTCTGTACCGCCTCAAATTCCATTAATATTTCGCCAGAATCAGTACTTGACGTTCCATATATATTTGACAGAGAGTGACACTCTGGTTGTATTAAATTTGTTTAAAAACAAACAATCTAACAATGCCAACTCTCTATAAAGAAACTACAGCATGGTATATATACCTATAGATTTTTTTCATTTCAAGTACCAAAATGAAATAAAACGTTCTATGTACTACGGGCATAGTCAAGATTTTGTCGTACTTTAATCTTTTGATTATGCCCTTAATACATAATTAACTATTACAACGGATACATCGAAGACGGACATTTCGTTGACTCACTCTGTATAGTGTGAGAAAAGTGCCACTTTCCATAGTGGTCGTAGAAAAAAAGTTTAATCTATTTAATTGCTGTTAGAATGAAGTTGCTTGTAAAGTTTAGAGTTGATTCGAGCCTTTCCTTTGTTTATAACATAAATAAATCGTAAGAAGTGACTAAACATAGTGGGCGTAAATCGTACATAATGGTAACTTCAAGGAACTTATGTATTATGTATAAGAATCGCTCACGGTGATAACAATATAGTACTCTAACATACGGACTTGTTTTTCACTAATTATTGTCTCTAACAGAATACATATTTATAGGAAATAATTTACGTCTAATGTCCTTTAATTACCATCAAATTATAGTGATTTCCTTGAATGGTGATATATCGTCATTTGTCGTAGATATTTAAAAATGATTGGAGAATATTTATTACGTGAAGAATGATATTTGGAATGAATATTTTTCTTTAATTAAACACCTATAAAAATGCTAATTAGAAATAATTAGTGTAGTTTAAATTTTAATCTGGAAATAATACTAAAGCATTCTTTGTCCTTGTACATAAAATCAAATAGTTTTTTTTTACTAAATAACACGTAATAAATAACCCTCAATTTAACAACATCCATATTTGGTAATACTACTTAAATATATTGTACCTATATACATACATGTTTTAAATTTTATTTAAATATAATATACTATGTAATTTTAATGGATTAAATTTATTTCCTCAATAATTCAATAACAATGAAAATATTGACAGTAAAAAAAGTTAATAAATTATTTCTAACCTCAGTCTACAAGGTGAGAATTAGTGTACAAAATTTAACAACTAATTATTAATTTATTTCGAGTAAAAAATGAGTCGTAAAGTAACAAATAATTATAAAATTATATTCATAATTACGTTGATTTAATCATTTACAAAAAATGTTTGAAATATATAGTATTGGACGCAAGTATCATTATCAAAAAGAATTTTCTTGAAATAGTTAAATTGAAAAATGGTTCCAAACAAATGAACTATTTTGGGTAACTGGGTTTCACAGCATATTTTGTTTATTTTTTCGAATCGGAATGTGATAGCCCGTGGCCCACAATATGTTATTTTATTAAAGGGATAGTCTACCTACAGAAAAAGTACTCCTACTCGTATTTTTCTAATAACTTGTTTTAAGTAATTTTAGAGAAACATTTTATTAAAAAAAATGTTTTTAAAATTATATTCTTAATACCAAACTATTTTTCAAATTTTGATTTTTTAATGAAATGTATAACGTTATATAACAAATTGATTATTTTATGACGTTATGAAATATATAAAATAATAGGAATAAAAACAACATTTTAAAAATATAGATGACTATACACAACTGTGTACTTGTGAATCCGATAGTACAGTGATGATTCACCCTGTATAAACAAGAACGATTGTAGGGTTAGGATATTTACATGACACATATGTTATTCGGTTATCTTTCAAAAAATCAGCTTTGGTGGTCAACAATGTACAATATTTTTTTTTCAATAACAATAATTCTTTATTTCTAAATATTTGTATGTTATGAAATATTGCAACTATAATTGCAGTTGATTATTATAAAGCCACAAATATAGTTAATTTATTATTATTTTGGAAAACACTTCTAGAAGTAATCAAATAAAATCACATTTTTCGTTGATTGTTTTAATAAGGGTATCTCTCAATACGGAATATTTAGTATTAGTTAAATAATCTAACCAACCCCATTATATTGCGGGACAGATGGAAACAGCAAAAACTATTTTCTCATGTTAATTCCCTATGTCAAAGTTTCTAATATTCACCCTGTATAATACTTTATATATCGACTAAATTGTACTCGAAGAAAACTTTGATGCAACTGGAAACAAGATATTTATGATATCTCTGAAACAGTCATATTTAAAATAGTTATAAAACGTTACATCTCTAGCAATATGCGCTGAGTTTATAGCTTATTTATTTGTGTAAAAATAAAAGGCTTGTAATGTGAAATGGGCTGTATCTGTATACGGCTGGAGATGAACAGCAGACACGCCCTGGCAAAAATCAATACTGCAACATCCCAACCCCAACCCATGCAGCGGCCGATTCTCATTCAGGCTCCTACGCGGGACTGTTGACCGAGTCAACACCGAACTCATATACTCCCATTACACAAGCATATTACCATCCCCGGGTTCATTGCACATTTTATTATCGGGTAAGCAAACTGCAAATTGCGACTGATTGTCAAACATATTAATAGTGTCCAATATGTTTCTGTTTCGTTGTCAGAGAAAATAATGTTCTTGTCATGTCTGGCGCTTTCGGGTTTGTTCGGAACGGTTCCACTGGCTTATTTTGTTTCTTCCTTTTAAAGTCATAATTATTATTTTATTATCATTCTTCTGAGGCTGTTGGTGCAAAGGTACCAAGTGCGATATTTTATGATTATTCCACACACGTCGTTTTCACCTGATCAGAATGCTTCATTTGATGTTCATAGATCGATTTCAGTGAAGAAATTTATAATCACAGTATCATAGTCATGGTTACATTTTGTTAATATTAAAAACTTTATGTTTAAATTATTGTCATTCGTGAAATAATCAAGCAAATATAATTCAAGCTATGAATTTAAAGGTAAAATTTACTCATAATTTATGCGAAGTAACGACAACTCGGGTCAAAAATTACTCTTAAATCACTCCAGCTTCGCTATTCTAGAATAGCATACATTATAAATAAATATAAAAGAATCTGTCAATTTGAATACAGATTTTTAAAAATTCTTGTTAAATAAATAAGTTCATGGAAAATAATTTTATAAAAATGCGTTAAAAAATATTTATTATATTTCTCATACTTCAGTGCCGACTTTTCAAAATTTCTTTGGGTGCAAAATTTCTTATAATAACAAAAAATCAAAACATAAATTGCAATAATAAACAATAATAAGCTCAATCCAAAGTAGCGAAATCTGCTCCAGAATGTGCTCTGGTTTTAACAAGTCAAAAAATAGAACAAGCAATTCTGAGTGCTCTAATTCTTGACCCAGAGCAACCAAAATTGCTCCAGCATATGCTCTGATTTCAGCAGACCCAGAATTAAAGCAAACACTTTTAAGTGCTCTAATTATTGCTCCACTGAAACCAGAACCCAATCCAGAGCAGCTAAATCTGCTCCAGAATGTGTTCTGGTATCAGCAAACCTAGCATTAGAGCAAACATATTTGAGTGCTCTAATTCTTGACCCACTGAAACCAGAGCAGCCAAAATTACTCCAGAATGTGCTCTGGTTTCGACATAATCTGAAGCGTGCTTCAATTCCCGGCCGACTAACCTAGATCATCTTCTGGGTATGAGATATGTTCTGAAAAGTGGTCTAGCCAGACCACTAGGCGGGGCGGAGGCCCGAAGGCCCACTACCACCATTGGGATTTCAAACTAACAATATTAATCTCAATCACAACGATGGTTTGGAAATTAGTAAAGCATGGTTTCCTAAATTGTAATTGTCATTACCCTGAAGAAGGCAGCAGTTTATGCTGCCGAAACGATGAGTTCAATAAATAATTAATTACAGAACTAAAACTAAAAAAGTTGTTATATTTATATACAATAATAATATAATAAATTAATTAAATAAGAATTCAAAAAAGTAACATTATATCAGTGCAAAAACTTATTACTATTTCTCGCCTTTAATGGTAGAAAAAGCAAAAGCTGCAACATTGTAGTTTGAAGTTTCTAAGAATATTAATCCCAATAACAACGATGGTTTGGAAATTAGTAAAGCATGGCTTTCTATGTTGTAATTGTCATTACCCTGAAGAAGGTAATAGTTTATGCTGCCAAAACGTTGGGTTTAATAAATAATTAATTACAGATCTAAAATTAAAAAAGTTGTTATATTTATATACAATAATAATATAATATAATTAATTAATTAAATAAGAATTCAAAAAAGTAACATTATATCAATACAAAATCTAACTTCTATTTCTCGCTCACTGTAGAAAAAGCTGCAACATTGCACAGCATGCAAGTTGGTAACTTTCCCGACTTATGAATTCTGGTGGTCCGTTTCCCGCATTGCGCGCGGGGGCGCCTGGTCGCGGAACAGCCGGGGCCGAATCGATTTCCGCGGCTAGACTAGGCCGCTAACTTTGAACTTGACATTCCGAACCCAGATGTCTGCCTACGCCAAGCACACCGGCTAATTACATCTAGATATTAAAAACGCTCTACTAACACGCGAACTACATGCATTAGCATCATTAAAAAAGAATATAGGCTTTGGGGACAGGCATGGAAATATTTGCACAATGAAGGCGAATATTAGAAAAGGCTTTTACGAAATGAAAATGTATGGTATTTAAGAGTAGCAAAATAATTAAAGACCTACAGTGGTATTCTACTGTCACTGTTAAATTTAGAGATCGTCTCTAATTGAATTTAGAGATCACCTCTAAGAAAAACGTATTCTACAGTCAAATTTTACCGCTGTTAGCGCTAACATTGTTGTGTAATACTAGAATAACATCACTTATAAAAACTAAGTCACCTCTAGCTAGAGATCGTCTCTAAGGAACTTTAACAGTGACTATAGAATACCACTGCTAGTTTCTGGTATTATAAAGAGCTGCATAAATTTAAATTTGATCAAAACAATTTTATTAATAAACAAATAATATTCCAGACAAAATTTCGATTTTCCATTGACGGAATAAATATTATTCACTAGGGAATTAAATTTAACCGACATTTATAATAGCGGGCATCTTATAAATATTTAAATAAATGAATTTTTTTAGCAGTAAACCAATTTGGTCTATGTCCAAATTGGCTTAAATTTTATTATTTAAAACACTGTTTTTTATTGTTTATTTATACCAACATGAGAAAATTATCATCATTATATACCAAGGTAGGAAACAACCGAGGGATATAAGGCATTGGTCAATAATGGGCTTTTCAACCGTGGTATATGAGCATGTAATGTGTGCTATTACTCTTGAGAACGACGTTTACCACCACGAGCGAAAGCGAGTTCTGTAAATCATTTGAATGAGTAATAATTACAAACGAATAGAATACTACACTTTATCCACAACTACAACATGAAAAATATATGTTTATTATAACCAAATATGTCATTACAGTTTAAGAGAAAAATAAATTGAAATGAAAATATAAGTTGTACTTCGATATTTTTTAAGTTGAGTTTCCCTTTTTAAAACTTTAACAGTTCCCTGAAAAGTTTATGCAAATTTTAGTCAAACAAAATAAAAACGTAACTAGTGAAATTGTTTTCTTTAATGTTTTCCTTGTCCAATCGTGCAAGAAAAAGCTAATTTCTCGATTGAGTATCTATGTAGACTGATTTCAGTAAAGCAATTAAACAATAATTATTCGCATAAAGTAAGATTAGTGTAATTAAACAGAAATTTACGAGGAAATTAATGTACCTTGAATATAATTCTATGGTTTATAGTGCAGCATTTTATAGCAGCTGCACTAGCACACACTAAAACTAGTTCCAACTCTAATCTCTCACGACAAAACCGCTGTTGTGACAATGATGAATAATATCGGACACTTACCGGGACTACCGTAATACATACATAATGTAACATTACTTATCTCAGTGACAACATGCTTAATCATAATCTCCGCACTTTAATGCTGCCTTTAAAAGGGGACTTACTATCTATGCTCTTTTTATCATGGATTCACTTCAGGTAAGTCTTTTAACATAAGAAAATATGTAATGATGTTAGTTTAAAATCCGTTTTTTTACAGACCGCCCGTATACTTACAAGAAGTATTGTAATTATACTGATTTTAACAGATCCTCTAGAACTCTAGTTAAGGTTTTTATTGTCTGTTCTGGGCAGTGTAGAATAAATTCGGTTAAAGTGATTTAAATGAAACTTATTCTGACAATAACAGCACGGGTCAACTTGTCGATGTACTATTTTACCTCAGATTTTGATGAAATTTGGCAAAAACTCCTACTAAAGCATGACAAATTACCTAGTCTGATTAGGTTAGGTTAAGTTGGGTTGGGCTAAGTTACGGTTAAGTTATAATATGTTAGGTTAAATTAAGTTAATATAGGCTGAGTTAAGTTAGTTTATATTAAGTTAAGTTAGGTTAAGTTAAGTTAGGTTAAGTTAAGTTAGGTTGAGTTAAGTTAGGTTGAGTTACGATAGGTTGAGTTAGGTTAAATTAAGTTGGGTTGGATTAGGTCGGTTAGGTTAAGTTACATTAGATAAGGTTGGGTTAGGTTAGCTTAGTTAAGTTAGAATATGTTAAGTTAATTTGAATTTGGTTAGGTTGAGTTAGTTTAGGTTAAGTTGGGTTATATTAGGTTGGTTGGGTTAAGTTACATTAGATAAGGTTGAGTTAGGTTAGATTAGGTTAGATTCGATTGGGTTAGGTTAGATTTGTGTATGTGTCTACCCACTTTTTGTATTAAATAGCTTTAAATTAATTACCGTTTTACCATACCTACACATTCGATAGTCGTAATACGTACTGTGCATGGTGTCCATAGCAGATTATTTTTTTATTTTGTAGAAATTCCAGTAGAAAACCAGTAATAAATTGATAACATTTTGTTGAGCTATCGTAAGTATAATAGGTAAACGAGAAACACAAGCATATAACAAGTGATTCTTTTGTAGGATATGTTCAATTGAAATTTTTTTTTTTAGATAGTGGACACTAATAATATTTTCTAAATCATTCTTTTCTGCTAACCGTCATATGAATTTCCAATGTAAATTTCATTAAAAATTGTTCTCAAAAAACCGAATCTCAATTAAATATATTTTATTTCACAATTTCACTGTTCAACGTTCGCATTTTATACAACCTCATACTATTTTGCCATATAATTTTAATCACTTTTTGAAGATTTAGGAATTATTTACTTGAATTTCAGGAAAACGTTTAGTTTTTCTACTATTTTATTTTATTTACTTGTTTTTTTGAAGGTGCGGATTGTTGTCAAAGTACAGCATTTACAAAAAAGTAGTAGATTTCGATGTAATCAGACAGCAGATGTTTATTTTGTAAACACTAGGCGACAGTTGGAATCGAACCTACATCACTTTAATTCGTGTTCGTGTTGGATCACGATAACAAGCCCAACCCTACTGCCCATATGTTTATTTTTCGAACACTAATAAATCGGTTACAACATTCCTGTGAACCATACAACAGGATTTCCTCTTATTTTATAGATTATGCATTGGATTGAATCCTACTGGGATTTTGTTTAAATTTAAATTAGAAAATTATTGCTACTAATTTAAATAGATATTTGGATATGCATTATCAATTTACAAAATTGATTTCTACTTTATGTAACTTTACAAGCAATGGTTCCAAATTTGAATAACCCAATTGCACTCAGTCATTGTTGATTTCTCACTTTAGATCTTCAAGTATTTCTAGTAACAAGGCCACTAGCAATTTATTAATAGTACTCGATAAATTCTAGGAATAAAATATAATACATTATATCAGTATTGTGAACTAGTTTATAAATAATTTAATTAGATCAATGCATATGATTATCTCGTATTAAAATGTTTACAGCTAAATTATATTCACTTGACAAGTGTGATTGATAGGAGAGGATTTCCGTTTCATCATTGTTTGATCCCGTTATGGTTTCATCAGAAGCTCACTGCATTGTTTTTACCGTTGAGTAGTTGTAAATTCGGCTAATCATGCGAACGAATTCAAAGAAAAACCATTGTATGATTCTGTAAGCTGGAAATGTAGGTAACTGGTACTTGTAAATCTGGAACGTTTTTGTTCGTGGTAATGACTCATGAACTTCAATTTTTTTTAATTTGTAAGAGCGTCATAAAGACGACCTTTAATTTTTCCTCGTTTTGTATTATTTACGTATAATTTATATTATCGGCAACAAAGTAACTTGTTTTACGGATGTTGCATTCAGTCCTTCGCGTTACCGCAAAACATCAAGGACATTGCACCATGGGAAATTTTAGATTAATACCGGAAAGTCATATTTATTACAATATTCACAATATTAATCATAATTTTATAATTTTCTGATGTTTTTAACCTTCGTAACAACCTTTTGAGGTTATTGAATTTAGTTGATCTTACACTGTCAAGGGTGATGTTGGTCCTTAAATTATTGTTCTGTTCGGCCTACGTGTCTCACAAGTAATTAAATTTTGGTTTTGTAGTGGATTATAATAACGTAAACAGTTTGCTAATTTCTGTCTCATTTTTTAAATTTATTTTTATAGCACTGATGTAGGTACAATAAAGATACCGAAACGTTTGCAAGAGTAGACGTAATATATTTTTTTTATTTTTCTACCTACGTATCCAATTTCCGACGACCTTTCCAAATTAATTAATAATAATATCATCTGCATTGTTTTGTAAATACCTTAATCTTACAATTACTTCACTTGAAGACCCCTAGAGATGTATACAATTTTGCCGGTTTTGTCTTAAAATTTCAAGACATGGCAAGACTTTCTTATTCTTGATCAAGACCAGTAAATTCTGGACAATTTTTATTCAAGACTCTAGATTAATAAAAAAAATAAAAAATTTTAAATATAAATATATCATGCGAAGCTTGTTCCATGCGAGCAGAAACAGTGATTGCAAAATAGAAAAAGAACGCTGCCAAAGAATTATTTGTCCGTATCTAACGTATGCACATATTTTTAATTTTGTTTCCAAAGCACATTTGACCAAAATTGAATAAAATCAATAATTCTATAATTGCTTAGTTTATTTTCATTTTAATGTACGTGTGTTTTATATCATTTGAAAAAGAAAAATATCTTTATTTAACAGTGCTAAAGACAACTTTGAGCCCCATATGAAAATTGAAAGTTAGTATGAATGTCTCGAAAAGTGTTCGAGCTACAAAAATTTTCAGGGCAGCTATCAATTCCTCATAAAAAGTGTCTGTAAAATGTTCAAACTAGAAACTTGAATGAATTGATACAAGAAAGTTATAAATAAAATAAAAAATTGGCCAAAATCAGTTTTTTATAAAACATAAATAATAAGTCACTCTTATTAACAATTAACATCCGTTTGCAAAAAGTTCGTTATTTTTTTTATAAGTTAACAGATCATTAAACAAATGAGTCAGTGTACTACACAAAACAATTTGTTCTCCGCAACGCAAACTTGATTTTTATTGATCAATTAACGATTTAATAATTCGTAAAATATTGATAAATGTTTCTGATATGCAGCGTTACTATTTATTCTAGACAGTACAGAAAAGAATTACAATTCAGGAAAATAAACTGTATTTGTAAAATAAACAACATTTTGTAAGTAAAAACATTAGAAGGTTAGTGTGGTAGAGATACTCCGATACCACAAACAAACTACCCTGGGCTCTCATCGCCTACTAGATAAACTAAACAAACTTCGTCAATCCCAATTGACATTCAACTTACACTATGTACAAATCTCAAAATAAACACAGACTGGAAACTAGGGGCACACCGAACCTATACAAATCTATTATTTGCTTTGCAATTATTTGTTGAACTGGTATTAATTGAACAATTAGTTAGAAATGAAGGAAATTGAAGGGAATTTTGTGTTTGGACGTTGAATATCAATAGATGGAATTACGTCGTATAATAATAAAATATGTCACAGAATTTAAATATAAATAAAAAATCGTTTCCGGGATATAAAAAATGATAAAAACTAATCACCAGACAATAACTATTAATAACAATTGCAATAATAAATAAGTTCAATGACCATTTTCCTGCGTTCATTTTTATTTAAAACAATAATCTATTAACCATATTTTTACAGGCAACTATTGTTTTAAACAATTCAAAGTTATATAACTAAAACAAATCAGATTTAAAAAGATTTATCATATTTCGTTGTAGATACTAACGACTTTATTCATATTTCGCACAATTGGATTAGATTCAGACCTCAGGAAAATGACCGCCGCAGGCTTCACTTTTTCATATGATATGCCCTATCCAGAAGAATATGTAGAGATCAGTGGTAGATATCCAATCTACAAATATATTTCCTTAATCTATGAACATAAGTGGTTTAAATGTCATTTTCGCACCACTGTCATCTCTTTCGGCCCTCTGCATAAATAACTATTACGTCAATAATACCCTTACATTATGTGGTAGGATGGTAAAAGAAAATTTAATAACAATAATGATTGCTTTATAATCTCTAGTTATTACTATTGTCTCCATTCTGTGATTGTTTATGTTCATAAACATGTTTTAACTCATTAACTGACAAAGTTATTTTTATGAAGCTATAAATATACACAGCTGTACAATAATCTAAAAAACACAACGAAAAAATTGTAATTTGCAATATGCGTGTTCTCTTATCACTGACCTGATACGGAGTAACCTTTAACCTCCAATATATTTTTCTCTCCAAGACACTACACTAGTATGTTAAAGTGCTTTACAAATAATAATTCTTTGTTTAACAACACATTTGCACGAGTTATCACAAACATATAAGCAAACAAATAATCAGTCGCATTTTATTTTCAACACAACGCGATAGCGATCGTTAGAATTATTATGAAAACGTGTACCAAGTACTGTTATAAAAATTATTATTGAAGAGAAATGCATCCTGCTACATTTGAATTCTAAAACTTTAAAACGTTTCGTGCATAACTTAAGACAATACTAGGAAGTACTTACGAAGAAATTTTTGTAATTATTTACAATGAAACGTGAGTTATAAATTTTGTGGAAACTAATTATACTTTAAAATAAGTGAAATTGGTGCAGCCTATTTTATTACCAGAAATAATTAATCCGTTCCTAACACTTACTTATTTTCTGTTTAAATTTAAATTGCGGTAACTTCCTTAATTTTTTTGTAACATCACATATTACGCAACAATATCATTGTTAACATTTCCTAATGTCACAATAAGAAATTTTAATAGACACTAGTATAAAGGCTGATGAATATTTTTGAAGCATATTAAATGCTATTTTTGAAATGTTCAATTGTTGGCTTCCCTCATGAGTTTAAAGAAAGAGATTTTAACCTGTATTCTGATCTCACTTTTATAGAGCGCTTTTGATAAAAGTGACGTCTTTTCTGATAGATGTCAATGTCAATTTATTAATAAGAAATCAAATGTTTCCTACAAACTTGAAAGCGAACTAAATCATTTTCATCGAATTTCTGCCAAAAGTAAAGTGCCCTATTGAAAAGGCCGATTGGATAAAAAAACATCAATATTCTGTGACTAATCGATTTGAGTTATATAAAAAATCCGAAAATATACTACCAGCAAACTGCCCTTTTGGCACTGCCGATTGCAATAAAAAAGGGACGTGCACAACTAGATGTTATAGCAGTCCCATATACAAATTTCAAAAGTCTATGTATATACAGACCTCAGGCCGAAACTAGTCCAAATGGATTCAGGTATGGTCAAAACCAGTGGTTGTGTACTTATCTAGATACCAACATTACTAGAAAGTTTATTGTCATCATAGCAACGACATACTTTGAAGCATTGTCTTTGTCTGAAGTATAAAAAAAACAATGATGTTATATCACTTGCTATCATTTTTCAAAATAGCCTGGAAATAGTATGTCCAAATAACAGTCTCTGATACCTTATCTTTGTCTGAGGTGAACATCTATCGATGCGCTAAATTTAAGTCAGTCATTATAATAACTTCGTAAATTTAGTATTGACAACGATTTAGTCTCTAAATGCCATGTGAGTTGGGGTACACAACAGTTCATCATGATATTTGTTCTAAAGACCTGGACTTAATATGAAGCCCTGTGGGACATGTTTTTGGTTTTCTATTTCCATTATCCTACCGGCATCTTATGTACATATATACAAACTGTAGGTAGAGATAGCGCAAAAATTATGTTACACATGTTGGAAACACTACATTATACATATAAAATGTTTATTGCACATAGGTATATAGATAAATATAAAATCATTGGTCAAAACGTATAACAATTCTTCATATACCTACTTCGTACTTCTGAACTGTCAATGTCATTACTGTCAGTTGCCTTAAATTAATTTTACTAGTATCTGAAATCAAATTTATAAATATGGAAGATAAATAAAAATCTCGCAGACTCCTTACAAATAACGCATTTTGAAACTTAAATACAATTTAGTGGTTATTTGAATCAAATTGACACAAGTTCTGGTAAATAGTACATGTTCCGATCTTCTGACTGATTGGTCAAACCAAGTCAGAGAACTGGTACAGAATCGAAATTTGTACGAACAACCGACTAACGGTTGGAGTTTTGGTGCGTATATGTCGTACAGTTCCAAACTGATTCTCTAGCTTCTATAAAATGTGTAGTCTGTTCTATACGCATATACATTAATTCTGAAACCACTAGCAATAGCAAGTATTGTACCACATTACATTTCGCATTTTCGCGCTTGCATTAACATATCTGTGGCAGATTGGTCACATTAAAACTAGTATTTTTATTCCGCTCACACAACAGAGCGATGTATCATCCGCATTGTAGGATAATCCGAGCGCGCGGGAACCAGTTCATATCTCACCCTCTGGCTACTAAAAAACGCATAATTTACGAGGAGAGAATGGGAGCTGTGTTTAAGTAAGACCTTACGCACACAGCCCTCGTGGTACATACACATACACCACTATTTTACATGGGGAAACTAGTTTTGATACTATTATCACTTAACACCATATAGGAATAAGGCACAACAAATTATGTATGTATGGATCTGGTTATTTAATTTATTCAACAAAATTAGGGTGCTACTATTAATTTTGGGCTTTAGATAAACATATTAGGATAAAACTAAAAAAAGGGGGAGGAAGATTGAAAGTTACCGGTAACAAATGACAGGATTTTGACATATTGCAAAATGAAACAAAGAAAAAAATACCAAGGAAACGAACTTTACTTTTCATTGAATGTTTCCTGAAATGTCAAACTAATTCCAGTCCCAATTCAGAAAAAGAATTAAGTATATTAATTAGTTCTATTCAGATGAACAATTTTTATTTTTCATTATAATATTTCAATATTTGAACAAGAACATCAATTTACCCGTTCTTTCGGTTTTATTACAGATTTCGTTTTCGTTTATGAAATAAAATATTGATTTGGAAACAATTAAAAAAAAAGTACGATTATATTCAAAAATTAAAAATAAAAATAAAAATTATGCCATATTTGATTTTTTTTATATCAATGATTTTTGATTTTTTTAAATAAATCATGAATTTTACAATGTCCAGTGGAAAAACAGAAAAAACGTAAATACCTACTACGATATAAAATAAAATTGATTAACTTCAATAAAAATAAAAAAAAATATTTTAAATTGATTACAACCACACTTCAATTTTGCGTTTGCGTGTAATAAATGTATTTTACGTGTAGGTGTCGAATATCACCACAAAATTTTCTCTGTATCATTTACCAATGCTAATAATCATCTACAAATATTTCACCAAACTAATATAGTTATCAATGGAACTAAATATTATACTTAATCCTTATTATGAACTGGGACTAGAGTTAGTTTGACATTTAATGATGTAGATCTCTATATAAAAAGTAAAGCCTGTAGCGGCCATTTTCCTGAGGTCTGAATCTAATCTGAATAAAGTTATTATTAGTATCTACAACGAAATATGTGATATCTCATTCAATTAGCTACCAACCCGGATTAGTTATCCTAAATTTATACACCTTATTATCATCCATTGCCATTTCATAAAAAAGAAAAAGTATATTATTTAGTTCAATTCAAAGATAACTCGAGTAGTTTGGTGGAATTAGTAATATTTGTAGATGGTTATCAGTACTTATAACACAGATAAATTGTATATAAAACTATTGCAAATCAGATTTTTTTAATAACCTTAAAATATTTTAAAAAACAAAAGATTTAATTTAATTTAATTATAAATAAATTATTGTTAAGATTTCTTACATTAAATACTTATTTTATGAGTAGAAAACATGTCAAACTAATAATTATTTCAACAGTACAGTTAAGTATAATAAAATAAGTGTAATTAATTTCTAAATATTATCATCATAAAGTTAATTAACTACTTCTAAACGTAACCTATATTAATTTATTATCTAAACATCTGCGCCTATAAATTGACACCTTTTTTACGATTGTAGTTGTTTTGCGGTGATTATTTTGGGAAACATGTCATTACGTATTATTTATAGAAATTATATCATAGTAGCAGCTGATGATCTCCTGCTGAGAATACATCGCATTATCGATACCCAACCGCAATGAGTGCCACATTTTTCCGGCCATGTAATTCACAGGGTCGTTGAACAGGTAATATATGCACATAGTTTACGCACTTAGATGGCTATGCTTCTTATAGCAAGCATTGTTCTAATACCTCAATACAATAATTACATTATCTTAAGAGCTGTCAACAACCCCAAGACGTAACGACTTCGTTGGTTGCCGCCATTCGGGGAAAAGCAGATAGAGTTAATAGACTACACGACATCACGACAATGTAATGAAGAAATGTGTTGTCATTGCTTAATTGATGGTAACGCAAAAATGACAATTTACTCGATTGGTGTACTACTGTATCTGGAATTTTATTTACTGGTTTAATCTTTCACAATAAAAATTTGATGTATACAGGCTGTTTACAAAATAGAGATCAAAAATTTAAAGTTGGGTATACATGACAAAACAATAAAATAAAGTTTATGTAAACATATACTTATCTGAAAATGAATTTACAATTTTAAATTTTTGCTAATAACTTTCAAAATTAAAAGATTAATTGATTTTGGTGTATACCTTCTTCAAAGACTTTTATAATAAATTTACGGGGGTTCTCAAAAATTTTCATCGCATATAGTCTTCAAATTATAGGTGTCAACTTTAATTGAGGATTCTAGCTCAATCGAATTTAGAGAAATTAGTTTAAAAAATAGAACGAAGTAGCATAATAATGAATATTAATAAAAAAATAAAATTATATAATTAGAATACTTCCGAAATACGAGGGGCTTTTTGTTATAACGTGACGTCACCTTTATGAATTGCATCAATATTTTGATTTGAGGACTTTAAAAGACCTCGTATGTTTTGATTGGCATGTGAAAACTCACGTCATCAAGTCTGACGAATGAGCTTGAAGAACACAAGGGGCGTGACCTTGAGTCACAGTAAACTTCAGTTGTGTACTTTTAAAGTGTTATTAGTTAAATTTGTATGTTATATATTAACTTATGGGATTAGTGTATAAATTATCTGTTTATGTGTAACTTGTTAAAAGTTTGTATCACTAGCGCCACTGCTATTCTCAAACTGTTTTTATTTGAATATTAATATAATTTTTAAACTTATATCATTTATATATTAGCAATTTTTAAGATTGTAGACTTGTAATGTATTGTAATATTAATTTAAGTTTTATAAATATAATGTAGAAACAGTATATACTTCAAGTAGATTTTGGTCCACGAAGAAAACAGTTGCTTATTAATATTAACATCATCGGATTTTCATCAATAGTCTTGGTGTTCCTCATACTTTAAATTTTGCAAATTTTATTGAATTGTGCTGTTAAAATGCAGTAATTTGTATTAAAAAACATGTAAGAATACATGTAGTATTGTCCTGTAAAATATGGTGACTTAGTTGTTAGCCGGACAATTTTTATTTACAAAAAACTGTTTTCCCATGTTAAATAGAAAACTTTTTTGAAACAAACGGTATGAAAATTATCTGAAAATGATATCATTAGTTTACGTAGTATTAAAAATATAAAAATAGAATTCATTTTTGTCATTTATCTAAATTCTAAATGATCAGAAAAGACTTCAGACTCCTTAAGATTGTAATATAATTTACATTTACATAATCATGAAAATCGTAATCTACTCGTATATGCTTATAATGTAGATAAAATGTTTTTCATATCAAAATTAGTTTGATTACTGATAACATGTTACCTACGAGCTACGAATTTCAAGAATGAATTTCTTTCACCTATTATTATTAATTATACATTACCTAAAATACGAATCATTCCACAACCATAGTACTTATGACCTTGAAAAATATATAACCCCGAAAAAATGAGTATAAAATACTAATTTCTTTAGCAAAATAAGTCGTAGTAAGAAATAAGTAGCACGCACTTCTTCATATTTGTAAAAATAATAGTAATCATAATGATAAATAATTTCTTTAATATCTTATCAGAAATATTGAAAAGTACATAACAGTACATAAAACAAAAATTATGTAGTAATTTACATCTAATAAATTATATTATCCAACAATTATAAAGAAGCAACATATATTTAGTACAATATGTAAATTAACTCTGAATGTAATTTGTGTTTAATAAATCAGAAAAACTCCGTAAATTTATAAATTATAAGTTAACTTGTTAAACAGAACATACAGTTCTCTGAACTGCTTACACATAAGAGATAAGTCATTAAATTTATCACATTTACATGAAATTCCGCGCATTGACACATTTAAAACGATTATTTTTACAAATACAAACATAATTTCTTGAAATAAACAATGAGTCTGATACTGTTATCATATGACAATGGGAATTTTAAATTATGTAGATAATCACCAAATTAGTGCTGTACTTATGTTTGAAGGTTTTAAAATATTTTCTACATACGGAAAATATTGCAAAATGCGAAATTTAGTATTTGTTATACCTTACACGTTAGATAAGATAACGTTATAATTATAAATTTCTGTTTTCAGATTTCCAGGGAAATATCAATTTTGACTATCCCTAAATCCATTTTGACTAATTTAGGCGTAATGACTGTACATACGTATCTTGCATAACTCAGAAAGGATTAGCCGTAGAATGTTGAAATTTTTTTTTTTTTAAAGAACTAGCCTATAAATTGTACAAGATCTTTTACCATTTTTGGCACAATTAAAATTGGCTACTATCAAACAAACTAGCAAATTGGTTGAAATATTGTACACTATGGTAAGTTTGTTGAAAAACAGAATGTATTCTATTTTTCATACAATCTGTCAGTCAATTTGGCTGTGAGTATGCGCATATATGAATTTTGTGATCTCACGCGTTTGTAACGTTTATTTGATTTTATTGTTTATGCTGTGGTTATAGAAAACACAGTGTTAGTTATTGTAAAATTGTAAGTATTGCAAACTTTAAATGTAAATGAATTTACAGTTCATAATTTTTTTTAAATTCGAAAAAAATATTGAATCGTACTACAAGCAAACATTTTTTGCTATTGGTAGGTAGTTATTTTTAATATATATTTTTTTCAAATCTTCTACTATGGAAGTAATTGTTTACATAATACTAATAAATGTCTAATATTGTGTAGTTAATAGTGGTCCACAAAATGTCTATTTCAAGTAAACTACCGTTAACTTTACAAATTAAAAAAAAAACTTCTGTTTCATGATCAGCACGCCCTACTGTATATAGGTACCCTCCAATTTTTTGTCGTAAATTGTGGAACACCCCGTATAAATATAACCAAATAATTATTATTTTAAAACTTATATGCGGAAGTGCAAAATTTAATGTGCCTTAATCCCTATTCTATTGTTTAATGTAAAAAGGAATAGTGATAAATATTTTAATAAAATTTTCAAAACAATGCATTTCGAAGGAAACTTCAAAGATAAGAAACGAATAGAAGTTGAAGAATGATTAGCTGTAGAAAGATCTCACTTTCAAATGAAATAAGTTTAAATAAAGTGCAACAAAAATAGGAAGTCATGTGGTGTCCACATCAGATTTTTATAATACAATTTCATTCATAAGGTTTATACAAATATAACAATACATGTCACTAGATATAAAAAACGTGTATTTAATTATTTCTTCAAGTAACTTTTTATACATTTATAGTTTTGGTTATTTTATTGTCATTATTTTTTGTACACCAGATGGTGGTCTTATAGTTCCATATGTGCATGTTTTCAAAATGTATCTACGGTTTTAAATATAAAAAATCTTTTATGTACTTGTATAACACTATATTTTAAATAAAGCACCACTATTTAAAAATTACAGCAATAAAACACACAGCCAAAAACATAAATCTTTGAAAGCTATTTTAAATTCTCTCCGATTTCCGGGTAGATGATATTCGTTGCGGAAGGTTAGGAATTTAAACTTACGTTTCCAAATACTGGAAGATCCGGTAAACGGGTCTCCGGTACATTAAAAACCCATCCACTCGTTCAACCATCATTGTAGTGCGGGTCTCACAGTCAAAAAACACTTCAGCTTGCACTAACCAGTCATTTCAGTCGCACATAACACCTTATTACACAAACACAAAACACTAACATATTTAATCGCTAAAACCGCGTAGTATTTGATAGTATATTGAGAAATTTAATCCTAACACCTGCAGTGAAATGTCCTTGAACAGTAGCGAACATATGAGCAGTTTTATTTTATACCGGAGTTTAAATACCATCGAAAGTTTCTCATATTCGCACGCTATAATTGCAATCTAATTATACAAAAATCACCACCCGTTTCAATTCACAATAAAATAATTACAACACTTTTATTACGTTATTACTGCACTGTGATTTTCTCTTGTTTCCTCACTGTCAACTGTCACAGCTGTCAAACAAAAGAAATGTTTGGATGTGTCCAAGCACGCCGTTGTTTCTGTTTGTCACTTGTTCGTTTTGATAAAACAAACGCTACGCGTGTGTGTTGTGTGTGCGTGGGGGAGACGGAGTGTTAGACAGCGGCGTCGCTAGCGGGGCGGGGCGGAGGGGGGTGGACGCAGTGGCGCCGACGCGCTGCGCAGGACAACCCCCCACCCCCCGGGAAAAGATTCCCGGAATGGGCTTTCGCAGGGAAATGGAAATTGAAAACCATTATTGCAATGCGACAATTAACACTGTAGTTTTTCCCTAATTACTTCCAGACCTTTTATACAACGAATTCTTTCGCCGTTTTATAAATATTTTACAATTTAAAAATGAATCATGAATAGAAATTATACTTAAGTATCGCTGTTAACAAAAACATAAATCGGTAAACATAAATATATTAATTGTTATTTAATTTTTTATTACAATAATAACAATAACTTTTCAATAAAATGGCAAAAGTTATTGTCATAAAATGTATAATTTCTAATGCCAATAATGGCCAATAAAGAAAATAAATACTAAAATTATACAGGGCGTTTCTATCTCGAGAACTATAAGAGCTATATTCGAGGTCGGTTAAATAAGCAAACAATTTCTATTTTATCATTAAAATGAGACAAAAAAATTTAACCAGTGGATCTCAAGATACGGAGTCCAACTTCCTTATTTTAAATAGAATATTCTACATATATTTACAAATTTAGAATCAACAAAAAATTACAAATTCAATGACATGTTTGAAGTTAATGTTTATTAAAAAATTCAAATCCCTATGTTGTCATAAAGTTTGCTTACTTTTACCTGAAAACAGGGTTGGAAAAAATTATGATTTATTTTTAAAAAATCAAAAAATCATTGATTTTTTTTAATAAAATAAATATAAGAAAGGATCCCAAAATGTTGTCGCTTTAACCAATAAAAGTAAAATAACATTAACGTATGTAAGCTTTCACACAAGTGATCACAATTTCGACTTTATAACTATTTTTTCGCTATAAATTTTATTATTCTAAACGGATTTTACTGCACTTTTTTATTGTTTCTTTAAATTTTAACTATTTCTTTACAGAATATTTTATAAAATACATTTTTGAAATTATACTATATTATACCTTTTTAATAAATAAAAAGAAATAATTTAAATGAAAAAAATCTGACATTTTTTATTTTTTAAAAACTTGTACTTTTATGCAATCCTTTAAAATGTTGTTAGTTTGACTATTACCAAAAAATTATCAGTTCGTCCTAAATACAGACTAAATACCAGAACTAATTATTTAAATTAATATTATTAATATTACAGAGGGGCAAAAATATTATCTCATCTTTAATTCAATAAAAACATTACATCAGGAAATTAAAAAAAATACAAAATCTTTTTGATATACAGGCCGACAGGTAGTAATAATAATAAATACTGAGTTAAATTCGAAACTTTGTATGTAGAAATCGTCACTAAGAAACCATCTAACGATAAAATTCTATAATGAGAAGAAACTTCAAAGCATTCGATAATTAACTAATGACTATAATAAAACTGCACCTAATCTATGGAAATCTAGTCAATTGGGAATTGATAAGTATCTAAACTCCACCAAAACATGAACAAAACATCATTATGTTTAAAATTCTTCCTCTAATTTCCTGTAGCTAACTGGATGAATTAATAACGACCCAAATAGATTATTAATAGCGCTCCACAATAAAATTCAAGGTTTATGTCTCCCAGTTGAAAATTTCATAAATTTACACTGGTCTTACTCATCATCTACTATTGAAGTTACTTCCTCATTTTAAAATATCGCATGAGGCGACAAATAATTAATATTATCCGGTGTACAAGACGATACAACATTGATAAACAGTATAACGTCATATCTATTTTCTACTATATGAAATAGTGGATAAAAATAAATATATATATATGTATCCATAATAAGCAATATGATGCAGAGTAAATATTTATTATTTATTAGACATCGCACATTTTGTTATCAACAATGTACTTGACTTTCTATTCATATTTCTTAGTTTTTTATCTAAATTTGTGACTAATTGTAACACTTTTTATAAGTGTTATCATATTTTATGTTTGAACAAGCATACCACGTTGTAATTGTGTTTTGTTTTTTCGCAAAAATAAAGCAATATTTATTTAAGAAACATGGAATTTAAGTACATTATAACCTTCGAAGAGGTATGAACTGAGGTGGAGTCTCATTCCGAGTCGCTTATTATATTTCTCGCCCCGCCAGCATCAATTAACGAATTAATTTCAAATAATGTTAAAGTATTTGTAAAAGGTTTTATATTTAATTGTAAGTAACGTAGCTAAGGAGGAACCAACGTCTTAGTTTAGATTATTTTATGTATTATTTCAAAGTTTCAATGTGCTTTTTTTTAGTAAAAAAACTACTTATGTTTTTATTAAAAAAATATATTTTTTTATTGTGAATAACGAAAATTTATTATTGGTGCACTATTTTCTATATTGTTATAAACTTACACTCAAACTAATTAGTCTCCGTACACCAGTAAAAAAAAGTTTTCTACTCTTTTGAAGTTTTTTGTTGAATATGCACGAAATAAATTTTATATTATAACTTACTATATTAATAAATAAAATAATGTGGCTCCCTAAATTTTTCGTAATGAAATCTAAAAAAAAAAAAATATTATATCAACTAAGTATGCCAAATTAGTCTCCGTACACCTGTATAGTAAACAGAATCAATTATCATTTGAACCTCCATTCATAAAAATTATTTCCCTAAATTTTTTGGACTTTGGGAGTTAATTTTTCCCCTTTATTCTACCATAAATGTGTAATAGTTCTTTATATTCCATGGGATTCATATTATTTCCCTTAAAGGGTTTGTCATACTTCCCACTAATTTTCTTGAAGTTTTGGAATCAATTTTATCCTATTCTTTTACCATAAATGTAATAGTTATTTTATATTCTTTAGACGCCTTGTTTTACACATTTTTTAAAATAAATCATATAGAAATATTCCATGGGATTCATATCTGGAGAGTATGGAGACATTTTTAACTTGTCTACAATTGTACAATAACTATTTTAGCAGTTTTTTTTGTAGTATGTTTGGGGTCATTATCTTGTTGACAAATCTCTTAAACCAAATTTTTAAGCACATTTTTTCAAATTCTCTTTAAATATTAAATAAGTTACAGACTTCCAAAGTTTGAAATTATCAATGTAACGTCACGAATATGGATTTTCTTGTCAAACTGTTTTCTTTGTGGACCAAAATGTTCTTGAAGTGTATATATGCTGTTTTTACATTATATTTACAAAAAAAAGTTACTATTACAATATAATGTAAGTCTACATTCTTAAAAATTGCACGTGTATTTAAATTATATACTTAAGTTTAAAAATGATTGTTACAAATATTACTACCTATTCCCTGAATTAATGATTTTGCATATTTTTGTCAAATTTAAAACGTAACATCAATTATCAATGTACCATCTTATAATTACGCTGATGATGAGGACAATTTCATCCTCGAAACTTCTAATAAAAATTGTAATACTTTGTTACAAACAATTGTCTCAATTATTGGATTCCCAAGGCCGTTTTTCCCAAATATTCCAAAAACAAACCATAAAGATGTGTATATGGAAATTATTTTTGAGTGTACATGCAAATTAACATTTTGCAAACTTTAACTTTCTCGGTGTGAATACCTACTTCCCTAGCACTTCTGCACACAAGTGTATCTTGCTGCACAACCGTGGAAATCGCGAAGCCATGAGCGCCCAGCGCATATCGTATGCACTCCCCGGTACAGTTATATCCGGCGCGGAGGAGGCGGCCTCGGGCTGGGCTTCCGACGGCGTGCCGGACATACTGAGCGACACCTGCCCCGGAAGCCCCAGGTGAGCAGCGAGGAAGTCACACGCGGTAACGCAGCCTTGACGATCTGGTAATGGCATTCTTCTAATTTGCTGGGCGAAGTGCGAATTTTAAATTGGGTTATTTATGTGATACATTGTGAAACAATAATGTCGGTTATTGGTAAGACTTACTCTAATTGCTTAAACAAATATAAAGGGAAAATAGCAACAAATAGAGCTTTTTACGCAAAAAAATATTAAGAAGCAAAATATTGTAGCGATCCTGCGCAGCCTTGAGGTATTGTGTTAGTATTCTTCTAATTTGAGAGTTGTCTGCGGGGTACCTAATTCGGGGATTGTGTGAAGTGCGAATTTTAAATTGGGTTACGTGATATATTTCGAAATACTAATGTCGGTTATTGCGAGTTGTGTGAGGGGTACCTAAATCGGAACTGGGCAGAGTGGAAATTTTAAATTGGGTTATGTATCTGTGATACATGCAGAAACAATATTCTTAGTTATTGGTAATACTTACACTAATTGCTTAAACAAATATAAAGGAAAAAAAATAGCAACAAATAGAGCTTTTTGCGCAAATAAAAAAATATTAAAACAAAATACGGTAGCAATCCCAAGGTTACGTCGCGGACGACGGCCGCTAACTGACATGTCAAGACAGGTTCGCGAGCTTCTATTGTTCTGTTTTCTAGAGGTTACGAGAACATTCCCGAACTTAATTGTTCTACTATAAACCCCGAGCAGGAGATCAAGAGGACAGTCTGATATTAATACGTGTAGTAAACATAAATAGTTGGTGATATAAATATCTTGTAAATAAATAGTGCGTAGTGTTAAATATGTAAATAAATAATCATAGTATTTAAGTTTCTATTAATAATTGTTATTCCTAAATTAATGTTTGTATTTGTTTATTCATAGTGTTACTTATTTTTATTATCTTTTATTATTCATATTTCGTTTATTAAAAATAGTTATATAAATATTGGTGTTCCAATTATTTTTTACACTTCACCTAAATAAATAAATGTTTCAATAATAACAAAAGTTATTAAACATTATATGCAGCTTAAAGGACATAAGGCACTGGTCAATAATGGTCTTTTTCTGATCTTACCAATACTTTTTTTGGCAACAGACCACAAGTTGCATTAAATAAAAAATCTATGAAAGTTTTATGTTACCATATTTTTATCAGAGTGATGACGAATATTTGTCATTTCTTCGAAAAACTATTTATCTCGCTATTTATATATCTTACTTAAAACAATTCTACATGTAATTCATAAAAAAATTGTGCTTACACATTTGCGCAGTGCTGTAAAAAAAACTTTTTTCTCCCCTACTCTTTCCCATATGCAAATTATTTAAACCCCTTTTAAAATTGTGTCCCCCTTCGTTCAGAATAAATCCATGTATTCAGTTTTTCTATTACATCATTAGTTACCCCGGAAAACGAAGAGTTCTTTTAAAGGTAACACCCAGTATATTATGATGACTTATTACCCATGGTTGCCCCGGTTTCTTTCATTGGAAATAATATATAATCTTTATCGAAGAGGGCGTTCAAAATATCACCTAGTCATATAGCTTACAATAAGAATATTTTTCCTGTGGGAAATAGTCAGAAACTGGTATTTATATTTTTATCATTCTACTACGCATGTTATTGTTCATTAATGGCAACGGCAATTATATGTAATACCCCTAAAGGCATTATGGTGGGAACACAAAATATTAATATTTAATATAACAAACAGGGGCTGTGGTAATATTGACAACAAGCTGATATTGACATGGAATAATGTGTACAAAAGAAGCAATTGTATTTTCTATTTCCCGCAATTGATCCTTACGTCATCATTTGTAACCATGTGATTCAAATCGTTGAGGGGAATAGAGATTTATGACATAATTTTGTCGGGTGAAATCATGTGATTTCCGAAGTAAATAAATGTCAAAACTGACACTATTCTACACAAATATAATAATGGAAATGAAGGTAACATATTCATTTTTTTAAATATTTGAAAATATCCGTTACCTGATTATAAATAATTAATTAATTTTTTTTTAATCTTCTGTCAAACTATATTCGATATAATTATTTGGATTCAGCGCTAAAATATTTATCGTATTGATTTTATAATTAACGAGAACTTTACGAACAGTATAATTAAAATTAATCAATTATTCACATTTATTACCTGTAATAGTATATTACACTGAGGGACTAAAATGCATGATTTAATCCTGAGAGTGAGATTTATTTCACGAGCACTAGGCACTTTAATGTTTTACAAATATTCTACAAGGAATGTAATTGTTTACATAATATCTAATACTAATAAATGTTTAATATTGTGTAATTAATAGCTACTCCACTGATCCAAAAAATGTCTACTTACAGTAAACTACCTTTAACTTTTTTTTGTTTTAATTTAATTTGTGGGACACCCTGTATAACTGTCAAATACATGACAGCTTTGAAAACAAAACATCATTATGCACATTTTCCTGGGAAGCTAGGCTAGGTTACATAAATAAACCTACTTGTTTTTGTGGTAACGAAATGCTTGTTTATTAATCACCCAATTCATATTTAATCCCTCACAGATTAAAAGTGCTATTCCAGTCTTCGAGAATGAAGAGTGAAGTAGGCTTTTCCTCCCGGAAGTGCAAAAAACTATTTTTCACAAAACACCGAGCAAATAAAAAATATATATAAATATAAATTTATAATGTTGGTGTAATTTATTAATTCCATAAGTTATACGAATTTGTTTAGTTAAATGATCTCCCATAAAATTTTATGAAGTTTATCTTCCTCACAAGGTTTATTATAAAACTTCGTTTGAATTAGCGAAGGCAACATGTGTGAATGAAACAAATGAAAGACATGATCTGGACAGGTGCAGCTGGTGCTTCTGCAGGTGTCTCCAGCAACCGTTACCCGATAGCATTTGTTTTCGTGTAAAAATGAAAAGCGCGTGTTTACATCCGCTCACAACAGTTACATGTCTTTCTTTTGTTTTTAGATTCAGGTATGTCATGGTTGATCAAGTCAGATAACCAATAAGCTTGTATATGTCAACATAAATAAAATTATGTAACTGCTGAATAAAAGCAATTATCTATAACTGGACATCTTTAATGATATTTTCCTGGAATTTATCTACTTATTTTTATTATGTTAAGCTTGGTTTTACTTTTAATTTATTTCAAAATAACATAAGTATATAATTTTATTTCACACTGAAGTAGCAATCTTCTTGAAATCTGTTTTTAAAAAATGATATGAAAGTTGTAAAAGTGAAACTTGTTCAGTACTAAAAATCTCCCATTATCTGTAAGATCAAAATCAATTTCAATATTTTTTATATCCTACTAAAATGTAACGAGCGTGACTCACTGCTGATAAATCATCGCAGCTGATCTGTCTGGGCAGAGTGTCTCAAATAAAGGTTGGGTGCGATAAAATCAACGCCACTATTATTCGAAATTTTAGAGTCCGGAAGACTGTAGAACGTTCGAGATTAATTATCCGCAGATATAAATTGTCAGTTAAGAGTAAAGGAGAGTGTAGAGAATATGAAGTCAAAGTCAGTAGAGTTAGTCGAGTAGAGTAGAGTAATATGAGTTTAGTCGAGACAGATGGCGACATGTAAAGTAGAAATACTTGTTTTGTAAAAATAAAAATTGATAACTAGTGAAAATAAATAGTCTCGAAATAATATTGTCGTGTGAAAATAAATGAATATTATTTAATAATTAGTGTAGTACTTATCGTTAAATTTAATTTGTGTTATTTTTGCTTAAATAAAATTGTTTATTATTTTTGTCGTTATTTAATAAACTACATTGTCATTGGGACTTAAAAATAAATAAATAAATAAATAAAAATTTTAATGCTTTTTCATTTTTGTTTGTATGCAAATACCCTTGAAATATAAATGAAACCTCTCCCATTCTAAAATATATTTACAGAGGATATATAAATAGAAAGACACACCCAAATATACATAACAAAATATTTGTTATCTACAATACAAATAAATTTTATAATAGTAATGTATTACACGTACAAGGTCATACAGATAACCATTCATGTGTAGATAGAAAGATACTCGGAAAGATATATCTTGTGATGTAATTATTAATTATTTACCAATGAAAATAATTTTATCTCATGAGATAAACAGATAAATGTTATTCAAATAGGTCACTTAATTTTACATAAAAATGTAGATAAGGTAATAATTTTATTTGTATAGTAAGTGTATTACTCTTGTGCAATACCTAATTTAGATTAAAAAATCAAACAATGTAATTCATAAATTTTTATTTGTTAAATTGGAAGTTAAATGTAAAAAAAAATATTTCAGACTCATTGATAAATTAAAAATGTTTCTTTGAGGTTATTTTCCACTGAGTTGAAGTTTAAGGAAAGTAACACATTTCCTGTTTTATATTTTTACTGGAAGTCTAGCGGCTACAAAATATGTAAATAATATTTACCGGTTTCAGGATATTAAACTTTTGTTTACATAGACAAAAGTAAACAGGGTAACTATGTCATAATTGTATACCATGTAATTTTAACAAGTTAATATGTTAAAAATATATGCCGGACAGAATTGTCAAAATAACATGGGACAATTGTCATATCATATCAAACCATACAAACTTGATCAGGAAAACGTTACTCACAAGAGAACTTTATAAAATAATATTTACTAATAATGTGAAACCAGGAAACTAATGAATAAACCACATATTATAAATCATAGGCCTTAGATGTCTTAATTTTATATGTCAAAATTTGATAAAAATTATTAGACTTTTCCTGTGATTAACGACAATACAGAGTGGGAATTTCTTTTAAGAAAATTATGAATAAAATTTAATACACTCGAACTAACTAGTCTCCGTACACATATCTTTGCGCTTTGTTTTTGAAATAAATGTGTAAATCTCCCTGAAATCTTCTGGAACTCAGTAATTTTCAGATTAAAAATTAGTAAACCTTTTTAGATCAGATGGACGAATTATTGTATGGAAAAGAAAGAAAGAATAAATGAAAACAAAAAAATTATGCCCAACAGTGACATATGGAAGTGGTTCTATGCTTGTATGGGGCTGTATGACTACAGAAGGGGTGGGAATCTTAATTTTTATTACTAATTGGTTTGAGTGTATATTGGAATATTTTATATTCCATTAGGCATGGTTAGAGTCACAAACTCAATTCATTTAAAAAAAAAAATCATACCTTTTGTTTGAGATGACCCCAATATAATCAAAATCTAATCAACTCTTGCCCCACGTTTTTCTCAATTTTCACAAACAAAAGCACACCGCACACGCATACACACACCCACAAATATCATCGTAAAATATGGGACTGCAGCGTCCTTGAAACGAACTTATTCATCAAAAATTCTATATGCGATTTTTAGTTAAATGTGTATACCTCGTTTACCAAGGTGGTGGGAGGTAAAATGTTTATATTTAAGTTTTAAGTCGATTTAATTCCAATCAATATTTCATTGTAAAAGAATAAATTTTTTTAATTGTCTTGCCAGTAACTATGTAAACAGAAACGTATGTAAATAGCAATTTTCAAGTGATTATGCAGTTAACAAATACTACATGTAATTTTATTTTCTAATGACCACCTGCACTGCACATTTACTGCAATAAAATGACGGTACCCACATATGCATAGTTACATATTCCCATAATTATATAATTATTATTTTTTTTTTGCTATTTACAGAACATTATTTTTGTGATACATAACTTAGCAATAGAAAATAAATAGAAAAATATATGTCGTAATAAATGTTTTTCTTTCCTCCCATATTATTTGCATTGAGTAATCACTGTTATTTAAATAGTAACAGAGAAATATTAGCACTAAAGTTTTGTTTAAATCAGACAAAACATTACTAATGAAATCACTTTTACTTTTTAAACAATGGACATAATATTAAACAACAAATTTTAATAAAATTACTTTAAAATTTGTCTTATCTTTTTTCTATTTTCATCTTCGCAATAATAACTGTGCTTGTATACTTAATTTTTGTGACACAAATATTCAAAAATAGATTCAAATTTGATGCCAGTCATATGGCGAGTTCTATATTCTACAATATCAAATAAGAACAAGTTTGTTGTATATACCATCTAATTATATAACACAACAATCTTAAATTCATATAATTATGAAAATTAAAAACAATTTTATTGACGTCATCATACCTGGACAACCGTGAGAAAATCAAAAATACCGCGCTAGTACATTCTGTGATAAAATTTAGAGTCATTGCTAATAATTACAGGGTCAAAATGATATTTAACATGTCTAGAACAATGATCAGTATGATATTTGAACATATAAGGCATCGCATAAGTGCTACTTGCACTTATTAGTGTTATTAAAATGTCAAAACTGAGCCTTGAATTGGTTCAATTAAATGTCATCGATGAGCAAATACTTCAGTTTACTCGCTTAATTTATATAAAAGAATCAATTAAATCATCACTTACATTGAGCATAGTTTCTGAAGAATCCGGGTGTCATCTATGGTATCCAGATTCACTTTAATTATCACATTAAATTATGAAAAACACTGATTTCATGACAGAAACTCTGACAGACGCAGCCATATTCACAAGTACATCTATCTCTGTCTATCAATACACAGAATTGCCAACGTCAGAAATTTAATTTAGTTTTCAACTTACTTTCATTTATCAAAACAAATAACGATCTAAACACGCTGGATTGCAAATTTATTCTATGAAACTCGTAAACAATTGCGTAAAACAAAAATAGAACACGTTATCATAAATCGCAGATGGCAGCACACTATAGATATAGGAATAAGACAATGCAAGTAATATTTTTTATTTTTAAAAAACTAATAACAAATAAAAAGTTTACAATTTTTTTGCTTTGCGTGGTCTAGGCGGGTCCCAGGATACAGGTGTACTGTCTGTTACAGATATTATGTTTAAACCACTCATTTGTAGTCCTTTGATCGCTGACTAAAATATAAATAATATATTAACATTTATAAATAAATAAAAAAATAATGAACTCACCATTCGTCCTGGTCCAAGACCACGAACTCGTACTCGAACTGTTTTCCACCCACGTTCTAATGCTTTCTATAATTACAATTTAATTACACAGACTGTCCAGATATTACCGGCCACAATTGGGATCTCCGAAACTATAACAGCTACGACTACGGTTAAATGTGAGTTATTGTCTTATTGTGCGAATCGGGAAGGTGATTTTAACATAAGAAAATGGTGGAAAACAGATTTTGGTCCATTTCTTCTTCTACAAATAATAAAACAGTTGAATATATGGGAAAATGTTTCTAATGAAATAGTTAAATACTTTTATTATCTAGTCAGTGGCGTGCGCAAAATTTTTTTCACAAATTTTAAGATATGATACAAAATCGTGATTTTTTAAATGGAAGCCATATTTCATTTTAGCCTCAAAAAAATATCTCAAAATTGTGTACGTCACTGACTAGACAATAGGACTATTTAACTATGTATTTGAAACATTTTCCCAGATATTCAACTGTTTAACAATTATTTGTGGAAGGAGAAATGGACCAAAATCAGTTTTCCGCTATTTTCCCATGACCTCTGGGGAATTTACGTATAACCAGAATACAATAACTCCCATACAACCGAAGTCATAGCTGTTCTGTTATAGTTTCTGAGATCTCAATGGTTTGAAATATGGATACACTGTATATGAATTTTTTATTACTAAATATAATAATAATAATAATAATTTTTATTTTCTGTAGATAGTGTACAGAAAACATCCAAAAAAGTCAAAATAATATAAAAATATTACAAAGCAAAAAATAATTTAGATTTTAATGTATCATTACCATAGCTATAATGTAAAATTATAACAATGGTGTCTGTGTTTGTATGAAAATGTAGATATAGTGTATTTAATTTTAGCTCAATTCCAGTGAACTAGAGTATTTGGAAATTTGAAATTACTATTAAATTGTTGATTTAAAGTATGAAATTATAAGTTATTGAATTGTCATTTTTTTTACTTGTTGAAACTTTATTGAATTTCCAAATTTATTATATTTATTAACTTACAGTTCCTATGCTGATTGCAGTAGCCTGTGCAGCTATATTAGTTCCTTTCCTAGTATTTTTAAAACCTTCTACACCGCATGATCTTATTAATTTAGGAACACCTGAAAAAATCATTTTTTATTATGATATTTACATTCACCTATTTTGTATACCTTTAGAATCAGTTAGACTTAAAATAGTATTATTTGGTGATACTTTAATATTAAAAACGGGCACTTCTTTGAACGGAATTCCGTTAAATAACCTATTTGGTGTATTTTCATCCGGAAATAAATCATCCTTGCTAAAAACAATAAAAGAGCAATAAATAATATACTTAATAAATTAAATAACTTACTTAGTCATTAATGAATCAATTTCAATAGACTTTTCTCCTTCCGTGCCTTCATCCTTTGCTGGTAAAGATGCTAACATTTCTCTTCTGTCTTCCGATTTTAAACATTTTGATGTTGTCAGTATGCTACGTGATTGTACACTTTGATATATGTCATTAGTTAAACATAATCGTTTAAAACAAGTTATTAAATTTGTTCGAAACATTTTTACATGAGCACGTAATTATTTTAGGTTAGAAATATGAAGTGACAATCGGTTCAAGGATTATGCAGCTAGCGACATCTTGGCATTTGTTTTGAAATTAGTATTCTGAAATGTAAGATTCCTTTATCTTTTATTTCCTACGTACAGGCAACCTTTCCTACATTGCAGTGTGGGTGACAATCAATATTTTCGAATTTGTTTTTGTATCTCAAACAGAGGCGTCGCAACAGGGAAGTTATGGATTATTTTTTACGTATGAACGTTGATTGAAAAGTATACTTTTACGGTATGAACGAGTTTTAATTTTTTTTATTATTATTATTTAACATCCAAATTCATTTATGCAGATTAGTTATGTTGTTTGGTGCCTTGTTAACATCCCGATAATGTCAAACTAACTCCAGTCCTAATTAAAAAAAAAATATATTTGTAGTTTTACTAGTTTGGTGGAATTAGAAATATTTATAGATGATTATCAGCATTTCTAAATGATACAGAGGAATATTTGTGGTGATATTCTTTGATCACACGCATGCGCAAAGTATTCATTGAAGTACGGTTGTAATCATTTTTTTTAAATATTTTTTTCTTAAAATCATATTACATGGGACAAAAACGTTATATTTAATGTTTTTTATTTTATAATATAATAATTAAATGTATGCATTTATTTATTTCAGTTTAAAATGATTTGATTTTTACAATGTCCAGTGAAAGAACAAGATGAACGTTTACAATAAAAAAAATCTTACTACTATTATTATTATTAAATAAAAAAAAATAAGGTTTCTGTTCCTGATAATAATAAAAATATATATAAAAAAAAATTATAACCGTATTGCAATAAATGCATTGTGCATGCGTGTAATCAAGTAAACTAAGTAACTATGTCGTATTTATTCTTAAAATCCAGAATATTATTAAAGTAGATTGCGGTTATGGATAGTGGAAAAATTAGAAGAATTATAATATTCATGTAATAATTTACTCACAAATGTAAAATACATGATTCGTAAAATTCATAAAGTAAAAAATAAATTATATAACTTAAATAGTTAGTCTCAAGATGTATCATTTAAAGATCTATTCAAATTAAAGTTAAATATAAATAGTATGAAAAATCTTGGCAGTTGGCACAATATATATAAAATTCTAACCCTAAACAATAAAAATCTATCTTACAAACTTTTACACAACACAAAAAATAACACATTAGCAAACACTTACTTCTTTTCATATATGTATGGGCAAGAGATCCTTCTAATTATTTAAAAACAAAATTGTTAAACCAAACGTACTCGACTGAGCCACCAATTAAGTAGGTAATGGATATAATTAGAAGATTAATATTTTCTTTCTTGAACGACATACATTTAACAAGTTGTATATCATTGCTATAATTTATTTTATGAAGCCCTAAGTAAATAAGGGATTTTTTGGAACCAACATTGAATTTCTGCATATATTTATAACAATTATATATTCAAAGAAACGCAAGTTCTCTTTATGTATATATCCCTTTCCTTATTCTGTATCACTGCCTTCAACAAAAAAGGCTCACTTTAGTTCATAAAACTTGTACACATTATTTTGAACTACATTCTGAAATAAACCAAGAAAAAAATAGAATGTTGAATTGATCGTAAGTGACAAATACATCTTATTTTTATTTACTAATATGTATTAAATAGTTTGAACTGAAAGTTTTGCTTTCCGACACAAACAGAAAATAATATTTACTGACATCTACTAATGCAAGAAAGTTGTAGCCAGAACCACTACAAAAAATGGAACTTTTCTCACACTAGTGATTGAAAGTTTCTCACAGTAATTGCCAACACTGCGCATGCGTGAAGGTACTATTTGTGAGTTTACTGATGCTATATTGTTCTTTATGTCAAATAGCTTTCAAGCATGTATTTTTGTTCTGCAATGATTGGCAATGTGGTCGTAGATAAAATATAGTGACGACTTTTTTATCAGAAAAAAAACTCAATTATATGCTACAAAAACTATTAATAATAACCAAAACATGGTCTGTATATAATAATATCATAAAATTAGACGATATTTTATCACTTTAATTGTCATAAACAGAAGTAAAATATAAATATTTTAATGTGTAACTGAAAGTAAAAATTCTTTGTTACTCTTCCTAGTTTTATGCAGATGAATCGTTTTGGTTTTATTACAGATTTCCTTTTCGTTTATGAAATAAAATATTTATATTGCTTTTAAAACAATTAACAATTAAAAAAATGCAGGAACTTGCTTTAAATCAATAATTTTTGATTTTTTAAATAAATAATTATTTTCGCCAAACTTGCTTTCTGCACATGTTGTACAATAAACTATTGTATACTGCATGACAGAAAATGTTTTAATAGTACTCAAACTTAAAGTATATTCATCTTTCGGATCTGAAAAAATAAATATAAATTTTAGATAGCAATTGTTTTATGAATATTTAAAAAAAAATTTTTTTTAGTTGAATTACATTATAGAAAGATTTAAGAAACTGTATTTGTTTCTAGTTCAAAATAATGTGTACTACACCGCCACACTATATAGAGCCGAATGAGTAAAAACTCGTGTATCCTCGTCAGTACAAGTAGTTCTTGGGCGGCTCTTGAATGGGCTCTGCACAGGTGCCGTAGTTCTTCAAGCTGACAGCCGACCTCGATCTGCAGCTCTCGATCTCCAAGAAGCAACTGTTGCTGTACGTCTTGTCGTCGCTGCCGCAGACTGGGTCGTAGTAAGTAGGGCAGATCTTCTGGCAGCCTTTGTACACGAAGCCGGCCAGGCAGCGTTTCATCGGTACCACGTAGATGTGTTTGCTGAAATGTGAATACATGAGTGGAAATAACCTCAATTTACAAAGAGTAGGTAGTAGGTTTTCTCTTATTCGTAAATGAGAAGTGATATTTCGCATAATAGTTGAGATAAAGTAGGTGTTGTAAAGATAATAAACATGTCATGTGGTTACCAGCTGTCAATTTTATTGTTTAATTATAAATTTTACAGCACACACTAGAAATTTTTTAGTGCTTGTAAAGAAATATTATGCTTAGGATAGATAGAGCATTTTTCAGCAAGTATTCTTGCTAAATAATAAGTAATGTTCTCCTATTCATAAGTGATATTTCGCATGCATAATTGAGATAGGTGTCACAATGATAATAAACATGTCATGTGGTTACCGGTTGTCAATTGTATTGTTTAATTATAAATTTTATAGCATACATGCGAAAGTATTTTAAAAACAATATTAACCCAATAAGATATCACTAGAAATTTGTAGTACTTGTAAAGAATTACTTTTATTAGATAAAGCATTTTTTTCAGCAAGTATCTACTAAATTGTTGTTAAATAATAAACAAAAAAACTGTTAACGCAACAGGAAAAATCACGTGTAATTACATAAATATTATAGTTTTATACATGACCGATGGTAGGGTATGTGGCGCCCTTCTGCACCTTATAATATAACAACCCTATTTGGATATTTTTTTTGAAGGTCTTGTTTCATATTTCGAATTGTTTGTTAAAAGAAAAAATGTATGCTTCGAATATTAAACATTTATTTAACTAAATTGTAAAGACATTTAAATTGATTCTCAGTAAGGTCGCTATGGTATAATAATTATTAATTTTATAAACTCACTTTTAAAAAGAAGAAAATATATATTTTGCAAAGAAATGTTTTCCCTGCATATAAATTCTTTGGAACGATTAGATTTTTCATTTTCTAGACTTAAGTAAATATCGATGCGCGATTTCAAAACCTGCAATCCTATTAAGCCTTTTCGATTTTATTTATTATTAGAGTTCAAACAAACCAAACAATAGTATTAAATCAAAAATTGTGTTGACAAACGCAAAATATCCCAAAAATACCCAGTTTTGGGCCCAAAATTTTGATTTTAGGAAATAGTGTATATTGATAGATCTCGTTGCGCTGATTTCAAATTTTCAAACGGAATTTAATTATCTCTCTTCATTCCTGAGATATTTGCTGTCAAATAGCAGCTCAAAAAAATGTGTTTTTTGGGAAAATCTCTAAAATGGGTAGAGATATAATCTCAACGATTATACCAGTCGATTCTACGTGCAAAGTTACATAAAGAAATGTTTTCTCTGCATATACGTTCTTTGGAACGATTAGGTGAAAAATGAGAAATTCGAAAAAACCTAAATTTCAAAATTCCTCCGAGGATCTTTTCTTCTCCAATACTTTTCATTTTCTAGACTTAAGTAAACATTGATGCGGTGATTTCAAATTTTCAAACCGAATTGAATTACCTCTTACCGTTTTCGAGATATTCGTGTTCAAAGTTGAGTTTTGGCAATACCTAAAAAAATAGGTTTTTTAGGTACACCCCTTTAATGATTAGGTTTACGACTTCGGCGACCTAACCAATCGATTCTACGGGCAAAATTACATAAGTATACCAATTTTTGGATTTTTATTGCAAAGGATACAATTTGTAGAAAAGAAAAACGAAAATGGTCAAAATCGAAAAAAATGCCTGATGAACCCCTTGCGATTTTTTTCGATTTTAGCCATTTTCAGTTTTTCCTGTCTAAGAATTGTGTCTTTTGGAATAAAAATCTGAAAATTGGTACACTTATGTAATTTTGCCCGTAGAATCGAATGGTGAGGTCGCCGTAACCTTAAACCTAACCATTTAAGGGGTATACCTAAAAAACCTAATTTTTTAGGTATAAGTTTGGACTCAAATATCTCGAGAACGGGAAGAGATAATTGAATTCTGTTTGAAAATTTGGAATCAGCACATCGATATCTACTTAAGTTCAAAAAATAAAAAATTTTGGAGACAAAAAGTTTCGCGGCGAAAAATTGAAATTTAGGTTTTTTCGTTTTTCTTATTTTTCACCAAATCGTTCCAAAGGACGCATATGTGGAAAAAACATTTCTTTATATAACTTTTTCCGTAGAATCGAATGGTAAAGTAGTTGAGATTGTATCTCTACTCATTTTTGAAATATATTCAAAAAGCACACTTTTTTGAGGTACAACTTTGAGAGCAAATATCTCCGAAACTAAAAGAGATAATTAAATTCTGTTTGTAAATTCAGTATCAGCGTAGTATATTCTTTAAAAAATATTACAAAGAATATTTTGTAAAATTTGAAAATTTTCAAGATAAAAATTCGATATTTTCAAATATTTTCAGGTTTACGCCAAAGTACAGCATCAGCGGCTTTTATAATTACTTCCCCTGTTGTTACTACATACATAAACTATTTTTCCAAGTCATATTCAACAGGACTGATAGTATCCTATTTATTCAGAAACGCCGTAATTATATAGACAGGTATAACACGTGCAATTTTTGAAAAGGTTTTATAAATAATCCACCCTGCATGAGTATTTCAAACAATTTACATTTAGAGAAAAATAGATATAGATAATCACATGTACATGATCACTTCCGTGTAAATGCCATACGCTAAATAAATAACTCGATACATATATACATATAGGAGACCCCATATATACATATTATTTATTATTTAATTATATTTAATGTAATTGTAATGTCACAATTTCATAAAGTTTGACTTTCTCCTTAAAACAACGAACTGATTATTTAAAAGTGTAATTTAAGAATTTGCATGCCATATTATTTATAATGTTTCACAAGATACTATAATAGCTAAAAGTCATTGTCTGTATGTTTTGAAATACAAAAACAATAAAAAGTCAATTATTAACACGTAAAAAGTATAGCGAAGACAAAAAGTTTGAGAAGGAATGTAGAATTTACATGAGGAATACTAACCCGCAGTTGTCTCGTTTCATTTCACACTCGTTTCGGTAGAACTTATTGTCGGAGCCACAAACAAACTGTTTCTCCTCTCCGCAGATCTCGTTGCAGAGGGCAGTGGTTCTGCAGTGATGCGACGGAACAGCGACAACCATCTGTCCGCACGTATCTCGCTGGAGATGACATAGTGACCTACAACATAAAGCAGAACGTGTACATACGAGAACTAGAATTGTTTAATGTTGTTAGGTGTTACAGTATTTCACCTTTCACAAAGGATGTAAATGCTGTTTAATTTTAAATCTTTACAATTATATTCTTTCTTGCTTTTAAAGTATACCATGTTTTTGAAGATTGGTACATTGCTTTTCTGATTAAGCGACTTTATGAACAGGAATGAATTGAATTTTTTTAGGTATTTTTCATATTTAATAAACTCATAAATATGTGTAGCTTGTATTTGCTGACTATTTATTCAAAATCGAAACTCGATTTTCAGGTATCCGTAACCGAATATTCGGCTCCTCGTAGTTCTTATAGTTTCGGCCGAAAACCTAACCGAAATCAAAACTTATAATTAAGATTTAGTTAAATTTTTATTAAACACGGAAATCAAGTATTTTTCTTATTTTTTAAGATATTGTTCGATTATTAAGTATCCGTGCATTGACTGCTGACACGGTTAAATGAATTATTAAAATAATTAGTACTTACAGTATTAGTACAATTCCTTTTAGAGTATTCGATAATTATTTTTATATAACTATAAAATTTAGCTAATGATATAAAATTAAATTATTATTAACAAAAATTCTCATATATTTATAATTAATTAAGACATTTTAGAAAAACACTTTAATTTTCAAGAAAATACCATTTCCGATTGCACGATTAACACCAAAATCTAATCTAATCTAATGTAATCTAGGGTGTCAGAATATTAAATCCAAAATTTGAACTTTTTTCATTCGCTAGTATTTAAGCAATCGTTACAACATCCATCCATCTACACACATGGATATTTATCATCGTAAAAATATTAAAATCGTGTTCTAGGGACTTTGAAACATGCTTATCCATTGAAATCTCCCTATCCGATTTTTAGCACGATTCCATTACCTCTCTTACTAAGTAGCGAGAGGTAAATATTTTTAGATTACCCTATAAATTGTACAAGATCTTGCACCATTTTTGGTAGAATTTAAATTGGCTAGTATCAAATAGCAAATATTGTATACGAACGTAAATGTGTTTAAAAAACAGAACACATTCTACTTTCCATACAATCTGTCACTCAATTTGGTAGTGAGTATGCGCATATACCTATGAATTTTTTGATCTCACGCGTTTCTAACGTTTATTTGTTTTTTTTTTGTAGTGTGGTTACAGAAAACCTAGTGTTACTATTGGTAATGTTGCAAGTACTGCAAACTTTAAATGCAAATTAATTTATGGTTAATTTTGCTTGTAACACTGACATATTCAAGGAAAATGCGCAGCATCAGAGCCAATATATTGTACAAGAAATTGCATTAGTATCATATAAAACTTCGTCAAAATCAAACAATTTTTTATACAAGACATTGTACCATTTCTTGTACTACTTATGGTCCCATATATAGGTCAGTCCAAAACTAGCCAAATAAATTATTTCCGACTGCAGTCCTGTTTATTTATTTATTCCATCACCAACATCAGTCGCTTATTCCTCTCTTCATCGGCCTATATAAAATTTCGTCAAAATCAAACAATTTTTGGTACAAGATATTGCACCATTTCTTGTACTATTTATTGTCCCATATATAGGCTAGCCTAAAACGGCCTTCAGGAGAATATGGGTACTCTTGATCTAAATCTGGGTACACGAAAGAGTGCCTATGCCGAATTTAATATCAAACATGAATGCTGGATAAGGAAGGAATTATTATTGTGTTGTTGTATTGATGTGTCTTGCGATTTACATAGCGATTTGTCTGTAACATTAAAATGTCGTTTGTTTGTAGACACGCCTCATAATGTTCCATCGAGTTAGCCGTGTCCACGTGCGGCGTTTGTTTTATTATTTCGACAACTTGCAGAATGACCTTGGGTGCATAATGTCTTAATTGGCTGAAATAGCTTCTTCGTGCCTGTGTTCCTTGCAAGGTTGACCGGTTCTTGGATTTTTAAAGCAGTTTTTCTGTATTCCATTGCACGCGTTCTTAATGTACCACATTCATTTTATTTTCAACGGGTTTGTGTTATTCCAGGAAAGAATTCTATTACACCAGGTCGTTTTCAACCAGTTCAAACTTTATGATATTGCTCTTCCACTCATATATTTTAAGACCTCTGCTGTTGTAAGCTAAATTATACTGTAATTTCCACAATATATAATAAGAACCACATTTACATATCAAGAGACATAATTTATGAGCAGTGAACATAAATAGGTAAGCAAGTAAAATTTTAAAAATAAATATACTCTTTGTACTTGCAATAATAAAAGATAAAATAAATTAAAATATTACGAAAGCTTAAGTATGATTGACAGACACGTTTATAATAATTAAAACTTATTTTAAAGATTTTAATTCGTTAAAATCTAGAGATATCAAAATATTTATGCCGCCTACTACATGGGGCATCGGGTGTCATGTCCCCAAGAAAAATTTTCAATAGGGTAATGCCCCTAAAGAGACATTTACCTTAAGGCAGCATTTTTTTAACATCATTAATAAAGCCCTGAATTATTATTTTGAAGAATTATTGAACCTCCCTCCATAAAATAAGGGTGTGTTATACCCATAGAAATATTACCAGTGAATTACTCGCATCAAAGTATCTATGTATACAAATTTTCATTTTAAAGTTCCCACTAGTATAGCCATAAATACAGATTGAATATCAGCCAATAGGAATACATATGACCGGTTTCAATGCGCGTGTGTGGATATACCGGGGATCCTGAGTCGCTAGCACTCAGTCCCGCTCTGCGGGACGCCAGGGCGGTAGTGGGTTTTTGGGCCTTTGGGCCTCCGCCTCGCCTAGTGGTCTGGCTAGACCGCCTTCCAGGGCATTTTATGCCCGGAAGGTAATCTACTTCAGTCGGCCGGGAATTGAAGCACACTTTAGTGTGTGCTTTAATTCTTGGCCCGCTGAAACCAGAGCACATTCTGGAGCGGATTTAACTGCTCTGGCTTGTGTTCTAGTTTCAATGGGTCAAGAATTAGAGTATTCTGAAGTATTTGCTCTAATTCTTGGTCTGCTGAAACCAGAGCATATACTGGAGCAATGAAGCTCTGGATTGTGCTCTAGTTTCAGTGGGCCAAAAATTAGAGCAAGTATTCAGAATGTTCCGATTCTTGGCCTACTGAAACCAGAGCACATTCTGGAGCAGTTTTGGCTGCTCTGGATTATGCTCTGGTTTCAGTGGGTTCGGAATTAGAGCACCCAGAAGTGTTTCCTCTAATTCTAAGACTGCTGAACCATAACACATTCTGGAGCAGATTTGGTTGATCTGGATTATGCTCTGTTTTTAGTGGGTCAAGAATTAGAGCATTCTAAAGTGTATGTATATTTTGATATTGGTAATTATAAGAAATTTGTAACATATGGATATTTCTACACTAATCTATTTACTGCTTTGATGTATCGAACATTATCTTTATGATTTATTAATCATTTTAATTTACTAAAACCAGAATCCCTATACAACTACCGTTTAAAAGCCACAATGTTTTCCGAATGCTCTTATTTTAAATTTCGCCACCAGATGTCAATAGTGGGTTAATAAAAAGTATTGTCATAATCACTACTAAGTAGCAATAAAGATTTAACATGCAGAAAACTCACCTGTAAACATTTCCATCAGATCCACAAACAGGATTTTCCTCTTCGGAACAAACTTCAGGACAAACCGAACTCTTCTGTTGTTGCAATCCAGTACAATTCCCCAAATGCGCCAGCTGCACTCCTTTGAGACACGTCGCCGTGGTGAGCGCGCACTGATTCTGGTAAGTCTTGGCATCGGTTCCGCACACGGGATCCACCTCGTCCCCGCACTTGGTCTTCAGGCACTTGGTCAGCTTGGGCCGGCACTTCTCGAAGTCCACCCGGGACACCTTGCGGCGGTTCTGGGAACTGGAAAGGTTAACACCAGTCAAGTACAAATGCACGAGTTTGCCTCTGGTTTCGTGAGTTGTGTACCCGCAGTTGAGGAGCTTGAGTTCGCACTCCGAGCTGTAGACAAAGCCGTCCGAACCGCAAGTTGGTCGCTCTTTCTCGCCATCGCAAGATGACGGACATGAGGCGGAGGTTGCGTGACGTTCTTGGCTCTGGGTTAGGCAGAATGACATGGGGACTTCGAATACGTGTTTTCTGGAACAAATCGTGTTGGTAATAATTGGGAGCCCTAAATGAATATTTATTTAAACATACTACACACTATTTATTTACACGATATTTATATCAACATCTATTTCTGTCCTCCTGTCTTTTCTGCTTAAAGTTTATATATCGGAGCAAGTAAACTGTCGAATATTCTGGCAGCTTCGATGCGTCAGTACAATAGAAGAGCGAGTAACATGTCTCGACCTGTCTGCTATACAGGATGGATAATGAATTTACGGGGTTCTCAATTTTTTTATCGCTTAACTTCTCAGGAAAAAAAACACATCGGCAAAATATTCCCTTAATACGGCAACTTAGTCTAATTTAATCGAGCATGTAACTCTTACCGTTCTCGAAATCCTCATACTTAAAAAATTATTTGGGACATCTGTATAGCAGACATGTTGAGACACATTACTCACTCTTCTATTGTACTGACGCATCGAAGCTGCCAGAATATTCGAGAGTTTACTTGTTCTGTTATATAAACCCCAAGCAGGTAATATATGTATAATGTATTGAGAACGACTTAAAAATCATTTTATTAAAGTTGACAAAGTAGTTACACTTAAAATGCTCAATCTTTCTTGGGAAAAGACAAAACGAAATAATTGAAATTAATTACAAAAATCATACATTTGTTGTATTAGCGTGTAATGATTATATCGAAATAAAATATCAAAAAACAGTGGCACTGATAGTATATTATACACCAAGGTTGAGAAGACTGTCGTTATTGACCTAGCACCAAGTTGTTTCGCGAGGTGCATTTTAATCCCAATCCTACTAAGAACAAATTATATTGATAATAACAAAAATTTTGACATAAACATTAAATTCTTTTTTAATATTCACAAGTAAAGTAGGCTGTCTTTGTTTTACATTCCACGTTTCAATTTTTCAGCATCATTTTTGATTTTCAATTTGGTTTTATGTGATTTACTTATTTAATACGGATTGAATTTAAAATGTGATTCCATACTTCACATTTTTTTTAGTTAAATAGTTCAAATAATATTTGGATTTGGATTTTCTATAAAAAGTGACAATTTTCATTATCGACCTAGGTCAATAATAATTATTAACATAGATAACCATGGTTACCAAGTAAGCGGTAAGGAAAAATAATTCTCATTTTAAATAAAAGTTTGTAATAGGTCTTGAGATTTTTGAAATATTTTATCAGAAGAAATTTTTGTTTTGCACATTGTTTATTTTTTTCCTTTTTCCTATTTTATTTACTTTTATTATTTTATGCACAGCACACAAGGTGCGACATATTTGTAAGGGGAAAGTAAGGAACTTACCCGCAGTTCTTGCTTTTCATTCTGCAGGCGTTGGCGTAGATCTTTCCGTCAGAGCCGCAGGTGGGTTTGGCGTTCCTCCAACAGGATTCTCGGCAGTGACGAGTCGTTTGGCAGTATTTTTTATTTGTTCGAACTACTCCTTGTCTACAAACACAGAATATTTTATTAAACAAGGTGACATAAACAACGATTTTATATTAATAAACTTTCAATTAATTATATAAAACAAAATGATTACTTGGATATGCAACGAAATGTACAGTATATGTATATTATTAATATTTTTTATTTCATATACCCTTACATTAGGCCTTTTCGATTTTTTTCTATCGCTTTTTTACATACTTTTATTTATTTTCAAAACCTATAACCCCTTATCGAAGTTGTGTAGAGTTAAAACAAACCAAACAACAGTATTAAACCAAAAATTGTGTTGACAAACGCGAAATATCCCAAAAATATCTATTTTTGGGCCCAAAATTTTGATTTTGGGAAATAATGTATGTTGATAGAACTCGACGAGCTGATTTCAAATTTTTAAACGGAATTTAATTATCTCTTATTGTTCCTAAGATATTTACTCTCAAACTTGCACCTCAAAAAAGTGTGTTTTTTGGCTATATCTCTAAAATGGGTAGAAATAGAATCTCAACGATTATACCAGTCGATTCTACGGGAAAAGTTACATAAAGAAATGTTTTGTCCGCATATACGTTCTTTGGAACGATTAAGTGAAAAATGAGAAAATCGAAAAAACTTAAATTTTAAAATTTTTCCGAGGAAGTTTTTTTCTCCAAAACTTTTCATTTTCTAGACTTAAGTAAACATTGATGCGGTGATTTCAAATTTTCAAACCGAATTGAATTATCTCTTACCGTTCTCGAGATATTCGTGTTCAAAGTTGAATTTTGGCAATACCTAAAAAAATAGGTTTTTTAGGTACACCCCTTTAAGAGTTAGGTTTACGACTTCGGCGACCTAACCAATCGATTCTACGGGCAAAATTACATAAGTATACCAATTTTTATATTTTTATTCGAACGGATACAACTTTTAGAGCGAAAAAACGAAAATGGTCAAAATCGAAAAAAATGCCTGATGAACCCCTTACGATTTTTTCCGATTTTAGCCATTTTCAGTTTTTCCTGTCTAAAAATTGTATCTTTTGGAATAAAATTCTGAAAATTGGTACACTTATGTAATTTTGCCCGTAGAATCGAATGGTGAGGTCGCCGACACCTTAAACCTAACTATTTAAGATTTATACCTAAAAAACCTGATTTTTTAGGTATAACTTTGAACTCAAATATCTCCAGAACGGGAAGAGATAATTGAATTCTGTTTGAAAATTTGGAATCAGCACATCGATATCTACTTAAGTTAAAAAAATAAAAAAAATTGGAGATAAAAAGTTTTGCGACGAAAAATTGAAATTTAGGTTTTTTCGTTTTTCATATTTTTCACCTAATTGTTCCAAAGGACGTATATGTGGACAAAACATTTCTTTATACAACTTTTCCCGTAGAATCGACTGGTAAAGTAGTTGACATTGTATCTCAACTCATTTTTGAAATATGGTCAAAAAACACACATTTTTGAGGTACAACTTTGAGAGCAAATATCTCCGAAACGAAAAGAGATAATTAAATTCTGTTTGTAAATTCTGTATCAGCGTAGATTATTCTTTAAAAAATATTACATACAAAATTTTGTAAAATTTGAAAATTTTCGAGCTAAAAATTCGATATTTTCAAATATTTTCGGGTTTACGCAAAAATACAGCATCAGCAACTTTGAAAATTACTTCAATTGTTGTTACTATATATACAAATTATTGTTCCAAGTAATATTAATTTATTGTATAATCTTCTAGAACTTTATGAATAGTTCTAGTAAATGAAATGCATTGAAAAAATATAACTAAAAAACTTATATGAAATTAAGATGCATCTGAAAAACATGAGAAGAGTATTGTATTGTGGATTCGAACTATAACCACAGAATAGGATTATACAGAAGCGACAGTAAGACAGAGAAACGACAATTAGAGAGAGATGGGAAAAGGCAACAAATTTAAAGCGCTCATTGTTTAAAATCGGAAAGACTCGTCACATCTTAAGGTGGATTTATGCAGCCAAAATTAAGATTAACATTTACATTATCACTAAGAAGTTGAATATACAATAATGTATGGAGTGATTTACGCAAGCAACTAACATTAAATTAACATTAAAACTTAACTAGAAAGATGACCAACTTCCAACTTTTTAATGTTAATGTTAGTTGATTACTCTACTGCGCAAACGCAACGTATGTAACATGAAGAGGTTTGAGGATACTTTAAATTTAATTGTGTATCCGGTCTTGTCATTCATTTGACAAATAAGTAATAGACAAACAAATATAAGAAACAATAAATACAAACAACAATCACGAACACAAAAACATAGGTTAACCTACAGATGTGTCATTTTAAAATGTTTCAATTGCGCAGGCGTAATTCATGTATTTACAAGTCTGCATAAATACCACTTCTTAGTTTTAATTTTAATGTTAGTGAAAATGCTAATGTTAATTTTAATGTAAGTTTTAGTTTGGCTGCATAAATCCACCTTTAGATAGAGATAGGGAAAGGCAACAAATTTAAAGGTCTACATAATGCTACAAGGTCGTAGAACGGAATAGGGTAACATGAAAGGTACCGACACGGAGTGTCGCTTCTGTATGTAACTATTCTGTGCTATAACGTAGAATCACAGTATAGTTAAACACAGAAGCAACACTCTGTGTCGGTAGCTTCCATGTTTTCCTATTCAGTTCTATGACCTTGAAGCAATGTGTAGACCTTTAAATTTGTGCCTTCCTTCTCTCTCTAAGATGTGACCAGTCTTTCCAATTTTAAACAATGAGCCCTTTAAATTTGTTGATTTTGCCCATATCTCTCTAATTTTCGTTTCTCTGTCTTACTGTCGCTTCTGTATAAACCTATTCTGTGCTATAACCACAGAATAGGTTTTTATTGAAGTGACAGTAATACAGAGAAACGAAAATTAGAAAGAGATGGGGAAACTCAACAAATTTAAAGAGCTCATTGTTTAAAATCGGAAAAACTCGTCATATCTTAGATAGAGATAGGGGAAGTCAACAAATTTAAAGGTCTACACAATGCTCCAAGGTCGTAGAACTGAATAGGGTAACATGAAAGGTACCGACACTCCGTGTCGCTTCTGTGTGTAACTATTCTATGCTATAACTACAGAATAGGTGTATACAGAAGCGACAGCAAGACAGAGAAACGAAAATTAGAGAGAGATGGGGAAAGGCAACAAATTTAAAGAGCTCATTGTTTAAATTCGGATAGTTTCGTCAGATCTTAGGGAGAGATAGGGGAAGGCAACAAATTTAAAGGTCTACACAATGTTCCAAGGTCATAGAACTAAATAGGGTAATATTAAAGGTACCGGCACGGAGTGTCGCTTCTGTATTAACTATTCTGTGATGAAATGAAAATACATCTAAAATACATGAGAATAGTAAGTATGATTGAATTGTGTATTCGTACTAACCTAAAATGTGAAATTAACAATGAAATATTGATATGAATGTATGCATCTGAAGTTAACTCCAAATCAACCTTACCCGCAAGTAAGCAACTTCATCTGACAAGTATTCTTATACACATTGCCATCAGATCCACATATAGGCCCATCTACCGGCGCCTGGTCGCAACTGACGGGGCAGTTCTCGCGGTGCGCCGAGATGTTGTTGCACGGCCCCAGGTGCGAGAGCGCGATGCCCAGCCGGCAGATCTCCACCTGCAGCATGCAGCGGTTGAGGTAGGTCCGGCCGTCCGTGCCGCACACCGGGTCCTTGTCGTTCGAGCAGCGGTGCTCGCACTTGGAACCCTTGGCTCGGCTGCATAGTGAGGCGTCTGGTGATAGGTGGATGCCTGGGGAATAGAAATAGTGGAATTAGTGAAAGGTGTTTGATGAATGACTGTTACAGCAGCAGGGAATGTGCAGAAGTAATCATAATAATATAGAAATATTCTTCAGGTAACATCGATGGTTCATATAGTAAAGATTTGATATACGAACGTAGTCAAAAATTAAAAAAAACAATAAATAAATTATATTTAAAAGTCAATTAGATAAAAGGAGGATAATTTTAATAGTAGTACCACAGAATAGGTTATTAATTTAAAGGGCTCATTGTTTAAAATCGGAAAGTTTCCTCACATCTTAGTAAGAGATATAAGGGAAGGGAACAAATTTAAAGATCTACACAATGCTCCAAGGTCATAGAACTGACTAGGGGAACATGAAAGGTACCAACAGGGAGTGTCGCTTCTGTAGGTAACTATTCAGTTCTGTGACCTTGGAGCATTGTGTAGACCTTTAAATTTGTTGGCTTCCCCTATTTCTCTCTAAGTTGTGAGGAAACAATTAGCCCTTTAAATTTGTTGGCTTTCCCCATCTCTCTCTCTAATTTTCGTTTCTCTGTCTTACCTTCGCTTCTGTATAAACCTATTCTTTGGTAGTACTGTATACTATTTCTTGTGTCTCTACTGTATACGCTTTGAAAACATGCCGTTAATAAATTATAAAGGCTCTGTTTTTGGCGCTTTTCATTTGCCAAGGTTGGTATGACTGCTTACAAAACTGACAAGTGAATGATATAATATCAAAATGGTAAATTATTAATATCGAAAATAAAGCCTCCTTACATTTGGAGATTGAAATTTTAGTCTTTAGCTGAAGATGCTATTAACACAACTGAAAAAACACCAACAGCCAAATTCATCATTAATTAATCAATCATTGATTAATGATCAAGTAATATAAGAATCAAGCTGATCCGTAGAATCACCAACTTGATTCACAGTTATGTTTAGTTCATATAATTTTACGAGTGTGAATTGAACTTTCTGTCATTTTTTTCTTGTATACATAAATGAATAGGTATATCAAAATGTCAAAACGATGATCAAATCAAATGATTAAAAACTTGATTAATGGAATAGGACGAATCAGAAATCATTGATTTTTTTAATGGTTAATTGATTTGATTCATGGATCATAGTTGATCAGTAGATCAAGTTTTGATTAAAGAATGGTGAATTCGGCTGCAAGCCATTAATATAAAAATGTTTTATTTTATAATCAGCAATATAAAATTACATCGTAAGAAAAAATAATATAAAAAAGTTTCATAAAGTTTTTTATTCCACCCATCCTTTGTAAAACTTAAACTCATGCATTAATTTAAGAAAATAATAAATAATATTTTCATTAGTTGATACCTTTTCCAATTAATATAATTTGCATTTAATTAAAAAATAGTTGACAAAATACATATCAGTTAAATGGCCCTTTTGTAAAGGGGTTGATTGGTATTAGTTAACTAAGACACCAAATTTGTACACGACGGCGTTTTCTTCTGTCTTGTTAATTTGACTGAAATTTGTATTTTAGTAGTTGTGCTTGTCAGCGAATAGACAAATAAAGGATACATTCATACTACTGAAAAGAAAAACACTTGTACAAGCGACATTTGTTATTTTTAGAGGAATGAAAAGTGATGAAGTATAACACTTGTAACAAAGGTTGAAGTGAACGCCTACTTGTCTGCATTACTTGAGACAGTGTTTTGTTTATTTAAACAGTCTACCAACACATTCTGTACGCAGAACACATTATTAGAAACCAGAGTAATAATATGTAACAAACATGTTAAGTGAATAAATGTTATGAATAATAAAATAATGTGTTAAAAAATTAACATATAATATACACTAAAAAAAAATACTTCGTTCTTCAAGTTATTGATTTACTTTTTCTGTACTATAAAAAAGTATTATATAAGATAAAAAATCATATATTTAAATTTTTATAAAATAAAAAAATATTTATTTTAGACCGTTTGAACAAAGAACAGATTTGAATTTCCTATATATTTATTTAAATTATTAACAAAAATAAACCCGGAAGTTTAAGATCCAATTATACTGTACCGCGCTACACTTATGTAATTTAAGTTCTCTAACTACTACCAGTATCATTATACTTAGGAAATTGATAATTTTTTCTAGATTCCTGTTACATTTGCAATAAAACAATCAGGTTTATCAATAATCCAATTATTTGTCGTCTGGTGTAATTGACTAATCAAGGAGATGCGTGTCGCTGGATGCGATTAAAATGTTATTCGCAGGAAATGAATGCAATTATTGTGCTTAGGTTATGTCGAGTTATTTCTTTTGTAGATTACGGTGATTGTATTAATATCGGGATCAGCCGACTTGATGTAGAGGTTTACAAGTGTCACGTGCACAAGTTGAATGTAATGACAGGATTTGCATTTGATTTGTAAGCATTATAGCAATTAGAGCAGCATTATACAACGTCTATCAGCGGATTAGATACTTCTACTTATTAAGTTAAAGACCATTACTTAATCATTTATATGATATAAATACATACTTTCAACATATTTATTTACTAGTTCTATGATTTTAGCTTAAAAATATCCAATCGAATTCTATATTTCTGATCACGTGCACTAAAGTTGCCAATCAAAAAAAGCAATTAAATTTTTAGCTTAAAAATATCCAATCGAATTCCTGTATTTCTAGGCCGTGAGATAATGTAGCTAATCAAAACATACACTGAAAAATTTTAACTTTTAAAAAGTATGTAGTATTTAAGACCTACTGTATCTCTATTTTTATTGTTCTTCTTTTAATATTAGACACCTCTACCTACGGAGAATATTAAACTATTGTAACACGCGAAACTCACTACAGATGAGTCATCACAACCGACCTGTCTGGACAGGTAGAGTCGCATTAAAGGGCAAGTGGTATAGGAGCAATGCCGAGAATTTTATAGTCCGGAAGATTCTGCAATGTTCTAGAGCTTAATTGCCGACATGTATATAAGGGTCGCGGCAAACTTTGTAGCTATGTAAGTAATATTAAAAATAAAATTAGAACAACAATATTACTTACAGCCGCTAGATTTAGTTATTATTTTTCATCTATAACTTACTACATATTAATTATTATTTATTAAAAATAAAAATTTAATTAAATTTTTTCAATATTTTTATTATGTAAGGATATAAAACTACTACATGGTTAAATTCAGAAAAAAATACGCTATCGAATAGGTATAACAGATATGTATATTACAATTAAAAAAGAAAAAAAATGTGCCGTATCTTGAGGGTCACTGGTTTCAAAAAATATTTTATTTTATAATCAAATGGCCCTCTTAGTCTCCTACAACTTTTTGTATCTGTAATAACTTCCGAGTAAAACCAAGTGCCCAACTTCCGATTCTGATAGTATAGCTCCTTGTAGTGTAGTATATTAAATTCATGAAATTTACGTACCTTTTCCACAAGTTTTCTTTCTAAGTTCACAAAGATTAGGATATATGACACCATCACTACCGCAAACTGGTTCTCCTAATCCCAAGGGAGGACAAATTCGGGGACACGTTGAATCTCGGACTGACAAACATTCTGTAATAAAAAGAGAAAAAGATTAAATCCTATTTCTATATAAAATAATATGTAATTTGATTTCATTCAATGTTATTTAGTAGAACTGACGACAAAATATAATAATAATAATATATTTCGCCAGTGAGTAATATTTTATTTAATTGGCAATATTGAGAATTAACCTAACATAGAACATACCAACAAAATAAAATTCATTTCTAATTCACTATTATAGTTTTTAAATTAAAAATAACCAATAATTAAATTTCAAAATGTGAAATTGAAATATCGATAGTCCATGACAAAAAAAAAACAATTTCTAGTTTTCTTGTAATAGATCTATTGATACATAAGTTAAATTAAAACGGTTGATATATAAGTATGAAAGTAGATTTGTTTAGTTTGAATTGTGAAAGGATGTAGAAACATTTTTGGTGGCTCTGGACGAGTTCAATATGTCATATGTAAATCTGAACAGCGGGGGCCTTTGATAAAGCTCTGTAGGACGCCCGAAAATGATTGACAATATCTAATTCAACGTCAGTCGTAGATACTTGAGAAGTTATACGGGTATCTACATATGTAGTTGAATATGCTTGTTTATAAGCAACATACATGTATAATGTGTGATGAACGACATGTTGATAAACGCTCTGTCAATTTTTATTTACTTTATTAACTATGAGGCAATTTTGAAATACATACTAGCATGGGTGCCGACTTTGATATATTTCCTTGGGGGCAAAGTTTCTTATAATGACCAAAATCAAAACAAAAAATTACAAGAAATTAAAATACTAAAGTAAACACTTTAGAATGTCACTAAAACCAGAACACAATCCAGAGCAGCCAAATCTGCTTCAGAATGTGATCTGAACATAACAATTATTAGAGAAGACAATTCTGAGTGCTCTAATTCTTGACCTATTGAAATCAAAGTACAATCCAGAGCAGCCAAAACTGCTCCAGAATGTGCTCTGGTTTCAGCATGCAGGCTAAGAATTAGAGCAAACACTTCTGAGTGCTCTAATTTTTGACCGACTGAAACCAAAAGCATCCAAAAATTTTATTTGATTTTTTTTAATTCTGGATAGCAATAATAGTTTACATTGTGTCTAATACGAAACATTTTTCTGTTCATTGTTTTATTTGTCGGTGTATATACAAACAAAACAAAGAAATAACGAAAATATTTTATCTTCTAAGAACTCTTTAACTGGTAGATCCTTTCTGAGGAGAGAGGAAAACTACTGGAATTGAAGTCTTCACTTATATATTATTTTATTTTGAACCTTTACTAATTTCGGTATCCGTTTACCTTCTTTGAAAGCTGTTAATGTTTTTTTACCTATTAATAAACAAAAAGAATATTATGTAAAAGACAGTTATGTTAAAATTATTTTACTGATAATAGTGAATATTAAAAAGTTTTGTGTGTATATAAATGGTAATCAATAATAAGAAATGAAAATATAAATAAATAAAAACATTAAAACACAGTGGTCATAATAAGGTAGTTTTTTGCATGTAAATGATGTTATTATCATTGCGAAAAGCAGCAATTTGTAAATCAGTTAACTAGTTAACGATATTGTTAAATGTATTACGTTTGGAAAGTAAACTAATTCAATTAATTACGTGGCTTGAGGGCAGAATACTGAATACGAAATCAGTTCTTGCAAGTAATAATTACATCAACCGCATCCTGTTTTCTGATGTTTTCTTGTATTTGTTCTAAATGTGAAACCGCAATACAAATATGTACTTTCATCGTTTCTTTACATAATTGTAATCTTGACCTACACCGGATTTAAATAATGTCAATAATGTATTCAATTTTCCCTTTATTAATAAACAAAGAGAAAGGTTTTATGAGGTTAGCTCTTTCCAATGATACACCTATAGGATACAATTTTTTTGTTAGGAATGCGTCAATATCGAATTGTCACAGCAACTACACCTGTCAATAAAAAAATATATATAGAAATGAGAAAAAAACTTCGTAAATAAAAATGATATTCTTTCATTCCATTGAGAAAGATAAAATAAAAATGAGAATTCCATGTTTTTATTTAACTGCATTTTATTGGTGCAGGTTTTCAACCTGCAGCCTCTTCAAATAACGTACAGCTTTAACATTTTGAAGAATACAACGGGCGTGATCTTGAGTAATAGGACACTTAAGTTGTGTACTTTTAAAGTGCTATTAGTTTGTGTCTTATATATTAACTTTTATTATTCCTTTTACATCTGTGACTCTATTATTTACGAGATTATAAAAGTATATTATCCTATTATTTCGGCCCTCTACGTTACGGGAAAAATACTGATATTCGATTTTTTCATTTGTTTAAGCCTACTTGATTGCAATTTTAAACACCTGATAAAATTTGTTTTAAACGATATTTCTCTGGAACTAATGATCGGATTTGAAAAATAAAAAAACTGTTGAGAAGAGAATTGAAAGGCCTTTCGAACTGTGTCATGTTTGACACTCTTTTCCATTTAAAATTTTTGAGGTGCAGTCTACCCCCATTTTAGGGTTGAAGTTATGCCATTGGAACTAATCCATTCAGGTGTTCCCCCTTTATACTAAAAATGACGTGTTCGAGCGATTTTTGCAAAATTGATGTTAAGTGGCCAAAAATTGCGCTGATAATTTTCATTGAGCCACCCGGTATATAGAAGGTGGAAATAATAATATAAGAAACAGTTAATAAACAAATAATTAGGACAAATGAACTTTATCTAAACAAAAGGATACCTGTAAAACAATTGATAGTTGTTAATTGAACCACGAACCTTGGCCTACAACGGAAATGATGACCGGAAGTACTTATATTTGGAAATTTTGTTTTGATAATTGTTATCTATATTCGTAAATATATTCCAAACCATATCCAAATAAAAATTAATATCTTTTCTCATCTCCAAGTAATTTACAATCATAGTTAATCATGAAAACTAACAATATTTAGATTTGCACCTTAAAATTTTGATTTTACAGCCGAAAAAATCCAAAATGACCCATTTTTCGGTCAAAAATTTTGGTTTTTTAAAATAATCCAAATTGATAGTCGGCGATGAGCTGATTCTAAATTTTCAAACCGAATTTAATTATCTCTTCCCATTCCTGAGATATTAGGCTTCAAAGTTGCACCTCAAAAAAGTGTGTTTTTTGACTATATCTCTAAAATGGGCAGAGATACAGTCTCAAGGATTATACCAGTCGATTCTACGCACAAAGTTACATAAAGAAATGTTTTCTTCGAATATATGTTCTTTGGAACGATTTGGTGTAAAATGAGAAAAAAGAAAAAAACCGGAATTTCAGTTTTTCGCTGGAGAACTTTTTGGCTCCAAATCTTTTCATTTTTCAGACTTAAGTAAATACAGATGCGCTGATTTCAAATTTTCAAACCGATTTCAATTATCTCTTACCGTTCTCGAGATATTTGGGTTCAAAGTTGGAACTGAAAAAAATCGTTTTTCAGGAATATACCTGAAATGGGTCAAGATACGATCTCGACGACTTCACCAATCGATTCTACGGGCAAAATTTCATAAGTGTACCAATTTTCAGATTAATATTCCTATGGATACAAATTTTAGAGCGAAAAAACGAAAATCGCGAAAATCGAAAAATCGCCTGATGAACCCCTTGCGATTTTTTTCGATTTTTGACGATTTTCGTTTTTCCTCTATAAAATTTGTATCCATTGGAATAAACATCTGAAAATTGGTACAAAAATGTAATTTTGCCCGTAGAATCGATTGGTGAAGTCGTCGAGATCGTATATTGACCCATTTCAGGTATATTCCTGAAAAACGATTTTTTTCAGGTTTAATTTTGAACACAAATATCTCGAGAACGGTAAAAGATAATTGAAATCGGTTTGAAAATTTGGAATCAGCGCATCTGTATTTACTTAAGTCCAGAATATAAAAAATTTTGGTGACAAAAAGTTTCCAAGCGAAAAATTGAAATTCAGGTTTTTTTCGTTTTTCTCATTTTTCACCAAATCGTTCCAAAGATCGTATATGCGGAGAAAACATTTCTTTATGTAACTTTGCGCGTAGAATCGACTGGTGTAATCGTTGATTCTGTATCTCTACCCATTTTAGAGATATGTTCAAAAAACACACTTTTTTGAGGTGCAACTTTGAGGCCAAATATCTCAGGAATGGGAAGAGATAATTAAATTCGGTTTGAAAATTTGAAATCAGGGCATCGGCGACTATCAATTTGGTTTTTTCAAAAAAATCATAAATTTTACCTAAAAATGGGTTTATTTGGGTTATTTCACACCCTGGAATGGGTTTAAAGTGCTTAACAATGATTTAGGTGTTCATAATTAAAAAAATAAGTTTAACACGATAATGTGTTGCATTTTATACCCAAAAATGAGTTGAAAAGTGTCTAAACATATTGTATAGTACATTTGAAAATTTGTCACATCTTAAAATGGGTAAAAAGGAACCCAAACATGACCTAAAATTGGGTTTAAAGGGTGTCAACAATCAAAAACCAAAATTTTGGACTCATACATGGGTATTTTTGCAATATTTCAGCTGTATATGAAAAATTTTACAGTAAAAACCTAAAAATTGTAACTTTTTATATTCAACTGTAATTAGAAATTACTAAAAGTTAGTTACAAACAGGGAATGTAACCGAAATAAATACTGGTTAACGGTTAACCCTTATAGAGAACGTTATAATAATAAAGGTTTTAGTTCGAAAACCGGTTTTTAAAAATTGGAAACCGGTTTAAACCGGTTAATATATCAATTTAAAAAATTATTAACATTAATAAAAAAAAAGTAATTATAAATATTTGATTAAAAAAAATTATAGAATAAATAATTTCAAAAAATAATAAAAAATTACCATCTGAGAAAATATAACAATTAAAAAAAACAATATAATTAATAAATATTCACAAAAATTCCCGTAATTTATTCAGAAAAACGCAGGTCACTTTTCAATTTTAAACTTGCCTGTGTTGACAAAGGCCGTATTTATTTGGACTTTTTAAGTAACCTTAACGGCCAAAGAGACCTACATTTATGACTCTCCAATAAAATGTTAATTGTGAAAACTGTCATGACTCATGTTCAAATACAAATAGAAAACACAGATATAAAAAAAATATTAAATTTTTTTCTCGCTAAATGATATTAAAATAAAGGTTAATGTTCGCTAAAACCGGTTTATTTTTTTTTGGTTAACGGTTACCGGTATTTTCGGCCTGAAAAATATCGGTTAAAATTACGGTTAAAGTTCGCAATTTTCGTTAAAAATATCGGTTACCGGTTTTTATTAACCGGTTGTTTTAACCGGTTACATGCCCTGGTTAGAATAGATTAGGGACGAAAGAGAAAGACACTAAATTTTTTTGAACAGTGCGCTTTTGTCGTATAGCCAAAAATATGTATACTTAGTTCGGTATTATATTATCTTAGAAATAACTATACGAATTGATGAATAAAAAACTTATGTAAATATCACGGTTGAATAGTGTTTCAGATGAAAGATAAATCGTATTTATTAATTGCCACATTTTTTGCTAATGATAATCTTGTTTTTATTAATTTTTTAGCCATAAAATTTGCAATTATAATTAAATATTCTTAAGTATTTCCTGAAAAGTTTCTGTTTCTTTTATTCTATAAGAATGTATGAGATACAGATCGCATTTTTACACGAATTTAGTACGATAACATACCAACAAATGTAGGTATAATCCAAGTTTTTATGTCCTACACAACAAATAAAACACGAAAATATTTGCGTGGATCTTTTATGTCATGTTGAATTTATCTCGGTTGACTATCTTAATTGACACTTGTTAATTATGCTTCCTTCGGTATTAAGAAAATGAACTGGAAATTACAACAGATATTACAGTGTTTAATAAATGAACTAAAAAATATGGAACCCACATTATGAATCATAATAAATACAAAATTTTTAAACGATGTTATATCGACTATGGTGAAATATTAGATTTGGTATATTATTAATAAGAAAAACTGGGTATTAGGTATTGAGAACCCTTCTTTCTTGATAGTTACTAGAGAATGGGGTATTCCAAGTTTTTTTCATTTTTTAATATTTTATTCTATGCATAAAAATATGAGACCCGTATTTTTTCTTTTCGCCGAAAGGTTTCAAACACGCCAGAAATAATTTTTTAAAGTTTCAATAAATTACTCCCTAGAAAATCGGCCGTGCGTGTGACGTCACAGGCACTGAGAATCAGCTGAGAACATCGTTCGTAGGTCTGAGTCAAAGGCGTGGCGCGTTCGAAAAAGAGCCAATAGGCTGAAGCGAGTGCCTTCTTCGTCACAACATGGCTGATACTGAATTTTACGTACTCGATTCAAATGCATTACAATTTCATTTTGATATTATGGTATTAAAAATCAGAAAAATAATGATTATATTCACTTTAATATTACTTATATATGGTAAACAATGATATCCAATAAGAATTTCTTTAAAAGCCGTAGGCTTAGAATACCCCATTACATACATACACTGGCAATTTTTTTTGTTAATAGATTAGATAAAGAAATATATTTCTATTTATAACTCACTTTGTTATTTAAATCTAAATTTAACTACATTGCTCGACTAATAAAAAGGACACTTATTTCTCTTTCTATCTACTAAATTTTGATATACAGACTATCCGTTTTAAGAGGATAACCATTGGGATCTTGAAAACCGTATATAAGAGATTGCCGCATTAGTTGCCCATTTTATTTATGTATTTGTTTTCCCAAAAAAAAAAAATGCATAACTCACTAGATATGAGCAAAAAACAGATTTTGACAAATTTAATCTAAAATAATACTCCTAAAAACTGTCGTGAAACCCGAAAATTATAAACCTGCGATGTATTCAAAAAAAAAACCAAAGCTCTATGTGTCTATGTGAAGTCTACATTAAAGGTTATGCTTCTTGTAATAATAAATTTTTTAATTGGATATTGTGTAATAAAAATGGGCAAAAAATTTTATATACTTTTTTACATTAAACATTTTTTCAGCTGATATTAAAAATTTGTATTGTGTCCATCAAAAATATTAATGTTGTATTTTCATTACTAAAAAAAAAAACTATTATTTAGATACAAATTCACTATTTGCACTATTACTTTTATTTGTGTTACCTGTAAAAGTAAAATTTACTTATATGTCCAAACTTGTATTCTAAATATGCGTTGAGGAAAAGAAGGTTGAAAATTATTACTTCTACTTTATTTACAAATAGGAAACATTTAAGACCTATTTAAGTATAGTGGTTTCAAAACAATTTAAATAAACAAAGTTTGTTTTTGGTTTCACTGGTTACGGTATTTGATTCGAATCATTACCTACTACACTGTTAGAAACAGTAACCACATTATATACAATTATACCATAATATTTCAACTATTGTAGCATGCAAGAAAGAATTTGTTTTTGTAAATTAAATTATATTTCTGTTATTTTCATGATACACAAACCTACATAAGTATATCAAGCTGACAAGTAACTGTATTCCTCAAATATCAAAGGAATTCTTTGCCAGTTTTTATTTTAATTCCAGTCAGACATCCGACGATTAAAATATTTAAATCCGAACTAAAACCAGTGCCAAAAGATTGCATAGCAATTTGCACGCACGGAATTTTTTAAATCTTTAGCAATTTATGATAAAAATACCTAATTTGAAGATAATGAAATCTTTTTAACTGTTATTAGTCAAAACAGCGTTCAGTAACCTAAAAATTGAAGGTTAGAGAAAGCTCAAGGTCACATGCACCAATTGTTTTACAATTATTTCGTAACATTTTTTCCGATAGGAACAAATGACGATCTCAAGAAACAAATTCAATAAGGTGAAACATTTTAATTGGAATAAATGTTTTAAATTTATGAAATATTTAAAAGATAAGAAGTTCGTGTAGATTATATTTATTGATGCTTCTGGAATTTAAATATTTTATACATATATAGAACTCCGGTAGTGGCATAGAAGAATTTGATAATGAACGTTTCAAATTATTTAGTCATGTTTCTTTTAATAGATTAGATATTTGTGAATACTAATATATTTTTTTACTTCCTTCTTAGGCAGGATTAATATATCTAATATCTGTAACGTATTTGTTTATAAATGTATCAAGTAGCTAAAAATATAAATATATATATAAATAGATCTGTAAAGAAAACCGTAAAAAATTAAACAGATGTAAGTTTTAAAATTATAGCTTTGAAAATTACATTCATAAATCATTTTTCTACACTTTTACTTGTCAAGATTGAAGAGTTAATGAAATAGTTGACAATTGAGCTATGAAAAATGAGGCATACTGATATATATATATTTAAATTTGTAGTTTAAAATAATGATCATTACTCATACAACGTTGCATGCTAGTTTAAGTAGTTTATTTTTTATTATAATTTTTCGTCAATGCTATGATGATTATATTCAGTCAAGTTCAAAGTTTAAACTTAGAACAAGAAACTTTCATTTGAGAAATTTAGAATTTTTACCGGTTTCAGAATATTAATTTGTTTACATAGGCAAAAGTAAGTAGGGTAACTAGGTCATAATAGTATGTCATGTAATTTGACTATTCAGTATGGTAATTAATATTTACCGTACAAAAAAAAAAATTCTACATAGTTTCAACTTTATTTAAAAAAATATAATGTATTGTTATGGATTTTGTGTCCATATTGTACAAGGTGAATTTTTATGTATAAAATTTTTAAAAGATTTGATGAGGCTTTGAACATTTTTACTTGTATTTTATTAGAGTGATTCTTAGCAGTGGCATAGGGAGGAGGGTATTGGGGTTAGAACCCCTCCCGTAATTAAATTTTAAATATAAAAATCGTAATTTACTGAAACTTCGTTCACCCGAAGCAACAGTAGCGGGTAAAGTGAGAAAGAAAAGAGAAATATTTATATTTGGAATATTATCTTGTAGACCATACGAATAAATTAGATGCAATAAATCAAAGGAAGAAGCTAGTTACAAATTTTCTATTAACGAATTTGCTTCAAATTTAAAACTTTCCATTTCCAAACAGTATTTTGCAGCACCTAAATTTTGGTTACGTTTTAATGCTGTAATTTTTTTAGTAGTTATATGATATATAAAATAATGATTTGATTTTTTCTTTATTTTATAATAAATTAAAAATATAATTACATTTATACAATTGCTTTGAATAATCTGAAACAATCTGGAATAATCTGGAATGGCGCCCCTTGTCCATTTAACGCCTGGACCATACCATCCTTACTACAATACTGCGTGAATGTTCACTATCGAAAGCATATAATTTATTTGAAGCCTACGTTAGGCTATACCGCATACTTGCTCGTGTTAGCGAAGGGCAGCTAGGTGGTAATTCCGCGAAGATTGGCCTGGCCGGCCGGTGCTCGGCCCGGTGGCCCGCGCGACTCGCGTGTTCGCCGAGAGTTCGGTCACACTCCGCGGATCACGAGTTCGATGCCCGGCAGCGGCCACTACGTCAAATCAGTTCACACAGCCCAGCGACAAGTGCTAAACAAACACCGCAAATCAAATACGCATTTCATTATGCAGAGAACCACGGGAGCAGTATGGAACGATGTTCCCCTAAAGAGTATTTTTTTGCAAAAATATAATAATATAGGTAGGCGTTTCTCAAACTTTTCTTCCAGGATTGACTTAGTTATTATTAGGTTACCAGTTTATATATATATAATATATAATATATATTCTAACTAATGGGGTATGTGACCAAATTTTGATTTTTACATTATATGATACTAAACAAAAAAATAGATTACCCGTATTTTTTAAAATTCAATTAATTATTCGTAGTTTACGAGAAAATAAAAATTAATTCGTTAACATTATGAAAGAAAATAGATAGACTAGGAGCCAAAGAGATAGTCTACGTATTTTCTTCTACAATCCTACTATACTGACGTCAAGTATCCCTTCTCGCAAACATTTAATTGCTAAGAAGTATATTATTGCAAACTATTATTTAATTTTTATTGTAATAAGAAGCTATAGTAATTATATTGCACCGTTTAAAAAAATACAAAAACAAATTTTTTAACAATATTTTTACAATTCTTCGCTGCACTGCTTACCAGGGTTGTTATAAAAGCCACTTTTTATAATAAAAGCCAGACCAGTGGTTCAAATTGGTTTAAACCGGAAGAAACTGGTTTAAACCGGCTGAAAGTGGTTTAAATCACTAAAGCCTCGTTCACAATCATAATTTAGTGGTTAGTGGTTATTTGTTAGCGTTAACGCAGAAGATTGACATGCGCATTTGTAGTATAGCGGTCACAACCAAAAAATTAACTCAGCGCTAAGCTGCGCTAAACACGGTTAGCGCAAGGGTTTGCATACTTCTAACTTTGTCGTTAGTGGTTAACAGAAACAGCCAATCACAGCTCGAGTAGAATGAAATAGACATATTATAGAAAAAGAAAAGAAGTGAAGACATTTTGACAGTAGAGAAAATGTATCAAAGCCGTGTACTTTTCAAAAATAAATTATTACTGAGCGTCGTAAAGTAACTTTGTACTTTGGATTAATGATATAAATTTTTCTTCAGCCATATTTAGTAAAATTTCAATAAATGTATCGAAAATATACGAACACAAAAAATCAAGATATCACAAGTTGAACTTTGTTGACAGATTGAAATAACATCCGGTAACAGATGTATTGTGAACGACATTTTTCAAGGCATAAACTTAACCACTAACTACTAACCATAACCATTATCAACTAACTACTAAATTCCGATTGTGAACGAGGCTTTAAAATTAAATCAAATATATATTAGTTAATATTTTGAAACAACTACACTAAGGGCCGGTTTTATAAACAAATTTAATACCCACTTAAATATACTTGCACGGCACATTTTCATCATCTAGTCCAAATGATAAACAAATGTATGATAAAATCATCATTTAATAAATTAAAACGATGTGTATTTGATGAAAAAAAAAAATGAATTTACTGAACTAAATTCAAGTGGGTATTAAATTTTTATATTTTATATAAAACCGGCCCTAATACTAATATAAAAATATGATAACTCATTTGGCAATTACTTCATTCTGTAATAAAATAAAGACAAAAATATCTGAATACAAAAATGTATAAATAGTTTTCAATATTCCTTATATATAAGTTTGTCTCTGTAAATTTATTGTACCTGTTATTAATAATATAAATACATCTAAAACTTTATAATTTACGAATTTGCAATACAATGCAGAACACATAAATCAAAAAGTGTATTTTTTTACTATTATTTTTAATAAGAACCACTGGTTAAAACTATATAAAAACCAGTCCGGTTAAAACCGGTTTAAACCGCTGGTTTTAACCATAGTGGCTTTTTCTTAACAACCCTGCTGCTTACTAGTTTTGTATTTTGGCAATCATCGAATTTGGATGAAACTCATCTAAGCAATAGCGAATTCACACATTTAAATGTCTAGAATTGACGGGAATTTGTAATTTTAATTTATATATGTTTTTTTATGAGAGATTTTTATTCAAACAGGATTTTTGTACAAAAATTGGCACATTCCCGCCAAAATCGGACGTCTGGTAATCCTGGTTATTATACAGTATACCTTATTTGGAAAAAGAATTAACATCCATAAGTCATATTTGTTTAAGTTTATATTCGATTTTACTCAAATACCTTAGGCAAATATAGCTTTAAACACATAAGTGTATATGTGTATTTATTCATAACAGGAAAATGGTAGGTAAGTAGTTGTCTTTAACTTTGAAATAGTCCCAACGAGGTTTAAATTAGTAATTCAATATTTAACATATTTAACGGTTATATTCACTTTCTTGTTATAAGCACCTTACATGGATTCGATTAGATGAGTTCATTCAATGTTTGTAGTTTCTATTTCATTGAGTTATTGAATATTGATATTATTGATATATTAATATTTACTTATTAAAAAATATTATATAAACTCTATTTCCTGCAGTTTATTCTCATATTATCAATTATAACCATGTGATTCAGTGTTAGTTTTAACAAAAAGATTGCAGACATTAACTTTTTTCATGATGAGATGGACTGTTAAATGATTAAAAGTTAACAAAATAACGAAAAACAGTATTTATGAAATGATATCTATTATAAATGAGTGATCCTATTCAACACTAAGTTTCAACGTTAAATCGCTATAATCGCATTAACTTTTTTAAAAAATTTTTATCGCTGATTTTTATGGACAGGAGAGAATCATTTTATATTTCGTGATGTTAAGGTCATTTTAAACTACCCTGTAAGTTCAACAAGATCTTGCATTATTTTTGATAGAATTTAAATTGGCTAGTATTAAACAGCAAATTGGTTGAAATATTGTATACGATCGTAAATGTGTTGAAAAAATAGAATACGTTTTATTTCTCATGTCAAAACTGACAGTATTATATTTGAATATAATACTGTCAGTTTTGGCATTTATTTATTTCGGAAATCGTAAAGTAAAGTAAAAAGTAAAACTGAAATCAAAAAATATTTTATATGTATGTATGGATGGGAAGAATTTTTAGATGTTGCATATATTTTATTATGTGGTATTTTAAATAATAATATAAAAAGACATTTTTAATATCCATTTGTCAACAAACTATGGCATCAACTGAAAATTTTCACAACATCGAAGAAACTTGTAAAGCTGAAAACAATGCAAAAACACGAGTATCTCAACGAGTAAAAGTTGAAATTCGATTTACATTTCTCATTTATTCCGATATAAAATGAAAGGTCATAAATTTGAACATAATAAAGAAGTTACACAAGTTACAGTAAACGCATATAACCAATTATTTCCAGTGTACGTTGAAATAGCAGTATCTGTTATATGTTACTTCCTAAAGTAATATATCGGTAGTTTTATCTAATAATACGTACAGCGGAACAAAAATGATAATCCGAAGTTAGTGTCATCCATAAATCACTTATTTTCTTCCGCCGAACAAAACCATTCAGCATTTATTTTAACGGACTGTTAAGTGTATCTAATGTGGAGAACGCATTCTTTCACCTCTCGCTAAATATAGCTCAGCGTGGATATAGCGTTGGCTTCGCTTAGCGTGCTGCGGGATTCAATCAATCCGGCGCTTCTGCTGGTTCATTTCCAACGGGATACACTTACTATAATTACACCGCCTAATTATGATTTCTATCTATTTCGGATATGACGAAACAGATTCTCGAAATTTGTCGTTGAAGAGATGAGCCTTGAAAAAGATCACAGAGCAGATTGGAAGGAATATGTTTATTATTTTTAATTAATTTTAAATTATTGCTGTAACATCTTTCAAATTTCTCCAGTTTTTTTTTTGTAGCTGGATATGTCCTTTATGCAAATGTTGGTAAAAATATTTATTAAGGCCGTATTTATTTGCGAAATTTTGAATACAACTCTAAACTGATTCTAAACTTACCCATGTTGGTACCAAAGTTTTCCGTTTTAACTATAAAACATATAACATCTGACAGATATAGAAAAAGAAGCAATGTGTAAACAAAGATAGACAACAGGTTCAACTCACCAACCCAACAAAATAGCTGGGTGAGTTGAATCTGATCAGTTCTGTGTTACTTCAAATTAAAGGCAAGCAACCATAATTAACCTACCAGGTTATTGGAAATGTCCCAAATAAATACGGCTTAAGCATCATTTCAGATGGTACAACTTAATCGTCGTTCATGTAGCAAACCCGGTTTCTATAGACAGTCAATTACAATATTAAATATTTCTAACAATACTTTATATCTATTTAATATTGTAATTTTTCTCGAGAAATATTCTATTAATATATCCAATACTATAGTGTTGCCATCTAAATCTAGACTAGACTCTTGTCTTGTCTTGTAGATTATCAAGACATAACTGATGAAAGCCTTGTCCTGAAATTTCAAGACAAGACTGATAAAAGCTTTGTCCTAAAATTTCAAGACAAGAGAAAACTTTCTTATTTTAGATCAAGGCGAGAAAATTCTAAACAATTTTCAAGGCTCTAGATTAATTAAAAGTTTAAAATTTTCAAAATATAAACATATCATGCGAAGCTGAAACAGTGATTGTAAAATAGAAAAAGAACGCTGCCGAAGAATTATATGTCCTTGTTTTAGAGTCTTGATATCTGGATAAGACTTTTTAATCTAGACTTAGACTTAGTCAAATCTTGAAATTTCTAATCAAGACAAGAGTTTGCAAAGTCTTGTCTTGTATAAATATTTGACAGGTATATAGAATTTTAGATCTGTTCTAAGAAATTCTCTGTCCTTGTTCCCTGATGGTCCAAAATTGGACACAGGAAGAACTGGAACGGATGTGCTCAGATTGCCGAATTAAGGAATCCGTAAGCACCTGTTCAACAAATTTTTCTCTGTGCTCACCTAAACCTATAGAAAGGTCTAAAAGGAGCAACTATCAATAAAATGAGAGACAGCTAAGCAACTTTAAAGACACTAAATGCCTTCTCTTGTAAATCAAAGCTAGCCTGGAATTGCAGGACACCTTCTAATTGTCTTCTACGAGAAAATCCTAGAAAACGAGAAAACATGCAAAAAAGGGATAAATTTTCCTACAACGTACTGGAACCTTCATGTGGTCTTCCACAAAGTCACTATAAGATGGTCAAAGGTATCTGGCATATCTTCATTTTGGAAAACACTCCAGGCCTCAGTCAAACAAAAAAATTCATTTATCCAGCTTCGACAAACGCCAAGGAGCTACTAGCTCTCAACAAAAAGGACCTTAGAATAATGACAGGAATCTTCACTAGCCATTGTCCTTTAAAAATTGGTAAAACTGTTAATGATATCTGTCAACTCTGTGAAGAGGACAAAGTATCGTCACATAATGTGTGTGAATGCTCAGCCGTAACCACATAGAGACTCAATCGAGTAGGTAAAAAGTATCTTACGAGAGATGAGATCAAGAACTTGATTCTTGGAGCTATATGACTTTATTATAAAACTGGAACTGTTTCCGGAAAACTAAGCAATGGTTATGGCACGAGAGATCTTCTAGGTCGCGGGGACAAAGCGATAAAATGCTTACACCATCGTTTACATAAAATATACTTTATTACTTTATATAATTTGATTTCAACCAATTATTTTTTTAATCATTTGATAGTAGTAAATCACAATGCCGAATCTTGAATTTAAATATGTGTAAATACCTAGTGTCGTTTGAAAAAAAAAATGGGGCTAATGATTGAAATAAATTAAATTGTTTCCTCCATATGCATAAACATGAAGACTGTAGGTTGATAACCTGACTCATTAAAATCTTAAAAGAAAACTAAATAAAGTCGAAGAACAAATGAAATTCCTTTGCGCTATATATGAGGAGAATACATAATGATTAAGTGCTTGTAAACTTGAGTTAATTTAATTTTCCAATGTGTTATTTAGCTAATTAATATCTATATTTAGATACAAGACATACGGTAAAAAGAAATGTATACTTTTTGTTTTCCATGCTTAATAAGCCGGCAAAAAAGTAACAAATCAATTTTGTGGCAGACATAGCAATTAAATTTATGTATCTATTCATTTTCGCCCACATATTACCTAATACAAATTTTTTTGCCGGCAAAAAAACACGATTCATTCATCGCTAAACAAATTTCACTGAATAGATTCCCCATTGAATTTAAAGTAGCAGTAACCACAAAGTCATTGACACATCTACAATATCTACAAAGGAAAAATTTATTAAGGAGATTAAGTGAAGTCACGAGGTTGTTCCCTAAAGATAAATCATAGATCATTGATCATTGCAAACCGGATCGTTTACGTTTACCGTTTTGAAATGAGACGGAGGCAGAACCAACAATGGCGGTCGGGATGAAATATCTCGGGTTGCAAGTACATTCACCGCAGTTTAAATACGTCAACGGGTACGGTACGGGTAGGTACTTCTGAAACCGGTACTATCAATAGTACTAGTGATTCGCTGCATTGCACCGGCACTTCCGCTGCCATTGTTGTTTCATTTACATACGGAATTGTTGGATTTGTCATGCATGGATATACACGGGTTGCGAGCTCACACCCAGCAATTATAACCTACAAATAGATGCCTCTAAATAAATTACTTCTAAAACTTAAATAAGACTTGAAGAATGCTATATTTCATTTTTCAGAAATAATTTTTTATTTATTTCAAATTTGATAAACATTTACCGTCAAAATATATTTTTCTACTCCTGTATAAATGTATTCCCATTTTTCAAATTTTTTGAAATCAATTATTCACGTTTATTTTATATGTTCATATGTTTATATATGTAATCAAATGATTTGCATCGTTTGTCTACGGCTTGTGATGCAAACTTCATCTTCGCGAATAATGAGTAAGTATCATAATCCCTTCTATAATAATTTACTATTATGCTACATTTATATTTCTAAAGTCGCTAAAAATATTTTTTTTCTTTAAATCTCATTTGTAATGTGATTTACAAAGTTGAAGTTTAATTTCTACGCGGCCGGAGTAAAAGTAAAATAAATATGTATCCATAGAAACTATGTAGAATCAGCGAATAAGAAATAACTTGTAAAATAGAAACCTGTAATATCGTCCTAAATGTCACTATAAAACTAGATTACCTAAGAATAAAGTTACTAAAAACAATCTACAATTGACAGATTTGAATTAACATCCTATAAATTGAAGTGTCTTTGAGTTCTTCGCATGCAATTGTTCGACTCGCTTTGCTCCTCGTGCAAACTTTTACGCTCGCCACGCAAAGTATCACAGCCCTAATTCACAATGGACAGAAGCATAAGAATAACGTAACATAAATATTATCTTACGGTCGGTTTTTCCATCTCTTGTTAAAGTGTCGGTTACCTTAAACATCGGGTAATGGAAAAAAAATATCGAAATTGTAAATAACGTATATTTTTGACAACCATCAAATTTTTCGATATGATATTTTCCTATTAATCGATACTTAAGGTAACTGATTCTTTAACTCCAGATGGAAAAACCGGCTCCTAATAACACAGTATACTTCTTTATTTATTTTAAATGTTAAATGTAAATTGATAAATATTTACCCTCAAAATATATTTATGCTACATTTATATAACTAAAGTCAATAGAAATATAGCAATGTCTTTATAATAAAGCTATAATAGCATTCAAAAGAATTCGTTTATAGTTTATTTACGAACTATTATAGTCCCATATAATTTATTGTTTTCGGTTTGGTGACATGTAATGTCAAAGAGTATCAAATGGCAAAAATTGTTAAATAAATAAGAAACGTTAAGAATTTTATTTTTTTATCATTTTAAATTTAAAAGTAGTACGACGAGAATATAAAGACTAACACAGTTATAAATAGACAAATAGAGACATATTGTCAAGAGTTGAAACATTAAGGATTATACTGTGTTACGAATAACTCCGCTTTGTTCGACTTATGCTTAAAATATAACGTCTGAAACTCAAAACTTATAAAAATATTATTATTTTACGAAAATAAGTTGTTAACCATAACGTCTGTGCGTCATAAGTATTCAATTTAGAAAATGTTGTGGGTTATATAGTGATAAAATCACGCAGGAATCAACTTACACGTAAGATCTTTTAATCGCAAAAAATCAGCGACACAGCGAAGTACAAACGACCTCTTTCTGTCCAGAATACAGAGTGGAATTAAATTACCCGCTGCAGTTCTGGACTGGCTCTTTTGTCACCGCTCTTCTTTTTTCTTCCGCTTCTCCATCGCCTCCTTGATGGCTTGCATTTTTTCTCGATCCTCACGTGTTTTTTGGCGGCGAGGTGGTCCAATAATTGAGGTACGAAAATGCGCGTAGTGTTTTTTTGCGAAATCAATTTTCAAAGTGTAATTTTGGACACGGTGATTGCGCGAGGATCTTGTTATCTTCGTAATTATGTTTTTTATTGAATATTGACAAAAGCTGCTGGTTCTCTCACCATGCATATGTTTTGTGTACTGTCATTTTTGCGATTAAATGTGTTTAAACTTTGCGACATTTTTTTACAGGCACGTTGTTAATTTTCTACTCAATTGATCTTTAACTTTTTACACACATCGGTAAAGCGCGTATTTTACTCTGATAAAAACTATAATTTAGCAAACTTTTATCGTAGATATTACTTGCCTCATTCCATTATACTGAATATAAATTTGAATATATGATATATTTAAGAAAAACATTTAAGTAATGTTAATGTTTTTTGGGCGACCACTAAAAACAATATTCATTTCATAAAAATAAATATTTCCGTTTTAAGCAAATTCAATAATATATAAGCAAAACTATTTGCATTTTTTTCAAAACCAATTAAAAAGTAATGAGCCGATATTCTCTCTTCTTTTTATTGTTGCTATGGTTACCACTATTGACTTTAATAAAAACAGATTGTTTGTATGAAAATTATTGAGAAAAACGTGAAATCCATTTAGTTTTTTATGTGATCGCCTAAAAAAATAATGTGCAACTCGTCAAAAAAAATATCATATCCATGCTCATATAAAATTATAACCCTCGACTACGTCTCGTGTCGCAAAAATTATACTCGCATGTAGGTATATGAATGCTTTTCTGTACTTGATACACAATATATTATTTTTGTTATTCCGTTGCACATAACACAAATTAGAAATATGCTTAAAATAATAAAATTATTGTTATAAAGTAAACATTAAACTAATTTATTATTACTGGTTTTGACATTTCATAATTTTACGGTAAAGTGTAATGTTTAGAATACTCACAGTAATAATAACTGTAAAATAATTTATTATACCACTAACTTACATAATTTGTTTCTGTAATATTTTAAACGTCCACATAAAAACATTGTTGTCATAATACTACCTGGACAATGAATTTCTGTTAAAATAATTTATAATTTTTCAACAGTAAATACTAATTCATTACCTAATATAACTTAACAGAAGATTATTTACGCAATGTCGGCTCTGTAACCGAATAAAAATAAATTCATGGTTTTAACTACATTTGCTACTAAAATACAAGTATTACAAGTATAAATAAAGTGTTACGCTTGACAATGAAGAATAAAGTACAGCGTGTATTAAATTACAATGAAACAAAATAACGAAACATATAACAAAGAGTAATAAAACAGTAAATGCATATTAAAATATACAATGTTGTCCATTTATTTTAACCTACGTAATACTTTTACATGAACGTAGGAATCGGTAACTGGTAGTACTTACAAGAGTATTAAATGAACAAATAATATACCGATGTAGCAGCCATATCGATATAGCAACCGACAATAATTTAGCGATATATGTTAATACACCTTCACCTTTTTTAAATTTGAAGTCCAATGAGCTCATATAATACTTAATTTATTTAAAAAAAATCAAAAGTAGTCTATATAACGGGAGCTTACTACTTAGTAAGTTCCGATTCAAAACATTTGGCATTCAATTTCTAGTTTCAAAAGTGTATAATTGTTTTAAAATCCACTATAATCTGTATTTTGAATTGGACAGCATATTATGAAATTTAGCGTCAGACCGAAACACGATTTTCAAGCGAAACTGAAATCGTAACAGAATATTCGGCTCATCTTCTGGTTTTGGCCGAAAACGTTACCAAAACCGAAACTTGTAGTTCAGTTAAAATTTAGTCGTGTTTTTCTTACCTTCAATTTAGTAGAAAATCACTTTATTTTTTTAGATATAATGGCCTGAATTACAATTTTATAATAAAATAATTTCGGGAAGCCTGATTTTACATAGTAAACTTATGAGATCAACAGTCACTTTTACCAAAAGCCCTCAAAAATTAATTGGAGAAGTTGGGACGTCTGCAATGAAAAGTACAAAATAATAGGTCCTAGGACACTACCTTGTGGAACCTTAGAATAATGACGGAAGTCCTCACAGAACATTGTCCTTTAAAATACTATTTGTATAAAATTAGTTAAACTGAAAATGACCTCTGTCGATTCTGTGAAGAGGACGAAGAATCATCGGAACACATACTATGTGATGCCAAGCCGTAACCACACAGAGACTTAATCAACTAGGGAAGAGATATCTTATGGTAGATGAGATCAAGAACATGACTCCTGGAGTTATAATTAGCTTCATCAGAATACTGGAAGTGTTTTCGAAAAACTAAACAATAGATTTTCTAAGTCGCGGTGACAAAAGCAACAAAACGCTTCAACACTTTCTTCTAATGATTTACTATTGATTTTTGTAACTCGGTGTATTTGTTCTATTGTGGTATTTTCATTTCTGAATCCACATTGATTTTCAGGAATATTATTATTTTTAAATTAATATTAGTTTTATTCTTTGTAATAGTAGTTTAAAAATATTTCCTTCAAATTCCTTAAAATATAATTTTTGATTTAAATTGAAAACGTCGAACCTACCTTCAAAATCTGTGATCATTATTCTAATATATTTTCTAAAGAGTTACTAACGTACTAACAAGCTAGTCTGCGTACTAAATCTAATACCGGAATAACACTGATAACTGGTTTATGTTCTTCAACTTGAAATGAGCAGGATATAGTTGTCAACTATACCCAAATAATTTCATTATCTCGATTCGAAACCAACTGCAGAGGTTATGTCAGTTGAGTTATTAGTGAAAGAATTTATACGTTGTAATGTTTCTTTAACCTGCTTGTCAAGTGTAGATGAAACTATCATTATATAAGTATGTTACGTCCTAGATTAGCTTAACAAATTGAATCATATCAATAAATCCATGTTTTGACACTTGTAGTTAAGTGTTATCAATAATCTTAATCGACGTTACGATTAATAATTAGCATAACTCAAGCGAACGATGATTCAAGTGACAGTTATCGAGTAAAAATGAGAGATATGAGCATACAAAGAGAGCTGGTCTCACATGCGTGGGCGTCGATTCTGTGCGTGTTCCGGGGTTCGAGCCAGTGTTGCCAGATACTCAAAATATTTTTTTTTTGGACCACACGATATATATGAATGTACACGAGAACATAATTCAATATTTTGAAGCCATGCCACAGAATAGTTACATACAGAAGCGACACTCCGTATCGGTACATTTCGTGTTACCATATTCAGTTCTATGACCTTGGAGCATTGTGTAGACCTTTATATTTGTTGCCTTCCCCTATCTTTTTCAAAGATGTGACGAAACTTTCCAATTTTAAACAATGAGCCCTTTAAATTTGTTATCTTTCCCCATCTCTCTCTAATTTTCGTTTCTCTGTCTTATTGTCGCTTCTGTATAAACCTATTCTGTGAAATAACTAAAAATTAACTAAATTAAAATTTTCATCAACTGTAAAATTTCAGTGTTTATTTGGTACCAACCCGGGTATGTTTAGGTTCAGTTGAGGGTTGGATTCAAATTTCCCAAATAAATAAGGCCATAGAATATACTAGTGATGGGATGAATAGCAGTTCAGCCGAACAACCGAATAATGAATATTCATCGAAATTTTCACCGAATATTCGGCCAAATATTCGGCATTACCGAATAATATATTTTGGTACAATCTGAAAGGCTGATTATTGGTTCGCGTTTCGGAGAGGGGTTGATTTAGCCTGAAATGTTCGCCTTATTTTTTGTTATAGTAATTTCTTGTTTGATTATTATTAAATTTAATTATTTCAGTTTAAAGAAATTTACCGCCTCATAATATAACTACATAAATTATTTACTATTCTTGTAGATACATTAATAAAAACTAAACATATCTATATCATTTGTTTAAAATTTATTATCTACATATATATATATATATATATATATATATATATATATATATATATATTTTAACGCAACAAAACAGCGTTGTACTTCACGTATTTCTTGAAACCGAATATTCGGTATTAATATATGCCAAATAGGCCGAATTTCGATCAGTGAAAATATGGAGTGAAGAAGTAAGCAGGATTGCAGTCAACTGGTAAATTTTATTAGTCTAAGGCCGATGTTTCGCTACCAATTGTAGCATCATCAGGGCAAAAGACTATTTTAAAATATTGTCATCATATATAGAAAATCAATAAAGTAGATGTTGTCATACATTAAAAAAAAAATTAAAACACGTCATATACCTATTACAAAAGAAAAATTTTGTTACGATAATACCTATGTTGATGCAAAATGGCGAATAAGCCGAATACTGAATAATTATTCGGCTTCAGTTCTATCTAGTATATACGTTTGAGCACCCGAGAGAAATATAAAAGTCGGCGTCACTGCTCGCATGTGTATTCCATTTTTTCACGTGTAATTTAAGTTTCGAGGTCGCCAGGTCATTTACAGGCTGTGCAGCTATCAGAGCTCGCATACGGACATGCACCGGGCTTTCTGGACCTCATTGCGAAACACACATTCACGCATAGAGGAAGATAAGTTAGCGCTGGACTTTTGTTATCGTCACCTTTCTCTTTTTTCTTTTTTTTTCATGTTCATCATTTTGCAATGAAGTTTGGATGAAACAAGTTTTTGTAATGTTGAACTGTTTTGGACATTACTCGTTTAATTTTTTGTAGCGATATATCAACACTATTTTTTTGATAAATGTAGTATCATTATCCAAGTCTGCGAAAAGCAGATTGTTACATTTATTTATGAAGTTTGTTTGTTTCTTTTTTGATATGTAATGATTACATTTTATAGTAGCCAGACACTTAAGTTAAGAAATTTCACATTTTTTATATTTTACTGGTAAAGGTGAATTTATAGTGAAGTTAGGTTAGATTCGTTATAATCTGTTTTCCTCAAAAATGGTTTTTTTATGGAGTTATTCATTTATTATAATAGATATTTATCAGGACACAGTTGATTCTTACAGCCGAATTCACCATTAGGCCATTGATAATGATTAACTGATTGAAGAATCAAGCTGATCCGTAGATCAATATTTGTTCTAATTCACCAACTTGATTCACAGTTTTGTTTATGTTTTTTTACAAGATTGAATGAAACTTTCTGTCATTTTTTGTTGAAATATGACGTATAATTGTATTTTTCATATTTGAAAAAAAAATGGCTAAGATGAACGAAAAACTAACAAATTACATCGATTCATAAAGATTTGTGAAAAGTAAAATATTTTATATTAATTAATCAGACAAAATCTTGCGTACAAATCAGATGATCAAAAGTTGCTTTATGGAATGCGACAAATCAATTGATCATTGATTTTTATAATTGTAAATTGAATTGATTCATCAGACTTGATCAGTTGATGAAGCCTTAAATAAGGAATGGTGAATTCAGCCGTTATTGCATTAATTTGAATGGTATCTGTGGCGCACCCGAAGAGGGAAGGTGTTATGGATTCAACACTCCCCGAAAATAATGAGGTACTTCATTGAAGTAAAAAATTAATATACCTATTGATTATATAACGCATGTCAATTTTATGTTATCGTTACTATATTATCTTTATGAAATGCTTACTAGTTTTAATACATTTCAATATTCTTCAGTTGTATTTGTATTTAGTGAAGTACTTATTTGAAATATAGATAAGATGAAAGATATTTTTTTAAGACAAAAGATACATTTTTAAGATAAAATATACTTTTTGAATCTTAGATACTACTGAGTATATTTTTTTCGTAAGATACCCCCAGCTCTGTCAGTATATAGCAATATTGAATTTGTGTTTGTATTAAAGTTGTTATTTTGTGTTTTGTATGTTAGTGTTAATAAATACTTTGCTGAGTTAACGTTGCTAAAAATGGTTTAAAAATTAGTTCGAATGTAAGAGTTTTTATGTTGTTAGAGCTTTAGCACATTACAGCCTTATTAACCATTATCACCACTGATAGCAACTTAGCTGTGAGTATTTGTTGTAACACTACCCCGTGCACTTCTCCGTTCTCTACGGTGCAAATCGCTTGTTCGCACGCAAACTATAATCGTAATGCACATCGCACAGCGTCTCGAATGCTGTAAACCACTGTCCGGCCAGCGTGCAGGATTGCGTGAACCAATTGTCTCGCACGAGTTCACAACCAGAGCCAGAGATGCGGGTTACGTACTGCAGTCTCGCAATCATCCACAGAATCTCGCTGCAGAATGCAAATGCACTGCTCGTCATGCTAAACAGTGACTAACCTGCAAGATCATCTGTGGTATGTAACTGTATGTGGACAGATTCTTCCGGATACTTAATTTTGGGTATACGTGTTTTAAAATCATCCTGGTATATTTTTTCTCGAACCTAATTTTTGTGCACTTTTTGATCTGTCGTAAACTAGTTGGAATAAAAATCTTAAAATTGATTCTCCCATGCAATTTTGTCTAAAGAAGCGATTGGTAAGGTTGATGTCGTAGGTGACCTTTTTTAAAGGGTATATCTTCAAAAACCAGTTTTTAGAGGTCTAATTTTAAACGTGCATCTTGAGAACTTTAAAAGAAAATTGAATTTTGTTTCAAAATTTGGAATCAGCACGTCGATATATAGAAAATAATCATTTCTTTATGTAACTTTGATCGTAGATTTCGTCGGTACATATATCGTTGAAATTGTATCTCTAGCTATTTTTAAGATACATCCGAAAAACACACTTTTAAGGGCCAACTTTGATACCTAAAACCTCAAAAACGAAAACAGATAATGAAATTCCGATTCAAAATCCGAAATCAGTTCAATGGGGTCTGTCAATATGGACTATTTTGAAAACATATTTTTTTTAACCTAAATTTCGGCTGTATATAAACAATTTTTACAATGAAATCTTAAAATATGCTATTTCTATAGTTCAAATAATTGCTAAAATGAAATTAGTTCTGTTATTTCATCTCGAAACCAATACAATAGAAAACATAATACAACACAAATATTTTACAATGCTTCTCATAGATTCTTCAGTACAAGTTTTATTTCTTACTTATTTAATAATTATTACGATTTATGATAGTTTCAACTTTTGATTAGTAATTTTGTTTTTGTTTTTAAAAGTCTGATTTTTATATTATCATCCTTACATTGTTTAATAAAATATATTATGTTTGATAAAATTAAATTATTTATTATCTTTATAAATATAATATAGCAATGTTACTCTTATTTTTATTTCCGATACTGTATAATTATAATATACATTATATACGTTATCGCATAAAAAGGGCGCCAAAATTTAAATCTTGTTTAATTTTATTATTTGTTTACAATTTTCCATTCAAATATCCACATAATGTGTTTATAAATGTCATAATGATTAAAGATATATAAATAGAACAACAATATCTATAATAATAGATAATTTTTTTTAATTTCTTTTCTATATATCTCATAAACACAATATAAATTAGCTAGGCATTGTATTTCACTTGGTTAATTTATTGTCTTATTAGCGTAGCTGATAAAAATTCATGTCATAAATTAATTTGATGCGTGGTATGACATGCCCAGATAATTCAATCCTACATTAACTCATTCCCGTTGATTGCAGTTGATAAACAAGGGACAATAACGACCGGGGTCAAGTAAAGAAATGAAATTCAATTGTCGATCGTTAAATAATGAAATTCAATGCAGAAGTAGGCTTGAGCGGGGAATTAAAGTTTATTCATTCACTTGTCGAGATGCTGTCGTAAACATGTTACACACTCCCATAAATTAAGGTAACAACGGGCACTAGTGTCCAGGCCTATGTGTACGCTAGCGACAGCTTTTACGGCTTTCCTACTGATCGAGCCAACTAGCTGCTTTATCACCAATATTCACACCTGATAACCTCTACAAGAAACCTCATTTCTAATTCTATGTCTTGCAGAAATCTGGGAAGCGAGAGAAACAGTGAATTCGAGATTTCTTGTCTTGTTTTGTTATTTATTGTGTTGTCTCGAAAAACAAGAAAATTTAACTATGTCTTGTCTTTCATTACTCTTGTCTTGATTGTCATTTTCTTGCATATTTCTTGTCTTACAGGTTACAACGTAGGGATTCCCCTATTCGCAAATTGTTGTATTTTAATTCTGTGTTATTTTTTTGCCAACTTTCTGTCAAATCTATTATTTAAAATTGAAAACAAGAAACAAGATTTTTAAAAATATTAGCAACATTATATTAGGTTGCCTTCATTTTTAAAAAAAGCTATGTTATGAATTTGACAGTTATATAAATATAACCAAATAATTATTACTTTAAAATGTATATGCGGAAGTGCGAGAAATAGTGTATATACCACAGGACTAAAGTGCCTTTAATTCCTAAATTAAATCATGAACTTTAGTCCCTCAGTGTATAATATACTATTCTACATAGCAATACAAATATGAGTATAATTCCTATAGCAGAACTCACAACAGTACTGGGTTTAAATGTTTTTAAATATTAGCAATTTAGTTTTCATTTATCATTGTTATTTAGGTCAATGGGGTACGTAACCAAATAAATAGTGTAAATAGTGACTACATATTGTTAAATGTTTAGTTCCTTTTTATTTATTGTTAATATTTAATCGATAATTAACAAAGTTGTAAACAAAATGTCGATAGGCTCTTTTATTATGAAGTCCTCGATATGATACTATAAAAAAAATACTTGTATGTTTTAAATTGATTCATTATTCGTAGTTTACGAGAAAATAATTATTAATAATTTGAGAAAAGGGTGCTAAAAGAAAGGAGAAGAATGTCAACCTGTCCTTTTCCACGATCCTACCATCTTTGAAACATTAAATTACTAATAACTACATTGCTGTAAACTAATGTTTAGTTTTTATTATTAAAAAAGGTAAAGCTATAGTGGTTAATTTTTAGATTTTATAACATATATCTTGAAATTCTATTAAGGTCACATACCCCATTAGATAGAGAAAAATTAAATTAGTTTTTAATTGGACATATCATCGCCTTATTAATATTGTTACTGTTTGGGTTTTTCAGAATAATTTACTTCGGCTATATTTAAACTTGTGTTACAAAGGTCACTATTAATGTTATAGAGCACAAAGTGCTTGAAAGTTATAACAGAAACAAGAACAAATTAAAAACGTTTCTAATTTAGTGGAGAAACATTGATAATAAATGATACTGTCCAGAGACTTCAACGGGCGGTCAGAGCACATTCGCACTCCATTAATAACTTTGCATGAAATATGTTGTTTATAATATGTTCCCGATAATTTAATAATTATATCCAGTGAGAAAACTGCGCAAAATTAATTATAGCCATTAGCGTGAGCAAAAAACTAAATAAACCAACAGCGAACAGGTGTGAAGCAGGCAGCACTCATGAAACAAATGAAGAAAATGAGGCATGCGATGATAACAGCGCTCTACATTTTTTCTTTCGTTTGTTTTGTAGTAGACAAATGAATGAGTCGGCAGGCATTTGGCCGAGTTTCCCACGTTTTGCATTCAAACCAGAGTTCCTTAAACTCTAAAAGTGAAGGTCGTCGTTAAATAAAAACCAGCACCGTTTAATATAAATTAACGAGCGCTTCCGGAATTACCAACATGTTCTTATCGTGATATTATAATAAAAAATCAATTTTCGTTAATCAGTTTGAAGCAAAAATACTCTGATAAAGATGTAATTGTTTTTAGTTACTTCATTATTTCCCATTTGTGAGACATTCTTAAGGCCGTTTTAGACTAGTCTATTATGGGACAATAAATAGAACAAGAAATGGTTCAATATCTTATACCAAAAATTGTTTGATTTTAACGAAGTTTTGTATGATACTAATACAATTTCTTGTGCAATATATTGGCTCTGATTTTTCGCACTTTCCTTGAATATGTCAATGAGACAAGCAAAATTAACCATAAATTCATTTTTATTTCAAGTTTTTTATACTTACAATTTTAACAGTAGTAACAATAAGTTTTCTATAACCACAATATACACAATAAACAGATTATTTGAAAAATAAAACGTGGTATGTTTTTTCAACACATTTACGATCGTATAGAATATTTCAACAAATTTGCTGTTTGATACTAGCCAATTTAAATTGGACCAAAAATGGTGCAAGATCTTGTATAATTTATAGGCTAGTCTAAAACGGCCTTTATTTGCAAATAGACATCAAATACCTAACTGGCAAATTCATAAATAAGATTATTTTAATTCCATTTTAATGCAGGTTTGGGAAAACTCATAATTTTTTTGAATTTTTTAAATTTTTAAAGATATCTAAGTTCTATTTTTTTAATTGTTTTAAAAGCAATATAAATATTTTATTTCATAAACATAAACGAAATCTATAAACCAAATCGATTCATCTAGGAACTAGGAAGAGTAACAAAGAATTTTTACTTTCAGTTACATATTTAAGTACTTATATAATTTTGTTAAATGACAATTAAAGTGATAAAATATAATTTAATTTTAAGATATTATTGTATACAGAACATATTTTAGTTATTATTAATAGTTTTGTAGCAAATAATATTTTTTTTTATTATAATTTGTATTTTTTTATCTTTCATAAAAATCAATGATTTCTATTGAAAGAAACAGTTGATTCAGTTTTCACGCAAAAACACTAGATTTCAAACGAACACATATTTCTTTTTGTTTTCTTTTTTGTAAATAAGTACCTAACGTCTTCAGATTATGGCGCTAAGAATTAGCGTGAAATTGAAACTGGTATTGAAATATAGAGTTAGGTAATCTAAAATTTAATCTATTGTACATGGATTTAAATTGTTTTAGTGATAAGTTATACCTGTCTGTGCAAGATCAGGAACACCGAATAGTTGTGTGTAAAAAACATTCGTTGATAGTATATAAGGTCGATGGTTAATACGTAAAATTAGCAAGATGCAAGAATTGTTTTTTTTTTAATTTGTTACTGTAATTTGTTCTATTGTTTTTGTAAAAAAAGCAATACACCTTCACTTGTAAAATAAAGTTATTATAGAATTTGTCGGATGTGCAATTACTATTTAAGTAAAAATAAAAACAACCTTTTCCTATTGAGTAATAATATTACAACATATAATAACTTGTTCCTGTATTTATTTCTGTATCACTCTTACGTTTTAACATTCATTGTACTTAATTACTAAAATAAGTTGACGGTTATAATAAAACCAAAAGTAAAAATCCCAATTAAATCCGGTATAAAAAGGATAAATAAAAAATAAAATTACGTTTGCGGTAAATTACAGTTACTTTCCTCAACAACCGACCGACCGACGAAATTCTCATAATTAGTGAAAAGAATTCGCAAATGCTGATTCATAAAACGGTTCTTTCGATTTGTCCTCCGTCGATTTCGATTTCGGTAGAAAGATTTATATTTCTTCCGTCATGCATATTAATGTGAGAAACTGAAGAAGTCATTAAATATACTTATTCATTTTCAAAACCCATAACTCCATACTAATGTCGTGTAGAGTTAAAACAAATCAAACAACAGTATTAAACCAAAAATTGTGTTGACAAACGCGAAATATCCCAAAAATACTAATTTTTGTGCCCAAAATTTTGGTTTTGGGAAATAGTGTACATTGATGGATTATATCGATGCGCTGGTTTCAAATTTTCAAACGGAATTAATTATCTCTTTTTGTTCCAGAGATATTTATTATCAAAGTTGCGCGTCAAAAAAGTGTATTTTTGCCTATATCTCTAAAATGGGTAAATACAAATTCAACGGTTATACCAGTCGATTCTACAGGAAAAGTTACATAAAAAAATATTTTATCCGCATATATGTTGTTTGGAACGATTAGGTAAAAAATGAGAAAATCGAAAAAAACCTAAATTTTAAAAAAAATTTGAGGAATTTTTTTTCTCCAAAACTTTTCATTTCTGGACTTAAGTAGATATCGATAAGCTGATTCCAAATTTTCAAACAGAATTGAATTATCTCTTAACGTTCAGGATGTTCATTTTAAATAGTACACTATTGTTACGAAGTCGGTTAAATTAGCAAACAATTTCCGAATATCGTAAGGTTTGTAATACTCTAAATCATTTTCAGCAAAATAAATGGAGGAAGACCACCAACAAGATAGAATGATAGCCGTATATCAACATAAAGAAAAACAGGTGTAAAAGGATTATGAATCGAGACAATACACTCAAATCAAAGACATTTGGTTACCCTAGTCATATTAATAGTGACTTTTTATTGTCCAAGTGACTTTACTGTTATCTTGGAACTCCATATATTACTCGCACTTAGTTTAAAATATGTATGATTTATGGTGAGCATAATATGAAATAAATGTGATGCAGTGTAAAACACATATTTTAAAGGCTTGTTCCCAGTGGTTACATCCCGATTACGTCACACAAGTGAGTATTAAACACTTTGCGGTTTGACAAGCGTTAATATATGGCGGTTGTGGAAAAATGCGTTGGATTTATGACGGGCTCGCACGTGAAGTATAACGGGCTAGTTGCACGCGCACGTGCACTTCGTGTCGCTACATGCCCCAGCGGCAACCCAGCCTTGCAGACTCAATCCACTCTCAACGCTGTGCCCACAAACCAACTGATTAGTGCTGGAAATTCCCTATCAATATTTATATCTTTACTATCTATAAGGCAAGATTTGTTATATCAATATAGTCGTTACACGATAACAGAATAGTTGTATACAGAAGCGACAGTGGCTTTGTGGAGGAAAACATTAAGGTTCCGGTCCGTGGCTAAACTTTCATACCACGGACCGGAACCTTCATGTGGTCTTCCACAAAGCCACTTTAAGAAGGTGGTCAAAAATTGGAATATCCTCATATTGGGGCCTCAATCAAGCACGAAAATTCATTTCCCCAGTTTCGACAAAGGCCAAAGAGCTACTAGCTCTCAGCAAAAAGGATCTTAACATAATAACAGGAATTCTCACTGGCCACTGTCCTTTAAAGTACCATTTGCACAAAATTGGTAAAGCTGAAAATGAAACCTGTCGACTCTATGAAGAGGACGAAGAATCGTCGGAACACATACTGTGTGAATGCCCAGCCGGAACTGCGCAGAGACTCAATCAACTAGGTAAGAGGTATATTAAGGCAAATGAGATCAAGAACTTGACTCCAGAAGCCATAATCAGGTTCATCAAAAATCTGGAACTACTTCCTGAAAACTAAGTAAGGGCTGCGCTGTGTCACAATAGATCTTCTAGATCGCGTTGACAAAAAGCGACAAAACGCTTAAACCCTCGTATACATACAATACAATACAATACCCACAAAGGAAGTGATTAGTGGTGGAAATTTGCTATCAATATTTATATCTTCTACTGTCTATTATTCAAGATTTTTTACATCAATATAGTCGTTACACGATAACAGAATATTTAAGACAGAAACGAAAATTAGAGACAGATGGGAATGCCACCAAATTTAAAGGGCTCATCGTGTAAAATCGGAAAGTTTCGTTACATCTGCGTGGTTTGAGTTTATGTTTACCAATCATCAATAAGAAGACAATAATAAAAATAAGGAGATAATGAAATCGATTTCTAAGAAGCAACACTTGGATAAAAGTTAGGAAAAATAATTATCAAAAAGAATTATTATATTACATATACTCCAAAGAGGAAGAAGCTGTATCAGCTTTCCACACTTTGTCGACGTCCATGTATACGATGATTTTGGCTGATTCAAAGTTGTACTTGTTAAATAATTGTTTAAACATACACAATTGTGAAGCTTGTGAGACATTTAATCAACAAAATTTATTTATTTTATTATTATAAAGATCATGTTTTAATTAGCCTTGTTGAAATTTTGTATGTCGGTCTTATTGGAGGATCGAAAAAGAACATTTCATCATTTTTATACAATTGTAGTTTCCTTTTAGATACTATAAAATATAAATAAAAATAAAATAGTTACGAGTAATTATTTTCATGGCGTTATACTAAATTGAAATGGACCATTAACAGCTTTATTATGTTTTTAATATTTTCTAAGACATAAATTTACATTTAAAAATTTCATAACAAGGTTTTCATGATCAATAAAACTTTATATATTTGATTGAAAACTATTATTCCAGAAACGTGTCAATAAATCTTTTATTACAGCAAAAATTGTAAATGAAACTATAAATGAAAACACCATAAAGATACAGTTAACTATGAAAGTGATAAGTTTTCTATTCAGAAATAAATGTTCCTTAACATTTGTGTTATTCACGTATATATTTAAATGTCTGGTAAATCTTTAAATATTTGTTTCTTAAGTTGGAGTTATCGTGGACGAAAAATTGTCACAGACTTATACAGACACGGACATATAGACATCACGATAGAATTAGTAAAATCGTATTCTAGGGACCGTATTTCGTGGTCATACATATGTTGAAAACTCACACTCGAGAAATTTGACCAAAAACAATGCCTCCCTTATTATATATTGATAGGCGGGAGGTAAAAACAATATTAAAAGCAATGCCCTTTAAACAGCTGAAAAAACATATAAAAAAATCGTATTCTAGGTACCCTAATTCGTGCTCATATGTTGAAAACTCACATTCGGGAAATTTGACCAAAAACAATTCCTCCCTCATCTAATATTGATAGGCGGGATGTAAAAACAGTATAAAAGCTATGCTGTTTAAAACAGCAGAAAAATTTGTTTCCAAGAATATGTAAACGTGTGCTTATTTGCATTATGTTATTATTTGAAATGCATGTTTGAATCTTATTCATATTCCTGAGAGAAGCATCCACATTCCAAATAATAGAATAAGTACATATATTTGTGGTAGTTTATGGCTACAAGTAAATGCTGCTTGCAGAATTCTAAACGTAGACGTAATTTAAAACGCTGAAGTGTGGCAACTTTACGTGAATGCAAATACACACATCTGCATACAGTCCGTGTCATTGTTGGCCACCGCTGACCCGGTCACGTAATGTGTTACTAACATATGTGAACGATGTTCTTGTTTCTGCTAACATTTATGTTATGTGTGTTGAATATGGTACTTGTAAAAACATCTGTGCTTACATTGTACAACGTTTGTTTGATGGTCATATTTATGTGTGAATTCTTCTGCTTTTTTATTTCTGATAGTAAATATGAAAATTAAATAGTCAAAGTTAATAAATAATTGAATACAATTATTAATGACTGCATTTCTAAATATTCTTTTATACCGGTAAGAGAATTATATTTTTTGCTATTTTTTTGTAAATATATAACGCTCGTCTTCGATATCTCCCTTGTCGTTAGAAATATAACATACATTTATTGACAGAATTTATTCGTCCACTCAAGGAGCATAATGTAAAATTATTTTCATATATACAGAGTGTTGCATTACGGCTTGGCGAGAATTGTTTGCTTTTTTTTTGAATGGAACATCCTATATATTTATATTTTTTCAATTGTATATTATTGTCCTGTATGGACATAAGCATTTTGTTTTAGTTTTCCGCGGCGTTGCTAAGTTATTCCGTTTATTCTCTAAAAATGACCAAATACACGCATTACTTTATAAAGACGTACTGAAGTTATTGTAATAGTAAAAATTAAGAACTGTAGCTGTATTCTCTGTTCCCATTAGTAATTATACAGCCTGTCCAATAAAGGGAATAAAATTTACTCAATTTCAAATGACTATAACGTGTCATTTTCAAATGGAAAACACTATACACAACCATACTGACCGGCATTAATTATTTACTTGTATTTTATTTTTGTTTTTTGGTAATTTACATTAGGTTCTTCATTACAAAACCAACTAAATTTTACGACCTTGCATAAATTACTTTTAAATTTTACTACCCTAAAAACAAGTGGTAATTTGCACAAATATAAATGGTAGTTCTTTTTCAAACACAAATCATTTAAATTTCAAATTTATTTAATAGTAATGTTAGTAATGTTAAAAAAATCTAATGAATACTATACTCGTAAAACGTTATTGACAAGAGAATTTTATAAAACAATATTTTTTAATAACGACTTTATTATTTGAAGCCGATAAACAATTGAACAGAACACGGATATTATACCGGGTGTCCCAGCTCGACCGACACATGGGAGTTTTACATGGGAAATCAGTTAAATATGAATAGTATCTCCCCAGTGCAACATATTAACTTGAAATTTTGTATACCTATCGGAGAATATTAATTCTATGGATCACACTAATTTGAAATATCCAATTTCGTCTGCAGGGCGAGATTTATTAAATTTAAAATCTAATATTTTCGTTCAAAATCAGACAGCCATGGAAATAAAAGAAAATATTTATCTGACAGTTTAGTGAAGTATCACTGATTTTAATCCTTATTCCCTGTATTTTAATATTATTTAAGTTGAATTTAATTTCTTGTTGTTAAATAATATACCAATATTACAAAAATATAAATATCTACAATGGCATGTCATTAACTGTCAAAACTGTCACATAGATATTTTCTTTTATTTCCATGGCTGACTGATTTTGAACGAAAATGTTAGATTTTATAATTTAATAAATCTCACCCTGCAGACGAAATTACATATTTCAAATAACTGTAATCCATAGAAATAATATTCCCCAATAAGTATACAAAATTTTAAGTTAATATCTTGCACTGGGGAGATACTATTCATAATTAACTGATTTCCCATGTAAAACTCCCATGTGTCGGTCGAGCTGGGACACCCGGTATATGAATTATACAGGCGTTACATGTCTTAAAATTCAAATAACATCTGCGGTGGTTATGATACTCATAACAATCTTCCAAATAAGGGTATTAGGTGTTCTAAGAACCCCGGTGATAGATTTTTAAGGGCGCCGAATAATATAAAATAAGTTTACTATTTTTACTTTATTGCAATGATAATATCTCATAACATGTATTTAATTATATTTTAGACAAAGCGAATTGTTCAATGTAGTCGTTATTACATATGAAATTCGTACCGTCTTTTCATTCTTTTTTATGTTCATTAGAAAAACAGTTTTTATTGTACTGCAATTTGGCGTCGGTGTTTAACTTCAAACAATGTTAAAATATTTGTAAAATGTGGCTCACTAGACAGTTCAGATTTATTTATTTAATTTTTTTGCTAGACAACTAAATTTAGTTCTTAGTTGTCCTTATTTGTCGCCTTAGATGCGCGAGAATGATTGACAGGTCCATTTCTATTTGAAACCTATAACTGTAGGTAGACTGTATCACTAAAATGCAAATAAAACTTGTCGCAAAGCATATACTTCGTTATACAGATGATGAGAATTATTCAATTATTATTTCATGAACAGTTATATAAAAAAAAGTCATATTGCAATAAAAAATATAAATTATGCACATTTTGTAAATATGTTGTAACTGTGAAATAACGAAGACTTAATGGTGTATAATTTATTTTTTAAAAATCCAACAAAAGCCAAGTGTACAATCTGTTATCTCTAATTGAACCATGCGGATATAATATTAAATAAATCAACACCGGATTCTTGTTAACTGTATAACTGTTTCATTGTGGGCATTTTCACTGACACATACTGTATTAATTAAGCTGCGGGGAAAAAGAGTAAATAAACAGCGGAGAATTTAGTAAGAGTCGTAATGACTTTCCAGCAAGTGGCTGCGCGGTCGACATGCAAATGGATCAGTCAGCATCACTAGGATGCGAAAGTAGGCGAATGGGTCATTTCTAATCAAACAGAAACTGGCACTGTTTCATCAGCCGGTGTGTACTGCTCCAGTGAATACTCACAGCACCGAAATCAAAACATTTAACTATTTATGCTAATTTTACAACACAGAAAAAATTGAAACGTCATTTAGGACATTGAAATTGAATGTAAAATCCAGTGGCTCGAGCCAAAAAATTGATCTGAACCACTGTAGAAATTTTATTATCGTAAAGCTGAAGAACACTTATCTGATGGATTAGCAAATCTCAGCAAATCTGTATATCTCTAAAATGCATAGAGATACAATCTTAACGATCATAACAATTGATTCTAAGGACAAAGTTATATAAAGAATTTTTTCTGTATATACTCGTACTCGGTTCGGTGAAAAATGTGAAAAACGAAAAAATCGAAATAATTTAATAAAACAATTCATCAAAAAACTTTAAAAATGTAAGAAATCTTGGATTTTCAGTTATTCCTTTCTAAAAATTGTATCTTTTGGAATAAAAATTTGAAAATGGAAATACGTATACAGAATAAGAATGATCAATGATTCAAGAATTAGAAGGATAAAATATAGAGAAAAAAAATTAAAAAAAACAGAATGGGATGGCTTGGACTAAAGCAATTCATTATATAAATTTAAATCAGTTTTTTGTTTTTTTTTAAATGAGTATTATAATTTCAAAAACGTATTTCACAAAATAGCGTTTATTATGAAAAAAAAAAACTATTATAAAGAATAAGTGAAAATTTAAAGAAACAATAAAAAAGCTATAGCAAAATCAATTTATAACGATACCGCTTATAGCCACAAACTGGTTATAACATCGAAAAACGCTAACATTATATTCTTTTTATCAGTTATAGCGACTTCCGGTTCTACCGACGAAATTTATATATACCTTTCGATATAGTTATAAATTCAAAATAATGTACCAGGAAAGTAGTTTTATCGACGATGTGAAACAAATTTAGTAGTTCTAAAAAGTATTGCCACATGGTAATATTAACATTAAAAAAATTGAAAACCCACGTAAATTTATTACAAAAAAGTGTCTCAAGAAGGTGCACACCAAAATCACTTAATCTATATGCTCTTTTTCAGGAAAAATAAAGACATGGTTAAAATGGTCCCTTAATGCCCAACTTTGGTCTAATTTAACCTACCTCGTATACCGTTCTCGAGATCCCCTATGCTTTACTAGTTATTTGGGACATATTTAAGTTATTTTACTTTTCCGTAGCTAATTTTGACGATTGATAGAATAGTGTGATCTTGTGAGACAGGACCCGTATATGAAATGAAGAACGAGAAGATGATTTATATTATATTTATATTGAAGATTCTGATAATATACTCTGTTTTTAAAATATAGGCAGTAACTAGAAATTCTAGTGAGAAAATCAAAGCCTGTGATTGGCTGCTGCGCCATTTCATGAAGCCACATTTAAACAGACAAAATTTCAAGTTAACCTTCTCAAACGTAATTGAAACGTCAAACTCTCAGTAGTTGTCAAATCACTTGCTGAATTTGCACGTGTTTCTTGTTTCATTTCTCTTTTTGTGATATTTCACGATTAAAACCAGCTGTTTTCAGAACTACTAGTATTTCATTAACGCTGTGGTGTAAATGTGACTTCGTCTAGTGCTGTCTATAGTTGAAAAACGGAGTATAGTAATGAAGAAATGATGAAGTATGTCTCAGCTTCTCCGGCTCTTGTTGTCTCGTGCCAATCAGACGGTTGAACGCTGTTGGACTATTCTGAGCACTGAATTGTAGTTAGCATACTTTTGCCTTTGATTACAACCGGAACCGACAGTCAGCTGTTTGTTTTGGTTTTTTGCTACGCATATGATTAATATGTAGATTTTTAATTTGTACCCTGCAGTATGTAATTACCAGACTGTAGGGTATAATTTCGGTTAGTGGTTCTTTGGGGCATATTTAGTCTTTTATTTAAATTCAACTTTAAATGAGTTAATTGGTATTCTACGGACCAAAGTGCATTGCGAAATTAGTGTTGTGGTGCAGTTATTAATAGGAGATATGGATCAATTGATGAAGTGAGTTTTCTATTTTTGGAAGTATAATTGGGTTAATTATTAGTGCTTCAGGTATAATACTAGCTGGTTAGTATAATCGTAGGCTACTGGAAGCTAAGTTATTAACCTTATTCACAAATTTAGAACCAATTTTGTTAACTATTTCTACTCAATAGTTAGACAACTTGTTATTTTATTGGACCAATTTAGTTAAGTGATGGGTTGGCTTCGCTCTTTATCAAAGTTAGTTAGAATTATTATTTATAATCACATGGGAATAATAAACGAACTTAATTTCTTGTACGAGTGTTGAATACTAGATTTACTTAATTGGAACATTTATAAATACCTGATGTGGTTAATACATACACATTGTCGTCTACTTCCTATCAAGTCTGACAATTTGTTTTTCGTAAAAAATATTTAATATCTCAACTGCTTCTTTTATTACAAGGACAGATTTAGAAATTATTATGAGACAATTAGGTCCAATTTAAAAAAAAAACACGTTTTTAGTTAAAATAGGTAAAATCTTATTGAATTCAAATGACAGCATTTTCTTCAAAAATTGGTAAAAACTCTAAAAACCTATCTATACTTATAAGTAGTTATATGCAGTTTTATAAATTTTAAAAATCCTAAGCTAAGTACAGAAAATATATATAATGGCTTTAGAAAAAAAGTAATTAAGTACAATTTTACGACTGAGTTCATATACGTTAAGAGACTAATTTGACAAGTCCAGTTTATTACTCTACTAATTTTAAAAGAATCCACTAATAAAAAACGTATGGAATACACTAAAACGCATTAAAATCAAAAATTATTGCCGAGAACATGTATAATAACACTAAATATCTAAATTACAATATACCGACAATAAAATGCTAATTTTACGACATATTAATTATCACAACAAAATTTATTTATACCTACAACGAGCAACGGTAAAAATCTAAAAAACTATAACCATCAACATAACGTTTTACAATCCTAATAGAACAGGGTTATTCTATATTATAGATCCTTTGCGGACTGTGAAGCAGAAGTACCATAATTTCAATAACAATTTTCTCATTACTTGCAATCTTATAAGTAGTTTTACATTTCTAAAGTTAAATATACGATAATACAAAATTACGATCGCTTTTAATGCTAAATATCTTCTTAAATTATAATTTACAAACTAGATTATTATTTGGTGCGAAAATGAAGCACCAGTTAAATAACGAAGTTTATTTTCACTACTTCAAATATAGAAATGATTATTATTTATCATTTATTTTTATTGTCATATGTATCAGGTATTGTGTTCATACAAATTTAGACAGTTAGATAAATTAATGGATATTTGTTCGCCTGGATCATAAGTGAAGAGATACAGTAAATTAAAAATGGAAAGGAAAGTGCAAGTTTACCTGAGTGATTTTAAAACTGTTTGCAATTATACGAAAATAGAGAAATATTCTTAAAACATGCAAATTATTTGGCAAAAAATATCGTTACCGTAGAATTTTTATTTGAAAAGTTGAGTATTTTTTTATCAGCTAAAATAATATTTTCGCGCCTCCGTCCCATTATGACTAGTATTACAGAACTCAAAATCGTCCAGAAACTCTCTGTTTGCCGGCCTACCAACTTAAATATTTTAGCATTATAATCTGTCATAATTTATTATTTTTATTATTTTATTTTATTAGAAATTTAAAAGGTGTATTAAAACTACTATTTTTGATTTGTTATTCATATTATACTTCTGTACAATTCACATTCGTTTTATTGTTTAGGTTAGAAAATCACTATTTTTTTTGGATAAATTGTTTATATATCCATGTGAATCGAAAATGTTACTAACATAGAAACATATAGTGTATAAAAGTTTAAATTGTAACAATATATATAAGAAATTAAAAGTGTCATCGGCGCAAAGAATCTTGTGTATCACACGCCCAGAAATTCATTTGCGAGATCTCGCATTATTTTCAAAATAGGCTCACTCTCGCAAAAGTTTCTGGACTAGTGATACAAATAACTATTTCGAATATATTATATGGTAAACTTAATATTCATATTTAACCGAATATTCGTTATTCATTTATAATATATTACTGATCTGCTATTATAATAGATAGCATATTATTATTAGTTTTATCATTAATAATGTATTCTTTTTAGGATAATGAATAATGTTTACGCTATTTGTATTTTTAGACAAAGATATATTTTTAGTTGTTGGAATTTAAATCGAAAATTGTTCGTTAATTAAGCAGGCTTGCTGAGCATTGGACCACTGCTGTACGTAACAGCTAGATTAATGAGATACTTTTTCCCTTGTAAAGCATGGTCCTGGAATTTTACATTTCGTTGCCTGCTATTTTTCATGCATTTAATTATATGGTTTGGTGGGCTCTATTCTGCACAACAAATCTCAATATATTGTGAATTTCAAAATCTATTTTAAAATTATTGTTGTTTGTTTTAAATTTCATATATCTCATTTAATTTTTCTGATATCGAATCTTGAGAATTTTAATACAGAGTCTTTCAACTGCTATATTTAATCTTTGAAATTTAATAAAAAGACTGGTACATTAGTTACAACAAAAATTTTATTTACAACTTAAATCACATTTAATAGCATTGGCCTACTCTGAAAACAACTGTACCCACCCAACTGTAAATTGCAAAATTTTGAATTAAATGAAAAGGGGAAATCTGACTGATCTAATATATTAACAGGTAGTAACTATTTGTAATCTGTAATGAGTGAAACATAGAAATTGCAATGGAATAATGGAAAATTAAATGTACATACATATATACCATAACTAGCGTTATAAATGAAATTAAACCTCGATTTACTGACAATAAAAATATTTTAATTAATATAAAGCATTTTTAAACTATGACAATATTAAACCTTTGGCTGAACATTACAAAATTGATTTAAAAAAAATATATAAAACGAGCTGGAAATTTTACTAAAAACATTTTAAAAATATGAGGATGAATTTTAAATTAAAATAGAAAACATAATTCTTTTAAATATTAATTAGAGACACAAAGTCACTTTTTCTGAAGTATAATTATTATTGTTTTTTATTTTTTACTGATCCTTTATAAAAGCAGACAATTTGTGAACTATTCGTTGAATAAACCCATTTTTATCTCAAGCAGTGAAAGATTCTGTAAAATATTGTGTTCCTCTTCAGCCTTACGGGACAAATTCTCACTTGAAAAACAGCCTCACTGGTTATTAAAGTAATTACTTATACATACTTTTAAATAATAATACTAGTTTTCATATAAATAAAACATTTTCTTTTAAATGATTAAGAAATTTCTTTCTGAAAAGTCTGACTCCGTTGCTTGAAGCATGGGTAACTGATGTTTAGTTCTGCAGGGTGCCGCAGCAGCGCTGGCGAGCAGGAAGTGCTCCACTAGAGAAACTAGAATTGTCGCTTGCAGAATGCCGGGCATATCTCTCCTCGAGTTATGGTTGTCATTGAACAGATTAATAGAACGTTTACCCGCTGTAAATGCAACAGACAATGGATAATGGATTTATAAATTGAGAAGCATGATTATGCTTTTCTCAACATATTTCAAACAAGTAAATGTGGCATAAAACTCATTCACGGATTTGATAATCCATATCTATCTTGGAACATTGTTGTTCTCAAATAATCTTTAACATTTTTTAGACTACTAAAATATCTCTCTCAAGCAAAACTTGCATTAGAAGACGGTAATGTCATTGCTATATAACATAATTTAGAATTTCGTGAAAGACTAAACTAAATTCATGTAAAAAAGCGCAAGATCGGTTAAAGTTTTTAGTTTAGTTTTGTGCTTTTCTTTTCTCTAATTGGTTTTTGGCAATATTTTAATTTGTTTTGAATTGAGGCTAAGTTAAAACCATAATGATTGATTAAAGGAATTAATTGTTCCAAATTAAAAAAGGGCTAAATGGATTCAAGGTACTAAATCCTTTCAATGTACTTCCATGTATAGATATATAATAAGATGTGACAGAATCCAATGCAGTCTTTATAATAATAATAAGTGTCCGATCGAAACACATTTTCAGTCGAATAATTCAGGGAATACAAAAATCTAGCATTTTTCTCTCCTTTTAAGCTATTATTTGATTATTAAATACGATAAGACTCCAATTTATTGGAAAATCACTTTATTTTCGTAGAGATAATGGCCTGTACTCTGAACTCAGTTTTATCATAAAATCGCTTTTAGGATGCGTGATTTTATAATCATATCAGACCAGAGGTCACTTTCCACAAAAGCACTCAAAAGTAAGCTCGGAATATGGGCCACTATGTTTATTACAGAAATAAAAACTTTAGGTATCTATCACCATCTCACAAATGACACAAATAATCACAATCAAATAAGTAATCTTGTCAAGAAGTATTTGTTACTAACTGATAGGTTCTTTTATAATGTATATTATTTTCTTAAAATAACGTAATTTTTTTTCTTAATTGTACAATTAGTCGTTGTCTTAAATCTACAAATTAAATTAATGAAATCTTGTTTCATCTTGCACTTAGGGTATTTATACGAACAGCCTTAGAATAACAACAATAAAATAATAATCACATGTTCGAAAGGAAGAAAAGTGAAATAACGTATAAAATAAAAACATTAAGTAACAAATGTAAAAAATAGACGAATGAAAATAATGAATTTTGGTTGGGCTTTCGCTCAATTGCCCCATTGTCGTAAAGTTAGTGAAAACGGATTGTAAATTGTAAAAAATCACTATCGAGCAATTTGACCAAAAACAATATCCAGTACATTTTAGTAAATGTAATAATTTTATTATTACTTATTAGAAAGTATTTTGTAATAATGTTAATTACAAATAAACACTATTCAACTACGTTGCATATGTACACGTGGGAAACCAATAAATAATACATGGTTGGATTATTTCCGTATGTATTTATTAAATTAATAGTAATGAAGACAGTCGCATAACCAGAGAAGATGGAAAAGTATAACTGTTTTAAAATTACTTGTAGTGCAGCCTGCACGTATAATGTGTTTCTGTAATGAATGATAATATTTTATGTCACCGTTCATCTAATATCGCTATTGCTGTATATATATGAGGTTGTTTTTTAAAATAAAATATAACGGTTTCTCATCTGTACATTTATTTAACAATACAAGCAATAATTTATTACAAAACATTACATTTAATGCGCATGCATAAGCACGTTTGTATTTTAAATTAAATGTGCCAGTATTAACAAAAATGTATATCATCCTATCTAGCATTAGAGCAATATTAACAATTTACTCAAGAAACAGAATGAAACTAACTCAAACTAACTCCGTACACACATTTTTGCGCTTTGTTTTTGAAATATATAAACTACCCTGAAATCTTCTGCAACTTGGTAATTGTTTCAGATTAATCAAAGTAAACATTTTGGATCAGATGGACGAATTATTGGTTGTAATAGGAAGAATGAACAAATGAAAACAAAAAAAATATGCTCAACATTGAAATATGAACGAGGTTTTGTGTTTGTATAGGGCTGTATGTGTGCAGAAGGGGTGGGAAACTTATTTTTTATTTGAATATTTTGAAAGTGAATTTGAAAACATGTACTGAAAAATTGGGTTTCTTTTCTTTTATCGTTCAACAAGATAATGACCCCAACCATACTACACGTAAACTGCTAAAATAATACAATTGCAAACAACAGTTAAAAACTCCTCCACAGTCTCCAAATATGAATCCCATTGAACATCTCTGTGATTTATTTTAAAAAATGTGTAAACAAGACGCCTAAAGAATATAAAAGAACTACTACATTTATGATAGAATAATGGGGTAAAATTTCAAGAAAATTAGTGGAAAGTATGACAAACCGTTTAAGGGAAGTAATTCTAATGTATGGCGGTTAAAAGTTAATTGGTTCTATATAATTCATAAGTATACGGAGACTAAATTAGCGTACTTAGTTGGTATAATAATTTTTTTTTTCCTCTCGGTTTCATTATAAAAAAATTAGGAAGTCCATATATCATTTTATTTATTAATATAGTAAGTGTAATATAGTACTTATTTGTATTACTAGTCCACAAAATAAACTTTTGCGAGAGCGAGTTTAATTTGACAAATTGCAAATAAATGCAAGATCTCGCAAAAGAGTTTCCGGCGTGTGATACATCAAATTTTCTGTGATGATTAAAAAAAAAATAATGCAACCCTCCAAAAATATATATTCACTACATCAAATTTTTTTTAATAACTTAAACAATTATATTTATTTTGTAAAACATGGAATCTTTTTTTTAAATATTTCATTCCACATGTATAAAAGTATGATATTCAATTTAAAAAATGATTATATTAAGTTGGCTTCGACTTATCGCTTATGGTGCATTGTGTCGATATTAAAATCAGTGAGGTTATGCAGGGAGAGTGTTTTCGGCCAAGCCAGCATTGTTAAACCATAATGCACTTAACTTAATTGCGTTAATGTGTTCTAGCTTTGTTGTTTAATTGAATAAGAACGTGTAGAAATCCCACACGTTACAGTGCACAAGCAAAAGCTGTAAAATTGCTTCAAACAAAATCAAATCATTTATTAACCTAACAAGCATACTCACACAATAATTAGACCAGAATATATTTTTTATGTTTTATCTAATAGTATTTAAATTTTTTATATACCTTCCCTCTGTATATTATGTCGAGCAAAGCGAAGAAATAATACTCTTGTAAAGACAAGACTGTATACTGTACTTTTACCAAATTCCGTTTTATAATATATTGTATTAATAATATTTATTATAATTGGCAGCAGTACAATTGTAAATTTAGGATTTGGTATTCAAATAAAGCCCCCTTTCGTAGAGTTTTTATTTTACTTGTAGTGTACAACGCATTCATGTCATATAATTAAGATTTTGATTTGGCAAATGGCAAATCATTTATGTGGATTGTGGTTTGGAACATCAAATAGATGCATTATCATTAATGGTACATTATTATATTCTATGAAAAAATTTGAACACATAAATGGTAAAGACATTAAATGAAAGCACTTGAGACAGATTGGTTTAAAAAAATGAAAAAATCTAATGTAAATATTTCTCTGAAGCTGGAGGCCTAGGGAATACACAGCGTAGCTGAGCATTCACTAGTGTAAGTACTATTTTAATATTTTAAATATATAAAACAAAATCGTCTATTATCTGATCATTTATATTTAATTCATCTTCTTGTATTTTACAATAAAAATAGTTCAATTACTTGAATTTTAAGTTTTCCTTAACTATCCAATATTCTATCGGAAAAAATGTCAAATGAACTATTTAACATTGCTGTTAAAATTTTGATTATCATTTTTTGGTTTGGTTACTTAACTAAATATTATCGAATTTGACAACTAATTAGTCAAATTTTGTAAAGTAAAAAACAACTTATCTGTTTTATTAAAATTACGTAGCCTGAAGAATAATTAAAACCAATTTAATTAATAAATATTTAATTGGTAAATTCTATGTTAAGTTTAAAAAGTATGCAAGTTCATTGATAATATTTTGTTTAATTATGACATAATTTCAGAAAACAATGTACTGAGAGGTATTTTCCTGGAAATACAGGAGCTCAAGTAAAGTGCTACTTCAGTAGATCAATTGTATACAAAATCAAATCAAATTCAAATTTTCAAAACTTTTTGCGTAATAAAATTTACATATACACACACAGAAACTTATTGAAATAAGACTGTAGGAATTTTTAGCATGATCCCTATACCTCCCTTACCAGATTGGTAGGAAGTATTGTTAATAATTTAGTAACAGCACAAAAATAATTGAAACAAAATTTATTCAAAAAATAAATTTACTTCACATTTTTCTTTAGTTTGTTAATTGTTATCAGAAAGGTAAACTACAGATTTTATTATCTGTATACATAAATATTGTTGACAGTTTAATTAACTGAAAGAGTGATTGAATATTTATTAGATTACTGGAAATTAATTTGAATTTACGACTTGTAAATAATTTTTACTTTTCCAGTTTTTAATGACAAAATCTCTAAAAAGTTAAGAATATAAATTTAGGTCATTTAACTTTAAGGGCAAAGAACTTCTAAATTAAAGAGTTCTTCAAATTTTGTGAATAAATTATATGAAGTACTTAGGAAGAGATGCGGGCTTTTAAGGGGTGAATTAAAAATTTAAATTTGTAATTCTAAATATGTATATTATAAATGCATAAGGAATATTGACTATGAACAATGCTTGTAAATATTAACAATTTAATAAAAAAAAGCATTTTTTTATTATTTCACTCATATTATTTTCATTTCTAATTTTATCACTTTATCAAAATATTTCGTCTCAACTGTTGTGCTATTGTTTATATCTATAACAAAACTGTGACAAAATAGAACTATAAGTGCTATTTTTAAAAATTATCGATTCAAATACTAATTAAAAAAACTTATCATTCATTGAGTTATTATAACTAAAAAATATTATTTTCAGTTATAGTTTTTAACTTCCTTATACGAAATAAAAGTATTGTAATCGTGAAAAATTTCGGTTTTCAGATTTCAACGGAAATATTCGTTTTGACTATTCCTGAATCTATTTTGACTAGTTTCGGCGTGACGTCTGTACGTATGTATCTCAATGGTTCCAATCGAATCAAAATGGCACGTACTTTTGACAAAATGTAATAAAAAACATGTTTCATTTCGAAGGGAAGTTCGAAGATATGGTACGAATTAAAGTTGAAGAAGGATTAGCCGTAAAATGATCTCACTTTCAAGTGAAATAAGTGTATATAATTTAGCATATAAGGAAGTCATGTGGTGTCCACATCAGATTTTTTCAAAAATATGTAACAAATATTCTGATGTATATTTTAGCAATGATATTTAAAATAAATTAACACTGAGTAAAATGATTAATATTAACATAAGCATAAAAATTAAATTGGTAAAGTAATATATAAGTGTAGGTAGATCACATACCTGGTAAATAAGAAATAGCGAATATTGCACATAACAACCAAGAAGGATTCATTTCAATATTAACCGTGTACTAGTTATCAGGTGCGAACGGACCGACCGGTCTCTTGCAACTGGCCCATATCAGAACGCGCCTGCTTATATGTAAGCGCAGGAAACAGCGGCTCTCAAACAGTCGCACAGCAGGAACTGCTACTCCTGCTGTCACTGCACTTGCACTATACACAAAAACACAGAAACTTCAAATTTCTTACATGTAATTTGTAAATACTTATTAGAGAATACATTAATGCTAATGTCATTTACGTAGAGCTGTAAAAAAAACTATGTATCTTATTACACCGTGGCCGTATTTATTTGGAACCTTTAGATTCAATCCTTAACTGATCCAAACGGGGGCGTTTCCAACCAACAAGTCTAGGGGGGAGATAATTAAAAGAAAGGTAAATAAATATAGATGTTATTTCATTTTTTGAGAAATCTGAACATTTTTGAGTATAATAAAAAATAGCAACTCACTTTTCAAGACATTCTTAATAAAATAAAATAATAAAAGAACGCTAAACTTCCCCATTATTAGGGGAAGGGGGGAGTGTCTAACAATGGATTGAACCTGGGTTTAAAGTACCAACCCTCCAAAATAGCTGGGGCAGTTGGATCAATTGTTTTTATCGTGTAACTTATCATATTTATAGTTACGACTTGATATTTGATTTACAGCAATGCATATTTGCTTGACTCATTTAAAATAAAACATAGGGAACGAATTTGACATTGTTTTTTTTTGGGTAATAAAATTTTCTGTCAGGTCTACACCAAGTGCAACTATAATTTTAAGAAGCGTTAATAACTTTAGAAGAAATGGTAGAATAGTTGAAGGTCTGCTACACAACAAGTAAATATAATAACGAACAATTAAACAATAATTACAATAAACTTTCAAGAATCCATTCGTTAACTGTTAAGCAATGACTCAATCTACAATAAAAATTTTGAAATATATTCGATGATATTTAATTCACATAAATTTTGAAGATTTCCCCAATTCAAACTTCTGATTTTAAAGGTCATCAATAAAAGGAATCTGTATATGTAAGTTCGAGAGATCTACAAGACTACTTTACTATTCTACCATTTCCTCTAAAGCCTGTCAGAAAACTTTATATTCAAATTCGTTCCCTATGTTTCATTTTAAATGAGACAAGCAAGTATACATTGCTGTCAATAAATATCAAGTCATAACCATGGTTATAATAAAATCCCATATTTCACGTTAAAAAATACACTCCATATATACCTACGTATTTAACGTTAAATTTTTCTCTCGAAATATTCTGCTACAACTCTTGCCTAGCAAATCAAAATATTTATTTATATTTAGGTATTTACCATGCACTTTTGATAAAGAAATGTTTTAAGTAGTGTACTGGGCGGTTCAGTGGTGACCATAGCTGATATTTTGGAAATTCGTAAACTATTGTGACTCCACTATTTGGGAACCACTGGCTGAATAAGCTGGTTTAATACAGTGCAGAGTTAATCAAGTTTACATCTTTATTTACAAATATTCATTAGAATTATTCGTTCTCGTTAGATTATGGTCTATTTACAACTTAACTCTTATCATGCCTGTGCATATTTCATAAATTAATTAATTACTTATATAATAAATAAATAATAACAGTAGTATTAATACCAGTGGTTATCGCCTTAGGTGATATTCGGGTTTTTCATGAGAACGATTTAAAAACAAATTATTTAATAATAAGTAAAATTATTATTATTGAAGAGGTAAATGTTTATAATTGTTTTCCTTTTGTACAAATTTTTAATTCACCCAATAATTCATTTTATTTTATTGTTAAATTTAATACTTAAATCATAAATATTATTGAAGTTTAACTTGCAAATTATTTATTTCATACATACTTCTCACGAAATATGACAGTTGTCATAGTTGTCAATCATATTCTCAATTTATGAAAAGAAATCAAATGTTTCCTACAGAAATTAAAAACCAATTAATTAAATAATTAATTAGGGAAAACTATGTTTATTTTTTTGGCTGTATGTTTTGTATGTTATCAGCACTCTGATGAAGACTGATTTACAATCGATTTTTTTTTAATTCTCAAAAATAAGGATAATTCATTCCAAGGGAACATTTTTAGTACAACTGGTTAATGGTACATATAATTATTTATAATTATTGTATAATAATTAATAAAACAAAATATAAACACAGTTTACAAATAATCATTTATTAATTACATATTATATAGGTGTCTAATATTAAATTAATGTACTAGCAAACCAGTTACACTAAAAATGTTCGCAAGAATACACATGTCCTTTGGATTCATTTTGGATAAGAGCTAATTTTTAAGAAAATTGCTATTTAATAAGAGAGGTATTGGAATCATGTTAAAAATCAGATAGTGAGTTTTCAATGGACAAACACGATTAGAACACGATTTTAATATTTTTACGATGATGTCTGTCCGTGTGTGTGGATAAATAGATTTTGTCGTAACGATTACTCAGAAACTAGTGTAGAAAGAAATTTGAAATTTTAGATATAACATTCTGATACCCTAGATTATATATGATTAGATTTTGGGTGTTAATCGTGCAACCAGAAATGGTGTTTTCATGAAGATCTGAAGTGTTTCTATAAAATATCATAATTAATTATGAATATATGAGAGTTTTTGTAAATAATAATGTAATATTATGTCATTAGCTAAAATTTTATATTTTAAATTTATTTCAATCTACCCTCATTTAACTATTGCAAGTAATTAATGATTTTGTAAATTTGTTATAATTGCGGTTAATTTGTTTAGTAGAATACTCTAAAAAGAATTGTACTAGTACTGTAAGTACTAATTATTTTAATAATTAAATTTATCGTGTCAGCATTCAACGCAAGGATACTCATATAAATATTAATAAAAAGTGTAAAAACAACACGCGAGAGGTTATGTGCTTGCCACATTCGATTTTGTACGTTATAGGAATAAACAAAAGTATTAGCAATTTAATTTTTCATCTGTAGATATTGTCCTACATGATATTACCCTAAAACTGATTTAATATGCAAGGCTTGTACATAGTATAATATATTTTAAAAATAGAGTAAAATCTTTGTAAGTAGTTGATGTAAGTAGTCAGGATGATAAATTTGAACGTGTTTATCGTCGCCCTCTTTTTATTTCCATGGTGATTTGATTGATTACACAGCGCTACTTTTGTACATCAAGAGAACATTGCACTCTTCTTGATACTATCATTTTGTCTTGCATTTTGTGAACATAACTTTTAGTCTGCTCTCTTGTACATTCAACTAAGGAAAAACAAGACCGCGTTACAGTCATAACATTACTGAGTTGCTGGTTGCGTTCAGAATTCAATCTCCTTCAAAGATCAGGAAAGGAAATAATCAGGAATTCATATCCTGAAACGACGATATTTAACATGAAACAAATAGGTACTAAGAAATGGTGATCGTTTTTATAATAATTAAAGAAATTAAAATATTTCTATTACTTCTGAAAATAAAAAAAAATCTGTATTTCATAAATCATTAAATTAATACCATATTTTGGATTAATGAATAAAACAATTATCAGAAAATAAGGCAGTAAATAAAAATATGATGATAGATAGAGTTTTCTTGTTTAGAAATAAATAAATAACTAAACAGTAGCGACAACATGTCGACCCCATTGACTTTTCATATCTTCTTCAACGTCTGCATTATGAACACGTTTGAAACCTGCCTGTCAATAATTAAAAAACTGTTGCTTCTGGGATATTACTTTCATTAAACTTATGACAATGGGGTATATGACCATAATCGAAGCACAGAATAGGTTTATACAGAAGTGACAGTAAGACAACGAAAATTAGAGAGAAATGGGGAAAGGCAACAAATTTAAAGGGCTCATTGTTTAAAATCGGAAAGTTTCCTCACATCTTAGAGAGAGATAGGGGAAGAGTACAAATGTAAAGGTCTACACAATGCTTCAAGGTCATAGAACTGAATAGGGGAACATGAAAGGTACCGACACGGAGTGTCGCTTCTGTATATAACTATTAGTGGTCGAAGCACAGATAAAATAAATAATCACAATCAAATAAGTAATATTTTCAAGAAGTATTTGTTACTAACTGACAGGTTCTTTTAGAATGTATGGTATTCTCTTAAAATAACTTTACTTTTTTTCTTAATTGTACAATAAGTCATATAAGAAATAGTTGTCTATCACTACTTGACAAATATCAGAAACACTATAAGTCAGAGCCAAATTGCGCAAGGTATACTAAATGGTAGTGTTCTGTGACATTCATTTTTTGTTTCTATAATTCATTCTTTTCGGCAAACATCTGTTTAATCTGGATGTGTAGAATGTATTGCTAACAAATTGTACCAACGAATCCCATTAGTATTAGCGCTGACGTACCATTCTTCATAATCATTCGTGGTCCGATCCAGCGAAGTGGACAGTTTGACGGAGCTGCGTCTGTAATCCCTTTAGTTCGTGCACCACAAATTGTGCACTGGATTCTCAATGCGGACGCGGCGTAATTAACAACGGGCGGTTTTCAGCCAGAAACTACCTACGTTTAATAACCTCAATACGTGTTCAATTCACGCTCGCAAGAACAATGTAATCGCAAGATTTGTGGTTTTTGTGAAAAATAAAAATGTGAAAATTTCTTTTTAATAGTCTGTAAACAAAAAATTGTTTTGTGGAAATGTTTTCAAGTGAAAATAATATTGTTTTAATATACGACTTAGTGTACAATTTTATTTTTATATGGACCAGTGACTACAAAATAATTGGCTTATAACACTCTACTTATAACGGATAATATTTATACATGCTGTGCAATAAAACGCGAACATAGGACTTTAACATGAGATTTAAAAAAAATACTGATACACTTTCTCCTGATAAATTTAAATTAAATTAAATATTCGACGTAAAAAAAATTTATGAACCATTTTAATATTTATTCTACATAAAAAAATAAATAAACGAAATATAAAAATATTTTCAAAATGAACAAAAACGAGTTTTAGCTTTATACTTCACAAACAAAAGAACATTAAATTTGTTCCGAAAAATGAACCCATAATGTGCAATTATTTTTGCTTTATCGTTAACATTAATCGAGGTACTCATAAAAAATCGAAAATGGGACACCTACAATGACGAGAGACGGGATATTATATGTTGGTCATATATTTTTTTTTCATTTTCATGTTTCGTGGCAATTTATGTCCTCATCAATTTGTCGCAGTGTGTCCTAAATAATAAAGTTAATTTGATTTCAAAATGAATTATGTATGTTATTAATGAAACAATAAAATTGTTTCAACTTTTGATAAAACAATATCAACACAACATTGTAAATAAAATTTTATTGCTGCATTTAATTTTAGTATTTCACGATTTTTAATTTCGTTTCATTCATTCATCAGTTTAAATGAGTTTTGTTTTCTTTCTTCATTAAATTGTTCTAATATTTCGAATTTTTAAAAAGCAAAATTAATTGTATATCTTTGACATATACATATTGCAACGAACGAGACTCACCGCAGATGAGTCATCACGGTTGACTTGTCTGAGGAGGTAGTCGCGTTAAAGATCAAGTAGGAAAGGAATGACGTCGCTATTGTTCATGAATTTTATACAATCTGAAATGCTCTGGAATGTTCGAGACATTAATTGGCGGCAAGTATATAAGGGTAATTACTATTAAATTAATATCTGCAAATTTCTATTTCGCTTGAAATAATGGAATCGTAACCTAACTGAAATTAATGAAATAAAGTGTCTTATTAAAGCGAAGTAGAAAAAATAATTATCATTTTTTTAAATTTCTCATAATATTCGGTTAAATATTTACAAATAACATGTCAACAATATTAGGTTTTTTATCTAATCGAATTAAATTTGAATAGCAAATAAATAAACAAAAATTATCTGTTCAAATATCAACAGAAACAGCATTTTCTTACTTCCGGTTCGGTGTTTTGAATTCATTTACAAATATTTGCTTCAACAGTGAGAAATTTAATAATGACAAAAAACATCGTTTGAATTTGTGATTAATGTAAGAAGGTTTCAAAAATATATATTCATTTTAAAATATTTTCTTTTTATTGACTGCGAACTTGAACTTTGAGAGGTCATTTAGTTTGCTAACATTGAATCACTTTTCTTCTTAGTAAATGCTATAAAATAAATGACCATCATTATTTTTTGCAACGTTACTTTTATAGTATATCTATTTATAACTATTTAAATTTACAGGTAGTAGTATTCACATAACTGTAATACTAATCAAAATAATATGTTAAACATATTTTCTTATAATTATGTATTAAATTAATAAATATAAAGCTATAAATAAATGCAACATTAAAACGGTTGGATGTTGGAAAATATGGTTCTCATCTTGGTGGATTTTATGTTTCAATTCGCCAATTTATTCTTTTGAAAAAGGAGAAAAAGTGTAATAACATATCTTGATCGGCCAACGGACATTTAGGTTTACACACGTGTCATTATCTGTACATCGCTCGCAGTCATAGATTAATCAACTTTATTTACTTAGATGGATGTCAGGTTTAAGTGAAATCAGTTTAACGATCTCTTACTCGTTGCAACTAAGCGATTTACTTCATTTTCTTACTTTATTATGTTGTTTGAATACTTCGAATGTCTAAATGTCTAAAAAACAAAATGATTACTATTTCTTTGAGCATAATTCATTGGTCACATGACATGTTTTCCACCAATCAACATTCATATTTTCCGTAGTTACCAGTTTATCATAGCGATGATAAAAACAAAAGAAAATACCTTATTTGCTTTTATTTTTAATTTATAACTTTTATAATCAAATTTTCTGCATTGACAGATAATTTTGAATATGAAAATGGGCGATAATTCCTTTCATTAATAAATAAAAACCAAAACAGCAACTCGGTTCCACTCGAAATTATCAATAATGATAATCATATCACTTATACAGAGTGTTTCACAACTTATGACAAAAATTAAAGGGTATATACTGTAAGACGTGCTGATTATGAAACAAAAAGTTTTTTAAAAATTCGCAAAGTTAAGGGTAGTTTACTTGAAGTAGACATTTTGTGGACCACTGGAGTAGCTATTAATTATACAATATAAGACATTTAATAGTATCATATATTATGTAAACAATTTCTTTAATTGTGAAAAAAAAAATTAAATGACTACTGAATTTAAAAAAAAATATTTTTGTATTATAATACCACGTCGTACCGTATATAATCTTTAATTTTTATGCTAACTTGTTAAGCCTGGGGATCTCGAGAATGATAAAAGATACAAGATCGGTTAAATTAGACCAAAGTTGCCACATTAAGAGATCATTTTAACCATATCTTTGTTGTCCTAAAAAATGTATAGGTTGCTAGTTACGAACGAAAATGTAAATTTTACGGTTTTGATAAATTCTAAAATTAAAAGATACATTTTTAATATAAAAGATTCGTACTATAATAAAAGATACGGATACCAGTAAAAAATATTTAAATAAAAGATACATTTACATAAAATAGATATTATTGAGTATCTTTTATTGCAACTTGTAAGACACTCTCAGCGTAATGTATATATTCAAGTTTCTTATTATTATATCCGACAAAACGGTCTCTGAATGTAATTTGGCTCAGGGCGCTACATTATTCTTTTCAGCATATACTTTGTTATTATTAAGAAATATTAAGGTTACAAAAAATGAACTCGAGTACATAAAAGACAACATAATATAGTAACAGCATTTCTTCATTAAAATAGCAAATTGAGTAGAAAATTATCAATGTGTATATTAGTCATAATCTTAACATACATTTGTTTTATTTCTTAAAAGATTTAATTCTCTATCGACATACAAATCTGAAAGGAAAATTAATTATATTCGTTAAAAATGGCTTTAATTATTTTATTTTTAAAGATAATTAGCCTAGATAATGTAACGATGAACAGCTTTCAGTTCTGTTGTAGTTAAAGCATGTCAAGTTAATTACCTAATAAAAAGATTTTCTATTTCGTTTATAATATCCCAACGGGAGTTTAAATAATGAAATTATCAATGTCAGTAGCACTGTTATTAATTATCATTTACCCATCACTCAATCATCTTAATTTTGTAGCACAAATACCAATCATCAATTTTTATGCCATGTACGCTTCAATAGGATTAAAAATAATAATAGTGAATGTAGGCCTGACAAGAAATTACTCTCCTCAAGATAAGAGTCAGTTTACTAACGTTTCGTTCCGTGCTAATTTGTCCGGTCGTAATAGCTATTTATGTACCACGGCACTATGGGCATTATATGCGTTTCATGGGCGCCGAGTACATGGGGATAACAAAGCTCATGCCCCAAAGGAAAATTTTCTATAAGACAATGTCCCCAAAGACTTTAATATCAGTAATAAAGCCCTGAATTGTTATTATTTTGAAGAAATATTGTACCTCACTCCATTTTTATTCTAAAATAGCTGTGAGTTACACCCTTAAAATATTGCCAGTGAATTCCTCGCATCATAGTATCTATGTATACAAATTTTCATTTAAAAATTCCCACTAGTACAGCCATAATTACAGATTAAATATCAGCCAATAGGAATCCACAAGACCGGTTTCAATGCGCGTGTGAGGATATACCAGGGATCCTGAGACACCAGCACTCAGTCCCGCTGTGCGGGGCGCCGGGGAGGCAGCAGGCCTCTGGGCCTCTTCCCCGCCTGGTGGTCTGGCTAGATCGCCTTCCAGGGCATCTCATGCCCTAAAGGTGATCTAGTTCAGTCGACCGGGAATTGGAGCACGCTTCAGCGTGTGCTCTAATTCTAGGTCTGCTGAAATCAGAGCACATTCTGGAGCAGATTTGGCTGCTCTAGATTATGCTCCGGTTTCAGTGGGTCAAGAATTAGAGCAGTCAAAAGTGTTTGCTCTTATTCTAGGTTTGCTGAAACCAGAGCACATTTTGGGGCAAATCTGGTTGCTCTGGATTATGCTCCGGTTTCAGTGGGTCAAGAATTAGAGCAGTCAAAAGTGTTTGCTCTTATTCTAGGTTTGCTGAAACCAGAGCACATTTTGGGGCAAATCTGGTTGCTCTGGACTGTGTTCTGGTTTCAGTGGATCAAGAATAAAAGCGTTTTGAAATGTTTGCTCTAATTCTTGGCCTACTAAAAACGAGCACATTCTTGAGCAGTGTTGACTGCTCTGGATTAAGCTCTGGTTTAAATGGGCCAAAAATTAGAGCATTTTTAAGTGTGTGTCTAATATTTCCTTTTTATTGTTATTTTATTTTTAATGTTGGCTATAATAAGAATTTTTGCCCCCAAGGAAATTTTGAGAAGGTTGCGCCTATGATGCTTTTATGCGTGATTTATTATTAGATTTGTGCACGATCAACGTGAACAAACATAAAACTTACAAATATTTAAAAAAAATATTTGAAAGTTTGTCATCATTTTAAAATTAAAATTAGATCAGTAAATTGTAGCATAACTTAGTCTTGGAAAACGCAATAAATAATAATATAAGTATATTAAGTATTACGAATGATAAGGTTATTTTATCAATATATTTTAGTAATGTAAAAGTGGATTACAACACAGATTTTATTGCTTTGTATGAGAAATCAAAATAAATGACTACATAGTCAAATTCTATGAAAATGGAATTATAAAAGCCTACTGTTTGTTTCCAAACTGAGTTTGAAATAAACATTTTTTAATTAATTTTTTTAAGAGAAATACCAACATTGAAGTTTTATTATGTATTTTATGTCCTATTAGTTCGTTATCGTTTATTAAAGACGTAAGTATGAGGTTCAGTATGGGGTATTATACTCGCGTGGGCATTATGAATTGTTCTGGTAATAACAAACTTCAACAAATAAAATAGTGTTTTCAAATAAATATTTGTTTAGTCGCATCTCCAAACAAGCAATATGTTTATTTCTCATTTTAAATATTGAAAATTCTGAAGTAAATTTGATAGATATATAAACAATATATTTGTATGTTTCTAGGTACTCTTAAACGTCAAAAAATTTTCGCTTAACATAACTCCTTAAAGTATAGCATCTTATTTTTTTAAAGGATTTTTTTTGTGACGGTGTTTCGTCCAGATAAATCATGGTAACTAGGTAGAATCGTGAATTTGGATCGGTTTATAAATTTATGAGTTATAAGTGAAATAATCCAAATTAAAAATATATTATTTTAAATGTGAGCAGATTTTTTTATTATTATTTTCACTTTTATCTTTTGAATTTTTGAATAAAGATTTATCTTATCAATAAAAACGAAAGCTACAGAATTTTTTTCCAGGAATAATCTCTAGAGTTTTATTCTCACTATGTCATTGTTCGGGAATACTATATACTCCGGAACAGTCTAGAAGATTCAAGATTAATTACCCGCAGGTATAAAGTGTGGTAGCGGGGACCTTTAGTTACTAAGTGTGTCAAAGCAGAGACTCGAACCGACAAATTGTTTCAGTTAAAATAAACAAATAAATTTCGGTTTCATTGCGGGTTCTTTTTTTTGGTTTCGATTAATTGAAAGTTGTTTCAGGTAAAGCTATAGTTATTACTTTAATTTTAAGTTGTGATCTAAAAAATTAAATTTCGCTGCAAAATGTAACTAGTTAAGCATTATTACACTATTTACACTATATACTTACAAAAATAAGTAAAATTTATGATTAATATGTTCAGTTAAATATATTATTTATATTTATACTGGTTATAGTACCGATATATTTTCGGTACGGGTATGTTTTTTCGGTTAAAGAATAAATTTATTTTTCGTATCGGTGCAGTTTTCGGTAACTGTTTCGTTACGTTTCAGGCCCCTGGTACAAAGAGAGAGACTGTTAGAGTCGGAAGTGGAGTGAAGTCAGAGAGTAGAGTGAAGTGAGTCGAGTCGAGGCAGTCCTGAATAGCGACACGTAAAGTAGAAATAAATATTTTTGTGGAAATAATTATAGACATTTTCTCAAAATAAATACTGTCGTGTGAAACTAAATGAATTATGTTAAGTTTATATTGTGTTATTTTCTGTTTGTTATTTTGTCGTTCTTTAATGAACTTGTTATATAAATATTTGTGTTTTGTTACTATTACACTTCACTCATATAAATAAACGTTACAATACTATTACTAATACTGACAGTGAGTACACAATAGCATAGGACAAGTTAATGAGAAAAGATGTTTGCATAAGTGCGCGAATTATGAGCACTGCGAGAAGAAGGTGTGCGACTTAAGGAGACACAGATTCGCGGCAGTGTGTTTGCAGTTCCGTTATTCTATTATTTGTGGAGTGCGCCACCGGGCGGGAAAGTGGGTGAGTGCAGCTCGCGAGGTCGGCCCGTGACCTCCAACAAGGTCACAAGGACTTGCAAGGAGGCACAGACATCTAACCAACCACACATTTTACTACCGGCACTAATATTGATTTACCATTTCATTACATCTGTCATAAATCTAAAGATATAAATCTACTGTTACTAAGGAGGATATACATATTTGTTTCAACGTACTATATTTATAATTCTTAACAATTACTTTCAATTATGTTCGATTACTATTTGTGTCCCATCCATTTTTTTTGTTTTTAGTTCAATTTTTGATAATTCATTATAAAAAATCTAATGTGGACACCACATGACTTCCTTGTATGCTAAATTATACACATTTTTTTGTGCACTTCATTTAAACTTACTTTACATGATTTATATTATTCTACGGCTAATTATTATTCAACATTCGTTTCATATCTTCGAACTTCCCTTCGAAATTGTGTGCATAACTAGGTGTTTTAGTAATTACATAAATAAAATAAAAGTTTTTGAGTTATGCGAAAAATTCAAAAATACACTACGAGCAAAGTACCCTTTTGGCACTGCCGATTGCAAAGAAAAAGGAAGATACACAACTAAATGTTATAGCAGTCCCATATACAAAATTTCAATATTCTACGATTAATCATTTTTGAGTTATGCGAGATACGTACGTACAGCCGTCACGCTGAAACTTGTCAAAATGGATTCAGAGATGGTCAAAATGAATATTTCCGTTGAAACTTGAAAACAGAATTTTTTCACGAATACAATACATCTTTTACTTCATATAAGGAAGTAAAAGAAGGGGCACTCCAATATCACTTAATCTTTTAATTTTGGAAATAATGAGCAAAAATTAAAAACCGTAAAATTTATATTTCCATTCATATCTAGCAACCTATGCATTTTTTCAAAAAAAAAACAAAGATATCGTTAAAATGGTCCCTTAATGCGCCAACTTTAGTTTAATTTAACCGACGTTGTATCTTCTACCGTTCTCGAGATCCCCATGTTTAACAAGTTATTTGGGACAACCTGTGTAATAATAAATATTTTTCCAAAAAGTACTCCATCTCATTTCTTAGTAAAGATACCTTAATTTTATGTTTTTTATAGTTATTTTAATAAAAAAAAATTAACATCCCCATCTAAGTTAATTTATAAATGTTTTAAGAAATTCAAGTTTTTATTTATATTTTGTGCATGTACTTTATACAAGGAAAGAATTTCCACATATACTTTTAATGATATGTAAAATGTAACTAATTTATAACACATCTACTTTGTATCTTATTTGTAAATATTTTACATAACTGTATGTATAGTTATATCAATATTCATCAGAACTACATTTACATTTATATCTAAATACATTTCATATGACGTAATTTAAATTTGTGTTGAACATCATATATTACAAGTGTATATTCACAGAATATATGAATATTTGACAAAGTTTCATATGCATTACATGCACTCCATCTCAGAAGTAAAAAATAAGTGTCATATATGATATTCATAAATTATAAGTTGTCAAAATATATAAATTTATTATACAGTTTTATAACACTCTCTTTCAAGTTTCAATATTTGTGGGATGTTCTGTGAATTATTAAATGGTAAGTATTTTTTGTGTTTTGATTCTGTCCTTTACTATAATATGACACTTAGCAAAGCCAATGGAAAACATTTAGCAAAAATTGTATTTATACCTTAACAAGATTTGTCTTGATTACAGTGTAACTATGTCTGTTTTTAATTTCTTAATAATTAAGAATCTACTTTTCATAATTCTTTAATTAATTGGGAAATACTATCATTTTATTATTCGAAAGACATTTAATTAAATTTTTCAATATTTTTTTAGCATCATTATCTTAGTATCACCTATCAATAAACAGGGTATTTTTATCAAATTTTCAGATTTTAGACCTAAAAAAAATTGCGGGCTTTCTTCCACTTCTACGAAAACAGTACACATGTTTTTATATTTATCATGTATGTTTATTAATTAAATGTATGGGAATGTTAACTACCGTTTTTGGAGTTAAAAATGGTTGAAGAAATTACTCGGAACTGCATGTCAAACACATTTTAATAAATTAAACCGACTTTTAGGTCATATAATGACCATCTTCAGGGCTATTTAACATCACCTTCTTCCACGGTTGCATTGTTTTAAATCACATTGATTTAAAAAAAAAATCAATGATTTAAATCAGTTGTTCTGCAATTGTTATTTAACATACAGTGGCTCACAAAATTATTCGTACACCTAAGTTTTATATTTAAAAAGTGAAAAATGGAGTACTTTAAAAAAAATATTGATGTATTATTGACGGAATCAGATTCTCTTATTTTCCAGAAACAAAATGCAATAGCCAATTATGAAAAAAATATTATTTTTCTTATGTTAATTAAATAAAAACAAAATGTGTATAAGAACTAGGTACACAAAATTATTCGTACACTTATGAAATCTTGCATATAACAAGTCAATATTTATATTTATAAACATGAAACATCTGTGATTGCATAATTATCATTTGTCTGAGTATTTTGTATAAGATTTTTTTAAAAATAGTTCACAAAAATAAGAAATTATGGTAGTTGAAAGGCGAATTTGCTTGAAATTACTTTGCCAGTGTAAATCTTTAAGGGTAGTTCACAAAATTAAACGAAGATCGCACTAAATGTTGAGAACCATATAAGTAAATATAAAAATGAGAACCAGTTGAAAAATATTCACAGTGGAGGCCTTAAATTATTTTTAAGTCATCAGAATAAACTATATATTGAGCGTTAAGTGAAGTCAAACCCTAAAAATCCTCTGAATAAATTAATATTAAGAATAACTATTTTTTTTGAGGGTCTATTGGAACATAGACTATTCAAAGAACTTTAAGAAATTTTGGTTCTAATGGTCTTATAGTAAAAAATGGGCCCTATCATTCCAAACAAAATAAAATAAAGAGACTCGCATTTGGAAATAGTACATTAGCACGGATTGTGTTTTTTGGAAATTGGTAATTTTGCGGATTTGAGTGAATGGCAAATCTTTTGATTGGAGAAATCCAAATTCTGAGCTTAATAACTGCAATTTATGTAGTACAGTGAAACACGGCGGGAGGATCATATTAGTTTGGGGATATGTAGGAGCTAGTTATGACTATATGGCCATTAAAATCAAAATGTCTCAGAGTTCTTCGAATAGTCTATGTTTCAATATATCCTCCAAATATTTTAGATATATTTTTTGTTAATTTATTCAGGAGTTTTTAGTATTTAATTTCATTTAATGCTCAATAACTCGTTCGTTCTGCTGATTTAAAATTTTCTTACGGTCCCCACGGCAAATATTTTTCAACTACTCCTCATTTTTATATTTACTTCTAATGTTCTTAACAATTGAGAACAATATTCATACAATTTTGACAACCTCCCTTAAAGATTTATACTGGCAAAGTCATTTCACATAGATTCGTCTTTCAACTACCATAATTTCTTGTTTTTGCGACCCATTTTTGAAAAAATCTTTTACAAAATACTCAAACAAATGATAATTATGTAATCACAGATGTATTATACTTATAACTATTAATATTGACTCGTTATATGTAAGATTTCATAAGTGTACGAATAATTTTGTGTACCTGTTTTTTGTATGCATTTTGTTTTTATTTAATTTACATAAGAAAAATAATATTTTTTTTATAATTGGTTATTGCATTTTATTACTGGAATATGAGAGAATATGATCCCGTCAGTAATACATCAATATTATTTTTAAAAGTACTCTATTTATCACTTTTTAAATAGAAAACTTAGGTGTACGAATAATTCTGTGAGCCACTGTAAGTGGGGGGAAAAAGTGTGTGGGCAATGTTACCATATGACAATACTTTCAAGAAATATTAAATCTGAGTTACTACATCGGTTAACGACTTTACTGGTACTTATATTATTTTATTATTTTCAATTTGTAACGCAGAAAATATTTGCACTATATGTTATGTGAATTCTGGGTAATTTCGACATGTCATGTCTAGTAACCTATATGTATATTAAAATTAGTAGGTAATAAGCTTGGGTATAAAAAATTCAATTTATGAATGCCTTTTAATAGAATAGATTTATGAACGACAGTAATGAAACGGTGTGTAATTAATCACTCTTTTCCGGAATAGAATTATCCAAACTCGTCTTATATTCTATATGCGGTATCTATGCCACGATCTAATTTTATTAATTTTGAATTTTCTGTGTCATAGCAATTATGAGTGTTGCAACCGACTAGTATTATGTGCATCGCGCATCGAACTCATCGAAGTTGATTGACAACTCTATAAGCAATTACGAAGAACAGATAAAGCAGGGGTACAAAAATATCTAGCGTGACCCACATTAACCTTTCTCCTTATTAGAATTATATCCGGCCTTTTGTTATTATGTCACCTTCACATTCAAAACATTTTATTATATTTTATGTTTATCTATAAATGCTTTACATTTATGTTACACAGTTGTAGGGCATGTGGCGACCTTCCACAACTTATAAAATGACTCCCCTTTGTAGAATTTTTTTTATGTAGTTTTATGTGTCGAATTATTTTATTAAAAGGAAAAATGTATGCTTCAAATATTAAGCATTTATTTAAATAAATTGTAAAGACATTTAAAATTAATTGTCAGTAAGGTCGCTTATAAAACGATTATTAATTTTATAAATATATCTTTTGTAAGGATTTTTTTTCTCTTTTTGGCAATATCTAAAAAATAGGTTTTTTAGGTATACCCCTTAAACGATTAGGTTTACTAATTCATCGACCTCACCAATCGATTCTACGGGCAAAATTACATAAGTATACCAATTTTTAGATTTTTATTCCAACGGATACAATTTGTAGAGAGTAAAAATTGAAAATGGCAAAAAAAACCTTCGATTTCTTTCGATTTTTGGCCATTTTCAGTTTTTTCCTTGTAGAAATTTTATCTGTTGAGATAAAAATCTGAAAATTAGTACACTTATGTAATTTTGCCAGTAGAGTCGAATGGTGCCAAAACCAAAATATCTGATTTTGTAGGTATAACTTTTATCTGAACTCAAATATCTCGGGGGCGGGAAGAGGTAATTGAATTCTGTTTGAAAATTTGGATTCAGCACATCCCTATAAACTTAAGTCCAAATGAGAAATTTTGGAGACAAAAAGTTTCGAGGCGAAAAAGTGAAATTTTGGTTTTTTGGTTTTTCTGATTTTTCACCTAATTGTTCCAAGGAACGCATATGTTGGCAAAACATTTATTTGTATAACTTTTCCCGTAGAATCGAACAGTAAATTAGTTGATATTATATTTCTACTCATTTTGTAAAAACACATTTTTTTAGGTACAACTTTGAGAGCAAATATCTCCGAAACGAAAAGAGATAATTAAATTCTGTTTTCAAAATTGATATCAGCGTAGCTAATTCTTTAATTACTACATGCATAACCTATTTTTCCAAGTCATATATGACCGTCCCTTTTGAGATATTTTTATAATACTGTCCAGTTTCATTGGTAAATTTAATAAAGTATAAGTAAAATAAATAAGTATCCGTAGGTTGCCAACTACTGACTTATTTAAATTGATAACCTACAAATTGCACTCGAGTAACATATTAACTTTTAAAATTTTTAAATCTCACTGCTCTATTTTATGAAAATATATTTTTCAGTTTATAATTATTGGGTCAATATTTTTAAGTAAAAATTTGCCGTTGATTATTCACCCAATGTTTTGTAGAAGAGAACACCTAAGACCTAAGTATACGTATGGGGAGACTTATGATAAGTTGATATTTCCCGGAGTACACTTAACTTCCAATACCGTTGCACCGAGTGCGCAAGCGCGAATTATAAATTTCATAGACAATTAAGCGTCGTTGATCGCCATAATCATTTTTCACTTCTCGGACAGGAGGCGGCGGACAGGTAAGATGTTTGCAGTTGGTGCAGTGACCTGCGACCCTTGAACTCGGATACGCGTGCGCCAGACCGTATTTATGGCGGTAATTAGCGGCTTAATCATGTTATTAATTACCGCGGGCCGCGGTGTCAGGTGCAGCGGACGCAGGATTTGCACGCAAGCCTACCCAGTACCTCATTACCTTACGATAAACATAAGATTACAATCGTATTATCTACATTACGCAACAGACAGGATATTGTTCATTAATTAATATGTTAGTCTTGCGTTATCATTGGTAATATGTATGTACAGTGTTAAAAACGGTGTGTGATGGGTACAAAAGCGCAACAATGTATGTTACATAAGCGCACCAAGATTTATAATGAGGAATATGAACCTATTTTTTCCATTTTATGATTCTGTAAAAAAATAAAAATACCCGTATTTTCTTAAATCACTTAAGAGTCGGTTTTGCCATCTCTGGTTAAAGTATCGTATCGAAAAATTTACTTAATTTGTCAAACATATATGTTATTTACTATGTCGATGCGATATTTTTCTATTGACCGATGGTTAAGGTAACCGGCACTTTAACCAGAGATGGAAGAGCCGGCCCTTAATTGTTGATAATTCCGGAGAAAAACAATAATAAAGTTTTGGAGAGGGGATATGTGACGTCACGCAGGAGAGTTAGATTGGAAATTTGAATTCATTCGATAAAAATCATCTATCATAGAGTAATGTACATTTGGCCGATTACCCAGTTTACATTTTTAAAACTATGTAAGTAAACACTAAACAGTACTCAAAAATTATAGGACATTGACATGACCAGTGCCGGATTACACCATATGGAGGCCCTTAGGCAATCGAAATCTCGGGGCCCCCTCCCCTAATAAGTTTATGATTTTACTACCCAACAATTTTCGTTTTCTTCATTTGTTCAGCAAGTTTGTTCGATTTCTTTTGCTGTTTTCTTCGTTTTTCTGCACCACTTAGGTATCTCTTCTTTGTGTTCGCAGACATTTCGCGTATACAAAAAACGAAAAATCCAAAAATAAGAGCCTAGAACAAGACAAATTCTCTCTGTTACGGACGTTAACGATAATCGAATTTCAATGTAACCAGGGCCTAATTTAGACTTTTACGGCCCTAGACAAAAAATATTTTTGGGCTCTTACTCTTATCATTCAACAACAAATGTAATGCAAGTGTAAATATAGCATAAATAAAATTGTATATATTATAATTAATAGTCCAGAAAAATTAGACTTTTGTGTGGACATTTAATTTTAAATGCGCATTTATCATTTATCAAAAATAATCACATCGAAATTTAGGTTGCAATATTAGAAATATTGTATAATATATCATTTCGATATGCTTTTATCAGTTAAATGCTCATTTAAAATTAAATGTCTCTTAATAATACCAGGAGTTAATTTTAATTAAAACACTAAAGGTTCCCAAACAGGGCAAAACTCAGTTTTTTTTGCTATTATCTCGAAAATTATTAAATATTAAAAAATGTTATTATTAAATCACTTGTTTCAATTACATAAGTTGAAATAAGTATGAAAGTAAATGTGTACTTTACAGTTTTAAATAAGATATTCAAAAAATAATAAAAAATATTTGGATAGTGTATCAGTAATATTAAGATAAGCAGGGCCGTGCCTAGGCAATTTTGCACCCGAAACATACTAATATATGTGCTTATAGCACAGAATAGTTACACACAGAAGCGATACTCCGTGTCGGTATCTTTCATGTTCCCCTACTCAGTTCTATGACCTTGAAGCATTGTGTAGACCTTTAAATTTGTGCTCTTCTCCTATCTCTCTCTCAGATGTGAGAAACTTTCCGATTTTAAATAATGGACCCGTTAAATTTGTGCACATTTTCCATCTCTTCTAATTTTCGCTTTTCTGTCTTACTGTCGCTTCTGTATAAACCTATTCTGTGCTTATAGTTAATAATAAAATAACAAATTTAGTCCATTTTCAATTTTTTTTTGCCTCTTACATCGATTTCAAAATCAAATCAATATTATTTTAATCCAATATAGAGGAGCGCGGGGCCCCTAAAAGACACGGGGCCCGTAGGCAATTGCCTACTCTGCCTAATGGATAATCCGGCACTGGACATGACAAATGAGTACAGGTATTTCATTGTCAACCAAATTTACACCAAAACAATCTGTTGTATAATATCAAATTATTTTTATTTTTTTCTATGAATTGCCTGTATCTTCTACATATTCTTTCATTAATAGTTATGACTAATTTATCATTATCATTAACAACATTTATTCGATATCAGTAAAAAAAGTAGGTTCATTTTAAAATTTTAGCAATGTAAACTGCTCTCTCATTCTCCTACATGACGTCAGAGATATGGCGCCGGTACATAAATTTGAGGTTTTTATACTTTTTTCCTACAATTCGACAGTGGTCATATAACCCATCGGATTGTTTTTGGGTTTTGATTATAATATGCATGCACCCTAAAAATAGAGAAATAAATTAATTTTAATTTGCGATCGAAAGGTTAACGTACTTCCTATTTGCAAAATTTCCGGGTAATATTTTCCTTACTTCCCTATTGGTGTACACTTAAAATATTAGCTAATAATTACTCTTCAAGTTCACAATACATTATCATTAGCTGCATAATCAATTATATTATGTACAGTATTTTTAATAGTAAACTAAAGTGTATTGTTTGTAAAAACTCATACAACGTGATCACGAGCAGGTACCTACTTATTTACATATACAGAGTGGAAATGAATGTCATAAATTTAAGGGTGAGTAGTATGAGTATAACATGTGTAGATTACGAAAGTGAAAGAATTTTTTAAAAATTCGAATATTTAAGGGTAGTTTTCATGAAACTAACATTTTTAGTATCACTGGACCACTGACAACGCATATACATTCTTCTGTAAATAAAAACATTATTTTTGATTCACATATTTTTAATGAAATATGAATTAAAACAGCAGTAGAAGAAAGATTCCTTAAGAAAATTCGAATTTTCGTTTTTCGAATTTTTAAAAAATTCTTTCACTTTCGTAATCTATATATGTCATACTACTCACCTTCAAATTTATGACTTTAAGTTCAATTCCACCCTGTATATAGTGTATACTTTGATGGAATCTAACGAAACTAATTTTAGTTATAATGAGTTATTGGAAAATTGATGAATGTTTTGAAAGGCAAGTGTTTAGTTAGGGAAATTAAATTTGACCTGCTGGTCTGGCCTGGAGATTTGTAACCCGGATGTAGGCAAATATAAAGCGTAGAGCACACCGCGTTAACACGGATATTGAGTCCGTGCACGTGCACTAAGAACAGTTACCCAATACCAGAACTACATGAATTTTAGATTTTGTTGATGATACCTATCGATTCCTAATTTAACGGTTTCCAAGTAATTGCTAATGTATGTTCTCGACTTTTAATCACTGCCAATCCATTACTTCATTGCAAATAGGGTTGTTTACGCACGATAGAGACTGATTAGGTAGTTAAAGAAGATACTGCATATTTATTTACATCTTACTTGTTACTACTTCTAAAAACTTGGTAAATGTTTGCCTCTTTTTATAAGCTTTTTATCTTAAAATGTGGAATTTTATCGGTTATCGTTGATCTTTAATTTGTAAACATACTTCGAATAATTCATATACTGATGGCTTACTCTGGCATCTAAATATATTTGTATATAAACATGTAAACAAGATATCTCCTACGGTAAAAAAAATCTGGGAGGAACAAGATCTCAAATAATGCGGATACATGTCTCCTGACATTTTAATTAGATTTAATGGTGCAAGTTACCAGCATAGAGCAAGGAATCTAAAAGTTTATAGTACGATTTAAGTAACTTGAAAACATACACGAAGATTAATATTCCGGATTAGTTATACTCGTTGTTCACATCCTGAAACGTCAAACAAACTCCGTATTCGTAAGAAGAAATTAAGTATATTATTTAGTTCCAAAGATAATTCCATTAGTTTGATGGAATTAGAAATATTTGTAGATACAGAGGAAGATCTTTGGTGATATTTCACAACCTTAAAAGTAAAGAAGTCTATATAATAATAATTTAATAAAAAAAATGATTATAACTAAATTTCAATTTACTCTTTGCGTATGCGTGTAATCAAAATACTTGTAGGTTGTCAAATAGCAGCATAAATCTTCCTCTGTGTCATTTAGGAATGCTGATAATCATGTACAAATATTGCTCATTCCACCAAACTAGTAAAGTTATCTTTGGTACTAATTAATATACTTAATTGTTTTCCTGAATTGGCATTTCAGAATGTTAATAAGGGATATATCTAATCCGGTTTAAAATATATTTTGTAATAGATAAAGAGACAGGGGCAAATGTAATTTGGGCCCCATATTTCAAATTATTGTTTTAATCTTATTTCATTATCTAAAGTGGTGTTTGTTATCAATTAAACAGGTTTTTGTATGATTTTATGGATAAAAATGAGATATAAGCATAAACATATTTAAACAACGATCTTTCACTAATTTTATTTTGGGCATTGTTTAAAATGACAGCTATTTTATGTTTAGTTAAAAAAAATAATGTAAAATTAAATACATATTGGCTTATATTACAAACGCACTTTTATAATAAAAGCGCTTTTAGGAAGCGTGCTTTTACATTATAATCTTATAAGGCTACACATCATTATTAATAAAAGCGCTCTCTAAAAGTGAGCTCGTAATACGACCCCGTTCTTTATTTTATAAAATAACCTTAACATGTCATAATTTTCAAATTTTATAGCCAAAATATATGTGTTCCTTTTTAAATTTCACACTTAATCCCATTTCTGTAACTGGAACATTTGTAACCAATTTCACTTGTAGAAGTTCTGTCGTTTATTCGTAATTTTTTTTTACTGCGTATCTAAAAACTTTTTATAATGTATGATTTTTTTTTAATAAAAAGTTTTTTTTTTTTTAGATTTTTACCAATTTTAATTGAATGTTTGGAATTGTTGTCATTCATCTAAATTCTACTGTTGCATCGCGCGTGAAAACTACTAAGAAAACAAAATTTTAACATAAATAACATAATATTTATTATCCCGATTGATCCGGGCCCCTCCGAATTATGGGCCCTAATCATTTTTCTAATTTGTTTATTAGTTAATCCATCCCTTGAAAGGATATCATATTCACATATTCAGAAGGTTGAGATACACTGTTGCATAGAGTGAGGAGATACGTTGACGTTACACAGAAGAATGCATTTCATTCCATATTACGTATCATTCAATAGTGTGCCTAATAAGCTAGAGTATTTCGACCCAGTTTAGCATAAGTAGGCAAAGAAAGGAACACTCGTATGGTGCGAATGCAAAGGCTGAGGCATACCATGCAGTGTTTTGCTAGATTATAGAAATTACTTGGTTCGCCTGACAAAAGAACTTTGCTGTTACACTGAACTACTTAACCGTTTACTTCCGAACGCTAAACGTTTACCTGTGCAGTGGAAATAGGAGCAAGAGCAACGGCGTGTGTGGTCACTCATCCTAAGTAGTTTTTTCAATCCTATCATGCAGTTTGCAGTTACAGTTGGCAATTAGCAACATGTATTGGTTGCGTACCGAAGAAACAAGATGAATTACACATCAATTAATATGTCAGATGGTTGTACATCGCCAACTTCAGTTATCACCAAATAAGTACTCTTGTTCTTGCATTAATTATATCACTTCAGAACAGACTTGTAGTATTACTTGCAATATAACATTAAAATTGATTTTAATTTAACAATCTTTTATTGTTTATTTATTTCCTATTTATCATATTTTATAGTTATTGCATAAAATACAAACTTTAGGACGAAGCATAGCCGTACCTAGGGAGGGGAGTTTTGGGGGTGATTTTATGAAATCATTATTTTAAATAAATATTGTGAGGTGTGATACAAGTTTAGATAATATTTTGATACATTGAGATGTAGATTTACATAATTAGATATTTTTAGATTTTTTTTCATTTTCAAGAAAATAAAATAGATATATTGTAACATTGACAGCAAGTCAGATGTTTTTCATATCCGTTAAACGTGCAAAAAAACATAACTTACAACATGGAGTAGAAAATAGTATATTTATATCGAATGCAGAAAAGAATTCATATCCCTGCGAGTATAATTTTTGCGGCACGAGACAAACTCGAGGGTTTCAATTTTATATGAACATACATATGAGCTTTTTTTTTGACGAGTTGCATACTATATTTTTTCTATTTCCGTTTAATAAGAGACTTTTTATTTCCCTTTAGGAAAGTTACTGATTCTATTATTTCATAAGTGAAATAATGATATCATTTTTTACGCGAAATCAAATTTGAAAAGATGCTTATATAGAAAAATTAACAGCTACAAAAATAGTATATTTTGATCGTATTATATTCATAAGTTATTACATTTATTAGATTCACAGAGACTTGTATTTTACGATTCATAAAAATTAAATGACAACTTTACATAGTTTATCTGTTTATAACAAAAAAAATTGTAGTAACTTAGTACTTACAAAATTAAGCAATCCTTGGTATTGTGTTCTTTGTTTATTCTGCAAAATGTTAAAAATTTATAATATTAATTACATTTTTGTACTTATTCAAACGGAAATAGAAAAAATATTGTGTGAAACACGTTAGGAAAATGGGTGGTAATTTAAATACTGCTCTTACAAAATTAGCCTTTCTTTCGTTTTGTAATTTTCGCTTGCGTTAAATAATCACCTTTGTTTTCTTATTTATTACATAAATAGCAATTACCAGCACTGGACTAAATGTATTGTTTGCATATAATCTAAAAATTAAATACTGCGAAATGCATTCATTAATAAATAAGAAAGTAACTATTCCAATCTACTTAACTTATTTTAAAATAAGGAAAATTGTAAATTACTTACATTGCAGTGATGAGAAGTCCATAATTTCTTGATATCACACTTCATTTTAATAAGGATTAATGTTCTTTGCAGTTCGCCTTAAGTCTTAACAGAACACTTTTTAACTAATGTAACACAAATATATATTTATAACAAGAGCACAATATTTCAATTAAAAACAATGCAGTAAAATGCACACACTTCTATAGTTCTCTAGATAATTTATAAAACTGCTGATAACTTTTTTGCAGTGATGTCTCCGCTTTGCTGGATCAATGGTAACTAAAAATTACTTGTTAATTTTGGTGTTACAACTTGTTAGATAACAAATTAACAGGCGCGTTAATAATTGATTTTAAATTTACAAATATTATAATTCTGCGCACTATACAAAATATGTATTTTTAAATAATATATATTCTTATTTAATGTAGGAGTATAAAATAAAAATATAGATAATAAATAATATCAGCAAATGTTATATATTTAAATAAATAAATGCAAATTAATAATAACATGAATTATTAGGATTGATATTTTGATCAATAGGTACACTACTTCATCTCAGATTTTGATGAAATTTCGCAAAAAGGAACTTTTTGTCAAATTTAATAAAAATCGAAGATGAAGTAGTACATCGATAAGTTGGTAGATATTTTATCGAAAACTGTATATAATTATTAAAATAGCAATAATAAATTTAGAAACACAAAATTGCAATTAAAATTCATGAGAAAAAGCAGCAATTAAAATTTTTAGTCATTTTATTATATAGATTAACGTTTTTTCTATACAACTATATGAACATTATTTATTATTATTTAAATATGTTAATACAAATATGTAATATAAGGGGAAGGTATACAAATTTTATTCAAATTCCAAATTGTGCACTATGCATGAAAACATTTGACGTAAGTATTGAGTGACGAACATTATATACAAATACACAATAACGTAACCTGGAAGCATATTAAGATCAAACGTAAACTACGCAAACAGAACCGTTTGTAGAAAAGTGAATGGTGATTTTTGATTATCAATGTACGAAATACAAATTAATCCTAACAAATTATATGTATTTGCAACAGTTATTTACTTACCCGATTATCCGAACACGATAAACAATAAATCAAAAGTAATTCATACATAAAAAGACATTGAAATTCTTCTAACATCAGATGACTGTTCACATATTACCTCGTGGGTTATTTACAATTAAAACACACAACATTCACCATAACACCATTAAGGCTATTTTGATTTCGTATATATCAGGTACTCGATCTCATTTCCTTCAAGCTAGGAGAGGTAATTTATGAACAATTAACTGATTCGCTAGATATAACAGCGATGCTAATTATAATAAACAGACAAATTCAACTCATCTGCAATTTTAAAGCCTCTCTTCATTTACACACTTCACTAGTTTAAAATTGCAGCTGAAACCATTAAAATTCTATAAGACAGGTTATAGAATGAGCCATTTATCTACAAGACCAGAAAAGTTTACTTTTCATTCCAAATATATAAATGTATTATTATTAAATGTAATCTGTCTGTGTAAGGTTTGTTCCAACTACATATTCCTAATGGTTTGTTCCAACAATTGATAGTTCCGGACCATATTTTTGTTGGAATGAAATGTGGACAGATTCTGAACCGTTAATGTTTTTTTATTCATTTTTAGCTTTAATCTATAGAATAATGAAAAATATTATACACGTATTTTTTATTTTTCCCCAAATGGATTTTTAATAATGAAAAAACTGCTATTAAATATTATATATTTTAAAACGCGGCTGAATTACCCCACTTCCCCCTTGTCCAGTGACGTATCAAGGTTTCTACCCAACTTCACTTCGTTTCAAATGTTTTGACAAATTGAATAATCGTGTGCAAATATAGTGGCACACAAACGCCTTCATGCAACACCCTGTATATGTGCAATAATTTTACGTTATGCTCCTTGAGTGAACATATAAATTCTGTTAATAACTTTATACTGTATTTCTAACGACAACGAAGATGTCGAAGACGGGCATTTCGATGACTCACCCTGTATAACATAAAATGTAAATAAAAAAAGAATTACATGATATAGAGCAACAAATTAGACATTGAAGGTTCAATTTAAACAAAAAAAAAGGTTCAATTTTTTTTACAAGACCTCATTGTGTTACGTTAGTTTTACATTTATCTGCTTCACAAGCACCTTATTTTTAAACTTAAATACAATATTGAAGTTAATTTAATTAAATTGTCAGAAGTTCTGACTAGTAGACCGTCAGAGAACTGGTTCTAAATTGGTCAGAAATTACTAGGAAAAACCAACTAACGGTCAGAATTTGGTTTTGAAGTTAGTTGGAACACTTTTTTCAAAATGCGCATGCGTCGTACAGTTCCTAACTGATTTGGAGGATAGTTGGAACAAACCTAGTACAAATATTGTCTCAAATCGACTTTTACTCTACTGTCTGTAACAATTGATGGCTCATTCCATGACATTGTAGAATGTAATGGCGGAAACATTTAAAATATTTTGGTGAGAAAAACATTTTGATCCATGTGCTCTGCAGCTAAGACATATAAACCTGGAACTAAATCTATACATCAAAAACACTGAAAGTTATAAATTTCTATCGAATTCTTGGCACGAATAAGACATTTAGTGGAAGAGGAAAAAATATTGCGTCATTTTGATATGAAACAAAATCATGTTTGTTGTATGAATAGTTTCCATGACAGTTGATATCAAGCGTATGTACGGACAGTGGTTGTCTTTGATTAAATTATTTAGTCGGCCCGTGCCTTTCACAGTAGTATTTCATTATTTCAAGTACAATAGACAAACAAATATACAGCAATAGACATTATTTCCACTTTAGATTTGACAATTCTTTCAATCTTATCTTAATGTTTTTAATTCCTCATAACATGAAATCTAGTATAAATTGGTGTTTCTAAATTTGATTACAAAAATATAAATAACTTGTATTTATTGTTAATACACTTAGATTTATTTAATAACATGCAGTATATGATAGACACAAAATTTTGAGTGATAGTTATTTGTCAAACTAGAGAGGAAAGCGTATCTTTTTACGACTCGAGCTCGAATTTGACTCACAAGCTAGAGGAAAAAGTGCTTTCCTTTCGTGTTACCACCACATTTTTTTTTCACGAAATGCTTCAATAATCGATTTATGAAAAGATGCAGCAACATGATAAGCTAGAAAATTAGATTATGTAAACTTTGACGTTTAGCAATTCAATTGTTGTAGTATTACCAATATGCCAATTCAAGTTCAAGTAGTTAAATTGTAAAATAATGTGAAAAAAGAAGAGAACAAGATATAATTACTATAATTGTTTTAAAGACAATCTTTATTAAATGAGAATTTTTAATATAATTTTCCAATATTTCATTCAATAACAATTTCCATGTTACTGTTGGTAACACTATATTTTTCTCTCTAGAGAGAGAATAGTATATTGTGCAACAAGTGCAGAAAATCGCCTATTTCCCACAAGGTGTGATAGTTTCAGCACAAGACGAAGTCGAGTGCTGGAATCACACAAGGTGAAAAATAGGTTATTCTGCATGAGTGGCACATTATACTTTTTCTACGACCATACTGCTAAACGTTACAGAATAAAAATACATGCTCCATAGTTATTTGACATAAAAAAAAAACAATATGGCGTACATAACCTCTTAAAGAGTATCTTCACGCATGTGCAGTGTTGGCAACTATTGTGAGAAATGATTTCTCACACTTTAACCCACGATTGTGAGATATACGCAACTTTGAAACTTTATATAGTGTGAGAAAAGTGCTACTTTCCATAGTGGTCGTAGAAAAATGTAATTTTCCTCGTCATTTTACGAGAAGAAAGTAGAGTTTTTTTTATGCATTTCGTGAAAAAATATGATTTCTGATGTTCATTTTCTTTGTAAATTTGTGATGAAAGACTGAATGTGGGAAAGAATGCCGAAATATTTCCTTGTCTAGTGTACTAATACGAATTCGATCGAACAGTAAGCAGATTTCCACTTGAAAGAATAAGATCCGAATAAAACTTGTATTATCAATAGCGAAAATCAGTCTTTAATAATCAAGTTTTACCCTCAAGTATACGTGTTATTCGGCATTGAACTAATAGATGGCGTATTATCAAAAAGCCTAACAAGGCACCTCCAAAATGAAACTTTGGTCAAAAATCCAACATTCGATTTTCCAAATTGAAATGATTGGAACGAACAGAACGACACACCGACTAACTTATTGACTAATTGCTTATTGATTAACAATAATTGCTACGTATGGACCCACATTTTAACTTTATATGCGATATACGCTGTCGCTGATTTGGTTTCACTCTTTAACGGAACTTCTACTGGCCAACTGTGAACGTCGTTACTCGTAACCGAAACTAGGCTATCTCTACCCTACTGTTTTTAACGTTTTATTTTGATTTTGTCTAAATTCGAGTTCACTACATGCTAACCTTTAAGGATTTGGTGTTACAGTTTATGTGGACCCGTTTTCAATATGTCTCGAGAAGGTTGCAAACAGAGGAGAGATTAGAAACGAGGTCGAAGTAGACTTGTGCACTACTCTGTACCTTACCATGACTAGGGTTACCAAACGCCAATATTGTCTCACAACAATATTTGCTTTTTCTTCTCCTAAAAATTAACTCGCAAGAAAATTCCTGTGAGGTTTGTTCGATGAAATAAAAATAAGTTGTAATCAGTGCAACATCAAGCACAATTAACAGATGTAATTCTTGGAAATACATAAAAATAAAATGCTAGGAAAACATCGATCGCTGCGCCACCATGCAGCTACAAATGGAAACTCCGTGTCTGTCATGCGTTTACAAGCGTATTGAAATCAAGAAATACTGACTATTTCAAATACAAAAATTATAAAATATTTTACTACAAACTTGTAATAGTTTTGTATTTTGTATCTGAAATAGTTTGTTTTAAGTATTTTATACAACACTGCAAACTGACATTCAAATAGAGAACTAAATTTGACATACGAATTAACGAATTGTTTTTTAAAGGATTTAAAACCAGTTTTGATTTATTTCTATTAGTAGTGTCCTTTGATCATATATTAAGTACACTAATTAAAAGAATAAATAAAAATTTGTAAAAGAATCAAATCGTTGATTACAACAACCTACTCCCTATTTCTACATACTCTTATTTTCTTAGCTATATTATCGAAATGATTTACTTTGATTATACATGTATGTATATAATTAATGAAAACCTTATTTACCGTTCGGACATATCAATAATTTTACTCGTATCAACAAATTTCGGAAGAATACGTTTAACATGGCACAGACGGAGTTTACTTTCGCGGCTACTATGCGGCGCGAGCGTCTCTTTTCGCATTCATTTTCCTAGCGTAATTATCTCGTCATTACATTACGATCTAATTTATGAACACGAAATTTAAGATTACCTTTTACCATTTTTATCTGGCGGAAAAAAAAAAATGACAGATCAGTTGGAACAACTGAACGTTGCACTAGTTGTTTAGAAGTGTGCACTATTTCTTTTATTTCATCATATCGGCTGCATAAATTGCACGTGTTTAATAGAACGCTTCACAGTAAAAAAGATGGAAGTATTACCTAGTGCATGTCATCGAACAAACCTGTAATCGGACTTGGGTAAATTGTACTCATGAGTATTACTGATTACGAGCACAGTGGAATCATATCTCCACAGTATGAGTAGGTACATGTAATTAGTAATCATGTGAAATAAGTATAAGTACTATCGTAATCATGATGTAAAATACTATCACAGATTACTTATACTTGTAACCAAATGCGACATTATTTGTCAGTGCATTTGAAGTCAATATCTCCAGAAAAATTTTAGCGGCCATATTTTTAGTGAAACAAATCATTACTTCAAATCAGTAGAACTAGATGTCGCCAATGTACGCATACAACCGAGTTGATTTTTTTTTTCATTAAATTTAAATAAAATTTAAAATTTGATTGCTTCATTATTTGATTATTTGATTAACGGTAAGAAAAATAAATTAATATAAACAAAAATTTTGACATACGTGATTTCGTTTCAGAAATGTAGGTACCCGTACTAAGATTGGGTATTAAATATAAAATTTAGATGAATATAATGATGTTACATATAAACGCTTCAATCAATAATTTGCAAAAACATTAAATTTTGTCATTCATAATTTCAAATTCAAATGAAATGTACCTTTCAGAATCTACAGGAAAACGAAAGAAACAAATGTCTTTATTCTAACAAAATCCACGAGTATCGTTTGTGGTTACGTAGTATAAGTAACCTGTGATACTACTATAAAATATCCAAAACTCGAATGAATATAGAAAATAGCAATTTTCATAATTAAACATACTCCTTTCTTTCTATTTTATATCGTTATCTTACAAAAGTGTTTTGTTTCTTGTTTTTATTTGTGGTAACCCTAACGTTAGTACGCTAGTCATGTTAGTACAGATTGACATGTTATGCTGATATCCAGTTTGTGATATTTCTTAAATTTTATTAGCTAAAATACAATAGAAACTTCAATATTTGATTCATCAAAGACACTTAAAGTAAATGTTATTCAATACTCCTTTCAACAAACTCTTAATAAAAAACATGTCTATCAATATGAAATTAAAAACGTTGATATACAAAGAAACTTGTGCTCTTCTAAATACTCTATCTATTTGGCGTCCATGTGAATATAAAATCTTATTGTATATTTCAAAACTAATTCGCTATTTCAAAGTGGCCATAATTAAAAACCATTGTCAGAAAGATTTACATTACCAAACGTAATATTCATTGTTTTGGTAATATAATCAGTCTAAACTGACTAAAAATCAAGTTATAAATAATAAAAAATAAATAATCACAATCATAAATTGTACTCTTAACATTAACAATAATTAAACGTCTAAAACAGGAAACTAATCTAAAACGTTTGACAGTATGTCAAATGTCAAAGCGCTTTACAAATATCACAAATTAAGGGAAATGGAAAGGACGGAACACATCCTTTCTCTGTTACACCTTTACTGGTAATGGTGTACCGGAAAAGTTGTCCACATCAAATCATTTCAATTACAGTTATCAGTAAACTCGTAGAATAGTAATATTGGTTTGATATCATAGTTTCAGTTAATGCTTTATACCAAAAATATCACATATCAAATGATCGAACGATACGAACATACCATACATGCAGAGAGGAAATCAACAGATTCTTTATTAAAAAGATTATTAAAGCCCGGTTTATGCAATGTTGTCACAGTCATTGACATAATCACAATCACAGTCTTAAAAATTAATAGCTGTGAACATATCTAGGATAGTTATGTGAAATATAACCGCCACAGATGTCAATTGAATTCCGAGCTCGGAGAGCGAGAATTTTAAGACATCTAAAGCCTGGTATGATTCATAACAACCGTGGTTTTTTCAATAGTTTATCGGTTTCACGTTATTAATAAATATTATTTTATAAAATTCTCTTGTCAGTTAAGTTTTCTTGATCATTCTGTATGAGTTGATATGGCAGCTACATTATCCAATAGCCCCACATAATTTCGACAAATCAAAATTACAGGAGATACAATTATGACTAAGTTATCGTGCTTACTTTTATTTAACCAAAAGTCGCGTCATAATCAAAGTTATTAAAACTGGTTTCATTTTAATTCTGTGACTATAATTAATGATGAGAACGAAACAACACTGCGTATGCCAATTTAACCTAAAACTATGTTTTATGGATGCATGTTATATTTTTACAATAGTAATATGATATAAATTTAAATTTATTAAATTTGACAATTCTATGGTCAAATCACAATCATAATTTTTTTTTTATATAAACGGGTCACATTCTTTTGATTATTTTTATGAGTATGACAGTGATTATGATTACGATAATGATTATGATAATATTGAATAAATCAGGCTTAAAATAAAAAAAAATACTACGGTCACAACTTGCTAAATACAAGTCAACAATCTCCAAAAAACCTAATAAAATTTTTAAAGCAATAAAATATCAATTGGGTAAATTATTTCATGTCTTGATTGATCATGTGTTGATAAAAAAAAGTGCTTAACTATTATAGTGCAATGAAATATAAAACGTTACTTTCCTCTCTCATATAATTTATTTATGTATTATGTTAATGCTTTACTGATTTTTTATTGGTGACCTGTATTAATATTATCGTGGAATGATCATAATAATAGTTGTAAAGTACCATGATTTACATGTCATCAAAGATTATTGCAATTCAATGATCTATTAATGACTTGAGTCAACATTACATTTATATCTTTTGGCATTGTTCGACCATTTGACATGTCTTAAACATTTTATAAACAAAACATTTGTACCTCATGGACAACTTATCTGTGAACTGTGATTATGATTAACTTATAGCACGTGTAGATTCTCACAGGACTTGGACTTGGAATCCCTGGCCCAGACTTTCCCCAGCAGTCCGCGGACCTTCAAGCTGGCGGACGTCCGCGAGCCGCGGTACTTCTTCGGAGAGTTCTGCGCGCTGCCGGTAGGTGTCTCCTGTCCGCTCGCCGGGGACTTGTTGCGGTGCAGGTTCTTGCGAGAGTTGCTGCGTTTCCGGAAGATGTCTCTAGTGCGCTCCGGGTTCTCCAACTTCAGGCGGATCTGGGTGAGGAGACCCACGAGGAGTTCGTCCACGTTGTGGTTGATGCCCACAGATGTCTCTATGTACTTGCAGTCGTACGACGTTGCCATTGATTTGCCCTCTGGAACATGATATTATTTGTAAGAATTATAAGTAAAAATATAGTTTAAGAGAAATTTAATGCTATATTGGTATCTTACAGTCTAGGTATAATATATTTACCTATACTTATAATCAGGGCATGTAACCGGTTAAAAAAACCGGTTAATAAAAACCGGTAACCGATATTTTTAACGAAAATTGCGAACTTTAACCGTAATTTTAACCGATATTTTTCAGGCCGAAAATACCGGTAACCGTTAACAAAAAAAAAACCGGTTTTACCGAACATTAATCTTTATTTTAATATCATTTAGCGAGAAAAAAATTTAATATATTTTTTTTATATCTGTGTTTTCTTTTTGTATTTGAACATGAGTCATGACAGTTTTTACAATTAACATTTTATTGGAGAGTCATAAATGTAGGTCTCTTTGGCCGTTAAAGTTACTTAAAAAGTTCAAATAAATACGGCCTTTGTCAACACAGGCAAGTTTAAAATTGAAAAGTGACCTGCGTTTTTCTGAATAAATTACGGGAATTTTTGTGAATATTTATTAATTAAATTGTTTTTTTTAATTGTTATATTTTCTCAGATAATTTTTTATTATTTTTTAAAATTATTTATTCTATAATTTTTTTTAATCAAATATTTATAATTACTTTTTTTTAATTAATGTTAATAATTTTTTAAATTGATATATTAACCGGTTAAACCGGTTTCCAATTTTTAAAAACCGGTTTTCGAACTAAAACCTTTATTATTATAACGTTCTCTATAAGGGTTAACCGTTAACCAGTATTTATTTCGGTTACATTCCCTGTTTGTAACTAACTTTTAGTAATTTCTAATTACAGTTGAATATAAAAAGTTACAATTTTTAGGTTTTTACTGTAAAATTTTTCATATACAGCTGAAATATTCCAAAAATACCCATGTATGAGTCCAAAATTTTGGTTTTTGATTATTGACACCCTTTAAACCCAATTTTAGGTCAGGTTTGGGTTCCTTTTTACCCATTTTAAGGTGTGACAAATTTCCAAATGTACTATACAATATGTTTAGATACTTTTCAACTCATTTTTGGGTATAAAATGCAACACATAATCGTGTTAAACTTATTTTTTTAATTATGAACACCTAAATCATTGTTAAGCACTTTAAACCCATTCCAGGGTGTGAAATAACCCAAATAAACCCATTTTTAGGTAAAATTTATTGATTTTTTTGAAAAAACCAAATTGATAGTCGCCGATGCGCTGATTTCAAATTTTCAAACCGAATTTAATTATCTCTTCCCATTCCTGAGATATTTTGCCTCAAAGTTGCACCTCAAAAAAGTATGTTTTTTGAACATATCTCTAAAATGGGTAGAGATACAGTATCAACGATTACACCAGTCGATTCTACGCGCAAAGTTACATAAAGAAATGTTTTCTCCGCATATACGATCTTTGGAACGATTTGGTGAAAAATGAGAAAAACGAAAAAAACCTGAATTTCAATTTTTCGCTTGGAAACTTTTTGTCACCAAAATTTTTTATATTCTGGACTTAAGTAAATACAGATGCGCTGATTCCAAATTTTCAAACCGATTTCAATTATCTTTTACCGTTCTCGAGATATTTGTGTTCAAAGTTAGACCTGAAAAAATCAGTTTTTCAGGAATAATTCTGAAATGGGTTCAGATACGACTTTGGCGACCTCACCAATCGATTCTACGGGCAAAATTACATTTTTGTACCAATTTTCAGATTTTTATTCCAATGGATACAAATTTTATAGAGGAAAAACGAAAATCGTCAAAAATCGAAAAAAATCGCAAGGGGTTCATCAGGCGATTTTTCGATTTTCGCGATTTTCGTTTTTTCGCTCTAAAAATTGTATCCATTGGAATATTAATCTGAAAATTGGTACACTTATGTAATTTTGCCCGTAGAATCGATTGGTGAAGACGTCGAGATCGTGTCTTGACCCATTTCAGGGATATTCCTGAAAAACGATTTTTTTCAGTTCCATCTTTGAACCCAAATATCTCGAGAACGGTAAGAGATAATTGAAATCGGTTTGAAAATTTAAAATCAGCGCATCTGTATTTACTTAAGTCTGAAAAATGAAAAGATTTGGAGCCAAAAAGTTCTCCAGCGAAAAACTGAAATTCCGGTTTTTTCTTTTTTCTCATTTTACACCAAATCGTTCCAAAGAACATATATGCGAAGAAAACATTTCTTTATGTAACTTTGTGCGTAGAATCGACTGGTATAATGGTTGAGACTGTATCTCTACCCATTTTAGAGATGTAGTCAAAAAACACACTTTTTTGAGGTGCAACTTTGAAGCGTAATATCTCAGGAATGGGAAGAGATAATGAAATTCGGTTTGAAAATTTAGAATCAGCTCATCGGCGACTATCAATTTGGACTATTTTAAAAAACCAAAATTTTTGACCGAAAAATGGGTCATTTTGGATTTTTTCGGCTGTAAAATCAAAATTTTAAGGTGCAAATCTAAATATTGTAAGTTTTCATGATTAACTATGATTGTAAATTACTTGGAGATGAGAAAAGATATTAATTTTTATTTGGATATGGTTTGGAATATATTTGCGAATATAGATAACAATTATCAAAACAAAATTTCCAAATATAAGTACTTCCGGTCATCATTTCCGTTGTAGGCCCAGGTTCGTGGTCCAATTAACAACTATCAATTGTTTTACAGACATCCTTTTGTTTAGATAAAGTTCATTTGTCCTAATTATTTGTTTATTAACTGTTTCTTATATTATTATTTCCACCTTCTATATACAGGCTCAATGAAAATTATCAGCGCAATTTTTGGCCACTTAACATCAATTTTGCAAAGAACGCTCGAACACGTCATTTTTAGTATAAAGGGGGAACACCTGAATGGATTAGTTCCAATGGCATAACTTCAACCCTAAAATGGGGGTGGACTGCACCTCAAAAATTTTAAATGGAAAAGAGTGTCAAACATGACACAGTTTGAAAGGCCTTTCAATTCTCTTCTCAACAGTTTTTTTATTTTTCAAATCCGATCATTAGTTCCAAAGAAATATCGTTTAAAACAAATTTTATCAGGTGTTTAAAATTGCAATCAAGTAGGCTTAAACAAATGACAAAATCGAATATCAGTATTTTTCCCGTAACGTAGAGGGCCGAAATAATAGGATAATATACTTTTATAATCTCGTAAATAATACAGTCACAGATGTAAAAGGAATAATAAAAGTTAATATATAAGACACAAACTAATAGCACTTTAAAAGTACACAACTTAAGTGTACTATTACTCAAGATCACGCCCGTTGTATTCTTCAAAATGTTCCATGTCGATTATCTTTTGTTTTCTGCTAAAATATTTTAGAAGTAACTCGTGTTTGGTATCAAATGAAAGGATTATTTGATGAGGGCTGGCGTGTAGAAATGACAAAAAAAATCTTTGTCGAATGTCTTTTGTTTTCAGCTAAAATATTTCAAAAGTAAGTCGTGCTTGGTATCAAATGTAAATACTCGACTATGTTTGGCGTGCAAAAATGTCAAAAATCATATCAACAGGCTTTTGTTTCTGGAGAAAAGTTGTCAGAAGTACGTCGTATTTGGTATTAAATGTAAATAAAAAATGACAAATAATTACCATGTCAATCAGTTTTTGTTTTTGGCAAAAAGTTGTCAGAAGTATGCAGGGCATGTAACCGGTTAAAAAAACCGGTTAATAAAAACCGGTAACCGATATTTTGAACAAAAATTGCGAACTTTAACCGTAATTTTAACCGATATTTTTCAGGTCGAAAATACCGGTAACCGTTAACCAAAAAAAAAAAAACCGGTTTTAGCGAACATTAACCTTTATTTTAATATCATTTAGCGAGGAAAAATTTTAGTATATTTTTTTTATATCTGTGTTTTCTATTTGTATTTGAACATGAGTCATCACAGTTTTTACAATTAACATTTTATTGGAGAGTCATAAATGTAGGTAGTTTCTTTGGCCGTTAAGGTTACTTAAAAAGTCCCAAATAAATACGGCCTTTGTCAACACAGGCAAGTTTAAAATTGAAAAGTGACCTGCGTTTTTCTGAATATATTACGGTAATTTTTGTAAATATTCATTAATTAAATTGCTTTTTTTTAATTGTGATATTTTTCTCAGATGATATTTAAAAAAAATTTTTTAATTAATTATTCCCTATTTTTTTAATCAACTTTTTATAATTAATTTGTTTTAATTAATTTTAATTATTTTTTTAACCGATATATTAACCGGTTTAAACCGGTTTCCAATTTTCAAAAACCGGTTTTCGAACTAAAACCTTTATTATTATAACGTTCTCTATAAGGGTTAACCGTTAACCAGTATTTTTTTCGGTTACATGCCCTGCTTATAATGGTTAAAATGAAGTACTTGTACCGTACAACAATAAATTAATATTTCTTAAATAATTAAAATTCATATTATTGCTAAATAATTTTGGTACTATAAAAACAAACACATTTTAAGATTAAGAGGCTAATCCTGAATAAATCTGTGTCTTAAAGATCTGTAAATCTGTAAAAAACTGACAAAAACGCATCTAGTTTTTTGATTAATATAAAATTATACATAAGAGTGACTACTTTCGTTGCGATTTTGTTCATTATTTACAGATTTGCAGATCTGTAAGTCTTACAGATTTGTTCAGAATTGGCCTATAAATGTCAAAAAAAAAAACTAATGATTTAATAACACACTGAATATACTATTCAAAAAATAGCTTTAAAAATCTAATGAATACTAGTTAACGATGGATCTTTTAACTGACCTCATCTGTTCGAATTGTTAGCAAATTTATAAATTGCACAATACGCCAATACGCGTCAAAGATTTTCATACCCTATTTTAAGAATTATTAATGAAGCAAGTTTTCCTTGTTCGATATATCTATTGATACAATGTTTACCTAACTGGCACAAGACGAAAAATATAACACATTTTTTTTAGTTTTCAAAAAGGCTTCTAGCTACGCCAGTGAACATGAGTCAAAAGTATAGATGAGTCAAAAAACAACTATTTTAAAATGGAGTAACTTTTATTTTGTTTTTTTTGTAAATCAAAAAACATTTCTTTTTCAGTTATATATTTCCTCTTAATTCATTTCCAAAGAATGAAAACACTATAAAAAAGTTAATAAAATTTTAGTTAACAGTAATTCTTCAGATTTTTGCACATATTTGTATTTATTTGTTATATATAAGAGGAGCGGATTCTGATTTTCTCTAAAAAAAATCCTTAAAATCTGGAATAAAAGGCAATAGGATTTAATCACATTTTACAGAGCTAAACTTTCAGAAGTAGTGTTTTAGCTATTGAATACAAAATACTACTGAGGTGTAAGTTAGGTATAATATTACAAGAAATAAATATTCTTTTCATGACCTCCATACAAGAACCAACCCTTTAATAGAAGAAATTATAGTGTTTTCTAGTTGATAACTCTTCATGTATAATTAAATAATACAAAAAAAAATCCAGGATCCTTTTTCAAACGTGGAAATCATCTTAATAATTTATCTTGTTTTCATGATAACAATTTGCATCGCAGAAAGATTATTCTCAAAATTAACAATATTAAAAAATAGACTGAAAACTGTTACGATCGAACATCGCCTAAAACATCATCTAATACTTGTGAGCATCAACAAAGATATTTTAAGAGTATTATCATATGAAGATATAGAATAGTTTACAAAGAAAGCAAGAAAAGTGCCACAACTAAATTTTATATATACAGATTTGGTTTTATTCGACTGGATAATTAGTAATTAGGAAAAAAGTTTTCGGAATAATTTAACACAGGAACGAATCCTGTAAATCCGTAAAGTGTAGTCAGGTTCCCTAAACATTAACAAGATACATTATACGAATAAACTCACGTTGTAAGTGCGAATTAATTAGTATAAGTTCCATATTTGCATAAAAATTCAAGTAAACTTGTTATTGTATACAAATGAATTCCTGGTATCATGTTCCGTGAGTAATTAAGAAAATTAATATATAAATTAATTGGGACCAATTCTATCTATGTGCCAATTATTCTTTTTGACGTTATAAAAATTACTATAGTTAATCCATTACTCCGTGTTCATGTACTATCTAATCGTTGCAATTATTTGAAATGTTACTACCAATTAAATCTGTTTGTTAGGTACTTTTACTTCCTGTACTAATAATTATCACTTAGGAATTTTAACTGTAAACTGGTTATTGTACAGACAGCAAGCAGTAATATCCAGAAGCCATTGTAATAAAAAAATTATATTGTTAAATTGAGCATTATGCTGATGAGTTATTTGACATAGATAATTAATCTATAAAACAAATAATAAACATGGATTTAGTTTATTGCATCGTTAACCTACCAACACATCATGAAAGGAATGAATGCATTTGTGTGCACATGTGTTTATTTTATTAACCAAGTAAAATTCGACCCAAAGGTGTACTTATATTATATATCTAAGTCTAGAATTAAAAAAATCCCTTTCATATGCGGAAAATTCACTTTTTGCAAGAAGAAGAAAATGATGAAAAGTTATTTATCATAACTTTTTTTGAAACGAAATCAAAGTAGTACAATATTAATATCGTTGAAAAGAGAAAAAAATAACAATTTTTTGAGTCTAAAATCAAATATGGTTTCCATTTAAAAAATCAGTTTGCATTAAATCTCAAAATCGGGCCGTGAAAAAAATGTTGCGTACGCCACTGATTAGACAATAAAAGTATTTAACTTTTTTATTTGAAACATATTCCCGGATATTTAACTGTTTTGGAATTATTTGTGGAAGAAGAAATGGACCAAAATGAGTTTTCCACCATAATGAAATCTGAACAGACTGTATACTACATTTACCTTTTGATGTTAAAAAGGAATTCATGTACATAAAAGCGAATTATATTTTCAATATACACTATGCAACCAGTATTACATATGTGCAATCAAGAAGTCCAAATAGTAAGCAGGCAGAATTAATAGGGTTTATTTTTATTATTTTTATACAGGATGTTAAAAAAAGCATTATAGATTTTGTGAGTCGAGTATCTGAAAAGAAAATCGAAAATTTGATTCTTAAAATAATATTCTTAATATCGATCTGTGTTTAAATTATTAAATATTAATTTAAACACATTTTTCTCTAAAATGTACCAAAATTGATATATTAGAAAACTACGAACAACATTTTTGTAATGATAGACAATCCCTTTAGTAACTGAAGTTCTCAAGTAATGCATACACTGTGTTCATGTTCACAAGAGCCAAGATTTCCACGTTATAAGGTAGTCGCAGTTCGAAAATATCTTATTCAAACTTATCGAGTAGTTCGCAGATTCGCACATTTGAATGTTCACAGTAACAGGATTATATTGTATCAATATCAATATGCATACGTATTTATTATTCCAAGTATTACATTATTGATATTACATTTTGCTTGTATTGTGTCACATAGTGCAGAATAAATAAATATAGAAATTAACGAGGAATATCTCGTAAAATTTTCGTCAGTTGATTAGAAATTTGTTATTCATTTTCAAAATGCAATTTAGTCGTGGCTGGGATTTTATCCTCATTTAAATAATAAAATAACTACAGCAAGACAAAGCGAGAAGGCAAAGCAATCGCGATACCCTGGTTTGGAATTGAATTATGGTATTCATCTTGCTTTGTCGCGCGACAGTAGAGCACTCGCGAGAGCAAATTGACAAAGGGTCGAATATCTGCTCGGCCAAAGCGCTGACTTTCGCTTTTCTAAAGATTAACTTCTGCTCAAACCCTCAAACACTACAAGAGTACACTCCACGGCCAACGAGAACTTCTTAATTGAAAATGAACCAAAGAACCCAACTTCTATTTCTTCTCTCACAACTTTTAACACAATCAAAATATTTATTTAAAATAGAAAGACGGAAATTAACAAAACTCGAAAGTAAGTCACTGTACACGAAAGTCTCCCTTAACAATTTGTGTTATTCTAGTATGTACATACATAAATACGGAACCAATTTTTTGTCCATATTAAGCACTGTTCAAATACAGTAGATTTTTCATATTTAAGAATTATTCTTGTGTATTATTTTTGAAAATATTTGGTCTATAGGTAATAGTACTCTATTACTTAACTTAAGAAAGATAATTTAGATTATTCAGAATGACAATCGTACTACAGGCGTCGACTTTACTTTGGGAGCAAAATTTCTTATAAAAAAACTTAATTGATTGGTATTCGTCAGTTTTGTTAAGATAGGGCAAGAATTAGCATATTCTAAAGTACTTGGTATAATTTTTAAATAACTGGAACCACGACAATATCCATAACATCAGTGCTAAAGACTGTGCTCTGGTTTCAGCAGATTATGAATCAGAGTATTCTGAAAACTTGCTCTGACTTTTGGTCTACTGAAACCAGAACACAATACATAACTTCATTGATCCAGAATGTGCTATGGTTTCAAGCAGACCTAAAATTGGAACATACACTTTAGATGATCTAATTCATGAGCCATTGAAACCAGAGTAGCCAAATTAGCTCTAGAATGTGCCTTGTTTTCACTAGGTCAAGAATTAGAGCAAACACTTTTAAGTGCTCAAATTCCTGACCCACTGAAATCAGAGCACAAGCCAGAGCAGCTAAATCTGCTTTAGAATGTGCCTGGTTTCAGTAGACCAAGAAGTACAGCAAATGTTTCAAAACGCTCTAATTCCTCACCCACTGAAATCAGAGCACAATCCAGAGTAGCCAAATCTACTCCAGAATGTGCTGTTTTCGGTAGACATGGAATTAGAGCAAACAATTCTGAGTACTCTAATTCCTGACTCACTGAAACCAGAACACGATCCATAGTAGCCAAATCTGCTCCAGAATGTGCCTTGGTTTTAGCAGACCTAGAATTAGAGCAAACACTTCTGAATACTATAATTCCCCCACTGAAACCAGAGCACAATCAAGAGCAGCCAAATCTGCTCGAGAATGTGCTCTGGTTTCAGCAGACCAAGAAATAGAGCAGACGCGTACTCCAATTCCCGGCCGGTTGAACTAGATCACCTTCAGGGCATTGCTATTAAAAACAACCAATGGTTATCTTAACATAGCTTTATGCAACCGGATAAATATTTATTTACATAGTGGTCGTAGAAAAAATAATATATTTTATTTAAATAGTTATTATACATACATATGTGGTAGGCTTTATATTCTTTGTAAAGTGTATGGAAATTGACCAACATAAAATCGTAAAATGAATGTAATATCTTTTTGAAATCGATAAAATTCGTTTCCGTTTGCAGCACTCATATCATAATATTTATATAAGGTTTAAAGGCATATAAAATTGCAATAAAAATAAGCACATAGTATCATTGTGTGATACAAAACTAAATATCTTTTACGATAAAATGAAAACGACCTAAAAAACAAATATGAAACAAGCCATTGTATACTGCTGACGTTACATGTTTGGAGATCTCTTTCAAATGAAGTCTTTGAAGTTTAATTCCCCAATATCTGATTGGTTATCCGAGCACAAGGCATAATCTGGTAGCCTCTCTTCATTGATCTCTCGACTGGGTTAAAGGTCATTGCACCAAGAATGCATGCTCTATAAAGAAACGCAATTGACCCTACTAAAAAGTTCAAGCATTGTCTGGTTCGAATCTCGGGAAGATCTGGTGACGTACGCCTTAAGTACTAGCTAACACACTTAACTCTGCTGACGCGTTAGTTGCTACACAAAAGTTTTAACCAACAACGAATTGTCGTTGATGGAAAAGTATTTCTCAATCTACTACAAAAGATATATTTTCTACGTTATAAAAGTGAGTTTATAAAATTAATAATTAATAATATTTTCTTCAAACGTAGATATTTAAAAAAATTATATACTTCTTGACCTTAAATTTGTAGGTTATCAATTTAAATCTGTCAGTTGTTGACAGTTTTATAGTGATATTTAGGGCTATAGCCCTATAAATATTACAAGTTTCTATTGTACAAGTTATTATTTATTCGCTGATTCTACATAGCTATTATTTTACTTGAACATGTTTATATAATTTCGGCGCCCCCTAATATACATGTTTTACCAAGAATAAATTAAATTTACCACTAAAACTAGACATATATTAATTGGAAAAATAGTTTACGAATGTAGTAATAACAGGGGAAGTAATTTCCAAAGTCGCTGATGATGTATTTTTACACTAGACAGTTTAAAAAAATGTCTAAAAAGAGGCGGTCATATATTAATTGGAAAAATAGTTTATGTATGTAGTAATAACAGGGGAAGTAATTCCCAAACCTGCTGATGCTGTATTTTTGCGTAAACCCGAAAATATTTGAAAATATCGAATTTTTAGCTCGAAAATTTTCAAATTTTACAAAATTTTGATTGTAATATTTTTTAAAGAATTATCTATGCTGATTCCAAATTTACAAACAGAATTTAATTATCTCTTTTCGTTTCGGAGATATTTGCTCTCAAAGATGCTCCCCAAAAAAGTGTGTTTTTTGAGTATATTTCAAAAATGAGTACAAGTACAATCTTAACTACTTTATCATTAGATTCTACGGGAAAAGTTATATAAAGAAATGTTTTGCTCACAGATACGTTCTTTGGAACGATTAGGTGAAAAACAAGAAAAACGAAAAAACCTAAATTTCAATTTTTCACCTCGAAACTTTTTGTCTTCAAAATTTTTCATTATTTGGACTTAAGTAGATATAGACGTGCTGATTCCAAATTTTCAAACAGAATTCAATTATCTCTTCCCGTTCTCGAGATATTTGAGTTCAAAGTCATACCTAAAAAATCAGGTTTTTTAGGTATACCGCTTAAATTGTTAGGTTTAAGGTTTCGACGACCTAACCAATCGATTCTACGGGCAAAATTACATAAGTGTACCAATTTTCAGATTTTTATTCCAAAAGACACCATTTTTAGAAAGGAAAAGCTGAAAATGGCCAAAATCGAAAAAAATCGTAAGGGGTTCATCAGGCGTTTTTTTCGATTTTGCCGATTTTCGTTTTTCCTTTCTACAAATTGTATCCTTTGTAATAAAAATCTGAAAATTGGTATACTTATGTAATTTTGCCCGTAGAATCGATTGGTGAGGTCGCCGAAACCTTAAACCTAACCATTTAAGGGGTACACCTAAAAAACCTGATTTTTTAGGTATTGACAAAACTCGACTTTGAACACGAATATCTCGAGAACGGTAAGAGATAATTCAATTCGGTTTGAAAATATGAAATCAGCGTATCGGTATCTACTTAAGTCCAGAAAATGAAAAATTTTGGACACAAAAAGTTCTTCGGAAAAATTTTGAAATTTAGGTTTTTTCGATTTCCTCATTTTTCACCTAATCGTTCCAAAGAACGTATATGCAGAGAAAACATTTCTTTATGCAACTTTTTCCGTAGAATCGACTGGTATAACCGTTGAGATAGTATCTCAACCCATTTTAGAGATATGTGTAAAAACACACTTTTTTGAGGTGCAACTTTGACAGCAAATATCTCTGGAACGAAAAAAGATAATTAAATTCGGTTTGAAAATTTGAAATCAGCGCGGCGAGATCTATCAACGTACATTATTTCCCAAAATCAAAATTTTGGGCACAAAAATGAGTATTTTTAGGAAATTTCGCGTTTGTCAACAAAATTTTTGGTTCAATTCTGTTGTTTGGTTTCCTTTAACTTTACAGAACTTTGATATGGAGTTTTAGGTTTTGAAAATAAATAAAAGTTATTTAATAAAGCGATGGAATACAATCGAAAAGGCATAATATGATTGCTGGTTTTGAAATCAGCGCATCGATATTTACTTAAGCCTAGAAAATGAAAAGTTTTGGAGACAAAAAGTTCCTTTGAGAAATATTGAAATTTAGATTCCAAAGAACGTATATATGGAGGAAACATTTCTTTACAAAATATATATTTTCTTCTTTTAAAAGTAAGTTTATAAAATTAATAATTGTTATGTAATAGCGACCTTACTGACAACCAATTTTAAATGTCTTTACAATTTAGTTAAATAAATGGTTAATATTCGAAGCATACATTTTTTCCTTTTAATAAACAGTTCAAAATACGAACCAAGATCTAAAAAAAATTGGAAAAGGGTCGTCATTTAATAAGTTTCGGACGGGCATCACATGCCCTACAGCCGAGCCTGAATATTTAATGAATGCTCCATTAAAACTGGTAACTATTCGTACGAGATACTGTTAGACTTAGACAACCAGTATCACTTATAAGTACAAAGGAAAACTGGCATTGTAGAGTAACAAGTATCAGTAATATTAAAATTACGTGAATATAAAATTTTGGTATTGTATCAATCAAATACATAGTTTGGTAAAAAAATTTTAAATGTTACAATAGAACTAAATCTGATAATCCTATCACAATTAAATATTAACCTTGTTTGTAAAATTACAATTAATTTCTGATAAATTGACATATTCCTGCAAATGATTAGTACATATCAAACTTTTTTCACTAATAATCAATTACCAATATAAAGCTTTGTTTAATTAACAATAGGAACAGGTGAACTATATTATAGTCCAAATAAATTATTATTAATGGAATTAGTAAATACAAATAACTGACATGTACTTGAATCAATTTAAATATTTATCAATTATTATCTATTAAACAATATTTTATTTTAAATATTTAAACAATATTTGGATTTGGAGACTTGAGTTTCTTTAAATAGTGACAGATTTCATTATCGACCATGGTTAACAATAATTTATTATTGACCTAGCTGACCATGATTACCAAGTAAGCGTTAGTGAAAAATACTTTCTTAAATAAAGTAGTAAAAAAAAATATTAATATGTTCCTGTTTATTTTTTGGTTGAATGAATTTATTTAAAGTTTAGTAACTTCGCTGCGCAATATATGCACGAAATACATTAAATCTATGATGTAGTGTCCGCTGTTAATACATTTTGGAGGCAATTTAATAACTTGGTAATCTAACTCTGAGGAGTTTATGCAGTGAATAGGAGATGGCAGCACAAGTTTGGCGTATCTGAAAGCCCGAAGTTGGCACCATCTAGTTAGAGTTTCACACACTAACAACTAACCATCGCCAACTTTGACGAGTTGCATGCGACAGAATTTTATCGTTCTAGTTGAATTGCTTTTAGGATAAATTGTAATTGATTTTACAGGCTGATCGCAAATTGAATTGCAGGATATGAAACTGCTCGAACAATTAATTTTATGGCCGCACTCGCCACTACGAGTCTCTGTGGCATGTTGGCGAGTACTTCGCTTACAATGTTTTGTGTAAAATTAAATTTTTCGGATGTTTTCGTACAATTGTTTCTGCGTGATGAAACAACGTTACCTATGGTATTTCTAAAAAATGTTTAAGATGTTAATGACGTGCTTAATTTCAGAAAAATACTTCAACACGCAGTAATTATGAAAAAAGCGGAAAATTATGTTTACATGGAATTTATTACCTAAATGAAAAGCATAATTGCAGAGGAAAAAGTGGAAATATTAAGACTCAACAAAAAATAAAACAAAACTGATGTGGCCAGCACATAACTTCTCGCCTGATCTCTTCACACTTTTTATTAATATTAGTGATGTGACGAATAGCAGTTCAGCCGAATAACCGAATAACGAATATTCGGTGAAATTTTAACCGAATATTCAGCATTACCGTATAACATATTTTTGTACAATCTGAAAGCGTGATTGGTGAAATGCTCGCCCTATTTTTAAAGTAATTTATTGTTTGATTATTATTAAATTAAATTATTTTAGTTTCATTAAATTTACCACCAAACAGTATAACTAGATAAATTATTTACTTTTATTATATTTAAAGTAGTCATTTTTGTTTAAAATTTATTATCTATATATTTATATACTTTTTCAGACGATCACATATGAATGTAGCCATATTTACACTGTAATTAACACCGGAAAATGTAACATAGCACACGGCGTGTGTTATAATAACACACTAGTGTGTTATATTACCGGATATTACGATTAGTGGTCAATAGATGGAACTTTGATAATGAAATGTAACAAAATTAATTAAAATTTGCTTAAAACTACGATTTTAAAATTGGTAGTGAATTAATAACAAAAATAAAGAGTCAAACTGTATTGATAGTTTTATTAATTGCTCAAATATTACGTACTAGACTTCCAAATCAGTTTCCGGTTAACTAGTGATATTTAACCTCAATCCTAAACGTCAATGCTTTCGTGAGTTGTGTTTGACATTGACACTTTTGTGTAAGCCCTGTTTTTATTATATTTTGTGGTCGTCTGAAAAATAGTGTACATAACTCGCTTGAAAGTGCATAGCAACGCTCGTGTATTAAATCACTCGGCGCTACACGCCTCGTTCTTCAATCTCTACACACGCTTGCTATTTACCACTTTCCACGCTTGTTATGTAAATAACTATTTCGTCACCCAGTTATGAAAGATTTTTCTTTCGTACTGGTTACGAAAAGTTTGACTTTTCAAAACGTCAGTCAGTTTTGAAAAGTGACACTTTATATGTCAAAATTAGAGTTCTCTTCAATTAAATCCTTATAAAATGTAACAATAAATATACTACAATGAAGATGTAACTTCCAAGACCCCTAGGAAATGGTCAGGTTAACTTTTATTCCGGGGTAAGTGTACCCTAGAGATAGGCTAACATTATGCAATCCACCCTAAGATCCACAAGATCGGGGCCGAAAGAGCGCTTTGAGTAGGCGTTACAACGTTTGTAACGTTTTCTAACAGCTGCTAGGTTCGTACGAGGTTTACTGCTTGTTGGAAGTTTTTTATGTGTTAACAGCACTACAAAGAGTTAGAATTAAATGAGAGTTACATGGATTGTACAAGTTCATTACGAATTTCTGATACCATATGAAAGACAAGAATATTTGTTAAATATAATATAATTTTTGATAAACCATTTAAATATTAACGATAACCGTATATTTATTTTTCTCAAATGATGAACTAACGAACGCAAGTAAAATTAAGAAAGAACTTTCAGGAATATTATTTCGTTATTTATAGAACGGTTTCAGGATATTAAGCTTTTGTTTACATAGACAAAGTAAGTAGTATAACTAAGACATAATAGTATACCATGTAATTTTGACAAGTTAGTATGGTAATAATATTACCGTACAGAATTATCAAACAAAAACAAGGGACAATTGTCATATCATTTTCATTGTCCTTAAATATGGCTACTATAATTAATCGAAAATTTTTAAATAATACGGATATATTTGTACAGGGAGTAGAAAAACACATTTTTCTACGACCATTATGGAAAGTGGCACTTTTCTGCCACTATATAAAGCATGAAAGTTGTGTATTTCCCAGAATCGTAGGTTAAAGACTGAGACATAATTTCTCACAGTAGTTGCCAACACTGCGAATGCGTGAAGGTACTGTTTGTAAGGTTATCTGTACCATATTGTATTTCTGTCAAATAGCTTTCGTGCATGTATTTTTGTTCTGTAACGTTTAGCAGTGTGGTCGTTGAAAAAGTATACTGTATCACTCATGCAGAATTATCTATTTCTCATCTTGTGTTATTTCAGCACTCGACTTTGTCTCGTGCCTTTAAATAACCGACTTTCTGCACTTGTTACACAGTATAGTATTTCTTCATGTTATAGTTATAGAAAAAGTATAGTATTCTATTTGCATATAATGGCTATTATCGTTGATTGAAAAAAATAGATATATTATTTATTCAATGCTATTACTCATTTAAATGATTGATAACACTCGCTCATTGAATAATATACTATTATCGTCTTGTATAAAAAATAACTATTTTCTTTGCTATTCTTCCTTAATAATAATTATACCAAGGAAGGGAATAAGTTTCCAGTAACCAATATTAGTTTTTCAAAGAGTTTTTCAATATTATATCTTCTATTTCTTGTGCAGAGTTTCTTTTTACAAGTTTTTATAGAGTATATATTGCACGTCATTTGTTCCAAAACAAAAAACAAAATCCGGACAGAACGGTAATTTCAGATTTCCGATGGCATCTTTGATCACGCGATCCTGATATGGATTAATCCAAGGCTAAGTTGATAAAGCACGAGATTTCTAATCTCAGATCAACGACCGAATCTCTTTCTCCTCACGTTTCAGAAGCTCATCCGAAAAAGTTTCAAAGCTTACGCTATAAAATTACATTTTATAACTGGCGTATACAGTTTTGAATGGCTGCCACATTTTTATTCTGATTTATGTAGCAGCGTAGGCTGTGAAAGGGAGTTGGATGCGTGTTCAAATTGCTCTATTCCCTCTGTTCGGTTATGTAAAATTCTGCGTACTTGATATCTCAGCTCAGGGAGAATTTAATATTGTATTTTCTTGCAGAAATTTACAATTTCACAATTTGCTTTGCAATGTCGTATGAATATATGAAAAAGGAAATAAATTTGTTCTATTTGCTAAGAACAAATATTCAAAATAAACCAGTATGAACTAAGATACAGATTGAAGAATATATTTTCTTCGACTTTTCAATATGAAATACGTATTTCGCTGACATACTTTTCTATGTCCATAAATAAAATAAATAAATATACAATTGGCAAACTAATGCATTAAAACATTAAATAATAAAATTATACATATATTCATGAGAGTTCAATGTTCTTATTCGAAATTTATTGTGAAAAACAGTAAAAAATGTTTACTCAAATCAACAACTGATATCAACAAACGTTTCTACATTTTGTACATTAAATAAAGTAATATAAAGCAAAAATAAATAACGAAAAAGACAAACAACACTTTATTAAACAGCACATACAGCAACAAACATATGTAAGCGAATCGTGTGTAATGAACCAAAAAGTAAACAACGAAGTACAAGTGGCCAAAATGAGATTTCTAAGGAATACAGAAGGGATTACAAAGCTAGACTGTTAGACAAAATAAGAGATGAAAATCTACACGACAGACGACAGAACTTACAAAATGCTTAAGATAAGAGGCAATTATCACAAATAAGATGGAGAAAAATAATAATAAATTCTACGAACAATAAAAGCAAAAAGAGAAAGAAATGAAATCTTCAGATAGTCACATTATAGATATACTAAATAAGAATAATGTGAGCATAACGAAAAAAGAAAATAAACAAAAAAAAATGAAAGGAATTTATCTAGGGTCTAACGAAAATCGGAATAGAAAATGGTCTCAATGCTAAACAGGTGAGTAAATAAAAATTCAATGCTTTTTAAGTTTGTGTAATTATTTGATTAGAAACAGCAATGCATGTCGTGTCTGAGAAGAATAGTATTAATATTAATAGTGCTTTGTATTTCTATGTTACGTTACGTAACACAAAAATGTTAAAATGTGAATAATGAAATAATGAAATGAATAACCTAACTCAAATTAATAAAATATGAGTACATTATTCAATAAGCATATAATGTGTAGTAATAGCCATTATATGCGAATAGGATTCTATACTTTAGAAAAATTAGTATAAAAATGACAAAATTAGTGTAACTTTAGCTTTTTCTGTAGCAAAAATACTTAAAAGTAATTTTGTAAGGTAAGATTTGATATAAGGATTGAATAATATTATTCCATCGATCTTAGCAACAGTAACGAATGTAATTACTGATAAAAAAACGATTGAATTATAGATTAATATTTGATAGTTGTGGATAAAGATTTTTATTAAGCAGAAGTAGAAAGCTATATTTATATTATAAAAATTGTTATTAAAACAAATGTACTGTCTGTCTTAGTTTACTATAAAACAAAAGTAAAGAAATAAAGCTGTCATTTGTTTCTGAAAGTCAGTGTAATAAATTATATTTTCGTATATTCATTAATTAAATAGAATAATTTAAGTTCAATACAGTGAAAAACATAGAAATGTTTATAGAGAATAAAATGATAAATGACGTGCTTTGTGCGTCGCACGCCCCCGTATGACAATTGACAATAGCAGTATCAATAGTTGGCGTGTGAAGCACATTCGCTCCGTCTCGCCCGGTAAATTACCGGTACCGGTTCGCGTTTACCGAGAGCCAATAAAGCGCAAGGCCGGAGAAAATTCTATTTTCAAAGTAACGAGATCAAAGTGATCACTGAGACAGTAAATTTCCTACGATGGGAGACCACAACTGAGCTTTATATTAAAAATGGCTTTGTAGATGGCGCCACTCTGTCACACAGACACCATTTACAGCTGGATATGAGATCTGGCTGTGGCACAATACGAATATTTTATATCACGTGATATTCGCGCGGACGGGAAAAAGGTTTAATTGAATAAGTGCTGCATTAAATATACGGCAGCAATTTTCCCGGATGCTGTACTACGTTACACATTAAATTAATGCACTGTAATTATGAGCTTTTTGTTCTAATTATTATAATTTAAAATTTAACAAGAAACATTAAGCAATTATGTAGCAATATTTAATAAGTAAGTACAATGTGCATTTTTTCGTCATCCTTTTCATTTATATTTATTATTTAAGGTGCTATTTTGTACGCTTCTATAAGCTCTATAACCTTCCTTAGTTATAAAATGTATGGGAATTGCAACTCTGTCAGAATTTCTAAAAGAATAAGAGGTGACCTTAAAAATACTTTGATATTTTATAAACTTTAAAACAGTGGAACAGTGCGCACCCAAGAATTGGGTGTTCCAACACCCCCGGATAAGTTTAGTTCCAAAATGAAATCTATATACTGGGTGCGTAACGAAATGCGGAACATAGGACTTCAACATGGGAACTACAATAGTTCAAAGTTGTTCAAAATTAAATTCTGCGTCAGATAAGATCATAATTGTTGCAATAGGATGTCAGTAGTATGAGATATATTAAATATAAAATGTAATTTTTTTATTAAATATCAGTGAGGCATGGAAATAAAAAAAATATATCTATATGTCAGTTTAGAGAAATATTAATGATTATAATTCGTAAGATCTGTATTTTAATATTAAATTTTTATTCTTTTTCTTTAATAATATATCTATGTTACAAAATTATTACAAATATAATATTAAAAAAATAGTATTAAATAATATGTAAGATAAGTAGGTACACCAAATAAAACAATATAAATTTTTAATAGTATATTATTTAACAAGCATAATATGTTGGCTATATTACACGAGGATGTAATTAAAAATACGAGCGGTAGCGAGTATTTTTAATCATCCGCGTGTAATGTAGCCATATTATGCGAGTCAAATACTATACTTTATCTACAACTATAAGGCATATAAAAAATCTATTATTTGTTAAATATTCAGTTAGGTGTGATTAGTTCATGTATAGCTTAACAGATGGCGCCACAGTAGCACTTAAATGTCAAAATAACTTTTCAAATTGTATTTATTATACTTTTATAAGCTTATATATTGATATTTATAATAAAAAATATGTTATTAATAAATTAACAGTTTAATAAAATATTATGTGTTAAATTATATGCCCTATTTATTACAGAAAAGTGTAGCGTGTATCATGACATTTCATATTACACTTGTGTAATATGAGTAGTATATTATATGTAGTATCACACGTATAATGTACCCATTTTTCAATAGTTGTAGATAAAATAATTTTAATAATAAATATCAAATTACATTATCTACAATGACAAATTATTAAGTGTCACAACTGATGACACATAGATATTTTCTTTTATTTCCATGGCTATCTGATTTTGAATGGAAATGTTACATTTTATTTTTAATAAATCTTGTGCTTTAATTGTGCTATTGCATCAATTATGATGTTATCTGATGTAGAATTTAATTTCAAACAACTTTGTACTCATGTAGTTTTGTTCCAAATCTATCAGGAGAGAGAGTATGCGCAATTTTTTGAAATCCCATATTAAAGTCCTATGTTCCGCATTTCGTTGCACACACTGTATATATTTATTACCGGATTTAGCTAAGTGACACTTTAAGCTATAATGATAAATATTAGTTTTGTTATTAGGAGATTTATTTTAAATTTTTATTTAGGTTTTTTTATTTTGCCTACTTTCGATTTGGATTTGAATCTATTCCGGTCACAGTTGATGTTTTAATAATTGTTAATCTTATGATTTAATCCAGAACGAAGTGATTCGAGTGCGTAGTTTATTTTTGTCATTTGCAAAACTGGGTTTTGATATAAAACCACGTACGCCACTGGTCTAGTAAAGTGATTATTAACAATGCAGGAGTGGCGACAAGAGGCACGTGCCGCCACTGATCAATAGCGGAACACAAACGCTCTTCATATTTTATTTAAGTTCCGGTCAACGCTATCCACGTAGAGTGATGTAACAATGGATTTGTCAGAGTAATTTGATTGCTGTCAATGGCTGTTAGCACCATTGGCTTCCAGATGTGTTCGACATCATTGCGGTTTTGTTCCATTCAATTTATTAGAAATATTGATTTTATGTATGAATTCATTTCAGGTGCAAAATTATTTTAACCTACCTATCATGTTGCTAGGATGAGCATTTGCCCACCCTGAAAACAGCAATTAACTTATATGAGCGTGAATTTAAAATTCAAATACAAAATATAACGCATTTTTTAAATTTATTTATCGAGGGCAGTACACTGCATTTTTTGCAGTTGATCCATAAGTCAACATTTCTGCTGAAAGTAGTGATGCCAGATGGCCGTGATACGAAGTCGCCTTGTCAAACTTAAAATATCGCCAAAAATCGCCAAGTTCGTTACTGAAATATACTGCTTATGATTTATCAAATAAATAAAATTTCTTTTAAAAAATATTCATTTTGTAAATAAGATAAGGTTAGTAATACTCTATCAAAAATACACTCCTAACGAAAATATATTTATATATTCTACTTATTAGTAATTATAATTTTTAGATGAAGAAGGAGCTCACCAATAGTAATAAATTATTACTACTGGTAAGAACCCTCTTCTTCTAAAATTTATATCATTTCATTAATACACAGATAGGCAAGCCTGCATATTTTTGCGTACCTCTGTTTTGGAATCAGATTTGATAGAGCCATCTAGTTCGTAATTCCATGAACTACTTTGCAGAATTGAACATACAAAATTTCACTTAATTAAAAATGTTTTACATATTTACTGTATGTTTTGGTATATATGAAAAACGTTCTTTCAATAATTCATTGGTATATTTTATAAAAGAACTAATTTGTAATATTGAATATTTGACTTTTACTTTTTTCTTTATATTTTCCTGTCACGCCTGATATTAACCCAAATGCAACCAGCCAAACAGTTTTTCATTATGTCGCCAAATATCGCCAAACATTTCTAATTAATCGCAAATTTAATCGCCAATCGCCAAATTGAAAATTTTGTCGCCGAATACTGTAAAATATCGCCCAAATGGTGACAAGTCGCCAAATCTGGCAACACTGGCTGAAAGAATGATTACATTTGGATCTTTGTCGTATACGCACGACATAGATGAGACTTTTATTCGCTATCTTTTTATCCTACGTGTTACAGACGTGTATATATTGCTATCTGTGTCTAATCAGTGATGAAAATGAAATGGAAACAGTAGTGTAACTACTAGGAACGGATATATTTTTTTAATATTTAAAAAAAATCATGTCATTAATATCATTTATAAAGGTGATTTTCGGCGTTGACAATTTGTGCTTTACTGTGTGTTGGTATTTTCGTTAGGTTAATCTACAATTTCTTTTGTATATTTCATCCATTATTATATTTGTATATAATACTGTCAGTTTTTACATTTAGTTACTTTGGAAATCACACGATCAATCCCCCTTTCCTCCCAATGGTTTGAATCACAGTGTATCTCGTATATGTAACAAGATGAAAAATAAGGCCCTGGTTTCCATCTTTTTTGTGGAAAGCATTTCTTCTGTGAGCAATGATTCTAAGTCATCGGCATCTAGACATTGACATTTAGGCAGTCTTTGATAGTGTTAGCTGTAGTTTGGTTGGGGCAGAAGTCACAATGTAATTTGTTTAATTTTAAATTAGTTTATTTCAGTTTTAGGCGTCTGATATAGATCAGAATCAGACGCACTAAATCAGAGCACCCGGCTCTGGAAGTGGATGAATCAGTTTATGTACTGATCCACAAGAAATTTAGTTCCAATTAGATGTTTTTGCCTTATTCAGTTTAAGTTGTAAATATGTAAATAAAGTTTTAGTGTAAGTAAAGTAAAAAGTAATGTGTGTATATTCCCATCCATCGTCTTGTGTGATTGTGTTCCTGGTTTTCCTGTGTATCCTGTTTCATCATCCTTGGCCATCATCATTACCATTTAGAAAGTCGGCCATAATTGATTCATTAACGGCATTAACTCAAAAATGATTAGCCATAGAATGTTGAAAGGACTGCTATAACATGATGATACCTTTCGCATAACTCAAAAACGATTAGTCGTAGAATGTATCTCACTTTCAAATGACAAGTTTAAATGAAGGAAGTTATGTGGTGTCCATATCAGATTTTTTAACCCTGGTAACAATGATTAAAGTTCTTTCAGTAGGTCATCTTTTATTTGGTGTATACAGATGTACAGATAAAATGAGTTTATTTATGTAAATTCTGAAATCCTCGTTAGAATTGAGACACCAGCTCCGCCTACTTAACCCTTGGGCCAACAATGCCAACTCCTGAGCGCTATAAATCCTGGAGAATATTCCAGGTCTGGGTCAGCGTGATTCCGTCTCCAGTGGGACTCCGAAGCGTTGCTCGCCGCCAGTTAAATATTTATTAGGGTTAGTGACTTGCTGGTACGCGCGAGATCCTATACGAAGCTAATTCCTTGCTGGTTTATTTATTTTCAGGCAATTTGTTGAAATTACCACGCCTCGTTAGAGTAATTGGACGACTCGAGGATCTTGCAAGGATTATACCTACATCAAGTGCCGTTGAAATCAGCACAAGTGTTTCAACGACTTCATCCTTTCCAAGTGTGCAAATATTTGGCAATGTGACGAAATTCAAGGCAAACATTTCGTGACATGTAACTTATGGCACCAATTTTGGAGGTATACTCGAAGTATAAGTAAGCAGTCATTATATGTACGAAATAAGGTATGTCTGTGCCTATATCTTTCGGTGTATGACAAAAGTGCACCAAGCTATGTTAAATACATAAGCGCTCCAAGGTTTATAATTGAATGTAACTATTTAGTCAATAATGGATTCAAATAAATAAAATAAAAGTCATAAAGAGTAGAAGTTAGAATAAACAGGTCTATCTAAATCCATGTTTTAAATTCGAAGGAAATGTATTTGCTTCATGTTAGCCAGCAGTTTGGTTTTCTCTTTGATACAAAATGTCGTAAATTATAAGAACAGCCACAAGTATAGGTAAAGAAGCAATTATACATAATAATTTTCTGTATTGTGACCACAGATCAGGTTAGATTAGGACAGTTGACTTAGATTAGGAAATGTTAGGTTAGGTCAGAATATAGTTTGAGTTAGGTCAGGGTAGATTAGGTTATGTTAGGTCAGGGTAGGTTAGGTTAGGTTACTTTAGGTTAGGTCTGGTTAAATTAGTCAGTAAACAAATAATTATTTGTGTGGTTTGGCCTTTCGGTTCTTGTGTTACTTTTTAATTTAATTATTATTCATGATATCGTCTTGCTCTATATTATTCGATAATTGAAAATTTTCGTGATACTCGACGAGTTGCCTTTAGGAAATTTAGAATCTAATTTAAATTCTAATAAATTTAATTAATTTTAAAAACTGAAATTGTTTTACTCGAACTGTAACTACATAAAAATATTATTTTTGTAATAAAAAAATAATAATATAAATGAATAAAATATAAATATTTCTGTCACTATACCCCGCGTTTTGAATTTAAAGATATTTTGCCACTTTGTCCAATTTCATATAATATACCATTGATCTGTATATTTTAACTCGATTATTTTATATTAACGATTTTTTTTTCGGTATTATGTATTAAGATACCCACATACTTGCAGTACAAGTTTTTCTGCCAGGTGTTCCATTTTCGCGCTATGGTAGGTATTCAACTTCAATTTTTTTAATGGAATAGCCTACCCACTTTTTCAAAAAAATTAAAAAAAAAAATTCTCTTCGAAATAGTTCTTACTCATTACAAAAATCCTAAAATTATCAGTTCAGTAAAAAAGTATGCCATGAAACAATAAGTAATAAAAAGTAAATTTATAAAAGATCTTTTACATAAACAAACTATACGTACAAAATATAAAATTCATTATAAAGAAAAGCTGATAAAGTGAGAGAAACAAATAATAATTATTAAAAATCTACCAGCAATTAATCTAATTGTTTAAACAAGTGAATTTAGTCAGTATTAACATCAATTGATGAAACATACTCATATCAATTCTCATATTACAAATTAGGTAGGTTTACTCGTTCTCAGTAATAGAATTCTGAGAATTTCAGCTCTCTTGTTACAGAGTACAATTACAGATACAGTTAAATTTGAATGCAAATATTTTTTCGTACGTGACACTGTTGTTTTAGTAAAGAAACGTGGTCTGATTGATTAATTGATGAGACCGCTGTAACATCCACTGGCTATGTATTGGTAAATTAACATGCTCCACGTTTTCACTTGTTAATTGCCAAATAACGAAACTGCCACTTACACAGTGACAAATACACACAATCAATTTATTTTCCACGATCAAACAATGAAATGCACTTTGGTGCATTGTGCACAAAATTACTAAAAAAATGAGAACCATCATTAGCTAAAAAAATATTTTGTCCATTTTATTTAAAACAGTAATCTTTCTACTTTCAATAGGTAATCGAAGATGAAGATAGATGCAAAAAGAGCAGAAAGTCGAGCAGTTATGTTTATAATTCCCCTCAATCGTAAATATGGCGTAGTTCAAACGTTCCAACTCATGAAACAATATACCGTCTTATAAAACTTATATAATAATATACCATTGTTAGATAGATATAGAAAACATATATTTTCTCAATTTTCTGAACCGAATTTATTATAGAATGAATATAGTGTAACGAACGTGACTCACGGCAGATGAGTGAGATAGGAACGACGCCGCTATTGTTCGGGAATATTATAGAATCCGTAAAGCTCTGGAATGTTCGAGATTAGCTGGCCGTTGGTATAAAAGGGTCGCGTCGAGCGGTTCAAGAAAGTCAATATCGGTTAGAGTGTGCAGAGGTACTGAAGGAAGTTAGTGTCGGTCAGTGCATGTCAGCGACATGTCAAGTTGAAATAAATATAAATAGTTGATGATATAAATATCGTGTAAATAAATAGTAAGGAAGAACTTCTTCCTTATCATTCGTCCAGTCGAGCATTGATGTTCCTTATAAATAAATAGTGTTTAAGTCTGTATTAATAATATTTGCTCCTAAATTAATGTTTGTAGTTGTTTATTCATAGTAATACTTATTTTCCTTATATTTTTATATAAATATACGTAATCCAATTACTTTAACACTTCACCCAAATAAATAAACATTACTATACTCTTCCTACCTTCAGTGGAGACGACTCTGGATCGCACTAGGTCGGCCTTGTTGGAGACGAGGATGACGGCCTTGGTGCTGACGGTGTCGGACGTCCACAGGGACTGCAGGATGCGCTCCGCGACGCTGAGCGACGACCGGTCCGAGCTGGCGTACACCACGCAGTACGCGTGCAGGTCGCTGTACTTCGTTATGCAACTGTCCGGCTACAATATAACAATACATGGAGATTAAGGATGTTTCTAGACTGGGTAATTTATTCAATAGACGATAGTTTCTGGAAATCAGCCAACTTTATTCTTTCAACCTCGACAGTTTCGACCCCACATGGGTCTTCTTCAGGAGATGAAATTTATCAGTTTGCTAATCATCTCCTGAAGAAGACCCATGTAGGATCGAAACTGTCGAGGTTGAAAGAATAAAGTTGGCTGATTTCCAGAAACAATCGTCTATTGAATAACAATACTTGTTTAATTATAGCTTCCTTACATGCTATTGATTATTAATGATTTGAAGACGAGGTATTTTATGGCGGTTGAGATATATTAAATATAAAATGTAGTATTTTCATTGAAAATCAGACAACCGTAGAAATAAAAAAATATACACTTTGTTTTTTTTTTTTTTTCAAGGTGCACATAGGAGTTTAACATGGAAAATTATAATCTTATCTTATGTAGAATTTAATTTTGAACAACTTTGTACTATAGTAGTATTGCTCTAAATCAGGAGAGAAAGTACCCACAATTTTTGAGGCTTATACATTTTATCCTCTACACATGTTATATTGCTCGACATTGTATCTTGCACATATTCAATCTTGCACACCTTTTATTGTGCACACTTTTAATCCGCGAAAAAAGTTACCTTACACACATTTTATCTTCCAAATCATTTTATCATCCACACATTTTATCTTCCACTCATTTTATGTTCTACACATTTTATCTGTTACACTTTTTATCTTCCGAAACATTTAACACTGAATGTTTTACCTAGTTATAAGTATGTTAATTGCATGGGCGACAATACGAATGAAAGGTTTAATTTCAATGTTTTAAAGATGAAACGTTGGCGAAGATAAAATGTATAGAACATAAAATGAATGGAAGATAAAATGTGTGGATGATAAAATGTGCGCAAGATAAAATGTGTGTAAGATCATTTTTTTCGCGGATTAAAAGTGTGCACGATAAAAGGTGTACAAAATTGAAAGTTTGAAAGATACAAAATTGAGCAATGTAACATATATGGAGGATAAAATGTATAGGCCTCCAATTTCTTGAAATCCCAAGTTAAAGTCCTATATTCCACGTTTCGTTGCACACATTGTATAAAGTATAATACCACTAGTGACTTAAACTTTACCGAAAATTTTTGTTGTCACGCTTACGACTGATTGAAATTTATATATTTTTTCCATTAATTATGTGTCCTAATTTTGACAGACGTTGTATCTAAGCTAGGTCTATTTAGTCGTGAAATTTCTATGGCAATTACCATTAGGGTTAATTTCAATTAATATCACAATACCTTCCGATTTTATTTGAAATATATAGGCCATGTAGAAGCAGTATAACTTTTTCTGTGTTTCTATCCCCATTTACCGTGTATTCCCTTTCAACTAGTTTTATGGTATATAAATATAATCTTATTAAATTGAATTTTAGAAATTAATGAAAAGGTAATTAATGTTGACGATAATTATTGTAATAGAGTAAAAGAAAATTAATATTGAGATGATATTAAAACTTTAGTATCAAGCGTAATTAAAGATAATGAAGAACTGTAAGTAAATTTTGTTGTATTTTCCCTAACTAAATTAAAACTGTACCGGAATATAGAAGTTTACTCGCATTTCAGTTTGATTGATTTACAAAAAGTTTGGAACTTTAATTCCTGTTTAATTCAATAGTAAAATAATCTCTAGTGATTTCAATTGGAATACTCAATTAATTACTTCTTCATATTTGTATCTCTAGGGAAAATTCTTATTTTATTCTCCTAGCATGGGAAAGTAGTAGGTATTAATTCATCAAAATTTAAATTAATTGAAAACATTTATTATAATGAAGTGATCTCTAAAATGGAAACATATTTTTACTTATACGAATACAGATTTTTTTATACTACACAAAATAAAGAAAATTTTTAATTTCTTATAATTCTGTATTGAAGTGTGAGATATGAATTGATATATAGTATACTATATTTGTTTTTTTTTCCTTTTATTTGTTTATGACCTTGGTAACTATAATAATCTAACTAACAAAATGGTGTATAAGACCAAATATTGATTTTTACATTTGTGACAACAGACATAAAAACTAAAGTATCTGTAATTTTTAAAATCAACTCATTGTAGTATGTAATATAAAACGTACCACAAAGTGTTGTGTTTCAATTATTTCATATGCGCTTGAAATAATATGCTCGTATAATGAAGATAAAGACACAGTTGTTCTGTTATCTCATTTTCTTTTATTTAGTTATAAAATGCAAATCCCTGCAAGCACGGAAATAAAAGCTTGAAATAGATTCCATCAAAAGGTTGTTTAAAGCCAGATTAGTTAAATTAGCATATTAATTATTACCTACACAGTTATATTTGAAGAACAGCTCTATAATTTTCACTACTCTTGCAGGGTTATATTGCGCAGAATGAAGTCTGGTTATCGTAAATTATAATAGAAAAATATAGCCTTTTCTGCCTGATATTTAACACAAAACAGGACTTGACTTTTGCATAAGCACACTAAGCACATGCTTAGGGTCGCCGCTAAATAGGGACCCAACAATTTTTTTTTCCGCTGATCTATATAATTTTTTTTGTTATATCATTTTACCAAATAGATCGCTATTTTGGAATGTATTCGCATCAAATTAACCATTAATAAGTATTGCATTAAATAACACCATTAATATTCAAAATATATCTTAGAAAAATAATTGATTGATTCAAATTTTCCGCACCAATAGACCAATCGATCGAAAAATCGAAACGCGTTGTAATTAAACAAGTGCTGAGATTTGTATTCCTTGCAGTGTCATAATATTTGGTTTATTGCATTGAATCTTGCTCTACTAAAGGCCGTTTTAGACTAGCCTATATATGGGACAATAAATAGTACAAAAAATGGTACTAATGCAATTTCTTGTACAATATATTGGATTTGATTCTGCGCACTTTTCTTCAATATGTCAACGTAAATATAAAAGTAACCAAAAATTAATTTTTATTTAAAGTTTGCAATACCTAAAACTTTAGCAGTAATAACACTAAGTTTTCTATAACCACACTATACAAAAAAAATAAAAATAAACGTTAGAAAAGCATGAGATCACAAAATTTATACAGGATGGCCCAATGAAAATTATCAGCGCAATTTTTGGCCACTTAACTTAAATTTTGCAAAAAACGCTCGAACACGTCAATTTTAGTATAAAGGGGGACACCTGCATGGATTAGTACCAATGGCATAACTTCAACCCTAAAATGGAGGTGGACTGCACCTCAAAAATTTTAAATGGAAAAGGATGTCAAACATGACACAGTTCGAAAGGTCTTTCAATTCTCTTTTCAACAGTTTTTTTTATTTTTCAAATTCGATCATTAGTTCCAGAGAAATATCGTTGAAAACAAATTTTATCAGGTGTGCAAAATTGCAAATTGCAGTTATTAGCCCGGCCCTGATAAAATATGTTTCATATTTTGTATTTATTGAATATGGAAATAATAAAAGTTACAATTTCAACAGGCAACTATTGTGAATATGTCATTGTAAACTTTTCAAATTATTTATTTTTCATTACGCATAGTGTTCTGTATCGATTTTTAAACATGCAGTGAAGAGACAAATAAAATTAAACATTATTAACTCTAACAAAAAAAAAATAGATTTTCTCTGAAAGATTATGTGAATTTATCTTTTCCCCTTCTTCTGATCGTAAATATCATACACTAAAAAATAAATAAAAACACCTTGTATATTGCATCCTTTAATTTTTGATGATAATAAAATTAGGATGCAATACGGAATATGCAATATTGACAAAGTATCGATACTTAGCCATCAAGAATATCGCATAAAAATGATCGATCCAGTATCGATCAACACTTTCGAGCATACTCCTTACGATACAAAGGGTAATCAAAGAAACTGTTTAAGCATGGGAATCTCGAGAACTATAAGAAATATGAAGTCGGGTAAATTAGACAATAGTAATGTGGGGGTCATTTTATGAATGTTTTTGTTTTTTCCAAAATAGGCATAGGTGACAAGATATAAACAAAAGAGTTAATTTTTCAATTTTTGTTGTTTGCCTATAACTTTTTTTTTAACACGTTAACTGCCATGAGGTACATCTTATGTGTCTCACTAAAATATCCTCGTATGCTCTGAGATACATCGTTTGTGCCTCAGTGTTTGAATACACTTTATGCTCCGTGGTCTATTGTTTGTACCTCGCAACGCATATCTGTGAACGTAGTTTAATTCTCGGTGGCCTGACAGACCAAAACCTATTCCTAGCGCATGATTTTTTTGTTTTTAGTCTCTGAAATGATAAAATACTGCAAATACAGCACGATACATGTGCCTCAATAAAATTCTTCAAATATTAGAGCAACATTAAAAAAAAAACAATTCTGTTATCATACTTGTATTTTCTAATATGAAAACAACCCAAATCTGTAAAAAAGAAAAAATAGCCCAAGGGACCCACCTTTTTTTTAATGGTGGCAGTTAACGTGTTAAGCATGGTAATCTCGAGAACTATAAGAAATATGAAGTCGGGTGAATTAGACAATAGTTATTTCATGTGGGGTTCATTTTATATAGGTTTTTGTTTTTCCCAAAATAGGCATATGTGACAAGATATAAACAAAAATGTTAATTTTTCAAATTTTGTTTTTTGGCTATAACTTTTATATTTCAATGCAAAAAATAGCACATTATTCAGGTACGTTTTAACGACGAATTCACTGCAGTGCTCAAAATTTTTATTTCACACCGTCCTCGAGAAACTTATACCTATAGATTTTTCGTCACCCCTCTATTTCACACAATTTAAATCACCCGCCACTAAATCTTGTGTAGTGTAACAGTCGCTTTGTCGTAATACAATATATCGCTTTTTGGTCGGTGAAGGTCGCCGGCGTTGAGTAAGACTTGTGATAGTGAGTTATGTGGGGTGAAGTTCACTCACCGATAACTCGGAGTAGGGATGATCTATGAAGGTGAGCTCGGACTCCTCCCCCGCCAGCAGCACGGACACCGACTTCTCCCCCGACTCGTCGTCTGTAACAATGATCACAGTGCCTACCTTCAATATGATGCATCTGCAGTACCTTCGATACAAAGTTATAAACAAGATTCTACTACTAGTCTATGATTACTAGCCCTAATCAAAAATACGTGGAGCGGAATCAGCCGTTATGTATAAATAACTTAACAATTTAAATTTATTTATAATTTTTGATGTTGTTCGATTAATAATTACAAAAGGAATGATATTTGTTTTCCTGTTGTATCAAGAAAATTTTATCAAATGAATAACAAACTTGAAATGGAAATTCCAAGCGAGTTGTACACTACAGTTTTTCTACGTTTACGATATTATTTCCCAATTCCTTTATATTTTAATAATAAAGATGTCTTCATTTCATTCAAATCAAACAACATAATTTTTTAATGTTGTCTATAGTTACCGTAGGAAATGAAAATGTGTTTACAATATATTATGTATCCGTAGCAATAACAAACATACAACAAGGCAACAAGCAAATATCTTAATGGTCGTAGAAAAATATACTAGCTACTTGATGTGAGACCAAACGTTACTGTAAACAAAAGCGCTAATAAATGTGAGCTAGGATTGCGGACCAATATCTTTTTGTTAAATTTGTATTTCATATATTTCTCATAAGTAATGTAACAAGAGCCATGAATTTATTAGAAAAATTACGAATAGTTGTTGCTTAGTAATAGTCAAACGAGTGTCAATAAAATTTAGGTCCAAAATTATTCAAATTTAGATACAAAATTTTGGTTTTTGAAAATAACAAATATTGACAGATAGAGATAGAGATTAAATTTTTAAACAGATTTAAATTTTCTCGTTTTATTCCTCAGATATTTTTTCTCAAAGAAGGTGCTTCTTTGAGGTGCTCAAAAATGGGTGCTTTTTTAGTATATTTAAAGAAATGTTAAGAGATACAATCTCAACGATTTTACCATTCGATTCTATATTCTTTGGAATAATTCGGTGAAAAATGAGTAAAACGAAAAAACTTAATTTTCAGTTTTTCTAAAAACTCATCTTTAAACGCAAATATCTCAGGAACAAAAAAAAAGATAACTAAAAACTAAAAATTTGGCGCTTCGAGGTCTGTCAAGATATGTCCTTTTCTAAAACCATTTTTTTTTTGGAATATTTCAAGTGTAAAAACATAATTTTATTTTTAAAACTAATTTTTAAAGTTTTACTTTGATTAGACATAATATGGGAACACTACGGACGAGAATAATGTCGTTAGTCATTAACGAAAAATAAAGTGTTTGTAATTTGAAAATGTGCTTCCCCTGTTTTAAAATCCTAACGACGCCCCTGACGGTATAGTAAACAATATGTTTGTATAAAATGTAAACTAAATAATGTAGGAAATGGCGTAAATGTATGCATGTACGTATTAGAAACGAACCCTGCATTAGTTTACGTTGGTGTTGCTTAAACAATAAAATTTACACAAAGTTTGAGAAAGTTTGGACTGAATTGAAGCGTTATGCACTAATGACAATTTATACTCGCATATTGTGTAGTTACTTCGCTGTATAAAATCAAGGCAATGTTTATGATACTCGTGGGAACGGTATTTATTGTGCTTATAATCAGCTTACAGCTCTAATCGATGGAGTAACACACTTATCTTTCACGCCAGTAATGGCTTTGTAATTTCACTCCACCCACTATTATGAAAATAAATTGTTAGAGATTGTCTAATATGGAACAGATTAAACATTCCATTGCACCGTATTAAGAAAAAATAAACAACAGTGTTTTAAAATGACTATACAGTTTTAAGTATGAATTTAATTTAGCCAAAACAAAAATTATGATTATTTGTTTCGAAAATGGAAATTTGATTTTGACGGGTTTATTTAGTGTTTTCATTAATTTAAAACTATTATTTGTGCATTTGTAACAAATTGTGTTCTGCATAAATACATGAATAATGAATAAATTCATTTTTATAAAACTATTTTTTTCATATACAGAATGTCCCTTTTAAGAGGCTAATGTTGGTATCTCGAGAACCATAAAAGATAGTGAGTCGGTTAAATTGGGGCAAAGTTGCCACATAAAGTTGGTCATTGCAATGATGTTTTTATTTTTCCGAAAAAATATATGGGTACCAGTGTTTGTATAATTGAAATGTAATTTAAATATTAATAAATTTGATATATAAAATAAAAATAAAATAAGGTTAGGTTAGGTCAGGTTAGATTAGGTTAGGTTAGATAACTTTAGGTTTGGTGAGGTTAAGTTAGGTTAAGTTAGATTAGATTACGTTACGTTACGTTACTTTAAGTTAGGATAGATTACTTTAGGTTTGATGAGGTTAGGTTAGGTTTGATTAGATTAGGTTAGGTTTGATTAGGTCAGGTTATGTTAGGTTAGGTTATGTTAGATTAGATTATATTAGGTTAGGTTCGGGACGAAAGAGGAAGATTTGGAGGCATACCTCTGCGAGTATCTATTTAAAAAGTACTATCCGCGAGCAGAACGAATTCATTCGTATTTTGATCTAATCAGATGCACACATTAAATTCCTAAATTTTACTGGTGCGCTTTTGCTATGCTTATAAAATATTTAAAAATCTTTTATCATGCAGCCATCTAGCAGAAATATAATTGTTTAAAGTTTAATATTAATTGCAATAATTTTGTATTTAATTTATTCTATGAGCATGTTTGCAACAAAATACACGTACGCGTTTATATATTCATTACATTTGCTTAATTATTATTAGTGTAAAATTTTGATGAATACATAAAATGCGTGATTTTAAACGATAATTTTTTGATTGTAACGACGCAGTGAATAATGAAACAAGGTCTGTACAAATGAGCGTAAAATGAGAAGCGAATTCATTTAACACAAATTTATCTCGTCGTGTTGAACAGTTTCATAAATATTTATAAGATACGTATTGTTATAATATATGAAGCAAGGCAATGTAAAGCAGTTATTTTTCCCCAAGTATAAAGCACCACAAATGTGAATACAAGGCGCAATAAATCGTGCGTCTTGAGTTATGTTGACCGCATTCCTTGCTGCGATGATAGTTGCGAACATTCCTGCTATGCAAAAACAAAACTCATAAACCAGCACCATCGCAAAAAACCCTATTGGCATTTCAAATGAATGACGTCATAAGCGGAAGTGCTTCAGTGATTTGCAACTCGATGCGTATTGCCCAGTTTTTACAGCAATAATTTGAATTTTGTTGGTCAGAACCTAAATTAAAAAAACATTTCATTTTTTTTTGATATGTACCTTTGTACTTTTGCAAAATGAATATTTATCGCTCTCCTTCCGCGTTGGAATACAACTTTTTTCAAATGAAATATTGTGTGCAATTACTTAATTAATAATATAAAGACATAGTTTTTTATTTACATTTTTTATTACTACTAATGGCCGTTTTACACTACCCTACATATTGGACAATATGTAGTACAAAAATGGTACAATATCTTGTATCAAAAAATGTTAGATTTTTGGCAATTTTATGTACAATATATTGGCTCTAATTCTGTGCACTTTCCTTGAATATGACAATGTGACAAGCATAATTAACCATAAATTCATTTACATTTAAACTTTGCAATACATACAACTTTACCAGTAGTAACACTTAAGTTTTCTATAACCACACATCTTACAATAAAAATATTAGAAATGCGTGAGATCACAACCCGTAAAAAATACTGGTTAACGGTTAACCCTTACACAGAATGTTATAATAATAATGATTTTAGTTCGAAAACCGGTTTTTAAAAATTAGAAACCGGCTTAAACCGGTTAAAATATTGTTTAGAAAAGTAATTTAAGAAATAATTTTAGTTAAAAAAATATAAAATTAATTAAAAAAATAATAAAAATTTACCCTCTGAAAAATTATGCAAATAAAAAAATTCAATTAAATTAACGAATAATAGGAAAAATTCCCGGAATACCTTCAGAAAAACGCAGATCACTTTTCAATTGTAAACTTGCCTAATTTTGACAAAGAGACTACCTCTAAGGACTACTTTTATGACTCTTCAATAAAGTGGAAATTGTAAAAACTGTCGTTACTCATATTCAAATACAAATGATATGACAGAAATAAAAAAATATGAAACATTTTTCCTGCTAAATGATATTAAAGTAAAGGTTAATGTTCGTTAAAACCGGTTTATTTATTTATTTGGTTAACGGTTACCAGTATTTTCAACCTTAAAAATATCGGTTAAAAATACGATTAAAGTTTGCAATTTTAGTTCAAAATATCGGTTACCGGTTTTTAAAAACTTAAAAATTTGTCAATTTTTGTTTAAGAAAGTATATTCATTTTGGTCAATAAGGTTTAAAGATATTTTCCACAGTTACAAAAAAATCCATGTAGAAAAATATTATATGTATTTCATTATCCCTCAATTCATTGGTGAAATTGTTGACTGATTTAGAAACGAATTGTAAAATATCGTAACCTGGATTAGATTCGGGTTGTCCTCTTCTTGGAGCGTGAAAAGGGAGGTTAGGTAGAACAGGAAGAGGAAATAGCGTGGCGATAGCTGTGCCGGATGTCAAGGCCCGCGGGCTCTAAGGACGACCTCGCCTGGTATGCCACACCAGGAATTAGGTCGGGTTCGTAAATACTACAACCTTTGTTTTTCTCTATAAAAGGACCAATGCAAAGGTCTGCAGAGAAAAATGTAATTGTTTTATGGTATAATAGAGACAAGTATTGTTTCAAACTAACTGAAAAATGTTCACAGAAGAAATAGTAACAATAACATAAACACTACTTGAAATGTACGTTATTATTGTTTTTCTAGAATTTAAAGCAACGAAGTTTAAACAAACAGTTTTCAGATTCATAAAAAAGATTAACCACTAACCACCACTAACACGGATTAGTTATACCCCTCGGTAACATCCTGAAATGTCAAACTAACTCCAGTTCCAATTCATAAAATAATTACGCATATTATTTAGTTCCAAAGATAACTCCACTAGTTTAATAAGATTAACAAAATTTGTAGATGATTATCAGCTTCTAAATGATACAGAGGAAGATTTGTGGTAATATTTGACAACTTGGAAGTCAAATACTTTGATTAAACGCATGAACAAAGCATTCATTCAAGTATGGTTATTATCATTTTTAATTATTTTTTTTATTAAATTCGTATTATATGACAGAAAGGTTAAAGTTAATCTTTCTTATTTTATAATTTTGCAATTATTTTTTCTATGATTTTAATATTCAACTCGATCTTCCACTGGACATAGTAAAAATCAAATCATTTTTATCTGAAATAAATAATTACTACTTTAAAATAAGATTAGCATTAACGTTTCTATTCCATGAATTACAAATTTAATAAAAAATATTTAAAAAATTGATTATAACCATATTTCAATGAATGCTTTGCGCATGCGAAATCAAAGTATTTTACTTCTAGGTTGTCAAATATCAGCACAAATCTTTTTCTGTATTTAGTTTCACATTTGAGGATGCTAACAAGGGTTATATAGTAGTTAGAATGTTCTATGGCATAGGTCTTGTTACGTTAATTTTATTACATTCTAAATTTCTGATTCACAACTTGAGGAAATGAACTACATATAGCAAGATAGCAGACTATTGGGAATTAATCGACTATTTTGTCTACCACTTGCTTTTAGAATTGAGAAATTAGTTCGAATTAAAATAAGGTAAAGGGCAAAGTCAATTAGTGCACGAAATAAAAAAATACATACATAAATAAATTAAAATATGTAATTTTTAGATCTAAAATTTATATGCAACTCATAATCATGAGATAAAATGTTATAAATTAAATAATTATGAACAATCAGTAATCAGTAATGAATTAAAATAAATAAAATCTTGCATTAATAAAATATAAAATATTTTTAAATGAAATGAAATTATATAGTTTGACGTAAATAAGAGATAAATTTATTTAATATTTAATTAATAATTTTATATAAATATCTGCATAATTATATCTATATTATTTACTTTTTTTTGACAACCCTTTTCATTTAAATATATTAATGAATCTGTGTGGAGGATTTAAATAAATTAATAAAATAAATTTATATTTATGAGACAAGACTAATTACGAACAATAAATTGAAAATAAACAAAAGAAATAATATTTTTTGCCCTGTTTAAATTTTTAATGTCCTTTGCTGCATTTAATTAATATTGCAAACCAAACTGTAGTTACAAGTACAGCATAAAATTGAAATCAATTTGAACAATAGGAATCAAATTTTCAGCAATTACTAACGAACCGTTTTAATTATTGAACTATAAACGGTAATTCGTAATTGTGCAATTGTACTAGGAAACACCATTTTCCAATATTATTACGAGTTGATTGCACTACGATCATAACAAAACAAATAGTGAACTATTCACGATAATTAATATTTACATCGCATAAATATGTTCAAAACTGAATTACAAATTTGTTTCGTGTTGCTTTGTGCAGTATCATGTTAAGAATTGTTACCATACAACACATATTACATAGTATATGAGATGTGTAATAGTGATTTACATATTTCAAGTGTGGTAATGCCATTGTTCCGGATAAGTATTTTGTGGCGCGTGCTTGCGAAAATGACAGTTAGGGAATTTTTGATTTATCGAAATGTAAGTAGTATAAATAAGAAAAATTAATTATAATTAGTTTAAAACATTATGACTAGTAAAGAAAGGAAGAATAAATGTTCTACATAGTTGTTTTATTTGGTTGTAAGTAGTTTTAATTTATTATTTTGAGGTTGACAGTTTGATATAGTTATTTTTATGTAGTTGACACCATTTACTAGTGATGTGTCAGTTCTTTCAGCGTAATGTGTGATCGAAATGCAGTGAAATAATGGTCGGAGAAAAAGTATAGTACATTTTTTTCACTTCGTGCGTAATATGCATTTTTCAACTCCTAGTATGTAATATACTATTACATAGTAGTCGTAGAAAAACATTTTCTTAGGCGACCACTACAGAAAATTATTCGTTTCCATTTAATACACTATCTGTCAAAAGGAATAATTGTCCACGACTTATGATTAGGCGACAGAAATAAAAATTTCCGTCTTGACCGAAACCAATCAAATTTAAACTTTTCTCTTCTTGTTATTGTTGCTATGGTTACCACTATTGATGTTTGATAACAAACCAAATGTTTTTGCGAAAATGATTGAAATAAGTGTGAAATATATAAAAAAAATTGTGGTGGCCTAAAAATATAGTGTGCAACTCGTAAAAAAATTACTCGTATGGATATGAATGCTTTTCTGCACTCAATACACAATATAGGTACTATTATTTTTATTTATGATTATCTTTTGTAACCTAATTCTTTGAAAGAAAAGGATTCTGTTTCATTTTGAGCTTTAGTTTTTTTAAATCATTAGTAACTTTGAAAATAGATTATTTCTTTTTGAAGAAAAGAAAAGAAAATATATAGAAACAAAAAATAATTGCAATTATATTCGAAATACATCTGATTTTTATCTTTGAAATTTTATCTGTTATTTCAGTAGGTAATGTAGAAATGTTAAATATAGAATATAAATACTAATTATAATTTTCATTTATAATGCAAATTTTTCGGAAGTACAAATAGAAATTTGATTATTAGAATTTACATAGTATAATAGGTTGTACGACTGGCAAATTCTATTTCCCTAGAACCCTTTATAAGCGTGTAAGCACACATGAGCTATAGGCTCTTATAAATCCTGTACCTATTTAAGGACGTAAACACACATACAAGGATCTCTTACACGTTGCTAGCACTCAGTTATTTCATAAAGGGAATTGCACGTTCGCGTGTTGCTACAAATACAACATGCACCAACGTGAATTCATCTCCAGATTGTTTTCTGCAAAATTTTATGTGGCTTTTTTTCTACGTATTTTATTAAAGTAAGCATTTGGTGTTATTCAGTTAAACACTTTATGAAGGACTTGAAAAAACTTGTATTTGTTAATCATTACTTGTCAGTTATTTCGTTACTTCAACTGTTTATTCACCAGCGAAACTAACCTTTACAAGCTACTAAGATGTAAAAATTTTAGTTAGTAGAAGTAGATAGATTTTTTTACATTATTAAACAGGGGAGATGGTTAGGCATGTTTTCTCAAAAACTTTTCATTTTCTAGACTTAATTCTCTGATTTCAAAACCGACAATCCTATTACGCCTTTTCGATTTAATTCCGTTGCTTTATTACCTAACTTTTATTTATTTTCAAAACCTATAACCGAATATCAAAGTTGTGTATAGTTAAAACATACCAAACAACAGTATTAAACCAAAAATTGTGTTGACATACGCGAAATATCCCAAAAATACTAATTTTTATGCCCAAAATTTTGATTTCGGGTAATAGTGTACATTAATAGAGCTCGACGCATTGATTTCAATTTTTCAAACGGAATTTAATTATTTTTTTTGGTTCCTCAGATATTTGCTGCCAAAGTTGCACCTCAAAAATGTTTGTTTTTTGAATGTATCTGTAAAATGCGAAGAGATACAATCTCAACAATTATACCAGTCGATTCTATGGGAAAAGTCACATAAAGAAATGTTCTCTCCGCATATACGTTCTTTGGAACGATTAGGTGAAAAACAAGAAAATCGAAAAAACCTAAATTTTTAAATTTCTTCGAGGAATTTTTTGTCTCCAAAACTTTTCATTTTCTGGGCTTAAGTAGATATCGATATGCTGATTCCAAATTTTCAAACAGAATTGAATTATCTCGTACCATTCTCGAGATATTCGTGTTCAAATTTGAGTTTTGGCAATACCTAAAAAAACAGGTATTTTAGGTATACCCCTTTAAGGGTTAGGTTTACGACTTCGGCGACCTCATCAATCGATTCTATGGGCAAAATTACATAAGTATACCAGTTTTTAGATTTTTATTGCAAAGGATACAATTTATAGAAAGGAAAAACGAAAATCGGCAAAAATCGAAAAAATGCCTGATGAACCCCTGACGATTTTTTTCGATTTTGGCCATTTTCAGTTTTTCCTGTCTAAAAATTGTGTCTTTTGGAATAAAAATCTGAAAATTGGTACACTTATGAAATTTTGCCCGTGGAATCGAATGGTGAGGTCGCCAAAACGATAAACCTAACCATTTAAGGTATATACCTAAAAAACCTAAATTTTTAGGTATAACTTTGAACTCAAATATCTCGAGAACGGGAAGAGATAATTGAATTCTGTTTGAAAATTTGGAATCAGCGTATCGATATCTACTTAAGTCCATAAAATTAAAAATTTTGGAGACAAAAAGTTTCGAGGCGAAAAATTGAAATTTAGGTTTTTTCGTTTTTCTTATTTTTCACTTAATCGTTCCGAAGAAGGTATATGTGGGCAAAACATTTCTTTACATAACTTTTCCCGTAGAATCGAATGGTAAAATGGTTGAGATTGTATCTCTAATCATTTTAAAAATATACGCAAAAAATACACGTTTTTAAGGTACAAATTTGACTGCAAATATCTCCGAAATGAAAAGAGATAATTAAATTCTGTTTTTAAATTTGCTAATTCTTTAAAAAATATTTCAAACAAAATTTGGTAAAATTTGAAAATTTTCAAACTAAAAATTTGATACGGATTAGGGGAAATGTTTTCGTGTGGGGCATTGTCCATTCAAAATTTTTAGCCCAATGTAGCCGACGCCCATAATAGACTGTCATTTTAAAATTCAAAAGTCACTTTAAATTTCACTTTCCATTTTGTAAAATATACAAACCCTAACCTAACATAATCTAACCTAATGAAATTTTGTATGAAAAGTGAGGTCAATAATTTAACGTATACCTACATAAAAGATAAATTGTTACCCAAATTTTGATAATTTTTATAAAGTATTTTGTAAAAGCACAAGCATTTAGATATTAATTTACACACAATTAGCTACTAAAGAGATAAAATTTCTGTGATATTTTAGCCCGCAGTGTGAAACTACAAACTCAATTATAATATCACAGAGTGCTGGCAGGACAGAGACGACGACAGCGGCAACGGCAAACTTTACTCTACCTCTTCGTCGCTCTAATTGGACGTCTGTATATTTCATATGTAATTCTATTTCAATTTGCAACCTTTCAAAGAGCGCAGTTTATAGAAAATATTTCATTACATCCGCCTCTATGACGCAGGCGTTCAAACTTATTCATATTTTATTTTCATCAAATTAATTTTATCTGAATAGTTCAAATTCTACTCCAGGAAAATTAATAGGGCGAAGTGAGGAACATATTACTGGTAACCTTAAACCTTATGAAAATATTCGCATAAAAATTGGCCAGGAAGGCAAATATATAATATAAATGAATAAAATATACAGAATGTCATCGAAACGCCCGTCATCGATATCTCCCTTGTCGTTAGAAATACAGCATAAATTTATTTTAACACAATTTAGTCGTCTAATCAAGGAGCATAACGAAAAATTATTTTCACATACATAATGTGGCATTACTGCTCGGCGAGAATTGTTTGCCTTTTCTTAAATGGAACACCCTATATATTTTTATATTTTTTCAATTGTATTTTATTCCCCTAGACGGACATGTAAATTTTGTTTTAGTTTTCTGCGGTGTTATCATATTATTCCGTTTATTCTCTAAAAAATACCAAATTTTTTTTCTGTACAACAGTAACTATACTCCATGTTCTCACATTTTTTTTAAAATATAATTATACAGAGTGTTCAATAAAGCGAATCAAATTTACTCAATTTCAAATGACTATAACTCGTCATTTTCAAATGGAACACTCTATATTTTATAATTCAGTTGGGTGTCTTTTTGTATTATCTTCATATGTTATTAAGGGTATCCTATACCTTCTCCGAAATTATTGGTTTTAAGCATTGATATAGTGAAGGTAGTAATGTTGATTAATAGTTTGATCTTCTGATACCCAATGAAGGTACACAATCCCATGAATATCGAAAAAAAAACAATCATCATTGCCTTGAATTTTTATTCGCTCATCCGAGATTTTTTGGCTCTCGATGAATTTGAGCTCTTTCAGTGCATGAATTGGCGCTTCGTTTCAGGATCATAAGTATAAAACCACGATTCGTCACATGGTATTATCCTTTCCAATAAGTTTGGGTCGTTTTCAATGGATGTCAAAGTGTCACTACATACATTTTTTCGAGGTTCTTGTTGTTCAAACTTAAGAATTTTCGGCACCAATTTGGCCCAAAGTTTTTGCATATTAAAATTGTCATGTAAAATTTGCCGTACACATTCTTTACCAATTCTTACAGTTTCAGAAATCGATGGTCAGATCGAATCAGATTACCAATTTTTTCGATATTATCATCTGTTCATCGTCTTCTCGGTTTTTCTGAAACCGCTTAAATCACTCAAACACATTTTTTTTTATTGAATTATAAGTTTCAGTAGCGGCTTTTCCAAGTTTCATGTGAAATTTCATAAAAATTCGTTAGTCTATTGTTACACTTAACATTTTTCTGGCAAAACATGAAAACAACTCTAATGAGAACGAACGCTATGGCTATACGAATTTGATTATAGAAGAGAGGTACTGCATTCGAATGAGAAGGCTTCACACTAAATAGATGACGGTCACTGACGATTGACACAAGCCCACTTCTTCTGTCAGTCTCTTTATTTAATAGCCACACCTCGTAATTCGGTTCGTGATTACGTTTCGCTAATTGGTGTAGAGTATTTTTTCAATTACAAACTAACATTGATTGACATGCAAAAGTAGTTATTGTTAAGCACATTAAGTACTTTACAAATTAAACTGTTAACTGCACATGACCCAATTTCCACAATTGCATTTATTTGTAAACTACGACATAAATAATGTGTATAAACATTCTTGTTGCCAGAAACAATTTCATTTGTCAACTCAACATAATTAAAAAATGTATACAATACACAATACCTGTATGTGTCAACAAAAACTTTTAACTCTATTGTTGTATTCCCGTTGTGTTTGCTTATTGCAAATAGCTCCAAGCGCTTTATGTTTCAAATCCATCTGTTTTTAATTTTGTGACTTTATATGGATGTAATAGTGAATCATTTTGCTGCCAGTTAATAAAAATATACGGATTTTGCGGTGTAAGCGAAATGCACAAATAATAGAAAAATGTTTCATCTGTTATTTATTAAAATTCTGACATATATTTCCATTTACACATTGTTTTATGATATGACTAATATTACTTTTCGCCTTCGGGCAATTTTCTTTTAATATTTTATCCAACTAGGTTTATTTGAGTGATATTATAGCCAACTACAATTCATTTTTTAGGAATATAATGAAACAAACAATCACAAAACTTAGTTACAATTGAAAGAGAGATGTTCAAAACAGAATATTTGTGTGTTTCATACTTTTGCTTGCCACAAACACAAGAATAAGCTGTATTAAATATATTATTCATTCGCGGGTACAAATTTTCTAAGTTGTAGTCTTTAGGGTCGGTTTTTCAATCGTCTATTAGAGTTCTTGTTAACAACCAAACAGATCAAATTTATCTGGCTGGGAAACTCCATTGTAATGAATAGTTATTTGCGTCACTAGTACAGAAATTACACATTTGCGAGAGCGAGCTTATTTTGATAGGTTGAGCTGAAAGCGAGACCTGCAAATAATGCGACATTTTTAATAATTATATACTGTAACGAACGAGACTCACCGCAGATGAGTCATCACGGCTGTCCTTTTCTGGGCAGGTAGTCGCGTTAAAGGTCAAGTGGGAAAGGAGCGACGCCGCTATTGTTCGGGAATTTTATAGTGATTGGAAGACTTTGGAATGTTCTAGAGATTAATTGGAGGCAGGTATTTAAGGGTCGCATAGGGCGGTTTATGAAAGGTCAGTATCGGTCAGAGTATGCAGGGAGCCACTGAAGAGTCAGTGTAGGTCATATAAATAAATATTGCATAGTATTAAGTGTTTAAATAAATGTTATTATTGTTTAAGTCTTTACTAATTATTAGACTTGATCAGGAAAACGTTTCTTACAAGAGAATTTTATAAAATAATATTTATTAATATTGTGAAACCGGTAAACTATTGAACAAACCACGGGTGTTATGTATCATACCAGACAATACATGTCTTAAAATCCTCGCTCTCCGATATCTGAATTCAATTGACATCTGCGGTGGTTATGATACCTATAACTATCATAAGTATATTAATAGCTATTAGGATTTTTGTATATTTCCTTATATTATAATGGTTTATAATCTTATTCAATCTATTTTATGTTAAACCAATTTTTGTGAATACAATTTTGGTATGAACCACCCACTGATCCCATTCCCTGCATCTTTGAAACGTCAACATCGAGATTGTAGCAGCGGGAAGTCGCATATCAATCTGATGCTGATTACACGTTGTAAGTAAATGGCACTCAATCTTGCACCGTATGGGAAGCAGGAGGCTTGATGCCCGGAATGCGTATCGACTGCTCCGGTGCCCGGACTATAGCCCGGATAATGTGATTATATCCGCATAACAGCCTTACTCCGCCTGCGGTGCTTTCGCCAAGGGGAAGAATATCAAATGTGCCCGTTAGTCCATTACAGATCATGTAAACACCTCTAATTATGCTCTGTAATTAACATTGCATTATTGTGCACATATATTATTACGCTTATTGCATAAACAATACATATACAGGTGCTAAGATTAAAAGGACAAAGACTTGAATAAGCAGTGAAATTGGCTTAGATTTCATAATAAACAATTTTAATATACTTTTAATTTTCCAGTAACATGAACATTGGGGAATATGAGCATATTTTCTTTCTTCCATTTTATGAATCTGTACAAAAAATAAAAATACCCGTATTTTTTTAAATCGATTAATAGTTGATAATTCCGGAGAAAAACAATAATAAAGTTTTGGAGAGGGGATATGTAACGTAACGTAGGAGAATTAGATAGAGAATTTGAATTCGTTCGACAAAAATCATCTATCATAGAATAACGTAAATTTGGCAGATTACTTAAGTTTCATTTTTAAAATTATGTATGTAAACATTAAACATTGACAATTTTGACAGATGAGTACAGACATTTCAATGTCAACCAAATTTACACCAAAACAATATGTTGTGTAATATCAAAATATTTTTATTTTATTCTATGAATTGCATGTATTGATATTTTATACTTTGCTTCATTAACAAGTTATAACTAATTTATCATTAACAACATTTTTTCGATATCATTGTTTTATAAATTAGAATAAAAAATAATATGACCTGAATTACACTAAAGGTCACGTCGCGAGTGACGGCCGTTAGCAGACTTGTCAAGACTCGTTCGCTGCCATTCTATTACACCGATGCGTCGAAGATACGAGAATATTCTAGAATTTAATTGCTCTACGATCTACTATTTAAGCCTGAGCAGAAGAGATCGCAAGGACAGTCTGATATTAAAATGCGTAGTGAACATAAATAGTATGTGGAAATAAATATCGTGTATATAAATAGTGCATAGTGTTTAAATAAATAATCTTAGTGTTTAAGTCTATTAATAATTATTATTCTTAAATTAGAGTTTATATTTGTTTATTCATAGTGTCAGTTATTTTTAATATCTTTTTATAATTTATTATTCTTTTATTAAACTTATTTATATAAATATTCGCATTTCAATTATTTTTACATTTCACCTAAATAAATAAACGTTACTGTATTCTTTATTTATTATAAAACTTGTCTCACTAAAATAATGATCCTTTCCTCTCTTCTTGAATCCTTATACTTGGTTTTATTATGCAGTAAAATTTGTCGTAAACAACTGTCTTTTATAATTATAATCATGAAAGTATACGAATATTAAAAATTTTCCAATCTGCAAGCACAGTACATTTTGTATAGAAAGTTTCGTTTTAATATTCTGCAAGGGAATGTTTTATTGAAAATTGTAGAGTTTGTCAACATTTTCACAGAATTTGGAAGATATTTCGCAGAGGAAAATCATTTCCCCGAAGTCTTTATTGGGAATTTTTGCCCGCCTTTTCCCGGTAGTGAACGAAGCCAGAAACAAATCTTCACGCAGAGTCGCATCAAGAATCAAGCACTTGGGAAATGAAGGCGATATTTAGACGTCACCTGTGAGAGTGTAGCACTTAATGGGCACAAGAATGTATTGCTGGTGATAGACTTTTCTTACTCTTTTACAAATCTGTATCTGTTAAAGATTTCTATACGTATTTCTTATATCTATAAGCTTATAATTCTTGATCAGGCCTTTTAAAAGGATAAGTGGAGAAGAGAAGGACCCGAAGGAGAAATGGACTTTTGGTTTTAAAAGTAGTTTGGAGTGATATCTCTCATAGGGAATGTTAATTTTGTTGTTTAGAGACTGTGTAAGTAGCCGCTTGAAAATTAATGCATTCAACACTAAATAATCCCAGATTTACTTAAAAAATTGTCAATATATACACAACTTGTTAGTTACTACTTCGGTAAGTTTAAATTAATTATTTATGTACATACTTTATAAACAAGTGCATATGACTTAATGTAACCTATAAATATGGTTCTATCTGTACACAGTCATAATAAGTAATTAGTTGTCTATTTAACCTCTACTCTAAAAGGAGTATATATTTTATCCTGCAGACATGTCATAGTGCTCGACATTGTGTCTTTCAAACATTCAATTTTGCAATTGTGCATACTTTTAATACACGAAAAATGTTATCTTACACACATTTTATCTTGCACATATTTTATCACCCACACATTTTATCTTCCATTTATTTTGTATTCTACACATTTTATTTTCGCCAGTGTTTCATATTTAAAATATTGTAATTGTACATTTCATTCATTTCTTTGCCCACGCAATTAATATATTTATAATTAGATAAAATATTCAGTGTTAAAGGTTTCTGCAAATAAAATGTGTAAAAGATAAAATGTGTGGAACATAAAATGAGTGGAAGAAAAAATGTGTGAATGATAAAATGATACGGAAGATAAAATGAATGTAAGATAACTTTTTTCGCGGATTAAAAGTGTGCACGATAAAAGGTGTGTAAGTTTGAATGCGTGCAAGATACAATGTCGAACAATAACATTTGTGGAGGATAAAATGTATACGCCCCTGCTCTGAGGAGAGATAGACTAGAGGATTATTATTGTTAAAAGTACCAATCCAACTAAAAGAAAATAAAATCATTTGCACATAGAAAAGTAGACGATCTAGTTGCTATTCCACGAGTTCTGAAGAACTGGGGTGGGATTCTATAACTCATAACAACTACAAATAGCAACTGCACTTGTTAAATTATCAATTACAAACGTCTAATGTCAAACGTCACCTTGGTCGAAATTCGCACATCAGTGTAGACTTGTAGAGTGTTCTTTATATATGTATGAGTATATGTAAGTACGAATCAACTATAAATAACCATTACTGTTATAGAATAGCACGTATACTTTGTAGTTGATATTAGCAATTGATATCGTAACAAGTCCAAATGATAGCAATCGAAGTTATAGAATCCCACTACTGTTGTTAAATGGTTAATTAGAAGACAATGCGGACGAAGAACAGGAATCTTAAAAGAGATATATCTAGAAAACAGTTCATCATACGAAAAAAATGTATATAGCCTACTTTGTAGAGAATTTTATGCTCTACAAGTTTTATACTAACTTCCAACGATGTGCGATGCAAAGAAAGCGAGATATTGACAAAAAAATCAGTCTGTCTTTAGAATGTCAAAACAAAGGTCTGTGCAAAAATTTCGCTTATTCAGATTCATTCCGCAGAACTGTTTTATTTCACCTTATTTGATTCATATCCTCTATCTAACATCTTATCTCCCCTGGGTTCATTGTTTGGGACGCCCTTATTCTCTCATTAAACCTGCAACTTAAAGTCAGTAAGTCCGCCCCTGACTTCCTGAGCCTACTGGGAGTCGAACCACCCGACCGCAAGTGAAAAACAAAATCCCTAGACACTGTGAAATGAAACGCGAATTCTCGAGCAGCTTGACGAATCGATAGCTCATTCCCGAGGCTTAAATGGAAACACAAAATTGAATTCCGATCATTTAAAACTGTCAATCACCCTCGATCTAGCCTGAGCCTCATTCTGCTTCGCTAGACTTTGTGTAACCGATGCAAACTTCCCCCAAGGCAAAGTTAAACCACCAGTTTGCCCAGACGCTCACAATCATTGCTTGGGAGATATTTGTTTATCTAATGTTGCAAATGTACACTATTATTATTCAAGATATGTTTGTATTGACATTGGAATCTTGAATTATTTCTTATTTGTATACCAAATAGACAATATTGTATTTGTGTAAATTTATAGTTCATAGAATATAGGTACCGTGAGTTTCAGCTAAAATGCATCATATTCGAATCTGTCATTATTCATTACTATAGATACTAGGAATGACGAAACCTGAAAATTTTGGTACTCGGGTACCCGACATGAATACCCGGCTAATATCGGATACCCGATAACTACCCGACACTCGATTACTACCCAATACCCGTAATTACCTAATACTCATAAAATACCTATTGCTCTTACATATATAAGTAGTTTACTTTTTTAATTCAAATTTTTGTTCTTTGTCTATAAATTTATAAAATGAAAAAGTAATCTCCAAAATAACATATCACATTTTTTGTTCTAGTATGGGAATAAAAACAGATTGTTATTTTATATAATATACGAGTACATTTTATTTCCCGCAGTTGATCCTCACAACATCAATTTTTGCCAAAAGAATTATACGAGTAATAAACGAATAACGGGTAGATTTCGGGTAACAGGTACATTTCGGGTAATCTGGTACTATTTTTGATATCCAAGTACATTATTATCGGGTAGGATCCGGGTACCCGGGTACCCATCGTCTTCGTCATTCCTAATAGATACCAGTTGTTATATGGCACCGTATCGTTCCAAATAAAATGCAACATAGGAAACATAGGTTGTCAATGTCATGAGATTAACTGCCAAACAAACTTATAATACAATGTTTATCAATGAAGAAAAAAATCAAATGATTATCTGGTACAATAGCGGTAGTCTATCACTAACAAAATATCCTGTCATAAAAAATAAATTAATTAAAAATATGTAAAATGTATCTTAAACATTTTTAATTAAACTAATTTTTAATGGAAGTTGAGCGCTTCATAAAATTATTTAAAATAATTTGATTTTGAAATGAAAATCTTCTTAGAGACGTATAATATTCTTGGAAGTTTCAGGTTCATGTAATCTAATAAAGTATATTCGTTTCGAAATATTCAATATCTTCAAAGGATTCGTTTTGCAGAACACGTTTACGGTAAAAGTAACCTATTTTCTGAACTATGGCGATCATATTTTCGAATATATGGGTAAATATATTTCGCAGTTCTGATATTGATATAGTGACAAATGTTTTCCCTCCTTAGAAATAGCATTAGGTACTTTTAAAAAGATAAAACTTACTTGGAGTGGGATTCCATAACTCATAACAACTACAAATAACAATTGTACTTGTTATTATATAAATTACAAACGTCAAACGTCAAATGTCACCATAGCGGAAATTCAAATTTGCAATGAATTTAAGACATTCCCACATCAGTGTATACTAGTACAATATTCTTTCTATATGTATGAGTATATGTAGGTATGAATCAACCACAAATAATCATTACTGTTTTAGAATAGCAAGTATACTTTGTAGTTGATATTTGATTGATATGTATTGATATCATAACAAGCCTAAATGATAGCAACCAAAGTTATAGAATGATAGTTATTTCAATGAAAATTTAATATAGAAAATGAAAGATCTCGATATTAAAAAGTACCGAAAGATATAAATTTTCGTCCTTTCGAAATAATAAATATTTTTGCGTATTTCATATTTCACTTATAAAATTTAATAAAAAATACTTAGAATACTTTATAACAAAACTAAAAGCATAAAAGCTAGGAACTGGAACAGAGGGAATAAATGAACGTTGCATGTGTTCGGCTCACTGTCACGGCGCGACTTCATTGATGAAACCGTTTGATGACTTGGTAATGGAAACACTGGCGATATGAAACAATTTGGAGCTAACAAGTCCATGAAGAGAGGCTCAACGGGCCCACAAAATCACTACATTATGCATGAGCTGTCAACTGCTGAACAATATTCGACACTACGCCAGCGTTATCGCTAGCTAGTCCGGGTAATACCGGAATATACGCAACATCTGTGCCAACAACTAATTAATCACAACCAAATGTCTCGCCAAATTTCAAATAAAAATATAACATAAATTGTAACAGTAACTATGTATTTATTAAAGCCAACGTTTCGGCAGCATAATCTGCTGCCTTCTTTAGGGTAATGACAATTACAACAAAGCAAGTAAACAAGTAAGTTATAAATTATAACATATTTACTATAGGAAGCCGTGCTTTACTACTTTTCAAAACATCGTTGTGATTGAGATTAATATTCTTAGTTTTAAAAATTTCATTGGCTTCTCTAATTAATCTTGTGTTGAGAGAAATAGATCTTGAAAAAATGTTCGTGTCTTGAAATTTTATTTCATAAAAATCCTCCAAGGCAAGGCGACTGACGATTTATCTGGCTGGTTCAATCTAATTTATCGTTGATTTGTAGTTAATCTTCTATCTAGAAATATCCCTGAAGACTGAAGAGGGATCTCGTTTTTAATTTGTTTCAACATAAGTCTTATTTTTATATATGAAGAACACGATATTTTCATGTTCTTTTTGTTGAGGATTGTACTTATCTTTGCTGTGATATTTTCAACATACGGAAGCGAAGCATATATATTGTTTCTTTTGTGCATCGTTTAATTGATGACAATGGCTAATCATTTTTCATGAAAATATTAATTATTTCTTTCTTCTCTTCTTTTAATTTATCAGAATGACAAATTTCCGAAGCTCTCTTGATAAGACATTTAATAGTGCCAAATTTCTGAGAAGGATCGTAATCTGATTCAGCATTAATATATTAATTGGTGTCCGTAGACTTCCTGTAAACTAAATTTATCTTCTTTTTTGTTCAGCAGAAAAGGAATATCATTTTCTTCAACTTGGGACTAAATAGCGAAAACATCATCAATATATCGTACTTTTAATGAAGGTTTCATCGTAGTAGATACCAAAGCTAATTGTTCAAGAAACTCCATATAATAATTAGCTATGGAAGGAAACAGAGGATTTTCCATTGCAAAATTAACCACATTCACTATTAATTTACCTCTTGAGAAGACGAATACGATATAGGATACATTGGCCAAATTGAGAAGTTAGTTAAAATATATAGCTATTAAGAAATACGTGGAGGCCCGAAAAAGAATATGTAATAATTTTTAAACCACCCCTCCTTCCCCTCTGGAAAAAATTCTGGCTACGCCCATGCTCGTAATAGCTTTTAATACGCCCAAATACAATTTCTTGTAAAAACGACATCAGATTAATGCATGATATGACATACACAAGATTTATGAAAATATTACAGCAATTCATCATTCGACTCATTCGGGAATCTTTTGCTGAATTCCCAAGCCACTAACTTCTTCAACTTTCCCAGACTTCGAGTAATGATTGCCCGAGGAATAAATGCGACGCATTTCTATGTACGACTACTGTTCATTATCCTGTGTCCAACATGTGTCTCGTATATTTTAATTAGAATGGAACATAGTAGTGACATTTCGTTAGAGAGATACAATTATTTATTCAATCAAACTTTAATCAAAGACTGATCAACTAAATTGCAACGACGAGTGGTATCTTGTTAACTCTGCTCGTTATTGATAACATTTAACAATGTCACATTGCATTGTCTCTATTGCAAATAGGTATATACGTATCCTTGCTGTCAGGACCTTGACAATAATTAAATGCAACTACATTCAGGTAGACTAGTTTTGTTCTATTTTATTGAATATCTACCGTTCATGTTACAATGAAATATTTTGTAGGGGGCACACATTTAGAAAGTCCCCTCAATGTGAAAGAGAACACCAGAAATAATAATAATAGTGAATAAGGAAATGTCTTCTGCAATTAATTTAGAAAAAGTAGATAATGATTTTTGTATCTTCCTTATTAGATTAATTCTTACTACTTTTAATTTATCAATACAAGAAATTAAAACAATGAACGTAAAAATTCAATATATGTAGATCATAGTTAAATCTTTAATTTTGTTTAGATATCTAAATTAAGTTTAAGATATCCTAAATTATAAAATATTCATTCACAATTTTCTTAAAAGATATTCCTTCTTCGAATTACACAAAGATATATCTGACACATATGTAGGCGATACAATAATATGTACAAAAATCAAATTTAAAGTTAAATGTCAGAGTAAGCTAACTTAAAATATTATAAATATACATTGTAACTGGTAGATTTCTAGGAGAAAAAAAAACAAAGTGCTTGATAACCCCATTATATTATATTTTTTATTGAAAGTATTATTTATTTTGTTATAGTAATACAATATATAATAGTATATTGTGCAACAAGTGCAGAAAGTAGCCTATTTTCGACGAGTTGTGACAATGAAATCGATGCTGGAATCACACACGATGGGAAATAGGTGATTCTGTACGAGTGGCACACTATACTTTTTCTAAGACCACACAGTAAACGTTACACTCACACACTTTAATCCACGATTGTGGGAAATACGCAACTTTATATGCCACTTTCCATAGTGGTCGTAGAAATACATATTTATAAAGTATTTACTTTATTTCAATATTTTATCAACATTTATAAAAATCTACGACTATGGTACGAAGTAATTTTAATACTGAATTTATATTACACCACGCATTTTGGAGGAAAATATGTCATCGACTTAATGTTGCTACTGATTATATTTTTTGTACTCTGATCTTCATGCATCAGAACTCAAGTGTCTGGAACTAAACCTCGGTCACGCAAGAAACTCTTAAGTATTTGGAGAACTCTGTGGTAGTAACCCTGATTGACAGTATATTCCGTTGCTCCATTTTCGTGACACACCACAACAATACACGTTTGGAAAACACGCACTGAGCAAGCACCTACTCGTATAGTGCTGGCAGGAAGTTGCAACTCTCATTGAAGGTCTCCAGGACTTTACTGTTCTATCGCACGCAGGGGAAGGCACATTGCTGCCGGTTTGTGCCTGCGAGAGTAGCGTTATTACTTGTCTTCTCTGCCTCGCATACAGAGTATGAACACGAAGTGGGACATCGTTATTAACTGTATTATTTGATGAGCCAACATTTAAATTCACGAATTTTTACTGAAATAACGAAGAGGTATAATAAAGGTTTGGCGGATCATCCTTCTATTAACAGTTAATGTTTATTCTGGTGTCTTTATAAGTCTATAAATATACTGACAACATGTTATCCTTCTCATAAATTTGGTACAATTAAATGTCTAATGAAGAAAGCTCCGAAAATATGACGTCCCGATAAATTAGAAGAAAAGAAGATTGAAACATGGTTATCCACTATCATCAATTAAGCGATGCATTAAACCAAGAAGACCTACAGGCAATGCTGACGATAGAAACAAGATGTATGCTTCGCTTCTATATGTTGAGAACGTCACAAAAAATGTAGAATCCTAAGCAAGAAGAACATGAAAATATTGTTTTCTCCATATGTCAAAATAAGACATACGTTAAGACAAATTCAAGACGTCATCCCTCTTCATTCTTCAAAGATTTACCAGATTACAGGTGTTTGTGGGAAAATGTACATCGGTCAGACTGGTAGAACTATTTCTACAAGATTAAATGAACACCAACGATTGATTAGATTGCACCAGCCTGAGAAATCGTCAGTTGCAAAATATGATTTGGAGAATTTTCATGAAATAAAATTTCAGGACACGAAAACTATTTCAAGATCTATATCTCTTAAAACAAGATTAATTAGAGAATCCATTGAGATATTTAAAATTAAAATAAATTATTATTATGTTTAAAACAATTTCGTATTCTTTTATTAAATTAATAAAATATTTCTTTATAACACCAACTATTCATTTATATCACCAACTATTTATTTATTTCTACTTTACATGTTGCTGACATGTATGGACCGACACTGACTTTCTTCAGTGACTCTCTGCACACACTCACCGATACTAACTTAATGACCTCCTTAACTCTTATATACCTGTCGCCAATTAATTTCTAGAACATTCTAGGACCTTTCTTTCCCACTTGACCTTTAACGCGACTACCTGCCCAGACGGTCAGCCGTGATGACTCATCTGCGATGAGTCTCGTTCATTAAAATATTTCTATTTAACTGACTGTACTGATAGTAAAAATATTTTATATATTCAATTACTTAAAAAAGTTATAAATTGTTAATACATTTGGAAACAATAACGCATTGATTCACCGATTCATTATCCAACACGGCCTTGCAACGTGCATTAATTTTGATTAATCTAAACTGATAACTCGCTTATTCGTTGTATGCAATCAAAGTTCAATAATAGAAGAGTAAAAGCCGAATAATCGAATGAATCAAATTGAAGCTGAAATGAACTTTGACAAGTGAAACGCGATACACGTGAAGGCGCGACGTAACGACTCTAACGGCAACTGGGCCGAGATTTATTGGATTAATTACGGCGCTAATTAGGCGAGTCAGCAACCCCGGTACCCGGTACCTGTACAATGCTATTTCTCAAACCCGAGGACAGATGACAGTGGTTAAGACACCCGACATGATTACAATGTTTGGGGAGTCAGGAAGACAAATATAATTAAATTTGAAAATGCTAAACGCTTTCAAGGACAAATTTGCTGCAATTACAACGGAAATTAGAGGGTCAATATGAAGGTTTGCTTGGAAAATTTGTTCAACAAGATATCTTCAAATAAAAAGCGTGCGAAATTGTGCCAATTTTTTGTTAATTAAAAAAAATGCAAATCAAGATTGTATTTCTTCTACAAAGCAGGTTTTTTGAAGTGGAGAACATTTTATTACTGTATTCAGTGTTCAGTACTGGATTGTTATTAAACTTAAAGCCGTTTTAGACTAGCTTATACAATATATAGTACAAGAAATGATATAATATCTCATACCAAAAATTTTTAGATTTTGATGAAGTAAGTTTTGTATGATACTAATGCAATTTCTTGTACAATATATTGGCTCTGATTCTGCGCACTTATATACACTAGACTTAAAATGCCTGGTAAGATTCATAACATTCGTGGTTTGATAATAATTCAGTTTATAACTTAAGAGCATTAATAAAAAATCAATATATAAAATTGTATCACTCTCAGAAAAAGTGCCATAAATTTTAATACTGTATTTGCCGCCCGCTGACAGCAAAGCGTATTTTATTTGTTTTTGCAAATACACGATCGTAAAATGTGAACTACTTATCCAAACAACGTTGAGTAAAAGGCAATATTTATCTACATAAAATTGCATCGACTGTAAGCAAATTTATTTTGATAAGAATTTAATTCGACCGGTTTTTCGTCGATTTTAATTGCAAAATTGGTCGCCGAAAAAGCCCTTTTATATGGACGAGATAATATATAGCTTATATATACTTTGAAAGTCCATTTTAAATATTGGTGAAAGAATTTTTGAAATCGAATGAGTAGTTTCGAAGATTACCTCTTTATAATATTAGTATAGATTTGTAAAATTAAAAATTAGGAAAATCAATATTTATGATGGTAAAGTAGAGATAAAAACATATTAATTTAACATGTTTAATAAATGATATATAAAATTTAATTTTAACTTTTACATGAGATGTGGTGTCGGAAACAATAAAACGTGATACGTCAAAAATACAAATTGGTTTTTTCAAAGCAATAACAGCTCTTGATGTAAACGCTTTTTAATTGTTTTTGTTTGTCAAATAAAAAATTAGAAAATTGTCGTAAATGCGCGAGGTGGCTGAGTAAACAAAGGAATATTTTCTCCCGGAAATGAAAATACACGTGGACATTTCCGCCAGGCTGAAATAAAACAAGCGACCCTGACAATAATGAGTGCTGTCCTTTCTCAGCTCTCCGGAGAATCATAAAGTATTTTTGTGCAGGAAATGGAGAGCGGGACACAATATTCCGCTTTGCAGCGCGTGAAAATTAATTTGTTTTTAATTTTAACCACGTTTCCACCGCTGGGATAATAGATAAAAACAAATTAAATTATATCCGACAGAAACAAAGTAAGCGAATACTTGTAATGAAATATTATCAGTAAAGTTTACAATTGCAATTATTCTATATTTAAAAAAAAAATATTCAACAAGAAAAATATTATTTGTGAGCAAACTAATAGAACGAATTTTAATTTAATTTTTCAATATTAGTCAAGCGTTTAACCGACTCTGACATTCAGGATTATTATTCAAAATTAAAAAGAAACATCAGTATAACTTAAATCTTATTGATCAGACAGATGTTTTTAAGTAATATATGAAGACGGGTACTTCAGGTATTGTTAAATAAACGCTGGTGTACCGCAGGGTAGTATAATGAGTACCTTATACTTAAAATATACGGCAGATCTACCTTGTCCGGAGAAGACTACAGTAGCTATATATGCAGATTACACTGCAATACTTGCATAAAGACCCAGTGGGAGCTTCCAGAAATCTCTAAACGGCATTAAATGGAGTGGTGGAATAGGCGAAAAACTGGCGTATCAAAATTAATGGAAATAAAACTGTTCACGTGATATCTAAGAAAAAACATGTAATCTGTAATCTGCAGTAACAATTAACAATAAAGTAATACTTAAACAGGCATACTGAATAATTAGGGAAGAGTTAAATGAAATTAAATCACCGTTCATCAGATTTTGACTAATTCATTGGGATGAGAACATTCCTATGGCTCCTCTGCCTTCTTATTCGCCTAACTTGAATCTTTGTGACATTAACCTCTTCCCGAGATTAAAAAATCACCTCGAGGAATCTTTTTTTTATTTTAAATGGGATCATATATTTTGGTTTGCATTTAATATGGATATTTATATAAAATATTAAAATTCATATGGATGTGACACATGTTAGGTTGACATTGGTGTAATCCGAAAAAAGCCATTATAGAAAATTCCCGTGACATAAATATTTAATCGCCGTACTGAAACGAAACTGTAAAATCGCATTTGGTTGATCACGTCATATTCGCATGGAGTTTACTGCAGCTAAACTTTCTTCTTATTATAGTCTGGTAAATATTTACACTGAATACATGATTAGCACACTATGATCTAAGTAATCTATGAATTGTGTTTGCAAAGAGAATTGTTTACTGTGGAAATTAGAAGACGACAAACATTTGTTACACTTACAATTATTTATTGAATTATTATTGATATTTTCTATATCCGTATATTTCATTTTGTAATTAAAAAATTATAATAATAGGGTAAATGGCGGAGAGATGGACATTTGGTCTTAAATTTACATTAGAGTAATATTTCTCATAGGAAATGTTAATTTTGTTGTTTAGAGACAGTGTAAGTAACCGCTTGTAAATTAATACAGTCAACACTGAATAATCCAAGATTTACTTATATACACAATTAGCTAATTACTACTTTGGTAGATTTAAACTAATTATTTATGTACATACTTTATAAACATGTGTATAAGACTTAACATAGCCTAAAAATGTGGTTGTATTTGTACACAGTCATAAGTAATTTAGTGGTTCATTTAACCTCTATTCTGAGGCCAGATGGACCATATATGCTAAGGAGATATGGACCAGACGATTTTTATTGTTAACAAGGTTCGCACATTAAAAATTAGACGAGCTAGTTACTATTCCATTAATTCTGAAGAACTGTTGTTAACTGGTTAATAAAGGGATGATATAATGAAGAAGCTGAAGATTATGAAAACGAATAAGCGGGATGCAAGGAAAATTATTTTAGAAAAATGATATAGAAGGATGATAATTATTTTTGTGGTGGTCCATATCACCTCCACTTACCCAAATACATATTTTAGCATGAATTCGAGATATTTCAATATTTTAAAAAGAAACTTTTATAATTCAATTTTAAGTTCACAGTATACAAGAAACAACTATCGCAACATATGAGTATAAAATATGCATGTCCATGTGTGATACTTTTAAGATACAAGTAGGTTTAGGGCATTTTGTATTCCGAATATTACAATGTCTCTAGTATTGTGAGTCACGTTTACTTTATGTCGTATTAAATTTTGTTTATAAATATTAAAAATGAATATAAAAATTTAAATTCTACTTGTATTGTTTAACTTAACATATAACATGATAAGCTAGAAAATTAGATTACGTAAAAAAGTATTGCCATTATACCAATTCAAGTTCTAGTAATTGTAATTTTTTTTGTTCATTTAAAGTAAGTTTGCGTTTATTTTTTTGTGCTTACTCCTAATAATTTTTAATTCAAAAACTTTCAGTTTATGAGTATGACCTGTCCTGGATAGTTAATTTTGACGGGTGGTGTAAATCTGAGTGTCGGCACTTTGGCCAGATGGTATCGGTAAAGTAATAATTGTGTTGTCCGATTCCAAGTGCTCAGCAGCGCGGCTCATTCCCGTAAATGACAGCCATCCTGAAAGGACACATTCCCTGCGGACTGGATTGTTCTTCCAGGCACGGACTCACACACTCACTCACTACAATAACTCTCATGTTTTATACCTTCACCCACATACGTCTTTCTCACCCCTTAATGATCGTAAAAAAACATAGTCTATGGTTCAATCAGTGGCTTAAGAAACAATATTGTTAAATTAACAAAAAATTATTAGTGGACTTTTTCTTTCCAATAACTTCCATGTTTTATACCTTCACCTACATACGTCTTTCTCAGCCCTCAATGATCGTACAAAAATATAGTATATGGTTCAATCAGTGGCTTAGGAACCAATATTGTTAAATTAACAAAAAAATATTAATGTACCCTCTAGAATAATGTAATTTGTTAAATTTGTGTTTAATTTTTTTACTGTATAATCAATATTCCATTATTGTCCAAATATTCTCCATTACTTTACCCTATATACTAAGACGGTCGACTATTCGCTAAATGGTAATACATTTATATTATATTATCTCATTAACGTCCTTAGCACTAGTGAACACAAATTAAATTGTTTAACCACTAACCGTCGCCCTAATACTACTTCACACACACTTAACTACTTGTATTCACGAGGATGAGATCTTTCGATGTAATTATTATTATCAATTAGTAAATTAAGCTGCCTAATAGTCAAATAGAACTATTTTGTTCTGTAGATAAAAGGCCAGTACAGTATCACATATATATATATATATATATATATATATATATATATATATATATATATATATATATATATATATATAGGGGAAGGTAGCCTAATTTGGACCAATTTTATAATATTCACTATATAAAAGCACGGAAGAAGTATCAATAAAAATTAAGTAGTAGAAAAGAAACTCACTAAGTGTACCTACAAAATAAAACCGTTTATTTAATTTTAAATACTATTTATAATAGTAAAAAATAAATTCAAAAAAATCTTGTCATCGGTCCAATATAAGAAACCGGTTTCCTTATTTGGACCGCTAGCTTCTTAAATTGGACCATTAGCTTTCTTAACGAAAATTACAACAATAGAACCTTTTAACTACAGCACTAACTCTAGCACACCGAGAATGAATCCAAGTGCGACATTTCATACATTGTATCATATATTCTTCCTTAGTTTCTTCACACAATATACAAAACCATGAATCACCATTTTCTTTCTTTCTTCTTTTTTATTTTTCGCATTTTGTCAGAAAGATGGGGAAAGGCAACAAATTTAAAGGGCTCATTGATTAAAATCGGACAGTTTCGTCACATCTTAGGGAGAGATAGGAGAAGTCAACAAATTTAAAGGTCTATACAATGCTCCAAGGTCATAGAACTGAATAGGGTAACATGAAAGGTACCGACATGTCGACGTATCGCTTCTCTATGTACTATACAGTGCCGTAATCACAATTTTTGTCGGTCCAATTTGGGCAACTGTTTTCGGTCCAACTTGGGCAACTTGAATATTTTATACTTAAAATTATACAAAAATGTCAAATTAACATAAACTCATAAAATTATAACAGGAAATTATAGGTAGATAAGTAATCTTTGTGATGATATAAGAGGACCTGTAATTACTTACGTTTGGACAATCTAACGGCTTTCACTCTTACATCAAAATAACAAATTTTCATCGTAGTCAAACAAATTATACTTCTCTTAATGTAACCATGAGATATTTTTTCACAAACACGATTGCATTAACCTGGTCTATATCTATGTATAACAAGTAGTCTATCTAAAATCGCACAGATTTTATCAATCTTTGGATACCACAGCGGTCCAAATTAGGCTACTCTCCCCTATATATATACCAATAGATACAGAGTTTTCTATATTGCACGTGTTAATTTTTGGCCACACATAGAAGGATGGATATATCATTTCCATCTTCTTTTGGAGGCAGAAATATGAATTAAATGTCAAAATTAGAAACCATCATAACATATCTGACATGATACACAATTGTCAATATGCTATGAATATACTTTGAAAGAATTATGAATTACGATATGAGTTAGGTATAGAGCTTCAATCTAAAGTGCTTTTCTGAAGGAGTCTTTCGGAAAGATAAAAGAAAATTTGTAACTTTCAAAACATGCTACTTTAAACATTAAACAATAAAGACATTTATAATACTTGCACATGAAATAATTTTAATTCTTTTGTACTACTCAAACAAACAATGCAACTGTTAATCATTTTCTTGTCAATGTCAATATCGTATTTCCACCACTCATTTGAAAACTATGATTATAAATAAAGATAAGAAAAACAAGAGTCAATTCTTCAAAAGTAGAGTAAGTGACAAAATATCTAATCTAGATGATAAATAACTTACTTGTTTTTCATTTCTGATACAGCAGATTTCATACCTGAATTTGAATAACAAAGAGGTAAACCCCGATGCTTCTCATAATATTAATTCCAAATTTTCGTTGTAATAACCAATAACGTCATTATTAACTACATATGGAAATGTTTTATAATCCGCTGCATATACCTAATGAGTATTCTGGTGAATATTTAAAAACATTTACATTTCAATTAAATAATTAGACATCCGATTCAATATACTCAACCAATTACATATTTAATTATGAAAATGCACAATTTGCATTATGTACCGAAATAATATGGATTCCAATGTACGTAGTTTTACATGCTCGTGTATCTGATTTAATCCCACGAATAAATATTTTAAAATTTGAATAGGATCTTTTTTTAATTTATGTATATATTTATATACAAAACAAATTTACTAAATTAATAATAGTGTGATCATATTTCAGAATGGTATTCTGCTTTTTCAAAAAATATCGTCGTTTGATAAATACTAGTTTGAGAGTTTTAAATTATCATGAATTTATATTAATATATAAGATTTAAAAAAATGTTTTTAGAGATAATCATTTATTAAACGAACGACCGAATTCACATTTCCTCAATTAAAGCTTGATCCATAGATCAACTCTGATCCATGAATCAATTCAATTCACCATTAAAAAAATCAATGATCAACTGATCTGTCGCATTCCATTAATCAAGCTGAACTGATTTGATCCTCGTTTTGACGTTTTGACAAGATTTTCGTTGTTAAGATTAATCTAAAATATTTTAATTTTCACAAATCTATATGAATCGATGTAATTTCTTCCTTTTCGTTCTTCTTTACCATTTTTATTATTTTTTCAAATATCAAAAATATAATTTTACCTTATACGTTAAAAAAAATTAAAGTAAGTTTAATTTATATTAGTAAAATTATATGAACTGTCGAAAACATAAATACAACTAGGATTCAAATTAGTGAATTAGAACAAATGTTGATCTACGCATCAGATTGATTGTTGAATCAGTTGATTATTAATGGATTAATAGTGAATTTGGCTGTTAGCAGTTTATACGTCTTAGGATATATGACGTAATCAGAACAATGCTGTAAGGTCAAGAAATGGTAATACACAAAAAGAAAAACTAACTATGTAACTTTAAATTATAAAAGTTTCACTTAAAATGTGGTACATGAAATGCACAATTTTTCATTTTTAACTTTAATTAATAGAATAATGAAAAATATTAGACCCATATTTTTTATTTTTCTCCAAATTGACTTTTAATAATGATAAAACTGCTATTAGAAATAATATCCTTCAAAACGCAGCTGAATTACCCCACTTCCTCCTTGTCCAGTGACGTATCAAGGTTCGTACCCAACTTCATTTCGCATCAAACGTCAAATATAATGTTATAACTTCCAAAGTGATAAATCCACACATGTGAATAACTTCACATATTTTCAGGTGTCGTGTCTCTGGCTCCAGTTTCTAAAATAATAATTTTGGATTTGTATCTACTTGAAGTTTAGTAGCATTTTTTTCTTAACTTCTCAGCTCTGCCTTTTACTTTCTCAGTCCATTTAAAAAAAAATACAGTTTCAGTATTTCTACATATTGAAAATAATAGTTTCTATTCCTACATATTATTATTATTATTTGAATAAAATGTTGAAAATTGTTTGCGTTATTTATAAAAAAAATATCTTTATCAATAATTGGCCCAATGGAAAATATCCTACTATCCTACCGGCCCAGTCCAGATTACTTTCCATTATTTTTATATGTACTATACCTAACCTCTACCACCCCTAACGAACCAATCTCTACACATAGACATATCCACTGGGAAATATCCTACTATTCTACCGACCCAGCCCGAATTATTTTCCGCTATTTTAATCTACCGTAGCTAACCTCTACCACCCCTAACGAACCACCTCAACATATACAAAGCTCCACTCACCCAAGCTGGTGTCATAGGCATGCAAGTACTCGGAGGTCATGAACTGGCTGACGAGCGAGGACTTGCCGACGGCCGGGCCTCCCAGCATGAGCACCCGGTACGGGGCCGGGCCCGGGTTGCTGGTGCTGCTCTCTCGCGACGACGCCAGGCTACAGGAAGCGGACGTCCTCGCAGATCCGGCGCCCGTCGGGATGTGCTCCGTGCTGAAACAAATGCAAAATAAAGGAGTAAATACAAAAAATAAAAGAAAGTATAGAGTATAGGAATTAGAGGTATTGTTAAGGGAAAATTAATTGGGTGCAGTATTTTATACAATAGTATTCTGGAATTGAAAAAATGAAACAGCATTTAACGAGGTAATATTAAAACGTAAATAATAGGGATAAGTAAATGAATAGTATATTACATGTGAGGTGGGAAATGTTTCATTACAGCCGAGGGCTGATTATATGACCGAGAGGCGAAGCCTCGAGGCTCAGATATAGCGCAAGGCTGTAATGAAACTCCCACCGAACTATGTATACTATTTTATTCACAATTATCCAAATTAACTTCTACTCGTATATCGCCTTTTTCCAATAAACTAAATTAATGTCCGGTAGTAGTCTATGAAAACAAATGTTTAAATTTATTTTAATATGTTTGACAGCACTGATCACCTTACTTTGATAGATTTATGACAGTATTACTAGGCAACCATAGTAAACACTTCCCCCCCAAGGGATTTTAAAGTATTTCCCACCCGTGAGATTGTCATTGCAGTTAAAAATGACATACGTTTCCAACCTTTGACAGGTTAGGAATTGACATATTACAATAGTGGTTGTGAATAAAATACATTAAGGTTGAGAAGACTATTATTATTAACCTTACGTCAAGTTGTGTTTCGAGGTGCGAAGCTACCGAGGTACATAAGGCGCTGGTCAATAACGCTCTTGTCAAGCGTGGTACATATAGTATTTTTTTCTATACCTAGCAGATGTTAAAGCACAATTTTATCAACTCAAAATAGTGGATAAAGTAGCACTTTAACCGCAAGGGTAGATAAAGTAAAACTTTAACAGCAAGGGTAGATAAAGTACTTTAGCTTATATTTAATTGAAGTACATTTCCATAGCAACTTACACTACTGACAATTTCAAATTGTTCTCAAATTAACACTTTCCGCTTGTCGATAAAATATTATTTTATCGTCTTATATAAAAAATAACTATTTTTCACTAGCATTTCAATCCGAAACCTACTAAAAAAATTATATTGACAATAACATATATTTTGACAGGAATATTAACTTGTTTCCTAATATTTACAAAAATAAAGAAAGTAAGCTGTCTTTGTTTTTATATTTGACGTTTCATTTTGTCAACCTAACTTTTGATTTTTAATTTGGTTTTATTTGATTTACTTATTTAATTTAGACGGCATATTTAATTTGAGAATTCATACTTTACACTATTCTTGAGTTAAATAATTCAAACAATATTTAGATTTGGAGACTTGGGTTTCTTAAAAAAGTGACAGTTTTCATTATTGATCACAATTAATAATAATTTATTCTTCAACTAGGTAATCATGATTACCAAAGTAAGCGGTAGTAAAAAACAATTTTTCATGTCAAATTAAGGTTAATAACAGTGGGTGTCTAAGCTAATAGTGAAAAAAATAAATTATCAATTCTTTTTAAATTTATGATTAATTATTTGAGCTTCACATAGTTCCTTTTATTTAAAACTTATTAATTAGTGGACGTTTCAGACCATAATCGGTCTATCTTTAGCCTGTTCTTTAGAAGTTCTACAAGGTATATATTATTCAATTTTACATGGTAGAGTCCGATTATTGAAAGAAGAAGCCACAATGTAACATGCGCAGTAACAAATATTTGTAAGATGTTAGATCAAATGACTACGATGCTAGATTTTAAATTACCGTAATATATACTGCATTACAAAAAAAACCCTGTGGCCAAATAGTGTCAGTTATTTTTAGAACTAATTTACCTTTTACCGAATGTAGATGCCAATAACATATTCCAAAAAGAAAAGAATTCATTTACATTCGTAATTTATTCGAAAATATTCAAATATAAAATGATTCTTTTTGTGGAATGTTTAATATTCAATCAGATATCGTAATTCTCAACGTGAGCTTTCGAAACTTTTCAGATTGTACAAATACATTGCCAACTCATTCACAGACTGTAACAATACGATTTTAAATTATTTTACTCATGACGAAAATTAATTTTTGTGGATTTGTGTTTGAGTGAAGTAAATAAAAGTGAACTTTGACATTACGTCGCGCAAAGTCAAGGAAAATAATTTATTTTTTACACGTTATTGCAAATTAGTTCTTGAAAATTGAAAAATAAAACTAAGTAATTAGAAATAGAGCAAATTCTGTGAAAGTAGTTGTATTGACATAAAAAACTGCGTATGTAAAACTAAACAGTTTGTATTCAAATTACTTTAAATGATTAATTTTATTAATTATTTTAAATTAAAAAAAAAATGCTATATTTTTTTAGCGTAACTTGACAAAACAGTAATTACAAACAATTATAAAATAAACTAACGCTGCTAACTTGACAGATAAACCGTTAAACATTTGTTAATTTTTATCTCAATGCCATGATTACTGCTATTTTTGAAGTGACTTACGTCATTTTCATACCTAATTACAGAGTTTACAATGTACGTAAAATTAATTTTGCTTATTGATTCAGATGCAGAATTTTATGCTCTATAAATGTTACTTGAAGCTTTTATATTTAAAATAATTAGGGAAGCAGGAAATTACGAAAATATTATTTTACATGTTAAACCTCTAAGTTGGTGTTCTCGAGTCATCATTCAGTACCTATATGGAAGAGTTATCTTATACACACTAACACACAAACTTACAAACCGTTAATTATGTTTGTTTTAAAATATATATTAAACCAGCATCTTTGACTTTTTTTGTTATCGTTTTAAAACTCAAACGGAAAATTCGTCTTCATTTTGTCGCGCTATCCAAACTAACGTAATTGAATTTTCACCTTTTCACTTTTTATCAAATCAATTGTACGGTTCTCTCTTCTATAATGATGTAAAAGTTCGGAATTGCCTTCATGATATCGTAATGAACCTAGCCAGCACTTTTTAACGGGATTACAAAAAACTTGTAGTAATTTAAAAGTGGGTTGTTAGAGATTAATTCAATACTTCATCAATTTGTAACTTTCCTTTTTATCGACCACCAAGAGAGGAACTGATTGTATTATACCGATTTTGGCATAATAATATAACGTTAAAATGTCCACATTTTGAGTTCTATACATTAAGTAGTGTTGCTGACAAGACTTGACTAAGTATAAGTCTAGATTAAAAATGCTTGTCGAGATATGAAGACACTAGATTGTTTCAATATTCTACATTAACGTGCGCATATATTTTAGACAATGACAGATAATTTTCCGGCAGCGTTCTTTTTCTATATTACAATCACTGTTTCAGCTCGGATGGAACAAGCTTCGCAAGATATATTTATATTTCGAAAAATTAAATTTTTAAATAATTTAGAGTCTTGAAAATTGTCTACAATTTTCTCGTTTTGATATAGGATAAAGAAGTCTTATCTTGTCGTAGCATTTCAAGATACGACTTTTGTCACTCATGTCTTGATAATCTAGACAAGACAAGACAAGAGTCTAGAAAGTCTAGATCTAGGTGGCAGCACTATATAATGTGTTTCGTTGTAGTTGCATTTATGCTAAGCAAGCAGAAATTTTACTGATAACTTTGAGAACCGACGAATAACACTTCATAAATGGCTGAAGCAGACTTATTTCTGCATACCTTGGATCGCTTTCATTCCATGATCAAATTTACAATTTCTGTTACATTTAAAACAAATTAAAAGTTTGTTTCTATAGAAAATAAGGTTTTCCAGAAGTCATGAGAAAGCAGAGTTTTCATTGCTTACAATGACTGCACACCACTGGTACAATAAATCATATTTTAAAAGCAAAATAAATCAAATCATTGTGTTAGCTTATTTAAAAGTTTGACAAGAATCTGGTCATTATTTGTTTTCGACGACAAGCCGCATACGTGTTTTTATTCATTATTATCTCTTATTAACCCTGCATTAAAAGTAGCAAAAACGTTACCCGTATAATACCACTTTTCTATTCACACCGTAGTAGGAAGGAAAGAAAGTTTCATACACGTCAGAGTTTTTACTGCCAGCGACTTTTTGTAGTTTAGTTAGGGTAGGCATTAGGGCAATGAATAATATTGAAGCAAAAACTTCTTTATCGCGGACTTTGTCATTGGGTCAAGCTACCCCTGCAAGATTCTATAACCCGAGAATATAAATTATAATTATGAAGGTAAATGTTAACGTAAGCGTTCATCACGGCAATTAAGTAGAGCATTATCTGGAACGCGTATGTGGATACTAAATAACCAATACGTATTTTGTACCGGGAATGTTCGTCCTTTCGTTATAATATTTACAATTCATCCCTTCTAGTTATCAGTTGAATTGTATATGATTGACTCATTGACGAGCAGTTTCTGCATTTATTTTGATACTATGACATTTTTTGTATTTTAGAATTGAACAATTATCACCCTGAAGAAAACAATTGAAGTCGAAACGTTGATGTGTAATTGATTTTAATAAATTGACTAACTTTTCCAAAAACTTCTTTATTTATTCCTTCATCCAGTCGAGTTTAACAACTTCTCTTCATAATAATTTTTGTTTATATTTTAGCTGGAATAATATGCTATTGTAGAAAAAGCATGGAATGTGACTTAATTATCAACTATTTATGTTGTTAGGATTGTAGGATGTTAGAATTCCAATTACGACAGATTGGCGTCTGTGCGTTTTATGTGACATTATGTGAATTCCCTTTTGGTAAAAGTTCCATAGTGTTAGCAACTAAATAGCTAATTCTCAGGTTATTTTCCATAACCTGGAGAGAGATCTTTCAGCCTCAGTGGAAATGAGTAGACATTAGTCGTTAGTCGGGGTTAGTCGATCTACTCAGTAGTCAGTAGTCAGTAAATTTTAAACTAATGTATTTAAGTCGTAGCATTAATAATAAATATTTACCATACGATAAGCGTATCTTTCACCAAGCCAAAATCCTGATTTATATTACAGTGTCAAACCTGGTAAACAGGTAGGTGGCATAACAATGCACTGATTTTTGTATACTCTTAACTAAAATTATGTTTATCAAACATATTTTGTAATGGCAATCATGGTTTAAATATATAACGTATTTAGATCTCTATAAAACAAATGAATATCGTATATTTTTATCTAGCTCGTGTAAAGATATACTGCTAATCCGATAGATTTCTATCACATTTGTTGAGTGCGACGCTTTCGGCTCGGCACAGACCGGAAAAATAAGATTATCACACCCTGTTCGGCACCGACCGGCAACGGCTAGATCGGCAGAAAGAAGTTTGCATAGTTTCTTAAGGAGGTGCGTACACTAGTCAAACCGACTAGCAGCGCAGCGAATCAACTAATGTGTTAACCTCCATAACAAAGTAGGGAACTTATTTCTGCCGATCTGGTCGCTGCCGGTCAGTGCCGAACAGTGCGCGATAGCCTGAATACTGAGGCTACTGCTACTGCACGTTGCCGAAAAGGCTAGTGTGCGCACCTCCATAAGAAACTATAGAAGCTTATTTCTGCCGATCTAGTTTGTGCTGGTCGGTGCCGAACAGAGTTCATAGTCTGAATACGGAGGTTACTGGTCGAATCACTGCTGAGCCGACTAGTGTGCGCACCTCCATAACAGAGTATGGAAACTTATTTATGCCGATCTCGTCATTGCTGGTCGGTGCCGAAGAGTTTGCGATAGCCTGAATACCGAAACTGCTGATCACATCACCGCACTGCCGAGCCGACTAGTGTGCACACCCTTATAAGAAACTATGTAAACTTATTTCTGCCGATATTGTTGCTACTGGTCGGTGCCGGTAGGTGCCGAATACTGTGTTTCAGTCTTCTTATAATACATTAGCCACGATCAATTAATTTGCTATTACAATGAAACGGTGTGAAATAATCCTGATTTGGCTGTGGTACAAATAATGCTGGCACGAAGCATCCTGTGCAAGGATAACGGCAACAGTAACGAGAGTAGAAGTCGCGGTAGCGGTGGAAGTGTCCAATTAAGCCTGACGTATTGTGCATTACGCGCTATGAAATAGGTACGACGTAGCCGAGCTCATAGCGCCACAGGTTAACCTGGTTTTTGACTTGTGGTCACATTGTAATGGGAATGAGAATTAGGTGAACCCTTACACAACATCAAAGTTTGAATATGGAATAGGAAGATGCCAAGTTATGTCATTACTTCAAACTGATAAGCTGTTAGCATGCTAAATTATTACCGGAGACCATCTAACTTGCACTATGTATGCTCTACCACTAATTATTATCTTATGAAGATTTATGACTTGCAATATTATTTTGCTTTCGGACAAAATTGAAATAGTTATTTACATATCAAATGTTGGAATGTCATTTTTCCGGATGAATATAATGAATCCTGGGAAAAAGTTCACGCAAGTTGTTTATACTAATAATTTTCTTTTTCAACAAATATTTGTATTTATTATACACACACAATTCAAAAGGATTTGTAAATTGATCTAAATTTATTTTTTAACTAATTTATGTAATTTAAGTCTTTTTCTAAAGATTAAAAATAAAGCAAAATCAGAAACCTGAATTATCATTATTTTAGTACATTTTTATATGACTATCTAATACGCAAAGATAACATGTAGATGGAGCAGATAATTATATTGTACTTACATATTTATACTCTTAATTATAGGCTGAAAAATATAACTTGATTTCTCCCTAAATATATTTTTTAATTTTCCAAAAGATTGTTCAATTTTCCTAGATTTAGGGCAATTTCCCTACGTATGGAAAAACTGTGCACAGATGGCGACCTTGAAAAGTCGACAAATCTTGGCGAGATTCGAGACTGAGACGAGATAATAATATTCGAGACAAGAAATAAACGAGACGAGATAAAATATTTTACATTTTAAAGGAGACGATACGGGAAAAAGAAAAATCTCATCTTATACACACTGTATAAAACTAAAAAACAAAATGGATGACGTTTAAAAAACAATAACTTTATAGATGTAGTGGAAAGTTTCAAAATGTCAACATTTTAATTAACATGTTACAAAATACTTAATTACTTGTGGTAGTTAGAGAAAATATTGTATTTAGCATAGAATAATATTTTACTGATAATTTTTATCAAGATGATATTCATGAACAATGACAGCAATATCGTAAATGAAACTCTGTATCAATCAAGAAAAGTAATAAGTTGTTCACCATAGCAGCGGAATTCCTGGTCTTCTGTCAGGAACAAATAATACAGCAACCCGTTTGAACCAGCTGCTATGCCGGCCTAATGATTGATGCTACGGCAATGTTTCAACGTCATTTTGACGTTCATAACGTATCGCCTCTTTTTCATTTACGCGATCTCCACCTCATACTCATTTTATTTGTTATTGTACGTTTCTGTCCAGAACAAATGCTAAACATAAAAACGAGTCTGCATGTAATAAATGACCATCGTTAACAATCGAATAATCCCTAAATACATTCATGTGTTTATGCACAGTATTTTTACTGTTTGCTGTAAACGTGACAGCAACAGATGATTGAAAACTTTTTGGAAACTAGTTCACTATTTAACACGTGTGATTAATTACTATCCGGAAAACTAATATGAACAGAACTAGGTCAAAATAAGCCATACAAGATAATCTCACAATAAACATTTCTCTTTTTATGAAGCCTGACAAATCATATATTTTTCCAAACTATAACTTTAATCTTTTAAATTATAAGGATTATTCAGCAATAAAAAGAATTATTCCCTTTCTAATTAAATTATCTAAAAAAAAACTACATAACTAACCACCCCCTAAAATACATTCTAATGGGGAATATGACCATTTTTTTTTCTTTCTTTTAAGATTCTGTACTTTTTCTACGACTACATTGCTAAAGGTTACAGAACAAAAATTCATACATGAAAGATATTTGACATATAAAACAATACGGTGCAGGTAAACTCACAAATAATATCTTCTCGCATGCGCAGTTTTAGCAATTACTGTGAGAAATGATATTTCCCACACTGCACATGCGCAGTGTTGGCGAATACTGTGAGAAATTATTTCTCACACTGTAATCCACAATTGTAGGAAGTAAGCATCTTTGAAGTTTAATGTAATGTGAGAAAAGTGCCACTTTCGATAGAGGTCGTAGAAAAACAAGTTCATGATTCCATAATGAAATAAATTTCATTTATGAAGGTGATTTTGGCGTTGACAATTTGTGCTTTCTAGTGTATTGGTAGTTTCGTTAGTTTAATCTACAACTCTCTTTGTATTTTTCATCCATTTTTATATGTGTATATAATATTGTTAGTTTTGACATTCATATACTTGGAAAATCACATGATTTCAACCGACAAGATAATGTGTTATATGCAAATATTTTTTACTCAATGAATGTTCAGTTTGAAAATCAAAAACATTTTTGGCAATTTCCAATCGCTATCAGTTGTTTTTGACAACAATTGAATTTCATATCTAGTGACAAAAAGATCAAAAGATATTCATGCATGCTTCATAATTGAAAAAAACATTGCCAACAGGTACGTTATGTATATATACTCTTTTTATTAAACGCTGTTCTAAAACAGTAACAATAACAAAATTTGAAACAATTTTTATCAAACAAAAAGTTATTTATTTGCAAATATGACTGGAAAACTGGAATTTTTGTGAAATATTGTTATATAACTGAAATTTGTAGCGACATCGTACTCATCTAAATTTATGAGACTTCTCACATTTGAACTCGGTCTGTTGGGTTGACTAGTAGGAACATAAAAACAGAAAAAAAGCAACTCATTTTCAGTATCCATGATGGTTTCAGTTTTATTGCCGGAAACTAAATTTGTTTCTACTTCCTACTTCGAACATAAAATTCCCTCGTAAATATGACAATTTAATAAAAACAGTTATTCATATTTTTATTTATAGTAAGGTATTTATTTATTGGCTATCAGATAGCGATTGTGCAGCAGTTTTTCAGAAGTTATTACGCATGAGCGCACAGAGTACATTCTGGACCAGATTTAGCTATTCTGAATTGTGCTCCGGTTTCAGTAGGTCACGAATTAAAGCATTCTAATTTGTTTCTTCTAGAATTTCTTTTTACCTCTCGCCACTCAGTAAGGGAGATATTGGAATCATATTAAAAATCGGATAGTGAGTTTTCAATGGATAAGCACATTTTGAAGTCCCTAAAACACGATTTTAATATTTTTACGATGATTTCTATCTGTCTGACACCCAAGAATAGATCTGACTAGATTTTGGTGTTAATTGTACAACCGAAAGTGGTATTTTCATGAAGATTTGAAATGTTTTTTTGAAATATCTTAATTAATTATGAATATATGAGAATGTTTAAATAATAATTTAATATTATATCAGTAGCTAAAATTTTATAGTTCACATTTGTTTCTACATAGCCCCATTTAACAATTACAAGTAATTATTGATTCGGTAAATTTGTTATAATTGCAGTTAATCTGTTTATATATGGAAACAAATGTTTTATATTTGACAGTGACAATTATATAATTGATAGTGAACATATTAAAAAATAATTATTAAATACCTACTCTAAAAGGAATTGTACTAACACTGTAAGTACTAATAACGTTAATAATTTATTTTACCGTGTCATCATTATAAAAAAAATTACCCCCAAGGAAATTTTGAAACATCTACGCCTGTGTATATATGCCACAACATATTAAATTTACAGATACCACATGAGACGAAAAGAAAAACATGTATAACAAATGAAGCACATAGGCAAAGTTGACAAGTAGCTCGCATGTGTCGCTAAATTCCAAAACAAAATTTCCATTTCGCTGTCGTGTGAGACATGAATTTGTTTTCCCCGGCGTTGTTTCTTTTAAAAACAATAATACGGCGCGGTGGGCGTCAAAGAGCGTCGCCGGCTGCGATCACAACGGGTAATTCGGTTTGGTGTCGCATGGAAATTCACTTTTGTAAGCAGCGCACTCTATTCTGATGTAATTACTCGGCATACGAATGGGCAGGACTGCCGTGCAGGTACGTTCAAGGCTTCGAGGAAATGGAATTTAAAGCCCAGGTTAAAAGCTTTTACTCAGGATATTTTGTTGTTATCGAACGGGACACTGAGTTTGTGGATTTAGGACGCTCACTAAGCTAACAACTTAGACGTTTTGCCAAAGTGACGCTTAAAAATTTATACGCAAACAAAAATCACTACTTTTTGAATTGGTTTAAATTGAGTTAACATAGGAAAGGCATTCGGAAAGTTTTGGTAAATAATCTTTTATTCTATTATACCCAGATTCACAAAAAAGGTTAAATTCGAGTTTAACTCCAAAATTAATTCGGTATACAATAATAAGAGTGCCATGATGCAAAAAACGGAGTAAACGTCATTTTTTAACCTGCAATTAGAGTGTCTTGACAAAAAGAATATACTTTTATTCACTTCTTTCTGTCAAGGCACTCTAATTGCAGGTTAAAAAAAGACTTGTATTCCGTTTTTTCCGTCATGGCACTCTTATTATTGTCATATTTTAATCAAATTAATATAAAACTTCAGATGCATTTTTCTCAAAAAAATCGTTATGTTAGGGTATGATAATATTATATCATTGAATTCAGAATAAAATTCTCTATTGAATAAACAAATAAAAAATATAGGTTCACATTTAAAATAAAAAAGTTGGGACTCGTATTTTGAGAACCACTGGTTTAATAAAAATTTTGTTTATCTCATGTTAATAGTGTTGTAAAATAGAAATTGTTTGCTAATTTAACCGACCTCGTAGTTGTTATAGTTCTCGAGATAGCAATGGTGGCCCATTTAAAATGAACACTCTGTATACATAGGTACATTTAATTGCTACATTAGAAAAATAATAGTACATTATTCAATGAGCATGTAATGTGTGCTATTACTCATAATAATGAAATCTTAAAATATTATATTCTAAAAGGTGTAATCTATGTATAGTATTTTTCAATAATTGCCAAAATTGTATTCCAAGTATTTAGAACTTTTTGTAAGTTAAACAACGTATTAATTATGCAGTCAAAGGCAAGAAAGAATTACGAATTCACTTTAAATAATGAACAATGTTGTCATGAAAAACCTTTAAAATGGCTATCACTATTAAATTTTTATTAGATTTACTTTTAAAAAATTACAAGAAGAAAAAATTCATAATATTGTAAAAATTTAATAAAAATCTGCAAATAAGTTCTGTATAATTAAAAAAAAAACATCGGTTTCGAATAATTTTGACGTACAAGGAAGTGAAACAAAATAAAAATAAACACAAACATTAAAAAATAAATTCAAAATGTATTCTTTGGTTTCTTTCTTTTCTTTAGACAAAATCTGGATAACAATTTACTTTCTCGTTATTCATTTTCTTGCATTTTAGTGTATAATCTGTTAATTTATTATTTTTATATATGCATTTATTTTAAATAATATGTACCTACTTTAATTAATCTATATGCAATTTATTTTCAAATACATTTAACCTTTTATTTCAGTAAATAATTAACATTTAAAATGCATTAAGTTTAAATTAAAAAATATATTGAAATAATTTTACGCTTATCCTTTGAAGTTTCATTTTCTTATTAAAAAGAGTATAATTACTTCGTCATACGTTAACATCGTTTTAAATTTCTCATTAAATTTGTTCAGCGATTACTAAAACCTTTTTCATCCCGTAAATTATTTGAGAATCAACGAAATCTTAAAAGGAAAAGTAAATATCTCTCAAAGTATAAAAGAACAAAACGTAAAAATGAGCAGCTTCAAATTTAAACAGTGCCCTAAAAATTACTAACCAGACCAGGGTTGAGAAAAACCCGGGTTCTTTATAAAAATATATGTTAACTTTTAAGTTATTGTGCTTAATTAACAATAAACTAGTATATGCAATCTACTAATTAATAGCAAGAAGTCGCACAAATTAAAATATTTAAAAATTAAAGTTTGTAATAAATATATAAGCTTTTTAAGGGTTTTTATTTAGTGGGTTTTTTCGGAATTTTTAAGTGGGTCTTTTTAAACAAACCCAGCTGGGTTTTTTGGGTCGTATAAAATTACAAGAATTAATGCAACATTTTTTATTTATTTAAAAATCCAATGAGTTTTTTTTTCAACCCAATTTCTAAATATATCACTTTAGATGCATTGGTCCGTATTCAGCTCTTGTCTTTATCTTCTTCTTTAAGCCTTCTTTAGCAAGAATCGGTGTCTATGTTTAATGAAGAAGTTAATTGTAACTATAATCAGCAACCTTTTCTAAATTTTTATTTTAGAAAAGATGATCTTTTTTCTAAACTATATTTGCCAACATATTTTTTATTTTGTTATTATTAACACCACATAATTCCCGAATATTACCTATGTCATCAATATCATTTACAATTTCTGCCATTTTTATGACTACACAAAAATCTAAAGAAGATCCCTGTCATCTCTAAGTAACTAATCTAACAAGATGCTTTATTATCGCTAATCAAGACAGGTGAATATGAAATCTTAGCGAAACGTCTTTAAGTTACTTAAAGAAGCTGCTTTATCGTTAGAGACGGGAGCAGAAAACGGATCATTGTGAAGAACTTTAAGTTTTGGAACTGTTCTGGAATGGGATTCCATAACTTATAACAACTACAGAAAACAGTTGTACCTGTTATTATATCAATTACAAACGTCAAATTTCAATTGTCACCATAGCGAAAATTCAAATTTGCAGTGAATTTAAGACATTCCCTTATCAGTGTAGACTTGTATGTTTTTTATATATGTATGAGTATTTACGTATCATCCTAATCATCCATAGATAACCATTACTGTTATAGAATAGCAAGTATAGTTTGTAGTTGATATTTGCAATTAATATCATAACAAGTCCAAATTATAGCAATCGAAACAGGCATATACATTTTATTCTCCAAACATGTTATATTGCCTGGTATTGCATCTTTCAAACATCAAAAATCTTGCACACTTTTTAACGTACACTCTTTTAATCCGCGAAAAAAGTTACTTTATACATATTTTATCTTGCGCACATTTTATCTGCCGCATATTTCGCCTTCCATTCATTTTATGTTCCACATATTTTATCTTCGCCAACATTTCTTCTTTAAAACATTGTAATAGTACCTCTATTTTACTTGATAGCCCATGCAATTAATATACTTGTAATTAGATAAAATAATCAGTGAAGATAAAATATGTAAAACATAAAATGTGTGCAATATAGAATACGTGAAAGATAAATGCTTGGATGATAAAATGATTTGGAAGATAAAATGTGTGTAAGATAACTTTTTTTGCGGATTAAAAAGATGCACGATAAAAGGTGTGCAAGATTGAATGTGTGCAAGATACAATGTCGAGCAATATAACATGTGTGAAGAAAAAAATGTATACGTCCCACCTCCCACCTCTGCATTGATTCAAAATGATTGCATTAGCGATTTGTTCCTTTTGATATTTTGTTTGATATGTTGAAAGTGGTAAGTGTTCGATTAGAGCAAGCGGTAGCTCAGGTTTGTGAAGTAACAACTTCCGGCTTGCTGAAAGCAACACTGCAATGACTTCCTGTTCGATCTTTAATGCGTCTAATCAGATCGTAACGGCGTTTCTTTCGCGCGCGGATCCGATACAAACGGCAATTGCTCTCATTACCGGTGCTCCACTCGAGCCCTTATTACTCCATTCCCCGCTATTGTTCTCGCTAATAGCATTCCCGATTGGTTCGTTAGTGATTGTCCCGAAACCAGGCCTTCTTATTCTGACCTTTCAACTCTTCCACGTTCAGCGCTAAATGTACACTGTATTAAACTCTTAGTTTATTGCTCGCGAGTAGAATTTAAAAGGATTTGCAGAAAGACAACGCGCTTTTTTTTAATTTAGATGCTTAAGAGTTAAGTAAGAAACGGTTAATGAAATACGAAATTACTTTTAACTTAGCTGATGTGCAAATAGGGCGTTTAGTTTTTAATAAACACAATACTGAAGAAAATTTTTAATAAGCTAGTGTTACACCGTAAGCATGTTATAATAAATTAATTATAAAACATACCTATATAATAATGACTTAACAACGATATATATATACAGGGTTGTGACTCGAATATCCGAACATAGGGATTTAACATATAAAATCATATTTTCCTAATTTAATTAAAAAGACTTTCAAATACAGTTTAGGACATAATATTCTGCAAAAATAACAAATGTTTAACGGTTTATCTGGCAAGTTAGCTGCGTTAGTTTATTTTTATTATTATTTGTAATTACTCTAACTGTCAAAATATATTCTTAAGATATACGTACGAAACATCACTTTCTTTACAAGTTTTTGAGCGATTACAATAATTTTTTCTACGACCATTGTAGAAAGTAGCATTTTTCTCACACTATGTAAAGCTTGAAAGTTTCGTATTTCCCACAATCGTGGGTTAGAGAATAAGAAATAATTTCTCACAGTATTTGCCAACACTGCAAATGTGCTATATGGAAAATATTTATCATCTCGTCCTGAAATTTTCACATCACATGGGAAATAGGCGACTTTCTGCACTTGTTGCAAAATATACTATTGTTAGTGCAATAAGAAATAGTGATAAACATTTTAATAAAATTTTGATGATCCATTTCTATGGGAAGTTCGAAGATATGAAACGAATGAAAGTTGAAGATTAATTGAAGGAATGTGTATAATTTAGCGTATCAGGAAGTCGAGTGGTGTCCACATCAGATTGTAGTAATTTATTATTCGTTTATTAAACTTATTTATATAAATATTCGTTGTCTCTATTATTTTTACACTACATTACCGATATCTACAATAAAGCAGACCTGATACATCCAGCACTGTTTAATAAGCCATGAGTGATATATTCAATATTTCAAATTAATTTCGATGGACAAAGAACCTTATTGCCATCTTTGTCAGGTTCCATTTGTACAATATGTAAATAACATATCAATGCTCAAACATCGTTTCATGTACAAATATATGTAAATACGATGTCAATTATTTTCGATTGAAAAAATGCTGCTTACCGCATTGAAATCCAGATCACGAATAAAGTGTCAAAGCTCCGAAAGAGTCGTGCTTTGAATAGAATTATAAAAATCGATATTGTTATATTTGTAAGAGTTCAAATTCATTCTTAATTTATTTTTGCTCGCGGATATATTGGGTTGTAAAGTGTGATATAATTTGAGCCGCGATTTCGGCGAAATTGCTTCTAAATATCAGGATGAAAGTGTGAAAGGAATTAGGTTTTTATGCTTCTGAGCTTGGTTGAAGCTTGATCCTTTTACGCGGGATAAAAGCTCGAAAATTGGATATAAACTTCAAATGGAAATATCGTTCTTAATTAACTTTACTGGACTGGACACGACACCGTATATATTTGCTAATTTAACCGTCTTATTATAAACAAGTTATATGAAATTTGGAATTACACATTGTCATAAAGAAAATTTGACATGAAAACATTTTATTAACAAGAAAGGGTATTAGAGGTTTAATATATTTATAACGTAGATTAAAATAATAGCTTAACAGAAAACATACACACAAAGGAGATTACAGAGTTTTAAAATATTGTAAAACATTGTGCAACCGAAACCAAATATGAATTTAAAATTGGATTTGAAAAAAGTGCGGATTTTAACTTTGGTGTAAGTTTTGGATGTAACTAAAGTATAACAGTGTCAATTTTTTTTATAGAAAACATTATTTAAACGTTATACAGAGTGTACGATTTAAGAAGCTAACCATTGGGATCCCGAGCACCGTAAAAAGAGATAAGAAGTCGGTTAAACTGAGGCAAAGTTGCCACATTAGTTGCCCATTTTTTATTTTCCTGAAAAAAATGCATAGCTCATTAGATTTGAGTATAAAAATTGATTTTGGCCAATTAACTTTTTGAGTTATAACTTTCTTGTTTCAATTTATACAATTTTCTAGTTTGCACATTCTCAAAATATTTCTAGCTTGATCAATTTTTGATAAATCCAAACTAACTTTCAAATAAGAAATTAAAAAATTGTTGATTTAATTTATTTTGGTCTATGTGCTATGAAAAGAAAATCGAAAAATATTTTGTTTCAAACAAAATTTTGAATAATCATTACAATCAATTATGGTCTTAATATGCTGCTCATAGAAATAAGCAGATTAAAAACATATTCAGCGTTATCCAGAAAGATATCTGCTACTATTTTTTAGAAATTTAGGTGAATATTGAATTGAATTGTTAAAAATTTGTTTGAAACAAAAGACTCCACTGGACATTACTTAGTTTTGCATCTTTTTGTAGATTTGAAAGGATAATCGCTTATCGAGAATATTATTTATAATATAAAACAATATTCAAATGAGTAATTAAAAAATGTATACTATTTGTAAGAATTAAGTAAATAAATACTCACACCATTTATTAAGTTAGTAAATATCAAAAGTAACATGGAATGGAAAATGGAATTAATAAGCTAGACAATGCAAGAAAATTCCAACAAGAGATAAAAAAGTTATGAATTTAACCGTCAAAAGAAGAGTAAACAAAAATTGAAATTTAATTGCAATAAAAGTATTTGCAGTAATATAAAAACAACTGTAAATGTAAATTCCAAAACTGAAACTTCAAACAAAATTCACAAGCAATAATTTGGAAAGAATGTCGCTGGTTTTTGTTCAGTTATTAAAAAGTTGAAAAGCAAGCAGCTAACAAGATATTGGAAGTTGAAAGTTTGCTCGGCGGCGTCGCGTTTTTGGCGCATTTTTTCCACGAAGTTGAGGCGCAGTGCGTGAGAGATACACAAAGACGCAGAGGAATTCTGACGCTGCACGACGCATTTAAAGGATGAGCCATGTCTGCTCTGGAAATATAACTGTCAAGTCACTCGAGCAGACATACAACAACTTTGGTTTCTCAACGATGACTCATTTCCAGGATTTTACTTTCGTTTTATTGATATTCATATTTAGTTGCCTTTTCTCCAAGCAAGCAATGCATGCAATGGCTGCCTTTGAATTTGTAACCGTTGTAGTCAAAAATTTTAATTGATTTAAATCAAATTTAAATCATATTGATTTTAAAGAAAATATATTGATTTAAATAACGTGTTCCACAATTGTCATTTACCATTCCAGATTTACAAAAAACGTGTGGGTAATGTTTACCATGTGGCAATACTTTCAAGAACTACTAAATATGTTTAATTTCGTGGATAAAACGATTTTACTGGTATATTATTTGGAATTTATAATGCAGAATTTTTTTGTACTAATCTGTGATTTTTTGTTATAGTAAAATCCGGTTATAACGACATCGAAGGAATGATAAAATGTTGTAAAACAAGTTTTTGAAATTATAGTATATCTATTCAAAAAAAATTAAAAGTATGATTAAAATAAAAATATCTGATTTCTGTCTGTACTTCGGTGGCATAGATATTTAATTTCTACTTTGTGAATCAAGTCACATGACGTTTGAAGAAATATTATACATCAAGGTTAAGAAGACTATTATTATTGACTAGCGCTAAGTTGTGTCCCGAGATGCGAAGCAACCGAGAAATATAAGGCGCTAGTCAATAATTGTTTTTTCAACCGTTGTATATATATTATTTTTTCACTACTAGCATTTCAATTCCAATCCTACTAAAAAAAATATATTGACAATAAATATAATTTAATTTGAATTTTTTAAATTGAATATCACTATTAATTTTAAAGGATTAGACTAGATGCATTTCTGAACTACTTGTACCTATATGTACATTGTTTTTATACTAAAATCACACTAGGAAATTAATTTGCATCGTTATTCTCGAATATAACATTCAACATCAATTTCACATTTTGCTTTTCGGCAAATATTGACCAACCAGAATTAAATCTCATATATTTACAAACGCTCATAATGAAAATTTGGGGTATGTATCCCATATGTCAACGGATGACAAATATTTACAAAATTGTATAAAAAAATTGTTTTTAAACAAATATTAATTAATTTTACAAACCAAAATAAAGTTGTAAATATTATTGACAATGTAATAGTATAAAATTAAAATTGACATAATTCCAACTATTTTTCTTTCACCTGCATCCTATTTTTTCCTATGTATACTACCGTACATAAAAAATATGATGTGGATACCACATAACTGCACTTCATTAAACTTAAACTTATTTCACTTGAAAGTGAGATCATTGTACGGATTCTTCAACCTCCATTAGTTTAATAACTTCGAACTTTTCTTCGAAATGGATCAGTTTTATTATTGTATTACACAAAATAATTTTAATCGCTCAGAAAGTTTCAAAGAAAGATATATATGGTTTCATTTATTTCGTACGTAGTACGTAGTGTTTCACAAGACAAGAATTCTTGTTTTGTTTTGTTATTTCTTGGCTTTCTTGAAAAACAAGACAAGAAATATAAGTATATCTTGTCTTTCATTAATCTTCTATATAAAAATCTTGCCTTGGTCGTCATTTTCTTGCATATTTCTTGTCTTATACGTATTTTTTTTAGCACAACAGAGACATTTGTATAAGCAGAAAATTTTTTTTCAAAGCATCCTTGGTTAAAAGAAAGCTTTTATGCCTTAACTCTTGGTTAAATGTTTTTATATAATTATTATGGTATTTCCTCAATAATTATTACTATTATGTATGTTTTTAATGATATTTAGGTAAATACATACGTTGTAAAAAATCTGTATTTGTATGTAAAAAAATCATATATTTATGTTTCCACAAAAAAAAAATATGCAAGAATACAAGAATTAAAGAAAATGTTGCAATTCTTGAACTTTTCTTGCAAGACAATTTCTTCCCTGGTCTTGCTTTGAAATTTGTAGCTCTTTCCTTGTTCTTGTCTTGTATTTTATGCAAGACTGAGACAAGAACAAGAAAAATACAAGACTCGTGGAACACTACTCGTACTTATTTCTCAAGATTCTCAAAATTATTATTTTTGTTAAGTTTCTGCCAACAAAAAACTGCTCTTTGAAAAGGCCGATTAGAACCAAAAATGGAAGTGGATAACTAGATTTTATACATTATATTGTTTGAACACTAATTTATCAATTTAAAAATTATCTAGATAAAATACTACCTATCTGTAACGTTTGTTAAAATATACAGTGATAACCTGTGTCATTCAATTATTTTCAGCCATGTTTATCTTTCACAAGTCTAATCCAATCACATTTTATCTATAATCAAATCTGCCTTGATTCACTTTTTGTCGCTCTAAACAAAACAGCGTTATCAGAGTATAAAAAAGCCCATACACGGGACAACCTTCATCTATCATCGCCGATTATTTGCCTAGACTAGTGATTTGACCATTTGACAGTCACATTGACAGATATGATCCATCTGTCAAGTTAATTCAATGCCATGGGCTTTCGATAACCTTCGGGTCCGAAGCAAAATTATTGATATTCTGTCAATACAAGGCGAGAAGAATGTGTTTTTGATTTGCTTATACAAACTGATTTTTATATGGACTACAATCTTTTTCAGATTTATAGTTTGTTTTCATTGTAATAACAAAACATAAACTTTTTTCTCGATTGAAGGCCGTAGACACAATTTAGTTTTTGCAGAAAATGCTATATAATATATAAAATAAATCCATAAAATAGTAATTTAAAAATGTTATTTATAGGGACATTTTTATGATCTTTTATCCTTTCCATTTTCGTTTAAACATGAAAGAAAATTAAAATATATAAAATCAATGAGATATTTTCTTAGCACAAATGTAGCCTGAACAGTTTTTTATTCTTATCTAAAAATATTTTTAAAAAATATGATATATGCATATGTGATCTTTTGTTTAATTTACTTTGAAATGTGATACAATAAAATCCAGTTATTACTACAACGAAGGGAACCCAAACAATTCGTCGCTATAGCCAGAGGTCGTTATAATCAATGAAAGTAAAATTATATTCACGTATATGAGGATGGAGTTTTAAACAAGTGATCACAATTCTGACGTTATGTAACGAGCGAGACTCACAGATGAGTCGTCACGACTGACCTGTCTGTGTAGGTAGTCGCGTTAAGGGTCAAGTGGGATAGGAGCGACGCAGCTCTTGTTCGGAAAATTTTATAGAGTCCAGAAGGTTCTATAATGTTCTAGAGATTGATTGGCTGCAGGTATATAAAGGTCGCGTCGTTTCTTCATACTGGTACTAATATTTATTAACTTTTTATAATTTATAATTTGTTTATTTTTCAATTATCTTTACACTTTACCTAAATAAATAAACGTTACAGGAAAAGTACAGTATACTGTATTTTTTTGCTGTTTCTTTAAATTTTTTATTTTATTTTAATAAAGTACCTTAATCGGGAAAAGCTGATCTTGGAACAATTTTGAAAAAATCCGGCTTTTTTGTAAATGCGAGTAATTAAGACTTTAGATATTTTCCGCAGAATTTACGAATTTTTATCTTATCATTTGATCCAAAATGTCATTTCATGTGCATATAGTAATTTTTATTATTCTATTGTAAACCTTTATGAAATATTGCGCAAAATCGAAAAAGTTGGACTTGGGAAGAAAAAAGATGATAACACTTGAGTTACTCAGGGAAATTTTAATGATATTCATAGACATGCTTTAGAATTTAGAACATATTTTACGCGTATATTACAAATTTTTATCTTACCCTTATCTTAATAAAGAAAAGCAAAGGTTGTTTACTAGACGTCATCTCTAGGGCACTCTAGCTGGCATACAGAGAGCACCACTAGCGCCATTTTATAAATAGTATGGAATCTGAACTTGGGTGCATTTACCCTCTATCTAGGGCTAGACCAAAGAAATATATTTTTTACTGGAATAGCAAATTTTATTACAAATATTTATATTATTATATGTATCTATCTACACTGCAGTAATTTTTGGGTCGCTAAACACTGTGAAGAATGAATAATTTACGCAATGGTGAAACGTGGTGAGAATGGTTAATAAGCAACCCTTGTTACGTGTGTGAAATCCTAGACGTTTTCATGGCCACCTATTAAGGAAATTGCGAGGCGTTCTGCGCTGACCTAAACCGCCGAAGTTGTGCGGGATTCACGCAATATGGATATTATCGGTTCACGGACTAATTATGGAAATTACTATGTATTTAGGGGCGCGCTTAAACTGTTCTTTCGCATATTCCCCCAAACCATAAATTTATCACATTTACTTGTGGAAATTTTTTGATTACTCCTTGATTATTCACAAACATTGCTCCATTTTTAATTAACAATGCGTCCATTGGAGAAAATGATAAATATTTGAAATAAATCCAGTTTGATTGCTGGAATAATGTTGTATTTACACAATACGGTAGTTCCTGAATCTATTTCTGCGTTGCTAAATATAATTTAGTCCAGTGATGACGTAGGTAAAACTTTTACTATGCTGTATTTTGAAATTTTAATATCGCTATTACATTTTTGATATGATGTCACAGTTATATGCGAGCAAATAATAGTATACACATTATTCTAAATATAATTTGAATTATTTCAACCGGAAAATAACATAATAATTCAAAATAATGCGCAAATTTGTGCTATGCATAACGGTTATTATTTCGATTTATTTATTTTATTTATAAAATACAAAATGGTGATAATGAAGTTCTTTTAGGTTTTGTTTTTATTCAGGACGAAGAGAATACGAGTCAACAATATTAAAGCAGTATAATATTTAATATTATAATAGAATTTTATATACTCGTATTTCTTCGTAGTTCTAGATATTTTTTTCTGATTACAATGTCTGTTCCAATTTTTTTATAGAATTACATTAAATTCATATTTTTAGAAATATATTATTACAAATTTGTTACTCATTAAAGAAGAAAATATTTGTACTTATTTTGTTATTTCGACAATTGCCTACTAATACTAGAATGGAATAATTTCTGCAAGACGAGACGTAGAATAGAATATACAGAAGTTCAATTTAAGTAGAGCATTATTACTACCTCGAAAAGTATACTTACGCAAATAATTTCTATGTCACAAGACTATATTAAAATAAATTAAAACAATTATTTCAACCAGCGATTTTGTAGATACACAAAACAACTTTCTCATTTTAACTTGGGACATATATTAAAAAAAATATTTAATCAGTTTTATAAATATCTCGATATACGAGTTCAAAGTTCACGATGCCATATATTGAAATTTTTAATTATTGATTAACCATCTATTTTCTTTTGCCTTCTATGAATCCAACTCGGATCTGCCAATTATCATACCTATGCAGCTAATCATTTCACAATATTTTTTCCGATTTTAATTTCCTTTCCTTTATTAATTCGTAATTAATTCCTGATTTAATTTAATTGCCTGCATATACGCGGGATCTATTTATCCGTTTTACCGATAAGCGACAACTACATGTACTATAAACACTATAATGTGAAATTTAGTGTAATATTGTAACGAGTAAGAATCACCGCAGATAAGTTATTACAGCTGACCTGTCTGGTCAGATAGTTTCGCTAAAGGTCAAGTGAGATAGGAGCGACGCCGCTATTGTTCGGGAATTTTATAGAGACCGAAAGGCTCTGGAATGTTCGAGATTAGCTACCCGCAGGTATAAAAGGGTGGTGGCTGGTAGCTCAAGGAAGTCAGTATCGGACTGAATGTGTAGAGAGTTACTGAAGGAAGTCAGTGTCTGTCAGTGCATATCAGCGACATAGAAAGTAGAAATAAATAAATTATTAGTGATACAAATAAACAAGTGATGTTATAAATATCGTTTAAATAATGCTCTTAGTGTTTAAGTCTTTAGGGGTCGTTCAAATATTACGTAAGCAGATTTATTACAATTATTTACCCCTCCATCCCCCTTGTCAGCAAAAGTAAGCAAAGCTCTTACCCCCTCCCCCCATGCTTACGTAAACATTTTTCAATTAATTTTTTTTCAGGGCATGTAACCGAAAAAAATACTCGTTAACGGTTAACCCTTATAGAGAACGTTATAATAATAACGGTTTTAGTTCGAAAACCGATTTTTGAAAATTAAACCGGTTAATATATCGGTTAAAAAAATGATTAAATTAATTAAAAGAAATTAATTATAAAAATTTGATGAAAAAAAATTACAGAATAATTAATTTAAGAAAATAATAAAAAAATACCATCTGAGAAAAATATAACAATTAAAAAAAAGCAAATTAATTAATGAATATTCACAAAAATTCCCGTAATATCTTCAGAAAAACGCAGGTCACTTTTCAATTTTAAACTTGTCTGTGTTGACAAAGGCCGTATATATTTGAGACTTTTTAAGTAACCTTAACGGCCAAAGAAACTACCTACATTTATGACTCCAATAAAATGTTAATTGTAAAACCTGTCATGACTCATGTTCAAACACAAATAGAATACACATATATAAAAAAAAATATTAAAATTTTTTGTCGCTAAATGATATTAAAATAAAGGTTAAAGTTCGCTAAAACCGGTTTATTTTTTTTTTGGTTAACGGTTACCGGTATTTTCGGCTTGAAAAATATCGGTTAAAATTACGGTTAAAGTTCGCAATTTTCGTTGAAAATATCGGTTACCAGTTTTTATTAACCGGTTACATGCTCTGATTTTAAGACTATATCTTTAACAGTTTTTGAGTTACAAGCTTATAAAACTTAATTTTATTAATTTTGCAAGTTGTTTTATTTTGGTAGACCTGTTCCGTACAAGTTAAAGTAAAAATATAAAAAATGTGTCTTATAAAAAAAAACTTAAAATCCATTAAAAAAATTCAAAAAAGCTTTTAGTTTAGTACTTAGTCAAATGTAGACGATGTCTCTGTTTCAAACTTGGAAAAGTAAGAAACGAGCTTTTTCCAAAGCTTCTATTTTTAAGCTCACATAATTCTGTATAATGTTCATACCCATTATTGGGATAACAGTCTTCACAAATAAACCCTCCTTTTTTAAGGGGAGTGCAAGTTGAACCACTCTTACAAATATCTCTTTTACATGCGTCTTTAATTAAAGTTATGTCACAATTTGAACCGGTAAAACCAGCAGTACAAACACAGGAATAACCACCTTCTTTCCGAAAACAAGTTAAACTTTGTTGAACTATCTAGAACATTGTTAAACCCTGTAGAACTGTCTCATCTTACTCCCAATTATCTTGGAACAGTGTTGAACCTAGTACATTTATGTTACACCCTAAACAAGTGCCTTAACTTTGTCCCAAACAATTTGGAACAAAGTGAAACAAAGTGCAAGTCTCTCTACTTATTTCAGAACACTTGGAACATCTTTCTGCCTTCTAAAACTTTTTTTTTAAGTCTTCCTAGTAATTTCCAATAATAGACATACATGAAAAGTTACAATTTATTGTTTTTCACTCTAAAATTTTTCATATACAGCCAAAAAAATTTAAAAATACCCATTTTTGGGTCCAAAATTTTGATTTTTGGAATTAGTTTAACTTGATAGTCGTCGATGCGCTGATTTCAAATTTTCAAACCGAATTCAATTATCTCTTTCCATTCCTGAGATATTTGCTCTCAAAGTTGGACCTCAAAAAAGGGTGTTTTTTTACCATATCTCTAAAATGGGTAGAGATACATTCTCAACGATTATACCAGTCGATTCTACGCGGAAAGTTACATAAAGAAATGTTTTCTCCGCATATACGTTCTTTGGAACGATTTGGTGAAAAATGAGAAAAACGAAAAAACCGGAATTTCAGTTTTTCGCTCGGAAACTTTTTGTCTCCAAAATTTTTTATATTCTGTACTTAAGTAAAGAAGAATGTGCTGATTCCAAATTTTCAAACCGATTTCAATTATCTCTTACCGTTCTCGAGATATTTGCGTTCAAAGTTGTACCTGAAAAATTCAGTTTTTCAGGAATAGTCCTGAAATGGGTTTAGATACGACCTCGACGACCTCACCAATCGATTCTACGGATAAAATTACATTTTTGTACCAATTTTCAGATTTATATTCTAATGGATACAATTTTTACGGCGAAAAAACGAAAATGGCCAAAAATCGGAAAAAATCGTAAGGGGTTCATCAGGCGATTTTTCAATTTTTGCGATTTTCGTTTTTTTGCTCTAAAAATTGTATCCGCCTGAATAAATATCTGAAAATTGGTATACTTATGTAATTTTGCCCGCAGAATCGATTGGTGAGGTCGCCGAGGTCGTATCTCGACCCATTTCAGGACTATTCCTGAAAAACAATTTTTTTCAGGTCTGACTTTGAACGCAAATTTCTCCAGAACGGTAAGAGATAATTGAAATCGGTTTGAAAATTTGGAATCAGCTAATCAGTATTTACTTAAGTATAGAAAATGAAAAGATTTGGTGACAAAAAGTTCCCAAGTGAAAAACTGAAATTCCGGTTTTTTTCGTTTTTCTCATTTTTCACAAAATCGTTCCAAAGAACGTATATGCGGAGAAAACATTTCTTTATGTAACTTTGCCTGTAGGATCCACTGGTATAGTCGTTGAGATTGTGTCTCTACCCGTTTTAGAGATATATCCAAAAAACCCACTTTTTTGAGGTGCAACTTTGAGGTCAAATATCTCAGGAACGGAAAGAGATAATTGAATTCGGTTTGAAAATTTGAAATCAGCGCATCGGCGACTATCAATTTGGAATTATTTCAAAAATCAAAATTTTGGACCTAAAAATGAGTCTTTTTGGATTTTTTTGGCTGTATATGAAAAATTTTAGAGTGAAAAACTATAAATTGTAAGTTTTAATGTATAACTATTATTGGAAATTACTAGGAAGACTTAAAAAGACAGTTGTAGAAGGCAGAAAGATGTTACAAGTGTTCTAGAGTAAGTAGAAACAGTTGCACTATGTTTCACTTTGTTCCAAATTGTTTGGGACAAAGTTAGAAACTTGTTTAGGGTGTAACATAGATGTATCAGGTTCAACACTGTTCCAAGATAATTGGGATTCAGATGAGACAGTTGTACAGGGTTTAACAATGTTCTAGATAGTTCTACAAGGTTACACATTATCCCAAATTGTATGAGATTAATTTCAGGCAGTTTTGGAAGGTTTAACATTGTTCCAAATTGTTTGGGACAAAGTTACGACAATTGTTTACGGTTTAACATTGTTATATAAGGGTCAACACTGTTCCAATTTGTTTGAGATTAATTTCAGAATTCCAAATTGTTTGGGACAAAGTTAATATAATTATTTAGGGTTTCACATTGTTATATAAGGTTCAACACTGTTCCAAGTTAATTGGGACTAAGTTAAGAAAGTTATACTAATTTAACAATGTTCTACAAAGTTCTATAAGGTTTAACACTGTTCCACATTGTTTGGGATTAATTTCAGAATGTTGTGGAAGGTTTAACATTGTTTCAAACTGTTTGGGACAAAGTTAATATAATTATTTAGGGTTTAACATCGTTATATAAGGGTCAACACTGTTCCAAGTCAATTGGGATTAATTTTAGAAATGTTAATTGTAAAAACTGTCATGACTAAATGATATTAAATAAAGGTTAATGTTCGCTAAAACCGGTTTATTTTTTATTTGGTTAACGGTTACCGGTATTTTCGGCCTGAAAAATATCGGTTAAAATTACGGTTAAAGTTCGCAATTTTCGTTGAAAATATCGGTTACCGGTTTTTATTAACCGGTTTTTCTAACCGGTTACATGCCCTGTTTTTTTTAATATTATAATTAAAATGTTATAATTATAATTTTAAAAATAAGAAAATAGATTTAGAATGGAGATTAGATTTTACTGATACAGTATTCAAGATAGAGTAAGGGACAAAATATTATAATCTTACATGATTTATGATTTATATGGATTTGATGGATAACGTGAGCGCTGTCATCGATTTTTGCACGATTCGGAACTTAGCCAATGTGAGAGTTGCCATTCATTGGGTTAAAAAGTTAATAGCTACCGATGACGTAATCATCATCTAGACTCCCCTACCCCCCATGTCATCCAAAATAAGCAAAACAAAGACCCCCCCACCCCCCTATAGTGCTTACGTAATACTTGAACGGCCCCATAGGAGTGACACCGTTATTGTTTGAGATTTTAAATAGTCTGGAAAGCTCTGGAATGTTCGAGATTAGTTATCCGCAGGTATAAAAGGGTCGTGGCTGGTGTTTCAAGAAAATTAGTATCGAACAGAGTGTGCAGAGAGTCACTGAAGAAAGTCAGTGTCTGTCAGTGCATATCAGCGACATAGAAAGTAGAAATAAATAAATTGTTAGTGATACAAATTAACAAGTGATGTTATAAATATCGTTTAAATAATACTCTTAGTATTTAAGTCTTTATTAATAATAATTATTCCAAAATAGATGTTTATATTTTTTATTTATAGTGTTACAAATTGTTATTATCTTTTTATAATTTACTATTTGTTCATTAAAATTAATTATATAAAAATCCGTATTATTTTTACACTTGAAATAAAACATTAAAATATAGTCTACCAAACTCCGGAGTAGAATTTATCCAAAAGCTTTTTAATTAGCTAGTTAATAAAATTATTTATTTAAATTATGTTAAACTATATTTAACAAGGTACTATAATAATTAAAATTGTGTAAAATATATCCATCATAAAATTTATGTAAAGTTGACTCCACGTTGAGTCTGGAATTAATTGTACAGTGGAAGTAATCGATAAGCCTTGTTGGAATTTTTGATTTTCTCTGTTGTATTCCCATGGAACGCCGTACGACAATATGATAAATTATTTACTGCAACCAAACCTAAACGTTCGCGCAGTAAATTAATAGTAAATATTTGGCTACACTGAAATTATTAACTTCACCGCACTGATTCCAATTGTTCTGTTTAATTGTTACTTCATATTATTTCGTTTTGTTATCGTTACTAAATGAATAGTAATGTTCGGTTGGTGAATGTTTACAGCTGTTTACTATGAATTAGTAATGATTAATGCCACAATACATGTTCCATCTAAGAAAAATTTATACAGGGTGTATCAGCAGAAATGAACCACCCTTTTAATGAAAGTATTGTAATAGCAACACAACTTCATGACATAGAATTAAAAAAAAAATTGAAGCAATGACTATAAATTTTTATTTCTTTGTCTTTTCAACGATGTTTCCGTTGTCATATATTATCCGAAAACTGAATTCTTTTTTTTTGGTATTCAATTATAGAAGTTCAAACGTTTTCAGTATTTTGAAATGACAAAAGATGTCGACATCAAAAAATTTAAAAGACACTATTACCGAACAGCACATCATAGAGTTAGCTAAATAATTAAAAAATAAATTCTTTGCATTTATATTCATTCCGAGTTAATGTACAGTTCTCTGAAATTCAGACAAAATGTAGAGTGCAGTATGATGTATGATTATTCGCTTATCAGAATCAACACTACAATTTTACTAATTATGCAGTGACGTGTGAATGTATAATTACACAAGTTAATTAATTTCATGTCAATTAATATTACATGTAAAAATTAATCATATTTCTGCATTCATTTTTTGTAATTTATTTTCTTTACAAACATTTTAATAATCAAATACAGACAAATTCGTAAAAGTGATATTTAATGCCAATTTCAATCTATAAGGAAAAATTATTAAATTTTGGTTTATTTGTCACGGTAAGAAAAATAACGAAGAAATATAGTTCCCTGTAAAAAATATTTGTCTCTATTCACTTGAATTTGAATTGATTACAACAAAATATTATAAAATTACAAATACAACATTAACAGTACTTGTTTTAGTACTATTTAATATTTGTTTAGTTATGAGTTTACAAGATTAATTTGAAAGTAGATATAAACACATATTATGAATATAGCAGATACATAAATACGTAATTACAAACATATTATTTGAATTACAAGATATAATGATGACTTAGTTATTTTCAAGACATGTATAGTTCTTTTTATTTAATTTTACTGTATAATAATTGAGAAAAGCATGTAATTTATTTAAAACTTATGGAACATAAACATGTTGCAAGTCATCCTCGATTCAGATAATTGATTTGAAGTCTTTAAGATGTAATTTATAATATTATGCTCTATATATTTTAATTTACTATTAACCTCATTTCCAGCGAAAATATACAAATAATATTTTAGTAAAAAGATTTTTTATTAAATCTCACTTTTATATCAACATCAACGTGATCATTTTTGCATTAATTCATAGCTACACAAAATCTAATGTTATAAATTATTATTTTACAAAAGTTTCAAAGCTGGGGCTTTAACTACCAAAATACCCTAAACCGGCCATATTCGTGAATTTAGCAATCGCGATTTCAATTATCTGTGGATCTAAATAACAATCAAAATATGTAAAACACAGGTAGATTAAATTTCACTCATCTGAACAAATGAAATGTTATCATGAATTATGTATATTTATCATTATTATCTTATTCAAGGTGACCCAAATAACTTGTTAAGCATGGGGATGTAAAGAACGGTAAAAGATGCGAGATCGGTTAAATTAGACCAAAGTTACCGCATTAAGGGACCATTTTAAGTTTTTTACTGTTTTTAATTTTTACTCATAACTTCGAAAATTAAAAGATAAAGTGATTTTGGTGTGTAGAAAAAATAGTGTAAAATAGGTTGAAAATATTACCAGTGTATTCATCGCATCAAAGTACCTATGTGTACATTTTTTTTTTTAAAATTCGCACTAACTAGTGCAGCCATAATTACAAATTGAAACTGAGACGCTAGCATTCAGTTCCGCTTTGCGGGGCGCCGAGGCGATAGTGGGCCGTCAGGAATTAGAGCACTGAGAAGTGTTTGCTCTAATTCTTGGTTTATTAAAACCAGATAAAGTTTGGAACATATTTAATTTATGGTGTGCGTAAATTCGATCAAATTATCAAATATTGGTCAATGGTTGAGATGCTCTCTAAGAAAGAATTGTCTCTGTCTAAAGCCTGTCTGACACAATACAAAGTTTAGTACTAAATTTAGTTTTAAAATTTAGTATAGAATATTGTAATAAAACTTATTATAAACATTTATTGAAATTTATAGAAGATTTAAATTTCTGTCTGCAACGGTACTAAGTTTTAGTATGTATTTTTTATATATGCGCATGCGTACATTAGAGAATCCAATGTGACATCTGATGTATGACTGCTTCTTTTTCTTAACCTTTTACATCCAAAAGATTTTATGAGCTGAACATTATTGAAGTGAAAATGAATATATTGGTACAAGAAGCAGAAGGATTATTACTTGCAACAACTGCTGCTGTAGTAGCAATAATTCAAAATATTGCTATTAAAAAGAAGAAAGCGAAGAAAAATTATATATTTTCACGAAAATGGTGTCCACGACATTTCAAACAAATCTCACTCTAATGTTAGAATCACTAAAATAACGCAACCCAACTTTGCAGTTTGCACAGTAAACATGCACACTACGCTACCGTCTGCGCAGATTCAGTACAAGAAATTAGAACCTGTCCTAAATATTTCGTACAAAAATTTAATACAAAGTCACTTCGTACAAATTTTCATACATTTATGCTCATACACGATCTATTATATTTTATATTAAAATTTAAAACTAAATTTAGTACCAAACTTTGTATCGTGTCAGACGGGCTTTACACATAAAATTATTATTACAGGTACCCCATATTAACTGCTCGACAAATTAATTATCAAGCAGTACAACTAGACGCTACGGGTAAAAGATCTATTCCTTCATATAGAAAATCAAAATTTAAGTGCTCTTTTTCTTATCTGACACCATAACTTTATAACAACATACCGAATGATATGAAATCTCTATCTGTAAATTCATTTAAATATGAAATTAGTTTTCATATTTTTTTCCAATTATTTCAGTACTACAATTGTTATTCATGTATTACATATTAAATTATAATTTTCAATTAACGTTTGTGGAACCATAATAAAATTACGTTGTGATTTAGCTGTGAATTTGGCATTTTGGCATATAATGTTTAAATGTATGGTTAAATGGAAGACCAGCCTTTTGCTGAACCTCGCCTTTTGATTTATTTCAATAAAGGTTTATTATTATTATTATTATTATTGATAATTGTTCTAGATTTTGGTCCGGTTTCAGTGGTTCAAGAAATAGAGCTCTCAGTAGGTCACAAATTAGAGCATTTTAAAGTGTTTGCTCTAGTATTTCTTCTTTCTTGTAATTTTATGTTTTGATTTTAGTCAAAAATTTTGAAAAATCGGCTTTCATTATAGTTGTAAAGCGACTATCGTTACTCTTATTTATTAAAATTATCATAATTATTTTAGAGACAAGTAAAACTCATAAATGAACCCCGTATGTCAGATACTACCATACAAAGAATAAAAGCCACCACTAACCTAGAGTTGCTACTAGCAACCGAGTTATTACTCCGACTCCTCCGACTCTTCAAGCTATCTCCTCTGTTGACCACCCCCTTGCCGGTGATGGAGAAGTGGCGCAGGCGGTAGTACTCCTCCTCGACGCCGGTGTTGGGCATGGAGGCGACACGCGAGCGCTGTTGCGGCAGGCACAGGTAGTTGGGGCGTCCGCTACTCCTTCCCGGCGTCTTCACCGACTGCGAGCGGCTGTGATGCGGGCTGCCGTACCTGGGGGGCAACAGACAACACCTAGACCAGGATGCAGTGAGCGTAGCGAGAACTATATCCTACATACAGATACTACTGGAATATTGTGTGCAAGCAATGTGTTTAATATAGGTCTGTACTATTGTTGAAGTACATATTATATTTTGCAGTAGAATATGAAAATGTATATTAATTAATGAGTATTAAAGAAAATTATTTATTATTATTATATTAAATTTTATTGTGACATGCTGTGATATACTATGTCCTGAACAATTTCATTGGTTGCCTGTTTTTTTTAGACAATCGCGCGTTCTTATTTCTTAGAACTTGATGAAGAAAGACATGCATGGGGTCTGGCACTGTCAAAATGTTACTGTATGTTTTTGTTTTTATTATGGAACAGTTATTTACATATCAAGTGTGGGAACGTCATTTTCCCAGATAACTATTTTATGGCGCAAGCTTGCGAGCGCTGCAGTAGAACGAATCTGGAAAAAAAGTTCACGCAAGATATTTGTTTTTATTTTTGAACAAATATTTTTAATTATTATATACATAAACAGTTCTGTGGTTATGTGTTTCAATACTGCCAAGTGCTGTCAACCTTTGAACATGACAGCAATTATTGCCAACATTGTATGCAAATAAACTGAATTCTTTTCCTAAATTAAATTTCACTCAATAATCTAAGCATTGGTGCGTGAAAAGTATTTTCTCGCAATAATGTTTCAAAAGTGACTCTTTACAAACTATAAAGAGTACATGTGCACATTATACCCGCTTGTAAAACATAGTTATTTATGCAACTAGTGTGTAAAGTAAGTGTTTTTTAGTCGTGTGCTGCGGAAATTATAGCACGAGATAGAAAACACTTTGTTATATACGTGTTGCATACAACATTTTTCCTTCAACCGAAATATTAATAAAAATTAATTTCAATAGTACATTAAATCACTGATAATGTGTTTACGTTGCCTAGCAACGGTTACTTTTCACGTACTACTGAATAAACAGTATTTACGTTGCCTAGTAACGGCTACTTTTCATGCATTAGTGCGTAAAGAGTATCTCTTTAGAAACTCAAAAGGGGAATAAAATATGTATTTTCTGCCCGGTTGTAGAAAAACATTTTAAACAATATTCAACTAAAAAACACCTACTTTATAACACAGTGTAAGAGCGTCATTTTCCCGGATGAGTGTTTTGTTCAATATTTTTTATTCTTTTTATTATTGATAAAATAATAATTAAGCTTGTTTATTATTGTTTGCCCAGTTTACTTTATTTTAAAATGAAAAGTTACTAAATTTCTCCTAAAGAAATGGAAGCACTAGTAATGCCATCTAAGCTTCTCGGGGTAGAGTTACTCCCAGCCTACTTTAAGCTGCCAATTTGCCTATATAAGTTTCACCCGGGTGATGGGAAACAAGGAACACAAGTTGAAAAAAAACAGGTTGAACCTGGGTTGAATCTACTAACCCTGTAAAATAACTGAGGCAGTTGGATCAGTTCGGGAACTTAAAAAATGTCAAGTAAATAAAACCAACCTACCAAGTTACTTTAAAAGTCCCAAATAAATACTAGATACTAATTTTTAAAATACATTCGCGACTAAAATGACATTTATCAAAATTATAAAGTAGGATGAATTTTATGGTGGCTATAGTTAGTTTTCTTAATTACAGTTACATGGGGCATTTAATAAATTAGCACTATTATTAAACTGGATTTTAGTATAAATACACTCGTGATAAATTGAGAATGCATGTTCCAGTTACTTATATAATCTTTGTTTGCAGTTAAATTTATCTGTTGCGAATCTGCTTCATAAATGAAACTGTAATAAGGAAGTTATAAAGTATACCACCATTTAAAATTTGAAAGAAAAACTATTCATGCAATTTATCCAAGAGTAATTAACCTTGATCTAAAGTAAATCTCTCCTGCATTTATAATTTTATTTGTTTTGTCTTTATTGGACGTGAATTTATTTTTAAATGCGTGTAAAAATAAACTCGGTGACTAATTTTACGCGTTATGCGACATGGTTGCTGCGAAATGCATGCGGTGAGAACACGCAGTTTCTGACATGTTTATTTGTTGCCTGAAAATATCCAAACTGCCAATTTGACACTAACGAATGTGCAAATGTACATTCGAATAATAAATTCTCTACCCTCTGTTTAAATTACATTTCCTTCCTTAACGTCATTGTAATGACATTAAGCTCGTTATGTAAAAAGTTTGGAATATAAATTGAAAATAGGTATTTAAATACTGAAGGGACTTTGCATATTTTATAAAGTTATTTTATAAAATTCTATAATAAAGTTTCTTTCACAAAGAACTCTAATGCTAGCTAATCAAAAATACATTTATAAAGATCTTTTATAAACTGTTAGTACAGTACAGTCTCATTATGTTTTTAATTCTAGTAATAAAAACTGGTATTATTGTAGACAGGGCCGACTTTAGCCTATTAGAGACCCTGGGCTTTAGATCTTGTTTCGTATTTCCAACAGTTTTATAAAATGACAAAATGAATGCTTCGAATATTAAACATTTATTTAACTATATTACAAAGACATTTAAAATTAGTTGTTAGTAAGGTCGCTATAACAATTATTAATTTTATATACTCATTTATAAAAAGAAGAAAATATATCTTTTGTAAATGAATGTTTTCTCCGAATATACATTCTTTTACGAACATTTTTTCTCCACAACTTTTCATATTCTAGACTTAAGTAAATATCGCCGAGCTAATTTCAAAGCAGGCAATCCCATTACGCATTTTCGAATTTATTCTGTCGATTTATTATCTAACTTTTATTTAATTCTAAACGCTATAACCCCATATCAAAGTTGTGTAGAGTTAAAACAAACAAAACAATAGTTTTAAACAAAAAATTATGTTGTTAAACGCGAAATATTCCAAAAATACTCATTTTTGTGCCCAAAATTTTGTTTTTGTGAAATATTGTACTTTGATAGATCTCAACACGCTGATTTCAAATTTTCAAACGGAATTTAATTATCTGTTTTCGTTCCTAAGATATTTGCTGTCAAAGTTGCGCCTCAAAAAAGTGTGTTTTTTGGCTGTATCTCTAAAATGGGTAGAGATACAATCTCAACGTGTATACCAAGTGATTCTACGGGTAAAGTTACATAAAGAAATGTTTTCACCGCATATACGTTCTTTAGAACGATTTGCTGAAAAATGAGAAAATCGAAAAAACCTAAATTTCAAAATTTTTCCGATGAACTTTTTCCCTCCAAAACATTTCATTTTCTGGACTTAAGTAGATATTGATGCACTGATTTCAAATTTTCAAACCGAATTCAATTATCTCTTACCGTTCTCGAGATATTCGTGTTCAAAGTTGAGTTTTAGCAATACCTAAAAAAACAGGTTTTTTAGGTATACCCCTTTAACCGTTAGGTTTATGATTTCGGCGACCTCACCAATCGATTCTACGGGATAAATTACATAAGTGTACCAATTTTTAGATTTTTATTGCAAAGGATACAATTTGTAGAAAAGAAAAACGAAAATGGCCAAAATCGAAAAAAATGCCTGATGAACCCCTGACGATTTTTTCGATTTTTGCCATTTTCAGTTTTTCATGTCTAAAAATGATGTCTTTTGGAATAAAAATCTGAAAATTGGTACACTTATGTAATTTTGCCCGTAGAATCGAATGGTGAGGTCACCGAAAGTGTAAACCTAACCATTTAAGGTATATACCTAAAAAACCTAATTTTTTAGGTATAACTTTGAACTCAAATATCTCGAAAACGGGAAGAGATAATTGAATTCTGTTTGAAAATTTGGAATCAGCGCGTCGATATCTACTTAAGTCCAAAAAATAAAAAAATTTGGAGACAAAAAATTTCGAAGCGAAATATTGAAATTTAGGTTTTTTCGTTTTTCTTATTTTTCACCTAATCGTTCTAAAGAACGTATATGTGAGCAAAACATTTCTTTATATAACTTTTCCCGTAGAATCGAATGGTAAAGTAGTTGAGATTGTATCTCTACTCATTTTTCGAATATACCCAAAAAACACACTTTTTTGAGGTACAACTTTGGGAGCAAATATCTCCGAAACGAAAAGAGATAATTAAGTTCTGTTTGTAAACTTGTTATCAGCGTAGCTAATTCTTTAAAAAATAGTACAAACAAAATTTTGTAAAATTTGAAAATTTTCGAGCTAAGAATTAGATATTTTCAAATAATTTCGGGTTTACGTAAAAATACAGCATCAGCGTCGTTGGGAATTTCTTCTCCTGTTGTTACTATATAGGTCAACTACTATTTTAAGTAATATTCAAAGGGTAATAGCTTATTATAGACTATTAAATGAATAGGTACCAAATTATAAAATAATCCGTAAAAGTAACTCTTCTAGCAAAGTAGTTATAGTGTTATAATTACACTGTGTTTGGTAAAATCAATAAATAAATTATGGTTTATTATTCACTAATGGGTACATCAGTCTCTTGTGTTGTAGTTTTCGATAAATATGACACATTTGTTTAACATAAACCCCTATAGTATATTTCTGTATTTTTGACTATGAGGCGAACTTTGTACAAAGTAAAATAAATTCAGACTTCAGAGAACGTTAAACTTGGCACATAATTCTAAAAAATATTCACGTGTCTCGTGTTCCTGTCTTGTTGCATATTTTTTTACCTAGAAATTATATTCTGCATCATATACTTGTAACCCATTTTTTTTTCAATTTTGAAGTCAGTTTAAAAGAAACTGGTTTATTGTCTCTTTTTAAGTTATCTCTCAGTTGTTCAATAAAATGAAAAATATGTTGAATATATTGAAAATATACGGATTATTCACAGATTAAAAAAAAACAAATTAAATTACTCGCACAGATTAATACCAAACTGAAATTCATATAGTGTATTAATAAAATATTTTTAAAAAATCGCGCTAAATGATATTAAAATAAAGGTTATTGTTCGATAAAACCGGTTTTCTTTGTTAACGGTTACCGGTATTTTCGGCCTTAAAAAATATCGGTTAAAGTTCGTAATTTAAATTTAATAACCGGTTCTCTTAACTGGTTATATACTCTATACAAAAATGATGGTATTAAAAAAAATTCTGTGTCTGAGTGTAATATAAAATTTTTCTTTAAGGTTTCCCAAAAAAATGCTTTAAACTTGATACATTTCTTTTCATTTCGGTTTCGAAAAAAACTAGTTAATGGTTAAACCATATTGAGAAAAAACAATAATCATAAAAAATAATTAAAAATTATTATATGAAAAAATAGAATAGAAAGTTATATGGAACATATATTATGGTTCAATGAAAAGTGATCATGTTTCATGCTTCATTAAAAGATCAAACACGAATATTCACAAAAATTTAAATAATACTTTCAAAGAAACGCAGGTTATTTTTCAATTATAAACATGCTAAAGATGACCAAGAAACAAGAGGTTATGTATCTACTTTTATGACCAATAATATGTAATATTATATGAATATAAATAGATAACACAGATATAAGAAAAAAATATTTAAAAAAATCGCGCTAAATAATTTTAAAATATCAATGTTAATATTCACTAAATCCAGTTCATTTATTATTTTAGTTAACAGTTACCGGTATTTTCATTGTGTATAAATATTATTGTATGTTTACTTTTTACTTGTTTTTGATATCATGGGGGTATATATACAGGTGTGCAACGAAATGCGGAACATAGGACTTTAATATGGGATTTGAAAAAATTGCGGATACTTTCTCTCCTGATAAATTTAGAGGAAAACTACGAGAGTACAAATTTGTTCAAAATTAAATCTAATACGAGATATAGTAAATATTAAATGTAATATTTTCGTTAAAAATCAGACAACCCTGGAAATCAAAGATAATATCTATCTGTCAGTTTAGAGAAGTAATTGATTATAAATCTTACTGTCTGTATTTTAATATTATTTAAGTTGAATTTATATATATTTTTTCTTTTTATGGACGACACATCCATTTTTATTCTAATTTTTAACAAAAACATAATTTAATAATTAATATCAAATTATATTATCAATAATGACATGTCTTTAACTGTCACAACTCAGAACTGACACATAGATATTTTCTTTTATTTCCATACTGTAGATGTACTATTGCATCAATTATGATCTTCTGTTAGGTAGAATTTTATTTTGAACAACTTTGTACTGTTGTAGTTTTGCTTTAAATCAATCAGAAGAGAGAGTATCCACAATTTTTTTAAACTGCATGTTAAAGTCCTATGTTCCGCGTTTCGTTGCACACACTGTATATCTCCCCGTAAATACTTTTATAAACAAGATTAATGGTGTATAAAGAATGATATTTCGGTTCACTTTTTAACACTGCCATTGTCTTTGATATATTTGTTATGAATGTATAAAAGAGTATTGAGTATTAGATGAGAAAAAGGTACTCAGTTTCGTTGCACACACTGGTGTATAAAGATTGATATTTCGGTTCACTATTTAACACTGCCATAGTCTTTGATATTTGTTATGAATGTATATAAATGTGACAATGTGAGCACTAGATCAGACAAAGGTACTATCAAAATATCGGTTACCGGTTTATATTATTGTAAGTGAAATAGTACCTTGTGTTTTTTCAAACCTTTTATTAATGTTTAAGTTCACTATTGTCTTTGATATTAGTTATGAATGTATATGTGTTCACACTAGATTAGATAAAGAGCACTCACCTCATCTCAAAGTCATGTATCTCCTCCTGCGTAAGCGTATTCGCCACATCTAACAGCTGCTTCATGTTGTCCTCGCGCTGCTTGAGCAACACTTTCCCTGCCTCGACGCTGGGCACGAACTCGCCGCGCAGCAGGATGGTGGACACGCCGCCGTGGTCCAGCGACAGGCTGGGCTGCTGCACGACGATGGTGGCCTTGCGGTAGTGCTGCGACACTGAGCCGTCCATCGGGTTGGTGGTCACGTTTATAGGCGACGTGGCGTCCAGGCTGGCCCCCACCTCGCGGAGACACTTGTTCAGGCATACCGAGTTGCGTTTCTCTGGGTAGGTGTCCAAGTCGGAGACGCGCTCGCTGTGATACAGGAAGGTTGAGTGGTTAACATCTAGTGAAGTTACAGTATTCTAGGAATTACTTTGTTGTTATTATTGTCCGACCGAAGTTTCGGAAACTACAGTTGTTTTATACATTATTTCAACAGATAGTGATTTCTTGGCATTGGTAGTTACATGGTTAATATCTAGTGAGGTCACAGTATCCTAAGAGTTAATTTGTTGTTATTAGTGTCCGATCGAAGTTGCGGAAACTAGTGTTGTATTATACATCATTTGAATTTTCTTTCTTTCAAAGATATAATTCTTATTTTATTATTATTATTATTCTGAGGCTGTTAGTATAAAGGTGCCAAGTACTATATGAAGCAAGATCCTATTAATTTAATTTGTAGAATAAGGAAAAAACTAACGTTTTTAAAAGAGAATAGCATACATTATAAAAGGACCTGTTAATTAATAACAAGTATTTCTTGAAAAAATTACTTATCTGATTAAAATTATTTGTGATATTTGTGAGGTGGTGATAAATAATTAAAGTATTTCTAACTTTAGTAAAAATACTGGCCCATATTCCGAGCTCACTTTTATGAGTGTTTTTCTTTTAAAAGTAACCTTTGACGTCATACAAATGAGCTTACAATATGGATATATCATTACAATAATAAAGTGTTTTTCTAATAGGTAAATTAAAGTCCTCTTTATTTTATTTAATAATAGAATAATATCTTAGAAGGTAAGAAAAACACTAGATTTTCGTGTTTAATATAAATTGAACTAAATTTCAACTACATAAGTTTCGGCCGCAACTAGAAGACGAGCCGAATATTCGGTTTCGATTTCGCCTAAAAATCATGTTTCGATCGGACACTAATTGTCATTATTATTTATATACAGATGTATTGTTATGGACATCGACAATATGATGGCATCGGGAAAATTTTCCTACAGGAAATGCTCCCAAGGGAAATGTACCTTATGTGCATTGTTATTATTATAAAGAATTATTTTACTTCCTTCAATTTTTTTTAAGTATCTGATTTCTACACTAAAATAGGTGTGAGTTACACCCTTAAAAATATTACTAATGAATTCCTCGCATTGAAATACCTATGTATACAAACTTTCATTTTAAAATTGGCACAATAACAAATTAAATTTCAGCCAATAGGTATCCATATGACCGATAATAATGCGCTTGTGAAGATATACTAGGGATCCTGAAATATTAGCACTCAGTCCCGCTCTGCGGTGCGTCGAGGCGGTAGTAGGTTACCATTTTATTGTGAAAGAAATATCTACGAAATTAATTTACAAATCATACGAGTATGAAATGGACATTCCAAGCGAGTTTTACACTATACTTTTTCTACGACCACGATATCATTTCCTAATTCATTTATATTTTAATAATAAAGATGTTTTCATTTTACTACTTTCTAGCAACTAGCTACAAAACAAAAATAAAACAATACTATTTTTAACAAAACTCTAAGATATATGAATTTATTCCTTAACGTTGTCTATGGATACCGAGGGAAATGAAAATGTATTTACAATATACTATGTATCCGTAGCAATAACGAACATACAACAAGCAAATATCGTAATGGTCGAAAAAAAAATTGTGACCATTACTGTATCTTCCTCAAAAATAAATTCCTAAAAATCTTAACAAGATGTTTTTCAGTACAAGGTATACAAAATTATCCAGTTCAATAATTTCTTTACAAACGATTTTCTTGTTATCTACCCCTTGACTTTCAATATCTCACTTTTGGTAAATGTTGCAAAAGAATGAAATCAGTTTCCAAGTACACTTACTAAGGGAATATTGAACGTCGGATGTGTACACACGTATACATCCAAATTTATGTAGACTTGAGGAAAATATACAATACAAGTCAACTTTATGTATTGGCTACGAAATACATTCTGTTTATTAAATCACTGTCTATACAATGTTATATTAATAACCAACTGTACGACTTGAACTGGATGTATACTGTATGATAAAGTTTTGTCATTTGCAATAATAAATTGCAACAAATTAATGTTGCGATAAACATAACTAGGAAACATCTTAAACACAAATTTGGGGTACGGTCTATAGCAGTGGTTCTCAAAGTGAGTGCCCCGGGACCTTGGGGTGCCTTTCCTTATTTAGCATCGTAGTTATTTTAACAATTATTGGATCATACTTATGTCAAATGGTTGTCCAAAGAATAAGTGTTGAATAGTGTTTACGAATTAAAAATAGAACTACCTACTCACTTTTTTTCAACAGGAAAACAAACTTGATATTGTGAATTGTTGAAAAATGTATTTGAAGAACTGAATAAAATAAATTCCAGCATGCAAAAATAAAAGATGAATATTTCTGGAAAACGTCCGATAAAATTAGAAATTTAAAAAGACAAGAATTTTGAAAATTGAGACAAATTGGTAATGTTTACAAGAATACCTAAAACACTTGTTAATACTAAGAATAAGTAGTAGGATTCTATAACTAATTACAACTACAAATAACAACTGCACTTGTTAAAATATCAATTACAAACGTCAAATTTCAAATGTCACCATGGCTAAATTAAAATTTGTAATGAATTTAAGTCATTCGCACATCAGTGTAGACTTGTAGAGTGTTCTGTATATTATATGTATAAATATATGTCAGTATGTATCAATCATAAATAACCATTACTTTTATATAATATAAGTATACTTTATAGTTGATATTTGCAACTGATATCATAACAAGTCTAAATAATAGAAACCGAAGACATATAATTTGAATGGATACGTTGCGAATGAAATATTCTGAATTTTCATTGGAATCCTTTTGGATATTTATTCAGAATGAATATCGCAATAAAGATGCCAGAGCACTTTGAGTTTTAATTCAATTTTATACCTCTTGTGTAAATGTAACCTAAGATATCTACATTTGTTAACATCAAAAATAAGAGAGAACGATTAAAGTCTGTAGAACGTGATGTGAGAATATTTATCGAAGATACACCCAAATATAAAGGTCTTATGTATCACATGTTTTTTTTTTGATTTGTGAAATGTCTTTAAAATTTCATGTACATAATGTTGAGTGTTGAGTTGCCAGAAATTTTATATTATCAATTTTGGGTGCCTTCACATCAAAAAGTTTGAGAACCACTGATCTATATTATTATGCGACAAAAGAAAGTCCCTGCCACAATATTTACTAAAAGGCTAGTAAAACAATTGACTTATTTTGTAATGAATTTCATATATCTCTTTATAAAACATATTATGCACATACCTGAAGAAGTCGACTCTCAAGTCTGGCAAAGGAGGTGTCATTCTTGCTCTCTCCCTGTACTTCGCAATTTGTTTCTCATCGTAGGTGAATTTATCCCCTTGCGGGAACTTCGGCGACCGTCCATGTTTCCCCCTTTTCGATCCCGTTTTATTTTTCGGCGACGGCGATGATAATTTAGGCGACTGACTCCTTTTGATCTTCGGAGATGATTTCTCCGGATCGTCTGAACTTTGCGACGACTCCGACTGAAAGGTGAACTTCCTAGACTCTGCTTTGGACTTGATAGATGATTTGTGTTTTTGAGCATCAGCGTTGAGAGCGTCTACTTGTTTCTGCATCATCTTGTCTACGTCGTCTGGCTTGTCGTTCTCAGGAATGGGAGAGTCGAAGATGAACTTGTTGTTATGGATGGCAGTTTTCGGGGTTCCTTGGTTCTCAGGGATGTCGAAGGTGAATTTATGTTCGTTGGTAGGGCACATAGGTGATTTAGGAGTAGGTGGTTGGTGATGATATGGCGGAGAAGTCACGTCTGTGAAGACGTTCTCTGTGTTGAGGATGTCCATGGGCTCGGTTAGGTCCATGCTGTCCTCTGTCATATCACCGTCTGTGGCGGTCATTGTTGTTATTATTGTGTTTGATGAATCTGTACTAGTGTTAATGGTTGTTTCTGAAGCGGTTGATGAGCCCATGACGATGACTTTTGGAACGACCTACACAGAACAACAACAAAACCATATAATGATGTTACATACCTTTTTATATTATGCTTAATAAGTACAATTGAAAAGAAAATTGCATCTGATAAACTTCAATTTTACTTCAATTTTGTTACAACTATAGTATGCTTATAGCGTGAATTGCTTTGGCAAACTGTACCTGTTTCATTTTCACTGAAGAGTTAATTTACCGTGTCATTGAACAGGATTGTTGGCTATCGTCCAGAAAGAGTATAAGAGTCATATTTGGTTTTAATGATTTTTGAACTGAACAATGTGAAATTATGTCGCAAAAACACCATTTAACAAGAACTTTTTATTTAAGTTTTTGGGTCTATTAACGTTATCTCGGCTTGACTTTACTATAGACTGGCAAGTCAGAGAGCGCATGCGTTCAGATTTACAAATACGGAGGTTCTCAAACAAAATTGTGAATAATACATTAGTGAGCGACATACAACTTTAAATAGAAAACAAAAAACAACATATAGTTTCCCTGTAATTGACTAGGATTTCATATCCGATTCAAAATTTATCTATCGTGTATTTCATTTTATTATTTAAGATTAAATAATCCGCCACATACACGAAAGGGTAAAGAGATATAAATAAGTAAAATAAGTACTTAAGTTTAAAGTAACAAAACTGAATTGTAGAAAAAACTGTTTGTGAGCGATGATTGATTTTTTTTCTCCCTTATACGAAGTAAAGGAAGTAAAGTAATCGGTAAGTGAATGGACCTGGTATTTTTGATAAATAAAAAGGATGACAACTGTGATCAGCTTGAAAACTATCTCTAAAATCTATACTATTCTTCATATTAGAAATAAATAATAAAAAAAATATCTGAATCGTAACGAGCATGATTCACTGCCAATATTTCATCGCGACCGACCTGTCTGGTCAGATGTCGCTAAATAAGTCACGTGCGATAAGAGCGACGCTGCTATTGTTCGGAAAATTTATAGACTCCAGAACATTCTACGAAATTATAGAATAATTACCCACAAGTATAAATTGTCGCGGTCGGAAAAGCTCCACTCAGTCCAATTTAAAACGCGACATATGAAGTAGAAATAAATTTTGATATCGTGTGAATATATGTAAATAGCGCATAAATAAATATTGTCGTGTATAAATAAATAATTTTTAGATAATAATTACTGTGTTAAGTATTTATGTCACTATACGAGGGTCGTGTGTAAAGTACGCCGATCGCGCAGATAGGGAATTTTTGATTTATTGAACATTACGACTAATGAAGAAATAAAGAAGAAATGTAGTATTGTTTTATTGGGTTGTAAATAATTTCTATTTATTATTTAGAAGTTGACAATTAGACATAGTTGTTTTTGTTTTCTGTAGTTGTTGCTACTAGTGATTATGTGTTATTTTTTTCAGTATATTGAATGATCGTTGTATGATCTAAAAATACTCAAATAATGGTCGTAGAAAAAATTTGTATTAATTTTTTTAATACTTTATAGGTAAGAAATCTAGATTAAAAATTATCAAAAAAAAAAATGCGGGAGTACAAGAATTGGGAGAACTCTTGGTTATTCTTGCACATTTCTTGTAAGACAATTTCTTAGCTTGTCTTGCAAGACTCTACAGTGGTGATACCTGCTGGGTGCTGGCCTGCTTGGCCTTGGTGGACATGCGGCCGGTCTTGAAGTGCAGGCGCCGGAGCGCGCTGGTGGCCGTGGAGATGAGGTCGTCGGCGGGGCCCGACTGCGAGTTCACGGTCATGCTGCCGCCGCTGCTGCCCGGGGCGGGGGGGCTGGGACGGTGCGGGGCGGGGGCGGCCGCAGGGGCCGGCCGAGACACAACACTGTCGGGGCCGCTCTGCAACACAAACACCAGGTGTCATAATCAGTCCTTACTACTTCCTTGTAAGAAGGAAAGGAAGTATTGTCCATTTGGACAGTGGCATAACTACCGGTGTTCCGCATGTTCCGTAGAACATGGATTCGGTGACTCAGGGGCCCGACTTGCTCGGACACACGTCAAAAAAATATTTTTATTTTAATCCAACCAAATGCAATATCATTTTAAACTATGGTCTATCAGTTCACTGCAGTACTGCAGAATGCAGACAGTCATTGTAAATAGCAATATTGCCACATTTGGAATATTTCCGGAAAATTGTCAAAGGTCTAATAATAGTCTAATTTTGGTAATTTTAAAAATGCAATCACACCGACACCGCTTGTAAATAAAAATATGCCATCAGCAATACCATCAATGGGCAATATTGCCACCTTTGGAATATTTCCGGAAAATTGCCAAATTTTGGGGGTTTTAAACTTGAGTGTACATTAGAGTTTTCGCACTTTGGCCCTTTTTGTATACTCAATAAACTTTGTGATTCCCTTAATATCATAGTTTTAATATAGAGACATAATACATTTTTTGTTTTACGGATACAAGATCAGTCTGAAATAAACGCATGACAGCTAAACCGTTTTCTATTTTATTTTAAGTATCTATCTACATATCCTTAATTACCTAAAAAACTCTCTTAATCTTTACACAGTATTTATACTCGCATACTCAAACTCAAAATAGCAATCTTGCCAAAATTAAAAACTTTGTAGAATAGTTACTTTCCCAGAGCATTTTCTTTATCTGTATAAAAAATTTTCAATGATCTTTAAGTTTATAATCAATTAAAAAGTAGCAGATTAATGTTTTATATTTAATAGGCATAATCTCAAACTGCGACCGACTCGACGCGCTGCCTTTTGAATAATGCTTGTGGTCCTGTGTGGACCAATTATGAAGTATGCGATGATAGGATAAGTCAACGTCTTGTTTTGATAAAACTCGTAATTATTTTCATATAGAGTCGAACCAAGTCTAATGACTAAAAACCAGAAGTCTTGGATTAAATTAAGTTTATACAATTTTTCGCATTTACTTTCCAAATATTTTATTTAATGCTTTAATTTATGACGATTAATTGTACCAAATAAGTCAGGAGTTAATATGAAATATTCTCTGGATATTTCAGATTCGATTTCTTTCTACTTCCTGTCATTTAACAATTGTTTTCAAATATATTTATCCAAAATTAATTCCATTGGATAATTATCAAATTCATCTTAATACAAAAATGAGATTTTGGTCAGTAAAGACATTCCTGTGACTCTTCAGCCCCCTTATTCGCCTGACTTGTGTTATTGAGACTTTTGAAAAATCACCTCAAGGGAACTTATTTTAGAACAGTTCAAGACATTTAAACGGTTGTAACCGATCAGCTGAAGATGGTTCCAGTATCTGAGTTCCAGCGCTGCCATGAGGATAAGAACAAGAAGAACCGTCACTAGCACTAGGTAGCTTCCCAAGAAAGTTATTTTGAGGGAGACAATATTGGATTGTAATTCTATTCGAACAATTAAAAAAAAATCTGTGTTATTATTTAATTTACATCGTATATCTAAATATAGAAATATACATTTGGTGTTATATTCTTGTTGTCACAATAGTTTTGTTCCCTTGACGCCCGTGCCGTAATACATACAACCGAAAGTTAAATGGACAACCTTTAGGGGTTATATAATGTGCCCCTAGGGACATTAATATGACTGTAGTTTCCCTAGAAGTTTTGCTTTGCAAAACTTTAAAAATGTATTGAATTTATCACAATAAATATTGTAACGATTTAAAATTTCAAATCAGTAATATAAAATTTCAAAAAACCAATTAGTAATTACTGAAACAGTATACGAAGCAAATTTCAAATATGACTCTTAATTAAAAATTAATTTGATATTTCATTTCCTAATCAACTTCTCTTTGCCAAAATAAATTATTTCAACAATTTGAATAACAGGAAAATTATATTTCATACAAAAGCGCAAAAACGTGGTCGTATTAAATCAATTCTGAAACTTCCTGTAACGAAAAGACCAATTAGAGTGAGATTCAAGTCTTATTTTACGTTTCTGTTCCACTGGTCGCTTTAAATTGGAGCAGTCAACAGAATCACACAATTATCTCCTTTTCATGAACCGTACGGCTCCTACACCTCATAAGTGAATACGCTACAAAGTTGCTCCTCTTCCTTTCATCTACTTTATATCAAATTTAACTCACTTCGTCAAGGACTCTAGATAAAATGTAAAACAACATTCTAAGATGTCTAAAAATATTAAAAATTATTAGATGCTTTTAGCCTTTTTTAAAATCCTTTATAAAATTACTCGTAAATTAAATTTTTAAATGATTTTTTTTACATTTTATTTTAAATTAATAATTACTAGAAATAAAAAGTAATTTTGTCGTGTCAATTAGTGATGTCCAAAGCGTAAATATGATGTTTTATTAGACTTTTTTGTACTTCCAGACGGACGAAGGGTCGTACGAAGCATATTGAAAATCTATAAACTTCAAATTATGGACAGCATACAGATATCGGTCTAGTAAGTATAATAAAAATTACTTACAGAAAAACAAAATTGTTTTTTACTTTGCATTAACATTTGCTCTGTTGTTATATCGAAAACGAGAGGTGTATACACTTTATCCTTTACACATTTTATATTGCTCGACATTGTATTTTGCACACATTCAATCTTGCACACCTTTAATTCGCGAAAAAAGTTATCTTACACATATTTTATCTTTTAAATCATTTTATCATCCACAAATTTTATCTTCTACTCATTTTAAATTCCACATATTTTATCTTCCGAAACATTTAACACTGAATATTTTGTCTAATTATAAATATGTTAATTGCCTGGGCAATAAAATGAATGACAGGTATAATTGCAATATTTTAAAGATGAAACGTTGGTGAAGATAAAATGTATGAAACATAAAATGAGATAAAATGTGTGGATGATAAAATGTGCACAAGATAAAATATGTGTAAGATAATTTTTTTCGCGGATTAAAAGTGTGCACGATAAAAGATGTACAAAATTGAATATTTGAAATATAAAAAGTTGAGCTATGTATATAACATGTGTGGAGGATGAAATGTATAAGCCTCGAAAACGGTTTAGTAATTTAAGATATTGTTAAACTATTTCCAGTATTTTTTTTGTAAAATTAGTAGGTACTTCTAAGTAATGGTACCCAAGGTAAATGTCAGTGGCTATTTTTCCACTAATAAAAGTATCCAACTTCACTGAATAGGGTTACCATATTTTACATAAATCTCTTGATTATGCTCCATTATATGTATCTATAATGTAGCCAATAATTTTATCTTTTTATTGAGCCATATTATTAATAAAATTATAGTATTATAAATAGTTTACCTACTCTATAAAAATTGTGTTCATACTAAGGAAAGAAAAATTCATAATAAGGAAAGAAATTTTCATATAAAAATACATTTAAATAAATCGTTATAGTGCGCGAGTTATTTCGTGATCCTAATAAATTTTGGAGATAAACATTTGCCGTATGTGTTGCGGCGTATGAGACGGCCCATGTATCACATTTTCAATTTCGCGAAGGCTCATAACCAGAGGCGTGAATCAGCCGGGATCTACGAGAGCCTCGTTCAATCTCAACCAAACTCGGGTTAACAACGACCAAACACTCACTAAGTTTGCCAGTGACTACTGCAGAATTGCTCTATTTATACTTTGTTGTCTCTGTTTCTCTCTCGCTTCCAACTCCAAAACAAAAACTTTCATTTCCGTATAGTTTCCAACAAGCCAAATTAAATACTATACATTTTATTTTTGTTGATGATTCTCATTGTATTCTAATAAAACGTTTTTCGCATTTTTTTTCTTATTTATAACCTGATTTCTGTTATATGTTTTTTATAAATTGTTTACAAATTATTAATCATTTCTGTCATGATAAATGCAATGCAATTTCTTTGTAGTTATTTTGAAAATGAGATCAATAATAACTCTTTTATATAATGAAATTGAAATGAATATTTTAAAGCTGGAAATAAAAAAGGAACTTGATTCATAAGGCCTATTATTTTAATAGAAAGTATTGAATAAAATAACCAATAATATATCATTGCGTTATCGAAATGTAGGCTTTTTCGAAACGCAATTGTGTTTCTCAATAATTACATTTTGAATGTAAAATATAAAAACGATTATATAATTTTATAATCCTTTAAAAATTATTATTAGCAAGAATTAATCTTTAGTATTATTAATTATATTATTTTTGTCCGTCTTAGTTTGTTGTTATTCTGTTATAGTATTGTGATTTTTATAATTGTAAATGTAAATAGTATTTTTTATGAAAATATAAATTCTTCATATCTACTTATCATACGGTATTTGTTTAATAACCTTAAATATTATTTATTTATATACATATGTATTTTACTACAGATTTGATTTTTTTTCGTATACTGTATAAAATTAATGAATAATTATTGCGATACTACAAGTAATGAGTATTGGTAATAACAAGTATAATAATATATAAATTCATTATATTATTTTTTCACGTCCCACAACTGAAAATGAAAAATATAAATTTAAAAACTTAAAAAAATCAACATTTACTAATTTTAAAATGTTTAGTAGCCTGGCAGAAACATAAAATTTCTTCATAACATTTAATTTTACAGTCAATAAATAAATGTTCATAATATAAACTCACTAGGCAAAATATTGAAATATTTTTGTATGTAGAAAATATTTTTACAAGTTTTACGACCGAATAGAACAAATACTTTTTTATTGAATTCACTGCTGATTTAATTTAGTATAGGAACTCCTTGTTTTGCAGTGCCGAATTATGCTTCTCATGAGATTGGCGGCCGCTAGTAATAAATAAGAAGGTTAATTTGCTCCCATAATAATTAGAATTTGTGGCATCTAGAAATAAGAGCGTGAAAAACTAAATGCCATGAACTCGTAATATTTCATTGACACAGGTCAACAGTCAAAAGAGTGAGGAAAACACTCTCCTAAAGCAATATTTATTTTAGATTCGCTAGTTTTTATTTTTAGCAACAACTATTTTAAAAATGGAACAGGGAAATGCACTGTTAATTGGGAAATAATAACTGGCACTGTGTCAAAACCCATCTGTGAACTCGCCGCTGCGTTACTAACTCATAAACGTCACTGCCGAACTTCATTCAGCAATGACCATTTGTAATAACCGCCCAGATTCACGGAATACGCCCGGAAATGGAGTTTTTGTCACAGTCCGTGTAAATATCACGCGAAAATATATTACTCGCGGATTAGCTTTCATGTTGGCGGAATAAAAAGCTAACTTGTTTTTTCATTTTATTGGCTCCTCCAAATGTAAAAGAATTTAATTGCTCTTTAAATCATTTACGAATGTTTAGTGCCTGAATATTTAATGGAAATGTTGAAAAGAAACTCATTTTATATACCCGAATTATAATAAATAACTCAATTTTACAAATTAATTTACTGGACTTTTGTTTGCATTCAAAAAATTTATTTTGAAAGTTTTCTTAGAAGTACGTTTCACTTTGAGGGATGAATGAACCATCCGAAAATAAAAATATGTCAAATCGAAACATACTTCTTTATGTTGCTTGTTTAATTTTTTTTTCGAAGTCGATACAAAAGTACAAGATATCACTCCGCGAAGTTAGCCAAAGTAGTAGCTAAAGTAAAACTTTACAGACTCTTATGTCAACATTTAATTGTACGGACTCATCTATCAAACCGAATTAACCTATATTTTAATAGTATTATATTTCTGCAGTTTATTTTAGTGTTACCTAAAATAACAAACATATCATTCTATAATATTATTGGTGAATTTATTTATTATTTATCTATGATAGTAATTTATCTGAATTCTTGCAGACGACGTCTAAGCAGGTGTAAACAAAAATGAAAATTACACTGAAATATTTAACACTTTGACAGTACGTTTGTTATCACAGACATCCCCGTTTTAATAGCTTTCTGACGTTTTACGAACACATAATTCTATTTATTTGTTTTTAATTAATAATTTATCGATTTCGGAAAAAATATAATGTATATCTAAGGACTAATTGCCTCGTACAATAAGCTCCATATGCGTTATAAAAATTATACTTTAGTCCCTTTGACATACAAATAACTATTTATTGATTTCATTACTTTGAATTCATAATTCTGTTTATTTCATTCTGGAATCAAAAACGTGTTTATACGCTCTCAAATACGGGCGTAATTTGACTTTTATCGCCAGAGGGCTTATAAAGATGGTAAAGCAATAGTGGTAGTGACACTTTATACTAAATTTGTTTAAGAACAAACATTCTAACAATGTCAACTACCCATAAAGAAACCACACCATGGAATATCAATATACCTACAGATTTTTTTTTTAAATTTCGAGCACTAAAATAAAAAAAAGTTGTATATACCACGGGATCGGTAAATTTAAAGCTCACTGCTCCGCGTCAAGCAAAAACATTCTCTCGCGTAATAGTTTTTCAATTATGCCCTTAATACGTAAATAACTATTTATAAGTCATATTTTTTTAGTACTTACAAGTTGGAGTCCAATCTGATATTCTTAACTACTTTATAAATACATCAAAACAGCAATTAATATTATGCTAATTGTTACTCAGCTGTAGGTAAAAATAGTTAGTCGATAAATTACATTTATTTATAGCGTACAAAAGTAAAAAACATCCTTCTTTGAATTGCGTTTAATAACAGAAAAATTGTATAGTCAAAGATAATCTATAATAGCTTTTTTTTCATAAAAGGTACTTAAATAAATATTGAATAAAATTCATATTATATTAATATGATTTTAATTTTTAAGAATATAATAAGAAGATGGATAATACAAAAAAATATAGAAGATCTTTCTGATCTGATGTCAAATAAAAATTAATGCCATTAATTTATTATTAGTAATTTATTATTTATTTTAGTATTTCGTATACATGCGAATATTACTGATTTTTTAACAAAAATGACTTCAAATAATTTATTTAAAGCAACGTCTTATAAAAATCCTATAATAAGTTATTTTGAAGTAAGAGTAATTTTTACTTCAAAATTTTTCTGTATGGTTTATTACAGTAGAAGGACATAAATTTTAAGTTTATTTCTGGTTTCAAAATTGGTTTTATTATAGAAACGGTATACCTTTTGTTACTCGTTGAATTAGTAGTATATTTTAAGCACAAGTCTCCACGTATGTAAAAAAGAATGAGATTTTGCGCGCAATATAATTTATACACATTTCTGCTTTCATGAGTATTCAAGGGAAGATAAAATGTGTGAACTTTTTCACCTGCTCGCATGGAATTATAAAATTTAACATATTCTACATATTCGTACATTATTTTACATTTTTATTGAATATATTTCATTAAATATGAAATTCTCGTTGACACAGACTATGTTTAAATTTTCAATTATCATAGACATTTAATCTATACCTACTGAATAGAAACTATATTTACGTGAAACACAAAAGTTTTAACATTGACAACGAAGCAAACATGACATTCATAGATTTAGAAAAAGCGTTGGACAGAGAACAAAGAGAGATAATGTGGAAAATCATAAAAAGAAAAAAGTATAAGCACCAATCTTCTAAATACTGTAAAACGACTGTATAACAAAAATACGAACTACGTAAACATTAACAACTAAACAATAATTTAAAAGATTATAAAAATTATCAATTACAGAATGTAATATATCTGGAGTTATTGTAAATGAAGCTTCTCTGATTTAAAATTTAAGTTTTTTTAAATTTTCAATTTCTCCCATATAAGCTTTAGATTTTAAAATCCCTAGTAAAAGATGTCATTAAGAGAGAGATTTGGTCAACGCGGTGGCCAGTTAATTTCTCCCTCATGTCCTATCCAGCGGTCAGGAAATATGCTGTCCAAATATCTTCTACTATTCGATGGTTGTGAGCTGGACAACCGTCGTGCTCAAACCATATTTCGTCCATATTTAAATTCAAATTATTTAAACTTGGTATAATCAGATTTTGTAATAGTTCCAAATATATTTCATCATTAATATTACCATTAAAAAAAAATGCTCCAATTACATGATCCCCAATTAAGCCAGCCCAAGCGTTAACTTTTATTGGATATTGAGTCCTACTTTCTTTAAATAAATGTAAATTGGCATAATATCTACAATTCTGCGAATTTACTTCTCCTGTTGTAAAAAAGTAGCTTCATCAGTAAATAAAATTTCAATTTCTTTTTCATAGTCACCGTTTCTTAACTCTTGGTGATTTTGAAAATGGGCGTTTTTTAGTAATCGATATACAGATGTTTTTATTATCTTCATGTCGCACTGGTTTTAATCTTCTCCTGTTATTAAGTTTTGTATCTAAACATGTACTACTTCTAAATTTTGAATATATTTTTGAAACTGTGGTAGAATTTACTAAGGGACGGTCAGGATATAAATTAATGAACGTGTCACAAATATTTCTTAAACTGTACCCACTATTGTACCATATAACCATTTGAATTTTTTATTCATTGGTAAATATTGTATTATTAGTTTATTTGACAGTTAATCTCATGATATTGACAACTTATGTTCCCTATGTTGCATTTTTTCTGGAACGATACGGTGCCATATAACAAGTGGTATCCATTGTCATGAAACTCCTGGTGTATACCGTGAGCATTTTTTAACGTGAAACATGGGATTAATCATAACCATGGTTACGACTTGATATTTGATTGACAGCAATGTATATTTGCTTGTCTCATTTAAAATGAAACTTTGACATTTGCTTTTTGGGTTATACAATTTTTTGACATCAAGTGCAACAACAATTTTGAGAATCATTAATAATTTTAAAGGAAATTGTAGAATAATAGATCACTCGATCTTACCTACACATCTAGATTGTAAGATTTAAGGTGACCTTTACAATCAGAACTTTGTACCCGGGTAAATCTTCAAAAATTAGATGAATTCAAGTTCAATCATCAGATTGAGTCATTGCTTAGCAGTTAATGGATACATTTTTGAAAATTTATTGTAATTATTGTTTAATTGTTTGTTATTATACTTACTTGTTTGTTAGTTGGTTTATTAGTTCTAAATTTTGTTATTTTTGTAATTAAAATTTAATACTTCTATCAAATTCATTCCCTGTGTTTCATTTTAAATGAGACAAGCAAGTATAGATTGTTGTCAATCAAATATTAAATCGTAACCATGGATATAATAAATCCCCATGTTTCACGTTAAAAAATACTCACGGTTTGTATGTGGGTGTATATATATTGAAAGCCCATTTAGTTAGCGCGTTCAAGCTCGAACTTTTATAAAATGAACGCCGATTTATATATTAGTATTTCCCTTTCGTTGAGCTTTGTAGGATTAAGGCGAGAAAAAACATTAACATCGCGTTTACTTGGGCGATAAGAATTAGGTTGAACTTTTCTCATAGTACGCTTGATCTGAAAACACGTAGCGACGAGCGTGAAAAATGAACGTCTGCGTTTCACAGCTCGCTTGTTTGCGATGAAAGTTGTGTGAATGATGTTTGGAAACTAAAATTTGTTCTTTTGACTCGTGCGTTTTCCATCATAGCTCAGTCATTTCTTTCCTTCAATTTTCTATCAAACATCAATAAAACTTTTAACATTCAAAAGTCGTGGGTATAAATGCAGAATATTAATAAAATAAAATATTTTCCAAGCTGTATGAAATATAAATTGATACAAATATATATTCGTACAACCGTTTTTCTACGACCACTATGAAATGTGGGATACTTCTCACACTTTTTAAAGCTTCAAAGTTGCGTATTTTCCACAATTGTGAGCTAAAGTATGAGAAAACATTTCTTACAATTCTTGTCAACATTGTGCATGTGCAGTGTGGGAAATATCAATTCTCATAGTAATTGCCAACACTGCACATGCGTGAAGATATTCTTTGTGAAATTATCTGCGCATATTGTTCTTTATGTCAAATAACTTTCATGCAAGTATTATTGTTGTCTAACGTTTAGCAGCGTGGTCGTAGAAAAAGTATAGAGTGCCATTCGTGCAGAATCACATATTTCCCACTTTGTGCGATTCTAGAACTTGTCTTCGTCTCGATCCAAAACTTTCACAGCTCATGGGAAATAGGCGACTTTTTGCACTTGTTGCATAATATACTGTTTCCTAACTGGTTATGATAAATTTAGTTTTTCAAAACGTCAGTCAATTTTGAAAAGTGACACTTTATACGTCAAAGTTAGAAAAATATATATTTCGCTCACTCGTTCTCAAGGAGGGGATTTTTGGGGTTAAACCCCCCAGCAAACTAATTAATTCAGGACTATACGTTTGATATTTAATTCAATTTTAGAAACAATATAATATAATAACAGCAACTTTTACAAAAAGTATCATACTTAATTATTTAAAAATTTGTTTTACGGCTTGCTTGATTTAAAAAAATGAAAATGAAAATCTCGATATTTTTGTACCGCTACCTCTGTATATTTCTTGAAATTAAGAATTTTTTAAATCGTCTGCGAGCGAGTGACAAAAGTCAGATGTCACCTTCTCTATTGCGTTCCTTTCCTTAAGGATTCTAAACATCTTGGAACAATCATTTTAATGAGCTCATTTAAAATATTTAATTACTAATTACGACAATATTTTAAGGGCGCGGAAAAATTCACATTTTTACATTTTAACAATGTTACAGAAGTAGAACACTGTTTTTCCATAAATAATATAATTTTTAATAAAAATAAACCAAAATATATGAAAGCTTTGACTGGGTTTAGATAGCAACTCATCTGTGCTAATCTGAAAATAACGGGTTATTTTATCTGGGTTCAGCTGGCCAGGCAATACATCCGCTATCCGCTACACGAATTTCTATCAATATCATTTATTGATTTTTCCACTAAATTACTCCTTCAAAAGAACGCTTGACATTTAAATGAAATGTTCTCATTATTAAACATAATGAAACAATTCTATCATTTCAATTGCTATGTAATACACTCAAAACGTATTTACTGATTTTTAATTTGTAATCACGTAATTCCATTTCATTTTGATTAAATACACTAATAGTGATTACTAAAGTGGACGATACCGCCCCTAAATCAATTCTATTTTCTAGAAAAATGTACTTGTCAGTATTTATGGGTATGCTGCATCAAACAAAAAAGGAAATAAAATATGAATCACGGGATTTATTGTTTTAATTTAAATTCTAAGTAAATACGCCTTTCCTTGTTGTTGGCAAACTTATCTATTAATTATTCATTGTAGTTTTGTGGCAATAAATTTTTGGGTTTCTTTACTTTCTCAGTCAAAATAAACTAATCTTTCACCCTAGTTTCAGTTCATATTTTTTCACTATGATCGTCCGCAAACAGCAAACATGGAAAACAAAACAAAGCATTCTTCTCGTTACAACCACAAATTCAGTTGTTTCTTAATTATGTCTTTTTTAATTTGTTTTTTATATGGTTTATCGTGACGTTTACCCGAAAGTCCTATGATTAGTACAGGTATTGGAAGACCTGGCTGTTCAACTACCAATTGTTTTTGGTAATTTCTTAATCAAAAGTAGACACCCGCAGAAGTAAAGGCGGAAGTCTTGTTTCTTTATGTGTGAAAGCTGCACAACATCAGAAAGACAAAGAAGTAAACTAATGAGTACTGAGATGAGGTATTTTAGAAAAATACAAAGAAAGACAAGAAGAGATGTGATAAGGAACGAAATATACAGATAAGAGTTAAATGTAATACTAATAGAGGTGACAATACAATAGGGTCAACTAAGGTGGATGGGACATCTACAAAGAATGGACCAACATAGGCTACCAAAAAGAGTATTTGAAGCGAGAGAATCCGGAAAAGGAAAAGAGGTAGGCCCAGGCTCAGAAAACCATGGAGGGATGAAATAAGAAAGGCAGCGAAGAGTAGAGAAATGAAGTGGGAAGAAATACTAAGGCTGGCAATGTACAGAAAACAGTGGACAGACATACTAAAGAAACTACCCTAATTCCGCTCTATTTGGATAATCTTACACGGAAAGGTAGAAAGGTTCAAGGATTAAGTAAGTAAGGGTAATTAATATCGAACCTTCTAGAATCTTCCAGATTATTAAATTTCCGAACAATAACATCTCTACTTATCTCACTTGACCTATTTAGCGAAAATAGTGGAAGAAGCTACCCTAATTCCGCTCTATTTTGATAACCTTACATCAAAAGGACAAGTAAATTAGTATATATTTTAATAATGTACTGATATGATTAATTAACTCTGCAGTATTTAAGAACAAGTCGTCACTGAAGGGAACTACTACTTCCATTGGTAACATGGACATTTTGCTGCTCTGATATATTTGTATATATTATTATATGCCAGAAATGAAAATCCATATGTGTATAAATAACGCAAAGATCAAAGCATTCCCTTTAAATTTCAATTAACACTAAATCGTCTATAAATCCAGGTATGTTTGACACATTTTAACACGTTTAATAAATAAACCAACTCACTGAATCATAATCTTACATCATCGTTTTCATCGAATAAAAGTAAATCGGGAGAAATAAAAGCAGATCGCGTAAACAAACAAGGTAACAACCGCGGTCAACGAATCCCAATGCCCCACTAATGAAGTTTTCGTTTCGCCAAACATCAGCAGTTCCGTGTACTCCAAAATTAACACTAGACACTAGAGCGAACGTGAGATGTCGCTATACCTCAACAGAGAATGGAACTTCGCGAATCTGACACTGGATAGGCTGAATAATTTATCTCTCTGGAAATACCGAAGGGGAAGATATACGCAGAAAAGATGTAAAGGATATATTTAAATGTTCAAAAGTAGACTAAATAAATAATGGTTTTAGAAAGTTTGCAGTTTTCGGAATATTACTAAAATAAACTATAAATAACTTGCAGAGGTATTTTAAAATACAGACGAAATGCAACAGTAAATATAAAATTTTAATGATTCACATATTCTAAAATTCTGATGTAAATAAATATTTATGGACAATGGATTCCATATTCTCATATTTTCGTCTTTATAATAAGTAAGTTTCATATAAAATTCAAATTACGTATGTCACTGTATCATATGTTGAGAAGTTCTGGATTATATAGGCTATAATCTACAAATTAGTAGGTTAATGGTAATTATAGGTTTACTATTAAACTTAGAGATTTATTATGGTCGTTAAATCTGAAATTGAGAATATGGTTCACTTCACATATTAGTTTTATAAGGTTTGAAATAAGTACATAAATAAATTAACACAATTTATAGCTATAGAATTTGCTTTAATTTCAGTAGGTCAAGTACTAATCTAATTTTTAAACTACTGACACCTTAGCAAAATTCAGAATACGATCTGGTTTAAGCAGGTCAAGGATCAGAGCATTATGAATTCTTGGTGAAACCAGAGCACAATTTTCATTGCTCCAGAATTAGAGCAAACATTTTAGAATGCTGTAGTTCTTGACCCATTGAAACTAAAGCACAATCCAATTCAGCGAAATATACTCCAGAATGTGCTCTGGTTTCAGCAGGTCAAGAACTAGAGCAAACACTGTAAAATGCCCTAATTCTTGACCCACTAAAACCAGAGCACAATCCTGAGCAGCCAAATCTGTTCCAGAATGTGCTCTGGTTTCAGCAGGTCAAGAATTAAAGCAAACACTGTAGAATGCTCTAATTCTTGACCCACTGAAACCAGAGCACAATCCAGAGCAACCAAATCTGCCCCAGAATGCGCTCTGGTTTTAGTAGGGCAAGAACTAGAGCAAACACTGTAGAATGCCCTAATTCTTGACCCACTAAAACTAGACCACAATCCAGAGCAGCTAAATCTGCTTCAGAATGTGCTCTGGTTTCAGCAGGTCAAGAATTAGAGCACACGCTAAAGCGTGCTCGAATTCCCGGCCAACTGAACTAGACCACCTTCAGGGCATGAGATGCCCTGGAAGGCGGTCTAGCAAGACCACCAGGTGGGGAGGAGGCCCAGAGGCCTGCTGACTCCCCGGCGCCCCGCACAGCGGGACTGAGTGCTGGCGTCTCAGGATCCCCGGTATATCCTCACACGCGCATTAGTACTGGTCATATGGTCTCCTATTGGCTGATATTCAATCTGTATCTCTGGCTGTACTAGAGGGATTTTTAAAGTGAAAATTTGTATACATAGGTACTTTGATGCGAGGAATTTACTAAAAATATTTTTAAGGGTGTAACTCTCACTCATTTGAAGCTAGCAGTCAGTTTCTCAAATGGAAGGAGGTATAATAATTCTTTAAAATAATAACATTGGGGTTGCCCATATAACTGCGTTTTTACTTGTGGAATTGAACTTTATGTGAAAATTTTACACGATAGATTATTGGAAACCAAGCTCAGAAGATGAGTTATTTGAAACTACACTATTTATAAAAGAAATATGGAAAAAGATCTCGCACTTCGTTCAGCGAGTCATCGTTGCTTGTACATCTAGTGTTACTCAGACAAAATACTAATGAGTAATTCTCGAATTGGTAATAAAATGTAATGGTGTAACGAACGATTAGGTTTTAGATTTGTAGTATTCGAGACGGCATTAACTGTTTATGTACGTTTCTAGAAATAATTTGTATTCAGCGTTCATGTTTATATCCAATTTGAGAAGTGTAAATTGTAGAACATTTATCCAACAAGCCAGGGTTTAGAAGTTAGAATATTTGGGGATGATTTAACCGTTAATCCCAAGCACATGAAGTTGCCAACACAATTACACAACGTTCCTCGCTTGATAAACAGCGCGGTTGCCTTCTAGATGTAAATAACGTTTCATTTGCACTTGTTAGTGCCGTAGGAGCGAGAAGGAACAATGGAGTCGCACAAAGATTCCTGCGATCGTCTTGTGTTTCGTCTTTCGCTGCCAAGGCCTACTGTGATGAGTCAATACTCTCTCAGTCCCAGACTCGACGTCTAATGATGGCCCGGATGTGTTTGAAGTTTCGTTTGTTTTTATTTTTTGTTTCCGGACTTCTTTTTATTATTTTGGCTGTCAGATGTTTGTTTTGATGTGTGGTTTAACTTTTGATGTTTATGCAGATTAAAATAAAAGATGGCTTCTTTCAGCTGGTCATTTATTTGAGGATCTAATTTACGAGAAACACTTAAACACTACCGACCATTAAAAATATCGAATGTGTCTCTAATTATTTTGTCTTACAGGAAACAAGGACAGTTCAAAATTTAAAAGAAACATCTGGTTTAAACTTATGTTTTTAATTTATTTTTCTAAAATTTTAATTAAATGTAGTTTACTCATTTCAGTTATTTAAGTACCAAGCACATCAGGAAAATCTGAATAATTGTAGGTCGGTCAAAAAAATAAATATAAATAATAAACAAACAATATTTCTCACAATTTAATCCATTATTGTGGGAAATACCGAAATACACAACTATGAAGCTTTACATAGTAACAAAAGTGGAAAATTTCATAGTGGTTGTGAAAAAAATAATTATTGTTAGTTAGGTGACAATGCATACCATGGCATTAATAAGACGATTAAATTGTTACTTAAAAATTGTAATAAATATATACAGGGTGACTCAATTAACTTGTTAAGCATAAAGATCTCGAGAACAGTAAAAGTTACGATGTCAGTTAAACTAGACCAAAGTTGCCGCATTAAGGAACCATTTTACGAAGTCCTTGGTTCCCTAAAAAAATGCATAGGTTACTCGATATGAATGAAAATGTATATTTTATGGATTTTAATTTTTTCCTATAACTTCTAAAGTTAAACAATTAGCCAATTTTGGTGTGCACCTTTATCAGATATTTTTTACCTTGCTAAAAATGGGATAGTGAGTTTTCAATTGATAAGCACGTTTTGAAGTCCTCAGAACACAATTTTAATATTTTTACGATGATGTCTGTCCGTGTCTGTGGATGAATTTTGTCGTACCGATTGCTCAAATACCAGTGAATAAAAAGTTGAAATTTTGGATATATAATCTTTGATTATAAATTCAAATAATATGGAAATATAATCATAAAACGAATTTATCTCCTTACGTGATAAAAACATTCTTAAAATATTAAACCGTAACTACATTTAATAATTCTATATAATAAATGTGATTAATAGCAGAAATTATATATAATTATATATATAATTATTTTTTTCTCAAAGCTTTGAAGCTAAAGCATATAATTTATATTTAATTAATTCTAAAAGGCATTCTATTCGGAAAATAGCTCTTCCTAGTAATTAAATAAGTTGAAAGTGGCAATTTTGTTAATTCCCAGTACGTTTTATGAGCTTTCTGAAACTCGAACCGAAAGTAGCGAAATCAATATATCCGTACCTACATTCTGATTTATAAGGTCAAAGCGTTGTAAATTTTATGTTTCTCGTAAATACTCATTACTGATAATTCGATTCTTAGAATCATCCCCGATCCTACATTTCACAGGCTTCGGCAATTTGTGCTTGCGTGTGTGATGGGATGTAAAATAAAAATGTAAATCCTTGGATTTCATATTCAAGACTTATAAAGGACAGTGGAGTTATCAAGTTAATATAAAACGATCCTTAGTATGGGCCATTTCGCATTTCGCAGTGGATAATTTAGTTTACGTACAAGATTAAATTGTTAATTATTCATAAGGGACTTACAAGGGTTTTGATATATAATTAATATAGATTGTTTATGGTAATTAACTTCCTAACATAAATTAAAATTTAAACATTGGCCGAATTGCACATTTAGTCCTATTAATAAAGGTCCGTCTGGGAAAATAATTATTAACGAAATTAGGAATCCTAAATTCTATAGAAGGATAATTTTGTTATTAACTGTTACGTTATCGTTATTATGTTATTAAAAAGATCATATATTTTTTTTAACTCTTTAATAAGATTGTATCAAAGCAAATGCGAGAATTTTCGCATACACTTAGTACACTAAATAAGTGTATATATAGTTGTAATAGAACATAAACACATCATGAATATGTATGATTTGAAAAATATTTATAAAATATTGTTTTATTACACACTCTAAGCTATTTCTTTACTTTGCAAGTTTTGACAAACGAAAATTTTTTCCAAGCTGACATCAAATTTGTATTCTAAAACATTTAAAAATAGTATACAATGCTTTCCAAAATAATCAACATAAAAAAGATATATTTCAACACATTTCAAAAGTATTTTTAAAATAATACAAACTGTACCTATACTTAAGAGGTTCTTATTTTAAGAATGTTGAATCTTTCCAATTGTAAAAGAGGTTTCTTCTTTCTAGCATTATTTTAGTAAATCTGTAGATTATACATTCTATATTAATATCTATATCACGATATACAGTGTGTCCCGAGAAAGTGGAATTTTTTTATTAATTTTAGATAAAAAACTTCAAAGGAAAAAAAGTTGTCGCTTTAAGTTAAAATGACTTTGGCATTGTCAAATTTTATGTAAATTAGGATGTTCATTATATCCAATATTTGTATTATTATAACTGTTAACATACCTAGGATAGTTATGAGTATCATAACCGCCGTAGATGTCAACTAAATACCGAGGCCGTAGAGCGAGGATTTTAAGACATCTAAGGCCTGGTATGATTCATAACATTCGTGTCAATAATTTACCGGTTTCACATTAATAATAAATATTATTTTATAAAAAAAAAAATGTGAGTAACGTTTTCGTGATTAAGTCTGTATGGGTTGATGTGACAACTATATTATCCAATTGTCCTACATTATTTTGACAAATCAGTAATATTATTACCACACTAACTGCTCAAAATTACATGCGATACAATAATGACTTAGTTATCCTGTTATTGTCTATGTAAACAAAAGCTATATAAAATATCCTGAAACCGGTAAATTTTTTTTTTTTTTTTGATATTCAAATAATCCAATTACTGTCTATTATTACCTATGTGATTCGTGTTTTTCTTAACATCTATTCTGTTAACATTTTATTTATTCAAATAAATAAGCTGGAATCTTACGGTTAGGTAATTTTTTGTAATGTATTGATAAATGAAACGAAAAGAAGTGCAGGAAAAATAAGAGAGAAAAGGCAATAAACGTTGAAGTTAAATAATATTTAAAAGTTAGATTTATTTAATAAAAATAGTGAAACATAGAGTTCCATTGGGATTTTTTAATCAACTAGAGCCAAGTACGTAATCTATTTGTAATTGTCCTCTCAGTATTTTACAATAACAATTTATTTTATTTCCTCTTAAATGATAATAAATATTTTTGAGTATTTAAAATTTTCGTTATGATTTTACAAGTAACGGTTATTAAAAAAATACACACTATTTATTGTACCTACATACGGGTCGCCAAAATTGGTTTCCCAGGCGGATTTGAAGTCATATTTCACTGTTTTGTAATACGGCTACTATAATTAATCTAAAAAATTGAAATATTGCGAATATATTTTTACAGGAGTACAACTTGGTTATTTATTATTGGATGAATATGTTCCTCTTCTATTTATTGTTTCCTTTTTCTACTTGAAGAAACTCTTACTTATGCTTTTACTTCAAATCATATAAAGACATAATGTGTATATCTTTCATTCAATTTTACCCTCATTCAATTACACCCGACCTTAGTAGGAGTGTTAAAAAAACGAAATTAAGGTCACAAAGCTGTTATCACTACAGAGTACAGACCTACTTTAAAACAATTCGGTTATAAAAACACTTTTTTATATGTAACTATCCACACAGCGGTTACAATTAGTTGTATTTGACCTAGAAACGTGTACGCACAGGTGAGTTGAGGTTACGTAAGGTTTATCAACAGCGGTGGCTGGCAAGGCTTCAGCTCGCGTACGACAGACGCAGAAACAACAGTAAACAGCGACGCCGAGGGTTATTGTACGCGGCGGCGGCGGCTGTGGGTGCGACTCGACGCCTGACGCATGGAGTGACGTCGCGAGTATTCTTGGACGCTGCATCATGTGTGATACAGGTGTACCCGCAAATGTCTAATTGTGATGTGTGGTCAAATAATAAATATTCTGATTGGTATACATTGGTAGTACTGGTAGTAATTTTATTTTCTTTCTATTTTTTAAATTCAAAATTAATTTATGTAATATTGTTCATTTCAACCTTAATTTCAAATAATAATAAATAAACGGTACATTGTAAATTGTACTTCCGTATTTGTATTCTGAAAAGCAAACAAAATATTGGGAAAAAATGTTTTTTTTTTTTTCTATCAATATGAAGTGTACACTTTGGAATTAAGTATGAAATATGATGTCAATTAAACATGAAATTATTTAATGGACGGAATATTACAATCCTCATGAAATTATTTATTTAGCAATTGTTCATAATTCTTGGACGCTACATCATGCATATGTGTATGTGATACAGATGTGCCGGCAAGTGTCTAATTGTGATTTGTTTTCTTATTATATAATTAAATTATAAAATGTAATTGTTTCTTTAAAGAACTTGTCAATAAGTATTGTATCCGATACGATATATAATATAAGGTTTAGAGCAAAAGTCGTTTTATTGCACTGAATCTTTTTGTACAACGACCTTTGATCTAAACCTTATATTACATATCGTATCGGATACAATATTTACTGACGAGTTCTTTAAAGGAACAATTACATAATAGTATAAATTATACCTACTACACTGGTAGTACTGGTAAGCAGTGGCGTGATGTTAAAAAATATAGTTTTTATTTTGTTTCTGTTTTTTAAATTAAATATTAATTTATTTAATATTGTTCACTTCAACCTTAATTTAAAATAATAATTAATAAAGAGTGATCTAAATTGGAAACAAACAAATTATTGAAAACAACGTTTTTTTTCTATCAATATAAAGTGTAGAGTTAGGAGTTAAGTATGAAATATGATGTCAACCAAAAATGCTTTCCATGTTTCCGTTGACATGAAATTATTCATTTAGCAAAATTGTTCATAATGCTTTCGTATAAAAGCAGCTCAATTTCAGCAATTATATGTCTGATACTCTGTTTTAGCTTTGGAATCGTAGCTGGTTTGTTGACATTAACCATTTCCTTTAGATACCCCCAGAGAAAAAAGTCTAATGGGGTTAGATCGCAAAATCTCGGTGATCAGTTAATGTCGCCCCTCTGTGAGATAGCACGTCTAGGAAACTAGGTTTCAAGTAAAATGACTGTTTCATGTTCTGTATGCCAAATGGTTTCATCTTGCTGAAACTACATGCCATTTAAGTTCAAATCATTTGTTTAATTAAAAAAAATGTTTAGCATGTCCCGATAGCAAACAGTATAAACTGTAACAGCGATACCATTTTCGTCCTCAAAAAATACGGGTCAACGAATCTTTTCTGTCCATAGCAAGTGTAACAAGATGGAAAATACGGCCCTGTTTCCATCTTGTTTTGTAGACTGCATTTCTTCTGTGAACTGTGATTCTTTTATCGGCATATAGATGTTGACATTTTTGGTAATAAAAATTAGAAATTATGGGGCCATATGCCGAAAAGATCATATTTCACAGACAAAAATTCATATTTAGATAAGAAGTTGAGAGGGTAGATTTGCCTCTCAACAAAAATTTGTGACAGTCTTAGATAGAGTTAGTTGTAGATCGGACGCATACAAAATGTAGTCCGTTTAGTTTAATTTGTTTTATTTTAAAATAGTTTAGTTAAGTTTTGTTCTAGTAAATATGAATATGTAAATAAAAAATATAGATTAAGTAAGTAAAGAAAAGTGTAAATGTGCTCCCGTGCCCCCATCAGTGTGTTGTGTTCCTGTTATCATCGTCATCATCGTAAGTAATAAATAATCATCGCATCATTTGTTCAGCTACCTATCCCCCCCGTGTTACACAAGCAATAATTTCGTCTGAACGGTCTCTCATTGATACTGAACTTTGGTAAGTCAATAAACTAGTAAAGATACCAGTTGTTTCAAATTTTTGTACGAGATCAAGAATTGCCCGCTCACTTGCACATTATTGCGTCCAAAAATTGGTTCAAGTTTTCGCAACGTAATTTTAATCGATCGCAGATTTTCATAATAAATTTGTATAATTTTTATGCGTTGCTGCGAAGTATACTATATGGCACCATTATAAATTTGGAGTATATTTTGATATTAACAAGCAGGAAATTACGAAAAAATCATTTTACATGTAAAATCCCTGTTTATGTGTTCGAGTCACCACCCTGTATATTATGCTATTTAAAAAATATAAGTTGAGAACCACTGATTTAAAAAAAAAAATATTTTTCCTTGGACTTCTATAAGTTTGTCTTAGAACATTATATTGTCCCTATCTTCTTTAATAATATGGAAATTATGTGAGAAACTCGGTTCGCTGTTACACCGTGTATAATATTTTATAAATAAACAAGCATATAAAAACTAATTTAAAAAATATACATTCTTGTAATATGAGTTAAATTTTAAATATATTAAATATAAATATGCGCAAGTTTTAAATTCTGTAACATAAACTTAATTTGCGTGAAACTTAATTAGTGGGTAAATTAGGTGCATTATTATGTACACAGTTATGTGAGAATTTATGCAGCAGAAAATGCAATGCACTAGCTTGGAAGCTCTAAAGTTCAGCAAGGCGAAAACAGGCTTCTGTCTAGTCTCATGAATACCACTACAAATGAAAACGAATTTGAATAAATTATAGAAAAATTTATGTTTTCAATTGGAAATTTGTTTATTATCATAGCTATTTGTGTAAACACTCATGTCTCATGTAAATGTATGTAGGCTTATTATTTCAAGTTAAATATGTACATGTATAAGTGGATTGTTTACAATATAAATATTTCTGGTAGTACTAATATGGAATTTGCTTCCACTTATTATTTTGCAATTTTATTTTAAAACAATTGCAATTTTATATCTGATGTACTTACAAAAAGGAGACAAACAATAAGAAACACTGGGTAATATAATTTCTTGCAGTTTACATTACGAGTAAGCTACTTTAAATAAAATCTTGAAGATTTCCTCAACGATGTAAGTTTGAAGTACTCCGAGATGAAAAATGTGTTCGGTCTGAGGAAAAGGAAAAGGGCGTAAAACAAGGAAGAACATCGGAGAACCGCTGAAAGAACATGTCAGAAAATATTATTAAATAAGTAAATACAGCAAAGGCTTCCTGCTACCCCAATTTCCTGTTAGAAATAACAAAACATGAAAATGTTTATTTTTATAGCGTACATCATTTATAATAATATTTGTCTTCGCATAAACCACAAGTGACATATCCGTCATTTGTTAACTTTCATTATTTAAAGCAATCCACAGCCGACTAATTACTCGCAAAATTTTTCACACGTTAATCAAGTGAAACGGGTGATAGATTGAGATGAATTCGCTCTATTTTTAACGCAACAATTTTTCTTTCTGACTGACCACACATTGTGCGAACTGTAACAGCAAGTGCGACTCAACGAGACGTAGACCGCTCGTCGACAAAATAAACATCGACATCTCATTTGTTCCAATTAGATAAAGACACTAGCGTATTACCAACCAAGGAATATCTAAGAATTAAATAATGACACTAGCTTATTACCAACCAAGGAATATCTAATAGTAATAATAAGACAAGAGCTACCGAAAGAATTTAACATTTGTCACTAATAGTAATTTTGTTAAACCAAGACTAATAATTTACCTAGATGCTTTACTGTTTTGCAAAGTAGACTTGTCTATATTGCAGTTGTCCAAATAAGTTTTTTGATTTTCTCGCTTTGTCTATGAGATTCACAAAATTGGCTAAATTAGGAAAATATTCCTTAGAGCAACAACTTCAAGTAAACGATTAATTTTGTTGTTCTGAATTATCAGTTAACAGTTTGCAACAATAAAATATGTTTTTGTCACTTGTTTTTCGGTTGCAACTTTATTAAATTATACTTTTTTAAATCTTTTATTTTAAAGTTTATTAACAAAAATTGATTTCCTCTGCATCTATTGAAAGATTGTCAGAATGTTTTTGACTAGTAAAGAAATTATAAATAATAATTATGTTTTCACTATTCAAATTTAATTTAAAATCCTACTTTGTTCATAGAATAACTAGGGCCGGTGGTAGGGCATGTGGCGCCCTTCCGCAACTTATAAAATGACGCTCGATTCATTTTTTTTAAGATCTTGTTTCGTATTTCGAACTCTTTTATTAAAAGAAAAAAATGTATACTTTGAATATTAAACATTTATTTAATTGTAAAGACATTTAAAATGGCATAAAACGTGTTCTATTTTTCAACACATTTACGATCGTATATAATATTTCAACTAATTTGCTGTTTGATACTACTAATAGCCAATTTCAATTGTACCAAATATAGTGCAAGATCTTGTACAATTTATAGACTAGTCTGAAACACGTTTTACGTAGTTTATAAAAATCAAGAAATAAAACATGGAAAACCTCATTTTCGCTAGTTTGTTTAAGTTTTGTTATTTTTATATTATTCCAAAGTGAAAAGAATTTGTCTGGAATTTGTCGATGTTCTTTTTGTCGGTGTTCTTTTGTCGGTATTTTGACACGAGTTGCAAGTGCTCTCAAACCTCATTGTGTCTCTTCAAATTATAGAGATGTACTTTCCTTGTATCGCTTCGTTTTTTATCGTTAATTTTTTACGACTGTCGTCTGTTTTACTTTTTTTTGAACACGCATTGCAGAAGTCATTTCTCTTACTGCCTCAAAGTATTCTTTTATTTCGTGCACGAAAGAAATTTTAATGAGGTGGAGCTTTCTCTGAAACGTGAAACAATGATGACAAGTGTTTTATTTTACGGGAGTGTTTATTTAGAGATTATTCATATGTTCTTCCTATAATGTTTCAGTTTGTGTTGCTGTGTGTTACACTTTACACATTTTATATCGGAAGAAAATCGTTGAAATTTACCTTGTATCATATTTCAAACAATTTGATATAAAATAATAGACATGCCTTTTCCTTATTCAAACAAAATGTTTGAAAAAATGTCAAAAATTATAAATGTTTGTGGTTTGTGATACAACCAAATAAAAAATATCAATAAATAAGATCACATTTTGGAAAAATAATGATTACTCTATAATATTGAACAATATTTAAAAATCAAAATGTATCTATAACAACATATAATCTAAATTAAACTATGTTCTAAAAACTACAAAATAGTTATTTGTATATCAAGGTACTAAAAGATAATTTTTTCATTAGGTGCAAATATGAATTTATACTACTACTAATAGTCAATGCGAATAAAGCATATGAGTAATAAAAAATACTTTAGTTCTGAGGTATACACTATAAATCGGTTCATTTATGTTTACACCTGCTTAGACGTCGTCTACCTGAAATCAGATAAATTATTATCAAAGGTAAATAAGAAATAAATTTACCAACAATATTGTAGAATAATACAATACAATAAATTTGACAGTGTCAGTGACACTTCGATAATAATAAATTTGTTAAAGAATAAACAATCTAACTACGCCAACTATCTATAAATAAACAACAACATGGAATATATACCTAACCTAGAGATTTTTTTCATTTCAAGTACCAAAATCTAGATTATAGCTCTCAAACATTCCCTCGTGCTATAATCACTTGATTATGCCCTTAATAAATAAATAACTATTATGTATGTTTCCGATGTCAAAGTTTAAAAGCACTGAGAGAAATCTAATGCGGTATAATTAGTGTTTTGAAATATGGATATATAAATACTCCTATTAATTTTTCTAATGATTGTCAGACGTTGCTGCCTCCGTTCTTGTTAGAATTTCCTAAAACTAATTAAAGGTATAGATATTTTTAAATTGTGCGACTTTTTTCGCGGAATATGACACGTATATTAATATGGAGGCGGCTTTCCGCATATTTCCATTAATAATATTTCCTACATTTTATAACTAAATTCATTTCCTGAAAACGCCCTGAAATATTTCATACAGAAATAAGGTTTTCTGTAAAATATTGCTTACAGGCTGTCAAGTCATTTTGCATCATTACCAACACTAAATAAATATTCATTTATCATTTCTTTGTAAAGCTCAAATGTTTGAAGAGAAAATCGTCTATGAAAATAGTTTACATGTTTAATCTTTTTCACACTTTCAAGAAATGCGATTAAAGTAACACTATTTTTTTGTAATTTTATATCATTTAGAATATCTTTCTTAGAACATATTTTATTTATTATTTAATTCTATCGTGTAATTTTCTCCGGAGGAATTATAATTTAAACGCCACGCCGTTAATTAAAGTTTCTTTGTTAAAGTATTTCAGGATACAGTTTAAATTTACACATAATAACTCTTTCGCATGGAAACTTTTTTAATTCTGGTATTATTTTTCTACCTAGGGACTTTTAATTATGCATGCTACATGATAAACACATGTGTATAAAATTTTTAAATAATTAAATAGTTGAATAGAATTACATGGATATTTTTCTTCTTTTAATAAAATAAAAACTCATATATTATTTATTCCTCAAATAGTTTTTCTATGTCTTACTAACATTAGTTTTAAAACATATGCATGTTTACTAAAATTAAATAACAATAACAATAAAAAAAATTGAATGATTTTGTTTTGATTATTTTTATTTTTTATCTTTTTTATTATATTTTTTTTGTTGTAGGTACTTGTATTCTAAGTATGTATTTACATTCATATCTAAGACATATATGTAGTGACCAGTAAAATTATTTAAAAATTTTCTTTGATTTGATTTTCTTCATACTAGCGACAGTAATATTTTCATATGACAGTAATTTAATTTGATGGCATAAATTTATGTAATTATATGAAAAAAATTATTCAGAGATGATGTGTATTATTTTGAGTGGGAGTCACTGTATGTAAAAATGTTGTTAAATGAGAGAGAATATAAGAAGATCAGTTATTTCGAAATATTTTTTATTGTGCTTCCTTCATTCAAAATATATCACCATTGACAAATTGTTAATGTACAAATACAATCAAACAGTTTCATTTTTAAAATGATTGTATCGAAAACTCAAACATAAAACTTAATGAATAAGAAGTGTTATTACATGGTAGTGAAGTATAATTGTATTACTATGTTGGTGAGGTTCCAGAAACTTTGAGAAACTTCAGTTTGTAGAAGTGTAATTACAATGTTGCCAAATCGACTACGTTGAATTTTAACTCGAAATTGTTTCATATTCGGGGAGAACTTTATTATTACAGCAGTAATTTTATAACTAGTTATATTATAAGCCCAAACTAACATTTGCATATACGAGAAATATCAGAGACTTTGCCTTAAATAAACTGGTTTTTTTAAAAAAGTTTAATATCCTGAAACCGGCAAATGAAAGAAATACTAAAATTTTATTTACAGTAGTTTTGCAATTATACCGTTGAAACGTCACCGATCCAAATTGTCAACCTTTTAAATTTTTTTGTTAAATTAATACAACATTCAAAATTTATTTAAAATAACAATTGTTTACATAAGGATATTGCAAATATAAGTCAAAATTATTACCAACTTGAGAGTTGACAATTAAATCTGGCTGTTACTTATCAGCCAAATAAATTCTTATTGAAAAACGCGTCGTCTTAATATGGAGTTTACCAGCCAAATAAATTATTCTGTTTGGTAGTTAACAGGAATTTTGACAGATGATATAAAACTAATCCTTGAATTTTAGTTTCTAGTTTTTGATTCTGTCTAACGTTGTGTATTTCTTTTTCGCGTACTTTTTTCGCTCTTTCAGTCTGTGATTTCAAAGTGTAGTACTTACCACATTTTAAAGCTCATTGCATATTCGTGCTGAACTTCAGCAAGAAATTTTTATTGCACCTTTCTTATTAAATTGAAATTTAAATTTTCAAATAAAAATTAATGCCTGATGAATATGGAAGCTTCATTAATTGGAACCGTAAATATAATTTTTTGATTTTTTTCGAACCTTTTTTCCACTCGATAAAATAATTCCACAGCAATTTCTTTGATAAAAATACAGAAGAAAAAGTTACGAAATCTTTGAGTCACATAAAAATGGCTCAATCATGGGATTCCACTTCCTGTGTCATAACTACCGTTCACACAATTGCGGGGCGAGAAGAAAAGAAAATGTGGAAATGATAGAAAACGGAGAATCGGAATTTCATCAGGAAGGAAAATTTCCACCCCAGGTCACAATCTCAACGGTACGGGCCTGGATGGTGGCGGAAATTAAAAACCCTCAATCAACCTCAAATCCAGCGATAAACCGGGAATAAGTTACTGCCAGATAATATTTCAGCGGATTCAATAACGGCGTAAATCTATATGATGAATTATTACCAAGTAATGTCGTTTTTATAAATGAGAATTTTAAATCGGCCTGAAATGAATTTTCAGCGTGCACAATTAGGAAATTAACTTTTGGAATATTTTCATCTTTTATGATTATTCTTTTATTCTTTAATCTAACTTCTGCGGAGAATATATCTTATGAATTTCCTCTTCCTCACTTTCCTATCATTTGTTCGACCCTAGTTAATAATAATAATAATATAACTTTACTGAGGTAACCTGAATGGCGAGGTTCAGCTAAAGCCAATACAAATAAGAAAAAAAATATATGAAATACAAAAACAAAATAATACACAAAAAAAAATACAAAAATAGTAACAATACAAAGAGCAATAGTACTAAATCCGAACAATGTTTACAATTTTAATAAGTGCAGAAGTAAAGCGGAAATGTTTTATAATTTAACTAATCAAAAAATATGTTTTTATATGAAATTTAAAAGAACCACATGTTAGAGATTTTAAGCTGAATGGAATTTTATTGTACAGAGTAGGAGCTAAATATGAAAAAGAATTTTTATATTTAATTTTGTTGAGAAATGGCACAACATGACGTACTACCGATGATTCATTTCGACCTGTCTGGTTAAGTAGTCTCGCTATTGTTCGGGAATTTTATGGAGTCCGGAAGATTCTAGAAGGTTCAAGATTAATTAGTCGGAGGTATAAAGTGTCGCAGCCTAGAGTCTGGGTACTCAGTTGAGAGTAAAGGAGAGTGTAGGGAGTGAAGTCAGAGTTACTAGAGTTAGTGGAGTAGTGTAGAGTAAAATGAGTCAAGTCGAGGCAGCTACATTGTGAAAATAAATATTGATATCTTGAGAAAATAAATAACGTACAAATAATAAATACTGTTGTGTGAAAATTCATGAATATTAGTTAATAATTAGTGTGTTAAATGTAAATTACTAATATTTAGGATTAATTTGAGTTATTTTCGTTTCAGAGTACTTATTTGTTATTTTTTCATTATTTATATAAACTTGTACCTAATATAATTATTCGTGTTTTGTGACTTTTTACACTTCACCCATATAAATAAACGTTACAATATTTTAAAACTGACATTATTATATATAATGAAGCATTTTACTCATTTCTGAATAATAATTATTTTAAATCAAAAAAGCGTACTCCTATTGTAAAATAAAAATATGCCACTTTATTATTACCAATAATATTTTTGACATTTTTTTGACACTCGGAAGATGTAGCAACTCTGGACAAGACACAATGTGTCTCGTCTATTGGCAACAGTATTTTTACTGCTTACAAGCTAAGTAATGATTTTTCAAACTATGGTTTATTTAAATAAAAACGTATAATCATAACAAATAATAAAATTTGTGCGAAACTAAATAAATATTAGCTCAAAGAACCAAAGAAAAAGTGCAAAATATTTTCAAAAATGCATTTTATGTCTCTGCATAAAACTTGTTAAAATAAACAGAGATCACACAAGTGAATAAAAAACCTTTCCATGCAATAAATTCATCCAAGTCAAAACAGAATTTGATCCATGTATTTCCTCCGCCAACATAGCCCCCTCCTAAATCTCCCGTTAACTACGCCCCGCGACGGCAGTCAAAGGCTTGGCGGGCGTCCAAGTTCTCACGGTGCCGCTGTATCTGTAGCTGTATCTTGTATTATTAGCGCGAACGCAGGGGCGTAACTAGAATTTTTGTTCGAAAAAAAAAACATAATCCTAATTTAAAATTAATCAAATTATTTGAAAGTTTAAAGCTGGTTTGTATTTCATAATTAAATTATTTGTGACACTGCTAACACCATTTTTATGAAAATCCAACTGGAATATTAATTTTCCGTGGTTTCATATTCACAAAATCAGCAATTAACACTTTCAAATCAAATGTATCCACACCTTTTATATCTAACAATGCTAAACATTTGATTTTTAATTGTTGTACTATCCTGAAACATCATTGGTAGTTATAGACACAGTAGAGAAAAAGAATAAAATACCCGTAATTTTTAATAGGATTCATTATTTTTAAATTGAAATAAATTGTGAAAAGAATATATCAACCGCCTTTTCACAATTTATTTCAATTTATAGTTTACTGTTAAATCCATCCATATCAATCATTATTTTTAGTTTACGAGATAATAATTAATAAAAATTTTAGGAAGACATATTTTAACTTCAGTATGATAAAATCGTGAAAAAAGAGAGGTAGACTTGGAACGTAAGAGACAGTCTATCTGCCGTTTTCCACAATCCTTTCTTAACATGTTAACATCAATCTTCCTCCGATACATTAAGTTGCTAATGACTATAAAATTGCAAAGCAGTTAGTGTTTATATTTTATGATTTATATAATAAATTTCGACTATGGTCACATTATCATTATCATCAGTTTAATAAAAGCATTATCCTAGGAACGACAATCCTATAATTATTGGCAATGGTAGATTTCAAACGCGCTCAATATGCAGGCGTTAAAGAAGATATAAAAAGTCAATGGTGCCGATATACTGTCGCTACTGCTTATTTATTATGTAGAACCGAAGTGAGGCCTTCTGACCTTGTGAAGCCCACTCGCGTCACAGAATAGGTTTATACAGAAGCGACAGTAAGACAGAGAAACGAAAATTAGAGAGAGATGGAGAATGTGCACAAATTTAAAGGGCTCATTGTTTAAAATCGGAAAGTTTCCTCACATCTTAGAGAGAGATAGGAGAAGAGCACAAATTTAAAGGTCTACACAATGTTTCAAGGTCATATGACTGGATAGGGGAACATGAAAGGTACCGACACGGAGTGTCGCTTCTGTATGTAACTATTCTGTGCCCGCGTTGCAGGCGTGTGCTCCCCTAGTTACGCCACTGTGTGGACGCCAAGCGAGCGATTCACTGCGTGCGAATCTAACATCTTCACCATACGAACCCCACTATTTATAGACAGATATTATGCAAGGCCGGCGATATAATGTTTAGTATATTTCACTTTCATAAGTTGCCAGATGAATGATAATATACAAATAACAGCGTAACAACTAAAATTATAGTTGTTTGTATGCAACCAACGTAACACTACAGTTGAGCACACAAACAATTTAGTTAAAACTAGATCTAAGATAACGTACAGAGCTGGACAAATTACTGTACATACCGTGAGTTTTAGCTAAGATGCAACATATGTGTCATTAGTCATTACTATAGATACCATTTGTGATATGGCATCGTATCGTTCCAGATAAAATTCAACATACGCAACATAGGTTGTCAATATCAAATGCACTTGTCATCATAATTTAATATAAATAATGTAAAGTAGAAGAAGCATTAATAAAAAATCAATACATTTACTACATATATAACGAAGTACAACAAATTTTCAAAAACTTCACCATTAACAATTAAACATTATTTTAAACGATTATAAATATTATCAATTACAGAATGTAATATATGGGGAGTTATTGTAAATGACGCTTTTCTAACTCTGAATTTAAGTTCTTCTACATTTTCAGTTTCCTCCGAAATAAATTTTAGATTTTAAAAACTCCCAGTAAAAGAAGTCATTAGAAGAGAGATCTGTTGAATTGGTAAGTTAATTTCTCCCACACGTCCTATCCAGCGATGAGGAAATATTCTGTGCAATTATTCTTTTACTATTCGATGGTTTGTGAGCTGGAGAATCGTCATGCTGGAACCTTACTTCGTCTATATTTAAATTAAAATGATTTAAACTTAGTATAATCTAATTTTGTAATAGTTCCAAATATATTTCTTCATTAATAAAAAATACTCCAGTTACATGATCCCTAATTAAACCAGCCCATACATTAACTTTTATTGGATATTGAGTCCAACTTTCTTTAAATAAATGTATATTATATATTATATATTATATATCCTGTTGTAAAAAAAGTAGCTTCATCAGTAATTTTTTTTAAATTTGGATCGATATTAATTTTCTCAAAAAGTAGTTCACAATAGGCCATTTTTTCATGGTCATTGTGTCTTACCTCTTGGTCATTTCGAAAATGGAACTAATGAAATTTTTCGTCGTGTAGTACAACCGAAATATTAATAAAAATGAATTTTAAAAGTAAATAAAATCATTTTTAGGCGGCTGGTACATAAATTGTTGTTTTTCGTATCTGCTGGCAACCTTAAAGTATCAATTTTTATTTGACATCTGTCAAAGTCAAAATTATTTTAGAAAATAATAACAAATGTAAGTAAAATTTTGACTATTCCTTTACAAATATTAATGAAAAAGTAATGAATTTGCGAGTAAAAATAGCGGCCGTAAAGTAAATGCGGCCGTAAGGTAAATGCGGCCGTAAAGTAAATGCGGCCGTAAAGTAAATTTTGACAGATGTCAAAAATTGATTTTGAATGAAAATTCATAATTTCTTGTTGTAATCGCCTAAAAAATGTTGTGTGCACCTCGGCTAAAAGTTCTTTTTGGGCCTCATCTGATTTGTAGCCTCGGCTTTGCCTCGGCTGCAAACTTCGGTTTCGGCCCAAAAAGATTACTTTTAGAACCTTGATACACAAATAACTATTTCACGCATTAGAGCGTGAAAAACTCTAAAGAATGCATAAAATATGTACTAAATGCCCGGTAGTAGAAAAAATTATTTTATTATTCAATTGTTACAGGTTTTCAAATATTTACTACATAATTGTATTTTACGACTATTTACAAATGCAATATTTTGTTAATACAAAAAGGTTTTACATTAATTGACATATAGTTCATAAATATTTACTGATTTGATTGAAATTGAATACACATATATTTATCGTTTTATTCATTAACTAATGGAACAATTTAATTTTTTCGTTTGTTTATTTTGAATTCAAAACGCAAATAACAAATAAATATTCATTACAAGCGAAATTTACGACGTTGTTTTGGAATAAACCTTCACATTCCTTGTTTCAGATTACTTAATACTAAATGAATATTTGTGAAGCAGAAACAGGACCGTAAAATCTCACCGTCACTTTCATAATCCTACTTGGCACGAAACGGCCGATCATCATGAATCTATAACGTCATGGATATGAGACAGAAAGTGGCTGTCGTCCAACAAACACGTCATTTATAGCGAAGGAAACTCAAACGTGAACGTGACTCCACTTCTTGCACGAGAACTTTTAGTTATTTCGATAAATGTGTGATCCTAACCAGAAATTTAAGTGGCAAAACTTTTCGCATGAATTCAAAAGAGTAAAAATAGATGGAAAAGAAATTTAATTCTACAATTTCACGGAATCTAGGTCTAGACTTAATAAATTATATCAAATCTTACAAATTTTTCTATTCGTGTCTGTAGTTGTGAATATTTAAATTTGATGTAAACAAATTTCAAATTCTGATTATTATATCACGCCATCAATAGTACAGGGTATTTCACTAATATCTATTTTTTATATGATATTTTTGAAAATATTCTCACTTTTTGACGAAGTAGAAAAGAACAATATATATTGACTAGATGATAACCGAGTAACAAATGAAGAAATTTACTCAAGTTGATATTTGTGTACACATTATTTAAAGGTTATATGCATAGATTATATATATAATATTTTTGTCTACTATAACTGCGAAACTGCAATGTTATCAATTGGGACTCCTTTCAGAGGCACTCGGTGTTTGCTCCCCAAACTAATTGATAGGCAACCGAGCAATACATGTCACAGGCTATCATTTATGCTTTCAAGTAATTTATTATATATACTTTAGGCCAATTCTGAACAAATCTGTAAGACTTACAAGTCTGTAAATCTGTAAATAATGAACAAAATCGCAACGAAAGTAGCCACTCTTATGTATAATTTAAATTAATCAACAAAAATAGTATTTGTCAGTTTTTTTTACAGATTAATAGATCTGTAAGACTTACAGATTTGTTCAGAATTGGCCTATTAGTTCCATTTATATTATGAAAAATAATTTCAAAAACAAACAAATATTTAATTTTTAAATAGATAATTTATTTAAACATTAATATTACATTTTCACTTATATGTTAAATGTTCTAAGTTCTAACGCTTCTCCTATTTTTATTTCTGATGATGTGAGTCTATAGGCGTATTCCCCTTGCCACTTTGAAGTGATCCAACTTACACTTTTGAATCTGGATCACTTATTTTTCATTCTATTTGACTGAATCACTTTACCTCCTCTACTGAACCAACTGATACAATTAATCCACTTATTTTGAAAGTTATTTTATTTCACCCCACTTAGAAATTCCGAAGGTTAATTGTATGCTAAACAGTTAAGCTTATTCGAGTATTCTATGCATATATAATAGATATTAGATTAGATAAGGGAAGTTTCTTAATAGTTTATATAAAGACGATAATATGTTGACTAAAGTCATAATTCTGGAATATCCTTGGCTGTATATAACTTATCCTCGTGAACATCTTGCACTTTATTATCAAAACAACATGTTTACAGAACTAGCATTAACAAAGGCATCTCGTAAACAGTATCATGCGGTCAGGGTAAGTAAGGTAGTGTTCTGCTGCAGTACTGCAATAAATATAACATTATTTTCTGCAGAATTAAAGTTCTTTAACTTCCAAATTAAAATATAAAATTTTTACTAATTTTTTACAATAGTTTTTTTTTTCATAATAAACACTTTTTGCGAATTGTAATATACCTTTTTAAAAAATCGGATTATTATGCAACTGTGAAAAATATGTCCAATTTGTTACTTAAAAACTAATATGTATGTATGAGAAACATTAAAAAATTCATTGGTATTTAGGTTCTAAAGTAATTATTATCTTTTTAAGAAAAATATTGCAACCGCCTATGCAACCAGCATGGTAACTATGTCAAGACTGTGCAAATACAAAAGGAATATTCAATGTCCCTGAACTAGAATCCGATTAAAGAGGGGGTACGTCTGATGAATGGGAAAAAAGAACTATGAAATGTATATGAAGCTAAATCAACAGGCAAAAAAAGAAAAAGCAGGCAATATAGACTTGGGTAGCCGAAATTCTAGAACTAGAACTAGAATAAATTGAGGGGGGAGCAGAAAATAACTGATGTGAAAGGAGCAAGAGGTAAATTTATTTACTTATATTTCAATACATTATAGTTATCACTTACTAGAGTATCGTAGACTCCGCCATTTGACTCCAAAAGTTGGTAGACAAACTTAAAATTGCGAGCTTTGCTTAGACGTAGGATGTTAAAAATAAGTGGATATTTATACAATGTGACAAAAGGTAATCGGGCATTTTTTACGAAATTAATGTAAATGGCCAATGGTTTTTTATTAATATCAGCATTCTCAACTCCTGATAAAAGACAATTTTCCAGGGCTGCTTTAACTACTACAAAAATTCGCAATAGTTTGGGTAGTAATTTTATTCGAAAGCTCATGTATATTTGTATTCTCGTATGGAACATTTATATTATTTTTTGTTAATAAATTACAGATTAGAATTATTTATGATTTGGTATTGTAAATAATTGCCTTTATTGAAAATCTCATTGTGATTTCTTTAAACTACAAAATAAAATCAAGCAGTTCTTCAGAACTACTTGATTTTTTAAGTACTTGAAATATTACTACTTGACCTAAAATTCGGTTACTACTTGACTTGAGTTTGATTTGATATCAAGTCAAGTCAAGTCAATTAGCTTGAATATCAAGTCAAGCCGTAAAACCCTAGCCCGTAATGTGAAAGTGTAGGCCCTTTTTTTGTAAGTTCATTAGCTTTCTCATTTTTTAGGATTCCCTCGTGCCTTGGTACCCACTATAGAGTGACGTGGTTTGCCTTAGACAGCAATTGGAGGGTGTCCCTACAGTTACAGACTAGGTGAGGAATTCTATAACTTTGGTTGCTACCATTTGGACTTGTTATAATGTCAATTACAAATATCAACTGCAAAGTATACTTCCTTTTTTATAACAGTAATGGCTATTTATGATTAATATGTACTTACTTACTCGTATACTCATACATATATAAAGAACACTCTACAAGTCTACACTGCTGTGGGAATGTCTTAAATTCATTGCAGATTTGAATTTCGGCCATAGTGATCAATAGCTTTCTCGTTTTATAGGTACCCACCATAGGGTAAAGTGGTTTATTTTGGATAGCAATTGGAGGGCGTCCCTGCAATTTCAGAGTAGCTTTGATTTGCAAGTCAAGATATTTAGTGCCTTTAAAGCAGCCTGTCTGTCTGTCATTATATTGATTGTTACTCCTTTTAGGCTTTTCTCTAGTTTTAGGTGAGCAACGATTATTGTATAAATCTTATTACATTCTTCTTTAAAAAGTCAAGTTCTAATAACCTAGAACTCTTAACACCAAAACAATGCCAAACAACCCATCCTCATATGCTAGACAACTTGCAATTACCGCATGCACCCTGCTGCCACGCTGATTAGGTATTAGACTCGGGTGACGCCCAGCTCTGGGAATACGATTAGTCCTCCTGTGTCCTCCTGTGCTGTACACACGTGTGCACAGTAGCGAGAGCACCGGGTGACAGTGCATTGTCGTGTGCAGCGCTAATATTGCCTCCAGCACAAAGCAAATGTCTCGCAGCATTCAGCCGGGAATTATGCTACGGTATCCGCTCAAATTGTTGTACTTACTGCCGAATAGTTGCGGAGTAATAATGCGCTGGTGATGTCACACAAGTTTACTGGGAGGTACAGGCTTATAGTTAAAGAGAATAAATAATATAGCAAAGACTACAGGCATGCACAATAATTAATCAATATAATAATATAAATGAGCCAGTAAAGTTGTATGGTTGTGGCGTGTCTTTGATCGTTTAGAAAAGCAACATAACCCGCCCTGTCCAATTGGAGAACGGCTCGGTGCAGAGGCTGTAGGCTGACAACATGCATCACTAAAATGCAAGTAAAATCTGTCATGAAACAAGTACCTCAGGTACTTGAGGCCTTGTTCCACATAGGAATGTTGTGCTATAGATGATGATGTATAGAATATATTTTTTAGGTTTTGAACATCCAACAGAAATATAAAAAGTCGGCGCCACTGGTACAGAGTTGGTCAAAATTAAATCAGATAATATCATATTTGATTCAACAGCTTGTCTGCTGTACGAGATTTATTAAATATAAAATGATAAAATAAAATATTTTCATTAAAAATCAGACAGATATGGAAATAAAAGAATATAACTATCAGTTTTGAAAGTATCACTGATTATAATTCTTATTACCTATTTTAATATTATTTAAGTTGAATTTAAATTCTTTTTCTTAAATAATAGCTATATTAATATTACTAAAATATATTATATTCTATAATGCATATAATTAACTGTTACATTTTCATGCCTGTCAGATTTTTAACGACAATGTGATATTTTATATTTAATGAATCCCGTACTGCAAATGTGTTGTAGTATCAATTATGATCTTATCTGATGCAGAATTTAATTTTGATCCTTTGTACTGTTGTAGTTTTGCTCTAAATCTATTAGGAGAGAGAGTATTCGCAATATTTTGAAATCCCAAGTTAAAGTCCTATGTTCCACAATTCGTTGTACACCTTGTATAACAAAATCTACAGGCATGCACAACTATTAATCAATATAATAATATAAATGTCCTGATAAGCTTTTATTAACAATAAATTGTGTTTTTGCACAACAGTCTGATATGACTAGTAAGTATTACAGAACTCAACATCGTTCAATAACTATCTGTATGCCGGCCTATGTTCTGTCAAAATTTTTACCTTTATTTTTTTAGGTTAGAACAAATATCACTAATTCTTTTCAATAAAACTGGTAAATTCTTTATATATCCATGTGAATCTAAAATGTTACCAACTTAGAAACATATAGTGTACAAAATTTTAATTAGTAATAATATTAAAAACTCCTTTGCGAGACTTCGCATTTACAGATTTCAATTCTGGACTAGTAATACAAATAACAATTAAAATAAATCAATAAATAACACATACATCTCAGTTTCCTTTATAAAATATGAACATAAATTACTGAAGCATATAACTGATATAACAAGAACGTCCTCTGTTCTATATAGCAACTAATTATGAAAACAAAATGTACACTGCGAGGACAATATAGTTATTTTGAGCTTTCATCTGTGTATTTATTAATTTTACAATGTGAAAGTGTCAGCTCGTGCATGAAAATAAATTACTTTGAAGCGCTGTCATGAATAATACAACATAAATAAGGGTTAGAAACCTTTTTATTAAACAATTAATGAAATAAAACAGCCTTTAAAATTTATTTCAAGAAGCAACTCAAACATCAAAATGTTTGTTTATTCAAAGAGATTAAATTTCATATTTCTGAGGTTTCACATTGTCAACATTTTTAAATATAAAATTATATTTAACAGGAATTCCTAGTGATTTGTAAAACAATGTTTATTATTATACTGGCTACTTGTTTTCCGATGTGTACCAATTAAAAAATAATTAATATAGTAAGCTGAGTCCTTATTGCAATTTTCTGTTTTTATCTCTCGTCACTCAGTAAAAAAGGTATAGGAATCATGGTAGAAATCAGGTAATGAATTTTAAATGCATATGCACGTTTTGAAGTCTCTAGAACACTGTTTTAATATTTTTACGACGATGTTTGTCCGTGTGTGTGGATGGATATTGTAACGATTACTCAAATTCTATTGAATAAAAAAAGTTGAAATTTTGGATGTAACATTCTGACACCATAGATTAGATCTGATTAGATTTTGGTCTTACTCATGTAACTGGAAGTTGAATTTTCATGAAGATCTGAGGTGTTTTTCTGAAATATCTTAATTAATTATGACTATATGATAATTTTTTTAAATAATAATTTAATATTATGTCATGAGCAAAAATTTTATAGTTCAAATTTTCTTTCTACCTAACCCCATTTAACTATTACAAGTAATTTATAATCAGTATATTTGTTACTATTGCGGTTTTATTAAATAATCCATTTGTATGTGTCAGTTTTAATAGATAAAAAATTTTGTAATAAAATTATTTAAAAAATATCAATCTCTTACTTGCAATCTAGTTGTACAGTTGTCAATCCACAGCCTCTGCAAGGAAGATATACATCTTTAAGTGGATACCAAATTACATAGATATAATACATTTTTTTTATTTTATTACATTAATTCTGTTTAAAATAAAACATTTTTTAAAACCCTTTGTGTTTAATTCATTGAAATAATCTACACACACAATATAGGACACAATATAGTATGCTCTAATTCGTGACCTACTGAAAACAGAGCACAATCCAAACCAGACAAATCTGCTCCAGAATGTGTTTTGGTTTCAACAGACATAAAATTATAGCAAATACTTCAGAATGCTCTAATTCTTGTCCCATTGAAACCAAAATACAATAGAGAAGTCAAATCTGCTCCACAATGTGTTCTGGTTTTAGCAGACCAAAAGTTAGAGTGCTAACGTCTCAGGATCCCCGGTATATCTTCACACGAGCATTATTACCGCTCATATGGATTCCTATTGGGTGATATTCAATTTGTAATTGTGGCTGAACAGGTGAGAATTTTAAAATAAAAATTTGTATGCGTAGGTACTATAATGCGAGGAATGCACTGGTAATATTTTAAAAAATGTAACTCACTACTATTTTAGAGTAGCAGTCAGTTACTTAAAAATGCGTTAACAAATGTGTCCTTGGGGGCATGATCCCCGATGCCCCCATATAGTCGACGCTTATGATATGTTCTCCAAATAGTAATGGTGTAATCATGAATACCTTTATATTACCGTTATAGATCGATGTTGAGTATAATGGTTTTAAACCACGTAACAAAATCCAATTAAACCTTCTGTCGGTATTTATTTTCATCTTACTTCAGCTCGGCTTTTAGCGGAAAAGGTAATGAAAATTTCATCACATCTTGGTCCTAAACACACAGAGCATATTCTTTGGCAACTCTATCCTTTTATGATCACAGGACCTTTACATCCTTCGGGACCCATCCTTTAATGAGTGTGTGTCTGAAAGAACCCGAGGTCACGACTTGCGTCCTAGCGACACGGATACGAACACCACAAGCCACGTGAAGGATTAAACCCGTACAATGTAAAGCTTAAAGGAACGCGTATTGTAACTGAGGTACTACGCTGTAACTCATAATCATAACGGCATTACACGGGGCGTATTTGATAAAGTTTATAATGTCTCTAAGCTAATGACTCAACTGTCCTAACTACTCGCTAATTTTATTACTTTAGTTTATTAGTTTCTAATGAAATTTTAAACGCATTGTATCACTGACACGATTTATATATGTAATTTAAAACTTTCAGATTAACATGTCTTTTAGATTATATACTTTTATAAAGGGTCAAACACTCAAACTTTGAGAGCTTTTACATGTTTGCAATCGCCATATATAATAACGGAGTTGGTAATTATACCAATTTTGAAGTTTCGAAATTTTAATGGATGTTCGCGAATTAAAGTAGTTAAAATATGTTCCGATTATTTTGGGTGTGATGTCTGGTGTTTGTATGTCCGTCTGTCCTTCTGGTTGTACGTGACGAGCAAATTCGAATGAACGGATTTCAATTAAACTTCTGGATTTTTAAGAATATTTAAATTTTTTTTAATAAAATCTGTATGTAAGAAACATAATTTAGAAAAGTGACATTTTTATCCTGCATGATTATTTTAACGTACTTATTTGGTACTGGCGGTCATGGTACCTAACCTTAGTTATTTTAGAGCTTAGAGTATAGAAACTACTATAAAGGGAGGACGAGCAGAAATTAGTGAAAGTACGTTTTATCTAACAGTCAATCCGCCATTTCTGTAAGAGCCAGAAGCCCCACTTTCATTGTTATATCTTATATAGTGTATTAAGTATTAAGAACGGTAAGGACATTTTATCTAACGAGGACTATTGCCTATTCCTAACCGTTCGTTATGCTGAAAGAACACTGATCATGACAGGGAAGCTGTAGTGATTTAAAAATGATTTTTGACCCGAGTTGTCGTTACTTCGTAGGATTTATGAGAAAATTTTCCATTTAAATTCATAGCTCGAATTATATTTGTTAGATTAGGTTAAGCTAGGTTAGTTTGAATTCCGTTAGGTTTGGTGAGATTAGGGTAAGTTAGATTAGGTCAGGTTAGGTTTAAGTTAGGTTAGGTTAGTTTAGGTTTGGTGAGATTAGGTTAGATTAGGTTAGGTTAGGTTTGATTAGATTGGGTTAGGTTTGATTAGATTAGGTTAGGTTAGGTTAAGTCAGGTTATGTTAGGTTAGGCTATGTTTGATTAGATTATATTATATCAGGTTAGATTACGTTAGATTCGAGACGAAATAGGAAGACTTGGAAGGATACATCTGCGAGTATCTATTTAAAAAGTACTATCCGTGAGCAGACCGAATTCACTCGTATTTTGGTGTAATTAGATGTACACAAACTTGCTACTTTTTTTTTGGCGCGCATATCTGCTGTCATGCAGCAGTTTATAAATTTATGAGTGAAATAGTTATCTTTAAATAATTCGTAACTCCCTGAAAATTCTTATTGTGGCAAAATTAAACCTAATTTTATTTGAAAAGACCTTGTCCTTTGTTACCTGCTAACATTCTATGTATTTCTAACGCATCAATTATGTAAATATTTCAAAACTCCGGAACCTTTTGATCAGGTCTCATAAATATTACCGTAGTAACTACAAAAGGTAGTAAAAATTAGGTTTGAGAATCGATAAGATATTCCCACAATTTCCATTACTTGCATCGAATTGGAATGAAAAATTAATGCTGAGCAATTTCCGGTTCGGCTATTGTTTAACGTTATAATGCACGCATCTCGGAGGAATTTGCGGCTTGCTTGCATTCCTGAAGGACAATAAATATTGAATAGAGCGAAGCAGCGATAATGGGCGTGCGGCAAACAATACAATTAGCGCAACAGCGAAGCAGCAAGCGGCGAATATACATGTCGCTAATCTATCCTGCTCAAGCCGAGCAACAATGAGCTCGGAGATTGAAGATTGAGCAAATCACATCAACAATACACAGCAATACATCGTGCATTTTACTGTCACTAATACTAGCCTGATTCAACCAATACATTGTGTTTCTATTAGTGACTCGGGTGAGACAAAATATTTCTCGAGTCTCGCTCGTCTCGTCTCGAAATATCACGTCTCGAGCGATGCGAGAAAATAAAATCGAGATTCTCAAATTTCAATCATTTCGCCGAGATTTCTCAAGGTTTTAAAATTATTATATCATAAATGTGACATGTTTCATGACTTGATCCACAAGGAAAAAATTAAAATTCTACGCCACCGGCGTAGAAATAGCTACAGAAGAAAATAAACAAGTATCTGTAGGAACTCTGTAGAATCAGAGAAAAAGAAATAACTTATACAATAGAAAAATGCAATATCGTCCTAAATTTAAAAAAACTAGATAACTTAAGAATGAAATTCCTAAAAACTATCAACAACCAACATATTTAAATTAATAACCTAAAATTTCAATATCCCATCAAACAGTATTACCAGTGTACCAATAAAACAAAAACAGAAACCTAAATTTTCATTTCGCAAAGACAAAACGTAAGCGTTGCAGATAATTATAGTGTACTTACTTATTTGTACTAATAATTGTGGTCTGAAAAATATAATTCGAGACCGAAACGAGATAATAATATTCGAGACGAGAAAAAAACGAGAGGAGATATAATATTTTACATTTAAAATGAGACGAGACGAGAAAAAGAAAAATTTCGTCTCGTCTCGTCTCACAGATTCACTTGTTAGCCGGAAAATAATACTCACTTCTTTTTTTTCTTCTTCATTTTGGCATCCTATGACTAATGTGTCCGCGTGTAACAAGTGATCCATTTGATAATTTCAAGTAACCCATTTGATTTCCTCAAATGACCTATAATCTACTATCATTTAACAATAATTTGAATATATTTTGATTTATAGAAAAATAAATACAATCTTGTTCACAAGATTAAAGCAAGAGTTGCAGAAAGTTACCAATAGTGTTTCACAAGACATGAAATCTTGTCTTGTTTTATTATTTCTTGTCTTGTTTCAAAAAACATGACAAAAATTTAAGTTTGTTTTCCAAAACTCTTATTTATAAAAATCTTGTTTTGATCGTCATTTTCTTGCTTATTTCTTGTCTTGCAGGTTATCATATGAATTTTTTTGTTAAGATAATATCAATGTCAATTTTTAATTATATATCTTATAATACAATTATTATTATTAAATGAATATTAAATATAAAAATATAAATTTAATGCTAATAATAAATATAGATTTCAAATTAACAAAATCACTCCAGTTTCGATGTCATAATTTAAATGTTATTTTTGACATTAATATTTCTGTTACTACGCCACAGCTATTGGTAATTATTGGTAAAAAAAACCACAGTAGCGTCATCATGCTTATATTTTGTTGATATCAGGGCATGTAACCGGTTAAAAAAACCGGTTATTAAAAACCGGTAACCGATATTTTTTACGAAAGTTGCGAACTTTAACCGTAATTTTAACCGATATTTTTCAGGCCGAAAATACCGGTAACCGTTAACCAAAAAAAAATAAACCGGTTTTAGCGAACATTAACCTTTATTTTAATATCATTTAGCGAGAAAAAAATTTAATATTTTTTTTTATATCTGTGTTTTCTATTTGTATTTGAACATGAGTCATGACAGTTTTTACTATTAACATTTTATTGGAGAGTCATAAATGTAGGTCTCTTTGGCCGTTAAGGTTACTTAAGTCCAAATAAATACGGCCTTTGTCAACACAGGCAAGTTTAAAATTGAGAAGTGACCTGCGTTTTTCTGAACAAATTACGGGAATTTTTGTGAATATTTATTAATTAAATTGTTTTTTTTAAATTATTTATACTATAATTTTTTTTAATCAAATATTTATAATAATTTTTTTTTAATTAATGTTAATAATTTTTTAAACCGATATATTAACCGGTTTAACCTTCAAGCGGGCGCGCGGTCATTTGTAACAAAAGCGGTCGCGCGTAACCTAAAAGACCTATGAAATATAAAGATGAGATATAAAGATTAATTTATTAAAAATCATTTACTTTTATAACACAAATATAATTATCTTACTGTTAGGATACATTTTGTTAAACAAAAGTGAACTTAAATTCAGAAACTAAAACAAAATTAAAACTTAAAGAAATAAAAACAAAACTATACATTCAAATAACATAAATCAAATTCTCTTTGCAGGAAAAGTAGTTTGGCAACGAAAAGTCTTCTTATATACCTCTAACTAACTTTATTCATAAAAATTACGCCTGTTTCCCTTACGGGTTAGGCAGAGCGTCAAGAGTCCATTTCTAAAATCAAAATAAAAAAATCAGTCTACTTTATGAGATCAAAAATTATAGTCTTAGATCTAATTTTCTTCTGAATCTGTTTCTTCTCTTTCTTATCACGACCCGTAAAATAAATACTTATAACTGAGAGAGGCTCATCATCCTCATCTGAGTCCGAATTGCACGATTCAGACGATTGCGTTTCCTCAGGAATAGGAAGGTGATCAGAAACTTCCGAACCTTGACCACTAAGCTCTGATTCACTTTCTTCGTCTTCTTGTTGTATTTGCACTAATATTTCACTATTATTTAATGCGAAAAAACGCTACCACAAGATTAAATACACAGTATTAGTAGATATTCAAAAAAATTAATCTTGCACAGAGCGTCGCGCCTAACCTTTTCGACGACAGGCGCGTGGCGTGCTTTCGACTACTGCGTCGCGACTAAAACAAATGCAATCTGTGTGCTCCGAGGGGGGCTGAGGGTTGAGGTAAACTGTTTACCTTGTGCAGAACAACACAATGACAGGCTACTTAAAGTGAGAAGTGTATTCGATAAGAAATTATTATAATAGGAGCAAAAATATGTCGAGTGCGGTCGATTCCACGCCGCGCGACCGCTTGAAGGTTAAAAAGGTTTCCAATTTTTAAAAACCGGTTTTCGAACTAAAACCAGTATTTATTTCGGTTGCATTCCCTGTTTGTAACTAACTTTTAGTAATTTCTAATTACAGTTCAATATAAAAAGTTACAATTTTTAGGTTTTTACTGTAAAATTTTTCATATACAGCTCAAATATTCCAAAAATACCCATGTATGAGTCCAAAATTTTGGTTTTTGATTGTAGACACCCTTTAAACCCAATTTTAGGTCAGGTTTGGGTTCCTTTTTACCCATTTTAAGGTGTGACAAATTTCCAAATGTACTATACAATATGTTTAGACATTTTTCAACTCATTTTTGGGTATAAAATGCAACACATAATCGTGTTAAACTTATTTTTTTAATTACGAACAATCATTGTTAAACACTTTAAACCCATTCCAGGGTGTGAAATAACCCAAATAAACCCATTTTTAGGTAAAATTTATTGATTTTTTTGAAAAAACCAAATTGATAGTCGCCGATGCGCTGATTTCAAATTTTCAAACCTAATTTAATTATCTCTTCCCATTTCTGAGATATTTGGCCTCAAAGTTGCACCTCAAAAAAGTGTGTTTTTTTAACATATCTCTAAAATGAGTAGAGATACAGTATCAACGATTACACCAGTCGATTCTACGCGCAAAGTTACATAAAGAAATGTTTTCTCCGCATATACGATCTTTGGAACGATTTGGTGAAAAATGAGAAAAACGAAAAAACCTGAATTTCAATTTTTCGCTTGGAAACTTTTTGTCACCAAAATTTTTTATATTCTGGACTTAAGTAAATACAGATGCGCTGATTCCAAATTTTCAAACCGATTTCAATTATCTTTTACCGTTCTCGAGATATTTGTATTCAAAATTAGACCTGAAAAAAACAGTTTTTCAGGAATAATTCTGAAATGGGTTCAGATACGACCTCGGCGATCTCACCAGTCGATTCTACGGACAAAATTACATTTTTGTACCAATTTTCAGATTTTTATTCCAATGGATACAAATTTTATAGAGGAAAAACGAAAATCGGCAAAAATCGAAAAAAATCGCAAGGGGTTCATCAGGCGATTTTTCGATTTTCGCGATTTTCGTTTTTTCGCTCTAAAAATTGTATCCATTGGAATATTAATCTGAAAATTGGTACACTTATGTAATTTTGCCCGTAGAATCGATTGGTGAAGTCGTCGAGATCGTATCTTGACCCATTTCAGGGATATTCCTGAAAAACGATTTTTTTCAGTTCCAACTTTGAACCCAAATATCTCGAGAACGGTAAGAGATAATTGAAATCGGTTTGAAAATTTGAAACCAGCGCATCTGTATTTACTTAAGTCTGAAAATTGAAAAGATTTGGAGCCAAAAAGTTCTCCAGCGAAAAGCTGAAATTCCGGTTTTTTTCTTTTTTCTCATTTTACACCAAATTGTTCCAAAGAACATATATGCGAAGAAAACATTTCTTTATGTAACTTTGTTCGTAGAATCGACTGGTATAATCGTTGAGACTGTATCTCTACCCATTTTAGAGATATAGTCAAAAAACACACTTTTTTGAGGTGCAACTTTGAAGCCTAATATCTCAGGAATGGGAAGAGATAATTAAATTCGGTTTGAAAATTTAGAATCAGCTCATCGGCGACTATCAATTTGGACTATTTTAAAAAACCAAAATTTTTGACCGAAAAATGGGTCATTTTGGATTTTTTCGGCTGTAAAATCAAAATTTTACGGTGCAAATCTAAATATTGTTAGTTTTCATGATTAACTATGATTGTAAATTACTTGGAGATGAGAAAAGATATTAATTTTTATTTGGATATGGTTTGGAATATATTTGCGAATATAGATAACAATTATCAAAACAAAATTTCCAAATATAAGTACTTCCGGTCATCATTTCCGTTGTAGGCCATGGTTCGTGGTCCAATTAACAACTATCAATTGTTTTACAGACATCGTTTTGTTTAGATAAAGTTCATTTGTCCTAATTATTTGTTTATTAACTGTTTCTTATATTTTTATTTCCACCTTCTATATACAGGGTGGCTCAATGAAAATTATCAGCGCAATTTTTGGCCACTTAACATCAATTTTGCAAAAAACGCTCGAACACGTAATTTTTAGTATAAAGGGGGAACATCTGAATGGATTAGTTCCAATGGCATAACTTCAACCCTAAAATGGGGGTGGACTGCACCTCAAAAATTTTAAATGGAAAAGAGTGTCAAACATGACACAGTTCGAAAGGCCTTTCAATTCTCTTCTCAACAGTTTTTTTATTTTTCAAATCCGATCATTAGTTCCAGAGAAATATCGTTTAAAACAAATTTTATCAGGTGTTTAAAATTGCAATCAAGTAGGCTTAAACAAATGACAAAATCGAATATCAGTATTTTTCCCGTAACGTAGAGGGCCGAAATAATAGGATAATATACTTTTATAATCTCGTAAATAATACAGTCACAGATGTAAAAGGAATAATAAAAGTTAATATATAAGACACAAACTAATAGCACTTTAAAAGTACACAATTTAAGTGTACTATTACTCAAGATCACGCCCGTTGTATTCTTCAAAATGTTCCATGTCGATTATCTTTTGTTTTCTGCTAAAATATTTTAGAAGTAACTCGTGTTTGGTATCAAATGAAAGGATTATTTGTTGAGGGCTGGCGTGTAGAAATGACAAAAAAATTCCTTGTCGAATGTCTTTTGTTTTCAGCTAAAATATTTCAAAAGTAAGTCGTGCTAGGTATCAAATGTAAGTAACTCGACTATGTTTGGCGTGCAAAAATGTCAAAAATCATGTCAACAGGCTTTTGTTTCTGGAGAAAAGTTGTCAGAAGTACGTCGTATTTGGTATTAAATGTAAATAAAAAATGACAAATAATTACCATGTCAATCAGCTTTTGTTTTTGGCAAAAAGTTGTCAGAAGTATGCAGGGCATGTAACCGGTTAAAAAAACCGGTTAATAAAAACCGGTAACCGATATTTTGAACAAAAATTGCGAACTTTAACCGTAATTTTAACCGATATGTTTCAGGTCGAAAATACCGGTAACCGTTAACCAAAAAAAAAAAACCGGTTTTAGCGAACATTAACCTTTATTTTAATATCATTTAGCGAGGAAAAAATTTAATATATTTTTTTTATATCTGTGTTTTCTATTTGTATTTGAACATGAGTCATCACAGTTTTTACAATTAACATTTTATTGGAGAGTGATAAATGTAGGTAGTTTCTTTGGCCGTTAAGGTTACTTAAAAAGTCCCAAATAAATACGGCCTTTGTCAACACAGGCAAGTTTAAAATTGAAAAGTGACCTGCGTTTTTCTGAATATATTACGGGAATTTTTGTAAATATTCATTAATTAAATTGCTTTTTTTAAATTGTGATATTTTTCTCAGATTATATTAAAAAAAAAAAAAATTAATTAATTATTCTCTATTTTTTTAATCAAATTTTTATAATTAATTTGTTTTAATTAATTTTAATTATTTTTTTAACCGATATATTAACCGGTTTAAACCGGTTTCCAATTTTCAAAAACCGGTTTTCGAACTAAAACCGTTATTATTATAACGTTCTCTATAAGGGTTAACCGTTAACCAGTATTTTTTTCGGTTACATGCCCTGGTTGATATGAAAAAAAATATGATTAAACTGTTGTCATTCGTGAAATAATCAAGCAAATATAATTCGAGCTACGGATTTAATTGAAAAAAATACTCATTATTCCTGCAAAGTAACGACAACTTGGGTAAAAAGTTGTACACAACAACTATTCATAAACTTTTCCTACAAATAAATGGCTCTTACCTATTATATTACTTAGGAAGAACACTCTTTACAGAAATTAGTTCAATTTAATCAGTGATAGAACTCGAGAGCACCATTTATTAGTCTTCATTTAAAACTACTAAAGGGCGTCAAATTCTTTTCGCAAGCCCTTGATTTTACACATTTAATTAATTTATTATTCCATTTTCTTTCATCCTTTTTCGGAATTCTGAACAAATCAGTGGCGGAACTATAGGTGGGCCAGGGTGGGCCGATGCCCACCTTAAAAAGTGATGGCCCACCCTCGGGCCCACCCGTAAACAATGCAGGCATTAATAAAATTTATAATACCATTATTACAGTAATGTTTTTAAAAATTTGTAAAAAGAAAAAGACGGCGTAATTTTTGTCTTGAAATATTTAATTGGTATTATTGTGTCTGCACGGTGGTATTGCTTGTATAACCAAAGAATTGCGCTCTTTTACGTAAAAACTTGTTAGTAGTCATTGCTGCGCACTTTTAAAAAGCATGCCGATTTGATATATAATTTATGTCAACTGACCGTCTTCATATCTGCCACTACATCTATAACAGATCAGTGCACATGTAGTTTTCGTGTCTTTCAGAACATGCTGTTTATGTGAATTTTGATGATTAGTGCTAGTTAAAATGAGTAAAGGTAACCTTATAGATTACTACGCTCCAACTTCAAAAAAATTTAAACCTGTCGTTCTGTTTTCATGGTACCTACTGAAAATTGCTTGAATATTGTAAAAATAATTTATTATTTTTTAAATATACATATAAGGGCATTTGGCCAATTCTTTTTGCCTCATTGGATGCAGTTTTTAGTTCTAAACAAATACATATCTCACAATTTGTTCTAAAATTAATAGGTAATAAAGATATATCTGGAAGTGAAAACAGTAACATTGAATTTCTTATGTTCAGAAATTAAAGTAGACATTCGGTAAATAACAATGGCAAGGCCCACTAAGATTTTCCGGTGCCCACCGCGTGGCCCACCTAACATTTTCCATCTAGTTCCGCTACTGGAACAAATACAATTGGGGTTTATTAAATTTAAATGTAGAATCTACGAGAAACTTCAACAAGGCAATGAATTCTTATACTTCTACACTTGAACAATGGGTAGAATAATTTATACATAATTTATAATTACAGCAATTATTCAAAAAATAAAATATGTCAAAGATAAACTTTCTCATTTTTTCATGAACATCAAAATCTATTTTCTAAGTTTGTAATATCCTGTATTCGTTTCATACCTATCCTTGAATTTTGTCAGGACAATAATCAATTACAGTTTTATTAGCTTCTAGCAAAATGTAGTAACGAATTTCAGAATTCGGCCCTGAGAATACGAAGCGCAAGTGAAGGTTCCAGAAACACCTCCTTGTAATTTGAGGGCAATTAGAAACAAACGACGTCAACAAACCAGTCCTGTCATGCACACAACCTTTAACCTGAACAGGTTATCTTACCGGTTGACCAAACTGTCAAAATGTCTAATAACTTACAACTTATGACTTGGATAGTTTCACATGGCGATTAATTGGGTATTCAAGAATAATGACATTTGCGTAAATCAATAAAATTTGCTAATGAACAGCTCGCATGATGGTAATTCCATTTTTATTTATGCCTTTCAAAGTAGCTAATGAACGAAGAAATATTGGTAGCTGTTAAAGTAAACGACCTCCCGTATATATGCAGAATAACATCGTATTTTTAGGAGAGATTAATTTAATTTTTATTGACAATTTCTAAGAATTTTAAACCTAACAATAGAAAAATGCAAATTAATATGTACCTATCGTTTTTAATATGTCATTTCATTATAATGGAAACAAATAAACAAAAATTCTTTTTTCTAAAATTCACTGGTATAAGAAAGCATTTGTGTCTTAACTCTTAGTTATATAATTTCAAAGAATAATTGTATTATTGAGCCAATAATTAGTATTGTTACAATTTTTTTTAAATGAAATTTACATATGCATATTGAAAAATTTTATGTCTTCACTTTTGTACTTTAAGATAAATAAAATCTATATGTCAATGTTACTAAATTTAAAAAATATAAACTTCATTATTTTCCTAATCAGTAACATATATTTATTGCTATAATAAATACAGATATCAAATTAACAAAAGAAAGAAAACCGGAAGAGTACAAGAATTGAGGATAATCTTCCTATTCGTGAACTTTTCTTGCACGGCAATTTCTTGCCTTGTCTTGCTTTGATATTTGTAGATTTTGCCTTGTTCTTGTCTTGCATTTTTTGCAAGACTTATTCAAGACTAAGAAAAATACAAGACTCTCGTAAAACACTAGAATATGCGCGCCCACTTAATAAAAAAAATTAATTTCTCTATATAACTGACATGACATTAGAGTAGTTCTTATGGAATATTATTAAAAGAGCTGCCGAAAAAGCAATATGTGTACACAAGAGAGTGAAACATGCAACTTATTACCTTTAAAAAAATAAACTTTTAATTTAAAGCTGTTTGACATGTGGCGCATTTACAGCAACAGATTTTACAAAAAGAAAAATATACGCCAATTTATTACTCAAAAGTGAAAAATTAATTAGGTTTTCCCAAGATATGAAAACGATTAACGTCTTTTCGTATTTTTTTCTGAGCACTGCAACGACATGCATTCACCTTACGGTTAACAGACCGTAATTAGATTCGTCATATTCACACCAGCTCATCAATATACTCGCGATTTGAAAAAGCTTCGCGAAGAGTAGAGTAAGGATAATGAATTCCACGTGTGACGTGCGACGTCCGCGTCGTGTGTAGTGTCTGGCGCCGGGACAGCGCGGCGCTGAAGTCGCCTGATTAATGGCCACGCATCAAGGAAGTGAACCTGGGTGCACCCGGTGTCACACCGTGGGAAGCAGGCAGGGCAAATTGTTAAAGGTGTTCAGTTTCACCATGGAGATAAATAAACCATCAATTTTATTTGTACTCCCACTTAGACGTATGTACGAAGTGTGTAAATTAAGAGACTGATTTAAAAAAAAATATTGAATCGAATTACAGTTCAGTATTGTCTCCATCAAAATAATTTTCTTGGGAAGTCACACAGTGACAGTCGATTCTTCCCAGCAGGGCTAGATTAAGCCTCCAGCTGGCCCTAGGCAAAATATAATTCGGGCCTCATTTTTATAATTTTTTTTCGTCATCAATTAATTAGATTTTTGTACGGTTTTATGAATAAAAATTTATTAAATTAGTTATTTTTGTATTAAGGGCATAATTAAAAGATTATAGCACGAGGGAATGTTTAAAGCTCAATGCGATAATAATTTCAAAGAATAATTACATTATTGAACCAATAATTTCTATTATTATTACTACTACATATATTTTTAAATGAAATTTACAACGTGTCTTGAAAAATTTTATGCATTATTTTTTTAATACTTATATATTTCTGTATATCAATGTTACTACATTTAAAAAATATAAATTTCATTATTTTCCTAATCAGTGACATATTTATAGGTAGATTCTTATAATAAATACAGATTTCAAACTAACAAACAAAACCGCACGAGTACATGTAAGGGGCCGTTCAAATATTACGTAAGCAGATTTATTACAATTATTTACCCCCCATCCTCCTTGTCAGCAAAAGTAAGCAAAGCTCTTACCCCCTCCCCCCTTGCTTACGTAAACATTTTTCAATTAATTTTTTTTTTTAATATTATAATTAAAATGTTATAATTATAATTTTAAAAATAAGAAAATAAATTTAGAATGGAGATTAGATTTTACTGATACAGTATTCAAGATAGAGTAAGGGACAAAATATTATAATCTTACATGATTCATGATTTATATGGATTTGACAGATAACGTGAGCGCTGTCATCGATTTTTGCACGATTCGGAACTTAGCCAATGTGGGGGTTGCCATTCATCGTGTTAAAAAGTTAATAGCTACCGATGACGTAATCATCATCTAGACTCCCCTACCCCCATGTCATCCAAAATAAGCAAAACAAAGACCCACCCACCCCCCTATAGTGCTTACGTAATACTTGAACGGCCCCTAAGTCAATTTCTTGTCTTGTCTTGCTTTGAAATTAGTACCTCTTGTCTTGTTCTTGTCCTGCATCCTGATGCAAGACCAAGAAAAATACAAGACTCTCGTGAAACACTAGTTTAAATATTTTGAAGTGTCCCTTGAGGTGATTTTTCAATCTCGCGAAGAAGAAAAAATTAGGCAAATAAAAAGGCTGAGAAGCCACAGGAATGTTTTTTGATAAAAAGCTCATGTTTTTGAATCATTTTTGCGCAGATTTTTCTCATCCTCAATTAGTCAAAATCTAATGAAAAACTAATCAAATTAACTCTTCCCTGATCATTCAGTAGTGTCAACAGACTGTATGAAAGCACAAGATCCAGATTCTGTCAACATTTTTATTAGTTCTTAAAGACGAATGTCTATTTTATTCTCAATCGACTCTTTTCTTTCTGAAAACGTCTAAAATCACCGAAGAACCTGGCCCCTAGAAATAACACTGTCTTTGTAGTTCTGCTTAAGTTTTGTTGAGAAAAATAAAAATAAAATAACTGATTTACGACTCCATTACCTTAATTGGTAATAATTGCTTGAAGCTTTGGACTTATGACTACCACTAGAATACGTATACATTGATAGTAATTAAACCCAAGAATTTGTTGCAAGCAAGCAATATCTGTGAACAACAGATGTGATTATTGTGCAACTAGAGTATGCAATGTTTGAATTCTCCGCACAACCATCGCTTTTGCAATTAATTAGTGGAACAAGTACGTACTTGTTCCGTTCGAGCAAGTATAATATTACTCTTACCAGGTAATGTTTCCAAGATATGGGAAAGTATATAATGAAAATTTCTTAGAATTTATCTATTTAATATTTTTAGAATGATATAAGAGATAAGATTAATTTTTCAACTAGACGAAATCTGAAATAATGATAATTGTTTCTTTTTCTTATTATAATGCTATATGTTATAAGGTCAACTGAATATTGATCCCCTAAAAATTATAAAAATTAATTATATTATTACTTATCTCTTGATAACTAAATTACTTTTATTTACATATTCCAACCTCGTGGGTGGCATTTATTTTAAATATAAAGCCGAAAATTGTCAGGCAGTGGCGTACACACTATTTTTATTTCCCATTGTAGCAACAAATATGTATAAATTATTATGAAATAAGATTAAGTGAGCTTTTACTCCATGTAAAGTAAAAGTTTCCGCTATGGTAACCAAATTGTAATTAAACAACTACGGTACAGTTGTGCGTAAAATTTATTTTGAAACAAGATCCTTTCAATACTAAGAAAATTAATTCCAATATCTAAGGGTTATATTACTCTAGCTGAGTTATACATAAAGGTTTGTTAATTAACATTTAATATAGTTATACTATAAAACTTTACTGCGTATACTTTTCATTGTATTAGAACAATATTTTACTTTCCTAGTTTCGTAGTTGTTGGTACAGAAAGTTTGTGAACTTGAAGAATAGAAGGGGCGGTTTCAATGCTATAATTAATTTAGATGAAGGGAAAATTGTACTGAAATGGAAATTATTCTAAACAAATTATTGTTTGCATAATTTCTTTCAAGTTGTATAATCCAACGGTAAATAATCTGTTCATTTTCTACTCTTAAGTAAATATTGATGGGCTAATTTCATAACCTGCAATTCTATTATGCTCTTTCGATTTAATTCCGTCGCTTTATGAACTAACTTTTATTTATACTCAAAATCTATAACTCCATATCAAAGTTGCGTAGAGTTAAAACAACCAAACAACAGTATTAAGCCAAAAATTGTGTTGACAAACGCGAAATATCCCAAAATAATTATTTTTGTACTCAAAATTTTGATTTTGCGAATTAGTGTACTTTGATAGATCTCGATGCACTGATTTCATATTTTCAAACGGAATGTAATTATCTCGTTTCATTCGTGTGATATTTGCTGTCAAATTTTCTCCTCAAAAAAGTGTGTTTTTTGGTTATATCTCTAAAATGAGTACAGATACAATATCAACGATAATACCAGTAGATTTTACAGGAAAAGTTACATAAAGAAATGTTTTCTCGGCATATACGTTCTTTGGAACGATTTGGTGAAAAATGAAAAAAAAGAAAAAACCTAAATTTCAAAATTTCTCTGAGGAACTTTTTTTCTCCAAAACTTTTCATTTTCTAAACTTAAGCAAATATTGATGCGCTGATTCCAAATTTTCAAACCGAATTGAATTATCTCTTCCCATTCTCGAGATATTCATATTCAAAGTTGAGTTTTGGCAAAACCTAAAAAAACAGGTTTTTTAGGTATACCCCTTGAAGGTTTAGGTTTACGACTTCGTCAACTTTACCAATCGATTCTACGGGCAAAATTACATAAGTATACCAATTTTTAGATTTATATTGCAAAGGATTCAATTTGTAGAAAGGAAAAACGAAAATGACTAAAATCGAAAAAAATGCCTGATGAACCCCTTACGATTTTTTTCGATTTTGGCCATTTTCAGTTTTTCCTGTCTAAAAATTGTGTCTTTTGGAATAAAAATCTGAAAATTGGTAGACTTATGTAATTTTGCCCGTAGAATCGAATGGTGAAGTAGTTGAGATTGTATTTCTACTCATTTTTGAAATGTACCAAAAAAACACACTTTTTTGAGGTACAACTTTGAGAGCAAATATCTCCGAAAGGGAAAGAGATAATAAAATTCTGGTTGTGAATTTAGTATCAGCGTACGTAATTCTTTAAAAAGTAGTACAAACAAAATGTTGTAAAATTTGAAAATTTTTTTAAGGTGTACGCAAAAATACAGCTAGAACGACTTTGGGAATTACTATCCTTGAATGAGTTTTAAAAATATCACGCCTATTGTAAAACTTATTGATGTTTATTTCCAACTGACTATAATTATTTTTCTGATAGTAGTAAAGCAGTCATGTTTTTGGACTGGGTCCTTTCCTTCACTTATTATATTGCATGTCAGTCTACACATTATATCATATTATTTATAATAAACGATGAGAATAAACTATAATAAGTAGTATGGGTATGATAGTATGAGACAGAGTTCATAGCTAGGTGTGGTGTGATAGTGGTAGGATAGTAGTAAAGCAGTCATGTTATCGGCCTAGATCCTTTCGTTCATTTTTTTATTGCACATCACTCAACACATTATATCATATTATTTATAATAAACGATGAGAATAAATTGTAATAAATAGTATGGGTATGATTTATTTATAATAAACTGCAATAAGTAGTATGGGTATGATAGTATGGGACAGGGCTTATAGCCAGGTATGGTGTGATAATGTTAGGTTGAGAAGCACGTCATTCAACAGATCATATCATATTATTTATAATAAACGATGAGAATAAACTGTAATAAATAGTATGATTATGATTTATTTATAATAAACTGTAATAAGTAGTATAGGTATGATAGTATGGGAAAGGGTGGTGAGACAGTGTTAGGTTGGGAAGCGCACGCGAAGGGCCGAGAGGGGTTGGGGAAATGTAATGAAAGTTCCCGCACGCGACTCGAGCAGACGCCTCGTCGCCGTATTCCAAACTCACGCGGACAAAGCCGGAAAATATAAATCTGTAATGAAACGACTCTGCGATAACTTTAAATTGTTTCCAACCAACTGAAATCGAGTTCCGCAACAACAAAATTACATTTTAAAAGTTCAGCAAGGTGTAATTTAAAAGTCGTATTGTCACAACCGTGTTACTAATTCCAACAATGAAACATTGTTACTGGATTTTTATCACAATAACATTTGTTAATGGAACTTCATTTTTCTTTTCATTTCAGTTTTGATTAAAAACAAATCCCATTTCAACAGAATAATAATAGTACAATATATATACCGAACAGGGAAGTGTTTGATTTACAGCCGAATTCTGATTAGGATGACTGAGGTGCATACCTTGGGGACAATTTTTTTTTATAATGACCAAAATTAAAACATAAAATTGCAATAAAAAGGAAATACTAGAAAGAAATTAGGGGGAAGTAAATATTAATTTTATTGGGTTTTAGCAAAACTAGAATTAGAGCAAACACTTTAGAATGCTCTAATTTTTGACCCATTGAAAAAAGGACAATCCACAGCAGCCAAATCTACTACAGAATGTGCCCTGGTTTCAACAGGTCTAGAATTAGAGCACACACTTTAGAATGCTCTAACTATTAACCCATTGAAACTAGAGCAAAATCTACAGCAGCCAAATCTGCTTCAGAATGTTCTCTGGTTTCAGCAGGCTTAGAATTAGAGAAAACACTTTAGAATGCTCCAATTCTTGACCCACTGAAACCAGAGCACAATCCAGAGCAGGCAAATCTGCTCCAGAATCCGTTCTGGTTTCAGCAGGCCAAGAATTAGGGTAAACACTTCTGAGTGCTGTAATTCCTAACCCACTGAAACCAGAGCACAATTCAGAGCAGCTAAATCTGCTCCAGAATGTGCTCTGGTTTCAGCAGGCCAAGAATTAGAACACACGCTGAAGCGTGCTCCAATTCCCAGCCGGCTGAACTAGATCACCTTCAGGTCATGATATGCCCCGGAAGTCGGTCTAGCCAGACCATCAGGCGGGGAGGAGGCCCAGAGGCCTGCTGCCTCCCCGGCGCCCCGCACAGCGGGACTGAGTACTGGCGTCTCAGCCTCCCCGGTATATCCTCACAAGCGCATTATTAACGGTCATCTGGATTCCTACTGGCTGATATTCGATCTGTAATTGTGGCTGTACTACTGGGAATTTTAAAATAAAAATTTGTAGACATAGGAACTATAATGCAAGGAATTCAATGGTAATATTTATAAGGGTCTAACTTACCCCCATTTTAGTATAATAATCACTAACTAAAAAACAGAAGGAGATACATTAATTCTTTAAAATAATAACAATTCACGGCTCTGCCTCCACGAAATTTTTTCTTGGAGGCATTTATACTATTCTATTCACAATCATTCAGCAATTAATAGTAATTATTGAGTTCACCTATAAGACTGACTTGTCAAAATCCTCCTATCATCTAAGATTTATTCTCTGGTAACGTTAACAAGATATTGAAAAACCGAATTTCGTGGTTACCATAGATTCATTTAAGAGAAACTAAGACACTTATCAGGACATTGAAAAACCGACCCCAAAAACGTAAGTAAATTGTTGAAAAAAATATACTTTAAGCTACTTAAGGCCTTGTTCTATGTATATAGATTCAAAATTTAAACTATCTCGTTTAATGACATTGGGTGTCGTTAAACAAAGATTGTAAAATTTAGAGCCTGTGATTTATTCAAACCGCAGTATAATGTACCTTAAGGAACTTAAGTCTTAGTTCCATAAAGGAACACTAGATAGTTTCAAACTATCTCGTTTAATGAAATTGGAAGTCAAACAAAGATTGTAAAATTTAGAGCCTCCGAGAAAAATAAAAATGTAAATGGAATACTATTTTTAAATTTTAAAAGCCTGCATATAAAACATATTAACGCTGAGTGAAAAATAACATATTTTCATTAAAAGCATTGAATAATAACGCTATAACTTATTCTTAAAACAAAAACAATGTGAGAGGTGAAGCTTGAAACACAACAACAAACAAAAGTGAAGCAGGCCGGTAGTATTACGAAGTGCTTGAACAAACGATAAACAAGGACGCATGAGTCCTTGTCGGGTTCGGTATCAGTTCCTTACGTGTGATCTTTCCCAGTAATAGATGGGTAAGCTTTGAAGCTTTCCGTACACTCCGCGTCACAAATACGCTCAGAAATTTGAAACTTCTCACACGGCTTTCAAACTTTGTGAAGGGGTATTGATAAAACATTTTTATTGGAAGATGAATTTCCAATATTTCAGTGGGATAATTACCATACGTAATTATAATTATTAAAAACAATTTACACATTAACTTAATTTTTGAAGAGAGGGAATTCGGAAAAAGAAAAATATTTAGAACCAGACAAGCATGGAAGGATGAAATAAGAAAGGCAGCGGAGAGTAGAGGAATCAAGGCTGCCAAAGACAGAAAACAGTGGAAAGACATTTGGAAGAAACTATTCTAAATCCGCCCTATTCCGATTATCTTACACCGAAAGGTAGAAAGGTTCTTGGATTAAGAAAGTAAGTAGTTTTATTTCAATATAATACAAGACATAATTGTCATCATATTTTTAAAAGATAATCGTTATTAAATAAAAAAATATAATAATTAATTTTTCAAATTTTTTATTCTATAATAATATCCATGTGGAACATCCAGGGAACATAGGTTGTCAATGTCAAATGCACTTTTCATCATAATTTATTTATTTATAAATAATATAATGTAGAATAAATATTAATAAAAAATCAATATATTTACTATGTAGTAAATATATTGAATACGAATTACAACAATTTTTCAAAAACTTCACCATTAACAACTAAACAATAATTTAAACGATTATAAAAATTATCAATGTAATATATCGGGAGTTGTTGTAAATGAAGCTTCTCTAAATTTAAATTTAAGTTCTTCTAAATTTTAAGTTTCTCCCGTATAAACTTTAGATTTTACAAACCCTCAGTAAAAGAAGTCATTAGGAAAGAGATCTGGTGAACGCGGTGGCCAGTTAATTTCTCCCCCACGTCCTATCCAGCGATGAGGAAACATTCTGTCCAAATATTATTTTACTATTCGATGGTTGCGAGCTGGACAACCGTCGTGCTGAAACCATATTCGTCCATATTTAAATTCAAATTATTTAAACTTGGTATAATCTGATGTAATATTTCCAAATATATTTCAAACATTAATATTTCCATTAATAAAAAATGTTTCAATTACATGGTCCCTAATTAAGCCAGCCCAAACATTACCTTTTACTGGATTATGAATTCTATTTTCTTTAAATAAATGTAAATTATGCCTGCTCCAATATCTACAATTTTGCGAATTTACTTCTCCTGTTGTAAAAAAAGTAGCTTCATCAGAAAATAAAATTTTGTTCTTGAAATTTGGTTATTTCGATAAGTGATAGCAAGTAAGATAACATCATTGGTATTTCTATACTCTAGACAAAGACAATGCTTCAAAATATATTATGTTGATGACAACATTCAATGTAATGTTGTATCTAGATAAGTAAAAATCACTGAATACAGCAAATTTTTACAAAATGAATTTCGGACAGCATATTTGTAATTCAGTGTATAATACCTTTATTTCCATTACAAAGAGTAACGTGCAAAGTACAAAGGAAATTCGCGTAGATAGTACTCGCGTGCTAAAGACTGACGTCGAAAAATGTTCCTCGCCAATGAAGCAAAAAGTGGACAAAGAAAAACGGAGATAAGAATGAAAACAGAACATCTGTTCCCAACAGGATTTATTATGTTGAATACGTTAGTAAAAAATCACATGAAATACGGATCGGAATATCGGAATTTCTGTTTCCTTTTGTATAGTAAAGAACAGGAGAATTATTGACATTACATGAGCAAATCCAGATTTACACAGAGTAAATAAAATTCATATTTGTTTTGTAAAATACAGTGCATTTCTCTACAAATCAATACTTGATTTGTTCAAGTTAGTTCGTCATGGGAAAAAGTTGACAGGCTTAACATAAAATAAATACAGGAAATTCAACAATTTTATATTTCCTCTACGTACTTTTATTTGACGGAATTGCTCTTCTGTGTAGAAAAAAGGCATAAGTAATATGTATATCATCTCACATATTTTTCCTAAGAATTTTTAAAACTTTTATAGATATAGAATAAGGCAACTGCTCCTTATAAAGTTTTATGAAACTTACAGTAAAATTTTCTTGAAGTAGGTTCTTTCTTTTGTTGTTTGTTAAGAAAACTAGTATGTATATGTATAATGACTTTAATGTTAAATCTGATTATATAAAACATGTATATGTTACTATAATTAGTTGTTCTTTTGTTAGGTATATGTAAAGATTTTTTCTACATCTAACTGCATTGTACTGTGTAATAAATCTTTATTTTTTGTTGTTGGTTTCCTATATATAAATATTTTTTTCGCAGTTAATAAATTACACACAGATTCATAAAAAAGATTAGCTACTAACCCGGATAAGTTTATCCTTTGTTAACATCCTGATCCAATTCATAAAAATAATTTAGTATATTATTTAGTTCCAAAGATATATAGATAGTTTGGTGGAGTTAGCAATATTTGTACAAGATTATCAGCATTTCTCAATGATACCCAAGAAGATTTCTGGTGATATTTGACAACCTAGAAGTAAAATACTTTGATTACGCATGCGCAAAGCATTCATTGAAATATGGTTACAATCATTTTTTTTAAATATTCTTTTTCTGAAATTTGTATTACATGGAACAGAACTGTTAAAGTTAAACTTTTTATTTTATAGTGTAGTAATTAAATATATGTATTTATTTATTTCAGTTCAAAAGAATTTTATTTTTACAAAGTCCAATGGAAGATCGAGGTTAACGTTAAAAATTAGAAAAAAAAATGATTACTGCATTATAAAATAACAAGAATTAACTTTAACGTTTCTGTTCCATGTAATACTAAATATTAAAAAAAGATTATAACAATACTTGAATGAATGCTTTGCACATGCGTACTATCAAAGTATTTTACTTGTAGGTTGTCAAATATCACCACAAATCTTCCTCTGTATCATTTAGAAATGCTGATAATAATCAACAAATATTGCTAATTATATTTGGAGCTCAATAATATGCTAAAATACTTAATCATTTTTACGAATAGAGATTGGAGTTACTATGACATTTCAGGATGTAAATATGGGATATATATTTGGGACTAACTAATCAGGGTTAGTGGTTAGTGTTTTTTATGAATCTGAATGTGTGTGTTGAAACATAAATAAACAATTTATTAATATTTTTTTAGTAAATGTTAATTTTCCTTATGTTTATGTTTACTCATAAAACAAAAGCTTTAATACATTGTTGTCAATCAATTTACATCATAACTGTTGTAATGATATACTCCATGTTTACTGATAAAATAAACTCCCAGTATTTAGCCGGGCAAATGGAAATGGAAACAGAAAAAACTGTTTTCCATGTTAATTCCCTATGTCAAGGTTTCTAGTATTTACTCTGTATGTGGAAGTCAGTAAAAAGATAAAAGCTACATTTTATTGCCATATATTCTTCGTTGTAAGATCTCTTCATTGTAAACTTCAGCACTACGGAAATACTTATTGCATTTTCACATTAACATTAACAAAACAACATTGAAACAAAACGAAAATAAACAAGAAAAAGAAGTTATGATAAAATGTGTTACAAATTATGCAGTTTTATTTACAAAGTAGCTGTACTCGCATTATTCCCAGAAGAATATTTCGTAAATCCCTACGCATTGAGTATAAAACACGAGTCGCGTTGTTTTCGCAAAACAGGCAGAATTCATCGCTGGGAGATTGAAAATTACCGGCAAGTGGCAATCGGCTGTCCACTGCAAGTTTTCAGGAGTAGGGAGTAAAATAGTAGATGTATAGTCCGTCCCGTTGAATACAAACAGTGGCGGATTAGACACATGATAGGCCCCAAGCGCACTCTAATTTAAAGGCCCCGCTTCCCCCTTTGAAATATATACTTTAAAATTATGATTTGCCTTGCCCAGCTTTCCTATATCGGTCCATTAGGAGTATTTATCAGCCAGGGTATCATTTTAATAAAAATGTAAAAAACACTATTGATATATTAATAGAAACTAAATTTAAATGATTTATAGTGGTTCTTTTATAGCTTTCAATTTAACAAAATTAATACTAGAATCATCATCTTATATCTCAACTATATGATTTTCTATGAACATTATTGAAAGTGATTTTATTTATAGGGATATACTACTGGTAACTCATTTTATACCTAACTTCCTATTATATTTGTCAGGTTAGAACAAGGGAATGTCTTGGTTTATTTGTGATACGCATTATGCCAAGAAAATTTCTGCAGTATATAGCGTATATGGGATATACACTATGTGATCACCATTGATTACAGATAATTTGATAAATGTAAATGTATTAAAGAGTTGTGTGAATCATTTTTCATGCGATTTAAAATAGGAAAAATTGTTTGTTATTGATGATATAAATAGGTAATGTAAATAGTTTATATATTTTGGAAATGTGGGTTGCAAACTCGAAATTAATAATTTGTACATATCAACAAGATTGGTGACATTTTCTCCTTTTATAAATGTAATGAAATTAAGATTTTCATCTTTAAAATATCTAATGTCAATAATTTTATGGTATTTCGCAATTATTCTTTCCACACATTAATTAAATTCAGCGTCAGTCAAGTAAAATAGTAAAAATATAGGAACTTAAATTTTATTAAATTCTGTACACAATGTATTTTATTCAAATTTTGAGTAGAAATTGTTCCATAAAAATAGTTTCAAACTGAAAAATAATTTAAAATCCTTTAGTACACGACATGATGTAAATGGCGCTTCGTCTGGATATTTAAGATATGAGTGTGTCGCAAATAACATTTCATACGTCATCATGAAATTTTGTTTTAAAGTAAAATGTGCCTCATTGTTGTTGTTTCCTCCAATGGCAGCTTTATTATTTTTTTTATCTCCTTGTAGTTTAGGTTTGGTGCTCAATTTCATTGAATTTTGTTCTGACATCCATGATAAATCACAAAGAGTAGTAAAGGTTTTCCATAACTTAATTGTATTGTATAAAATACTCCTAAGATTCTGAGGCCTCTAAAATTATGTCGCCCCAAGCGCGCGCTACTTGCGCCTATTGGGTAATCTCAAGTCGCGTTGTTTTCGCAAAAACAGGCGGAATTCATCGCTGGGAGATTGAAAATTACCGGCAAGTGGCAAGCGGCTGTCCACTGCAAGTTTCCAGGAGTAAGGAGTAAAATAGTGGATGTATATCCGCTCGCTCTGAATACAAATCCGCGAATTACCCTTGGGTCTGTGCCCGCGGAGTAACTGCGGCTGAAAGTTGAAACACGTCCACGTTTTCTCTGCAAGAAAGCCCAAACTTATTCGACCATAAACGAAAGATGACCCAGGAAAGAACACAAATTACCCACAAGGAATACAATTTATTCAACTATGTAAAAAGTCAGTAATAAAATAGAAGCAACCTAAGTGTTTTTCATCAAAATGAATAATTGATTAAAGAAGCGTGAAAATAAAAAATACTTGGAAGTTATTTGTAAAAATTAGAAGTTATAAATTTTATATTTTCTCCCATATTTATAGATTTATTTATTTAGCATATGGTATTTGTTTGTGGTCCTTACGCAGGGTGGCTTATTTATGAAACCTTTTCAAGAGTTACACGTTTTATACCTGTATACCTATATACTTTCGGCACCTCCGAAAATACTCGTATAGGCTTTACCAAAATTAAATTAAATTTACCAATGAAACTGGACACTTTTTATTATTGTTTTGTCATTTTGTGACGACATCGCAAACGTCTAAACTCAGTTTTGAATTTTAAAAGGCACCAAAAGCGTTTTTCTTTTATAAACAACGCGATAATACGGTAATTGTATTAAAATACAGAACTATATTACAATTAGAATATTGCTATTAAAAATATCAAATTTAAATAAATGAGAATGGATTAGATATTTATATATTAAAATAAGATATTGACGTATCGTTGGACCTTATAATCAATTATAGGAAATATATATTACCTGTTTTGTGTTTAAAAGAGAGTTTATAAAGTTAATAATTAATAATATAATAGTTTTTGTATGTAGGAATAACAGGGGAAATAATTCGTAAAGCCGGTGAGTCTATATTTTTGCGTAAACCCGAAAATATTTGAAAATATCGAATTTTTAGTTTTAATTTTCAAATTTACAAAATTTTGTTTGCAATACTTTTTAAAGGATTAGCTATGCTGACACCAAATTTAGAAACAGAATTTAATTATCTCTTTTCGTTTGAGAGATATTTGCTCTCAAAGTTGTACCTCAAAAAAGTGTGTTTTTGTAGCATATATCAAAAATGAGTAGAGATACAATCTCAACTACTTTACCATTCGATTCTACGGGAAAAGTTATATAAAGAAATGTTTTGTCCACATATACGTTCTGTGAAACGATTGGGTGAAAAATAAGAAAAACGAAAAAACCTAAATTTCAATTTTTCGCCACGAAACTTTTTGTCTCCAAATTTTTTCATTTCTTGAACTTAAGTAGATATACTTGTGCTGATTTCATATTTTCAAACAAAATTCAATTATCTCTTCCCATTCTCGAGATATTTGAGTTCAAAGTTATACCTAAAAAATTAGGTTTTTTAGGTATATACCTAAAATGGTTAGGTTTAGGGTTTCGGTGACCTCACCAATCGATTCTACGGGCAAAATTACATAAGTGTTCCAATTTTCAAATTTTTATCTCAACAGATAGAATTTCTAGAAGCAAAAAACTGAAAATGGCCAAAAATCGAAAAAAATGCCTGATGAACCCCTTACGATTTTTTCCGTTTTTGCCATTTTCAGTTTTTCCTTTCTCCAGATTGTATTCTTTACAATAAAAATCTAAATATATACTTGTGTAATTTTGCCCGTAGAATCGATTGGTAAAGTCGCCGAACTCGTAAACCTAACCCTTCAAGGGGTATACCTAAAAAACCTGTTTTTTTAGGTTTTGCCAAAACTCAACTTTGAATAGGAATATCTCGAGAACGGTAAGAGATAATTCAATTCGGTTTGAAAATTTGGAATCTGCACATTGATGTCTACTCAAGTTCAGAAAATGAAAAGCTTTGAAGGTAAAAAGTATTTCGGAGAAATTTTGAAATTTAGGTTTTTTCAATTTTCTCATTTTTCACCAAATCGTTCCAAAGAACTTATACGCAGAGAAAACATTTGTTTATGTAACTTTTTCCGTATAATCGACTGGTTTAATCGTTGAGATTGTATCTCAACCCAATTTAGAGATATAGCTAAAAAACACACTTTTTCGAGGTGCAACTTTGACAGCAAATATCTCAGGAACGAAAAGACATAATTACAGTCTGTTTGAAAATTTGAAATCACCGCAGCGAGATCTATCAAAGTATACTATTTTCCAAAATCAAAATTTTGGGCACAAAATGAGAATTTTTGGGTTATTTCGCCTTTGTCAACACAATTTTATTGTATTATATTTATTTTATGTATAGTTGTAACTCCATATAGATATATAGAAGTTGTTGGATATGATTCACAATATTAATTTAAGTTAGGTTAGTTAAGATTAAAGATAAATGTAAATTAAATTAAAGTTAAGTTTAAGTCAAGTTTTTAAGTCACCATCATCATCGCATCATCAGCTTTATCGTTATATTTTGGATAATTCCGTGAGAGAATTTAATGAATATTTAGAATGTAATATCTTTCAAATATTACAATTTTTCTCATAGAGTGAATATTTAAAATTCCGATCAATTTCTAACAGGATTATTCATAATGCTGTTACATTCCTCGCGTCCAATAAGATTGAAATATTTAAAACGCTTCTCCGTCGTCGTCGCGATATTCGCTGGCGTGCATAAAAAGATCATAATTTCGTTTAGTATTCTTTCCCTCGGTGCTTCAGAAATGAAGCGTTGCTTTTCAATATTTTCTACGCTTGTGTTACATTCACAATAATATGGTTATATGAATCCCTAATATTATTAAACTGTTGTATCACATTGTATCATGCATTTTAGTTTTAAATAACGTTGGAGTAAATGTATATTCATTTCATTTTTATAAAATAAAAGAAACTGTAAATTGTTTCTTGAAATTAGAGATTTGGTAACTTTAGGAAACGATTATAAATAATAAGTAAATTAAACTATAATAGAGTATTTTACTTAAATGTAGTTTACAATAACATGTAGACGTTAGATTTATATTGGAATTGTTGATTGTTACAATAGATTTGATATGAAGTTTGTAGAATGTTAAATATATTTTTGGTAATATTCATTCAAATAGTACATTATGTTAGGTTGTTCAGTTTGAAGGTTATCAATTTAAATCTGTCATTTGTTGATGGTTTTTTGTAATTTTATTGTATTCTACTCTAAGAGGATAATAAAATTTCTATCTTGTGAATCACATTACAAAAAAAGCCACTTTCATAACGCTTGAAAAAAAATGAATCATTTCAAATTTTTATTTCATACTGTATCGTATTTCGATATTTACAATTGTGATTTCATTTCGGAAAATGAGATTTTACGGTATTATTATTCTTTACGGTTACGTGCTTAAAATGATTTTTTAAAATATTTATACATTTTTACATATTGTAGTACTAAATTTTAATTCTTTAAATCTGACTTTATTTTAATATAATTCTATTAAAAATTTGTCATTGCCATGATATAAGTGACGATGAGATAAGTGTTTTTCTTCTTAAAATTTTTAATGATAACTAAGATTTAATCAACCCTTTGACTTAAATTGAAAAATGTAATACAGTATGAAATAATAGTATATTATGCAATAAGTGCAGAAAGTTGCCTAATTCCCAAAATATTTATATTGCTTTTAACCAATTAAAAAGTGCAGAAATACGTAATAGTATATTATACGCCAAGGTTGAGAAGATAATCATTATTGACCCAGCGCCAGGATTGTAACACGAGGGCGAAGCCCGAGTGATACAAGGCGCCTGGTCAATAATGATCTTCTCAACTGTGGTTTATATACTATTTTTTTCACTACTAGCTACGAACCCTTCAACAAGCCCCATACCTCAGTCAATGATGCCAGAAATTTAAAATGCGACAATAAATATAGGAAACACTCAAACCTCATTGAATACGGGTTCTGCAGCAATAAATTTAACTTGTCACAATTGCACTATCAATTTCAACTATAAATAACAAATAAATGTTACCCGTTTTGTGTTTTTACATAGAAATGTAATTTATAACCCTAAAAAAATGTACAAAGTAAGATAATTAAAATGATATAACAATTAACACTTACCTTTTCAAATATTGCAATAAATAAATAAATACATAAATTAACATTTTGCATTGTGAATATAATGTGAACGCATGAAAAATTTGACAAGAAATAAGATCACAGAATAAGATAGTTAATTTTTAATCTGAAATTTAACTATTGCCAACTTGAAATTAGGCGGCAAATTTAAATATAATATTTTCCTTGCGTTCAGTGAGTTAAATAAATTCAGAAGCGTGAATTTCTTTAAAAAGTGACAGTTCGCATAATTGACCATGGTTAATAATAATCCATTATTGACCGTTGTTAAGCGTTGCTAAGGAAGCGGTAGAGAAAAACAATTTCACAACTCAGTAACAGGTTAATAATGATATCTTCGTAGGCTAGCAGTGAAAAAATATATTTAAGTATTAAAAGAATCAAAAGTCATGATTTATTTTATTTTTTAAAAAATCAATGATTTTTTATTTTTTTAAATTAATCATATTTTTTGCCAACCCTGGTATATATATATATATATTATTAATACCAGAATATTGATTTGCTCATTACCAGTTACTTCATAAAATGTTTCAATTACCATTTTTCGTATCTCATTAAACTTGATGGTCTCTCCCAATCTTTATGAAGTTGACATTTAATTGACTTGTGAAAGATTGATTCACAAAAATATGAAAAGTTTTCCAATATCCTGTATCTAGATTAAAGCTGGTAAATTTGAAAAGAGTTATAAATTAATACCGCCGTCATTGAAACCTGAGCACCAGTGACATTCATTTGCCATTTAAATCTGTGAAAGAGCATTTGAGGTGCGGGTGGTATTGGCACACCGCACTTTATCAACGCAAGTAGGCCGTGGCCTAAATAAAACAAGCTACAATCTCCAGACAGGTTCAACAGCTCTTATCAGGTTAGGATCAGCCGTGGATTAACCTTATCTGTTTTAAAGGTCTTCCGGACGCGGACATTATACCGAGTGGGGAATTCATTTACGGTTTCAAATGGAGTCTCAAGACGTTGAACTTTGCATACAAGCACCACGTGTATCAATAATCACTAATTAAGTAGCAGTTTTATTGTATGGGTTACAAACTAAAGTTTGCTTATTGCTTAATCGATTCTATGTACTTCAGATTTTTTTGCACGATTAGGCATTAGAAACAAAACTGTAATGCCCGGTTGCAAAAAGGCTAATAAAAAAAAAACACTGATTAATTTGACGTTGTTACCATGGCCAGGTATTAAAAATACATTTCTGTCAAAAAATTAATCATTAATCAAAATTGATTAAGCTTTGGGCAATCCGGGCTTAGACTTCTATAACGTTCTAGAAAGGTAAGGATGTTCATGGTTAATACAAATGCACAAATGATGGTAAATTTATTTATTACTGTTACAATAAAAATAGCAGGTACTTATACTATAATTATTAATAAATAATGATACCTTGCAAATTATTTTCGTAGTTATTTATTACACAAAAACGTAACCACAAATGACAAGACTTTGACATATTGCAAAATGAAACGAATGTTTGAAAAATATCATGGAAACGAACTTCAATCTTACCTAACGTAATCTAATATAATGTAATCTAACCCAAGCTTACCTAATCTGAGTAGGTTAGGTTAGATTAGTTAGGTTGGGTCAGATTAGGTTAGGATAGGTTGAGTTGGGTTAGGATAGGTTAGGTTGGGTTAGATTAGGGTAGATTAGGTTAGGTAGTGTTAGATTAGTTTAGGTTAGATTAAGTTGAATTAAGTTAAGTTAGGCTAGGTTAGATTAGGTTAACATAGTTTAGGTTTCATTAGATTAGTTTCGGTTAGGTGAGTGTGTGTGTACACATCTTTTATATTAAATAGCTCTAAAAACGAGTAAATACGATTTCAAGGTCAACCTAGTCTGACCGCCATTTTTTATTATGGTTCCCATATTTGTCATGCTAAATTTCATCAAAATCGGAGGTATGAAGTAGTACATGTACAAGTTAACCGAAATAAATTTTTGTATGTAGATCCCGTGCATTGTACATAGATAATTCAAAATATTTTACAAATATTACAGATTTTGTTAATTTTTATATTTGAAATAAATGACAAAGTATTTTCTTGCCAGTAATGAAACATCAGAATTCGCAACACTCGATCACGGATAATTTTTTTGTGTCACGCCGTGACTCACAGTTACTCAATAAATTCCACGATGTATTTTCAACCCTAATTTTTATTCAAAACAAGAAAAAAACATTTGAAATACATAGCAGATTTTACAAAAAAATACAGCCAGTATGCACTAGTGTAAGTGAACACTCGTCTGGTCTGGAACAGCGGGCGTCGCGGCGCCCCGTATTTTCACAGACGCGGAACTTCCCCTTTCTAAAGCGATGCTCGGTTACGTCACGTCCGGGCAGGGTCATTGTCCTGCAGCGAAATCGCATCGCTCGATGCCGCCGCTGCTACTGAACGCACCCTGCTGCTTCACAGCCAACTCACCAGAATGGCAATGGCGAATGGAATGCTTTTGTTTTAATCACTCCACTGCTAACTTTCTTACTCTCTCATTCATAATGCACACTGGAATTTCTTCATTTACATTTATGATTATTTACTAGTTTGCATAACACTTTTAGATTTAAATACTATTTTCGTATGTAAAATCATTTCCTAGTAATAGCGAATGATATTGAGCGACAGATGTATTGAAATATATAGTTAACAAGTCTAGCATTTGTGTATGATCACATGTCGATCGCTAGCATGTTGTTAGGATTGTAGGATATTAGTATTCCTATAGACTGGCGTCTGTTCGTTTCATGTGACGTTATGTGAATTTATTTTTGTAAAAGGTCCATATTATTTTCCATAACCTGGAGATAGATCTTTTAGTCTTCGTAGAGATCAGTAGACATTAGTCGTCAGTCGGGGTTAGCCGATCTACTAGTAGGGGTTAGTCGATCTAGTCAATAGTCAATAAATTATAAACTAAAGTAGTTAAGTCGTAGCATTAATAATAAATATTTAACACACGATAAGTGTATCTTTCACCACGCCAAAATCCTGATTTATATTACAGTGCCAACCCAGGTAGGTGGCATAACAATTTGAACTCACAATCTTATGTTCCATCCAGGCGACAAATAATTATGGAACTTATTATTTGTTATTTATTTATATTATATTAACTAATAATATAGGATTGATTTAAATCATTTGGTTTATTTATTATAAAAAAAAGCTCTTGGGAACGGGTATTGAATTTGATTAAAGGTCGACACCATGTCGATGCCGCCTGGGAATGCATGTAATTCAAATCTGACATGCGTAGTGGGTACTGAGTAATGAAATACATGTTAGGTTTATATATACAAATGGCAGAAATCATAATCTATGCCTTATTTCTATCCATTCATTTTTCTTTACAAAATAAATTCATCGTAACCATAATCAATAAAATAAAAGATGAACCAAACTATTTGGCAAATAGTCCTCCCTATTCTGTAACTCAATGGTTAATTTTTTTCTCCCATGAAAATAGATAGCACTGGAGAAAATACCAAAATATCACTTATAATGGTTGTTTTTATTTGTCAAAAATTTTAACAACTAAATTACAATTTAGATCACAATACAGATTTCAGTTCTTTTTGAATCCGGCATGGAAATGATGTAGGATTTTTGAACATCAATAAATGATGGAACATCCATTTTTACTTGTAAGATTATATGCCAAATAAAAATAGTTACATATTTGCACTGTAATTTGTAATGCATTCTATGATGAAATGCACAACTAGGATGTTATGAGAACGAAACCATTTAATGCTGTAAATGTAATTTTCCGTGTCTGACCGTCCCGGAGTGCAGGATGTAGTGATTGCTAATTAGTTGATTGAGTTAACAAACCCGCAGCGACTCAAATGCGACTGCTAATTTTATGTAAACACTCTCTTGCACATTGTATAATTCCGTAAAATGCAAATCGTAAATAATATATTATCATTTCTTATTAAATATATACAATTAATTCAGTAACGTGTAGTGGATTGCAAATTTGAATAAGCACAAAAAAACTAAACTTTATTCGTATACGAATAAAAACAAAAACAACTTTATTCAATTATTTTTAAGTAAGTTATAAATAATCCTTTAAGTTTTTTCATTTTTGAAGGAGAGAGGGATAGTGTTGCCGTCTATACAAGACTTTGCAAAATCTTGTCTTGTCTAGAAATTTCAAGACAACACTAAAGTAAATCTAATGCTCGTATTCATAAAAGTTCGCTTCGTTAATTTTTTTGACAAATTATAAAACAGTAAACAAACAAAAATTGTTTTTCAAAGACGACTTGTGTTATTGGAGAAAATATTTCACGAGTCGTTATAAAGATAACGAACGATTTATGAATACGGTCATAAGTCTAGATTAAAAAATAAATGCTACCGTAAAGTCAAAAACAGATTTTAGTTATAATGGCCTAAAATTGTTGTATACACCTCGCCTAAAAGTTCTTTTTTGGCCTCATCTAATTTGCTAGCCTCGGCTGCAAACTTTTGTTTCGGCTAAAAAGATCACTTTTACGACCTTGTTACGCAAATAACTTTTATTTAATATTCTTTATACCTTTTATTACCTAGGTATTTAAATAGTTATAAATTTATTTGATTGATAATGTGTGTACTGGTAGTTATTACATTCAATAAAATTTAATAGACTTTTATTACTAGGTTTCTTTAGAATCAATAATTCTGTAGTGTCCAATAAATGTGATAAACAGGTGTAATTTACGTAATATTTTAATGTATGGCATAGCATTCAAATACGTTCATTAATTATAATCATATTATTAGCGAAATAAAAGTATAAACACTGCCTACAAATAATCATTTATGAATTTGTTATTATGCAGTTTTCTAATACTTATATGCTATCAAACCAGAGGGACTAAAAATGTTCGCAATGAAAACACAGATTTTATTTTTGCGAATTTAAAAAAATATTTTTATGTTTTATAATCAGTATATCAAATTATATACCGGGTGTCCCAGCTCGACCGACACATGAGAGATTTACATAGGAAATCAGTTAATTATGAATAGTATCTCCCCAATGCAATATATTAACTTGAAATTTTGTATGCTTATTGGGGAATATTATTTCTGCGGATTACATTTATTTGAAATATGTAATTTCGTCTGCAAGACGAGATTTATTAAATTATAAAATCTAACATTTTCGTTGAAAATCAGTCAGCCATGGAAATAAAAGAAAATATCTATGTGACAGTTCTGACAGTTAATGACATGCCATTGTACATATTTATATTTTTGTAATATTGGTATATTATTTAACAAAAATAAACTAAATTCAACTTAAATAATATTAAAATCAGGGCATGTAACCGAAAAAAATACTGGTTAACGGTTAACCCTTATAGAGAACGTTATAATAATAACGGTTTTAGTTCGAAAACCGGTTTTTGAAAATTGGAAACCGGTTTAAACCGGTTAATATATCGGTTAAAAAATAATTAAAATTTATTAAAACAAATTAATTATAAAAATTTGATTAAAAAAATAGAGAATAATTAATTAAAAAATTTTTTTTTAAATATCATCTGAGAAAAATATCACAATTAAAAAAAACCAATTTAATTAATGAATATTTACAAAAATTTCCGTAATATATTCAGAAAAACGCAGGTCACTTTTCAATTTTAAACTTGCCTGTGTTGACAAAGGCCGTATTTATTTGGGACTTTTTAAGTAACCTTAACGGCCAAAGAAACTACCTACATTTATGACTCTCCAATAAAATGTTAATTGTAAAAACTGTGATGACTCATGTTCAAATACAAATGGAAAACACAGATATAAAAAAAATATATTAAAATTTTTCCTCGCTAAATGATATTAAAATAAAGGTTAATGTTCGCTAAAACCGGTTTATTTATTTTTTTTGTTAACGGTTACCGGTATTTTCGACCTGAAAAATATCGGTTAAAATTACGGTTAAAGTTCGCAATTTTTGTTTACATTTAATACCAAAAAACGACGTACTTCTGACAACTTTTCTCCAGAAACAAAAGCCTGTTGACATGACATAGTCGAGTACTTATATTTGATACTAAGCACGACTTACTTTTGAAATATTTTAGCTGAAAACAAAAGACATTCGACAAAGAATTTTTTTGTCATTTCTACACGCCAGCCCTCATCAAATAATCCTTTCATTTGATACCAAACACGAGTTACTTTTAAAATATTTTAGCAGAAAACAAAAGATAATCGACATGGAACATTTTGAAGAATACAACGGGCGTGATCTTGAGTAATAGTACACTTAAGTTGTGTACTTTTAAAGTGCTATTAGTTTGTGTCTTATATATTAACTTTTATTATTCCTTTTACATCTGTGACTGTATTATTTACGAGATTATAAAAGTATATTATCCTATTATTTCGACCCTCTACGTTACGGGAAAAATACTGATATTCGATTTTGTCATTTGTTTAAGCCTACTTGATTGCAATTTTAAACACCTGATAAAATTTGTTTTAAACGATATTGCTCTGAAACTAATGATCGGATTTGAAAAATAAAAAAACTGTTGAGAAGAGAATTGAAAGGCCTTTCGAACTGTGTCATGTTTGACACTCTTTTCCATTTAAAATTTTTGAGGTGCAGTCCACCCCCATTTTAGGGTTGAAGTTATGCCATTGGAACTAATCCATTCAGGTGTTCCCCCTTTATACTAAAAATGACGTGTTCGAGTGTTTTTTGCAAAATTGATGTTAAGTGGCCAAAAATTGCGCTGATAATTTTCATTGAGCCACCCTGTATACAGGGTGTTTGGCGAAAGGCCGGCACCCAGAATATTTCGTTTATTATGAGAGATACAGAAAAATGTTACAGAACAAAATTAAACTAGTCAAAGGGACTCATAAAATGATCTTAGTAAGAATTTTGTGTCACTTCCGGTTTTAGCGGAAGTGTGTACAACTTTGATTCTAGCATAGGGAATCGGTATTATTATATTTTTTTTCAGAATGTACATAAAATTAGTTCTACAATGATATCAAAATATTATAGTTTTACGTCAACCATTTCAAAATGGCGACAATTTATTTTCAAATTTATGTACTTACAACTACAGGTAATTAACGAAAAAAAATATGTTTAAAAAAGCTAATAATAATCAACACAATACGATAACTCTTACTAAATATAATAAACAAAATTAGAATTAAAAGTACTCAAAATGGCAGCTGTCATTTTCTGCACAATTTGTCAAATATAACAAATTCTGCCATTACATCGTCAGGAAAGGTAGATCCAATATTTTTTGACATTATTTGTTTGGTTTCAGGTAACAAAATCTCAATTAGCTGGCTATGGTGTATTTTTTATGAATTTTTATTAGTAAATATTTTTAAAATAAAGTGTCGCCATTTTGAAATGGTTGAAGTAAAACAATGATATTTTGGTATCATTGTAAAACTAATTTTATGTACATTCCGAAAAAAAATATAATAATACCGATTCCCTATGCTAGAATTAAAGTTGGAGCCATTTCCGCTAAAACCGGAAGTGACACAAAATTTGTACTAGGATCATTTTATGAGTCCTTTTGTCTAGTTTAGCTTTGCTCCTTAACATTTTCTTGTATCTCTCAAAATGAACGAAATATTTTGGGTGCCGGCGTTTTGCCAAACACCCTGTATAGAAGGTGGAAATAATAATATAAGAAACAGTTAATAAACAAATAATTAGGACAAATGAACTTTATCTAAACAAAAGGATGTCTGTAAAACAATTGATCACGAACCTTGGCTTACAACGGAAATGATGACCGGAAGTACTTATATTTGGAAATTTTGTTTTGATAATTGTTATCTATATTCGCAAATATATTCCAAACCATATCCAAATAAAAATTAATATCTCCAAGTAATTTACAATCATAGTTAATCATGAAAACTAACAATATTTAGATTTGCACCTTAAAATTTTGATCTTACAGCCAAAAAAATCCAAAATGACCCATTTTTCGGTCAAAAATTTTGGTTTTTTAAAATAGTCCAAATTGATAGTCGCCGATGAGCTGATTCTAAATTTTCAAACCGAATTTAATTATCTCTTCCCATTCCTGAGATATTAGGCTTCAAAGTTGCACCTCAAAAAAGTGTGTTTTTTGACTATATCTCTAAAATGGGTAGAGATACAGTCTCAACGATTATACCAGTCGATTCTACGCACAAAGTTACATAAAGAAATGTTTTCTTCGCATATATGTTCTTTGGAACGATTTGGTGTAAAATGAGAAAAAAGAAAAAACCGGAATTTCAGTTTTTCGCTGGAGAACTTTTTGGGTCCAAATCTTTTCATTTTTCAGACTTAAGTAAATACAGATGCGCTGATTTCAAATTTTCAAACCGATTTCAATTATCTCTTACCGTTCTCGAGATATTTGGGTTCAAAGTTGGAACTGAAAAAAATCGTTTTTCAGGAATATCCTTGAAATGGGTCAAGATACGATCTCGATGACTTCACCAATCGATTCTAAGGGCAAAATTACATAAGTGTACCAATTTTCAGATTAATATTCCAATGGATACAATTTTTAGAGCGAAAAAAAGAAAATCGCGAAAATCGAAAAATCGCCTGACGAACCCCTTGCGATTTTTTTCGATTTTTGACGATTTTCGTTTTTCCTCTATAAAATTTGTATCCATTGGAATAAAAATCTGAAAATTGGTACAAAAATGTAATTTTGCCCGTAGAATCGATTGGTGAGGTCGCCAAAGTCGTATCTGAACCCATTTCAGAATTATTCCTGAAAAACTGATTTTTTCAGGTCTAACTTTGAACACAAATATCTCGAGAACGGTAAAAGATAATTGAAATCGGTTTGAAAATTTGGAATCAGCGCATCTGTATTTACTTAAGTCCAGAATATAAAAAATTTTGGTGACAAAAAGTTTCCAAGCGAAAAATTGAAATTCAGGTTTTTTCGTTTTTCTCATTTTTCACCAAATCGTTCCAAAGATCGTATATGCGGAGAAAACATTTCTTTATGTAACTTTGCGCGTAGAATCGACTGGTGTAATCGTTGATACTGTATCTCTACCCATTTTAGAGATATGTTCAAAAAACACACTTTTTTGAGGTGCAACTTTGAGGCCAAATATCTCAGGAATGGGAAGAGATAATTAAATTCGGTTTGAAAATTTGAAATCAGCGCATCGGCGACTATCAATTTGGTTTTTTCAAAAAAATCAATAAATTTTACCTAAAAATGGGTTTATTTGGGTTATTTCACACCCTGGAATGGGTTTAAAGTGCTTAACAATGATTTAGGTGTTCATAATTAAAAAAATTAGTTTAACACGATTATGTGTTGCATTTTATACCCAAAAATGAGTTGAAAAGTGTCTAAACATATTGTATAGTACATTTGGAAATTTGTCACACCTTAAAATGGGTAAAAAGGAACCCAAACCTGACCTAAAATTGGGTTTAAAGGGTGTCTACAATCAAAAACCAAAATTTTGGACTCATACATGGGTATTTTTGGAATATTTCAGCTGTATATGAAAAATTTTACAGTAAAAACCTAAAAGTTGTAACTTTTTATATTCAACTGTAATTAGAAATTACTAAAAGTTAGTTACAAACAGGGAACCGAAATAAATACGTTATAATATTAAAGGTTTTAGTTCGGTTTTTAAAAATTGGAAACCGGTTTAAACCGGTTAATATATCGGTTTAAAAAATTATTAGCATTAATTAAAAAAAAGTAAATATAAATATTTGATTAAAAAAAATTATAGAATAAATAATTTAAAAAAATAATAAAAAATTACCATCTGAGAAAATATAACAATTAAAAAAAACAATTTAATTAATAAATATTCACAAAAATTTCCGTAATTTATTCAGAAAAACGCAGGTCACTTTTCAATTTTAAACTTGCCTGTGTTGACAAAGGCCGTATTTATTTGGACTTTTTAAGTAACCTTAACGGCCAAAGAGACCTACATTTATGACTCCAATAAAATGTTAATTGTAAAAACTGTCATGACTCATGTTCAAATAGAAAACACAGATATAAAAAAAAAATATTAATTTTTTTTCTCGCTAAATGATATTAAAATAAAGGTTAATGTTCGCTAAAACCGGTTTATTTTTTTTTTTGGTTAACGGTTACCGGTATTTTCGGCCTGAAAAATATCGGTTAAAATTACGGTTAAAGTTCGCAATTTTCGTTAAAAATATCGGTTACCGGTTTTTATTAACCGGTTTTTTTAACCGGTTACATGCCCTGATTAAAATACAAGGAATAAGAATTAAAATCAGTGATACTTCACTAAACTGTCAGATAAATATTTTCTTTTATTTCCATGGCTGTCTGATTTTGAACGAAAATATTAGATTTTAAATTTAATAAATCTCGCCCTGCAGACGAAATTGCATATTTCAAATAAGTGTGATCCATAGAATTAATATTCTCCGATAAGTATACAAAATTTCAAGTTAATATCTTGCACTGGGGAGATACTATTCATAATTAACTGATTTCCCATGTAAAACTCCCATGTGTCGGTCGAGCTGGGACACCCGGTATGTTACATAGGTATTAAAGTTTCTTGCAGAGGTATAGAAACACCTGCATATATTTAATATAATAAATTTGTTAATTTTATATAAAGTTGTTATCATTGTTTGTTTGATTACCTAAATGTTAGCTATTCAGATAACAATAGCCACGTGCATTGTATTGTTAAACTTTAATAAAACAAACAGTAGAACATGAAAGCTAATTACAGCGTGTTGTCAAATTCTGATTCAACATCCAATCGTTGGAATTGGACGTATAAATGATAGGGTATTTCAGACACGCTCGGATAATCTCTCTCTGGATATATGGATGGGAAACATTCTATGATGTATAAATTCATTGGACCTGAAGTCCATAACATCCAAACCGAGTGTATCCAAGTGGCACGCATTTTTTATACACTAAGTTACAGAAATAACACAGATTCACAGATCAATAAAATTACAAAAATAATGTCATTATAATAAAGGAGCAAAATTAGAGATAGGATAATCTCATTATTATTTATAATAATAATAGATTGATTAATTCAAAATACAAAGAAAACAAATATAGGATTTAGATATTTTATGACAATTAAATTAGAATCCTATATACAGGTAACATTGTTCTAACAGCTAATATAATAACCAATCAAAACAATTTTAATACGAATTCTTTTATTTTATAAAAATAATAATTTATTCGCCAAAAATTTGCAGCTTAAATTGAATTAGGTTATATTTGTACTAAGAATATCACTTTAGTTTTAGGTATATTTTTAAGGATTAGAGAGTAGAATGATAACTAACTAACTAACTATGCTTGCATTGTTTAGTTTTGTGAGATTATTTACAAAAACAAAATATAGAAAAACTATTTCATCACAATGTTTATTGTTTCAAGTATATTAAATAAATAGCTCATACATATTTTATTATATGAAATATGAAATAAATTTATATTTACTACTACGAATAATACAAATTCCCTATATTTCAATTATATTCATCTGTTCAAATCGGATAGCTTATTGTATTCTCAAAAAAAATCAAATATGATACGAAATATCTAGTTTGCCATTTGCTTTTTACCTCCCGCCTATCAATATATAGATAAGGGAGGTATTGTTTTTGGTCAAATTTCTCGAGTGTGAGTTTTCAACATATGAGCACGAATTAGGGTCTCTAGAATAAGATTTTACTATTTTTACCGTGATGTCTGTATGTCCGTGTGTGCGTGTGTGCGTGTGTGTGTGCGTGTGTCTGTGACGATTTTTCGTCCACGATAACTCCAACACGATACATGTAAAAAATATAATATTTGGTATTTAAGACTTATATTCAAATATGATGAACTGATTAGATTTTGACTACAATTGGTTAACCGGAAATAGTACTTTACTTGAAGCTTTAAACCGTTTTTCCTTAAAAGTACCTCTAAATACCATTTTTTCGCAAATTACGTTATTATTAAACAAAGGATTTTTTAATTTTCTACCAGTTTGTATAGTTACTTTTTATATATAACTTCCAGTTAAACAAAAATATATTTATAAATTATATTAATTTTACACATCGTTCAGGCTGAATAATTTCTGTAAAACAAATGAATTATTCATATTTGACATATACAGTTGTCAAGTTTGACGAAATTTAAAAAGATTTTATCTCTTGCCAAACCAACGTATTAGGTAAGGGTATACAGAGTGAATACCAGAATACTAGAAACTTTAACATATGTATGTACTTCGTATAATTCAAAAATGATTACCCGTAATATGTTGAAATTTTGTATATGGGATTGCTATAACATGTCGTTGTGAACCTTCCTTATTTATTGCTATTGGCTGTGACACTTCACTTGAAGGGTTTTTTAGAATTTCTCGCATGAATCAAAAACGATTTGCCGTATATTGCTGAAATTATGTATGTGGAACTGCTACTACATCTAAATTTGCAACTATATTTTTTGTTGCAATTAGCAGTGATACAACGGCACTATGCTCGAAGGGTTTTCTGATACCACATACACCCCATCATTTTTAGCTGTTTTCCCATGTTAATATTCTATGTCAAAGTTTCTAGACTTCGGCCTGTACAGCACACAAATAATAAAAATAATATCCTATACATTTCGTAGGGATAAGAAATCCCCATTAGTTGCATTACCCAAATATGAAAACACGGAAGAAATCTTTTAAGAAGAAAAATGAAGAAAAGAAGAAAATATATAATAAAACTAAAAATATTAGGGAATTTAAATCTAGTAAAGAAAAAATGAGTAAAATTCGTGAAAATGAAGAGTATAGGCAAATGGAAAAAGCAAAAGATAAATTAAATAAGCAAGAAAAAAGACAAGATTTAGTGTATAAGAGTAAAGAAAATAAAAGAAATAAAATAACTATGCAAGAAAAAAGGCAAGATGACTTATATAAGAGTAAAGAAAATGAAAGACATAAAATTAGCATGCAAGAAAAGAGACAAGATGAATTATATAAGAGTAAAGATAATGAAAGAAATAAAATAAGTATGCAAGAAAAAAGACAAGATGAATTATATAAGAGTAAAGAAAATGAAAGAAATAAAATAACTATGCAAGAAAAAAGGCAAGATGACTTATATAAGAGTAAAGAAAATGAAAGACATAAAATTAGCATGCAAGAAAAGAGACAAGATGAATTATATAAGAGTAAAGAAAACGAAAGAAATAAAATAACTATGCAAGAAAAAAGGCAAGATGACTTATATAAGAGTAAAGAAAATGAAAGACATAAAATTAGCATGCAAGAAAAGAGACAAGATGAATTATATAAGAGTAAAGAAAATGAAAGACATAAAATTAGCATGCAAGAAAAGAGACAAGATGAATTATATAAGAGTAAAGAAAATGAGAAAAATAAAATTATTAAACAAGTAAAAAGACAAGATGAAGAATATAAGAATAAAGAAAATGAAAGAGCTAAAATTTATATTAAAGAAAAAAGAGCAAACCTTGATTTTCGAGAAAATGAAAAATTAAATGAAAATGCTGCAAAAAGAATTAAACGGCAAAATGATTTAATAAGATTTAGAGAAAATATATATAATAATCTCCTTAGACAAAATTCGGAGACATCAAAATTAGAATTACAGTTTATAAAAGATAGATGTCATACTCCAGATATTATATGTTATTGCTGTGAAGGACTATTTTTTAAACATTCTGTAGTTAATTCTGAGTATGATGAAAAATATGACCAGCCTGAAGAGTTTTATAATTTAGTCCATAATTACCAATCTAATTTCGTCTGTAAGACTTGTAAAAAGTACATATCTAAAAAAGTAGTACCCAAATTGGCAACCAGCAATAACTTAAAATTTCCAATATTACCAGAATGTATTAAAATTTTAACACCTTTAGAGGAAAGAATGGTTTCTCCATATATTAACTTTATGCAGATTCGACCTTTAAAATCATATGCTTTAAATGCACAATTAGGCCAAAAAGGAAGTGTAGTTAATGTGCCATTAGATATTAATAAAATTTTACAAGTTTTGCCAAGAAATTTTGATCAAATGGATACAATACAGGTAAAATTAAAGCGACATATGTGCCACCGATCTGATTATATGTTTGAAACAATAAGACCTGCAGTTGTATGTGATGCTTTGAAATATTTATTAAATACTCCACTTTATAAAAAATATAACATTGAAATAAATCAGACATATTTCTCACGATATGAAAACAAATATGAAGAAAAAATTGATTTTATTATCGATAAAAAAGATGTTGATGCCGAAGAAGTAAATATTTGTTCTAATAATTCCATTCAAAATTCTATAGACAAATACTTTAATGACAGTTTAATTTTGGACGAAATTGACATTGATGAGGAAGTTTTAGTTTTAGATAGACATAAAGAAATGAATGACAAAATTAAAGTAACTGCTCCTTGTCAGGATGAGAAACCATTTCCTTGGCACACTGTTGAGCATTTAGAAGAATTGTGTTTTCCTACTATTTTTGGAGGATATGAATTCAATAATTCAATTTCTTATACCGATCGAGCTAAATCAGAAGTTAGACGATTAGACAGAAGATCGTGCACCCCTACGAGAGTATTATATATGGCGAAAAAGAAATTAGAAAAATCTTGTTTAGCTAATATTAACGTGTGCTTGAGAAAAACGAAACAAAATTGTAACTTATTAGCAGGTAATGTGTTAAAAAAAGAATGTTTAGATAAATTAACAAAATTTGATGAGGGATACAAAATTTTGAAAAATGTGAGGTCTTCACCTTCATATTGGGAGTCAAAAAAGAAAGAATTATTAGCAATGATACGTCAATTAGGTAAACCCACAATATTTCTGACTGTGTCTGCTGGTGAAAAAATTTGGCCCGAATTAATAAAATCTTTAGTGAAAATAAACTCTGGAAGGACAATAACAATTGAAGAAGCGTATGAACTAAGTGAATTTGAGAAAACAAAACTTATTAAAAATGATCCAGTTACATGTGCAAGATATTTTGATTATAAACTAAATAAATTATTAATATTATTGAAACAAAATTTTAGTATATTTGAAAACTATACAGTTGAGGATTCCTACAGTCGTACGGAATTTCAAATGAGAGGATCTCCACATGAGCATATTTTTTTATGGCTTAAAAATTCTCCAGATTATGAAAAATCGAACAGTACCTCTATTGAAAATTGTGTAAAATTTATTGATCAATTTATTACATGCGAATACGATGTAAGTAATCCATATATAGCATTCCAGAGACACAAACATACGCATACATGTTACAAAGGACAAAAAATTAAAAAGTGTAGATTCAATTATCCCGTGCCAGTTATGCCTAGAACAATGATTTTAGAGCCCCTAAATTCAGATGAAATAACCAATGATTTAAAAACTGTTTTTAAAGAAATTAAAAATTTTATGCACCACTTATATTTAAAATCCATTTATATATCATTTGAGGAAATTTTAACAAAATTAAACGTGACGGAAGAAAAGTATATTATGGCTATTAGAAGTTCTTTAATTCGACCTCAAGTTTTTCTTAAAAGAAGTAGTACGGAAGTGGGCATAAATTTATACAATAAAAAAATTTTATATTTATTTGAATCAAACATGGATATTCAATTTATTTTGGATCCTTATGCAGCTGCTTCATATGTTGTAAATTATGTCGCAAAAGCAGAAGCAGGACTATCCAAGTTATTACGGGATGCCGCATCAGATATAGACAATGGAAATAAATCTATTAAAGACAAATTTAGAAAAATAGCAAATGTTTTCCTTAATATGAATTTAATGTCAGCACAAGAAGCTTCATATCACATTCTTTCTTTATCTTTATCAAAAATGAGTAGACAATGCATTTTTATTAATACAAGTCCAACAAACGAACGTGTACAAATGCTAAAATCTTATAAAGAATTACGCGAACTTGACGAAAATTCCAATGATATTTTTATGAGCAACGTTTTTAAAAAATATGGTAAAAGACCTGAAAATATGAAAAATATATGTTTAGCAGATTTTGTGGCTATGTATACAAATAAACAGAACATAGCAGATGAAAACGAAGACGAAATAAATATCAGTGAATATGCATCAAGGAAAAAAACTGCAATTATAAGATACAGACGGTACAAATTCCAACAAGATCCACAGAATTACTATCGGGAACAAATGTTACTTTTTCTTCCATGGAGAAATGAATTAGAAGAAATTGAAAGTGTACCTCATGAAACTAAATATTTATTAAATTTTCAGATTATCGATGAAAATAGAAGAAAATATAATGTTCTTGGTGATGAAATTTTGGAACAAGCTTTAGATAATATAAATATTAATAATATTGAAGATGAAAATGAGAACTTATCAATAAATTCAAATGATGTAGAAATTGACATATTTGAACAAGCAGGACAAGAGGCGCCAAAGAAACAAAATTTTGTACGATTCAACATTCCACAAAGAGTATCTGAAGAGAGTATGTTTGCAATTATGCAAAAATTGAATTTAAAACAAAGAAAAATCGTAATGTATGTTTTGAATCATTTAAAAATTTCGTCCACGGCTTTACGTTTATTTATTAGCGGATCCGCAGGTGTGGGTAAGAGTACAGTAATAAATGCTATTTATCATACAATTACAAATTATTTTGATAATTATATTGGGCCAAATTCTGGTAGTATTATTACTTTGTTATGTGCACCATCAGGCAAAGCTGCATTTTTAATAAATGGTGTCACTCTTCATACTGCATTTGCTTTACCCATTGCCCAATTTGGCGGACATATGCCGGAATTATCATCCGACATAGCAAATACTTTAAGAGCAAAACTTATAAATTTAAAACTTCTTATAATAGACGAAATTTCAATGGTCGGTAGTATGTTATTTAATCGAGTGGACACAAGATTAAGGCAAATCATGGGTGTAAATTCTTCTTTTGGTGGGGTTTCAGTAATTTGCGTCGGGGACTTACATCAACTTCCGCCAGTTATGGATGCTCATATATTTAAATTGTCTAAAAAGCATGAAATGCATAAATTTTTTGATACAAATCCGCTTTGGGATGAATTTAATTTTTTTGAATTAACTCAAATTATGAGACAAAAAAATGATTTTGATTTTATTACCGCATTAAATAATATGGCATTAGGTAAAATGACCCCTCATGATATAAATTTAATATCATCTAGACAAGTTGAGGAATGTGAAGTACCAGAAGAAGCTATTAGATTATACGTTGAAAATAAGCATGTAGAGACATACAATATTTCAAAAATAAATAAAAAAGTTGGGGACAAATACATATGCGAAGCAAAAGATACAATACTAGGTAAAATTAATGAACAATCAAAATTATCTCTATTAAATTCATTAAAACATAAAAAATATTCTGAAGTTAATGGCTTACCGCATCAAATATATTTAAAAGTTGGCATAAAATATATGATAACCAGCAATATTGATGTAGAAGACGGTTTAGTTAATGGCAGTTGCGGGGTGCTGCAAAATATTCAATTTAAAGAAAATACAAAAGAACCTTATATTTTATGGATAGATTTTCAATCAAAAAAGGTTGGGGTTAAAGCTAGAGAGCAATACGCTAATATAATTAAAAGCAATGATATATCTTCTAAATTAACGCCAGTTGTGAAAATTGCCATTAATCTAAATATATCAAATAAAACACAATATCCTGTTATCAGAAAACAGTTTCCTGTAATACCAGCTGAAGCTTTAACAATTCATAAAAGTCAGGGGCAGACGTATTCTAAAATTTGTGTTGATTTTAACAATATAAAAAGAATAACTCGTTCCATGTTGTACGTTGCTATTAGCAGAGTGACATCTTTAGCGGGATTATATATTTTAGGAAAATTTAAGTGTCCAAATAAAAGCGTCACAGAAGATTATGTACATACAGAGTTACATAGATTACGTACTGAAAGAGAAATTAAATGGGAGGTAGAGGATATACTAAAATATACTGGAATAAAATTAATATATCAAAATTTATGTTCATTTAAAACAAAAATTTTAAATGTTAAAAGTGACAGCTGGTATGAAAACGGAGATATATTAATATTTTCTGAAACACTACTAAAACCAGAAGATATTGTAGATATAGAAAATTATAACATAATTTATAGATCAGATTCAGTAGGTATTATACGTGGTACTATTTGTTTGGCTAAAAATAATTGTAATATTACAAATTTACAATTCCAAATTGAGTCCGATAAAAAGTCTCATATAGAACTCATTTCTTTCATAATTGGAGATATAAATATTATCACTGGCTATAAATCTCCTGGGGTAAGTCAAAAAATGTTTGAGAGAAACTTTCATCAAATTTTAAATAAAATATCCTTTCAAATGAATACAGATAAAGTTATTCTTTTTGGAGATTTCAATTATAATTTATACAATGATGAAAATAAATATTTAAAGAAATTTCTACACCAATTTGAATTTTTATCTAAATTATCACCAAATGTAAGTACAACAAATTTTAATACCCAAATAGACGTTATTTTCTCTAATTTAAATAATATAATATGTGGAGTATATGAAACATATTTTTCATATCATAAACCGATTTACATTATTATAAGGAATAATAATGAAATTAAAATTAAAAGTGAAGAAGAAGATAATAAAGATATAAGTCCCATAATATTTATTGAAAATGAACGTTCATTTGATACACAGAATATAAATAACTGTACACTACAAATTGCAAGTAGCACATTTCTTATGTCTGTTAATAATGCACTTTCAGAAATTTATAATATTGATATTAATTTATCAAATAACGAATTTCGAATAAATTTACAAATGATTTTTAACAGATTTGAAGATTTTATATATGTTATTAATAATGAAATTTCTTCAACTGACAGTGCTGTGTTCAGAAATCAAACTATTGATGCACACCGAAATAACAATATTTATTCAGCCCTACAAGATAAGGCAGTAGTTTTGCGTGCCAAAGGCGATGGTTCATGTCTTTTTAGATCTCTTTCTCTTTGTCTTTTTGGAACAGAAATGTTGTATCCTTGTATTCGCCTCTCATGTTGTTTTGCATTTCTTACCTACTTTAATTACTTTGAACATTCAGATCGTATGAATTTTCTATATGAATATGACAGTATGCAAAGTTTAATACACGAAACAGCTTCTGAAAACTCTTGGGGTCATGCCGCTCATATCAAGGCTATTTCTGTAGTTTCAAAACGCGATATATATTTATACCAAGCAGTAAAAGTTAATGATATATATTATAATATTTCGTTTGCAGAACTGGAACACTATTTCAGCAATGGCATGATACAAATTATGCATTTATTATATTCTTACAATATTGATGAGGAAAACTTTAATGAAGAACATGTAACAACCGAGAAAAAACCAATAGCAGTACTTCTCACTGATCCTGGAACTAATGCTAGTCATTATTCAGCTGTTATACCAAAAAGTAATGAATATTGTTTAATAAAACCCAAATTTCGAGGTGATATACATGGAAATCAAAATGATTACGTAGTTATAGATAATATAGACATAACTTAGAATAATATAAATTAAAATATATATGTTTGAAATTTTGTTAATATTATAATAAATACTTATATAAGATTATAAAAACTGTTATACCCTAGAAAATAAATGACATACAATATTGTTGTTGAAAATTTGTTATTAGTAAGAAAAAATAAATTAAAGTTCAAGCAAATGTATATATACATATGTCGAATTAAACTAAAAATTGTTATGCCAAAAATAAGTTATTATAACTAACTAACTAACTATGCTTGCATTGTTTAGTTTTGTGAGATTATTTACAAAAACAAAATATAGAAAAACTATTTCATCACAATGTTTATTGTTTCAAGTATATTAAATAAATAGCTCATACATATTTTATTATATGAAATATGAAATAAATTTATATTTACTACTACGAATAATACAAATTCCCTATATTTCAATTATATTCATCTGTTCAAATCGGATAGCTTATTGTATTCTCAAAAAAAATCAAATATGATACGAAATATCTAGTTTGCCATTTGCTTTTTTTTATTTCATCAACTGTTTTTGATCATTTGATGTGAATTCTATTAATAAACTTCAATTACCTAAAAAGATATAGTAGATTTTACTATAGTTTATAGTTTATCGTAATTGGTCTATCTTTCGGTTTATCTTATCTGAATGACAGCAGTTTTATTGAAATTTTCATATTTTATGCTGTGAGGTTGTAGTAAATGAAACTTTCTTTCATATTTAATGTCGTGTATTTGCATTTTTATCGAGTTTATTTGTCATAAAATGTTATGGATTCTAGGTTCACTTTTGTTCTGAATTCGATAGTACTTACATATTCTCGAAACGAAATAACAAAACTGCGTAGGTTTGGTACTCACCTGAAACAAAGAAAATTACAATTAAAATTGAATAAATGCTACCCATTGAGTTTTATATGCATAGGAATTGTAGTTCGAGCAAACATACTTATTAGTTTCGGCCAAAAATGCAGGGGAAGGGATATCTTCGAAAGACTGTACCGATTTAAAAAAGGTTATAAACAGACTGGGAGAACCGATTATAATTCAGAGGGATCATATTTAATTCGCGATGTACAATAATTATAAAACTCACACCCATAGTATATCAGTACGTGTGGCTATATTTTATTTTTTTATTTTTATCTACTCATATGAATATTAGGTATATTACAACTTATAACTAATGTAAGCGACAATATTTTTTTTGAAATTTATTTTATCTACACATATCAATATTATATTGCAAGTAACAAACTAGTGAAAAGGTTAATTGAAGAGGAATATATTTGCTCAGTAACTCTATCAAAATACTATAAAAATTTTACTCGATATAGTAAAGGAAAAGGTTGAAGTAAATGAAGTAGAGAATTAGGTTTTCGAGATGGGAGATCTTGCATAGGACACAAATACAATTAGGATAACTATTGAGCAAATAATGGAATTCTAAGAAACGCTTTACCCAATGTTTATAGATTTAATTTTTCAAGATAGTTAACTCTAAAATCCTTAAAAATATTTACTGCAAATTTTATTCCTAAATGGACTTGGTAAATTCTTACAATTTTAAGGAAATTCCTAGAATCTGGCAACAATGATGTGAACTAAAATTTCAGTGTGCCATTAAACGATTATACACTGACGATTCTATAAATTTGACTAATAATGAATATCTAAAAATATCTATCCGCGATTCAAGGCTTAGTTTTTCACCGCTATTCGCAAAATGCATCAATACAAGTGTAATATTATTATTAAATCGTCCTTATTAATGTAGGGTACTATGATGATCCTTATGGTATGATCGAAACGACGGACTAATCGTAAATAAAAATTTTACGACTGTGTCCCATTATTACTCTTCCTTACATCTATTTTCTCAGTCGATCATCATACCACATCGCCTTTATCATCTTTTCAATGACCAGCTAAAAATACGAGTACATCATTTAAAATTATTATTATTGAAACATTTGTTTTTCGCACCTAGGTAACAAACATGTCTTCCTGTGCATCCTTACCTAATGCAGAGGATGATTTGACTCTGGATTCCGATACCATGGCACATCCTCATCTGGATATCTGTATCGAGCCACGGATTCGGATATCCTCAATCATATCCTCCTTACGTTGCACAGCGCCGTAAGCCTCGACGGCTGAAGTTGGAAAACTTCCACACAAGTTTAAAGGGGATTGCGAAGCGTATTTGTGTTGGTATTTCATTATTGGAGTATATACTGTAGTCCACATAGATGAATTACGATAATAAAATCAATACTGTGACAGACGTGAATAAATTGCTTGTCCGAATTGAAGAATGGGACAATACGGATGTCAAATACCATCGGTATACGACCGGATTGGACACTGGCTGATCAAATACAAACTGGATTATGGATTACAAGATACATATTTTATTTTTATGGAGCATGTGGTTCAACGCTATTTGTGGCCAGAATATCAATCGGTTGTGTTTTAGTTATCCAAGTTGGAATTCAGCTAACGAGATATATTTGGTCAGTAGCATTACAATAACGAAGCGTTCATGGGAGCAAAGGAATCAGTACTTCATTTGTTTCAAGAATATAGAAAGATTTCTTAAAAGTTTTGTCACCAATTTCACTATCCGCTTATGATTAAATAATAGTAAATTATCATATAAGTGTATAAGTCGTGTATCATACGCTATTTTTTGTTATATTAAATGACAGAAAGGCAATTAAATTAGATAATTATCAATGTATGTCTTAAAGCAACATTAGCAACTATGTATGTAATAAAATATCACATTTTATGAACTTTTCAATTACAGAAATTTTACTGTAAATGTTTTTCCTAAATGAACTAAATTCTTAAAATTTTAAGGAAATTTCTAGAATCTGGCAATACTGATTTGAGCTAAAATCTTAGTGTGCCATTTCAAAACTTATTTCGTGCCACTTAATGGTACGCGTGCCGTTGGTTGCCAATTACTGTCTTAATGCATACATTTCACAAATTATAAGACATGTTTGTAAATGTACTTTGAAATTATCTCGAGTATACAACGATGTAAAATACAAATTCCATTGATTTTAGCTAATAATTAATGTACTCACGTTCAACTACCGAATTACCACAAATTGTATCAATAATTGACAATTGCGGTGTATGTTAGGAACAGACAATTCAATTACCTTCATTGCTAACACTAATCAATCTGAAAGGGTGCTTAAGATAAGTACTGCCATATACAATATTTTTCCTATTTTATTTCGTAAAACAATCATTCGATACATAAATAAATACCTTGCTCAGTACGATTAATTGGTTACTCTAAAATACCACAGTCAGTGAAGTATTATTTTTATGGAGAAATTAAAAATCTAGTGGCTTTTCCAGACATCAACCTTGTGGAGGTGAGAGTCAAAAGGGAATTATGAGTGGTCAAAATGGATATTTCCGTTGAAATCTGAAAACTGGATTTTTTGCGATTATAATACTTCGCTTACCTTTACATTGTATAAGGACGCAGAAAAAGAAATATAATTTAATAAGAAAAATCAGCCAAAGTTATTTGTACTGTTCGTTTTTACCTCCCGTCTATGTACGGTCGTGCAATATATCAAAATTAAATTAATACATTTGTAATCATACATGAGTTACATGCTGCACTATGTATTTTATTTGAAATAAATTTATTTTCTGACAGTAACTTGAAATGCTGGGATAGAAACTATTCAATTGATTTTTACAAAAATAAATCATACATTTCACCTATAAGGCAATAAATATAATGCTTGAGAAAGGGATAATCTGATCCGTATGATGGGAATTCTCATTAGCTAATCAAATTTCGACGAATTTTATTCTTAGAAATAAATTTTTCGAATACTCTTTTTTCTTCTACAGTAAATTCCGCGAACTTTTTCTCTCTTTAAACAAATTCTCAGAAAACTAATTTTCGTAAATTTTCTTTTAATGCTTTATACGAGTGATGGATTACAAAGAAAATCGAAAGTTTATAACAATGAACTACAACTACATGGACAGCATATAATAGTTTTTTTAATTTGTTTCGAAGATGTTTACTGTGATTGAGTAAATGAGACCTTAATATACTACCTGTAAACAATGTATGTTATAAACCGTATTTTCTGATAAGTGTTACAGCATTTAACATAGGAGAACTGATTTTGGTAAATAATTAAGTTAAAAATTAAGTCACCGTATTTTTTAAAATTAAAGTCAGATTTAAATCACAATGAATTACTAAAAAACATTGATATAAATTACTTGGTCTGCAATTGTTATTTAACATTCCAGATTTAGGAAAACTTTTCGTCTCTATAACCGAAAAAAAGTTAAATAACGTTAGCGTATGTGGGCTTTCTTTAATTTTTACTTATTCTTTACAATGTTTTTTTTTCTTTTTCATAATAAATGCTATTTTGTGAAACACGTTTTTGATATTTATACAATATGTAAAAATATGCGATTTAAATAAAAATATCTGTTTTTTTTAATTTTTATTTTTAAGTGATAATGACACAATTTAAATAAATAAGTAAAAAATATTACTTACATAATTACCTTAAGTTATTACAGAAATATCGCACTTTTGGTAGTTTAACAATATTTAAACACAATTGTAATATTTAATGTAAATAACACACCTCACTTCGAATGTCCGTTAGAAACTAATTTCATCTGTCTATGTAAGATTTGGCGCGTTAATTAATTACTAATTAATAGCTACTAGACATTAAGCAAACTCCATCTTCTATTCATTTATTAAACATATACTAATATGGCGGCATCATTCATATTTCAACCTTCGAAGACATCAGACGTGGGGTAAGTGTTTTTTGACAGTTTTTTGACAACTTGATATTAACAAATAGTGATCTATATCTTTACTCATATGTGATATACAGCGTTAGTAATTTCATTATTTAATGCATGTAACAAAAAATATTCCATATTTTTTATTGTGCCTTATTATAATTTGTAAATAAATAAAAAAAAATTATAATATTATAATTGTATAGTACAGAATATTTAAAATATTCAATATATTCAAATCTTTTTTTAAAAACGGCAACATTAAATTTTATAGTATTCAAACATTTTTAATTTTTTTTAAATTCGCTTCTAATGTATCTTCAATTTCTATGATTCATTAATTGTTGACTTTTTTAAACTTGACCTTTGACAATATTAAATTATGCTCTTTGTAACTAGTCTTTCTTCTTTATAACTGAATATAACGTGACACAGTGTGGTGTGTGAATGAATAAGCGAAATCTTTTCTGCAAAACTGCCTAGGAAATTTTGCAGATGGGACTAGCTTTTAGGTATAAGTTAGCTTAAGTTAAATGGTGTCACGTTTTATTTAGTTTTTATAATATATACAGTTTCTTTTATTTTTTTATAGTTCTATTTAAAATGGTCAACATGAAATGATTCATTCTGTACACATATAATATACTTATACTTATTTTTTTTTTGTTGCCGAATTAAAAGAAAAATGTGTTATTAAGATTTTAAATTATCGTACAAAATATAATTATCATGTTTTATATATATTTTTAATATTACTTCCGTTACGTTTATTACAAAATAAAAATAAATCAATGGAAAACCTGCTGGCAATTATGAGGTTTATCAATTTCAGGAATACCAACCCCTAAACTTGCTAGAGTTTTTTAGTCAATTGTTTCTCACTGTACTGGTTTATGCATGCAAGTAAAGATTTCGTTAAAAATAATTATTTTTTTCAAAGCATGTGCATGAGAATAATTATTTTCATTTTCAGGAATGAACCTGGATTGGACAAGTTACTTCCTGAAGACTCTTTTGTATTATGACATTTCCCAAAAATTGTAAATGGCAACACATTTTTAACGTTTTATTTTTATATAAAGTTTTGAAAAAAACCTTCAAATGTAATATGGCAACACATTTCCCTAATTATGTACAATAGTCTAGATGGCTATTCCTTTGTATATCCCTTTAGCTACATATATGTACAGCGCATACGGCTATTAATTATGTAGCTCTCCCGATATAATAGACATATTCATAAGCTAGAGTAGATAATTATTACGATTTGAAGCTCATTTACATGTATTTATAAGCCTAGATAGCTATCCCCTTTTCTTCGTTAGTTGCATTCTTGCCTTTATGTTGCACCGCTCTTGTTCATGCGGTTTCAGGAAGCGACCTCCATTTATGGTTCGGATTCCCTGGGCTTCTTCTCTGGTATAGCTCGCTTCGGCCACTTGCCCGGTGTGGCTCATTGTATGAAGTTCTGTTCTTGGTTGGAAGTGAAATGGGATTTGGGTGAACTTGGGATGAGGTCTTTCTCTTTTGGTGCCCCCTTTGTTCGTTTGACTTCCTGCCCGGCAGGGTTGGTGGGGGGCTGACGGTGCTTAGGTGGTGTTTTTAAGGGTTGGACATGTGTTAGTAAGGGTTGAGCGTGTGCTAACGAAGCCTTTCTGGCCAAGAAATAGTCTCGGTGACTATACAACAACACTAGTACTTTCCCCTTATTATGTGCAATAGTCTAGATGGCTATTTCTTTTTTGAATTGAGCTTGTACTAGTGCCTTTTCAACATACCACTAGCATTTATTCCCTTATTTTGTTCAATAGTCTAGATGGCTATTCCTTTGTTTTTATTGCAGTGTGTGCTAGTGAAGTAACAAATTTCGATGACATTTTGGCCGATGTCAGAAGCACTAGTTTTTTTTTTATTAATTCCCTAATTTTGTGCAATAGTCTAGATGGCTATTTCTTCATTTCTATTGAGTTGAATGTGAACTAGTGAAAATACCCGATCCACCTTAGACACAAAGATCCCTAATTATGTGCAATAGTCTAGATGGCTATTTCTTACTTTGAATTAAGCTTCTTGTACTTTTTTTTCAGCAAAATTTTGGCCAATTTAAGAGTCACTAGTAAATATGAATTCCCTAATTATGTGCAATAGTCTAGATGGCTATTTCTTATTTCCATTGATTCGAATGTGAACTAGTGAACGACAGGATCTACCAAGAGTTTAACCATTTTAATATAGTCTGTATGGCTATTCAACACTAGTATTTATTCCGTAATTGTGTGCAATAGTCTAGATGGCTATTCCTTTTTAATCTTCTATCGGTACATTTATGTACAGCCCATAAGGCTATTTATTTTGTACCTCAGATATGATATGGCAACATATTCCAATAATCTTTGCTATTTTTTACTTAAAAAATCTTTTTTTTTGTGGCTTCATAGATGCCAAGTAAATGCCCACCGTGACTGCAATGGTTCCAAATATTTACTATTAAAATTAACTTAATAAAATTGAATATAACGTGACATGGTAGACATGTGTGGTGTGTGAATGGATAAGCGAAATCTCTTTTGCAAAACTGCCCGGGAAGTTTTACAAATGAGACTAGCTTTAGATATAAGTTAGATTAGGTGAAGTAGGTGTCACGTTTTATTCACTTTTTTGCCTTTTGCTCGCGAACAACTGGAATTATTGCAGTATATATTTTTCATTAATTGTAGTTTTTAATTCACCCCAAAGAAAATAAAATGTTGTCAGATCATATTTCTCCCAGAAAATACTAATCTTTTCAGGTTAGGTCACAGGAACCAGCAACTACCAACGTTCTACACTTCGATTTTATAGTCCCTTTGAAATTGTATAACGTATCCACCCTTAGTTTTTAAAATCTCCTTCAGTTTTTAACGTGTTGCCATACCCTCCCTTAGTTTCAAGTAACATTAAAAATAGAAAGTGTTGCCATACCTCGTCAATTTTAACAAAAATACAACATAAAACATTACCAAACCATACTAATCAAAATTTATTTTTTAGGATCACCTCAGTATGAGTTTTAAATTGCCGAAAGAAATTAGAACTACAAGTTATGAGTCGGAATGTTTTGGAGATATTTGCGTTTAATTTGAAGTTGTCGCAAAGTAGAACCATGGTTCAGGGTTCGCAGTGCTATAAGAGTAGCTGCGTTTAGATGTAAGTGTCTTTGGTTCCGCAGTGTTATAAGAACATGCGTTTAGATGTAAGTCGTGTCTTTGGTTCCGCAGTGTTAATCTGAGTTTAGATTTAAGTTGCGCCGAGTAGATCTACTCTTAATTTTAAGTTTCCATTCACGAGTACTCGTGCCCCTGCCGCCTTTAGTTTTAACTTTGTGTCTTATGTGGTTGTTTGGTTTCTTAGTTTTAAGTTGCGTCCAAAGGGTTGCGAATTTCTTAGTTTTAAGTTGCCTTAACATAATTGTTTTTTTTTGTTTCCAGGTATTATTTGTTTTTTTTTTGTTTTCAGGTATTAATTGCTATTTTTTGTTTTCAGGTAATAGTTGTTGTTTTTTGTTTTCAGGTATAAAATATTGTTTTTTGTTTTCAGGTATTAATTATTGTTTTTTGTTTTCAGGTGTTTTTGTTTCAGGTTTTTTTAAACATTTTTTAATTAATAGCTTAACTATTATTCCTACCCTCTCATCCCGGGGGTGATACCTGGATGGCTCTATCCTTCCTTCCTTGTGTGAGAAGGAAGGCAGGATCGGGCCCCTGCCCAAGTGGAGAGACCTTGCCGTGGTGGCAGGGCTTAACCATCTTCTATATGACTATTCATTATTCAAATTTTTATTTAACATATACCAACTGTTCAATTTCGATCATTTAAAATTTTATTGTTAACAAAAAAATCATAGAGGATGGAACCAACGTCTCCACATTAGAATAAATACTTTATGCACATATTAAAAAAAATGTGATGTTGTACTTTGTACAAGGAAGTAAAAAAGCTAAATTAATTTTTTGTAACAGGAAATACATCATAATATTTTAAAGTCATTTAAAATTCATTATGAAAAATGTGTATTTATTTTAATAAATTATTGTATGAAAAAAAATTAATAAAAGCATAATATTTTAATTTTCTTTTTGTATATTTATTTATTTACATGCTTTCAACCTTAAAAAATTGTACTCATGAAAAATATAACTTATTTTCCTGTTATTTGTTTTTAAATTTTGTACCTAATTCCATTATTTTGTAATAAATTATTACAGCAATCTTAAAAATTTGCATATTTATTCCCAGTATTTATTGCATTTAGTTTCATATTTTAATTGAAATGTCAAACAGATCATTTTTAATATAGTCCTGTACATTATTGTGTAAAATTAATATTAATTTCAAATAACAAATTAACAAACGAAAAAATAAATTATAATATGCATTTTCGTCCTCGTTACATGAATTATATGCTAGTTAAATTTAGTTAATTTTGCACAAAATTTAAATTACATGAATTATTAATTATTATTATAATAATGTTTTAGAATAGCATAATAGATTGATTTATAGCATTGTCATATTTTGTTTTGCGCCATAAAAGATAAAACTGAGTATTAAATTTTGTATTTCTTCTACACAAAAACTATTACTAAAAGATTTTTCATCGTGCGTTACTTGGTATTCGAAATAATTACTATGTTGAAGATATAATTAAAAATGTGCCTAAAATATTTCTCAAATTCAATTTTGGAATTTCTGTCACTTCTATATCTTTTGTAAAAACGGCAACTTTAATTTTCACAATATACAATAATCGTTAAATTCAGACCGTAAGTTTTTTAAATACACTTATTTTTCATTTAGAACATTTTTCATTGCGCAATAATTTTTTTAGATAATCTTTCAGTACTTACAATAACTGCGGTAATTACAAAATTATTATATTTTAACTTAGTGTTTATTTCGTGGAATACGTTATAAATTATTTATGATAAACATTAGATTCTTTATCTCATAAAAGTAATTACTTATAAAGAAAACTTCACGCAATAATTTTTATTATATCTGAACAAAGAATGACAAAGATAAAGAAAACGTAGAACGAGATAAAATTTTAATACTCATAAAGAAAATGAATAAAGTAATTTCAGTATTTGTCCTTTACCAAAATTGTAATTTCACAGATGTGCCTAAAAAGTTAGAGAACTTTATAAAAACAAACATAAAAGTCATCTGAACAAAATTTCGATTACAGATCGGTTTTAAACTCTAAGTTGACGATCCAGTTCTGAAATAATATAGAATATGAATTAAATGAAATAAAACTATTCGTGATTTTCAATTTAAATATGGGATTTTTATTTACCAAAAACTGTTTTTTCACGACATGCATAGAAAGCTCTACTTTCTTCTCGCGATATAGAGAAGAAAGTTACTTTTCCCTCTCTAGAGAGGAAAATGTACAGTGGTACCAACAGTATAGTACGTAATATTGGAAAAATTCATAGTTATATTATTTTTTTTTATTTAATAATGATATTATGGCAATTATGTCTTGTTCTTTTCTTTTTTCACATTATTTCGTAATTTAACAACTTAAATCGACATATTGGAAATAAACAACTGCATCGGTAAACGTCAAAGTTTACAGTACAGTTATAACTTAACTTATCATATTGCTGCGCCTATTCATTCAAATAAATGGATTTTTGAAAAATGTCGTGAAAAAAATGTTGTGTCTAACACGAAAGGAAAGCACTTTTTCCACGCTTTCCTCTCTAGTTTGACAAATAACAATTTCTCATGTTAAATGCCTATAACAACACTTTTCTGGAACATATGGTATATATTTTTTATATAAAATGTAAAAATAGGTTATTCTTATTATTTTATTTTGTTTTTCTAGAGTAACTTGTTAATGTACTCGTAAATTTATTATGCCATTCAATATAAACATTAATGTCATAAAGATACGTACAATATATTTTTTGCAGTTCATCTTCTCGTCATGAATTTCTGCTGTAAGAATTGTTAAATTTTTATCTTCGCTTCGTTGTATACTTATTAGCATAGATGAGACTTTCGTGTTAAAGTCATTTTAGACTAGCCTATATAGGGAACAATAAATAATACAATAAATGGTACAATGTCTTGTACCAAAAATTGTTAGTTTTTTTTTGTATAATCTGTTGGCTCTGATTCAGCCCACTTTCCTTGAATATGTCAATGTGACAAGCAAAACTAACCATAAATTCATTTACAATTATAAAGTTTGCAATAGATAAAAAAATAATCTTTATTTACAACTGGTTAAGAAAAAAAAACAACATTCAAACTAACAAGCAAATCTGATAAATTAAATAGTAAGGTGCGAGAAATAGCTTTCATTGGAGTTCTTCCAGTTTTATGTTGTTTTTGCTTCATAATTTCGATGCCAAATCTAGATGTTTAGTTCTTTTCAATCCTATTTATGTGGAATTGACTAATAAATTTAGTGCTAAATTATTAATATGGTTATAGAAGCGATTTTCATATCGAGCGAAGTATGTTTGTATTAGTCCTTTAAAATATTTAATTTTTAAATCCGAATGTATTGATTCATTTATATAACATACCACGTATTTACAATTAGTCGTAGACATTTATTTAGAAATCTTTGCACAATATTTAAATTTGATTTCTTAGAATATGATTTGTATTAATTTGGTATTTTTTACTCGAAATGACCTCTATAACAATCTGTTAAAGTTTGATAAACTCCTCAAAAATACATTTTTCAATAACGCAAGGAAAGATTTATGTAAGAGGTTTTTGAGTTTTATATTCATCCTCAATTTTTATTCTGGAAAGAAATCCAAATACAAATTCCATTAAAAATTCTGCATTTTAAGCATTTTGAGCACTTTTAGCAGATTATCAGCTTAATTATCAATCGGTAAAGCCGAAGCCGGAAGCAAAAACCGAATGCAAATTCTGCACTGCTCTCGACATCTCCCTGAATGCGATGCGAGGCCGAGTATCTGAAGTGTCAGATGTGCAGAGCGGCGGTTCCACGGAATGCATTTGCATGCGTAATCTCGCCCTGCAGTCGCTCCCGTTAATTATTCGCGCCCCAGGATTATTTACACTCTGACCTCTTCACTTTCTCCCTATTGGTGTATTCACTAGGTACGGGAATATTAATTAGCTTTGACATATTTAATTAAAAAAACGTGATTTTTTTTTTTAATTTAATGATGAATTTATCTGCGGTGACACTATTTTGCATGAACAATCTGTACCTACACACAATTTAAATAATTATTTTTGATTTTAGATTGCGAAATGTTACTTTTGTATTCCAGAATGCAACAGCATTTCGCAATCAAATATTAAACAATATTTTTTCAAAAACTATATTCCAATATTAGCAAAAACGCAAAAAGAAATTTTTTTACGTTTATCAAACGAAATATTCTTTGACAGCTGACAATTAGTTGACATCAGAAATCAAACAAATATTGTTTGAATCATTTAATTCAAGAAAAGTGTAAAATATGGATTCACAATTTAAGAAACGTCAAATATAAAAACAAAAACATTTATTTTATTTTTGTAAATATTAAGAAAAAATATAATATTCATGCCAAATGTTTGTTACTGTCTAAAGCAATAAACAGGAGTGAGTTAGGTAGAAATTACAAGTAAAATTCTAGTTACGAATGGTATTCGGGATGACAATTCCTCGAAAAATATATATTTCTTTCAATTAATTACTTGTCACAATTTTGACAGACGTTGTATCTTCTACGCAACGCCTATTTAATTGGGTAAATTCCGCGGCAATAACTAACAATTGTCAGTGAGACTTGGATCTGATTGGTTCAATTCACCAAAATACTGTAATTTAATTGGATAACAAATTTTGAGTGCAATTGTCAATGTAATTTTGGGATTGAAATGCTAGTGGTGAAAAAATAATATAGTATTAAATTATATCAATTTTCCAGTGAAATATTTCATACTTCCTTGCTCAATACCATAAAAAGTCAGATAGCAACAAAGACACTAAAATGACAGATTTAATTAAATTTTGATCCTTTATTTCATCAAAATAATTTCTGGATGTAATAGCTATTAACATTCCTAGGATAGTTATTAGTATCATTCCGTTCACGGAAGGTGAGGATTTTAAGACTTCTAAGGTCTGGTATGATACATAACCTTGGTTTGTTCAATAGTCTATTGGTTTCACGTTATTAGTAAATATTATTTTTTCAACTTCTGTTGAATAAGATACATATTTCCTAATTTTGGGGTTAGGTTATTGATTTCATTATTTCAGTAGGGAAATTTATGTAGATTCAAATTATTTACTAAAAGTAATTGAGAAAGCAGGAAATTACGAAAATATGATTTTACATGCTATATTCCTATGTTGGATTGGTTTTATCGACTGGATGTTAATAAAAATGAGGTCTTTTTGGAGTTGCTGTCATTTACTTAAATCCACTAATACACACATTAGTGGATTTGATTAAATTGCAACTTCAAAAAGGACCTTCTTTTATATTCCTATGTTCGGATGTTTGGCTCGCACCACCTACAAAATTTATAACTATGCGTATAAAGTGAAATTAATGTTTCTAATATGAAATAGGAAAGCAACTGCATTATAGAAAATGTTGCTGTTATTAACAGCATAATATACGTCAGCCATCATGACAAGCTTTCCATAAAAGAAAAGTCAATTTCGCAAGTAAAGAGAAATTTAAATTAAATTCCTTTTATATTGAAGGTGCTTTAATTAATTTCGCAATTATAATAAAAAGAGCAAAGTGTAGCGTCTGTATGAGAAAAACAAGACAGTTAATAAGTCTCTGTACCTAGTGTGACAAGCCTTCAAGACGCCCAAATTCTCAGCTGGTTCCCTCTGTAAGTAAAGTCTTTACAGTAAAGTCCAGTCTGACACACGCGTTGCTCCGAATAAATTGAATGGATAATAGAACAAATCCTCCAACTATTGGCTCGGAATGTCTCCGTCTCTGGGGAGTAATACTCCCTGATCCCACCGACCGGCGGATATTAACGAAGAAAGGGATGTAATTCTGCGCAGAGATGAGTTATGTTGAAACAAAGTCTCGCAAATGCCAGATGCCAATAGCTCTAGATTGATGAATTTGTTTTTTGTTAAGCCTAAGGTGATTGGAGGCGGTTTGCAGCTAATTACCCATTGTTTGATTTTGGAAGCCGCTTGTGCCTACATTGTTTCCATATTTTTTAAAATTTTATAAAAAATATGCTCATATAATACCTGACCTAATTACTGGCTAAAGATTTTCCATTATCTAACATTATTTATTTGATTATGACCTTTTCATTGTTAATACGCTAACTTTGTGATTTCTTCTATCTATACTATCTATTCTCATATTATAAAGAGGTAATGTTTGTAATTTTGTATGTAGGAGGTAATCTCGATTTTAAAAATTCTTTCAGCAATATTTGGAATGGACTTTTAGAGTGAACATAGGCTATATATTTCTTCCTATTCTGTAACTCAGAGGTATAATTTTAACCAGTTGCTAAAATTTTAAACAAATAAAAATAAACATTATATGTAAGTGATGTTTTAATATTTTCTCTAGTACTATCTATTTTCATAGGAGAAAAAATTTAGCAACTAATTAAAAATTAACCACTGAGATATAGCATAAGGGAATGAAATCTTGGTAACTAGGTAGAATCTTAAATTTACATTAATTCATAAATTTATGAGTGATATAGTCAACATATTTTTTTTAGTAGGATTATGATTTAAATGCTAGTAGTGAAAAAATAGTCAATAGTCATGGAATTGAGATAAAAATAACAAATGTTTAACGATTTACTTGTTAAGTTACCTTAAAAGTATAGAAATTTAATGAGTTTTTTAACATCCTTATAATAAGAAAATCATTTAGAAATTTACAGGCATTCCACCATTCATTCAATTTGCAAACCTTATCTTCTTATGACATACAATCATTCAAATGAACAGAATGTTTGTTTTTACCTCCCGCCTATCAATATATAGATAAGGGAGGTATTGTTTTTGGTCAGATTTCTCGAGTATGAGTTTTCAACATATGAGCACGAATTAGGGTCCCTACAATACGAATTTACTATTTTTAACGTGATGTCTGTATGTCCGTGTGTGTGTGCGTGTGTGTGTGTGTCTGTGACGATTTTTCGTCCACGATAACTCCAACATGATACACGTAAAAAATATAATATTTGGTATTTAAGACTTATATTCAAATATGATGAACTGATTAGATTTTGACTACAATTGGTTAACCGGAAGCAGTACTTTACTTGAAGCTTTAAACAGTTTTTCTTAAAAAAAAACCTGTAAATACTATTTTTTCGCAAATTAAGTTATTATTCAATATAAAGATTTTTTAATTTTCTACCGATCTGTATAATTACGTTTATATGTGTAACTTCTAGCTAAAGAGAATAAATATATAAATTATAACAATTTTGCATATCGTTTAGGCTGAGAAATTTCGATAAAACAGATGAGTTATTCATATGTTCACAAAATTTGACATATAATGTCAAATTTGATGTAAGTAAGTTTAAAAGATAAAATAAGTAAATATAAAGTAGTTTTATTGTAAAATTTAAATAGATGGAAGAAATATATAAGGAATGTATTTGCATGCGTGAATCAAAGTAAGTTCGGTTCCGGTTTTAGTAACGTCAAAAATAACTGTCATATTGGTCACACAAATTTTATGAAGGAAATTTTAGGTATGAAATGAATTAAACGTATTCTCAACTGCAATAACAAACTAATTTTAAAACTACAAATTAAATGTATTGAAAAACTTATATTGAAAATATTACTACAGTAGCGGGAGGTATTGTGTTGGACACATCAGATTTTTTTTTTGCGAATATAACTGATATGCTTGATGTGTTTTAAATATCTTTTAAAATACTCCTGAAATGTAGACATCTTCTGAAACGAAGTTGCTTACGAAACATTCTTATCTGGTACCTAACGAACTGGTCTTCTTTATCGTAAAATTTAATGCCCTCGCATTAAATTTTCAATTAGTTGTAAAACATTGGCGTTTAAGACTTGTGAGTTTGTTGCGAAACCATTTAAATTGAAGTGGGGCCTTATCGTTAACAATCCTCCAAGGCGCAGGCAAAATGTCGTAGGACTTCTTCCTACATCGACACTTCCATTAAATTAACTTAGCCTTAACAATCTACTTAAGATCTTCTGTATTTACATCGATTTACCCCAGATATTTTATATGTAATTAAAATGTAGCGTGATAAACCTGATAAAAAATGAGCAAACTTTGAAATTTTGTATTAGATTAACTAGATATTAAAAAGAATGTATAAAAGTTGGAAATTTTTACATCGTCCCTGTCTTAGGACCGAAAAAAATACTGGTTAAAGGTTAACCCGTATTAAGAACGTTATAGTAATAACGAATTTGTTTCGAAAACTGGTTTTAAAAATCGGAAATCGGTTTAAACCGGTTAATTTATAGGTTAAATATGTAAAATAATAATAATAAAAAATTACCATATAAAAAAAACGAATATAAGAGTGTAATTTAATTCTTAATTCTTATTATTTATCTAGTTGTTATCGTATGTAGATATAGTTTATTTCCCGCAGTTGATCCTCGCGTCATCAACCATGTGATTCAAACCCTTGGAGAGAAGGAGAATTGTTGACATCATTTTGTCAGATAAAATCGTGGGATTTCCCAAGTAAATAAACGTTAAAACAATAACTGTTTATGTAATAATATATAGGGAAACCAATGTGATTGGTTATTTAACGCATGAGAAAATTACAAAACGAGACGAAGGCGACTCAGTTTCTTTACGTGTTGCGTACAATATTTTTTCTACTTCCGTTTGAATAAGTGTTGAATAATGTATTTGAAATTATTAATTTTTGACATTTTGATGACATTTGAATACCAAGAACTGCTTAATTTTGTACGTTATTAAGTTACTACAACAAAATTGCTAGTTGTAAACAGACAAATGATATTGAATTGTAAAATACGAATCTCTGTGAATCTAATTTGTACCGATAATATGAACTAAATATTTTATTCTTGTAGCTGTTAATGTTTCTAGGTATATATGCTTACTTTCCAATTTGAATGCTGGAAAAATATTCCTAGATGGTTATTTTTTGTAGCCTGCCACCTACAATAAAATACCGGAATAATGCACTTTCCAGTTCAAAAAAACACTAAAAAGGTATCAATTTTCGTCCGACCGAAAAAAAAAATATTTAAAATTGCAAGTAAATAACTTGCATGTATATTTCAACAGAGCGTATTCGTTTCTCTTTGCAGTCTGTATTGTTAAGTCTATTTATCATTCAAGAAGGAGATGTATGTAATATATTTCACAGTTTTTCTTCTTTGTTACAGACATATATTTGCTCTGAATGTAAATGTTGTTATTGTACGTAGTTGGCAGCTTGGTATCTCTGAATGGGAAGAAAGGCATCTTCGTCACATGTGCCTTGGATGGCAAATGTAATTATGTTGGCGTAGTCTTTAGCGCGTTTCCGGAAACGTGAATAGATTAATGTCTAACAAAACCAACGCAGCATATGGTTGCTATTTCTCACCTAGTTAAATCAACATTGTCTCAATCAGAATCATTTATGAGTTAAGCCAACTATTACAGATTCATTTTAAGATTGCAGCGTCATTGCTATAATCCAATGATAGCTATACATGTTTAATGTAGTAAGGTTCGATTTGTGGTGTTTACTGTTATTTTAATTACCGGTCTTATAAAGCCGGGTAACTAACTAAAATTTATTTTTTCTATAGCAGATGTTAAAGTGCAATTTTATCAACTCAAAATAGTGGATAAAGTATCACTTTAACCGCAAGGGTAGATAAAGTAACACTTTAACAGCAAGGGTAGATAAAGTACTTTAACTTTTGTTTATTGGAAGTACATTTCCATAACAACGCACACTACTGACATTTTAAAATTGTTCTTAAATAATAATTTCATTTTTTTAATTCTTTTCTCTTCAAAACCTGCTATAGAAAAAAATAGAATTTTATACACGACGATAAAATTAAATTATCGACTCGCGAAAAATAATTCACTCGCGATTATATCGCTCGTGAATTAACACTTTCCGCTTGTCGATAAAATATTATTTTATCGTCTTGTATAAAAAATAACTATTAACTGGTCGATTTCAGTACATAACAATAGTTAAAATTAACCTAGTGATTATATCTTAAGATTAAATTAACCGGAGAAATATAAGGTATTAAATTTTAGTTGGGAGTCTAATTTAAATTTCTATTTACATAAAATATACAGTGGCTCACAAAATTATTCGTACACCTAAGTTTTCTATTTAAAAAGTGAAAAATAGAGTACTTTCAAAAGTAATATTGACATATTACTGACGGGATCATATTCTCTCATATTACAGAAATGAAATGCATAGCCAATTATGAAAAAAATATTATATTTCTTATGTAAATGAAATAAAAACAAAACTTATACAAGAAATAGGTACACAGAATTATTTCTACACTTATGAAATCATACAAATAACAAGTCAATATTTATATTTATAAATGTAAAACATCTGTGATTGCGTAATTATTGTTTGTCTGAGTATGTTGTATAAGATTTTTTCTAAAATAGGTCACAAAAAAACAAGAAATTACGATTGTAGAAAGGCGAATTTGTTTAAAATTATTTGCCAGCATAAACCTTAAGGGAGGTTGTCAAAATTAAGTGCACTTAATTGTTGTAAATAAAAAAAAATCTGGTGTGTCCAACACAATACCTCCCGCCACTGTAGTAATATATTCTATGTAAGTTTTTCAATACATTTAATTTGTAGTTTTAAAATTAGTTTGCTATTGCAGTTCAGAATATTTTTAATTCATTTCATACCTAAAATTTCCTTCATAAATTTTGTATGACCAATATGACAGCTATTTTTGACATTACTAAAACCGGAAATGAACTTACTTTGATTCACGCATGCAAATACATTCCTAATATATTTCTTCCACATTTTTAATTTTTACAATAAAATGACTTCATTTTTACTTATTTTATCTTTTACACTTACTTACATCAAATTTGACATCATATGTCAAATTTTGTGAACATATGAATAACTCATCTGTTTTATCGAAATTTCTCAACCTAAACGATATGTAAAATTATTATAATTTATATATTTTTTTTCTATCTAACTAGAAGTCATATATAAACGTAATTATGCAGATCGGTAGAAAATTAAAAAATCTTTCTATTTATACTAACGAAATTTGCGAAAATATGGTATTTAGAGGTATTTTTTAGGAAAAACGGTTTAAAGCTTCAAGTAAAGTACTACTTCCGGTTAACCAATTGTAGTCAAAATCTAATCAGTTCATCATATTAGAATAGAACTCTTAAATACCAAATATTATATTTTTTACATGTATCGTATTGGAGTTATCGTGGACGAAAAATCGTCACAGACACACAGACACACACACATACAGACATCACGCTAAAAATAGTAAATTTGTATTCTAGGGACCCTAATTCGTGCTCATATGTTGAAAACCCACACTCGAGAAATCTGACCAAAAACAATACCTCCCTTATCTATATATTGATAGGCGGGAGGTAATAAATATAAAAATTAAGATTAGTAGAAAAATATTTACCGTGGGGGGCGTAAGAAAATTTTAAATCAGCAGAATGACCGATTTACTGAGCGTTAAATGAAACACTATACAAGTAGACAAATCATGTCGTCTGTAAATGATCTTTGTGGTCCTCAGTAGAAACCATTGCATTAGTTTCTTCAACGAAATTGCAAATCAAATTGTAACACCAAGTCTGTAGAATTATTCACAGAGCAACCGATTTCTTAGCTACGCCGAGAGGGCGAGATGCAATTATATTCAGCTGTCAAATACAATTCTACAACAAAACAAAATTTGTATTTCCTTATAAATACAGCCTCTATTACGTTCTTCATTTATTTTTATTATGCCTACACACATAGAAATATAATTTTATTCGTGCCAATCATGGCTTTGAGAATACATTTCAACTGTGAATTATTGCTATTTACAATTATACATTATTATTCAAATACATATTTAAATTACTAATATATCAATTTATAAAAAAATATTCATTATTAATATTCCGCCACTTTATTATTATTAAAATTATAACATTGATAACAGTAAATAATATGTAAATTACAGTAATAAACGTATTTACATAATCCAATAACCGTGTATTTTGATGGAACGATAAAGAATGAAAAATTTTCCAGCAAATAGAATCCTTTACAAATATACTTTTTCAGGAATAAGTCATAATATAAATGCTTTTATTATACTCTTCTCTTGACAAATAAAGTGTATTATTATGAAACAAAACTAGCATTTATGTTATGCAGCAGCTGTTTTTGACATGTTTAATGGATAACAATATTTCCCGGAAGAAAGTTTTGTTGCAAAAAGTTGTCGCTACGGAAGTTGTCAATATGAGTAAGGTATCCTATTCTTCACCTCCCCGTACAGAGAACAAATGGACTGCTTATAAAAATACTTATTTTTCTTCGTCTATGCAAACAGACAGCATCTTCCAAGAGTTTTTTTTTTTACTTTTCGCATAACTCAAAAACGATTAGCCGTAGAATGTTGAAATTTTGTATGTGGGACTGCTATAACATTTAATTTTGCTCCTTTTGTTTTTAGTGCAATTGCCAGTGCCAAAAAAGCACTATATTCAACGGGTTTTTTGAATTTTTGCATAAATCAAAAATAAATCGTATAATGATCTCACTTTCTAATGAAATTACACTGCTGGAGTAAAAGTTAAATAAATAAGTATACACACTATATCCCGCAGTTGATCCTCAAGTTATCAATTTCTTCTGCAAGAATTATTAAATTTTTATTTTGCATCTTTGCCGTATAAGCATAGTACAGATGACAATTTTATTTGCTATCTCAATATCGTTCGTGTTACGATATAAATGTAATAGAAACAGTAGTGTAACCGCGGTAACGAAATATTTAAAAAATGAGTATGCTTTATTGATGTTGTAGTTTTGTTAGTTTAATCTACAACTCTTCTTGTATGTTTCACCTATTATTATATTTTGAAATTTATTTACTTCAGAAAACGATTTCACCCAACAAGACGATGTCATCCATTCTCCTCCAAAAAAAAAAAGATAATTCGCTTAGAAAAGTTTCTGGATACGCCACTGTCTGTTATTGGATTTTTAACCGATTGGACAGTATAATTTTTAAATAAGTAAATAAAATTTAATTATATTTGACTTTTATGTGAAATATTTTGCTTAAAATTAATTGGGAATTTTTACGCCAGCAAAAATGTTAAACGCCTGTATTCCGCATTTTAATTAACATCCTCATCCAGTATCATACTACAAAATTAAATTCAATATTGTTTTCACTACAAGAGCTCATGAAATTTATCACCACTTTTCAACAGAGGTTACCAATAATGATGTAATTTATAGGCATTAGTTTTCTCTTAATAACCATACCAAGCCATAGCGTATAATTTAATTAAAAACCTATGAACTGGTTGTTAAAATCTAATGCAGTTAATAATTTGAAATTTGACTCTTGTTATATTAAAATTTCAATATTAAATCCGGAGTGCACGTGACACCTGTGGTCTCCAGGCCCGCACCGTCGTAATTAATATCTTAGCGCCGGCAGTAGTTCGGGTCGACGCCGCATGGGCGCCGCGGCGCTGCACGCTGACATTTCCCCCTCTCGCTGTTTAGGGGAGTTACGTAAGCATCGAACTGGTAAATGATCTTCAAAGGGCGACGTAGGCGTTGCCCTTTACGTTAATTCAATTATTTTTCCACAAAGACGAAACAGATGACGATCGAAAGAGAAAATCTGATACTTGATCATTTTGATTGCTTCCGGAGAAATATTTCTGAAAGCTATATTGTGTTTTTAATTAACTTTGATGTTACGGAAAATATTTCTACGACTTTTTGTGAGATGACACTCAATTAGTATTATTGTTTTTTACATAAAAGTACATACGAGATGTGTAAATTATTTTTACCTCTCGCCCACTCAGTAAGAGAGGAATGGAACTTTGATGTTACGATTTTTTTGTAATGGAACACTCAATTAATTGCTTTTTACATAAAAATACATTCGACATGTATAAATTAAGTAATAAAACTGATTTTGACCTCTCGCTACTCAGAGAGTTATTGGAGTCATGTTAAAAATCGGATGAGTTTTCAATGGACAAGCACATTGTGAAGTCCCTTGAATACAATTTTAATATTTTTACGATAATGTCTGTCCGTGAGTGTGGATGGATGGATGGATGTTGTCGTAACGACTACTCAAATACTAGTACATAAAATCTGTTGAAATTTTGGATATAACCTTCTGACACTCTAGATTAGATCTGATTAGATTTTGGTGTTAATCGTGTAACCAGAAGTGGTGTTTTTATAAGAATCTGAAGTGTTTTTTTGAAATATCTTAATTAATTATTATGGGCATGTAAACAGTTAAAAAACCGGTTAATAAAAACCGGTGACCAATATTTTGAACAAAAATTGCGAACTTATACCGTAATTTTAACTGATATATTTAAGACTGTTCACAAAAAAACTGGTTTTAGCGAACATTAACCTTTATTTTAATAACATTTAATTGATAGAATGATGAATTTATCTTGCGTTCATGATTACAAATTGCACCACAGAATGATCATTCTTAAATGTAATTAGGTACTAAAACATAGGTTACAAACAACTATGACCGAACAATGGCTCTCTTCTAATATTTCAGAGCTTCAACAATAGACAATGATATTTTACAAGCAGTATAAAGATAATCATTTACTAAATATGAATTTTTAGTTTTTATTCCGACATAAAACCAGCTCTGCGTTTTTATATCATGTAAAAATACAGTGTATTAAACTTAAAAATGATATCCTGTGAATTTTATGTATAGTATATTTTTACTTGTGATTTTTAATATTTCATTAGATACATCGAATATTAATATTTCTACAATATTTTCGCGGAATGCTTTTTTTCATATTTTACTGACACAAAATTTAAAAAGATTTCTTATATTTCGTTGTAGATAGTAGCGACTTTATTCATATTTCGCGCCAAAGTTTCGCATCGTAAGCAATACCAGATCGAATGCAACGATACCAATCTTATTACTTCATTTACACACCCAGTACAATACAGAATTAAACGTAAACAAGAGAAAATCTGATGGATAGAACGATACATTATTCCCTGAATAATCTATTGATTCACAGCTAATCTAATTCATGTACTTCCTATTAAATGCCCTCAAAATTTCCGGGTGATCCATTCTGCACTTCCACATGTGAAATGTCAACTGGTTACTGGTTCATAGTTCTACACTAAGCTAAATATATCATCCATTATTATCTCTATACACAACAAAATTAACACATCAAAAACCAAAGATAATCACATTTACTGAAAATGTACGATAGCGTAAAAGTATCGTCCTTTGTCACATTTGATGGAGGTTGCAACTTTCCCACATAAATCCTCTTCTTCTTTTCACAGTGAAGTAGAAGACGATGTATGTAAGATCGAATCTATATTATTCAACAGGGAATAAAAGCTTTATTTATTGAATTTTAAATATCGTAATTTTCTTGTTCTTTCGTTACTACTACGCTTTTTCGATTTTATTCTGTTGCTTTATTATCTAACTTTTATTTATTTTCAAAACCTATAACCCCATAACAAAGTTATGTAAAGTTAAACTAAACCAAACAACAGTAATAAACCAAAAATTATGTTGACAAACGCGAAATATATCAAAAATGCTTATTTTTGTGTCCAAAATTTCGATTTTGGGAAATAGTGTACCTTGATAGATCTCGATGCGCTGATTTCAAATTTTCAAACGGAATTTAATTATCTCTTTTCGTTCCTGAGATATTTACTGTCAAAGTTGCACCTCAAAAAAGTGTGTTTTTTGGCTATATCTAAAAAATGGGTAGACACACAATCTCAACGATTATACCAGTCGATTCTACGGGAAAAGTTACATAAAGAAATGTTTTCTCTGCATATACATTCTTTGGAACGATTAGGTGAAAAATGAGAAAATCGAAAAAACCTAAATTTCAAAATTTCTCCGAAGTACTTTTTTTCCACAAAAGATTTTATTTTCTAGACTTAAGTAAATATCGATGTGCTGATTTCAAATTTTCAAACCGAATTGAATTATCTCTTAACGTTCTCTAGATATTCGTGTTCAAAGTTGAGTTTTGGCAATACCTAAAAAAACAGGTTTTTTAGGTATACCTCTTTAAGGGTTAGGTTTACGATTTCGGTGACCTCACCAATCGATTCTACGGGCAAAATTACGTAAGTATACCAATTTTTGGATTTTTATTACAAAGGATACAATTTGTAGAAAGGAAAAACGAAAATGGCTAAAATCGAAAAAAATGCCTGATGAACCCCTTGCGATTTTTTTCGATTTTGGCCATTTTTAGTTTTTCCTGTCTAAAAATTGTGTCTTTTGGAATAAAAATCTGAAAATTGGTACACTTATGTAATTTTGCCCGTAGAATTGATTGGTGAGGTCACCGAAATCGTAAACCTAACCATTTACGGGGTATACCTAAAAAACCTAATTTTTTAGGTATAACTTTGAACTCAAATATCTCAAGAACGGTAAGAGATAATTGAATTCTGTTTGAAAATATGACATCAGCGAATCGATATCTACGTAAGTTCGGAAAATGAAAAATTTTGGAGACAAAAAGTTTCGTGGAGAAAAATTGAAATTTAGGTTTTTTCGTTTTTCTTATTTTTCAACTAATCGTTTCAAAGAACGTATATGTGGACAAAACATTTCTTTATGTAACTTTTCCCGTAGAATCGAATGGTACAGTAGTTGAGACTGTATCTCAACTCATTTTTGAAATATACTTAAAAAACACACTTTTTTGAGGTACAACTTTGAGAGCTAATATCTCCGAAAGAAAAAGAGATAATTAAATTCTGTTTGTATTTGTGGTATCAGTGTATCTAGTTCTTTAAAATAAATTAAAAACAGAATTTTGTGAAATTTGAAAATTTTCGAACTAAAAATTCGATATTTTCAAAAAAAGAGTGTATACGCAAAAATACATCATCAGTGGCTTCAGGAATTATTTCCCCTGTTTTTACTATATATATATATATATATATATATATATATATATATATATATATATATATAAACTATTATATTATTAATTACTAATTTCTTAAACTCACTCAAACGATACGCCAAGATCTGATTTTAATACTTATGTTAAAATAATAAAAGGTATTTTTTTTCGAACAAGCAAACGTAGTAACCATTAACAAAAATTAAATGAAAAATGTATTTAAGATCAAAATATTGAAGGATACATGTTTCATTATGAAAGCTACCTACATATATCAAACTTGTATCTTTAATATAATACAATATGCTGTTGTATCAAATATTACTTGATGGTGTTGAGTTTAATTTTGAACAACTTTATACTGTTGTAGTTTTGCTCTTAATCTATCAGGAAAGACAGTATCCACCCTTTGTGAAATCCCTTACTGAAGTCGTATTTCCGCGTTTCGGTCCAAAGCATAATAATATGTTGATATATTCATGTTTATTGAATCCAAGTAGAAATAATTGAGTAAGTGATATTAATGCAAGAAAAGCCACACCAAATTGAATTTAAATTCGGAGTGCTCTTCGAAATTTCATCGATTCTAATCCTTTACAATTACGCTGTAAATACCACCTGAAGAGCAAGATTTCCGTTGAGATCGAAGGAAGACGTTAGTAGTTGTTAAGACGTCGAATCCTATGACACAATTGAGCTGCGTGGAGGTTTGTAGGAAATTCGGACCAGGTCTCTGTTACGTTCACTCACCGGAAGTACGGATTTTAAATGTGAAATTTAGTCAAATCAGCAACCGCAAGCTGCACACTGAATACGTGAGTCAGCAGAGGATATGAACAATCGAAGTCGCCATTGTGGTGAACCCGATACGGATTGTTCGTCAATGAGGATAATTTGCTTTAGAGAAAAGCGTTCATTAAGAATTTCAATTAGTAATTTACGCACAATAAAATTAAAATAACGTTTTTCTTTCTATGCGTTGAGATACGTAAAAAGAAGTGATATACAGGGTGACCAAAGAATTTATTTAAACATGGGGATTTCGACAATAAAGTAATTTCAGTTTTTATAACAAAATTGTAAGAGAACTTTATAAAAATAAGCAGAGCATGTAACCGGTTAAAAAAACCGGTAACCGATATTTTAAATAAAAATTGCAAAGTTTAACCGTAATTTTAACCGATATTTTTAAGGCCTAATACCTGTAACCGATAACCAAAACAAAATAATAAATAAACCGGTTTTAGCGAACATTAACCTTTATTTTAGTATTAGGTATCATTTTTTTAAAAGTAGGTAGTCTCTTTGTCAGCTTTTGTCAAGTTTACAATTGAAATATGACTTACGTTTCATTGAAGGTAAAGTTGTTTGGTTTTGTATGCAGCATGAAATATAATCGCTTTTTATTGGTCCATAATATTATTTTTTTTTATTTTCTTAATTAATTTTATTAATTTATTAACCGGTTTCCAATATTTAAAAACCGGTTTTCGGCCGAAAACCTGTATTTTTATAACGTTTCCATTATGGGTCAATAAGTATAAAAATCATCTGAACAAAATTTTAATCTCTAATTTGACGATCCATTGCAGAAATATTATTAAATATGAATTAAATAAAACAAAAGATTCGAGATTTGCAGTTCAAATATGAGATTTGACACATTATGATAGGGATATGCGATACTGAGAAGTATCGATATTAAGACCAAAAATATTGGATATAGATTACCAATATCAAAAACGGATCAAAAGAAAAATATTCATACTTCAAATATCGAAAGAAAATTATGGGAAGAAATTATAGGGATCTCGAGAACTATAAGAGATACAAAGTCGGTTAAATTAGACAAAAGTTGGTTCATGTGCAGGACATTTTATACATGTTTTTGTTTTTCTCAAAAAAGTGTATAGAGGACTACTTATAAATAAAAATATAAACTTTTCAATTTACGTTTTTTTTGCTTATAACTTTTTTATTTCAATACCAAAAAATTTTAACTTTGACATTATTCAGGCACTTTTAACGACGAATTCACTGCAGTACTCAAAAATTTTATTTCTCATATCGTTTTTGTGAAATTGATACCAACTTTCAGTTTTCATACGGGCCTCAAAGTAGGATGTGAGACCGTTAAATAGTTTTTTTTTCTTTTTTTAACGATATACGAAATAACATAATTTAATCTCCTACAACTTTGTTATTTAATATATTTTTATATCTGTAATAACTTCCGAGTAAAGTTATTAAATTATCGCGGAAATTTTCACTAATTCGTCAAAATACTGCGATTTAATTGGATGACAGATTATGAATGCTATTCCCTATAAAAGTTATTAATGATTTTTTAGGTTTAATTATATTTATACTGTATTATTAATACATTGGTAAATTATACAATTCTAGGAACGTGAATAGATTTGTATAATGAATTTTCATAACTTTAGTTCAACAACTCAGCAGTTTTTTTATTGATAAAACCATTACAATGAAAATGAATTTCATTTATCATGATTATTCGACCGACAAAGTAATTTTTCTTTGTCTTTTGTTCAGTCATGTATTTCTGAACAGTTGGTAATCTTACAAATTCCTATATCTTTATTACTAATTGTAACAATAGAATCTGTTACAATGTCTGTAAAAATATTATTTTGAATTGATAAATTTATAAAATATGATTATGTCTTTCAGCAAGATCTTATCTTTTCTTTCATGTAGAGTGGCAGCAGGTAAAAACATATTGACACAAATTATATTAAAGATAAGAAATAATATTTTCATTTCATTTTCTAAAAATAGTAAAGGGAAGGTAATAGAATTTTCTAATTTACATATAATTAAAATAATTTCAAACTTAAATGAAACTGAATGAAAAAACTAAGTGGTAGTATGTTTGTCGTACGTCCACAGAAATATTAAAATCTTAACAAGCGCGGGGGCGTAGAAATGTAAATGAAGACAACTGTTAGCACAATAATTCATAAATAAACATGAAGTTGGAAGATTGCTTAAGTACTCTGCTGTTGTCATTGCATATTTAACTACTTATACTAAATTAATTTACAAACCTAAATCCCTTTTAAAATTACTGTTTCTTATTAAATCATAATTGTTTCCACCAAAATCAATGTACATAATTCGAATTCTGTAACGGTGGCTCAGGGTAAGCAAAGTAAGCTCTGCTTGCCTAGTTCTGGAAAATAGAATTTAATTTGATCTTTGCATGACTTTTTTCTTTAACTTCTAATTTGTAACTAAAAATATTTGATCATTGCATAAAAGCGAGCTAAGGTAATCAGAAATAACTCTGCTTTAGTGTGTGATTCGTCTGTTCTCAAAGTTAGAGAGATCGAAAACATATAAGCAGAAAAAGATTTGCTACAGACTGTATATTATTTGTAAATTTACATTTTTGAACACATTCTTTTGGTAATTACAAAAATATCTTCGTTTTTATTTTGAACCAAGCAACAAAAGTTAAAAGAATACAATAAATAATTTCCAGGTAAATTAATTTCAAAAATACCCCTTTTCCTTCATGAGACGAAATTAAATAGAAAAATTGAACTTATTTTCAAATAAAGGAATAAATTTGTTTTTTGTGCATTTAAAAAATAATATTTTCCGCGAATTTCATAGAAAGTGACACTTTTCTTACATTATATACCTAAAGCTTGAAAGTTGCGTATTTCCCACAATCGTGGGTTAAAGTGTAAGAAATTTCTCACAGTATTTGCCAATATTGCACTTTTTTGTGAGGTTACGTGCGCCTTATTGTTGTTTATGTCAAATAGCTTTCGTGCATTTTTTTGTTCTGCAACGTTTAGCAATGTGGTCGTAGAAAAGTATAATGTGTCTCTCGTGCAGAATCACCTATTTTCCACATTGTATAATTTCAACACTCGAGTTCGTCCCGTGCCGGAACTTTCACACCTCCTAAAATATAGGCGACTTTCTGCACTTGTTGCACAATACACTATTTCCTATTAATTCTAGATTTCTTGTATTTACCTCTATATACATTTTAGTAATATATGTACTATATGATTTATGATCTTAAAAGAATGATTATTCTTTGTTTCCTTATTTCATGTTTTTTTTTGTATCAAACTAATATCAAAAGTATGAATGTTTTATATAAATAGACAAAAAATTATAAAAAAGAACTGAAACATAAACATTTATTAATTAATTAAACAATTATAATTACACATATAGAATCTCTATGTATATGGTAAATGATGTTAAATTATTTTAAAGTAGATAATTCAAAGTAGGTAATGTAGTTTGCGTCCATTAAATTTTAAATGTAGTTCCGTAAATAAATTTCATATTTAATTATTTGTACAAAGCTAACATTAAAGGAAAGTATTTTAAAAAAATCTACTAATAGTATTATGAACGTAGATAATTTAATCCTGTCACAAATATTTTCATTGATTTTCAATTTTGATGGTAATGAATTTTCCTCCAAAGAGTTGCAAACAATTATTTGATGAATAAATTTCTTGGTCAACTAAAAGTTAGCTTTTGTTTTCCACTTTTTGCTGATATGTTTAGAATGCGGCAAAATCAGTGAATTTTTTTAAGACGTCGTATAAAAAGATATATATTTTAAGGTTATTTACATATTTAAACAGCTGAAGGCATAAATCTTTGGTTTTTTATGGGTGTCCCGACACTCTCTTGTTTTATGTACATCACCTACTTGGACTACTTTATTTCTTGTAGACTAGGGGATTTTTATTTATTTACATATTCTTCAACCTTTCATTTGGACTACATAAATTTTAGATGAAACAATAAATTTTACTGAATCCAACCATTAACATAATATTTTCATAATTTAAGCAAGGCTAAAAACATGATGAGCAACATTAAATATAGTAAGGGCCGGTCTTTCATTAACTGGTTAAATTACGTTTAACTTAACCATGATTAGATTGAAGCAGCACAAGTTAATCATAATTAAAGCAAAGAACTTTTTTTCAATCATATAGAAAATTGTGCGTTAATATATAACTAGTTAATAATAATATTTTTTTAATGGTTAATATTTATATTATTCTGATTTTAATACAGATTTTTTTTCGGTTAGGTTACGTTTTCGATTACCGTATAAATTTATTTTTCGGATCGGTTTTCGGTTTCCATATTTTTTTTAAGTTTAGGTTTAGGTTTAGTTTAGGTTACAGTTTCATAAAAAGTCAAATATCGGTGCGGTTTTTGGTTATGGTTTTGTTACTTCACCGGTTAACAGTAATATTTATTTGCATAATTTTTTTGACTAAATTATATAGAGAATCACATAAACAAAAATCTACAAAATTTTAATATTATGACCTTTAGTTTGTTGAAAGGTTTTACAAGCTCTTGTGTTAATATTCATCATATTTATGAAAAATATATTGGATATGGGTCACAGTGACATATCAATAATGAAATTATAAGGATTCAAAGTGAAAATCTGTAAAGAAATGAATTTCTGTTCCGGAATACGATTTGCGGATCAAAAACGTCGCAATTAGTGGTATATAGATTCTCCTCTAAACGAAATCTTATTACGAGGCAGTTATTCGAGAGGAGAACGCGATCCTTTGTCAAGAACTTTCCTACGATAAAGAAAAAGTGAACCTTTGAGAGATGAAAACTTTACAATTTATTGGAATTTTTAGCTTTCGTTTTCCTGCTTAACTTTTAAACGAATTTTCTCCGGTTTAATGAAGAAATATATATTAAATTGAACCATTTTCTTCTCAGTACCTGTAGTGGACATTAATAGCTATTGTACTACAATACCGTCGTGAAATTTTAAGAATATGTTCGTCAATCTTATGTTGAACCATGGAACAAAAACATTTAAATAATTTATGAAGATTCCTTTTCATACTTTTATCAAGTCATTTTATAAATTTGTATTAACATATGATTATTATTAATCCAAGTTTTAGAGGTTATACTGGTATAGTAAAAATTTTATATACACTCGTAGATAAAAAAAAATCAAGATAAAAATGAAGATGAAGTTGGTTATTTATTGTTGATACATATACATATACATATATACAGAATAGTCTAAAAGTCTACACTTATAAGGGAATGTCTCAAATTCATTGCAAAATTGAATTTCCGCTATAGTGATATTTGAGGTTTGTAATTGATATAATAACAAGTACAATTTTTATTTGTAGTTGTTATAAGTTATGGAATCCCACCCATGAGCTGGTGTAAGTGAGTATTCATAAACCGGAGATGGTGGTTCACTTGGTTAATGTATTCCGACTTGAACTTCACTAGAACGAGTGTGAGAAGTATGACATTTAAATTCCACTTTCTCCAAATCTAAATAAAAATACCGATGGTTCGGAATCCACTACAAGCTTATAGTACAGACTTATAAGTTATACCACCAAAATGAAAGTCACGAAACAAGTACCTAAGTACATGAGCCTATGTTCTATCTAGCAATGTTGTACCATGGAGCAAAGATGAAGTGATGATGAAGTGTAAATAAAATGAATGTACCTCTGAACTGCTGGACACATCAAACACAAATGCAGTAGAATTATTTGTGCTTTCACCCATGCAAGTTCGCACTGTGTTAACTAGTCATCTTATCACCCTGCCGGTTCAAACTAAACTAAAGTTAAATTCAAACCCAACAAATCCAATACAATGACGTGATTACAAATTGAATTCTTCTGCAGTGAATAGAAAAAGTACAACAAAAGCCAGTTGTGAACAGTGGCTAGAGGATTGTAATTGAAGATTTTAATTAATAACTAGTGGTGTACTTGAAAATCCATTAGGGGTAGTCAAAGGACGTTATTGTTGGGAACTGGTGGAGTGAAAGAGTTCGCACCAGTGGGCAGCACGGGCCACTGGCCACGCAGGTAATCCTGCCACTGTCGGACACGCAGGACAGCCGCTGCTTTCCTGCCCCAAATATTACCTCCTGCTATTTTTATATGGGGATGAATTTACGAATATTCCCTCCGAGCCATGATTTTATAAGAGATGCCAAAACTGAAAAACATCTATTTTCAGAGTTAATAGGTCGATTCTGTTCACGAAGCTGTAAATCTGTAAAGTTTTAACTTACAGTTGATCTATAAGTAGTTTTATAAATTTACAGATAGGGCAATTCTGATGGTATGTTTCTAACGAGCCGAGTTATAGATAGTGTTGCGGTCTAGATCTAGGCTTTCTAGACTCTTGTCTTGTCTAGATTATTGAGACAAGACTGGTAAAGGTTAAGACAAGATGTTCTTATTCTAGATCAAGACGAGAAAATTCTAGACAATTTTCAAGACTCTAGATTAATTAAATATTTTAAATTTTCAAAATATAAATATATCATGCGAAGCTTGTTCCATCCAAGCTGAAACAGTGATTATAAAATAGAAAAAAAAACGCTAACGAAGAATTATCTGTCCTTATTTAAAGCATATACGCAGGTTAATGAAGAGTCTTAATATCTAGACAAGACTTTTTAATCTAAACTTAGACATGGTCAAGTCTTGTCTTGTCTAGATGGCAACACTAATTATAGATGTTAAAATGTTCGGTTATGCTTTCTTCAATTAATTTCACATAAATTATTCGACCGTCATTATATACGGTAGTGAAATTTTTAACGCTACTTTTTCGCTATTAAATATTTTTTTATAAATACGGTGTAAGTATCATTCTAGATTTATGATTACTACCTATATACAAGACAAGACAAGAAATCTTGTCTTGTGAAACACTAGATCTTTTAGATGTTGTATTTCTAAAGATTTTATTAAAAAAAATTCCTGATTGTGAGAAGTTAATATTTACATAACAACTATCAACACGCGAAATGATTGTTTTTTGTCTACAGGATACATCCTGGATCCATTATTGTCTTCGTCACTTTTTGATATTATATTCTGTTAATAGTATTGAACAAAGAAGTATGGAAATATTTCACCTTAAATTTCTATAATTTAAAAGAATTTGAATGGTTTTCCATTCTCAAATGCAAAAGTACCATTTCGCAATCTAGAATCTGAAATAACTATTTTTGAGCTGTAACTTTGACATACAATATCTTAAAAACGAAGAGAAACTTCAGTTCAAAAAATTTGAAATCAGAACATCGAGATTAATCATTATAACTTTTTGAATTTTTATTTTAATTTAGACACTTTAATTAAAGATATAATGAATGTGATGTTTCAAAATGTGTTATAATAACCACAGTTGATTTTCCGATATAAAGTTTCGAATATTTTTATTCTTAGTTCCATTTCGAGTGAATTCTTTCCTAAAATATGTACCTTAAAATGTTCTTTAAGATTGCCAAATTCTACATGCACAGAATTGTACATCTCTGTCGTCCCACTGGCAAACATCCCAATATAATAATTTCATTACTTAGCTGCCCGTTCCACAACAGCATGAGGTCGTGTGGAGTATTCGAAGCTTACTCGCCGTGTATAAATCTAGCGAAATCGCATTGGGATCGCATCATATCTACAGCTCGCGTAACTTTGTGCATTTCTATGCAAATACTCTCTCGGCGCGCCGGGATTAACAGAGCGCGAAGTGGGCTGCACTCCACAAGAACTTCTACTTTGCTTTCAGCCCCTGTTATGCACTTTGCTGCAAATTATCCGTCGCGCGGCACAAAGAATGTGATGAACACGTACAAGGAAATAAATAACACGTTCATTTCTTGCAAGAAGTCTAAGTGAAACAAATAAGCATAGTTCATGAAATGGTACTAATGACAAAGTGGTGTTCACAACGATTAAATTTCAGAGTTCAATTCACCTGATGTAGTAGTCTGTGGTATTGCTGCTCGACTGACATAACTGAGATCTTTGAATGTAAAATCTCAGGAATGAGGATTGCTAGATGAAAAACTGAGACGGAAGTCGTCCTTTTGAAAACCCAAGTATGACTCATTTCTTGTTGAGCATTTGAATAATTTGCATGTGCTTGAACTAAATTTTAATTTAGTAGCGTGTTCCTCAGTCTATAAAAATAAAATTTAACTGTATCCCAATTATTTAACTTTCTTTGCTTATTCACTATTCCTGTATAGTAATAATTATGGTGTTATGTTGCATGTGGTTGTTTCCAAACCATGAAAAACAAAAGTTTTCGTCAGTAAGTATTTTTCATCGTACAACTATTATAATGAAAAATTAAACTATATATTGATATACATATTATGAATTATATTGCATATTGCCAAATGAGAATGAACCCCGTCGTGTAACTTAAATTTCAAGAATTAATTTCATTGTCGTAACATAGTAATATTTATAAAGGATCAGAATATACATTCCTACTGTTTATAAAATTCTATATTTTAATTAAATAAAGATCAGTGGAAATTGTTATACATACTTATTATGTATTATACTTATTTTAATAATTATAATTATATTGTATAAAGAACAATAAAAAAATATTCTTGTGGCTCTTCAGCCTCCTTATTTGCCTGACCTAAGTTCTTGTGACTTTTCCTCCTCCCGAGATTGAAAAATCACATCAAGGGAACTTATTTTGGGATATTTCAAAATATTTAAATGTCTGTACTGAAGGTGATTCCAGTATCCGATTTCCAGCACTGCTATGAGGATAGGAAGAACCGTTTCCAGCTTAGTATGTTATGTATTTCTTTCCTATATGACGTCTGTACATTTTTATTAGGTACACTTTATTAAGTTAGTATACAAATACAAATGTTATGTTGCACTCAAAAACATATATAGGTTGAAAAGTATAATAATGCATTTATTTATTCTGGAAACTATATTAAATGATTCATCCAATTAAAATGCAATTTTATGGAAATATTGAACGATTGCCAATTAAAATATGAATGTATTAAAAAGCAATTTATATTCCAAAACCAGCGATAGGATACAAAATAAAATTTAAAATATGAGTTAAATAAATTATACTATAAAATTATGACACATGCACAATTTTGAAGTAGATATTGGAACTATTTCTATACGAACAAATTACTACAAAATGTACATATAATATACTATGCACATAGGCCGGAAGTAATATAATATGTAGATTAAAAGCAAACATTCAATTTAAACTCAAGTCAAAGAAAAAATCTTAATTATGAGTTGATAATTTCATAAAATATTTAAAAATTAATTTGCATTCAACGTTACAGAGTGACGTATAAAGGGAACTCTTCGAAATTATTAAAAGAAAACTGAAGAAAATTTGAAATGCATCTACTAGAAAAAGCACTTTACTTGATAACAATTTGGATAAAGAAAAGTAGGTGATACCCAAACTTACCATTGAGTTCTATAGAAAGAAAGAGGTTTAACAAAATTAGAAGTTTTATTTACATTTGATATACAGGGTGATGGCTCGAACACCCGAACATAGGGATTTAACATATAAAATCATATTTTCGTAATTACGTACTTCCCTAATTATTTTAGGTAAAATACTTTTGGCAGAAACTTAATAAAAAATAATTTAGTTGGCTTTTATTTTTTTGGAAGAAACATTTGATAATAAATTAACATTGACAACTATCAGAATATATTTCATGAGAATGAAAACAAATTGGGTATTTGCCACATTCGTGAGTTAAAGTGTGGGAAATCATTTCTCACAGTAATTGACAACAATACGCATGCATGAAAGTACTTCTTGTGAGGTTATCTGCGCCATATTGTTTTTATGTAGCTTTTGTGCATGTATTTTTTATTCTGTAACGTTTAGCAGTGTGATCTTAGAAAAAGTATAGGGTGCCACTTGTGTAGAATTACCTTCGACCTTCGTCTCATGCCGAAACTTTCACACCACGTGGGAAATAGGCGACTTTCTGAACTTGTTGCACAATATACCTACTATTGTGTAATGCAATAAGCAATAATGATAAACATTGTAATATAATTTTCAAAAGATGATCCATTTCGAAGGTAAGTTCGAAGATATGAAACGAATGGAAGTTGAAGAATGATTAACTGCAAAATATTGTAGCTCAAATCAGTGTTGACAGGTTCTAGGAATTTCCTTAAAATTTTAAGAATTTACCAATTCCATTTAGGAAAAAATGACAGGAAATACATACTTTAAAGGATTTTAGAATTAGGTATCCTTAAAATATTTCATTGTCTCTGAACAGTAGGTAAAGCGTTTCTTGGAATTCCATCATTCACTCAATAGTTATCCTGATTGTGTTTGTGTCCTGTGCAAGATATTTCTTCTGGGAAATCTTATTCTCTACTTCATTTACGCTCAACCTTTTCCTTTATTCAATCGCGTAAAATTTTTGATAATATTTTGCTAGAGTTACCAAGCAAGGTTATTCATCCCCAGTTAACCTAGTTAAAGTCACCCTTTTGTGGTACGAAATGAGATTTAATTTTACGTCCCTAAAGAGTACAATTTGTTTACTTCTACTTCTGCCTTAGAATTTATAAAATGTGACACTTTATTGCATAATGGTTGTCGACCACTGGCCTAGCAGCTAAACTAAAATATCTGAATAATGCACTTTCCAGTTCGAAAACACAACGAAAAGGTGTCAGTTTTCGTTCCATCGAAAAAATAGTACTTATATTGTAATACAAGTATACAAGGCTATTATTTCAAAATAAATATGAATTCATAATGAAAAAAATCCTTTTTGACAGTAAAATGACAGATTGTGTCCTAAAAATCTGCCCTTGTAACCACGAGAGATTTGAACACTAATCGATCAATAAATTCAAGATATCTCATAAAAATGTAACACGATCTTGCACTTTGCTAAACTTAAATATCTCACAACAAAAATAAAACATGCTGCACATTAGGAAATCTTGAAGGATTTTTATGTGAAAATCAATACATCCTGCGCATTAGTCTGATAAAATAAATAAAATGTACAGCCTGCAAATCTGCTTAACGATAACAACGCAGTGGAGCAGGTAATGTCCTGGATCTGTGCAATATGTGAGCCGACTACTAGGCGAGGCGGCGAGGTAGAAATGCTGCCTAAGTGAATTTTGTCAAATACATTTCCCTCGTACAGTACCCGAGCTGCACTTCGCCGGTGTAAAACTTCATTTAAATTTATTGCAAAATCATGACTATGCAAGCAAAAGGGAAATAGATTACAACTTTGCATGGAATTTTGGATACTGTATTCACATGCAAACTTCGTAATACACAGATTTATATTCGTCTCAAAATTTGGGAAGCATATCACGAATATCATAAACTTTACAAAACTTAAACAAAGAGAAAATGTTGCAGAATAATTGATGAAAAATTTAAATAACAGTTGTATCTTAGTATCTATTTAAAAAAAAAAGACACGGTCAAAATTTGATAAAAAGACAGCAAGTTCGTCCTTGTTACAATTTGTTGATATGAAAACTTATATTTTTGGACTGTCATTCGTGAAATAATCATACATTATACAATAAGACGATTGAAAATTCTCGATTATACGAGATTATTGCCTGGAAACATCATAAGACAGAATGTCGAGTTGTATTTCTTAAATTTTTGAGTTGTATACAGGTAGACGATATCACGAATAAAAAAGTAAATATAATATAGTAATAATGGAACGTGCACTGCCATAACTATGTTTAAAAATTAAAAGATATATTCTATACGACGTGATGTTTATAAAAAAAAAGAAATTTTTAAACACTTACAAATGCTGTAAGACGAAATTACATATACTTGGAACTCACCTGAAACGAAGAAAATTATTATTAAAATTATTACTCAATAAAAAACATATAGCATTGCTAAAGTGGGCAATAATACATTCTAGTTAATTTTAGTATACGTTCTTAAATAGTGATTTTTTTATTACTATATTTCATTGGTGAATTGGTCATTCTTTTTTACGTCTATCACTAAGTATATACTTAGTCTGTGCTTCTATATACGAAGTAAAGGAAGTATTGCAATCGCGACAAATTTCGGTTTTCAGATTTCAACGGAAATATCCATTTTGACTAGTTTCGGCGTGATATCTGTACGTACGTATTTCGCGTTATTCAAAAATTATTAGCCGTAGAAAGGTGAAATTTTATTTATAGAACTGGTATAACATCTAGTTATACACCTCCATTTTTGCTTTCAATTGGAATTTTCAAATAAAAAATTAAAATTTATTTGGCTTTTAATTTTTACGTGAATCCTTTCAGTAACTGTTAAATTATATTTCGTGAGAAATATGCAGTAAATAAATAAAAACAATATCTCTTCCTTTGCAAGTTGATGACGATTAAAATAATTTTGTTTAATGCAATCAAGTATGATCAATTTTGAAGGGAAGTTCGAAGATATGAAACTAGCTGTTGAATAATCTCACTTTCAAGTAAAATAAGTCCAAATAAAGAGCAGCAAAAATGTGTATAATTTAGCGTACAAGAAAGTCATGTGTTGTCCACATCAGATTTTTATCTTTATTTTTACGAAATATAAAACAGAATATAGATTAGCAAAACAAAACCGAATCATTTGTAGAAGTCCCCATTGTACCGTATTGAATCCCAGATTTTTATTACTTCTCCATCAACAAAAAACAAAGTGAAAACACATTACACAACTTTTTTAATAAAAATGAAAAGTACAGGAAGAGGAATCTTTGATATATCTAAGAACATCGAGCAGGGAAGTTCAGAGAGAAGCAAGAGAAGAAGAGGTGCTGTTAGACGATTTAAGGTTTAGGAAGATTATTAGATGACGTATGAATATGTGCACCCATAAGTAAATTGTAATCATCTAGTGTAGATTTTAAGCTAATTGAGAAGAATAAATTATTAGTTGATATATGCTTTGCGAATGTGTATCACCATACGTAAATTGTAACCATAAATCTGCGCCAAATTGACAAGAATAGATTAATAGTAATAGTAATGATAAATAAGAGTAATGTTGGAAGGCATTACCGCCGGCTGAAGCAGGAAAGTTTTCCAGCGAGTGGCTGCAGGAAATAAAGCAGCAGGAATGCTGGCTCGACGCCCGAGTCTAGCCGAGGCGTGTTCAGTCCGCCGCTATCGCTTTCATTACCGCTTGTTTCCACAGCCACAGATAAACCAACCAACGGGGCTTTCCCACGCGCCCAGATACAGAATTTGGAGAATTTTCACTCCAGGTGAACTTTCCACAGTTTGTTTTGCACTCATTTCAACCTTCAAGATGGATTCTTGCAGCTTTGTTTGTCTAGGGGGGAATTAGTTTCAGATGCTTCGTAATGGGTGGTTAATTGCATAGTAGATAGAGGTGATAAGTTTTAAGTGATAGTGCAAAAGAAATTAAAGGTGTAGATGAGTAATGGGTATGTTTTATTTTGTCTGCCCAATTCATTTCTGATTTCCCTACTACCTTAAGTGACATGATTAATGTTTATTTCTTCCCTAATTGTTTCATTTTTTATTTTACCCATTCTGGATATTCTCATTCCTGTATTTTATCTATGAAGAGATTTCACTTTTCAGTGTAAGTATGTATTGAGTGACTACTTTCACATAAGTGATCAGAAACACAGAACACTTACAACTCTCTGCAATTCCAAGAAATAAATTGTCGTTTTCTATTGTAATACTGAAACAGTACTGCATGTATAATTTTGTTATTAATTATATTAGAAATAATCATTATTATCCAGTATTTGTATATACTGTATCTACAGAAGTGCTAATTTCTCCACGTTCGCTTCGGTATAAATAACAATACATAACCGTGGTACGACACAGGTATCCATGAAGACGGGAGACCACTCAGTGGCATACATTAGACTCGCCAGCTCAGCTGGGTGTCTACCCCAAAACAATGGCACTCAGGCATTGCCAAACGCCGCTAGAAACAAAAGATCTCAGAGCAATGTTTTAACGTCTCTGAACTAACTAATAAAAACAATGCAAACCACATATACAACCTTCAATTGACAATGACTTCCAATGTCAGTTTTTCGCAGTCACTCAATTTTACCATAAATGGTTATAATAAATTATTGGAACAACCGTCTATGAAGTGAACGAAATCTTTGTTATTGGTCTCTACCTGTGTTTTTGCATGTTGTTTATCTTCAGGTTCATTAAACAACATTATTAAGCATTATCTGTCCAATTATTTACTTATGAATTAAACAATCTACAATATCAATAAATGCATAAGACCAGATCTTTTGTCTGTCTTTTGGAATGAATATAATTCTTTTATTTTACCAATTACCTGTCCCGATTCCTCCACTTTTAAAAGCTACTCTGTTTTACGACAGTGCAGGGTTACTTATTTAAATAAACCTAACGTAGGATAAGTTAAATCTTCCACTAGACTAGAAATGGCTAATATGTGTTCGATTAGGTAGGTACCTTTACAATACTATCATATTGTATTTGTATTTGGTTTAGTGTTTGCCTCCAATAATTTTTTGCAGCCACATTCACAAAGCAGGCTTACCTCTTAAACCAGTTTAAATACGTCAAATTCAAGCTAAATCCGACATATTTCAATCGGTTTAAGAGCTAATCCTGATTTGTAAATCTGGCTGTGTATGTATTTTGCATTTTTTTTCCTATTATCACAATTTTTTTCTTCATTGTTTATTAACATTTTATGTTCTGTATTTCTTCGTTGAATATATTTGTATTTATTTGTAATTGTTCAATAATAATTATTGTAAGTAGTTGTTTTACTGTTATTCCATATTTATCTTCTTGTTACTTTTTAATTCCTCCAATTATTGTCACAATTCCTGGAAAATTGCATTTTTATTTGCAAATTGTACTCCAGTTTTTTAATGAATATGTAATCCGAACAATAAAATCAATTCTTTATTAATTTTAAATTGAAACAAATGTAACGTCTCGCTTTAAAGTATATAAAAAAATCCGCTTAATATTATTACACGAACTTTCTCAAATTCATAATTGGTAGTTACACTAAAGACACTATAGTAATTATGAATTACCGGACTCTATAATTTAGGATTTTGAATTTAAGCATCTAAAAAATTTTATATGGCCTATGTTTCAAAATGGAATCGTAATACCTATATAATATATAAATAAGAATACAAAGTATATTTTACAATACCAGCAATATAGAATTTAAGACAAGACATGAATTCCCGAGTAAAACAAAAGGTAATACTGAAAGATTGATGCTATCAATAAATAACTGTACAACGTGCCTGCACTGCTGAAATCGTCCTGGCACATTGTGTCAATTTGTTCTCCACTTGTAGTTGTGCAGTTGGCCCTGCACGCCTGCGCTCTCGCCAGTCCCTGCGCGCCGTTATCGCTGTTTACCATCGCGAGCGACTGTCAACTTCCTAAAATTTCTCCGGTGGGAGGCACGTTGCTAACAATGTTTCCACTGTTGGCGCGCATAAACCGTTATCTCTCCTACGCCGTGTCCCGTGTCCATTATGCCACGCTGTGATACGACGTGAATCAACAACTCAAGTTAATGTTGTTGGCGTTTTACACTACGTTCAAAAATTGATGGTTATGATTATGAAGGTTAAGTGATATTTCGGTGGTTTAGCAAAATTGGGTGTTTGATAATATTTTTAAATGTGTTTTAGATGGAAGATTAGAGAATTAATGTTGTTGGCGTTTACAATATATTCAGTTAAAAATTGATGGTTATGAAGATTAAGTGATATTTGGATGGTTTAGCAAAATTGGGTATTTGACAATGTTTTTAAAAGTATTTAGGATGAAAGATTAGATTTGTAAATGTAAAAAATATGTTTCCATAAAATATAGTTTTAAGCGCTCTTCTGATAATTTGATGTCAACTTTAAGTAAATAAATTTGAGTAAGGTCAGCCAGTACGATTGTGTGGTCGTGGCATGTCTTGTCTGATCGTGAAGATAAGCAATAGAGCCCAACCCTGTCCAATTGAATGGGTTACCGCACAACAGCTCGGTGTGTGCTGACCTTGCAGAGACTGTAGGCTAACAACCTGCATCACTAACATGCAAGTAAAACATGTCACGAAACAAGTACTTCAGGTACTTGAGACCTTGTTCCACATAGGAATGCCATAGATGAAAACTTGAGTAAGATTGAATTCAGTGTCTTTATTAAATTTAAAGTCTAATATTTACAAAAACAACGATTTCCTTGATAAATATGCACTAACGTTTTGATAAACTGTGTTTCCTTAAAACTGATGTTTGGAGTAACGTGAAAGTGAAATTATTCTACGGCTACTCGTTCTTCAACTTCCATTCGTTTCATATCTTCGAACTTCCCTTCGAAATGGATCATCTTTTGTAAAATTGTATTAAAATGTGTATTAGTTTTTTTTATTTACATTACATATTACAAGGCTAACTAAATTATTATTTTTATTAAGTTTTTGCCAAAAGTAAAGTACCCTTTTGAAGAGTCCCATTGGAACACTGAGGGACCTCCCGCCTTCGTGGATACCTGTGTCGTACCACTTCAACATTCTACGGCTAATCGTTTTTGAGTTATGCAAAAAAATCAAATAAACACTATGAGCAAAGTGCCCTTTTGGTACTGCCGATTGCAATAGAAAAGGGTGGTGCACAACTAGATGTAACAGTCCCATATACAATTTTTTTTTTCTAAAAGTAAAGTGCTCTTTTGAAGAGACCCATTAGATTACTTAGTGACTTCCCGCCTTAGTAGATACCTGTGCCATACCACTATACGAAAAATTCTAAAATACACTACCAGCAAAATGCCCTTTTGGTACTACCAATTGCAATAGAAAAGCAAAGTGTATAAATAGATGTTATAGCAGTCCCATATACAAAATTTCATTATTTTTTTTTGCCAAAAGTAAAGTGCTCTTTTGAAGAGTCCCATTAGAACACTGAGTCGCCTCCCGCCTTCTTGGATACCCGGGCCGTACCACCTCAACATTCTACGGCTAAATCGTTTTTGAGTTATGCAAATAATTCTAAAAAAACACTACGAGCAAAATGCCCTTTTGGTACTGCCGATTTCAATAGAAATGGGAGGTGCACATCTAAATGTTGTAGCAGTCCCATATACAAAATTTCATAACTTTTAGCCAAACGTAAAGTGCTCTTTGGAACACTGAGTAGCTTTCCGGCTTCGTGGATACCTCTGTCGTACCACTTCAACATTCTACGGCTAATCGTTTTAGAGTTATGCAAAAAATTCAAGAAAACACTACGGGCAAAGTGCCCTTTTGGTATTGCCGATTGCGATAGAAAGGGGACGTGCACAAATATATGTTGTATGATCTATCTAAATCAAAGTTACTTATAATTTATCTCAATTTAAATCAGGAGATTTTTTTTTGTTATATACAATAGTAAAAAACTGCGGTATGTATTTTATTACAAAAGAGTAAGAAGCACCTTTCAAGTGTGAGATACATTTTTAAACCTACACTTATTTTTATTTTATAACTTGTTGAAAATTTAAAATTTAGTGCTAACATCAACTAAAAGAAAAAGTAATGTTGAAGTTCCACGTTTAACATTTATTTTGCCTTGTTGGATATAAAATCCTTTTAGCAAGGCATGAAGTTATGAAGTTGAAATGTTGCATGTACGTAATTGCTAAACTTAAAAATTTTTATGGCAGCTGCATTTGAAAGAAGTTGCATGATATAACGATAAAACTGAAAGTACAAATATGAAATTGGTATCATTTTGTAAATAGCTTTCTAGAATAATGCATAAAATAAACATTTGTAAGACAATATTATATAAATAATAATTTATCAGACAAAAAGTCCAAAAATGACCATCTGAAAGTGACTCCAGTACCCGAGTTCCAGCATTGTCATGAGGATAGGAAGAACCGTCTCTAGACTGTTTGGCTTCCTAAGGAAGTTATTTTAAGGGAGACAATATTGAATTATAATTCAATTCGAATTTAAAAAAAAAATCAATTTTATTACTTAAATTATAAATTTCGTATACATTGGAATCAAAATGCGGATGTTACGATAGAATAAAAGACTCACGTATACATATTAAGGCTTCAGCAGGATTCGAACCCTGAACACATGGTTGCTCAACGCCGTCACCGGTTATTATTACCATTATTATTGATCTGTTTATTTACACAGATGTTTGAACTGGGTCAACATTAAATTTTTTTAATGAGTTCAAATGTTTTCCGTAACTTTTAATTGAATTCGTAGCTGAGAAGTGCTTTATAATTATAATACTTTTGGTCGGTTTTACAGCAAAGTTGGCTAAAACGCTTTAGGTTTCTGTTTGATATTCATGTGCAGTGTGTAGAATAATGCATTCCATCTGTGAGAAGTGCAGCAACAAATATTTGTAAAGAGCAAATTTAACATTAATATAACATTTGTGCTCGGAGCTGAAATCCGTTCCCGAACCAAACCGCCGCGATCAATCTGTGCTGTAATACCAACAAACGGTGTATGGTGAATAAGTTCGCAACCGCGCTCGCCTGGAAAGCTCCCGGAGTGTTTTAAGCTCTCACGTTCGCGGCTCCCGATTGTCCTAAAGAGACGGTATTAACTCCCGTGCTGGAAATTAAAAACTGTTTGCTCACCAATTTATACGGTTTCAAAGGCATGGTATGAAAGAAAATACTTCAAACGTTTCAATTCCATCTTCTAATTATTGAAAACTTCCATAGTTTTTTTTTATACTACTACGGAAATAAAAAAAATAAAAAAAAAACAAACATAATATATGTTCGTTATACACCAAACACCAAAACGGACTAGTGCCATTATTTTCTTTATTATTATAGTTACAAAAAAAAATACTACAGAAAAGTTGTAGGACACTAAGGAAGACATCCTTTCAGAGAAGAAAATATTTTTTTAAACCAACTTACAACACAAAGTTAAGTTTTTATTAGAATTATACATATTTTAGGCTTATTCGATTCGTCAAGCGTACTTTGGAAAGAAAAAATGAAAATCTTTTGTTTCAAACAAATTTTTAATATTTCAATTTAATATTCGCGTAAATTTTTACAAAACAGAAGCAAATAGGTCGGGTGCGGTTGTAGCCTTTTGTGGATAAAGCTGAAGATAGGTTTCGCAAGTAGTCTGTTTATTTCGATGAGCAGCATATATACTCCTAACTGATTAAATTGTTTGTCAAAATTTCGTTTGAAACAAAAGACTTTCCATTTTATTTCCACGTTTGACCGAAATAAAGAAAAATCAAATTCCTTAGTTTATTTTTTATTTTCATTTTAATAGACATATGTTTTATATCACTGGAAAGAGAAAAAAATAATCATTTAACAATACTAAAAGTACAAACCAAGCTACAAAAAATATGTGGATTGTTGTCAATTCCTCGTAGAAAAATGTCTGTAGAATATGCAAACTAAAAACTTATACAAATTGAAACAAGAAAGGTACGTCAAAAAGAAAATTGGCCACCATGAGTTTGTTGCTCATATCTAGTAAAAACAAATACATGAATAAAATGGTCAAACGTCAACTAACGCGGAAACTTTGTTCCAATTTAAACAACTTCATATCTCTTACAGTTCTCGCGATCTCAATGATTCGCCTCTTGAAACGGACGCCTGTATGCAAGTTAGAAAAGTTCGATATTATTTCACAACCTATTGTTTAACAAAATAGATTTATACATATTCATGGCAGCTTTTAAAACCCGATAAGGTCAAACTCAATTTAAATATACGACATAGCACTATTAACTCTGCAAAATGCTTTTGAATTCGTTTTTCAGTTCATTGTTTGAATTTCACTGTTTGTGTTTAAACAACGTTTTTAACACTCGAATAATTATTGCAGTTTTAATTATTTGCCTCAGCAGAACTAATTTATTCAAAGAGATTTGTTTATTTTATTTTTAAACACCAGTGTTTGTGTTTGTAAATTTTAGGTCCATGTTTAAAACATAAATATGATAATTGAATACTTTTGCAGGTCATATCGCATTTTGTATATACGCACTACACTGAGTATTTAATTCAATTAATTCATATTTGCATATTGCAGTTTTAAAAGCATATTCAAATAATAATGGATCTTTTAAATAAATTATCCCGATAATGATAAACTAAACAACAACGGACATCATTTTGTGGACAGTAGCAACATCATTTTTTTTTTTCAAGTAAATCTCGGATGCTTGCATTTTAATTGTTCCGGAAGGTTATTATCACCAGTCTACATTTATTTATTTTAATAAATACATATTAACTATAAAATTGTGTTTTAGTTTCTGTAAAAAATAATCCTCATTTTTTTATCCCGTTTCACACATTCATATAATTAAACGTCAACGCTGAAAATGAGATTGTCATTTTTGACATTCTAGGCAAGTAATTTATTTTATATCATTCACGCTATGTTCCCAACAAAATTACCTTTTTAATACAATATTCCATATTTTTCTCTACAAATAAATAAGAGATATTTTTTCTACATTAATTTTAATTTAGAAAGATATTTGGTACGAAAAAAATGTTGTTATAGTAGGTAAAAGAACACTTTAAATTATAGCATTTTTATCTACTAAATAAAATAATCTATACTTAAAAACTTATGCTTACATTTTGAGACTTTTACAATCAATTTGTGTTGAATTATATACAATTATTCCGTATGTGACCTTAATGAAATTTCAGTATATATGTCATAAAATATAATAACTAAGCACTATAGATATATTATAAAAATAAAAATTAAACAATTGCTTGCAATAATAAGTTATTAGAAATTTAATGGTTCGGGGAAGGGACGTGTGACGTCAGTATGATATGATCATGGAAAAAAGACATACAGTCTATTTCTTACGCTCCCAGTCTACCTCTTTTATTTTACGATTTTACCACGATGACGTGACAGCATCCCTTCCCCATATATTTAACAATTATTTTCTCGTCATGTACGAATAATGAATCCATTGATTGAAAAAAATACGGGTATTTTATGTTTTTGTGTAGTACCATATAGCTATATAGCAAAATTAGTCATATACTCAATTACTTTTATGTGAGATTCAATGCAATAAACCAAATAAGTGGCATGTGTGAGTCGCTATGTTTTTTCATCATACGATTAACACCAGGTGACTAAACTTACTGAATTATGGAGTGATTTAAAGGTCCCAAGAGAGATCCTTGAGGTACACCAGAGAGAACTATAACACCATCTGATGGAAATCCATGTACAATATTTTAGGAATAAGCGGATATTATCCTCTTGCCTCTTTATCCTATCTTGTAATAACTGTTTTGGATATTCTCTCACGAATCCAGAAGGATAGTTAGACCATATATTTTGATGTTTATTACTAAACCTAAACACATAAAAAAATAAACCTAACCAATGGAGTCCTAAAACATTTTTTTTTCAAAAAGAATATAGTAAAATAAGCTATTGTAAACTTCTCTAATATTGACATAGAGATTATCTTCTTTTATGACTCTCAAATAATATGTAATTTGTAAAAACTGTCATGACTCTTATTCAAATATAAATGGATAATACAGAAATAAAAAATATATAATAATAATAAGCGCGAAATGATATTAAAATAAACGCTAATTTTCGCTAAAACCGGTTTATTTTTTATTTATTTTTTTTTTTTGGTTAACGGTTACTGGTATTTTAGGTCTTAACAATATCGATTAAAATTACGGATAATGTTCGCTATATTCGTTCAAAATATCGGTTACCGATTTTTTTTAACTTTTGCATCTGGGAGCAATTTCTTTCAAATTCCTTTATTACAATTTTTATAATTTATTTAGCAAATTTCATTCATTCATCTCATTTATTCGTAAAATGCAAATATAACGGGTCCATTTCAACGTTTATGTTCTCAATCTCATTTGAGTGAAATGCCTGAACGTCCCGACATTTATATGAGCGGAGGAAGAAATACGAGCCGGAGAGAAACAGCACACCGGAAGTCATCCGAGCGATCAAGTCTGTTTTCATTCCACGAGGTGCGAACAGGCCTGTTTGCCGGCTCCCACGTCTCCCATAAAAGCCAAACTGTAATGAACCATTATCTGGAGAGCCGACATTTAGCTGAATGCTCCCTGAATACACAACTGCTGAGCGCACGACAAACAAGTTAAGCTGCGACGTTATTCGTAACGTATGGGATTTAAAAATTAAATTTTATTTGAATGTCTAAATTTTAAATTGCCACCTAAACCCGGTGAAATGGCATGTGAAAATGGCGCCTCTTTTTAGACATATTAAAAAAAAGAGTTAGGTACGTACTAGATATATGAATTAAGTAATGAGACTTTTTTACCCCCTTATCAATAAATAGATAAAGAGAGGTATTGTTTTTGGTCAAATTTCTCCAATGTGAGTTTTCAACATATGTGTACGAATTAGGGTGCCTAGAATGCGATTTTGCAATTTTTACTGTGATGTCTGTATGCTCGTATGACGATTTTTCGTCCACGGTAACTCCAATACGATACATTTAAAATATATAATATTTGATATTTAAGATTTATATTTAATTTTCTCTATATGTAGCTACCGTAATCTTCTCCGGACGAAGTAGATCTGCCGTTTATATTAAATATAAGGTTGGGCCCTAGTATACTTCCCTGCGGTACCCCAGCTTTTATTTGGTAATACTTGAAGTACCCGTCTTCATGTATTACTTGAAAACATCTGTCTGATAAATAAGATTTAAATAATAAATAATACTAATGTGGTAAGTTTTTTTTTTAATTTTGAATACTAAAATAATGAGACTGATTTAAGAAAAATATTCGAATAGAATTACCATTCAATATTGTCTTATGTTGCTATGGAAGTAAGGTATAATTAAGTCAGCTGTGACATGTGAAATATATAAAAATATTTTATGTAATATTATGACCGCAAGATATTGTAACGAGCGATACTCACTGCAGATGAGTCATCATGGCTGACCTGTCTGGGCAAGTAGTCGCATTAAAGGTCAACTGGGATAGGAGCGACGCCGCTATTGTTCGGAAATATTATAGTCCGGAAAGCTCTGGAATCTACTGATCAGCTCTACTCCATAAACCAATTCAATTCACCATAAAAAAAAATTAAACATCAACTGATCTATCATATTCCATTAATCATACTTTGATCATCAGATTTGATTCTCGTTTCGACGTTTTGACATATGTATTTAAGTTGACAAGATTTTGGCTATTAAGATTAATCTAAAATATTTTAATTGTCACATATCTATAATGAATCGATGTAATTTCTTACGTTTTCGTTCTTCTTTGCCATTTTTATTTTTATTTATTTCAGATATGAAAAATATAATTAAATTACACGTCATATATGAACAAAAAACCACAAAAAGTTTAATTTACACTTGTAAAATTATATGAACTGTCAAAAACAAACAAAACTGTGAATCAAGTAAACATTAAAACAAGACGGCGAAATTAAATTTTTAATTAGTTTAGGTAAAATCATGAATAATTTTACACACATTGTAATAAATTTTTTCACTCTCTTGTTAATAATATAGACCTAAAGATGACTCCATACAAGAGTCGAAACGTCGTCTTGCTTTAATGTTTACTTAAATAAACTTTCTAGAACCATTATCTCCAAGATTATTTTCCCATCAATTAAAAATTTTAGCTTAACGATTTCCAAATTCCTTAACTATTAATGTTGATAAATTACAATTTCAAATTTTGATCGCAGTATAAAGGAGATTATGTCGGTTACGTTCAAATATGGTGAAACAAATAGGGATGACATTTTGCTCAACCAAATTTGGACATTTGTTTTTATTATTCCTAGGGCTAGCAACAACAAAACTCTAAATTGAATACAGAAAAAATGGCTTCAATTAAAAAAGCAATTAATGTAATAACAGCAATTTAAAAGCAATCTCAACATCCACGAAAGAGTCGACGAAAACATTTCGCTATTAATTTACAAAAAGTCAATAACAGCACATACGGGTGAGTATAATTATAAATATGAATAATTCATTTAATTTCTCGCCATAAAAAAACAAAAGTTTTTATTTAAATAACTGAATTTGAAATTTTCATCGCCATCATAAAATGTTTTATTATCACGGTTTTTAAACAAATGCCTATTAGGTACATATAATAATTTTATTTCATTCAGTTTAGCATTTTTTTATTACTATCCCAACATAAAAACAAAAATAAACACATTTTTTGTAACATGTCAATTAAAATGTTAACATTTTGAAACTGTCACTACAGTTGTAAAGTTATTGTTTTTTAAACGTCGCATAATTTTTTTTTACTTTTACAGAGCATCCAAATGAGACTTTTTTACACAGTATAGAAATGACTTACATTACGCATGTGTATCATAAACTACTATTTTTCACTACTAGCCTAGACACCCACTATTATTAACCTTTATTTGACATGAGAAATTTTTTGTCACTACCACTTACTTGATAACCATGATCATCTTCATCAGTAATAAATTATTATTAACAATGGTCGATAATGAAAAGTGTCACTTTTTAAAGAAACTCAAGTCTCCAAATTCAAATATTGTTTGAATCATTTTACTCAAGGAAATTTTCCTTGCATCCTGCATATTCATTTTCATAATCTTCAGCTTCTTCATTATCATCACCCTCTAATTAACAATTTAACAATTCTTTAGAATTCATGGAATAGCAACTAGATCGTCTACCTATCTATATACAAATAATTTTTTTCCTGTTTACCGGTTAAATTGATCTTTTTAACAATAAAAATCCTCTGGTCCATCTCTCCTCAGCAGTAGGTGTCCCATCTGTCCTCAGGAGCAGAGGTTAAATAAACCACAAAATTACTTATGACTGCGTACAAATAGAACCATATTTTTAGGTTACGTTAAGTCTAACGCATATGTTTATAAAATATGTACATAAATAATAACTTTAAACCTACCGAAGTACCAATGAACTAATTGTGTATGTAAGGTACAATTTTTTTTTTGGGAATTTTTTAAGTAAATGCTATGTTGTTCAGTGTTGACTACATTAATTTTCAAGCGGCTACTTACACTATCTCTAAACAACAAAATTAACATTTCCTATGAGAGAGATCACTCTAATATACTTTTAATACTAAAAGTCAATCTTTCCTACCGGTCCATCTCTTCCCCATTTACCCTATTTCTAATCTATTGGAAGTTAGGGTAATTAACATTTACAATTAGTGAACTTTCGACGAAAAAACTTTGAAGGACTGATGTATGTGATTAGAATTTAATGAGACCGTTACATATTAAATAGGGTTCAAATCCTGAAATCCTGAATCATGCAATAACACACTCGATTCTAGCGTCGCTTCAACTGAGAATCCTGAAGATGAGGATGAATTAATTAGTTATAAATGCATAGAGGTGATTCTGTGCGCGTCTGGAGATTATACACATAGCGTCATCTGGGAAATGTATGCTAATTTATTTAGTTTCGCTTTAGTTTGGAAAAACTTGCTCTTCAACTTAATAATCAAGGGCACTATGAAAGTTATGTCCACAATAGAATATTCTTCATCAAGTATGTTGCTTGCAGATACCAGCACTTTTCTGACAATTCCACTCATTGTTTGTCATTGAATTAAGTCACAGTATTTTGGTGAATTGAACTAATCAAATTCAAATCTCACTGACAATTGTCAGTTATTGGCAATTGCTGCGGAATTTACATGACTAAATAGGTGTTGTTACGTCTGTCAAAATTGTGACAAGTAATTAATTAAAAGAAATATATATTTCGAGGAATTGTCATGCTGAATACCATTCGTAACTAGAATCTTACTTGTAATTTTTGTCGTTATGGTCACGACTGACTGTTACGACGAAAATCAATCGGGTCCGCAGGACGAGTGACGATTTTCTAAAGCAACAAGCAGGAGTGAGTTAGATTAGGTAATAGTATTACATATGATAATAGCTGATAATAGGCATTCGATTTGCTTCTTGCTAATAAGTTAGTCACTAGTGATAACAAGAGATATAAATATACTGATAAACATACTATAGAAAGAGATGGCAGAAAAAAATAACACATCCTGGAACATTATATTATACTGGACGTATACTGCATATTGACATCTCTTTAAGTATAAAATCACTGGTAATAAAAACCATTCATAATAAGAGGTATGTTAATAATTATTTGTATATCAAGGGAGTAAAGTATATTTTTATTACGCATTTGAAATTTATTCTACGAAGCGACAGTCGAGGAGAATAAACCATGTGAGTAATAAAATTAATTTTCTATCAGTAATGAATAATTTCTGATGAAAACTGATCAGTGTTTTGTAGTTTGCAAGTTAAGTTGTTAAATAATGAAGGTCAATCAATGAAGTCAAGGTGATATTGGTATTATGCCTTGTTACAATATCTTAAATTATTTACATGAACTGTTCCATACATATAATTTAACAATTACAAATACATATATATTTTATAATACTTCAATGTTTCTTTATCTTAGTGAACTATATTTTATTGGGTGTAGTTTCATCAATAAAAATTATGTATTCTCAAAAATCAATATTAAGTGCGGAGTACTAAAATTTAACATTTGAGATAAACTTTGGAAATATTTATTATTTTTTCTTTTAATTATCTTTCCTGAAATAATAATATTTTACATGTACACGATATCACTCCGCGAAGTTAGACAAAGTGGTAGCTAAAGTAAAATCTACAGACTCTTATGTCAAGATTTAACATTACGGACTATCTGTCAAACTGAATTAATCTATATTTAATAGTATTATATTTTTGTAGTGTATATTAGCACTACCTAAAATAACAAACATATGATTCTATTATATTATTGGTGAATTTATTTAGTATTTGATATTTCTGCTGTTCTTACTACTACTATTTTTTAATTCAAAATTTTATATAAAAAATCAACAGTCGTGCACATATAATTGGGTGATGTTTAAGATCTTATCTTTTAAAATATAACATAAAGTTGCTTTAGAAAATAAAATAGGTAGTATATTAAGTATAAAAAACAGTAAGGACATTTTACCGACGTAAAATTTATTTGAAAATTCAGGAAGTTGGCGATGCTACCGGCCAAAGATAGATGTAAGAAGCAAATTTCAGTTTGCAAGAATATTAAGATGAAGATAATGATTATATAAATTTACAGATATTTAGTTTAGGATAGTAATCCCCTAATTATGCCTATGTGTTTGGCAGAGATAATGATATTTCAGCAGAGCCAATAACCTTAAAAAAATTTACTAGACTATAGTTGTTACAACAGCTTTGTTATTATAGTACAAAAATAATTAAAATGTGAAAAAATATTTATTCTCATATCTTGGAAAAGATGTGAAGTGTGTATAAATTTAATGATAACGTTTCAAAGTGTAAAGAAAATATGATGTTATTAAAGCACACTTCCCCGAAGTGTCCTTTGGAGAATGACAGAACGGTGAATATTTATCCACGTGTAGAGAGGGTAAATATTGACTAACCGTTGTAGTTTGTTAACGATGTTTTATGTATTCTACCAAGAGTTTCGTGCAGAGTTGAGTTTCGCCTATACTTCATTATACTCGCCATGAAAATCAATGTGTTGTCATTAATATTTCTCTTCCTCACTCCTGAATTATACACTTTTTAGTTTCATTCGTTTCTTTAGTATTTTTACTTTTTGTGTGTTATAAAAATAGAAATTTATCAAAATATTGTACATTTGTTATCACGGAAAAAAGAAATATATATACTCGTATACCGTCAATCTCTGGAATATATGATTCTTGATTTTGTTTTCAAGTACACTTGACCAAAATGAATAAAACCAATAATTTATATTTCCTTGTTAATTTTCCTTATAATGCAGATGTGTTTTACATCATTGAAAAAAATCTTCATGTAATAATATTAAAGATAACTAAGTCCCATGTGAAAATTGAAAGTTAGTATTTCTCGAAGTGTTTGAGCTAAAAAAATGTTGAGAACCGTTCACAATTCCTCGTAAAAAAGGGTCTGTAGAACGTGACAATAAAAACTCGTATGTATTAAAACAACAAAGTTATGAGTCAAAAAGTAAATTAACCCAATTCGGTTTTTTGCTCATATCTACTGGCCAATGTATTTTTTGGGAAAAACAAATACATCTTTAAAATGGCCAACTAATGCGACAACTTTACCCCAATTTAACCGACTTCGTATCTCTTACGGTTTTGGAGATCTCAATGGTTTGGTTTAAAAAATAAACAGCCTGTATATAATGTCCTCGCATGGAGAGCAGGATAGCCCTCATTGTACAAATGTTAAAATATGGTTGTACATACACAGAAACGTGTTTATTCGTTAAATATCCATACCAAGCTATATATACACTTGTAATATTTATCATGATGGCTTAACCGTCCTTATGTGAAATAAGATGAAATTATTTCATGTAATGTTTTCAAGAGCTCTTAAATATCAATATTATATCAACTTTAGACATTTTGATATATGACTACAAGACAAATGGAATTTTTTGAGAAAAGAAATAACAAAACCTAACTTCAACTTGGTCACTTCAGCAATAAACAAGGAAATGACAGTCTATAAGTAAAATTATTTGTACGTGTTTACTTCTGCGGATGAGAAATACAATAGATAAATATTAGAATTGTTCAACGAGTGAATTCAAATGATCTATAAAATTACTAAATTAACAATGAAATTATATCAAACACCTATAATGTTTTGTTTTCTAGAGGTTACAAGAACATTCCCGAACATTGTTCTACTATACAAACCCCGAGCAGGAGATCGCGAGGACAGTCTGATATTAGTACGCGTTGTGTAAATAAATAGTTAGTGATATAAATATTGTGCATATAAATAGTGCGTAGTGTTTTTATTTATAATTGTTATTCTTAAATTTGTGTTTATATTTGTTTATTCATAGTGTTACTTATTTTTATTATAATCTTAGTAATCATATATCGTTTATAAATATTCGTGTTTCAATTGTATCCTTCGAGCATATACTAACTAGAGACAGTATACGCCACCTAGGGTAGACATTGTTTTGTAGCAAACATGATGAAGTGGGAGGGAGGGTGATACCCCTATAACGGTGTATTGCTTGTTGCATTCTTTGTTTACAAATGTCATTTGAGCATGCCGTACGCGTGATTTTGTGTCGCTTTGTGTTTTGATTGTGATTTTAAGAATGGTTCGCACATGTGCAGCTCCTAATTAAGTAAAAAAAAATCCGATATTAAAGACAGAATTAGAAGTAAATTAACAAAAACCATTCTAATCTAAAATCAGTAAAATACTTTGTAAATATATATATTTATATAAAAAAATGGTTCCTGATTTCCTTAGAAATCCTTCAATTTTGATGTAATACCTAAGATTTTACAATATTTGTTTTCAGTAATTATTTTGTATGAATGATTTTTTAAATAGACAATGGTAAGTAATAAATAAAAATATTTTTTCAAATTGTGCATCTATGCGTGATTGATAGTTTTATATAAATGTAATAATTTTAAAATATTTATCTAAACTTGTGAAAAACCTAAAATAATAATAATAATAAATAAATTATTACATTCAAATATTAATGCATCTGTCAGTCTTCGACGTTCGAAGGTCAAAATGTACTCTAACAGCAACCCACTATACACCGTTATAGGGGAACCGCACCGCTCCCCGAACCCCACATGTTGGCTTCACAACAAAAGCACCCATACTCTCTCTAGTTAATATATGCTCGAAGATTGTATCTTTACACATAACCTAAATAAATAAGCGTTACAATAAAAATAAATAAACGGCAAACAAAGGAATAAAAATCCAATGCTCCTAATTATCACAAGATTTGATTTTAAGATAGTTTCTCGACGAGCATGTAGAAAGTTTAGATAGTGGATACTCACCAGAGAGTGCTGGGGGCTACCGGGCTGATGGAGTGGGGAAGTCGGGCTGCCGGGAGGGGCGGATCTCTGTCGCAGTCGGGCCAGGGCGCTGCGCAGCCCTTCCGTTATAGCGCCTTTACCATCACCCCTGGAACACACAACACATCACCAGTAAACACCATGTACAGCCCTTCCGTTATAGCACCTTTACCATCACCCCTGGAACACAAGTTACATCACCAGTAAATACCATGTACAACGATATAACAGCCCTTCCGTTATAGCGCCTTTACCATCACCCCTGGACACATACATTACATTACTACTAAATACCATGTATAATGATATAACAGCCCTTCCGTTATAGCGCCTTTACCATCACCCCTGGACACATACATTACATTACTACTAAATACCATGTATAATGATATAACAGCCCTTCCGTTATAGCGCCTTTACCATCACCCCTGGACACATTACATCACTATCAAACACCATGTACAGCCCTTCCGTTATAGCACCTTTACCATCACCCCTGCAACACATTACATCACCAGTAAACACCATGTATAGCCCTTCCGTTATAGCGCCTTTACCATCACCCCTGCAACACATTACATCACCATGTATCATGATATAACACACCAAGTGAGGTTAACACTGCTTAAACTACATATATTCCTTCATATAATGTGTCCAAGAGAATTGCACTTATATATAAAGCTATATTGACATACGGGTGCAAATCATGGATAATGTCAAATAAAATAAAAAGTAAAAAACAGGCGATATAAATTAAATACTTAACAAGATTTAAAGGAATAACAAAGTTAGGTAGAGTAAGTTATGAATTCATAAGGAAAGAACAATGCAAAACAATACCAGATTTCATAGATACAAGACAACTAGCCTAGGGAGGACACATGGTGTAACATAATAAAAAAAATATTAAAGAAAAGAACCATCTCGATGCAAGAAGCAAGAAGAATCGCAAAGGACAAGAAACAATGCACATGTGAACTTAAAGGACATTAAATTATGTCAATAAAAATATAAAATAAGCAAAAATGTATACTTCCTACAACTGAGGATAGAAAGATGTTAGACTTTATATAGAATTGCACTTTTATAACACGTTCGTGAACATAGCACTATCAATAAAAGCTCTAAAATTTAAATGTGTATGTGAACATTGAATTTTTTATAAGCTTTATCGTAAAAGTTCATAAAACACATTAAAAATTTGAGCTCTCCCAGTAGGGTACTCCAAGCCTATGGCTTTTAAAAAATACTTATTGGATATCAACATTCATAATATATAAGTAAGTAATATTAACGTTAATATATTCTTCACTATTAACACGTTAACTGCCACCATTAAAAAAAAGGTGGGTCCCTTGGGCCATTTTTTCTTTTTTACAGATTTAGGGTGTTTTCATATTAGAAAATACAAGTATGATAACAGAATTGATTTTTTTTAATGCTGCTCTAAAATTTGAAAAATTTTATTAAGGCACACTATTTGTACCTCACCTCAGTATTTTATCATTACAGAGACTAAAAAACAAAAAAAAAACATGCGCTACGAACAGGTTTTGTTCTGTCAGGCCACCGAGAATTAAACTACGTTCACAGATATGCGTTGTGAGGTACAAACGTTAGACCACGGATCATAATGTGTATTCAAACACTGAGGCACAAACGATGTAACTGTAAGCATACGAGGATATTTTAGTGAGACACATATGATGTTGATGTACCTCATGGCAGTTAACTTGTTAAATACCATATACAAGTAACGTTAACATTAACACTGCTTACACTACATTCCGTCGTATATTTTATTCAATAGAATTGCACTTTTAAAACACGTTCGTGGACATAGCACTATCAATAAAAGCTCTAAAATTGAAATGTGTATATGAACATTGAATTTTTTATAAGCTTTGTCGTAAAAGCTCATAAAACACATTCAAAATTTCTAGCTCTCACAATAATGTATTCCAAACCTACGGCTTTTAAAAAATACTTATTGGATATCAATGTTCATAATATATAAGTAAGTAATATTAAGGTGAATATATTCTTTACTGGTTTCAAGATATTAATCTTTTGATCACATAGACAAAAGTAAGCAGAGTAACTGAGTTATAATTGTATACCATGTACTTTGGCAAATTAGTATGGTAGTAATATTACCGTACAGAATTGCCAAAACAACATAGGACAATTTTCCTATCATATCAACCCATACAGACTTGATCACGAAAACGTTACTCACAAGAAAACTTTATAATATAATATTTATTAATAATGTAAAACCGGTAAACTATTGAACAAATCACAGATGTTATGTATCATACCAGGCTTTAGATGTCTTAAAATCCTCGCTCTCCGGGCTCAGAATTCAATTGACATTCATTGACTTTTCAAAAACCTCCAAATACGAATTTTGTTAAATGTTTGGAATGAACTATACTAGTAACACAAAGATAGACTTGTACATACATTGTATACTTATAATAATTTATTTAATTGCATCATAAAAACTAATAATTATTTTCTTCACAATAGTTCTTTACACCAGACATAATTCAAGTGAGAAATGAAACATGTCGGAATTACACTACGATCCAAAAAATTCAACAAAAAAGGTACATAGGGGAATACAACAAACATACCTTTCTCTTTTTGTCTTAAAAAGTCTAATAGCATTTCCGTTTTTTGTTATTTTATTTACTTTCCTTGTAACTTCTAATCAAAGTCAAACAAATAACATCAGATAACATTATACATGTAATATTAAAAAGTTTATATGTTAATGCATATCCCCATTGTATCAATAATTTGTAATATTAAACAACCCTTTTAAACCAAAATAAACCTTTTTAGATCAGATCGTCCAGCTATTGTATGGAAAAGAAAGAATTAATAAATGAAAACAAAAAAAATATACCCAACAGTGAAATATAGAAGTGGTTCTATGCTTGTATGGGGCAGTATGAGTGCAGAAGGGATAGGAATCTTAATTTTTATTGATGGAAAAGTGGTTTATTTGAATATTTTAAAAGAGAATTAGAAAAAATGTGCTAAAAAAATTGGTTTAAGGGATTCTTATATCTTTCAACACGATTACCCCAAACATATTACACGTAAACCGCTACAGTAGTTATTGCAAAATTGTAGACAATTAAAAACGCCTCCACAGTCTCCATATATGAATCCCATTGAACATTTTTGTGATTTATTTAAAAAGATGTGTAAAACAAGACGTCCAAAGAATATAAAAAACTACTACATTTATGGTAGAAAATGGAGTATAATTGACTCCCAAACTCCAAGAAAATTAGTGGAAAGTATGACAAACCGTTTAAGGGAAGTAATTCTAATGAATGGCGATTCAAAGATCATTGATTCTATATAATTTACAGGTGTATGGAGAGTAAATTGACGTACTTTGTTGTTATAATAAATACATATTTTTTTTCAATGTCATACGAAAAATTTAAGTAGTCAATACATCATTTTATTTATTAATATAGTAAGTATAATATAAAATTTATTTCCTATATACATATTAAATAAAAAACTTTAAAATAATAGAATACTTTTTTCCTTTACTGGTGTATGAAGACTAATTGGTTTGAGTGTATATACACATACGTAAATGGTATACCGGGTGTCCCAGCTCGACCGACACATGGGAGTTTTACATGGGAAATCAGTTAATTATGAATAGTATCTCCCCAGTGCAAGATATTAACTTGAAATTTTGTATACTTATCGGAGAATATTAATTCTATGGATCACATTTATTTGAAATATGCAATTTCGTCTGCAGGTCGAGATTTATTAAATTTAAAATCTAATATTTTCGTTCAAAATCAGACAGCCATGGAAATAAAAGAAAATATTTATCTGACAGTTTAGTGAAGTATCACTGATATTAATTTTCATTCCCTGTATTTTAATATTATTTAAGTTGAATTTAGTTTATTTTTGTTTAATAATATACCAGTATTACAAAAATATAAATATCTACAATGGCATGTCAGAACTGTCACATAGATATTTTCTTTTATTTCCATGGCTGACTGATTTTAAACGAAAATGTTAGATTTTATAATTTATTAAATCTCGTATTGCAGACGAAATTACATATTTCAAATAACTGTAATTCGTAGAAATAATATTCCCCAATAAGCATAAAAAATTTCAAGTTAATATATTGCATTGGGGAGATACTATTCATAATTAACTGATTTCCTATGTAATTCTCTCATGTGTCGGTCGAGCTGGGACACCCGGTATATCTTCATTTTATATCAAAAACGAATTTTCATATTATGTTTTGAATATGTGGTTTTAATATTATTCAATTAGTAGGGAATATATATTTTATGAACTCATCTACGGTTCCATAAAATCTTTCAATATGAAAATATTTAAACACTAATAAGAAAAAATACTGAATAATTATTAAAATGAATAAAAACGAATTTTTAATTAAGTTTTTTATGGGAGGATATAAAATAAATTAAAAAATGTAAAAATCTTCGTTGATTGTAAGAGACGAAGACAATTTTCTTTTATAACGAATTGAAATGTTATATTCATTTAAAAATCCAATAAAGTCAGAGTTCCATTGATTTTCATTTAAATATTAATTTACATAACTGCACTCGAAGCTCTTTAGGAACAAAGCGAAACAAATGTCAAGACAGAGCGGAAGATTAAAAAGAAAATATTGTTTGTCATCTTTTCTGTAGGCTAAATTAATTTCATACTCTAATTGTTTTCGCCGTTGCTTTAATCTTCCTGCATTCGAATATTATTTACTTTTCAGCTTCGCATTTACATTTATTAATTTTCGCAGAATCAAATTCCCGCAAGTAATTTTTCAAGGATTATTATATTTTTCTCATTACTCTTAAATTAATAAATATTACTTTGTTAAATAATTACAATGATCCAATTAATGCCACCAGAGAGTTAATGTTTAATTATATTTTACAATCGAAATGTTAAAATTAGTTTAGAACACGAATTTATATTTCGCACAATTTTTAGTTATATTTATTTAGAATGGGTAATTCTCGGTCAATCGAATTTACAGAAATTAGTTTAAATTATAGAAAGAATATGAATATGCATAATAATGAATATTAATAAAGAAATAAAATGATATAATTAAAATACTTCCGAAATACGGGGGCTTTTTATTATAGCGTGACAACACCTATACAAATTGTATCAATATTTTGATTGGGGACTTTAAATGACCGTGAATGTTTTGATTGGCAAGTAAAAATCCCGTCATCAATAAGCTTGAAGAACACAACGGGCGTGACCTTGAGTCATAATAAACTTCAGTTGTTTACTTTTACAGTGTTAGGTATTAGTTGAATTTGTGTCTTATATTTATATTAACTTTTATTATATCTTTTACATCTGTGATAGTGTTATTTACGACAATAGTACATAAATTACTTGTGTCATTTGTTAAAAGATTTTATTAGAATACAAATATCATTTTTAAACTTATATAATTTAAATACACGTGCAATTTTTAAGAATGTAGACTTATACTGTATTGTAATATTAATTTATTTTTATACAATAATATAAAATCAGTTTATACTTCAGGAATATTTTGGTCAAATTTCACCATTTCAAACTTTGGAAGTCTGTAACTGGTTTATTAATACAAACATTTTCAAGAAATTTTCACCAATAATCATAGTGTGCCTGAATGAAATTATAAATTTAAAAAACATGGTAGAAACTCACATTTGATATTTGTTTTTTATTTATTCGTGGCAATAGCTATTTTCAGATAAAAGTATACAACATAAGAATTTTATTTTAAACTAAAAATTAACTTTAAACGTGTCATTGGATTTATAATTGTTATAATTTTATGTAGTTTCAAATATATAAAAATATATAGGATGTTCCATTTAAAATAAGAAAATTGGGCCCTATATCTTGAAAAGCACTGATTTAAAAAATATGGTTTGGCTCATTTTAATAGTCTTGTAATATGACAAATATTTGCTAATTTTAACCAACTACGTGTAGTTCTCGAGTTAGCAGTAGTGAACTAGTTTACAGAGACACCCTGTATAAGGGTGGCTAAGTACTGTTTAATGCGGGCGAGTTTGTAAATTCATATTGACTTTTACAGGAAGAGATTTTGCTGACCTGGTGATCTGGGTCAGACAATTTTTCTTCACTTTAGTGAACTGTAGACACGGTGACATGATAAAGTCTGATCTGTCCTGTAGGCGGTGGTTGTATTGTATTTTTACTCCGGGATCACAAAAACTGAGTCACTCCACTTTGATCTATTCTGGATGAAGGATGACGTTGTTCTTTTTATGTCATGAATACTTTCATACAAAACATATATTGATCACTCAAAAAAAGGTACATAACGTTGTCAATTTCGTAAACGTCATAGAATCCCAAGAGTACATTTTATTTTATTTTTATTTAATAATTATGTTCGGTACTTAATTCGAGGAGAAGATGCAAAATTGTTCCCAATGCTAGATTAACATGGTTTCGAATTTGGATTAATTACTAACATGTCTTCTCATACTTAATTTTTTTTAAGTGAAAATTTTCTAACAACTATAAATAACAGATGCAACAATAACTTAATAAATAAGGGGGAGCAAAAGAGGATAGATGCTCCTCCCTAGAGACTCGAAAAATTGAGAACTTAAAAGGTTTTAATAATAAAGTAGTTGAAATTCACAAAATATCTAAGAAGATTTTGTTTCAATTATGATATTTTTTCTTGTAGTAAACGATTAAAACTTTACAAATTATATTTATTTCATCTACAATTTATATTCTCTATCTACCATCATGTTTATAAGTTGCGGAATGTTCAATATTATACTTGGAAAAATAGTTTATGTATGTAGTATAATAACAGAGGAAGTAATTTTCAAAGCCGCTGATGCTGTATTTTTGCGTAAACCATAAAATATTTGAAAATATCGAATTTTTAGCTCGAAAATTTTCAAATTTTGCAAAATTTTATTAGTGATATTTTTCAAAGAATTAGCTACGCTGATGCCAGATTTACAAACAGAATTTAATTATCTCTTTTCGTTTCGGAGATATTTGCTGTCAAAGTTGCACCTCAAAAAAGTGTGTTTTTTGAGTATATTTCAAAAATGAGTAGAGACACAATCTCAAGTACTTTACCATTCGATTCTACGGACAAAGTTATATAAAGAAATGTTTTGACCTCATATACGTTCTTTGGAACGATTAAGTGAAAAATAAGAAAAACGAAAAAACCTAAATTTCAATTTTTCGCCTCGAAACTTTTTGTCTCCAAAATTTTTCATTTTCCAGACTTAAGTAGATATCAATGCGCTGATTCCAAATTTTCAAACCGAATGCAATTATCTCTTCCCGTTCTCGAGATATTTAACTTCAAAGTTATACCTAAAAAATTAGGTTTTTTAGGTATACCTCTTAAATTATTAGGTTTACGACTTCATCGACCTCACCATTCGATTCTACGAGCAAAATTACATAAGGGTACCAATTTTCAGATTTTTATGTCAACAAATAGAATTTCTAGAAGGAAAAAACTGAAAATGGCCAAAATCAAGAAAAATCGTAAGGGGTTCATCAAGCATTTTTTTCGATTTTGGCCATTTTCGTTTTTTCGCTCTAAAAATTGTATCCGTTGGAATATAAATCTAAAAATTGGTATACTTATGTAATTTTTCCCGTAGAATCTATTCATGAGGTCGCCGAAGTCGTAAACCTAACTCTTAATGGGATATACCTAAAAAAACATTTTTTTTAGGTATTGCCAAAACTCAACTTTGAATACAAATATCTCGAGAACGGTGAGAGATAATTGAATTCGGTTTGAAAATTTGAAATCAGCGCATCAATATCTACTAGATAGTCTAGAAAATGAAAAGTATTGGAGAAAAAAAGTTCCTCGAAAAAATTTTGAAATTTAGCTTTTTCCGATTTTCTCCTTTTTCACCTAATCGTTCCAAAGAACGTATATGCGGAGAAAACATTTCTTTATGTAACTTTTCCCGTAGAATCGATTGGTAGAATCATTCACATTGTATCTCTACACATTTTAAAGATATAGCCAAAAAACTCACTTTTTTGAGGTGCAACTTTGATAACAAATATCTCTGGAATGAAAAGAGATAATTAAATTCCGTTTGGAAATTTGAAATAAGCACGTCGATTTCTATCAAAATACACTATTTTCTAAAATCAAAATTTTGGACACAAAAATTAATATTTTTGGGATATTTCGCTTTTGTCAACACAAGTTTTGGTTTAATACTCTTGTTTGGTTTATTTTAACTCTTCGCAACTTTGATATGGGGTTATAGGTTTTGAAAATAAATAAAATTGATATAAGAAAGCGACAGAATAAAATCGAAAAACCATATCAGGATTGCAAGTATTGAAATCAACGCATCCATATTTACTTACGCTTAGAAAATGAAAAGTTTCTTGAGGAAAGAATATTGGAAATTTAGGTGTAATCGTTTCAAAAAACGTACATATATACGAAGAAAATATTATATGTATACAAAAGATATATTTTCTTCTTTGTAAAAGTGAGTTTATAAAATTAATAATTGTTATGTAATAGCGACCTTACTAACAACTAATTTTCAATTTCTTTTCAATTTAGTTAAATAAATGTATAATATTCGTAGTATAGGTATACAAGGCATGCATGTAACCGAAGCTGACAAAGAGACTACCTATTTTTATGACTCCAATAACATACACATTTTAGAATCTGTCATAACTCTTATACTCATATTTAAAAACAAATTTAAGTTGATATAAAAAAATATATATAATGTTTTTCGTGCTAAATGATATTATTAAAATAAAGATTAATGTTTACTAAAACAGGTTTATTTGTTTTTAGTGAACGGTTACCGGTATTCAGGACTTTAAAAATATCGGTTAAAATTACAGTGAAAGTTCGCAAATTTTGTTCAAAACATCGGATACTGGTTTTTATTAACCGGGTAAAATAAACTATTAAAACATATCACAAAAGAAAATGTATTTATTATTTATTTGTATTCCGTATCGTCTATCGTGCTTTTTCCTGCCAGGAAACAATTGGTTATTAATACAATAAAGTGACGTTGGATTGAAATACCTACAACTACATTGAGGAAACGAGTAAATGTTCGGATAAAGCAGAATAAAAACGCAATAATTCCCGGCATACCTTAGCAGTATTTATTTGTATTCCGTATCGTGTTTCTTCTAGCCATGAAACAGTTGGTTATTAAAATAAAGTGACATGGCATTTGAAACATAACAACATTGAGGAAAAGAGTAAATGTTCGGATAAAGCAGAATAAAAACACAATAATTCCCAGCATACCTTGGCAGTATTTACTTGTATTCTGTATCCTCTATCGTATTTGATCTAGCCAGGAAACAATTGCTTATTATTACAATAAACTGACATGGCATTTGAAATCCAACAACATTGAGTAAAAGAGTAAACGTCCGGATAAAGCAGAATGAAAGCGCAATAATTCCCAGCATACCTTGGCAGCAATCGCTTTGGAGCTAGCAAGGCCACCTGGAAATTACCAGCCCGAGAGCATGTCGCCGCTGTTTAACATGCCGGGTTGCGCCAGCGGTAATGGATTTCACCGGTCCGGCCTCATTGGAAAAACGATACGGACGTTATGTATTCCCTCAGCGAATCAATGCTCCCAAAAACTAAATAAACTGCTCTGCTTTGTTCATACCAACAATCAATCGCTGAAATGAAAGAAAGTGGGGCAAACAGCCAAATCGAATACAAATTAATTTGGCAGCATCAGTTACCAATTTCACGGATTGATAATTTAATGGGAAGATTAAAATCAAGAATAATTTTATGTATACAATATCAATCACTAAATTTTCTGAGCACTGAAAATAGTTATTTACATAACAGGCGTGGAAAGTGGTAAATAGCAAGCGTGTGTAGAGATTGAAGAACGAGGCGTGTAGCGCCGAGTGATTTAATACACGAGCGTTGCTATGCACTTTCATGCAAGTTATGTACACTATTTTTCAGACGACCACAAAATATTATAATAAAAACAGGGTTTATACAAAAGTGTCAATGTCAAACACAACTCACGAAAGCATTGACGTATAGGTTTGAGGTTAAGTATCACTAGGTAACCAGAAACTGATTTGGAAGTGTAGTACGTATTATTTGAACAATTAATAAAACTATCAGTACATTTTGACTCTATTTTTGTTATTAATTCACTACCAATTTTAAAATCGTAGTTTTAAGCAAATTTTCATTAATTTTGTTCAGGGCATGTAACCGAAAAAAAATACTGGTTAACGGTTAACCCTTATAGAGAACGTTATAATAATAACGGTTTTAGTTCGAAAACCGGTTTTTGAAAATTGGAAACCGGTTTAAACCGGTTAATATATCGGTTAAAAAATAATCAAAATTAATTAAAACAAATTAATTATAAAAAATTGATTAAAAAAATAGAGAATAATTAATTAAAAATTTTTTTTTTTAAATATCTGAGAAAAATATCACAATTAAAAAAAGCAATTTAATTAATGAATATTTACAAAAATTCCCGTAATATATTCAGAAAAACGCAGGTCACTTTTCAATTTTAAACTTGCCATATTTATTTGGGACTTTTTAAGTAACCTTAAAGGCCAAAGAAACTACCTACATTTATGACTCTCCAATAAAATGTTAATTGTAAAAACTGTGATGACTCATGTTCAAATACAAATAGAAAACACAGATATAAAAAAAATATATTAAAATTTTTCCTCGCTAAATGATATTAAAATAAAGGTTAATGTTCGCTAAAACCGGTTTATTTTTTTTTTTTTTGGTTAAGGGTTACCGGTATTTTCGACCTGAAAAATATAGGTTAAAATTACGGTTAAAGTTCGCAATTTTTGTTTACATTTAATACCAAATACGACGTACTTCTGACAACTTTTCTCCAGAAACAACAGCCTGTTGACATGATTTTTGACATTTTTGCACGCCAAACATAGTCGAGTACTTACATTTGACACCAAGCACGACTTACTTTTGAAATATTTTAGCTGAAAACAAAAGACATTCGACAAGGAATTTTTTTGTCATTTCTACACGCCAGCCCTCATCAAATAATCCTTTCATTTGATACCAAACACGAGTTACTTCTAAAATATTTTAGCAGAAAACAAAAGATAATCGACATGGAACATTTTGAAGAATACAACGGGCGTGATCTTGAGTAATAGTACACTTAAGTTGTGTACTTTTAAAATGCTATTAGTTTGTGTCTTATATATTAACTTTTATTATTCCTTTTACATCTGTGACTGTATTATTTACGAGATTATAAAAGTATATTATCCTATTATTTCGGCCCTCTACGTTACGTTGCAAAATTGATGTTAAGTGGCCAAAAATTGCGCTGATCATTTTCATTGAGCCACCCTGTATATAGAAGGTGGAAATAATAATATAAGAAACAGTTAATAAACAAATAATTAGGACAAATGAACTTTATCTAAACAAAAGGATGTCTGTAAAACAATTGATAGTTGTTAATTGGACCACGAACCTTGGCCTACAATGGAAATGATGACCGGAAGTACTTATATTTGGAAATTTTGTTTTGATAATTGTTATCTATATTCGCAAATATATTCCAAACCATATCCAAATAAAAATTAATATCTTTTCTCATCTCCATGTAATTTACAATCATAGTTAATCATGAAAACTAACAATATTTAGATTTGCACCTTAAAATTTTGATTTTACAGCCAAAAAAATCCAAAATAACCCATTTTTCGGTCAAAAATTTTGGTTTTTTAAAATATTCCAAATTGATAGTCGCCGATGAGCTGATTCTAAATTTTCAAACCGAATTTAATTATCTCTTCCCATTCCTGAGATATTAGGCTTCAAAGTTGCACCTCAAAAAAGTGTGTTTTTACCTCCCGCCTATCAATATATAGATAAGGGAGGTATTGTTTTTGGTCAAATTTCTCGAGTGTGAGTTTTCAACATATGAGCACGAATTAGGGTCTCTAGAATAAGATTTTACTATTTTTACCGTGATGTCTGTATGTCCGTGTGTGCGTGTGTGCGTGTGTGTGTGCGTGTGTCTGTGACGATTTTTCGTCCACGATAACTCCAACACGATACATGTAAAAAATATAATATTTGGTATTTAAGACTTATATTCAAATATGATGAACTGATTAGATTTTGACTACAATTGGTTAACCGGAAATAGTACTTTACTTGAAGCTTTAAACCGTTTTTCCTTAAAAGTACCTCTAAATACCATTTTTTCGCAAATTACGTTATTATTAAACAAAGGATTTTTTAATTTTCTACCAGTTTGTATAGTTACTTTTTATATATAACTTCCAGTTAAACAAAAATATATTTATAAATTATATTAATTTTACACATCGTTCAGGCTGAATAATTTCTGTAAAACAAATGAATTATTCATATTTGACATATACAGTTGTCAAGTTTGACGAAATTTAAAAAGATTTTATCTCTTGCCAAACCAACGTATTAGGTAAGGGTATACAGAGTGAATACCAGAATACTAGAAACTTTAACATATGTATGTACTTCGTATAATTCAAAAATGATTACCCGTAATATGTTGAAATTTTGTATATGGGATTGCTATAACATGTCGTTGTGAACCTTCCTTATTTATTGCTATTGGCTGTGCCAAAAGGACACTTCACCTGAAGGGTTTTTTAGAATTTCTCGCATGAATCAAAAACGATTTGCCGTATATTGCTGAAATTATGTATGTGGAACTGCTACTACATCTAAATTTGCAACTATATTTTTTGTTGCAATTAGCAGTGATACAACGGCACTATGCTCGAAGGGTTTTCTGATACCACATACACCCCATCATTTTTAGCTGTTTTCCCATGTTAATATTCTATGTCAAAGTTTCTAGACTTCGGCCTGTACAGCACACAAATAATAAAAATAATATCCTATACATTTCGTAGGGATAAGAAATCCCCATTAGTTGCATTACCCAAATATGAAAACACGGAAGAAATCTTTTAAGAAGAAAAATGAAGAAAAGAAGAAAATATATAATAAAACTAAAAATATTAGGGAATTTAAATCTAGTAAAGAAAAAATGAGTAAAATTCGTGAAAATGAAGAGTATAGGCAAATGGAAAAAGCAAAAGATAAATTAAATAAGCAAGAAAAAAGACAAGATTTAGTGTATAAGAGTAAAGAAAATAAAAGAAATAAAATAACTATGCAAGAAAAAAGGCAAGATGACTTATATAAGAGTAAAGAAAATGAAAGACATAAAATTAGCATGCAAGAAAAGAGACAAGATGAATTATATAAGAGTAAAGATAATGAAAGAAATAAAATAAGTATGCAAGAAAAAAGACAAGATGAATTATATAAGAGTAAAGAAAATGAAAGAAATAAAATAACTATGCAAGAAAAAAGGCAAGATGACTTATATAAGAGTAAAGAAAATGAAAGACATAAAATTAGCATGCAAGAAAAGAGACAAGATGAATTATATAAGAGTAAAGAAAACGAAAGAAATAAAATAACTATGCAAGAAAAAAGGCAAGATGACTTATATAAGAGTAAAGAAAATGAAAGACATAAAATTAGCATGCAAGAAAAGAGACAAGATGAATTATATAAGAGTAAAGAAAATGAAAGACATAAAATTAGCATGCAAGAAAAGAGACAAGATGAATTATATAAGAGTAAAGAAAATGAGAAAAATAAAATTATTAAACAAGTAAAAAGACAAGATGAAGAATATAAGAATAAAGAAAATGAAAGAGCTAAAATTTGTACATACAGAGTTACATAGATTACGTACTGAAAGAGAAATTAAATGGGAGGTAGAGGATATACTAAAATATACTGGAATAAAATTAATATATCAAAATTTATGTTCATTTAAAACAAAAATTTTAAATGTTAAAAGTGACAGCTGGTATGAAAACGGAGATATATTAATATTTTCTGAAACACTACTAAAACCAGAAGATATTGTAGATATAGAAAATTATAACATAATTTATAGATCAGATTCAGTAGGTATTATACGTGGTACTATTTGTTTGGCTAAAAATAATTGTAGTATTACAAATTTACAATTCCAAATTGAGTCCGATAAAAAGTCTCATATAGAACTCATTTCTTTCATAATTGGAGATATAAATATTATCACTGGCTATAAATCTCCTGGGGTAAGTCAAAAAATGTTTGAGAGAAACTTTCATCAAATTTTAAATAAAATATCCTTTCAAATGAATACAGATAAAGTTATTCTTTTTGGAGATTTCAATTATAATTTATACAATGATGAAAATAAATATTTAAAGAAATTTCTACACCAATTTGAATTTTTATCTAAATTATCACCAAATGTAAGTACAACAAATTTTAATACCCAAATAGACGTTATTTTCTCTAATTTAAATAATATAATATGTGGAGTATATGAAACATATTTTTCATATCATAAACCGATTTACATTATTATAAGGAATAATAATGAAATTAAAATTAAAAGGGAAGAAGAAGATAATAAAGATATAAGTCCCATAATATTTATTGAAAATGAACGTTCATTTGATACACAGAATATAAATAACTGTACACTACAAATTGCAAGTAGCACATTTCTTATGTCTGTTAATAATGCACTTTCAGAAATTTATAATATTGATATTAATTTATCAAATAACGAATTTCGAATAAATTTACAAATGATTTTTAACAGATTTGAAGATTTTATATATGTTATTAATAACGAAATTTCTTCAACTGACAGTGCTGTGTTCAGAAATCAAACTATTGATGCACACCGAAATAACAATATTTATTCAGCCCTACAAGATAAGGCAGTAGTTTTGCGTGCCAAAGGCGATGGTTCATGTCATTTTAGATCTCTTTCTCTTTGTCTTTTTGGAACAGAAATGTTGTATCCTTGTATTCGCCTCTCATGTTGTTTTGCATTTCTTACCTACTTTAATTACTTTGAACATTCAGATCGTATGAATTTTCTATATGAATATGACAGTATGCAAAGTTTAATACACGAAACAGCTTCTGAAAACTCTTGGGGTCATGCCGCTCATATCAAGGCTATTTCTGTAGTTTCAAAACGCGATATATATTTATACCAAGCAGTAAAAGTTAATGATATATATTATAATATTTCGTTTGCAGAACTGGAACACTATTTCAGCAATGGCATGATACAAATTATGCATTTATTATATTCTTACAATATTGATGAGGAAAACTTTAATGAAGAACATGTAACAACCGAGAAAAAACCAATAGCAGTACTTCTCACTGATCCTGGAACTAATGCTAGTCATTATTCAGCTGTTATACCAAAAAGTAATGAATATTGTTTAATAAAACCCAAATTTCGAGGTGATATACATGGAAATCAAAATGATTACGTAGTTATAGATAATATAGACATAACTTAGAATAATATAAATTAAAATATATATGTTTGAAATTTTGTTAATATTATAATAAATACTTATATAAGATTATAAAAACTGTTATACCCTAGAAAATAAATGACATACAATATTGTTGTTGAAAATTTGTTATTAGTAAGAAAAAATAAATTAAAGTTCAAGCAAATGTATATATACATATGTCGAATTAAACTAAAAATTGTTATGCCAAAAATAAGTGTTTCTTTTGGTAATATTAAGTATAAATGTAAAATTTTAAGTATGAATTCAGGTAAAAATTTTCTGAATTATTATAACAAACTAATTTTATAACCCCAAATTTGTACGAAAAAAAAATTATAGAATATTTCACTACAATGGCGGGAGGTAATGTGTTGGACACATCAGATTTTTTTACTATATCTCTAAAATGGGTAGAGATACAGTCTCAACGATTATACCAGTCGATTCTACACACAAAGTTACATAAAGAAATGTTTTCTTCGCATATATGTTCTTTGGAACGATTTGGTGTAAAATAAGAAAAAACCGGAATTTCAGTTTTTCGCTGGAGAACTTTTTGGGTCCAAATCTTTTCATTTTTCAGACTTAAGTAAATACAGATGCGCTGATTTCAAATTTTCAAACCGATTTCAATTATCTCTTACCGTTCTCGAGATATTTGGGTTCAAAGTTGGAACTGAAAAAAATCGTTTTTCAGGAATATCCCTGAAATGGGTCAAGATACGATCTCGACGACTTCACCAATCGATTCTAAGGGCAAAATTACATAAGTGTACCAATTTTCAGATTACTATTCCAATGGATACAATTTTTAGAGCGAAAAAACGAAAATCGCGAAAATCGAAAAATCGCCTGATGAACCCCTTGCGATTTTTTTCGATTTTTGACGATTTTCGTTTTTCCTCTATAAAATTTGTATCCATTGGAATAAAAATCTGAAAATTGGTTCAAAAATGTAATTTTGCCCGTAGAATCGATTGATGAGGTCGCCAAAGTCGTATCTGAACCCATTTCAGAATTATTCCTGAAAAACTGATTTTTTCAGGTCTAAATTTGAACACAAATATCTCGAGAACGGTAAAAGATAATTGAAATCGGTTTGAAAATTAGGAATCAGCGCATCTGTATTTACTTAAGTCCAGAATATAAAAAATTTTGGTGACAAAAAGTTTCGAAGCGAAAAATTGAAATTCAGGTTTTTTCTTTTTTCTCATTTTTCACCAAATCGTTCCAAAGATCGTATATGCGGAGAAAACATTTCTTTATGTAACTTTGCGCGTAGAATCGACTGGTGTAATCGTTGATACTGTATCTCTACCCATTTTAGAGATATGTTCAAAAAACACACTTTTTTGAGGTGCAACTTTGAGGCCAAATATCTCAGGAATGGGAAGAGATAATTAAATTCGGTTTGAAAAATTGAAATCAGCGCATCGGCGACTATAATTTGGTTTTTTCAAAAAAATCAATAAATTTTAGCTAAAAATGGGTTTATTTGGGTTATTTCACATCCTGGAATGGGTTTAAAGTGCTTAACAATGATTTAGGTGTTCATAATTAAAAAAATAAGTTTAACACGATTATGTGTTGCATTTTATACCCAAAAATGAGTTGAAAAGTGTCTTAACATATTGTATAGTACATTTGGAAATTTGTCACACCTTAAAATGGGTAAAAAGGAACCCAAACCTGACTTAAAATTGGGTTTAAAGGGTGTCAACAATCAAAAACCAAAATTTTGGACTCATACATGGGTATTTTTGGAATATTTCAGCTGTGTATGAAAAATTTTACAGTAAAAACCTAAAAGTTGTAACTTTTTATATTCAACTGTAATTAGAAATTACTAAAAGTTAGTTAAACAGGGAACCGAAATAAATACTGGTTAACGGTTAACCCTTATAGAGAACGTTATAATATTAAAGGTTTTAGTTCGAAAACCGGTTTTTAAAAATTGGAAACCGGTTTAAACCGGTTAATATATCGGTTGAAAAAATTATTAACCTTAATTAAAAAAAAAGTAATTATAAATATTTGATTAAAAAAAATTATAGAATAAATAATTTAAAAAAATAATAAAAATTACCATCTGAGAAAATATAACAATTAAAAAAAACCAATTTAATTAATAAATATTCACAAAAATTCCCGTAATTTATTCAGAAAAACGCAGGTCACTTTTCAATTTTATACTTGCCTGTGTTGACAAAGGCCGTATTTATTTGGACTTTTTAAGTAACCTTAACGGCCAAAGAGACCTACATTTATGACTCCAATAAAATGTTAATTGTAAAAACTGTCATGACTCATGTTCAAATAGAAAACACAGATATAAAAAAAATATTAATTTTTTTTCTCGCTAAATGATATTAAAATAAAGGTTAATGTTCGCTAAAACCGGTTTATTTTTTTTTGGTTAACGGTTACCGGTATTTTCGGCCTGAAAAATATCGGTTAAGATTACGGTTAAAGTTCGTAATTTTTGTTAAAAATATCGGTTACCGGTTTTTATTAACCGGTTTTTTTAACCGATTACATGCCCTGATTTTGTTACATTTCATTATCAAAGTTGTATCCATTGACCACTAATTGTCATATCCGGTTATATAACACACTAGTGTGTTATTATAACACAGGCCGTGTGCTATGTTACATTTTCTGGTGTTAATTACAGTGTAAATATGGCTACTTTCATATATCGTCGTCTGAAAATACAATTTTAGAACCCGTAACAATGTAACATTGTATCAATGTATCACTTGGCAACACTTGTCAAATTTTCTATATGTGCCAATAGAATTTATAATTTGACAAGCGTTGGCTAGTGATACACTTGTATTACATGACTTGTAGTTTGAAACACGCCCGTGGAATGTTTTCCATATGTTTGGACACTTGATCGTGTATTTAAAATTGACCCGTTTTAGTTTTTGGTAAAATTTTATTAAATTTTTCTCCTGTCATTACTGATTCGGGAAAGACGAAATATGTCTCGAAACTCGCTCATCTCGTCTCGGGAGAGACGAGAACGATTTTACAAACAAAGCTTCGAGATGAGGAAATAAAATCGAGATTCTCAAATTTCAATAATTTCGCCGAGATTTCTCAAGGTTTTAAATTTATTTTTCTTCAAACGTCATAAATGTCACATTTCTTGTGACTTGATTCACAAGGTAGAAATTAAAATTCTACGTCACCGAAGTAGAAATATTGCTATTTCTACGCCGCGTAGAAGAAAAATAAACAATTATCCGTAGGAACTACGTAGAATCAGCAAAAAGAAATAACTTGTACAATAGGAAACTGCAACATCGTCCTAAATCTAAAAGCTACATAACTTAAGAATGAAGTTACTAACAATCATCAACAACTCACATATTTAAATTTCTATCCTAGAAATTTAATATGTCATCGAACTCGAGAAATCTCGGCGAGATTCAAGACCAAGACGAGATAATAATATTCGAGACGAGATGAAATATTTTACATTTAAAATGAGACGATACGAGAAAAAGAAAAGCACGTCTCGTCTCGTCTCACAGAATCACTACCTGTCATTCTGAATTCATGAGAAAGTGTCCAAAAGCAGATTAATTTATATTAAATATGGTAAGAAGAGCAGAGATGAATTTCCGATTTTAAATTTAAAATTATTTTATTTTATAATCAAAGGATTCAGAAAAAAGTAATACACGATTCGTCAGAAAAACGTGTGTACTTGATTCGGAGCCATAAAATAATATGGCTCCTCGACAGTAATGTGTCATTTTCCTGACTCTTCTGTTAATGATTATTCCGTTTAAAATGTCACCTTTTCTTCACCCTTAAATAAGTCAATGAATTCTTGTAAATAACTATTTATTTTCCTACACGTGTTTCATAATATCGAAATTTAACAATGTTGAATTTGTATTGTAGTTTGTTTGTCAAGCTACTGTTTTAATACATATTCCATTCTCCATGTTTGTTGAATAAAATTTACAATGTTATACAACTTTTGTAATGTTCCTTTACAATATGTGAACTATTCACAAATGTATATAAACTAAATATTGAAATTTCATTTAATATATAGTGAATAAGTGAGTATTCCAAAGTTGTTTTTGTTTTGTAACATATGCTACAATATAAATTAGCACAATGTGCAGTGTTCAATTGTTTTTTACTCCACGTGGCACAATGAAGTAAAGCGGTCGCAACCGCGAGAGAAGATAAATGCAGTCCATGAAAAAGCGCAAGCATCCCAGTCTATTCCTACACATATTAAGGTCAACGACGCAGCTACTGATAACGAAAATTGCCAATTTTTCTTATCAACGGGAAACATAAAGCTTCATTTCAAACTTTTATCCAAATTTAGATGGAGAGATTCAATGTTTTACAAATGCAAGCAGCTACATTTGGAATAATATAACTTCAAGAGAAATTTAAATTATAAAACGAAAACTTTTACAAGAAGTCTGATATCACATCACATGACTTCCTTGTACACTACATTATACATAGTTTTTGCTGCACTTCATTTAAATTTATTTCACTTGAAAGTGGCTAATTCTTGAACTTCCGTTCATTTTATATCCTTCAACTTCCCTTCCAAATGGATCATCTTTTGTAAATTTTATGAAAATGTTTATCACTATTCCTTATTGCATTACACAATAATATATTGTGTCTGAAAGTTTCAGCACGAGGCGAAATCAAGAGCTGAAATCACACAAGATGGGAAATAGGTGATTCTGCACGAGTGGCAATAGTGGCATACTATACATTTTCAATGATCACATTGCTTAACGTTACAGAAGAAAAATAAATGCACGAAATCTATTTGACATAAAAAACAATTTGGTGCAGGTAACCTCACAAAGAGTACATTCACGCATGCGTAGTGTTAGCAATTACTGCACATGTGCAGTGTTGGCAAATACTGTAAGAAATGATTTCTCACACTTTAACCCACGATTGTAGGAAATACGCAATTTTCAAGCAATGTATATAGTGTGAGAAAAGTGCCATTTTCCATATTGGACGTAGAAAAAATTGTTTTAATCACTCAAAAACTTGCAAAGTGTAAATTTTCAACATAAGAGCACGAATTAGGGTTTCTAAAATACGATTTTACTATTTTTACATTGACGTCTGTACGCCAAGTGCCTGTGACGATTTTTCGTCCACGATAACTCTAATACGATACATGTTAAAACTATAGTGTTTATGCCCGGTTGCACCACATTACTTAAATTTAAATTTCTCTTAAATGGACAATATTACATCGCAATAAAATGTCAAATGAATTATTCAACATTGCTGTCAAAATTTCTATTAGCATTTTTTTGTTTAAGTGCAGCTTAAAATTTCATCCTTGTTGGTGCAACTGGGCATATGAGGTAATTGTAAATAAAAGAAACTAATTAATAGGCCAATTCTGAACAAATCTGTAAGTCTTACAGATCTGTAAATCTGTAAGTCTTACAGATCTGTAAATCTGTAAATAATGAACAAAATCGCAACGAAACCAGTCGCTCTTATGCATAATTTTACATTAATCAACAAAAATTGATGCGTTTTTGTCAGTTTTTTACAGATTTACAGATCTGTAAGACTTACAGATTTATTCAGAATTGGTCCATAAATTTCTTAACCGGAAGTAGTCCTTTACCTGTAAAAATAAAAGCCAAAGCTACTTTAGTAGATTTGTCATATAGAAAGTTTAATATTTATATAGTAATATTTTCATTTAAAGTAGGTCTAGTATATATAAGTGTGTAAATAATAACTAATAAAATGATAATAAAAGTATTATTAAATTAATTATGATAACCGCAATGATATGCGTATTTGTTCAAAATGAAACGCATTTTCTTCAGTGTAGTACTCGTATGTCCCGGTTTTAATAACACGGAAAGTAAATATTTGTGTTTAATATTGACACAGACAGATAGTTGGTATTAATATAACCGCTAATATAGTATATTTTGATTATAATTCGGATATGATAGTGATAAATGTAGGTATCATTGTAGCACAGTGGATAACCTTGCAACCTCATCTGTCTTCATAATCCCGCACAGCGTATATGAGTATACAGCTATCAATATTAACAATTAATAAAAAATACGTGGTTAAATGTGTTCAGGATTACATCCAATATAATTGATGTACATGTACATAATTCATAATCCAATATACAATTTTAGTGATATATTGGCAGGGCCGCCGTGGGAATAAGGTATTTCACTAATTTCTGATTTTTTTAAATGATATTCTTTAAAAATGGTTATTTACATCAGAGTCAGGAAAATGATACATTACTGTCTAGAAGTATTTTATGGGTCCGAGTCAGGTACAGATATTTTTTGACGAATAATGTATTAATTTTTTTCTGAAACATTGAATGAAATAATTTTATAAGTAAATTAGATAAGTATTTAGTAATACACTTCTTTCTTTTTCACGGAGACGGAAAGAAATTGAAAATAAAAATAAACAGGCACAGCTGATAGGTTTGCATTTTTGATTTGTGCGCGTATTTATTTATTTATATAATATTTATATAAATATACAAACTTATTTTTTGGATATTTTGATTTGTGTAGACTTTTAGCTTGTACATACTATTTAGTTTATTGTTTATTTTTTATATAAAAATTTAGGCGATTATTGAATTGAACTCTTAAAACTTTATTGAAACAAAAGATTCCTAATTTTGATTCTAAAGCACACATTGCCGAAATTTCTTAGTTTATTTTAATTTTAATGTACATGTGTTTTATATTATTGAAAAGAGAAAAAAATCTATACTTAACAGCATTAAAGACAACTTTGAGTTTCATACAAAAATTAAAACTATAGGTTCAAATTTCTCCAAACTTGTACGAGCTATAAAAATTTTGAGTACCGCTGTCAATTTCTCCTAAAACAAGTGTTTGTAGAATTTGTTAACTAGAAACTTGTATGAATTGAAACAAGAAAATTATAAGTCTAAAATTAAATTGACCAAAATCAAGTTTTTATCATATCTAATAAACTGTACATTTTTTCGAGTAAACAAATACATTATTAAATTGGCCAAATTTAACCGACTTCGTGTCTCTACAGTTCTCAAGATACCAATGATTAGCCTCTTAAAACGGACTCTCTGAATTTGTTTAAAGTTTGTGTATTATTAAGGTCTCTTTTAAAAATGTTTTATAGGACGTAAGTATCCCCAATGAAAGAGTAAATATTTTTTTAATAAAATTTAATTTAATTAATGCAGCAAAGCTTTTAATATAATACAAGTTTTAAAACCGTAAAGAATAATATTTTCCGAGTTATTTTCACAACTGTCCTGGGAGACACACCCTTTCGACCGCTTCGATGCGTTTCTAGGATATTTCCCCAGGTATAAAATTTGAATATTGCCGGGAAAGTGATGAGGTTAGTGCGTTTCCAGGCCGCTGCATTAAGTGCGTGGGCGTCGCTTTGTGATTCCAGATTGAACTGACCACACGCCTACCGTTATTAAAACCTCAAACTTCCAAACATGTAGTAGGTACAATACTACAATGCAAAGTTGGGAAACTAATAACGCTAAATTGCTTTTACAAAGGTTTCGTGGTTTCAACTTGCAGTTTAATCAAACATCTATTTGTTTAATATAATGCATAATTTCATAAGGGTTTTTTGATACAATACTTTTACTTTAAGCACAGAATAGTTACATACAGAAGCGATACTCCGTGTCGGTATCTTTCATGTTACCCTATTCAGTTCTATGGCCTTGGAGCATTGTACAGACTTATAAATTTGTTGACTTCCCCTATTTCTCCCTAAGATGTGACGAAACTTTTCGATTTTAAACAATGAGCCCTTTAAATTTGTTGGCTTTCCCCATCTCTCTCTAATTTTCGTTTCTCTGTCTTACTGTCGCTTCTGTATAAACCTATTCTGTGCTTTTAAGTGTGGCGCAATATGTCTGGAATAGAATCTCAAATATCTGACATGAGAGGCATGTCAAGAACTTAAGAGTACTCAGTTTTTATTTCCTTGTATGAAGTAAAGGAAGTATTGTAAACGCGAAAAATTTCAATTTTTAGATTTCAACGGAAATATTCATTTTGATCATTCCTGAATCCATTTTGACTAGTTTCGGCCTGACATCTGTATATGTATGTACGTTCGTACGTATGTATCTCGCATAACTCAAAAATGATTTGTTTAAATATTACTTCGTTCGCAAGCTATAAAGTTAGTTTTTTTTACTTTTTTATACAAGTAAAGGAATTATTGTAATTGCAAAAAAATTTCGATTTTCTGGTTTCAACAGAAGTATCTGTTTTGACTATTCATGAATCCATTTTGACTAGTATAAACGTGGCATATCTAAGTACGTACATTCGTTTGTATCTCGCATAACTTAAAAATAATTAGCCGTATTAGCCATTTTTATGGTAATCGGCAGTGTCAAAAGGACACTTTTCTTGTAGTGTTTTTTGAATTTGTCGCATAACTTAAAAACGATTAGCCGTAGAATGTTAAAGTGGTACGACACAGGTATCTCTAGAGAGGAAGTAAAAGTCTAAAAGTCTACTTTACTCTTCATTTTCGAAGACTGAAGTAGCACTTTTAATGCCTGAGGGATTAAATTTGAAACAAGAAACAAGTAGGTATATGTATGTAACCTAGCCTAAAGCTTATCAGAAAAATGTGCATAATGTTTTGTTTTCAAAATTATGTATTTGACAGTTATATAAATATAGCCAAATAATTATTATTTTAAAATGAGGAAGTGTAAAAATAGTGTATATACCACAGGACTAAATTGACTTTAATCCTTCAAGTAATTATTTCCCTCGCCTACGGCTCGTGCTATAAACCTCACTCTCAGGATTAAATGCACTTTAGTCCCTCAGTGTATAAATAAACTATTGTGTAGTGCAATAAAAAATAGTATAAGTTTTTATTTGATTTGTGTCAATTAAGTGAAACCTAAAATTCAAAGTATAATCCAATTTGAATTAAACTGGAATAAGAATCAGAAAGTAAATAATCTTACAAAAGTTATACATTTTCCGCAGACATTCGTTTATTAAGCCCTCAAAAAATAGCTGAATCTAACTTATTTTGATTAAGTTTCCCCATTATCATTTACCTTCTTATTACGCTGAATTCATATTAAAAGCGCTATAATTGCTTCCTCAAATAAATCCAACTCAGCAAATTGAAGTAGATCGTTAAGTCCATCCGAAATAATTTCGCCTTAAATAAGAAGCTTTTAGAGAGAAAAACGTTTCACTGCAAACAGTGGCGTAACTACGGGGAGCACACGACTGCAACGCGGGTGGGCCTCACAGGTCAGGGGTTCCCACTTCGGTTTTACGTTATTAAACCACAATAAATAGATACATAAGCAGTAGCAACAATATATCGGCACCATTAGCTTTTCATGTCTTCTACAACGCCTACATATTGAAAGCGTTTGTAAACTGCCGCTGCCAATAATTACAAGATTGTCGTTTCTGGGATACTACTTTCATAAACTGATGGCAATGGAGTATGTACTCATAGCACAGAATAGTTACGTACAGAAGCGACACTTCGTGTCGGCACCTTTCATGTTCCCCTATACAGTTCTATGACCTTGAATCATTGTGTAGACCTTTAAATTTGTACTCTTCCCCTATCACTTTCTAAGATGTGAGGAAACTCTCCGATGTTAAACAATGAGCCCTTTAAATTTATGCACATTCTCAATCTCTCTCTAATTTTCGTTTCTCTGTCTTACTGTCGCTTCTGCATAAACCTATTCTGTGCCCGTAGTCGAAATTCATTTTGTAATTCATAAAATATAAAAACCTTGCAATAATATAGTCATTAGCAACTTAATGTTTCGGAGAAAGGACATGTGATGTCAACATGTTAGGATCGTGGAAAAATGCAGGTCTCTTACGTTCTAAGTCTATCTCTCTTTTTTTATGATTCTACCAGGACGTTACAATATCTTTTCCCACAAATTTTATTAATTATTCTTTCCTTAACTACAAATAATTAATCTTATTAAAAATTACGGGCATTTTATTTTTTGTCTCTTCTGTGACTGTAACTACCACTGAGCGATCTTTCAGGATATGTAAATTAATTAAAAATCAAATATTAAGCATTGTTAGACATAAAACGTGTCCATACATTTGATTTGAAAGTGTTAATTGCTGATTTTAATATTCAGGTTGGATTTTTATAAAAATGGTATTAACAGAGTCACAAATAATTTAATTATTAAATACAATTCTGCTTTAAACTTTTAGAAAATTTATTAAATTTCAATCAGGATTATGTTTTTTTTTTCGAACAGAAGGGGGCCACAGAATAGTTACATACAGAAGCGACACTACGTGTCGGTACCTTTCATGTTACCCTATTCAGTTCTATGACCTTGGAGCTTTGTGTATACCTTTAAATTTGTTGGCTTCCCCTATCTCTCCCTAAGATGTGACTAAATTTTTCAATTTTAAACAATGAGCCCTTTAAATTTGTTGCCTTTCCCATCTCTCTCTAATTTTCGTTTCTCTATCTTACTGTCGCTTCTGTATAAACCTATTCTGTGGTATAACCGTAAGTCTTAAACACACTGTTCTAAAAACTGTATTAAGTGACCTTTCCACGATGCTTTAAACTTTTAGCAAATTTATTAAATTTAAATCAGGATTATGTTTTTTTTTCTCGAAGAGAAAGGGACCTCAAGTATATTCTTGCGGGGCGGGCCTGTAAATTCTTGTTACGCCACTGACTGCAAATAAAAAATGATGCGGATCTCCCTTTCAGGTCGGTGTCAAACGGCTGTTTAGCTGCCAGCGGCGGCATTAATGAAAACAAGAGATTGTGCACGCGAACTCACGGCCGCCTGCCATTTACAAAAATGTCCGCCTGTGTTATCAGCCACTGTGTATTGAATTTTTGGAGGATTGGAATTTATTGGCGTAATTTATGATAATAATTACCAGAAAGTAAAGAACAGGCTTTTAATTTTACTATTTATTAGCGTATAAATATCCAGAGGGAAAGTATAATTACAATTTGAGTAATGTTTGTTTATAAAACGAGAAATAAATCACATTTAATCTTAAGTTATTGCCTTATATTAATGCTCAGTTCTAAAATAGCATATAGGATTACACGAGTTTTATAAGAGAGTATTTTGTTTAAAAAACTCGAATGAAACAATACGTCGTATAAAATAAATACCGTGTGTTTATTTTAACGTGAAACATAGGATATCGTATAGGTATGGTATACTTGACATTTGATTGACAGCACTGTATCAGAGCGTTCAATTTAAAATGAAACATAGCAGACATAATATTGAAGTTAAACAATAATAAAACTCATTTTAATATTTATATTTTGGGTAATTTTGATGTGTCGAGAGCGATTTTAAATTTTATATATTAATTCTTTCATTATTATACATGTTATCATCAAATAATTTAGTTTTTAATGTTCTCCAGTTTAAAAACATCAAGTGTTGTAAGAGCAGTCCACCACGTCCATTATCCATTCCAACGATTTCAACGACATGGAAATATGTTATTTAAATTTAACAGTACATAATGACGTGAATTTGACAACCTATGTTTTATTTCGAAGTAAACGTTTTAATACATTGCTGTCAATCAAATATGAAGTCGTAACTACGAATATGGCCAATCCTATTTTTCATGTTAAAACAAACTCACGGTAATAATATACTTTGTTTTATTCCTTGCGTCACTTATTTTATATATATCTCAAAAAATTCAATTAAAAAATAATAGAGCATAATCTAGGGATTTATATGAAATATGGAACTTTGTTGAATTGAAGAAAAACATTTTTATCTGTCAAAATACATTTAAAACAAGGCATGTAACCGGTTAAAATTTTTATTTGTATTCATTAATACTCATAACTTTCCAATGTTATAAACAGACCCTATAGATTGTCTCTCTCTAGGCATATATTCGTAGCCACATTTGGATTCAATTGCCTTCTCCTTCTGTATTGTACTTCATAATTCAGTGCAGCAATGTTAGTCCGACATTGGGAACCTACATTCTTACTACAAGTACGTAAAACGTCAATGATTACAATAAAACAGTACGTTTACTACACTAATAAATTTTTATGTTCCTCTCGCAAGTACATTTCCTTCCTTTACGTTTCTTTGCTTTGTAACTTTTATGAAACGTTTGATATATGAAATTCTTTATCGAAACTTCCCCATTAATATCGCGTACCATAAACAGTTTAATTACAATATAAATTCTTAAAGTTGCGAAGTAAAAGTTGGTGCGGAAATCGTTTAGTTGGGTGGCTAAGGGGGCCATAACCGTAAACTATTTCCCGGAGGTGCGGGAACACATTCTGGCAGGTAGAACAACACCTACAACAATGTGGGGAAGCCAGGAAGTGGGGACTAAACAGGAACTTGCAGGTTCGAACCTGCGGTTAGCGGCGTCGTACGCCCTGTGCCTGGCAGCTCGCTAAAGTTTTGCATTAAATAAATCATTCAGTGTACTGACATTCAATTTGTTATTTAAGGATTAATTTAAGTTTAACAAAAAACGACGACGTTGCGAAACAGCTCAGATAAAGCGAAATAAGAACAGGGGTGGGTTCCATAACTCATAACAACTGCACTTGTTAAAGTATGAATTATAAACGTTAAATATCACCATGGCCGATATTCAAATTTGTAATAAATTTAAGACATTCCCACATTAGTGTAGACTTGTAGAATGTTCTTTATATATTTATGAGTATATGTAAGTTCGTATCAACCATAAATAACCATTAATGTTGTATAATAGCAAGTATACATTGTAGTTGATACCATTTATATCATAACAAATCCAAATATAGCAACCAAAGTTATAGAATTCCATCCCAGTTCTGCAGAATGAATCAGATAAGCTAAATATTTGAACAGACCTTTGTTTTGACATATTCTACAGACAGGTTGAAAATTCATCAATGAGATTACGATTACAATTTGTCAATATCTCGCTTTCTAAGCATCGCACATTGTTATAGGTTATTATAAAACTTGTAGAGCATAAAATTCTCTACAAAGTTGGTTATATGCATTTCTTTCATATGATCAACTGTTTTCGAGTTATAGCGTGGAGTTAGGGAAGTGTGCATCTGTTGTTGATTCTGTTTCAAACATTGGAATTATACTGATAAAATACATTATCCGACAAACTTTAGGTACACTCACTTCAATAAGAAACAATAAGACTCAAAAGACCGATGAAATTATCAGCTCTTCCACCAACAAGTGCAGTAGATCGACAGCATATATATCGGGTCTATATACCTGGTTAAGAATGTATTTACATCCTGAAGAACGGGGATGGGATTTACAGAACGTGGTTCTGCAACATCATTTCCTCCAACATCGGTCACTGTCACAGTCAAGCATACCTAAATGCTTCATCAAAATCACTTGATTGAGTCAAATATGACAGAGGACGAAGACGACAGCAATGATTCAGAAGTTGAACTAAGAAACTAGAAATGAAATATCGCATTATTCTATAACAATAACAAATTTTCAACATTGTCCACAATATTCCAATACTGTATAATTATAAGGTTAGTAAAGATATTTACAACTTTAATCAAATAAATTGAAATTTATTTCTGTTCTGAAAACACAAGGGAAGCACTGCTTCCTCCACGTGGACTTTTGGCCACTGATAAAGGATTAGACTCATATTTCTTTATATCGTCGTATTAGTTTGGATAAACAGCCGATGAATCTAGTCGTAATTTAGTACTTATGTGCTAACCCCGCTTATTGTTTCCATAAAAGAATGAGATGATAAAGGTGATGCGCACCGATACCTTAGGGTAAGTAGGGGAGAGATAGACTTTTAGACTTAAAAGTACATTAGAGTGATATATCTTACAGGGAATGTTAATTTTATTGTTTAGAATAACTAATAGTCAACACTGAATAATTCAAGATTTACTGTAAAATTGGAAAAATGGTTATTCCTTAAATACCTAATTAAGTAATTACCACTTCGATAGGATTAAACTAATTATATTTATGTAGATTCTTTATAAAAATGTGCATAAGATTTAACGTAACCTAAAATTGTGGTTCTGTTTGTATAAGTACAGAAGTAATTTAGTGGTCCATTTAAGCTCTGCTGTGACGACAGATGGAACACCTATAATGAAGAGAGATGGATCAAAGGATTTTTATTATTAAAAAAAATCAATACAATCGGTAAACAGGAAAAAATCATTCGTACATAGAAAGGTAACTATCTAGTTGACATTCTATAAGTTTTGAAGAACTGTTGTTAATCAGACGGTGATGATAATAAAGTAGCTAAAGATTATGAAAACGAATATGCGGAATGCAAGATGAAAGAGGATGATTGTGGTCACTATTTACACGAAGAGACCACATACGACAAATGACAACAATCGGTTAACCAATTCATCTCCTCATATCCTTGGTCTGTCTCAACTGTACAGGGTAATACGAAATCGGCTGAATTAGAGAAAAGTTGCCTCATAAGAAATTTAGTGGTCCATTTAACATCTGCTCTGAGGACAGATGGCCCACCTATGATGAGAAAAGATGGAACAGAGGATTTATATTCTTAAAATTCAATTCAACCGGTGAACAGTAAAAAAAATCATTCGTACATAGAAGGTAGACGATCTAGTTGATATTCCATAAGTTTTGAAGAACTGTTGTTAAATGGTTAATCAGAGAGAGATGACAATGAAGAAGCTTAAGATTATGAAAACGAATATGCGAGATGCATACACATACGACAAATGACAACAATCTGTTAATCTCTTCATAGATTTGATCCGTCTCACCTATATAGTGCAGGAGAGTTGAAATTTTTTGAACCTGAATAAAATATATTTTTGTAGGTTTCGAAACATAGTTCAACATTATTTTTCCAAAAAATAGCCCAACTCATTTCCACTTCTCCTACCTAGAATTTTATCCTTAGATCAGTGCTCCATTCCCAACTATCACATTGGGGATACAATAACCCTGTTAGGCTTGTTTAGCTTGACGGAATCGTGTAATAAGTTAGATAGCACATAGTTGTTTATTTTGTTTGACCTAGGACAGAACAAATATGTTTGGCAGCGATGGCTCATGGCACGGAGTGTTACAAAGCAGCGGTAATTAAACTGGTGCATTTACCCCGCAAATTGTTACGTAAATTACATCGCGCTGGGCGCTGGTGGTGCCACCTTTGTTGCAGCCAAATCTCCACTTCAACCAATACCAATCAATACTCTTTTGTTTTCTCCCGAGTTTTGTCACATGTTTTCACAATACCACTACTTCATATCAATTGAACTTCGGCTTGTTTTTGTTTGGTTTCTAAATCACATGTTATTGATTTTAAACGACGATCAAACAAAAGTTTATATTAAAAAAATGTGGGAATAGTCAAGAAGTTGGTTTTTTGGTTTTGCAAAATAACAGACGCTTCGGTTGTGTGATCAGTCTTCGATTTGTAGGATTAACATTTCTCATATCTCAAAGTCAAGAAACAAGTACGCTGTTCAAGCTATTTTCCGAAGTTGATTCAAATCGTTGGAAGGGAAGCGGGATTGATGATATCATCTTGACGGATAATACGTGTGATTTCCGAAGTAAATAAATGTCAGAACTGACAAGTGTACTAATGGTTAAATACGAAACATACAAAAAGAGTTGTAGATTAAACTTCGGTTGTGTTATCAGTCTTCGCCTTAACGGTTATGAGAAACAAGAAAGACTGAGAACTCGAATCAAGTCAGGAAACAAGTACAGATTATTATTGGGGGAAGGGGGATTGATGACATCATCTTGGCGGATGAAACATGCGATTTTCGAAGTAAATAAATATCAGAACTGACCAGTATAATAATGGATGACGATGAAACATACAAAAAGAGATGTAGATTAAACTACTAACACACAACGAAGCACAAATTTGCGACGTCTAAATCACGTTCATAAATGACATGAATGACATATTCAAACTTTTCAAATATTTGAAAGTATCCATTACCGCGGTTACACTGCTGTTTTTATTTCATTTTTGTACTGCCCTCAGCCGCAGATATAATATATACCCCTCTGTAACATGTACAATCACAAAAGTCTCATCTATGCCATGCTTATATGTATATAATGATGTAAAATATAGATTTCTCACACATTTATATTAATTTTTTTTGTATTCAAAATATTATCATTGTAAAAACAGCGAAATCGTGAAATACCATTTTTTGTAGTTTTTCACTTTCTTGCTTAAGGTGGCAGTACAGATAAAATATATAAAGAAAAAATCAGATGTGGCCTGCACAACCTCAAGCCTGCTCTCTTTACACTTTCCATTATAATCAGGATCACTTATTTGCCCTATTTATATTTCTTATCTGCTACATTTTTCTGCTTCGTCTCTTGATTTTCATTTTTGCAACATCTATAAGTTGTAATATACGAGTATCCGTGCGATGACTACTGACACGGTAAAATGAATTATTAAAATAATAAGTACTTACAGTATTAGTACAATTCCTTTTAGATTATTCAATATTTCTATTATAATATATAAATATTTTCACTGTCAAGTATAATAATTGACACTGTAAAATATAAGATATTTATTTCCATAGGTAAACAGATTAACCGCAATTGCAACAAATTTACCGAATATTAATTACTTGTAATAATTAAATGGAATTTTGAAAAACAAATTTGAACTATAAAATTTTATAATTTACAAGAATTCTCATATATTCATAATTAATTAAGATATTTTAGAAAAACACTTCAGATCTTCATGAAAACACCAATTCCGGTTGCACGAATAACACCAAAACCTAATCATATCATATTAGAGCGTTATATCAAAAATTTCAACTTTTTTTTATTGACTAGTATTTGAGTTATCGTTACAACATTCATCCATCCACACACACGGACAGACATCATCGTAAAAATATTACAATCGTGTTTTATGGACTAAAGAACGTGCTTATCTACTGAAAACTCACTATCCGATTTTTAGCATGAATCCAATACCTCTCTTACTGAGTGGCGAGAGGTAGAAATTTGAAATTTATTTTTTTAGTCCATTATGTTACGAATCGTAAGCGTATATAAATACGAAATTTATTAAAGTAAATATATAAAAAACAAATTACTCTTTTGCTTTGTGGTCACCACGTACATTTGTAGATACATATGCCTATAAAGTTGTTCGAGTATTATGATAGGTTTAAGCCATTAATTAAACTTTGTTTACAAACTGAAACCATTAGTAATCGCAATTTTTGCGAAGATTATCCTTCATCCTCCCGAAGCCCTGCGTTTCTGTGTTCATTTAGCGTTCAACCCTAGTATTTCGGTTCGCTCGGTTACACATAAACAAAACATGTTATCCAGCGTTTTACATCAGCCGATGGATACGCATTCCGCGTAATTATTTATTAAATTTCAAATGAACGCTAAACGATGCGAATAAATTTCCAAATTGTGATTAATGAACAGATTTTTATCAGAAAACGAGTACGATATTACTTTGTATTTAATACCACATGGGAAATTATTCATTTGCAAACAATTTGCACTAAATGAATATTGTGCAACAAGTGCAGAAAATTTGTCATTAGTAATGGCCGGTGAATATTGAAAGAGAAACAAAAGACCGCACTTGAAAAAACGACAAAACCGTAATCCGAATTCATATTTACTGAAATCTTTACATTAACTAATGATATAGTCGTTTTTAATATTTCTGTTATTTAAATAGAACAACATTCCATGTTCTGTTACAAACAAGTACAAACTTAGCACCAACTGATCATATAGTCATTTTTAATATTTCTTTGGTATTTACAAATTTGGTAGTGTTAAGTTGAGGTTCCCACTAGAATATTGTTAATATGTCTGTTATTTAAATGAAACAAAACTTTATATTCTGCAACAAACCAACACAAACCTAGTTCTAACTGATGGTATATTGTTTTTTTATTTTTATTTATGACTTGAAAGTCATCCTTTCAGATGCTGTAGATTTTAATCATTTATGACTTCGAATCAAAATCAACAAATACAATACAGTTTTATTCAATTGTAAAAATGTTTTAAAAGAATTCAAGAAAGCACTGAAATATGATACTTGAACTTGTTCATATATTGATATTCCTCTTTTGAATTTCAATAATTACTCCTAAGAGTTTCATTCACGTGTCCCGGAAAAAAAATGTTAAAAAATACTCACGGTATATTAAGCACTATCAAAAGTCACTAACCAAATTACACATATTTTGAAAGAAAATAGTAAATTATTAAATAAAATTATAATGATTATTTTTTTACCACTACAATATATATTTTCTTTCTTTTGGAATATTTACTATAGTGCAACTGTAATAAATAAATAAGATTATAATACTTGTCCAATCCTGCACGTATACGTAAAAAAAAACTCTGAATGATTTCAAATACTTTTTATTATTGCAAATAGGTTTTAGGAACAGTCAATAATTTGTCTTTATACATTTTTGTATTAATTAATTAGGATACAGTAACACATAGATTTAAAGAAATGTAGGTCAACTGATATTCAAATATGACATGCCATTAATTTAATTTATATTCAAACGTTAATTCAGCAAAGTATAAATATCTCAAGGCATTTCAGCTCAGTGAAAACATGAAATAAGAAAGCGAAAAGGCGAGGTATAAAAGCTTATAGATCATTCAAACGCATTATCTAAATTACAATAATCTTTTTATTCCTTTTTAATCTTTTCGCGTATGGATAAATAAGCAAAAAGAGAAATGATCTTGTAAGTAATTATTAAATAATTTAATATTTATAAAAAATAACAAAAGAAAGTTATGTAACCGTAACGTAACAATGTAACAAATAACGAAACACTATAAATATAAATTACCAATTTTCCAATATTTTAATATTTTGCATTATATGTATCATGTATATCACAAATGTTACCTACTAATAGTGCTTGAAGGCTGTTTCAAAAGCACCAATCACAAACTTTTTAACAACCTACTTCCAATACGATTGCACAAATGACATGTTATGTTAATAATTAGTAATGCTTGCAAGTAATTACCATTTACAGAATGAGATATTAATAGTTAAATATTTTTTTAGTTTCATATTTTTCTAGGAATTTTGTATTACAAATTTGAAAAAATAAAGTAATTTTAACGTTATAATAACGAAATAAAAATAACGAAATAAAAATAACGTTATTATAACGTTATATAACGTTATGTTGTTGATTTTTTTAAGTTATATAACGTTATATAATGAAATATTTTTTTCCTACAACTGTCAAAAAAACTTGACATTTCTTCATTGTTTTCGATGTGAAAAACTTGTCATTTCTAAATTATTGTTTCCATGGCAACCACGTGCGGTAATGTAGTTTCCCTAGCAACCACGTGCGGTAAAGTAGTTTCCCTAGCAACCACGTGCGGTAATGTATTTAGCAACCTAGGTTGGCAACTGCCAAACACTTTAGATTGTTTAAAAGTGGTATTTTGTAAATATAACACACAACTGCAACTGATGTACTGTTGACAATCGCCATTAACTTTATATATAAATTATGAAATAACACATATTAGAATGATTAAAATATTACACTTATGTTATTAATTCCTTTTTTTAAATTCTAAAACAGTTGTAGGAAAAATAATGTGTGTACCATGAGTGCAAAATAGCATTGCCGCTCTAGCATATTTGAAGCTCGCAGCTGCGCTTCGAGCTTCAAACTTTATGCACGTGCGGCAATGTAGTATTTTGCACACTAGGTACACAAATAACTATTTTATAACGTTATGAAATAACGTAACCTTATATTAAAGTTATTCCATCCCTGATGCTTAGAACATGTTTTTTAGTCACCCGACTAAATTTTAGTCAGTTTCTCTTAATCGAGCTTAGACGCTTGATCAAAATACAGTTCCTTAATCGTCTGACTAAATACTAATCATTTAATTTTAGTCGGACTTAATCGAAAACTTATACTATCGGAAAAATATTTTACGAGCTTGAATATGTGTTATAAATGCGTACAGAAAAAACTAATACCATCAAATACACAAAATATGAACGCATTTTTATATATTACCAATATATATTCGTCATTTGTCATACGCAGCAGAATTATTATGAATTTATCATTAATAATGTATTACAGATTCGAAATGTTCACATATATCAATTTAAATATAATAATTATCAATATGTTTGTTGCATGCACATATAAAATATTTATTTAGCTAGTGTTTAATGTAAAAAAATGGGTAGCATTTACTGAATTCGTTTTTATAATATCTGTTCATTTATTTTCCACATTAATCATTTTCCGATATTTTGCGAACTTGGTTGAATGGTAACATTATTCCGTGAACTACGTCAAAACGGATCAATCTAAAAACCTTTACAAAGTTTGATTAGAACACCCAACTACAAAAAACAATAGGTCAAGGATAACAGTACGAAAAAATTCAAAAAAATCTTTGTTATTTCGCTTTTACTATCATATTTGTTTAACCTATGTACTACATAATAGTTTAGAAATAAATAATAGTTGTATCATTTCCAACAATTTATTGTTATATACACTCAACCCACTAGACTCCGTACACACATCTTTACACTTTGTTTTTGAACAGGAATTCAGTAATTGTTTGAGATGAACTAAAATAAACGTTTTTGTGTCAGATGGACAAATTATTGTTTGGAAAAAGAAGAATATATAAATTAAAACTAATTATGCCCAACAGTGAAATATGGAAGAGGATCTGTGCTTATATGGGGCTGTATTAATGTAGAAGGGGGGAGAAACAATATTTTAAAAGAAAATTTGGAAAAACATGTTGAAAAATTAAGTTTAACGGATTCTTATATCTTTCAACAAGATATCCCTAAACATACTACACGTAAATTGCTAGAATAGTTATTGTACAATTGTAGATAACCATTAAAACGCCTCCACAGTCTGCAGACATAAATCCTATTGAACATTTCTGTGATTTATTTTAAAAATGTGTAAAACAAGACGCCTAAAGAATATAAAAGAATTACTACATTTATCGTAGAAGAATGGGGTAAAATTGACTCCTAAACTCCAAGAAAATTAGTGGAAAGTATGATAAATCGTTTAAGGAAAGTAATTCTACGAATGGCAATTGAAAAGATCATTTATTCTATATAATGTACAGGTGTACAGAGACTAAATTAGCGTACATTGTTGTTATAAGAATTTTTTTTTCTTAATTTCATTACGAATAATTTAGAAAGTCATTATATTATTTATTAAAATAGTAAGTTGTAATATAAAATTTATTTCATGTCTATATATTCAATAAAAACTAAAAGAATAGAAAACTTTTTTCCTTTATTACTGCTGTACGGAGACTAACTGATTTGAGAATAGGTGACAGTCATTCTGGGAGTAAAACCTTACTTTACTCTTCATTTTCGAGGACTGAAGTAGCATTTAATTCCTTAGGGAATAAATATGAATTTAAACCCTGGGTAATTAAATTAATAAATCAGCATTATCTTTCCACAGAAACAAGTAGGTATATGTATTTTTAAGGAAGAAAATACCGGTAACCGTTAACCAAAAAATAAAAATAAACCGGTTTTAGTGAACATTAACCTTTATTTTAATAATATCATTTAGCGCAAAAATATTTTAAATATTTTTTTATATCCGTTAAATTAGTTTTTAAATATGACTATATGAGTTATGACAGTTTCTAAAATTTACATGTTATTGGAGTCATAAAAATAGGTAGTCTCTTTGTCAACTTTAGGTATTAAGTTTACAATTGAAAAATGACTTACATTTCTCTGAATGTATTGTAGGAATTTTGGTGTATATTAGTGTTTGATTTTGTATGCAGCCACAAAACATAATCGCTTTTCATTGGTCCATAATATTTTTTTTTTTATTAAGCAATATACCTATTAACCAGTTTAAACCGGTTTTCAATTTTTAAAACCGGTTTTTGAAGTGAAACCGTTATTTTATAACGTTCTCAATATTGGTTAACCGTTAACTAGTATTTTTTTCGGTTACATGCCCTGATTTAAACTATGACTGATATTTCATATATTAATGAACATAATTTGCAAGTATAAAGTATATTTTTCTGTTAATATTATATTATTGATTATCATTCTAAATAAACGGTACAACAGAATAATAACAAAAGAAAAGTGTAAATATATAAAATATGTTACACATTATGTATGTCAACAAACAAAAACTTTTCTTCGTGCATGTTATTTTCGACAATAAGTCAATAGCGTGATAAATAATTCATAGTACAATTATAAGAACAATGAGTAAAAGTGAACAATGTAGTATAACTCACCCAGTTTGAACATAGATGTATTTCTTGCCAGCATTTTGTTGCCTTCCGCTGGTACACTTAACCTCAAATATTACTTGGTATTTCGTAGTTGCTGATTACAAAACTACAATCAAAGCAATCAATCCAACGCAAACTGTCTCATCAACACCGTCATCGCACTTGAAAACGAAACTAAACTAAACCAAAAGAAATATAAAAACGAAATAAGTGTTGCTTAATAATAGTTCATACACGTTTGTTGTGTTTCAGATCATTTCGTGCGTTTGTAACGCATGATAACACGTCTATTCTCCGCGGTAACCAACAGAACACTGCCGGTCTGCGGGAAACATACTTACGCTCTACCGTCAACTGTTTGTGTGCGCTTGCGCAGCGCGAACATCCGAAGGGCAGGCAGAGGCGACTCGATCGTATGACTGGTATACATTCGAAGCTCAGGAGCGCTTTTTATCTTTATTCGATGCTGATCGTGTGCTTTCTCACACACTTTATTGTTTTAGATGGAATACTGCACTCGTGCGCTCCAGGATTATAAACACGCAACTCTTGTGTGCGTAAGTGATTACGGTTATTATACTAATACGTTATTTTTAAATTTAAGCAGGTGACAAAATAAATTGTTTACTTTAAAATTACTGTAATCTAACAACAATGTAATTTGTTAGCACGGTTTTTACAGGGTTACATTAATTTAAATCACTTGTTCTGCAATTGTTATTTAACATTCCACATTTACGAAAATTTCGAGAAAAAGCGTGAGGGTAATGTCACCATATAGCAATATTACTATATCCGTTTAATTTCAACTCTAAAACGACTTTACTAGTATATTATTTTGAACTTATACCGTAGAAATTTTTTACATTAATGTATCATTCTTTGCAAGGAAGTTGAATTTTAGATGATGGATAGTCGATATGAATTGTAGGAAAAATAAATACAACTTGTAAAGAACTAGAAGAAAAATATTTTAACTAAACAATCTTCTTAGTTTTTTTTGTAAATTTTCCGACTACTGTATTATTAAAATATTTCAACTTTTTTGAGACTCTAAGGAGGGCATCTGCCCCTCTCTGGTCTCCCTTGGCGACGCCCTTTATTATTTGCTATAACCAAAAGTCGCTATAACCGTTGAAAAATATATAGATAGGAAAGCTTATGGGAAAATTCGTTTCACCTACATATCTGTGTGTCTGGTTGCATTTGGGATAATGTCAGGCGTTTCTGTCAAATATTATAAAAAATAGCAAACGTCAAATAATTAATAAACAAATTAGTTCTATTTTAAAATATAGCATTATTGAAAGAACCATTTTAATAGATACAAAAAAATTCAGTAAATATGTAAACCATAATTCAGTAAGAACCTTTTCGATAAAACGTCTCTTCTAATGACAATTAAAATAAGTTACCTACTACAAATACTAACGAAATAATTTGTCCCACATAAAAATAATAAATTTCGTATAAAACATAACGGTGGGTGACATAATTGAGTAATATGCCATCTTTTCAAAATCTTCTAAAAGCCAAGAGAGGGCAAATGCAGACCCCCCCTTCTCCCTTATGGGCGTTTATAGATATCGGGGTAACTGCATGCCGACTCTGAATCAACCAATGAAACCCATGCAAACCAGCACACACAATTGCAGTTGAAATCAACAAATATCATTATTTGTATCAACCTTATTATCTGACTTTATAGAATTATAATATATTATTGGCACAACCTTTATGAAATAAATGCAATCTGTTAGTTTGTTATTTGGTCTCTCTTCCTTAGGTTTTGGATGTGGTTTCCCAGTGACGGATTTAGGGGAGGGCAATAAAGGCCCAGGGCAGCAAAATCCAGGGGTGGCATTTATTTTTAAATATCATAGGTATATAGAACAAAATTGGAGTAGTACTAATGAATTTGTGAAAAACCTATAAGAATAAGAAAAAGTATAGTGTGCTACTCGTACAGAATCACCTATTACTCTTGTGTGATTCCAACACTCGACTTAGTCTCGTGCCGAAACTTTCACACCTCGTAGGAAATAGGCGACTTTCTGCACTTATTGCACAATATACTATTTTCGCTGTGTAATATGCCTTTAAATTTGACGACCCTTTAGAAATATTAATAATACATCCTTTATTTGATAAAACGAGAACCATTGTAGAACTGTAATAATTTGTAATTATGTTGTTGTTTACAAGTGAAGGAAGCGAACATAATAATCAGAACAAAGAAGAATTATAAGTTCATTTGCGAAACACTACCTACAACATATCTCGTCCTAGACTCCTTGGGAAACTTTTCTTTATGATCTTTGCAGCTGCAGAAATTTAGCGCTAAATCTTCCCGAGAAATCTAAAAGCGCAGCAAACTTCTATTTACGTCATTAAAACTTTAAATTTAATTCATGTTTAGAGTTTAACTAGAGCGCAAGGCGCTAACCGTATGTATATTGACATTCCGCCTACCAACGTTAATGTCATTACAAACTTGCGATCAGCAATAATAAAAACTAATTAACGCCTTTATCGTTAAATTCATTTAGGGCACATGTTTAGTGATGTCAGTAGCCAATTTTATTGGGTGGGCACCCAAAGTATAATATCCAATATATTTTTTAATAAATACATGTTATTGAACAATAAAAAACAAAATTTCATTTTAAACAACTATACGGGTCGGTTACCTTAACCATAGATTAATATCTCATCTACAATCTGTCGTAAGTTGTCAAAAATATACGTTTAAATAATATAAGTTTAAATTACATTCAATTTAAAATTATATGTCTAGGATGTCTTGAAGCAAAGCTTCAAATGTCCAAATTAAATTTGTTTGCCAATTGCCTATCAATATTTTTTATAACTAATGGACGAATTTTGAACAAATCTGTAAATTTGTAAATAATGAACAAAATCGCAAGTAAATCAGCAACTATAACTTGCTTGCATTACCAACTCGAACATAAACATCTATTGTTGCAAGTTTTGATGACATTGCATGTCAAATATTTTTTATGCCATTTTATGCATTGTTTGTTTGAGTAGATGAACAAAAGAATTAAAATTATCATTTCATGCGTAAATATTATAAATACCTTGATTATTTAATGTTTAAAGTAAAATGTTTTGGTAGTTACAAATATTCCCTTCTAGCTTTCCGAAAGGTTGAAGCTATACACCTAACTCATAACGTAATTCATAATTCTCCCAAAGTATGCTCAAAGCATATTGACAATTGTGTACAATGTCACTTATGTCATGATCGGTTTTAAATCCTTCTATGTTTGCCCAAAAATTTAACACGTACAATATAGGCAACCTGTATCTAGTGATGTATGATCTAAGGTCATACTATTTCTTAAAAAAGTCTTTATTCTTCTTAAAAAAGAAATAGTTCCTTCTTGTCCTTCCCTTGAAACTGAAATAATAATAATAATTATACATGATATATATATATATATATATATATATATATATATATATATATATATATATATATTTGTATAAAATGCAAGTAATATAATTTAAAAGAACAAAGAAATTATGTTTCGTGGTCTACATACAGGAAATAAAATTATAAATAGGTAAATAAATCACTAGCAGTTTTTATCTAATTATGTATTCACGTGCAACACTTTTTTCAGTCACATAAATAATAGATTAAGTATGTAGTCGTATATTTTTGTCACGGTAGGTATATATAGAGTTAATTCTAGTTTATTATTAGTTGTACTTATGAAGCGTTAATAAGAATTGTGATCAGTGTATTGAGATTAATTTAGCCGATTAAATATAAATAAATTAACATTACAATGAAACAAACATAGTTTATTTATGCTTATCAAAATATAAATTTATTTTTCTACACCTATTAAAATATTTGCATGTTGTATGTTTGTTATTTTGGTACATAGTATATTGTAATCATTGTAAACACATTTTCATTTCCCACACCATAGACAACCTTAAAGCATAAATTCATATCTCACAGTTCTGTCAAAAATCGTATTGTTTAATTTTTATTTTGTAACTAGTTACCAGGAAGAAGCGAAATGAAGACATTTTTATTATTAAAATAAAAATGGATTAGGAAATCATATCGTGGTCGTAGAAATAGTATAGTGCACAAATCGCTTAGGATATCCATTTCATATTTTTGTGAAATGAGTACCATTCCATTTTTGTTGTATAACATACTATTTTATGTTAGTATTACATTAAAATCATATACTAAACAAGTATACGACAGATATAACGTTATTCTATGGATTTATTAGAGAAAATATTTCTCATTTTTAGAATATAATTAAAATCATTATAAAAATTAAAAGTTTTTGTTAATTGTTTTACAAAATTAATAATTGAGAAATGTTTGGAAAATGAGAATTTGTGATGAAAATTGAGTTGGATTTTGAGATAAACTTTTAAAAGCACTCTGTGTAATTGAATCAATCAATGACTGAAAAATGGGTTTTAGATTAAAGTTCTCTATGGAAATTTCCAAAATTAATAATGACACGTCTCATTTACCCACAAACTTGGTTAAGCATGTTTACATCCAGGTTTAGATTTCGTGAATTTCGTATTTAAACTGGTTATAATAACATTAAAACAATATTTTTACAAATTTCAGAATTTACCAACTCAACATTATTTTGAACTGGGTATGTAGGTACATATTTTTTCGAAATTGATATAAAGTACAAGATATCACTCCGCGAAGTTAGCCAAAGTAGTAGCTAAAGTAAAACTTTACAGACTCTTATGTCAACATTTAACTTTACGGACTCATCTGTCAAACTGAATTAACCAATATTTTAATAGTATTATATTTTTGCACTTTATTTTAGCACTACCTAAAATAACAAACATATCATTCTATAATATTATGGTAAATTTATATATTATAATTTACCCTTCATAATAATTGATCGGATTTCATGCAGACGATGTCTAAGCTGGTGTAAACATAAATAAAAATTATAAAGAAATATTTGACACTTTGACAGTACGTTTGTTATCACAGCCATCCCCGTCTCAATAGCTGACTGACGTTTTACGAACACATAATGTTCTTTATTCATGTTTTTAATTAATTATTTAACGATTTTAAAAATGTATATCTAAAGGAGTAGACTATCGCCTCATAGAATAAATTCCATATGCGTAATAAAAAATAATACTTTAGTCCCTTGATATACAAATAACTAGTTCCTACAACCGGACATAAAGTACATACGTTTTATCATCTTTAAAGTTTGTATAGTCACTTTTCACGCATTAGTGCTTGAAAAGTACCTACTTTACCTGCACTACTGGCACATATATCAATAGTTTTATTTACTTTTGAAATTAATATTTCGGTTGTAGAAAATATGTTGTATGCAACACGTATGTAACATAGTCTCAACTCAACTAAAAAACACTTACTTTACCCACTAATTGCATAAATAAATATTCTGTAATATTATATTAACAATAATAATAATAATAATTAAATAATAATAATTATAATAATATTAATATAATTTATTACTCAAACAGGAATACAAGTAAATGAACAAAAAGCAATGAAATATTTTACACTATTTATAAAAAATATTAATATCATTTGATACACTATTACAAAGATTACATATAACATAAATCGGAGAGAGATCTTTAAAATAATAGAGTAAATAAAAAATACAAACAAATAGATCACCTGCATAAATAACATATTGGTTGCAGGTACATACACATGTACAAATTTTAAATATTTTACATTCTTCCTGTAAAGTGTTCATATCACGTGACTTCCGGTGTACCAATTCATATTTTGTTTGTGTTTTTATTTACATACATACAAAGAATCTAAAATTAGGACCGATTTAAATACTAGTATAGTAAAGCATAAAAAATTTGGAAAGGTTCCAATTACTTATAAATATCCTGCACGTTTGTTTTTCTTGCGCCGCGTTTGAATTTGGCGCGGTTTGTGCGTTGGGAGACGCGGGCGTCGGCTCATCGATCGGCGAGCCGCGCCGGCCTGTCCCGTCGACGCCGCGTCCACCAGTCCTCCGCCGCCGTCTTAAAATGCTCAACGTTTCGGCATTTCCTCCCAGAGACAACGAACATGACACGTAAAATCATCCACGAATATCAGGTAAGTCAATCACCACCACGTCTTACCTCCTCCTTGCAATTGGTGCTTACCTGTTGTTCGCTGATAAGTTGCTTTGTTTCATTCATGGACTACTTGACTTGTTGTTTTTATCCCACAAGTTGGATTTCTAATGTAGAATCAAGTAAATGGTTATGTTTAGTGTTTGGTCCCAGTGTAATGAATCATAAGAGGAAATGTAGCGTATCAATAAGTACTACCAGTTGTTATATGATTACTTACTTTGTTCCATTCACGAACAACTTGACTTGTTGTTTTTACCGCAGAAGTAGGATTTCTAAAAGTTGTGGATAAACAATAAGTCAATGTTTATGTGTAGTGTTTGGTACCAATAATGAATCATAAGAGCAAAATGTGGTCTATCAATAAGTACTACCAGTTGTTATATGATTACTTACTTTGTTCCATTCACGAACAACTTGACTTGTTGTTTTTACCTCAAAAATAGGATTTCTAAAAGTTGTGCCAATGTGGAATTAAGTCAATGTTTATGTTTAGTGTTTCCAGTGTAATGAAACATAAGAGGAAAATGTAGTCTATCAATAAGTAGTACCAGTTGTTATCTGATTACTTTGTTTCATTCACAGACAACTTGACTTGTTGTTTTTACCGCAGAAGTAAGATTTCTAAAAGTTGTGCCAAATGTGGAATTAAGTCAATGTTTATGTTTAGTATGTGGTCCCAATAATGAATCATAATAGGAAAATGTATCGTATCAATAAGCACTATCAGTTGTTATCTACATGTGATGGAATTCGCGGATGTGGTTTATTTATACATCGCAGAATGTTTATGTTTAAATGTTTATAGTAACACGCAGTACGTAGTGAATATAGACTGTGTTTCAGCTGACAAGATCGGCTCTTGAAATAAAGAGCAGCGTTTCATGACAGAAGATGTGGAGGAGACTCTAGCAACAACATATCGCTTATAATCGCTTTCGTATTAATCGTTTCACGACACAATGGGAAGCGCTTCGTCTAAATTCAAGAAGTATCTACAACATGGGGATGAATTTGCAGCTATGCAGGTTAGTTTAGTCAACATAAAACAACACAACAACGTTTGGATTTAGTATGCTCATTTATTTAAAACAATTAATTAAAAATATATTTTTATGCATAATTGTCAATTTATGTTAATGCTTCTACCTCCGTCATTTGTAGATGTCCCTTTAGAAAACAGGGACCTGGAATTAAATATATTTGTGGTTCATTGAAAACCGGTTCAGGAGCAATTATTTTGGGTTTAGTTTTGGATTCAGGTTCAAAAGAAACATTTACATACCTACTTAAATATTTTTTTAAATATTCATTCACTATATTTCGTCTCATATACATAAAAACCGGCTCGAAAAACGTATTTTCGTACATATAAGAGAAGGTACCACCGTTGATATTTTTACCAGTGTTATACTTAGTTCCTAGATCATACGGTGAAACTATTAGTTCGAAAAATTTTACATGTAGCAGAAATAGGATTGACAATGAATTGACTGGAAAATCTAGACATTTAGGAAGCAATGATCAAAACGATATAAGCCATTCCTTTCTAGTTAATTTGAAAAATAGTGTATATATATTGTTATTGCACAGGTACATGATTTCCAAGAGGACAAATCGTTGTAATAAAAAAGTGTTATTTTATTAATATTAATATCTATATATTTACGAATTACTACTTTTATATAGTAAAAATAGACAATTGGTTTTTTCTTTGTTTAAATTTATGGAAGATAAAAGGATTAATAGATTATAAATACCGCTGACTAAAGTATATACAAATATACCATTTATTATTGAAATAATCTCACGCCACTTGGTAGAATGCTTTCCCATTTATGGTTTAAGCCCCTAGTTTTTGGGATTAGTGCAGTTTTGAACTTGGTTGATTTGGGTAGGTATACCTACTATAGTCTGTACTGTACTGAGCCCTGGTAGGCGAGACAAGGGTCTACGTCGGTTGAAGTATGTACTGTACGTGCATTGCACACCATTGGAAAAAACATCTTTTGTTGCAATAAATGCGCGCGAATGATTGACAGGCCTATACTTATATGTTTCTTCAATTATACCTGTAAGAATTATTTCGGTTTGAATTTTCTTCCTAAATAAAAGGTTAAGGTTGGGGTTTAGGTTTTCTGACCTTGAAAAGTTTCGATTCAGTTCGGTTACAGACAAAATCCTTTTTTCTAGATTTTCAGTTCAGATTCTGGATTTGTTTCAGATCCCTATTTTATTACTCAAATAAAAAAATATATTATAAACAGGAAAACAGGAAAAATTTCAATAACAACAACTGTGTTATCAATTTTTTGGTAAACTTTATCATAGTAGGAAAATTTTATCATATTACAGTAAACTATAAAAGAACAAGTTTTTATAAAATATCATATCTTAAAAATTTGTTGATAATTTTTAATGTACAATTTTTTTAGTTTTGCTTTTTACAAATTATTTATTATATTTAATATGTTAAATGTTAAATATTTAATAATTAGGTAAACAATACCCTTAATTACAAATTACAAAATTAATATGTCTTTCTGCAGGGTAAGCAATTACATACCTAAAATAAACATGGGTACTGTTAACCTACTTTTTCGGATTTTAAAGTCAAAGAAATGAACTTGACAAGTATCGTTATCTATTTGTTTTTATTTATTAATTTCTTCAAGATAATTTTAATCGTATTTGTACGTTTGTTTTTATTTAGTTCCATTACTCATTTAATTTTTTTCCTTGTTTTCTGCTGCGCCTTGTACATTACGACATTGTTTATTTTACCTTATTTTTCTGTTTATATTCACTTTATAATATTATTTTAGTACTTCTTGATCTCCATTTTTTGAAGTTTTAGACTAAAATTGTTGTTTTATATCTTGAAAATTATAATCAAGTAATGTATAATATAATACTTTTATTATGTTTGGGCAACTATTTTTAATTTAGAAACAATTAATAGCTCAATTTCATCTGTTATCAGTTTTTGTATCGATCTGTGTAACTACTAAGTATTATATAGCTAGTAATCCAGTTCTACTTTAGGTACAGTGCGTCATATTTCCTAAGAAAGTTTCCGGATCCATTACTAGGTTTTGTCATTGTAAATCTGTTTCAAAAAATTATTATTATTATTATTATTATTATTATATGATTTACTATTGTAAGTAATTAGTTAGACAGTACCTAATATTGCTTAACCATAATACAATATTTTAATTCTTTTAAAATAAAAAATATCAAAACCAGTGATTCAATTTTGAGAATTTTATTTAAATATCAAACAGACTTTATTTTATATTTTTTAAATAATTTTAAGCTAAGATTAAACATTAAACTTTAAATAAATAAAAACAATTCTTATTCTGATATTTGTATATGTACACATTTTCAAGAATCTTCATTTTTTTTTATTCATTAACTTTGAGAGATTTGAATTTAATTCTTGAGAAACGATGTTATTTATTTTTTATTTTATGTATATTTTTTATTCTATCAAGTAAACTGCGTATGTGTGGAATGTATACTCTTTGAATATTTATAATCTTTAGACATGCGGACGTGGTACTTGTATAAATAAATTTATTTTGTGTTTGTTATTAAAGAAAAAACTGTTATGCGTTTAATATTTTTCTAAATTATATTATTAAATGTTTGTTATTCTTGTGCACATTTTAGATTAAAGTTTAAGTAAGCAAAAGAGTGTATCAAAGTTTACTTCTTTTCAAGTATAATTAGAATTGTTGATGCAATGTGGAGAAAAGGTTTAATATTAAAACTTGTTAACTTCTGGCATAAACAAAATCGATATAAACAATTATGGACAAACACTTACACATATTTAAATATAGCATGGGACACATAAAACCTACAAAGTTTGTGTTGGCGCAGTAATTACAAACTACATTATTAATTTTAATCATTTCTGATTATTCAATTAACAAGAAGCAAGATTTTAAAAATATAAATTGACCTATTTAAATTTCTGTCGTTTTTTTTAATATTCTAATTATATAAAGATAGTTTTATATGCTTTGTAGGTAGATATGTATGTAAGTAATATTAAAAATAAAATTAGAACAACAATATTAATCACATTTATTTATCTAAATTTCTATCGTATTTTTTCAATATTTTTATTATGTAAGGACATAAAACTAGTACATGGTTGTATTCAGAAAAAAGTACGATATCGAATAGGCATAACAAATATATAATATCATTTAAAAAAAATAACTTTGTGCTGTAAAAAAATATTTTATTCTGTAATCAAATGACCCATTGGTTTCCTGAAACTTTGTTATTTGTATATTTTTGTATCTGTAATAAATTGGTAAAACCTCTGTAAATATATATATATATATATATATAAAGCAAATACATTAAATTCGATGAATATACTTCTCTTTAAACAACTGCGCAGTAAAAAATGAGACAATGGCACTTCGAATAAACGATAATCTAGTATTTAATAATCTTGATGTGCAGTGGCATTGGTAATTACATATATTGAATGCATTAATTATTTTAATTACTTATTTATTAGTCATCAATTATTAATAAGAGTCAGATAACATTAAGTAATAACAATAATGGATTATGGATTAATGGTTTGCATACGCGATCTTACTAAGAAAGGGGTCACGGGTTCAAACTTTCTACCAAGAACTATTAATCAAACAGAACTTTTACGTTTGAATGGTTTGGAACACCAAGTTATACAAGTTTATAATTTAGATTAATATATAATATTCCTTATTTCCTTCATAAGGAAAAGATAATATTATTTACAACTTACATATTTTAAATATTATCTTTATTCATGTTCATACATATGTACAGACATAATAACATAATTATACATTTGTTAGGCAGTATAACGAAATAGTTCTTTCAATACTGAAAATAAAAGAAGTAATAATAAAACACAAGACCTGTAAGGTGATACTAAATAAAATTAAATATGTAATTAATTTGAGCAATACTTTTAAAAAGTTTTGCGATTTTTAAATTATGAGTTATTAACAATGTAGGTCAATTATTAAAAGAACGGTTATGCGATGCACTCACTATGATATCATCTCTGCTTACACCAGTAATATTCAAGCAGTATTTTTTCATGGAGGAAGCAAGTTCATTATTTTTTTTTAATATTTATTTTACATATGGAAAATAGTAATAATAACTAAACTTACTACAAAAGAAAATAAATTCAATTATTTTTTTATAGCATGTATTTGACATTCAAACAATTCAAACTACTTTACCAAAGCTATGGGCGTAACAAGTAGAGAGGGGGGGGAGGGGAGCTAAAACATGACGTACTTGTTTTTTATTATTCAAAAACCTAGATTAAACACTAGGAACTAAGTAAATTTTATACAGGGTGTATGGCATATACGAGTAGTACTTAACGTACTGATCACAGAACAAATTGAATTTTATTCAAATTCATAAAATTAAGGGTAATTTACTCAAAATAAACATTCTCAGTGCCAATAATTTGATAAATGTAGTAGGAATTTAGAAATTTTATTGAAGGGGCAATATCGAAAGGACTTCATCGCCTGGCGATGTCATTATATTATATTGTAAGGAACATGACTCACTGCCGATGAATTATCATGACCTTTCTGGTCAGGTAGTCCAAAGTGATAAAAACGACGCCAGTATTGTTCGGAAATTTTATACAGTCTGGAAGGCTTTAGAATGTTCGAGATTAATTACCCTCAAGTATAAACCAACGCAGCCTGGAATGTAGCCAGTTAGTTTAGAGTGATGCAGAGTGTAGAGAGTGTGAAATCAGAGTCAGTCGAGTAGAGTAGAGTGAAGTGAGTCGTATCGAGGCAGTCGGTCCGAATAGCGACATGTGAAAATAAATTGTAAATAAGTAGAAATAAATACTGCCGTGTGAAAATAAGTAAATATTAGATAATAATTAATTTTAATTGTGAATAAGGCTCTTGTTATTTAAATATTTGTGTTTTGTGACAATTTACACTATATACATATAAATAAATTTTGTAATATTTAAAAAGCACAACCGAATGCTCCTTATTGGCAATGAAAATTAAAATGTTTTTGTGTGTTTACAAATTTTCTGTGCCATGTTATTATGTCCCTTTCTCATATTATTTGTTCTTTTCTATAGGAACCTTTATATGTTATTTCATTTTGCTTTAATTTGGCCTACATTCCTTAATGAATATTATATGCATACAAACGATGATTAATGAAAAAATAAATCTTAAAAAATTCATGGACTTCACTGGGATATGAACCCAGGACCTTCCCATTGCTAGTAGGATGCTCTACCAACTGAACTACAAAATCCTGTGTAGTTCATGAATCTCCCCTGTCCTTTGCCGCGTTTACATGTATACTCTCTTTCAAGCATTGAATTCTTGTTGACGACGATGATTCATGGTACTAACACGCAAACGTTTGTAGATATTCCAAAGCTCCCCAGAACTCCGCAAGAACCTAGACCCAAGTCCCGTATAGTTCATGAATCTTTCTCCTGTCTTTTGCCGCATTTACAAGTATACTCTCTTTCTCGCATTGAACACTTATTGACGACAATGGTTCATTGCTACTAACACGCCTACGATTGCAGATATTCCAAATTTCCCCGGGACTGCGCAAGAACCTAGACCCGAACCTGAGCTACGGTGACCACCACGGCCACATAAATTCCCCTATGAATACTATATATGTATAAAGAGTGATCCATGTTCCTAACACGCCTCCGTTTGCAGATCTTCCAAAGCTCCCCGGAGCTGCGCAAGAACCTAGACCCGAACCTGAGCTACGGCGACCACCACGGCCACAACACGGCGCTGCACTACGCGGCGCGGCACGGCATGAAGCACCTGCTGCGCACGTTCCTCGCCGACCTGGGCGGCAACCCCAACAAGCGCAACGGGCGCAACGAGAGCTCGCTGCACTGCGCGTGCCAGCTCAACCAGACCAAGAGCTTCAGCGCCCAGGAGCGGCGCGCCGCCTGCGTCACGCTGCTGCTGCAGTGGAAGGGCGTCGTGCTGAGCACCGGCGCTAGGGAGAGGGTGGACCTTGCTGCACAGGATCAGGTGGGATTTGATCTTTTTAACTTAGTTACAATAATATTTTAACATAATTTACACTGTCTAGAACTATTATGACACAGTCCTTATTTAGTTTTCCGGAAATATTTTGTTTTCTAATGAAGCCAATTATAGCTTCAGGAGTCAATTGCTTGATCTCATCTACCGTAAGATACCTCTTACCTAGTTGAGTCTCTGTGTGGTTACGGCTGGACATCTCCACAGTATTCTGACGATTATTCGTCCTCTTCACAGAATCGATAGGTGTCATTTTCAGCTTTACCAATTTTGTACAAATGGTATTTTAAAGAACAATGGCCTGTCATTATTCTCAGGTCATTTTTGCTGAGACCTATTAGATCCTTGGCGTTTGTCGTAGCTGGAGAATTGAATTTTCTTACCTGACTGAGGCATGGATTTTTTTTCCAAAATGAGGATATGGCAGATTCCTTCCAGTTTTTGACCACCTTCTTATAGTGGCTTTATGGAGACCACATGAATTTAGCCATTTTAGTCTCTTTTTTGCAAGTTTATAAGGGTATTCCTGCAATTCAAGACTATATCTTTCATTTATAAGTTTCCAATTTTTGACCACCTTCTTATAGTGGCTTTGTGGAAGAACACATAAAGGTTCCGGTTGTGCCCTGTCGTAGTTTGCCTTAGATAGCAATTGGAGGGGTCCCTGCAGTTCCACACAAACTTTTATTTATAATGTCACCTCTTCCAGAAGTTAGTTGACCGAGGAACACCTCCCTTAAAACAGCCATTAAATTTCGAGCTATATAGGCTGTGATTCAATCATGTTGGAACCAGGCATTTTCGGTATTAAATTCTTTAAGAGCTGGCGCAAAAACTCTTGGATCATGGTGACCTATCGAACAGAAATCACGGTAACTCGTGATTTCCTTCATAAAAAAATAAGAACCAATTCTTCGCTGGTAGCAAGGTCCATTGTCTACCAATTTTTGCATGGACACATTTTCAGTTTCTTTAAATTTATAAACCCCCAATAGAACAGATTTTTGATCGGTAATTTAACCCAAAGGGGGAGATTTGGTAGCGAGTACGAAACACGATTCAGTAGTTTTTCGAAAAATAAGTTTCGACGTAAAAAGTGTGCTGTTTTTTGTACCACGCCATATATACGATTGAAGGGAATTATTAACATAACTTCCCGACTATCTGTTCCTTTTGCGACTATCCTCATCTTTCTACGACATACCCTCCCATTACAATTACCTATTAAAAGTAGGGAGGTTACTTAAATTAAATTTAAATGTACTCTTAATATATATTGTATCTAGTCATTACCTCACTATATAAATGCAAGTACAGTAGACGGTAGATATCCATTGAATTTAGTCTTTCCGCTATCCCTGAATAAAGAATTATTGACGAAGTACTGAAATGTCTTTAACAGATAGATTGATTTATCTCATTCCGAAACATATTTCCACTCCTGCTACATTCCCGAATTTATCTAATTAAGACATATTATTTCAGGATGGCAATACCGCTCTCCACTGGGCATCATGTACCGGTTTAAAACGTTGTGTAGAACTTCTCCTAGCCCACGGGGCTCCTTTATTCGTGGAGAATAACGATAAACTCACTCCGTGCGACCTCGCTATGAGAAGTAACCACCACGACATTGCTCAGATGCTCGAGAGTCGAATGGTTTTTGTAAGTACAGATAAATACCAAAATAAAATCATTGTTGTGATAACCTGTTGTATTAGGCGGACAGCAGTGACACTGTAAATGAAGACGAAGGTTATCTTGGAGAACAGGAAGAAGTTTACAGCGGACTGAGAACACAAGATCTTCAGGAAGCAAAGGATCAGTTGCTGGTGGAAACGTCAGATATGTTGCATATTCCGCTTTTTACAGCTGAAGCTCTTCTTCGAGACAATGGTGAGAAATATATTTCTTATATCTTGTATATCATCCTAACCTGTGAAGCTGTTCTCCATGATGTGAATAAAGGATGAGGATCATCTATCTTCATGTTTTCTATCGATAGTAATCTATTGTTTTTTTTTCTTTACAGAATGGTCAAGAGAAGCCCTTCTAGAGAAGTGGATGAAAGACCCAGTAGAATGTTGTCAACTAGCAGGAGTTCAAGCACCAGCTTCAGCGTTTTCCTACAATGGTTCCATCGACGTTAGTTGTTCATCTCCTGAAGTACCTCCTGAAGAACCTGGAAGTGCACGTTCTGATATACTTGTAAATATTACATTATTTCTACAAAACTTCATAAACGCCAGTCTTGATTTAACTTCAAATACCAAAATTTGTATAAAACTCAAGTAGGATATTTCAGCAAAATCTTTTTATCCAAAATTGTTGTACAACAACCAACAGACAAAGCCATAACTAAGGATTTGAGCGCCTGTGACAAAAATCTTATTTGCGCCCCTACATATCAAAAAATTAAAAAGACAATTTCACTCATTATTTCTCATCCAATTAAATCACCGAATATTGGTGAATTGAAGCAATCAGATTCAAATGTCACTGATAATTGTCAGTTACTGTTAATTTATAAACAACAAATTTCGAAGTATGGAAATCAGTTTTAGTTGTTCAAAAATGAACACCGTGTATCATCCCTTACAAACAATTCTTCTGTTTCAGTGTGAGATATGCCTGTGTCCTATGACAACCTGGGATCACCAGCCGCCTGTGATGATGTCCTGTAAACATCAGTTCTGCGCAGGTTGTTGGGAACGGTACCTGACCGTGAAGATACAAGACGGAGACGCACATCATATACTGTGTCCTGCTTACCAGTGCCACATTCTGGTGCCCGTGGAAGTTATAGAGAGATTGGTCAGTCCTGAAATGGCGAGGAGGTACCTGCAATTCGATATTAAGGTATGAATGATGATGTCATAAAATCCGCATTTTTTTAAATCCTATGTTGAAGTTCTATTTCTTTGCACACCTGTGTCAGTGTGACCTACAAGATCTATTGTCATACAGCTCTTCCTTAGTTTTCCAAAAATTGTTACAGTTTTCTGCTGGAAGAAGAATCAAGTTCTTGATCTCTTTTGCCGTAAGATACCTCTTACCTAGTTAATTGAGTTTCAGTATGGTTACGGCTGGACATTTACACAGAATGTGTTCCAACGATTATTCGTCTACCACACAGAGTCGACAAATATTATTTTCAGCTTAACCAATTTTGTCCAAATGGTATTTTAAAGGATAATGGCTAGAGAGGACTCCTGTCATTATTCTGAGGATCTTTTTGCTGAAAGCTAGTAGCTCCTTGGCGTTTGTTGTAACTAGAGAAATTTATTTTCTTGCTTGACTAGAGTGTTTTTCCAAAATGAGGATATGAATTTAGCCCTTTTAGCCTCTTTTTGCAAGTTCCTCAGTTTTCTTGTTTTCCAGGATTCTCTCGTGTCCTGGTACCCACCATAGTATGACGTATTTTGCCTTGGATAGAAATTCGACAGCTTCCTCTATTTCTAAGATTCCTCGTGTCCTGATACCCACCAAAGGGTGTCGTGGTTTGCCTTGGATAGCAATTGGAGGGTATTCCAATAGTTCTAAACTATATCTTTGTTTACAAGTGCAGATATTTAGCCCATAAAGCTGCCTGGCTGTCTGTCATTATATTGATTGTTACTCCTTTTATATATTTCTGTAGGCTTAGATGAGAACATAAACTTATTGCATAAATCTCAGCTTGAAAAGTTGTGTTGTCTATGGATTCCTGGCTTTGGAAATCTGAACCAAGCATATACATTCCAGTTCTTCTCGTGTCCAATTTTGAACCATCAGTAAACCAGAAACCTTAGACGTAGAACATTGATATCCAATAAGAATTTTTTTTAAAAGCCTTATGCTTGGAGTACCTTTTTGGGTGTTTGTCCTTATATTGATTGTTACTCCTTTTAGATCTTTCCCTAGATTTAGGTGAGATGGATGCCTGGATACAACAATTTTGAAGCACCAGTGACCCAGGACAGAGAATGCCTTAAAACATTGATACCCAATAAGTATTTTTTTGAAAGCCTTAAGCTTGGAGCACCTTTTTGGGTGTTTGTCATTGTATTGATTGTTGCTCCTTTTAGATATTCCGCTAGATTTAGATGAAATGGATTCCTGGACTCAGAAATTTTGAACCACCAGTGAACCAGGACAGAGAATGTCTTAGAACATTGATATCTAATAAGTATTTTTTTAAATTCTTAGGCTTGGAATACCTTGTTGCTGTTTTTACTTATCAAAAATATGAATTCCGCTCACTTCACTTCAAACACAATTAAAGTGAAACGGATGACAAAAAGACTGCACCAATCATCGAACATATTTCCCTTGTTTTAGTTTACTTGACTAATACCGCACCTTTCTTTATAGGCTTTTGTAGAGAGCAACAAAAGCATCAAATGGTGTCCCGTCGCCGGTTGCGGCCGAGCAGTCCGGTTGCCTGAGACCGAGCAGAGCCAACCCCCGGACCACGGTCCCGGCAAGCCTCTGGTGCCCGTCACCTCCCACGCAGTGGACTGCGGCAACGCCCACTTCTTCTGCTGGGAATGCCTGGGCGAGGCGCACGCCCCTAGCGGCTGCGCCCAGTGGCAGGAGTGGCAGAAGAAGATAACGGAGGTCAAACCTGAAGAACTCAAAGCGTCGTGCAATGAAAGCGAAGACGCTGCGAACTGTTTGTGGTTGGTTACTAATTCCAAACCGTGTCCAAATTGTAAGAGTCCTATTCAGAAGAATGAAGGATGCAACCACATGAAGTGTTCCAAAGTAAGTATCATTTTATTTTATTAATTATTCAATTTATTTAAATGTGGTGATTCAATTTAATTTTTTGATTAAATGGGTGGAATGAATATTAGATCCTAAAGTTTGTAATGTGGAAAAGAAGAAAAAGTTCTCACAAGAATAGCATATTGTGTGTCTAGTAGGAAAAATTATATATTTCCGGACGGTGGTAGAAACACTAAAAGTTTGGAAAGTGACTTTTCTTAAGAGGTACACATACAATTTTTTTTTTTTGGTTGGTTTATATTCAATAATAAAGTAATAAATACGATTGTATTTCATGACCGAAAAAAATATTCCAGGACTGTTAATGTCTAAATGTTACTGCATATTCTTGTTTTTGTTACGAAGCAGTATATTGTGCAACAAGTGCAGAAAGTCGCCTATTTCTCACAAGGTGTGAAAGTTTTGGCATGAGACGAAATCGAGTGCTGGAATCATACTATACTTTTTCTACGACCACCATGCACGAAAGCTATTGAACATAAAAACCTCACAAAGAGTACCTTTACGCATGCACATTGTTGATAATTACTGTGAGAAATGATATATCTCACACTGGACATGCGCAGTGTTGGCAAGAAATGATTTCTCACACTTTAACCTACGATTGTGCTAAATACACAACTTTCAAGGTTTATATAGTGAGAGAAAAGTGCTAAATATATTTTAAACTTATAGTTATACTTTTTCAGTCATAATTATTTATATATTTGTAAAAAAAAATCAGTCAATCTTCTTTTATGTTGTTATATTCGCTACTACAATACATTAAATATGCGCTTTTATAATTTTATTATATGTTATGTAGGACATTAAAAACACTGATTAATATTTCTGGAAATGAATGAATGTTACATGCACTCTTTATTCTAGGCATCTATGTGTATATAGATATGTAGTTAATACTTTTAATTTTTCAGTGTAAATTTGATTTTTGTTGGGTGTGCCAAGAATCGTGGAAGCGTCACAGTTCAGCAACTGGTGGATATTTTAGATGTAATCGTTTCGAAGCAGCTCATCGAGCTGACGAAAGACAAGACTCTCTCATAAGTGAAGCTCAAGTTCGAAATACTCATGTTCAAGAGTTATCGCGATTTTTACATTACTATACTCGGTTTAGGAACCATGAAAATAGTCAGAGACTAGAAGAACCTTTACTCACTGGTATACGTCAGAAAATGGAAATTCTAGCAAGTGCCTTGCCACATAAATCACAAGAAGGTAACAGGAATTCATTCAAGCAATGGTAGATCAAGTGCTTCTAACAATCAATTGGGATGTAACATGTTGTATAATGACTTTTACTATCCTACTATTACTAACAGTACCTATCATCATTTTTAAGTATAATTATAAATAATAAAAAATCAAATAGCTGTAATTTTTTGGTGAAATATACAGGTGTCCGTTTTAAAAGGCTTACCATTGGGATCTCAAGAATCATGGGTGTCGACTACATGGGGACATCAGAGCTCATATCCCGAAGCAGACATTTACTTACCTTAACGCAGATTTTTTTTTACATCAGTAATAATGCCGAAGACACACGGTATAAATAATGATCATTAAATAAATTCTCAATTGAAGTTACTGTTCTTTAGAAATATATGCAGATACACGGATATTAATTGAAATTTCTTGCACATACACAAATGCAATGTACCCTTGACAAAAAAGATGATAGAGAGACGTTAAAGACAATATAATAGTTTCTAGATTTATGCCCGGTTGCAGAAAGGCTAATCAGGCTCTAATCAAAAAAATCTCTGATTAATTTGACGTTGTTACCATGGCCACGTATTAAAAATACATTGCTGTCAAAAAATTAATCATTAATCAAAATTGATGAAGCTTTGTGCAACCCGGGCTTAGAGTATTATCCATGCCACTAAACTTCATTGTCAATTGTCAACCTAAATAAGAATAATATAACTAGACATCAACATTAACCTCAACATCAACAACATCAACTGTCAAGTTTGAAATGATATGACACGTGGCAACTAAATTAAGTATTAACCGTTAATGATCATTAACTTTTGTCGTGTGTCTCGGATATAATGCCCTACTACTCTAAAATAGGTGTGAGTTACACCCTTAAATATATTACCAGTGAATTCCTTGCTTCAAAGTATCTATGTCTACAAATATTAATATTAAAATTCCCACAATATTTGGGATGCCGAACAGATGCTTTCATTTGATTAATTGGCGGGACCTAAATTGCAATGAGTAAAGGAGAAGTTTGCTGAATTTTTCTATTTCATTATACCACTTCAGGGTACCATTAAAATACATAACTTATTGGATTGATTGTTCTGATGCACTTGATCTATCAATTTTCTCAATTTTTTATGGTATGTATGTAATACACTAATAATAGACTGTGATGTAGATTCAGCAGAGAAGGGAACGAAATTTGTAGAAGACGGAGTGAGAGAACTGCTTAAAGCTCGACGAGTGCTTTGCGGTTCTTATGTTTATGGTTATTATCTAGAAGATAATGGTTATAATAAAACTATATTTGAATTTATGCAAGTAAGTTACATAAGATATATTACGTGAGATAATTACTAATGATGAGTTTCGACTTTCCTAGAATGAATTAGAAGAAGTTACTGAAAAGTTAAGTGAAATGATAGCGAGACCATACTTGCGTACTCCTAAGGCTGTGATAGTCCAAACAACAGCGTTAACTCGAAGAAAAAGACATGAGTTTGTCCGAGCTGTAGCAAAAGGGTTAGTTCCTCCCGAAACTCCTCCATCTTTACGGAAGGTAAACAATAATGACAATAATAACATAATTTTTATTGAGTGAATTCTATTTCTCCTACGACGCCTCATATCCCCTGTTCAATTTTTTTTATTGTTTTTCTTTGAAACTAGTAACAATTAAGCAATTTAAAGAAATACTGGTATTTTTATTTTTTGTACAGAATCATAAAATGAAAGAAAAAAATATGGTCATATATCCCTTTGTGCCGTAACAAAAATTTAATGTTAAATCATTAATTATAAATAAATAGCAACATATTTTTAACTTTCAATTACATTTTAGTTTATAATTATTCATAAACTTACGATTAAAAAATATTTTACATGTAATTTCAATCACTCCCGTTATTCATATGAAGAACTTATAGATAATATTCGAGTCTCTGTAAAATATTTTGGCAATTTTTTTTTGGTATACTAGAGTTGAACTTGATGAGAAAGAATAAGCTGGTTTGCGAATCTTTCGTAGATTTCGTGAATCCATGAACCGATAATGTAAGCTTTAATTGAGAAAAATGATGGAAATTTTGAACAACTACTGTTATCAATCCAATAAAAGAATTGTCTTTTTCTTAGGACACAGGTTTATAATTTTCATTTCCTCTACAAGTCTTGAAAGTTTTTGGGCAATTTTTTTACATACATAGAAATAAAACAGTACCTAACAATTGAAGCCACGTATTACCTCTCAAAAATGTATTTTTTCTCAGGAAGTATAAATAATAGACAATGGATATTTTCCCTTTTATCTAGATTCTTATATACAAAATAATTAGATACACCAATAGAAGTTCGTTCAGAAATACATCTTGAACTATTATTTTAGATGGAAATGTCAGAATTGGCAGCTTCCTTAAAACATTTAGATGGAAGCACTCCTTGGATGAAAGACGCTTCAGGTTCACATAAACTAGCAGCGTTGTATGATTGGCCTGAATACGATTCAGATGAAGATACAGAAGTACGTAAAATCATCTTTTTTGTCTTAATTTATTATGTAATATGGAGAAATAATGAGACAGGCAGTCAGTGATAAAATTTATTACAAAGACGACGTTCCAATTTCACTGAAATCTTCTTCAGGGCCAGAAATGGTCTTAGAATAACATTGGTTTGATGTAAGCTGTACTGTGATGAATGTGACTCATTTTTACATCAAACTAATGTTATTCTAAGACCATTTCTCGCTCTGAAGAAGATTTCTGGTAAATCGAAACGTCGGTTTCAAAAAAGTTTATTAATTGACTGCCTGTCTGATTATTTCTCCATATTACAACCTACAATAGTCGATTATCAAATTTCCTTCTTAATTTATTATGTTTCAATCTTGTTTCTAGGTGAATAGAGCCCTTGCCGTGAGCTTAGTAGGCGAATGCAAATCTTTAAAATGCACTCGTCCTAGAGCGAGAAACCCTAAAACCGGTGCAATCCACCAATACTGTAGTCTCCGCTGTAGCAAGCTTCAAGAAACAGACTGCGATAGTTAGTAAAGATTTCATTGAAGATTCAATGTAAGATGTTTCTATCACAGTGTGTTTCAGTGTACCGGATGCCCCTTACTTCAGACTACAATATGGAACTAGTTATAGCCTTGGAAATGTCTCGTCTTCAGATGATTGAAGATAAGATGAAGCAAGCGCAGGCGAATACTGGAGTCACGGAGAACAACGTGGGGAACCCGGGGACTAGTGTGGACGTCGATAATACTACAGACGATTCAAGTTGTAAGATTTTTTATAAATTATATTTTATAAACTGATTCGGAACTTAATAATGATGGTATGATATGATACCGTTACGAGCACCGACTTTTTAAAATTTCCTTGGGGCAAAATTTCTTGTAATAAGCAAAATCAAAACATAAAGTTGTAAAAGAAATATTAGACAGGAATGAAGGAAAACAATTTTTTTCTTAATAAATACTTAGTCTGTTTCTGTGCACTGAACTCTTAGCTTACTTCAAATTGTTCAATAAATGATGTTATAACTAGTAAGTCATGTTTAAAATATTAACAATACAACAGTGATATAAAAAAATGCTGCGATAAGGAAAATATTTCTTTAAGAGCATAATTGATGTAATTATAATTGATTGGTATTCCTGACTAAATTAATACAATTCAATTCACAACTTTAGAATTTAGATTTAGATCATTCTGAAGTACTTAGTCTACTTTTCAAGCTGCTATGAGTGCTCTAGAATGCGCTCTGGTTTAAACAAGATAAGAACCAAACCATACTGAATACTTGCTCTGATTTTTGGTTTACTGAAACCAGAAGACAATACAAAGCTTCATTGCTCCAGAATATGCTATGGTTTCAGCGGACGTAGAAATAGAGAAAACACTTTAAAATGTTCTATTTTTTGACCCATTGAAACCAGAGCACAATCCACAGCAGACAAATTTGCTCCAGAATGTGCTCTATGTTAAGTAGGCTAAGAATTAGGGCAAACGCGTCAAAGTGCTCTAATTCCTGACCCACTGAAACCAGAGCACAATCCAGAGCAGACAAATCTGCTCCAGAATGTGCTCTGTGTTCAGTAGGCCAAGAATAAGAGCAAACGCTTTAAAATGCTCTAATTCATGACCTACTGAAACCAGAGCACAATCCAGAGCAACCAAATCTGCTCCAGAATGTGCTCTGGTTTTAGTAGACCTAACATTGAAGTAAACACTTCTGAGTGTTGTAATTCCTGACCCACTGAAACTAGAGCACAATCCAGAGCAGTCAAATCTGCTCTAGAATGTGTTCTGTATTCAGTAGGTCAAGAATTAGAGCAAACTCCTGTATTTGTAACAAAAAAATAAATTTGTTTTTGTTTCAGATGGTCTGGACGATCAGCTGAAACTAGCAATCCAGTTATCACTTCAAGAATCAACAGCAGCAATTAACCGCCAACTTCAACAACAAAAGTGTGTAGAGTATAAAAATCAAAGTGCCAATACTTCTATTGAAAAACAAACAGAATCGTACCAAAAATCTAATGCTGATATAACCGTAGATTATTTCCTAAAAAGTTTAGCCAATCAAAAAATCGATCTTAAAAACATTGGAGTTGGCATGGGTGTCTTCCACGGCGACAAAGAAACGGACAAGGAATGTTTCTTCAAACCGTGCAGTGGAAACGAAGATGGTAGGTTCCAAATTTCCGATATTCACGAGAATGGGTACACGTTCGGTGATGTGGATGATTATGACGAAAATGATATACGATTAAAACGATCTCATTCTACTGGAGATCTAGTAATACGAAGAAGTGGTAGAGGATTTCGAGTAAGAACAACAGGAGATGAACCGAGGTATCATTTAGATTCGGACCACAGTAGTCAACATGACGAGAAACCAGAAGATATATCGAAAAGGATATTAGCACTACCGTCAGGTTCTATGAGAACCAAACAATTTCTTCTTCTCCAAAGCAGTACATGTCCAGAAGAATCCCCAACCTATCAAGGACAATCATCTGTAGAAGATACTACGACATCCGATTCTTTAAATGCAGATATGGAAGTATGCGGAATTCTAGAAGCAATAGCTACGACAGAACCGCCCGCCTGTACTAGTTACGAAAACGAAGAATATAGAAAAAAGCTAGAGAAAAGCTTTGAAGGGAAGTACACGAAGAACGAAGAAGCCTGCACCACTTCCAGGAAGACTGAAGGCATATCAAAAATAGAAGAACTGAAAAAGCATAATCCCTTTGCTTCTCTAAAAGCAAAATTGTGTTCAGCGCATTTACCAAAGACTAGTTATCTAACTAAAATAGCTGTTAATAAAAGTATAGGTTTGTTAAGTGATCCAAAACATAAAAAAGACTATGACGAATCAACAGATCTTAAATCTAAAGTTCTCGAAAAAGCAAACGACAGTAGACGAAACTCTGACCACGGAATTCAGTTCAAGAAAAAGTTAGTATCGGGAACAAGTGCCAAACAAAGCCCAAAAAGTTTAAAGCATACTAAAAATCCAAAACGGGATTCTAGTTTTTCTAAATCAACTAGTTTTTTGTTAGACACTCATAAAAAAGAATCTAAATTAAGTTGCGGTAAATCAGTAACGACTAATCTCCGGATAAAAATATGTAAAAGTCCAATAAAATCCGCGAAACCACATCACTTAGAAACGGATAGTTCTAACGAGTACGAGTCAGAAACTGGTATACCAAAGTCACCAACCCTTTTCATCTCCGGTGTTTCAATATCCAGAACCCCAGAACCAAAATCACCTGGAGTAGCCCTTATAAACGCTGGGAGACAGTCCAGATCGTCGAGTTTGTCTGTGCCAGCTCCTATATCATCATGTTCACTCAGTTTATCCAACACTAGTTTAAACAACACGACAGCAGCAGAACCATTCACTCCATCTCTAGTTCGATCTACCACCCCCGCTTCTTCTAGGTCTGGTTTACACCAAAGCCCTGGGCCGAGTCCTCACAAAGAGCAAAGCACAAAGGCAAAAAGTGCAAGCGAACCTGAACGAGAAAGAGAAATGTTTCGGTTTCCGAAATCGTCAACAGACGGTGCTCTGAGTTCAGTGCTACATGTGCAAGAATCAAATCTGAGTTCTGATGATTTCCACGAGGCGTTGTTTCTTCTAGAACGCTCTCCGAAGACTCGCGATTCGAAACGAAGGAAGAAATCGAAGAAAAAGGATAAGGATAATGACAGGATGAAGGAGGAGGCCAGTTCGGCATTATAGGAATTTAGTTAATTTACCGGTATTCGAATATCTACAAGACTGTATCTGACTTTTAACAATCTATACTGCCGTTTGATAGTCGACTCGACGTATTGTAATTGTTTATAATTTGTAAACGTTTGTAGTGACATTTGATTTCACTGAATCATTATTCTTGCAAGAGAGTGAGAAAAAAGCGCATGTGATATGATATTCGATATTATTAAGTAAACCAAGTCTTTTAATCCAATTCTCACTCCCTTTGTTGTACTGCACTGGCCTGTAAGAACTGTGACGATTTTTTGGAAATTGGGAGACTGAAAAGATAAGACTTTATAAAGGCCTAACTGAATACCATTCTTAACAATGTAGAAAGTATTAGTGGACGTTTTGAAAGTGCAAATTATGAGACTGATTTCGTCTAATTTTAGAAACTTCTGCACTAAATTCTCTAGAAAACTTTACTATGATTGTATGCATCATGGGATCGTTGCACAAATTTTCTTCTTCTAATCCTTTTACATAAATATTTTTGAAAAAACACTTTGAAGAAAAGTGGTTGTGAATTTTTTTTTTAATTATTAATGAAAACTTATTGTACTGGCTGAAAAATTCCTTATATTCGATTTATTATTCAAATTTTAGTAGTTTTTATGTCCTCACTTCGCCCTGATAATTTATAATATTTACTTTCAAACTTCTCTGGGATTGGATCTACTTGTTTCTTTTTTACAAAATTCATTGATGTCACTATTGTAAAACAATACCAAAATTATAAATCCATGAAATTTGCGATCTTGTTCACGAGTGAATTTTCTGTATTTTATTAATATGCAACAACCCCATTGACTAATTCTTAGCTGTCTTCGTCAAATTTATTTCTCATTGAAAATGTATTTAATTTTATAAATATATTTTTATAATGAATTTATTTTATATTGTATAAGGTATATAGCAGCATTTTGATATATAGATTTATTTTCAGGAAAAAGTATATATTTCCTATTGTACTTTATTTGATATATGATATGAAATTGGTAAGATTTACAGTCAGTAGGCATTTAAAATTAATAATACAACTTGAATTTTGTATTTAATTCTGCTATTTATATAATCAGTATTGGACATGGTAGTTCATCTATATTTTATACGTATAATAAATGTTATATTATGCAGATACAATACTCAAATAAATAAGATCAAAGAAACATTTTATCAATTTAAAATTTTCATTATAACGACATAATTCATATGAAAATTTTCCATAAGCACTTTAGAAGTAAATTTTGTTTTACTAAAGATAATTTGATAAATTATTGTTAATATTAAAGAAAAGTTGAGATACGACATTGCAAATGATTTTTTGTATAAAAATGAATCTCTAATGAGATAATAGTATATTGTGCAACAAGTGCAGAAAGTCTTCTTTTTCCTACGAGGTGTGAAAGTGCTTTTCACACACTTGTGTTTCCATGACTGTCTGATATTTAACGAAAATATTACATTTATATTTAATTTCGTACTGCAGACGTGTTCTTGCAACAATTATGATCTTATTTGACGTAGAATTTAATTTTGAACAACTTTGTACTCTTGCAGTTTTGCTCTAAATTTATCAGGATCCCATGTTATTCATGACTGTGAATATATTTAACTTCAGTTTTCTTGTACTATATGTCTTAAAAGTTTGTGGTTTAATTTGTAACATATTTTATAACATTTGATAATTTCACTTATATTGTTTTAAGTAATGTAGAATATGCAACATTTTGCTACAACTGCAAAGATTATTATCCGAATAAAATAGAGATGAACTGCAATTTTGATGTAAAAACAACAGTACTAACCGTTTTGTTAGCCATATTCGATGCATTTATACAATATTTTACAATTTTCCATAAGTAGCTCTCCATGTATAAGAACAATACTCTTAGCATAGAACACAGTTCTAACGGACCAAAGTATTTAAGCTAGTTACTTCGACAGTAAGGAAGGAGTACGTAAATCCTGAATGTTCTACATGTTTAGTACACGGCATTATGTACATAAGATATTCAACAACTGGATATTACTTTGTTTGTGACTTATTGGTAAATGTGACGCACACGAACGTGCCAAAATTATAACAATGTCATTTAGTTGCTAAGGTTTTCAAATGTGATTGAAATATTATAATCAAAGTGACAGTTATATGTCTTGTGTTGTTGGTTAAAGTTGTTGAATATTATTATAGCATTTAGACTAGTTATGAAAATTTTATTTATGAAAAGTGTGATTTTTTTAGAGAATAAACAATTTGATGCGAATTTTGATTTATTTTCCTCAAAAAAAATAAAAAATATCTATAATTTATTTTAGACCTTACATAGATTTTATTTTCTTTTATTTTACTATTGTAACGTTTATTAACTTCGGTGAAATGTAAAAATAATTGACACTAATATTTATGAAATAAATTTTAATAAATAAAGAAAAAAGATAATAAAAATAATTGACACTATGAATAAACAAATATAAACACTAATTTGAGAGTAATAGTTATTGATAAAGACTTAAACACTGAGAATATTTATTTAAACATAATACTACACACTATTGTTTTACATGATATTTATATCTCCAACTATTTATGTTCACCACTTGTACAATATCCGATTATCATCGCGGTCCCTTCTGGTTTCGCTTATATATCCGAGCAATTAAAATGTGGAATATTCTGGCAGCTTCGATGTGTCAGTACAATAAAAGAGCGCTTAAACGTGTCTCGACCTGTCTGCGGCGAGACCTAGCAATCGCTATACCACAGATTAGGTTTATACAGAAGCGACAGTAAGACAGAGAAACGAAAATTAGAGAGAGATGGAGAAAGCCAACAAATTTAAAGCGCTCATTGTTTAAAATCGGAAAGTCATATCTTAGGGAGAGATAGGGGAAGTCAACAAATTTAAAGGTCTACACAGTATTTCAAGTTCATAGAACTGAATAGGGTAACATGAAAGGTACCAACACGGAGTGTCGTTTCTGTATCTAACTATTCTGTGGCTATACTATGAATACCACACCTACACAAAATTTAACTTTTAAATTAACTTACTTCAGATTTGAGAACCATATTTATAAAATTTTATAAAGATCTGTTTTATTGACATATATACGGTCTGAATGACGGTTAAAACTAACATCATTTATATATTTTTGTTTATTAAACTAAAAGATAAATGTAAAAAAAATCTTTGTGTTTAATAGGTAATACATAATTTGTTAAAAATTGTATTGACACGTTTTTCCAGGAAAATGCAGTCTTGAGCTTTAAGTAAAGTACTACAATTGGTTTGTTATTTAACGGTTTAAAAAAATATACGGAGAAACAATTTCGTCTATATAGACATATACTTGTTTAAAAATAAATTTTTAAATGATAATGAAAACTTGATTTAAGGTTAGTTTTAGTTGTAATAAACCTACTAAATAATTTTAAATGTCACATATAGAACATGGTGTTAATTAAAACCATCAAACATATATTTCTTAATGTACACACTTTATTAATTTAATTACACAATAAATAACATCATCCTCATCGTCCCGCATAGTCATTGGTGAGCTGCCTGAGCACGGCGTCCATCCCAGCAGGGTTATCAGCGGGTACCATGTGGCCAGCACGGTTGACCCAGTACAGAGCGAAGTTCTGGTACTTCTTCACGAATCCCTCGACCCAGCCGTCCACGGCCAGCGGGTACCTGGTGGCCGCCTTCCAACCATTCCTGCCTGGCCACTGGAGTCGCTCTACCCACAAGACTGTCCCTGGGGTGTCTACAATGAGGTCTAGTTGGCCGGTGAATACTGCTACTTTGATGTCGGTTGAGTTTAGGAGTTCCTCCACTATGAAAATCATAGTTATAATTGTATATTATTATATGAGTTTTATAAGACGGTATAATGTTCTGCAGTTATATGATAAATGGTTTAATAATATCAGATATTGTTTTTGGTATTTTCTTTGTTGTAAATTTTGTGTTTCTAACAACACGAAACACTTCGTGGAAATTCTAAGAATAATTGAACTGCAACCACGAGATCGATTGGTCAGTTTCAACGTGGAAAGTCTATATACCAACGTTCATGTTGAAGGAATAATGAAGCTACTGGAATGCTGTCTCAAAAATTCATATTTTCAGGAAAAAGATGGATTCTTCGCCCATGATGACGGCCTTCCAATGGGTTCACCTCTATCACCGGTCAGTGCCAACATCTATATGAACTGCAATTGAGAAAACGAAATTCAAACCCAAGTTTCTCAGGTATGTGGACGACATCTTCATAATTTGGAACCACAGTGAATGACAACTTGATCTTTTCCTAAACCATTTCAACAACTTCAGGCCATCCATAAAATTCACCATGGAAAAAGAAAAGGAAAACTCCCTGCCATTTCTGGATATCAACGTAAAGAGGAACAATAGAAGAATCGAGACAGCTGTTTACAGAAAACCCACACACACCGGTCAATATCTGAACTACCCATTCAACCATACCACAACAACAACGAAAGGAGTAGCAAAGTCTTTACTCGACAGAGCTCACAGACTGTGCAACACAAATGAAGGACTCCAAGAAGAAATACAAAACATCAAAAGGTACTTAATAAAAAATGGTTACCCGAAAAAGACAATAGAGGAGCTTCTTCAAAATTACCCGCATATCAAAACTCAGCATCCAAAAAGAGAAAAACAACCCAAAGTGCCATTCAGCATCCCGTACATCAAAGGCTTGTCTGAAACGATTAAACGCATAGGAAGAAATTATAATATAGAGACAGTTTTCAAATCATCGACAACCATCAAAAACATGATCTGTAATACGAGACCACATACAAGTCGAGACTCCAAGAATTGCATATACCAAGTCCTGTGCGAATGTGGCCAATCATACTTAGGGGAAAGCAGGAGACCATTAGAAGTTAGAATAAATAAAGAACACCAACTTTACACACAGAGAGGAGAGACATCAAAATCCGGTATCGCACAACATTCCTAGACAGAACATCATAGAATGAAATGGTCTGATGCGAAAATCTTGCACAAAGAAGAACATTGGTACAAGAGGAAATTCAAGGACGCAGCGGTAATCAACAACAACGAAGTGATCTTCAGTCAGCCAAGTGTGGATATTAGCAACGTGTGGAAACCGCTGATTGGACAATTAAACAATTTTGTACGCTTGATCGCTTCACTTTAGTATATAAGCTTCAGTAGTCTCTAAGTTTGTTAGTATGTATTCACCTGATGTCGATTACAGATATTGTTAGCAATCGAAACGTTGTGTACTTATTCAGTAATAAAGACAATGGAAGTCCAAAATAGTATTATCATTTCAAACATAATAAATAATTTTAAATGACAGAATTATTAGGGTGTTAATTAAAATCATCAAACATATATTTCTTAACATACACACTTTATTAATTTAATACACAATAAATAACATGATCCTCATCGTCCCGCATAATCATTGGTGAGCTGCCTGAGCACGGCGTCCATCCCAGCAGGGTTATCAGCGGGCACCATGTGGCCAGCCCGGTTGACCCAGTACAGAGCGAAGTTCTGGTACTTCTTCACGAATCCCTCCACCCAGCCGTCCACGGCCAGCGGGTACCTGGTGGCCGCCTTCCAGCCATTCCGTCCGGGCCACTGGAGTCGCTCCACCCACAAGACGGTCCCCGGGGTGTCCACGATTAGGTCTAGTTGGCCGGTGAATACTGCCACTTTGATGTCGGTTGAGTTTAGGAGTTCCTCCACTATGAAATAATAGTTGTAGTAGTATATTATACAGGTTTTATAAGACGGTATCTTAGATGAGGTATAACAGAGAGATATGCCACACTCCTATAGCTACGTACTACTGAGCAAGCAAAAGATGTATGGTCGAGAATCGCCTAACAGTTAGCTGCGTGAGAACAATCCGCCAGCTGAGTAGTGCACACTTACAATTAGACGAACGAAATATTAGTCATAGTGTTAGTCACCTATCCTCTTTATTTGTTTGGTTGAGTTTTCCATATGACTACTCCACTGGTCCACTGTTCTTAAACAGCTGGCTGCAAGCGATTTTAAACCTTAGATCTTTCGACAATATATTTGGGCAATGCCATATCTCTATGTTATACCTCATCTAAGGACGGTATATTGTCCTATTGTTATATGGAAAATGGTTTAATAATATCAGATATTGTTAAACTGTTTTTGGTATTTGGTACTTCTAATATCAGAGTTTAAATGTCAAATTAATTACCTGAAATATTTTAGTAGTACATTATTATACAAGTTTTATAAGACGGTATATTGTTTCGTGAGTTGTTGGGGCTCAACGAGCGCAACGAATGGAACAATGCGTCATATAAAACGAGTATAACATAGTATTTTTTATACTCTGCTTCACTTATTATTATTTTCAATTTAAAAAGTATATAAATGTAAATATGGTAACTATATGAATGAAGTAGGGCACATTTAACAGTCAATATGCATTTAAAAACTTACGAAAATATTTATAAATCTACACATTATGAATTATGAAATTTTAATATCCTTTTAAATTAGTTTTGTTTATTCGGTTTTCCTACCAATAACAGTTTAACAAATTTATATTATTAAACTGTTTTCGATGTAATAATAAGGCAATTGTTAACGCAAAGTATAAAAATGTTTTTACTACATGAGTGATACACATATTCATTTGTATTTACAACCTTTTAAAAACGACGTAAAGATAAATTTATAGCTGTTTACATGATAAGGAAGAACAACATGTTTATAAACATTTGAAACTTGTTTTGTTACCTAAGATAACAGGATGAATACAATTTAATTTGTTATCAATGTTATATTTTTACTGATTGCAAAATAAAGAAACGTATTGTGAAATAATATATTGCGCAACAAGTGCAAAAAGTCGCCTATTTCTCACGAGATGTGAAAGTCTCGACTCGAGACAAAGTCGAGTGCTAGAATAACACAAGGTGGGAAATAGGCGATTCTGCACTTATTGCACACTATACTTTATCTATGACCACACTGCTAAAGTTACAGAACAAAAATTCATGCACAAAAGCTATTTGACATAAAGAACAAAAAGCCTTACTTAACCTCATATTGCACATGCGCAGTGCTTTGTATTTTGTATTTTGTATTCAATTACCAGGGGCTTATTTCACAAAACTACAAGTCTTGTAATACAAGTGTATCACTAGGCAACGCTTATCAAATTATAAATTCTATTGGCACATATTGAAAATTTGACAATCGTTGCCTAGTGATACACTTGTATGACAAGACTTGTAATTTTGTAAAACAAGCCCCAGGGGCCTGTTTCAGAAAACTACAAGTCTTGTCATACAAGTGTATCACTAGGCAACGCTTGTCAAGTTATAAATTCTATAGGTACATATTGAAAATTTGACAAGCGTTGTCAAGTGATACACTTGTATTACAAGACTTGTAGTTTTGTGAAACAGGCCCCAGGTATAGATGAATTGTCACATAAGACATCTGACACTGACAGTAGTTTTAGAAGTAGCAAGAATTTGGAATAGGGTAGATGTAGATGTGTAAGAGAGAAATGTGTAATATTGTGATGTAGATGTTAAGGGCACTAAAAACTTGAATAACTTAAAAATTAATAACTTTTTTAAACTTTGATAGTTTCTATCATGCAGAATTAAGGTCTGGATTGCTATTATGGTGGAGGACCCCATTAGCATATATCAAACCATACAGACATAAGCACGAAAACGTTACCTACAAGAGAACTTTATAAAATAATATTTATTAATAACGTGAAACCGGTAAACTATTGAACAAACCACGGATGGTAATGTCATACCAGGACTTAGTTGTCTTAAAATCCTATCCTAGGTGTAAGCACAGAATAGGTTTATACAGAAGCGACAGTAAGACAGAGAAACGAAAATTAGAGAGAGAGATGGAGAATGTGCACAATTTAAAGGGCTCATTGTTTAATATCAGAAAGTTTCCCCCCATCTTAGAGAGAGAGAAGGAAGAGCACAAATTTAAAGGTCTACACAATGCTTCAAGGTCATAGAACTGAATAGGGGAACATGAAAGGTGCCGACACGGAGTGTTACTTTTGTATGTAGCTTTTCTGTGGTATAAGGTATAAGGTTAATAGCTATAAATTATTCTTTGTCATACCTATATCTGTGACAGGCTTCATGAAATCTTCTGACAGTGTTTGGAAGACCAGACTACTTGATTCGGTCCAGGTCAGACCATCAGGTATTCCGAGAGCCTCCCTGACTTGTACATTCATAATGCTGCTCAAAGATAGCTCCTTTTCTTCTCTTTCCTTACTTCCAGGTAAAGCCAGGCCCCTTGTTTTGCCCCAGTAACGCGGTTTGACTAACACGTTGTAGAAATCGACGTTGTAAGCTACACTCATTATTATATATTCTGTGAAACCCCATTCGTCTGTTGCATCTACCCATCTTCCTTCGTCTACGGCTCTCTGGACGTACAGGGCAGCTTCGTTAATCATATCATAACCTCTTTGGTCGACAAAGCCCTGCAAATAATTTAATCACATTAAAAACATAAAATGTACAAAAATGAAAATCTTGCAACGCAGTCCTTCCATCGCAAAAAGTTGTAACTTCTCATGTAAATCCATGTCAGATATTTTAGTTACTATCTATGGAAACATCTGTTCAACAACTTTGTCATATATTGTTTACTAATTAGTTACCTATCTAAATTTATAGTGACCGTATCAATATTAGATATATTTATTTGTGTAATAAATATAATTAACTTTTTTTCTCAAAAACTTTTCATTTTTCTAGACTTAAGTAAATATAGATGCGCTGATTTCAAGGACTACACTCATATTATACCTTTGCGACTTTTTTCTGCCGCTTTATTATCTATCTTTTATTTATTTTCAAAACCTATAACTCCATATCAAAGTTGTGTAGAGTTAAAACAAACCAATCAACAGTATTAAATTAAAAATTGTGTTGACAAACGCGAAATAACCCAAAAATATTCACTTTTGTACCCAAAATTTTGATTTTGGGAAATAGTGTACATTGATAGATTTCGACGTACTGATTCCAAATTTTCAAACAGAATTTGATTACCTCTTTTTGTTCTTGAGATATTTGCTGTCAAAGTTGCACCTCAAAAAAGTGTGTTTTTTTGCTATATCTCTAAAATGGGTAGAGATATAATCTCAACGATTATACCAGTCGATTCTACGGGAAAAGTTACATAAAGAAATGTTTTCTCCGCATATACGTTCTTTGGAACGATTTGGTGAAAAATAAGAAAATCGAAAAAACCTAAATTTTAAAATTTCGCCAAGGAACTTTTTGTTGTCAAAACTTTTCATTTTCTAGACTTAAGTAAACATCGATGCGCTGATTTCAAATCTTCAAACAGAATTGAATTATCTCTTACCGTTCTCGAGATATTCGTGTTAAAAGTTGTGTTTTAGCAATACCTAAAAAAACAGGTTTTTTAGGTATACCACCTTAACGGTTAGGTTTACGACTTCGGCGACCTCACTAATCGATTCTACGGGCAAAATTACATAAGTATACCAATTTTTAGATTTTTATTCCAAAGGATACAATTTGTAGAAAGGAAAAACGAAAATGGCCAAAATCGAAAAAAATGCCTGATGAACCCCTGACGATTTTTCTCGATTTCTGGTCATTTTCAGTTTTTTCTTTCTAAAAATTCTATCTGTTTAGATAAAAATCTGAAAATTGGTACACTTATGTAATTTTGTCCGTAGAATCGATTGGTGAGGTCGCCGAAATCATAAACCTAACCATTTACGGGGTATACCTAAAAAACCTGATTTTTTAGGTATAACTTTGAACTCAAATATCTCGAGAATGGGAGGAGATAATTAAATTCTGTTTGAAAATTTGGAATCAGCGCATCGATATCTACTTATGTTCAAAAAATGAAAAATTTTGGAGACAAAAAGTTTCGGGGCGAAAAATTGAAATTTAGGTTTTTTCATTTTTCTTATTTTTCACTTAATCGTTCCAAAGAACGTATATCAGGGCAAAACATTTCTTTATATAACTTTTTCCGTAGAATCGAATGGTAAAATAGTTTAGACTGTATCTCTACTCATTTTTGAAATATACTCAAAAAACACACTTTTTTGAGGTACAACTTTGAGAACAAATATCTCCGAAGCGAAAAGGGATAATTAAATTCTGTTTGTAAATTTGGTATCAGCGTATCTAATTCTTTAAAAAATATAATAAACAAAATTTTGTAAAATTTGAAAATTTTCGAGCAAAAAAATTTGATATTTTCAAATATTTTTCGGTTTATGCGGAAATACAACATCAGCGACTTTGAATTACTTCCCCTATTGTTCCTACATACGTAAGCTGTTTTTCCAAGTAAAATTCCACAGGGCCGGCAATTTATAAAATGCAAAAAATGAAAACCCTAAAATTTACATTTTCGTTCCTATCTACTAACCTATGCATTTTTTTTTTAACAAAGACATGGTTAAAATGGTCCCTTAATGCAGCAACTTTAGTCTAATTTATCTGACCTCGTATCTTTTACCGCTCACGAGATCCCCATGCTTAACAAGTTATTTGGAACATCTGTATATCTTTATCTTTTTCATAGGCATTTAAAATTTACTATTTCGAAATGATAAAAATAAATAATTAAAGTTTTAAATCGTCTATATTTCCTTGATAATAAAGTAATGAAGTAGTAAAATACTTACAAGACCTAATAAGTATGGCGCCCAAGTCATGACGGAATCAATAGGCGAGATCCAAGAATCTCCCAATCCAACACCTTTAAAGTTTGCTCTAATTTCTCCTCGTTTGATAGCCTGAAAATAACCCCTACTATATTATTAACTCATATGATTTATCACACAAGACTTACAGCATCTAATTCCAGAGCGAATTCAGCAACCATTTTACCCCCATATGATTCACAAGTAATATACAAAGCAGTCTCTTCAAACTGAGGAAACTGGGAATAGAAATCCTTCATCATCGCCACCAAATCCAGCGCAATCTGCTTATTAGTTGTCGTGAGGAGCGAACTGTGGTTGACGTAGCTCCATCCTGTGCCGACAGGATTGTCCACGAACATCACGTTGCAGTCCTTCACCCAAGTGAAGTTCCTGGGATTCAGGTTGCTGTCCAAAGGACCCAGTTCTTCAAAGTTGCCGAAGCCGGTGGAGGAAGCACCAGGTCCTCCTTGCAGCCAAAGGACTAAGGGTTTGTCAGTTGGGTTGACGTTTGGTTGGGTGGTGTAGTACAGCCACCAGAACATGTGGGCACCTGGGCGGACTTCCGAGAAGCCCCATTCTTGCTCACCTGGGCCAAAGCCCTTTCTGCCTGCAAAATTGAAATTTTTGTTAATAAGGGTCTTTCAAGTTTCAACTGCTATGCCTAATCTTTAAAATAAAAATACTGGTACATGAGTTATAGTACAGCAATAATTTTAATCGCGCACATTTAATGCCATTATGTTTTGAAAATAAAATCGTTCAAATGACCTCCGCGGATCGTTGGCAAATGACGGTCCGAGAGACCCAATTTGCGGTTACTTTTTGGTATAATTCGGACTGGATTTCTGCAATAGTTCAAATAATGTTCCTCTCCAGGTTGTTAATTGTTTCTGGCTTGTTGGTATAGACCAGAGATTTAACATACTCAACATCTTACTGGAACCACAAATCGTCTGTATTAATATTATCCAATTCTTGCCAAAGAACATTAGTTATCATCTCTTGATACCTATCGCCTTTGATATTCACGAAAAACTAAGAGATTTCTGTTCTCACGTACATTTTCTTCAACAGCAACAATATTTTCGACTGAGCGAACGTTTCCCTGGCGTACAGACATTGCCCGATCAGTAACTGAACCAGTATCGACCATAAATTTCACGTAAATTTGGCGACTTAAAGATGAATTTTGATAAGAAATTTTCACAATTTCGACGCGTTATTTAATGGTATACTTTTCCATGATGAAATGGCAGCTATGATAGAAAAAAACGACAGCGGTATCAATGCAAACAAAACTACAACTAGTCAATTTTGTTTAAAAATATTAAAAATGTGCATGAAATAATCACTTAAGGGATTAAGGACTCTTTAATCCTGTGATATATATTCTATTTTTTGTATTCAGCATTTCTAAATTATATAGAGGAATATTTGTGCTGATATTTCATAACCATGGAGTTAAATACTGTAATTACACGCATACGCAAAACATTAACAAGTATGATTACAATCTTTTTTTTTTAATTCATTTTTCACAGAAACGTCAAAATTTATCTTTTCATAATATAGTATTAAATATATGTAGTTATTTACATATTTCAGTTTGAAATGATTTGATGATCGAGATGAACGTTAAAAATAAAAAAATAAAAAATTGCTACATAATAAAATAAAAACAATGGCCCGTATTACGAGCTCACTTTTATAATAAAATCGCGATTTTATCGGCCACTTTTACATCATAATGTAAAATTGAAAGTTAAAATCGCGATATTATTATAAAAGTGAGCTAGTTCGCTTTTATAATAAAATCGCGATTTTACGTTCGTTTTTACAAAAGATTTTCATATAAAAGTGAGCATTAAAATCGCGATTTTATTATAAAAGTGAGCTCGTAATACGAGCCATTAACTTTAACGTTTTCGTTCCATGTAATATGATTTAAAAAAAAAAATATAACCATACTTCAATGAATGCTTTGCGCATGCGTTATCAAATATCAAATCTTCCTCTGTGTAATTTACAAATAATAATAATAAATGCTAATAATCATCTACAAAGTTTGCTAATTCCATCAAACTAGTGAAGTTATATTTGGAACTAAATAATAAACTTAATCCTTTTTTATGAATTCGAATCCAAAATGCCAAAAAATAATATTTTCATGCCTGTCACTGAAAGAATATAAACTATGACGCACAGAAAAACAGTAGAATTTAAATAAAAATAATGATTCAGTATTTGCTAAGATAAAAGTTTACTGTAAAAAAAAACAATATAAATAAAAAACTAATAAATTACCAACCCAAGACAGTTACAATCGTACACACGAAAATTAAAAGTAACTTCATGATGTCAGAACAGAAACTATTAGAAATAGACAAGCGAATCAGCTTATAAAGCTTTTGAAACACAATCAAATGCTAAATCAAAGATAATATTGTATTTTAAGCAATATTTATCTAATAAAATATAACATTTATATAATCTCATGATAAGACGTTTCATGTTAAACCCATAAATATGTAAATTTATGAGTTTAGCGTGCAAAATATTATCAAGTGATTAACATGAAATTCAAATTTGAAGTTGGTCTATCCAAAATATATTTTTACGTTTCGATAAAATATAATTAGTTGTATTGTAGAATTCTTGACATAATTTTAAATTAGTATCAATGTCAAGTTTATGAATTACGAACATATCTAATCTTAATTTGAGATGTGAAGTGATTAGTATACTTCAAAATATAATTATTTATTTATTTAGGTGAAGTGTAAAAATAATTAAAATATGAATATTTATATAAATAAGTTTAATAAAGGAATAATAAATTATAGAAAGATGATAAAAATAAGTAACACTAGGAATAAACAAATATAAACGCTATATTAATAATAAATATTAGTGATATAAACTTAAACACTAGGATTATTTATTTAAACATTTAACACTATGCACATTTATTTACACGATATTTATTGCAACTATTTATGTTCACCAAGCGTATTAATATCGGGCAGTCCTGTGGTCTTTTCTATACTGGCTTATATTCTAGAGCAATTAAATTCTGGAATATTCTGGTACCTGTCTATCTTCGTGACCTTGGGATCGCTAAAATAACGTTATTTATACTTGTAGGACTTGCAAACCGGTGAAAATCGAAAGTGGTTAAACTGTTTTTCTTTTTTTTAATAAATGGATAAATTATTTTATTTTTATATTGTTACTCAAGAAATATTAACGTTTAAAATGTTTTAGTTGACTTGTAGAATGGAATTTTATTGATATTTATTTATTTATTATTATAAATGTGGAGTACTTATATATCTTACAATAAAATGTATATATTATATAAACAATATACACTGTCAATAACAATAAATTTTGTAATACACAACATTAGTACATTTATTTACCACAAATACAAATGATTTTTATTATCTATTCATGAAACACACGTTTCAATTTACGTGAGTATAGATAAGACTGAAGTGGAAATATATTAACAATTTTGCTAGTAATGTTTCCGTTTGTTGAATTTTTGAAGATGATGTATTTATATATTCTTATCAATAAAACCAAGCTATTGATAAAACATATTTTTTTTATGATTAAATGGATAAAAGTATCATTGACACAATTATAAATCATTGGTAATTCATCTTCTATATATTAGTCAAATTTAGGTTAAAAAAAATAGAATATATATAAAAACAATTTACATCTGAAAATTTAATATTATCGTATTATTGAAAAAGACCAAAATTTTTTTTTTTTTTATGTAGAAATCCACAAAATAGTTTGCATTTTCCAACAAATTTAATAACAATTTCTTTGTTATTGAAATAGAAGTATTAACTATTGTTAGCACGCAAACACTTGTATATAAATGTTTTATTTATTTATTTACGGAAACTACGGGAAACTGTGTAGGTAATACATCACAAGACAAACTTTCAACTCTGTGTAAAACTATTGCACACGTACTCGTATGTACATTTGTAGGAACATTTAGTTTTATTTGATCTTGTTTTATGCATTATTTCATTAATTATGGAGAAAAATATAGTTATTCTGCTATTTTAATAATTTTACAGTTTAATTAGCAGTCTTTTAATATTTATTGTCAAATGTGTGTTATATTATAAAATAAAATGTTAAAATAAGAAACGAAGTAATGCAATTCCCTCGTACTATAGTCTTTTGATTATGCCCTTAATACATAAATAACTATTGTATAGATCCCAAAGTCAAGTCGCGGGCGATGGCCGTTAACAGACATGTCAGGACTGGTTCGCAACGCTTCTATTGTTCAGTCGTCTCGAGGGTGCGAGAACATTCCCGAACTTAATTGATCTATTATTTAAGCCTGAGCAGGGGATATCGCGAGAACAGTCTAATATTAATACGTGTAGTGAACATGAATAGTTGGTGATATAAATAAATATATAAATAAATATATATATATATATATATATATATATAAATATCTTATAAATAAAGAGTGCGTAGTGTTAAGTGTTTAAATAAATAATTTTAGTATTTAACTTTTTATTAATAATTGTTGTTCATAAATTACTGTTTATATTTGTTTATTCCTAGTGTTACTAATTTTTATTATCTTTTGTTATTCATATTTCGTTTATTAAACTGAAATATATATATATATATATAAATATTCTTTTTATAATTATTTTTACATTTCACCTGAATAAATAAAAGTTACACTATTATGATGTATTTTTATGTCCAACTGTTTTCTTCGTGACGTGAACCGAAATATCCTTTAAGTTATTTATTGTACACTTAATAAATTTTCATGTTTATATGTTAGAAGTATTTAGATAATATTTAAACAAAAGATGATGTCGTAAATTATAACATTGTCTGATATTTACAATATATATTTTTTTAATTATAAATAATTTTGATATCTTTTGTTATATCTTTTGTTTGGCATTTCTGTAGGAATTTCTTGAGACTTTGAAATGGTATGATAAGCTAAAGTTTGCAACATTGCAGTGGATTTCCCACCACTTGACAATCATATCAGCTGATGATTTATTGATAAATTGAATAGTTGGAGTTACAAGTACAGCCAAGGTAATTACACGTTCAATCTTCAAGGCATCAATGGAGGCTGCGACGGCGGAAATAGACGGCGCTACAAAGCCACTTCCGTCTGCAGGACCGAAGCGAGCGCAGCGCCGCCTATAGAGTGTTTTTGACAGCGCATATATGCATTTCCGTTCTACTTTAGTGACTTTGTCAATTGATATATTTCCAGGAATTTCTTTCATTGTGCAACGAGTTTGCATTTAGAATTCAATTGTAAAAATGTTTATTTATATTTTAATACACAATTTTACGCTGTACAAACATTATTTTGTGTAAATTGAAAATTTAAACATTTTGATTTTGGTTTTATATACGACATAATCTCCGTACACATATCTTTGCGCTTACCACCCTGAAACCTTCTGGAACTGAGTAATTGTTTCAGATAAACCAAAGTAAATCTTTTTAGATTAGATAGACGAAATATTGTTTGAAAAATAAAGAATGAATAAATGAAAATAAATAAAAAATATGCTCAACAGTGAAATATGGAAGAGGTTCTGTGCTTGTATGGGGCTGTATAAGTGCAAAAGGAGTGGGAATCTTAATTTTTATTGATGGGAAAGTGGTTTACTTGAATATTTTAAAAGAAAATTTGGAAAAATGTGCTGAAAAATTCGGTTTAAGGGATTTTTATATCTATTATAAAGTAATTGTACAATTGTAGACAACAATTAAAAACGCCTCCATAGTCTCCAGGTATGAATCACATTGAAAATTTCTGTGATTTATTTTTAAAAATGTGTAAAACAAGGCGCCCCAAGAATATAATAGAACTACTACATTTATGGTAGAAAAATGGGGTAGAATTTACTCCCAAATGCCAAGAAAATCAGTGGAAAGTAGTAAAGACAACTTGAAAATATGAAAATTGAAATTTGGCATGAATTTCTTGAAAAAAAATTGACGACCGCTTTCCATTATTCGTAAAAAAATGTCTGTAGAGTGTGTAAACTGATTTTTCTAATTTAAAATTATTCATAGTTTTATTGACTAAATACATATATACTGGAATTTTTTCAAAGCGAATGATACCATATAACGTCTCTAATACTATCTCATTTTAATTTGTATCGTTGAAAATAGGAACGTGTTTCGTTTCTTGATTCATATGCACAAGCTTAAAGTTTGGAATATACTACGTTTTTTTATACGTTGTGCCGTTATCTATTTTAATTTCTCAGTAATAAATAAAATATCTAGCAAATATTTAGCAAAAAGTTTAAAAACATAGTAAAATTAATCAATTACATATTTTTTTGCGTCAAATTCTACGCAGGTAGCAATGCATTAAATTTGTATAAATCACCGACAGGTTATCATCAGTAGCAGATGAAACATAAGTATAAAAATTTTTTGTCCAAAAATCAGAGCATAAAAGATTCACAATACACAGATACGAAATATTACAATATTTAAACAAGCGCTTAAAACAAAATTCAACTTGTTTGCGAGCGCCACAAACCGTTACAAATATAATTAAAATAAACAAGTGAAGTTTAGTCGTGTAGCCGGTCTTCAGAGTGTAGTGTGTGTTGCTCATTGTTAGAATAAATGCAGTTTTTATTTTACAATAAGAAGTCAACTCAATGGTAAGTCAATGTTTAATATTACTTAAAGTTTGTAACTTGTAACTATGTAATTCCAATCGTCAAGGGCTGTGAAAAAAGAATCGATGCTTTCATTTTGCTGCGTGAAATCGTATGATTTCTGAAGTAATATGATATATGAATTTTAATATTTATCATAAATCAAAGAATAAATATGTATTTAGTAATAATAAATCAATTGAATAAGTGCGATACAAGTATAACTATGGATGAAATATACAAACACTTTTGTAGTTAATCTAAAAAATAACAGAAGATTGACGCTACGTGTAACGGTTTTCCAGTGGCGGGATTTAACAAATTTATTCGAGGGGCAATAACGGAATCTTTATATCATTTTTTTTTATTGTAATAAATGCTAAATTGAGTTATACAAATATGCATACATACATACATATGTTTTCAATTGTTTCTGTTATATTTAAATTGAAATTTAATGTTTCATTTACATTGTTTTCAATATTTTTGTTCTGACTGACTATAAGTATATTATATCGTTGTATTCAAAAAAACTGTTTCCTTTTTTAATTGTAAAAAAATATGTTTCTTATTGAAAACCAAAAAAAAATGTATAAAAACATCTCAACCTAATAAAAACAAATTTAAAGCTAGTATATGAAATACATAAAGTTGAATAAGTTTTATTTGAAAAAATAGGTTTTCTCTCATTTTTTAATATAACAATTGAAAAAATAAATAATACTTTTTCTTTGAAAGCATCATTCATTTTGTTTTCTATAATTTTTAAATAAATTGCAATTCAATTTAATAATTTAATTTTTTTTTTGTACTCTTTTTCGATTTAGAAATAATGCTCACTGTAGTTGTTCTACCAGACTAGTTTAATTTTTTTCTGAAGAAAATAATAATAATCATAATCTAAAGTGGATGAATTATATATGTATATGGATTTTATATTAATAATTTAATTCTGGTAGCTTAAAATTATCTGTCTTTTAATATTTATAGTTGGATGAACGATGAAGTCATTTCTACTGAATTATTACATACACGTTTTAATTATATCTGTCTAAACCATTAAATTATTTCTTAAGATGTCTTTTTAAAATATTTCTTTGAATGATAATTTAATGAATTTATATTGTAGATATATGATATACTCATTCGTATACCATGGTTGCATAAAAATTCTATTTAAAACAAAATCAAAAAATCAGATTTTTTTTACTTTTTAAAAAAGATGTATAATTTTAAAACCGTGTTTCACAAAACAGCATTTATTATGAAAAGAAAACATTTTAAAAACAAGTAAAAATTTAAAGAAAAACTATAAAAAATTTCAGTAAAATCCGTTTATAAAAATATCGCTTATAGCGATAAATTGTTTATAATGTCGAAATTGAGATCACTTGTTTGAAAACCCACATAAAAGTTTTCAATAACGATAATATAAATTAATGTTCTACAAAACATTTTCCTGTAATTTTAAATACAAGAATATTGACGGTAACATATATATTGGATATATTTTTAATTATAATGTAATACACGATTTATAGACATAAAAGAAAGTATAAAACAATAAATCTTATTTAAACTTGTACCGTGGAAAGACACATGCTTAAGAATTTGGAAACAGCCGAACAGATGTCTTAATTCTGTATTGTGTCGTATTTCCGTCGTTTTCAATGTTCGGAACGGTTATGCCTGTAGTACAAAACCTGGGAAATATATAGAACGTTAATTTTATTGGCGGGGCGTATAGGGCGTCGTGAGAAATGTGCAAGTGTCACCGAAAGTTGAGTGGTTACAATAAACCGAAACCGGAGCGACTTTGCTTGTCTGCGGAAACGCGGCGCGCTTCATAATCGCCCTCTCCGACGCCCGCCAGATCGCGACGCCCGGCGCCTGTTTCGCTTGTTCCCAGCCGACTTCGTTTGTTTTATTTTCGCGCTGTTATTGTTTGAAGAACGACGTGTGACTTGTTTCACATGTAGTGTTAAAACTGCCTTATTACCGACTTCCAATTGCTGCCACTTTCTTTTATTTGCTTGGATTAATTTTATTTTTGTACGAGAATCATTTTCACGGGTATTTTACTATACAGGGTGAATACTAGATACCTTGACATAGGGAATTAATATGAGGATACATTTTTTTGCTGTTTCCATCTGACCTGATGATAAGTTTGATGGGGTGTGCTACCATTGTTTAGATTATTTAATTTCGCATCTTTTCATATCAAGTATTATGGAATAAGACTTCTTTTAATGGATAAAATAAATTGAATTCTGACTATGTAATAAAAAAATTCAAATAATATGTTTCATAGCCGAGTGGAGAAGGCAATGGCTTCGTAAACAACTCATTACATAATCAGGGTTCAATACCTATACAATTCCATGTTTTTATTATTTAATATGTAAATTACATTATAGTAATGGAAACTCTTGTAACATTAATTTTTAAGATTTTTCTACTTCCGTCTAATAAGAGACTCTTTATTTCACTAATTTCAGTTATTTTACTAGTTTTTTTTTTCGCGCCACCGTTCACTTAAGTTTAATATACTTCCATAGCAACATACGTCGTAAGTTCTTGATAATTTCCGTTATTTGGATACTAGCTAGATCACATTCCAAGGCATCTGAGGCCTTGAAGGTGATTTAGTTCAGCCGACCAGGAATTGAGAACACTTCAGTGTGTGCTCTAATTCTTAACCTACTGACCCCAGAGCACATTCTGGAACAGATTTAGCTGCTTTGGATTGCGCTCTGGCTTCAATGGATTAAGAATTAGTACATTCTAAAGTGCTTGCTCTAATCTGGGAACAATAAAGCTCTGAATTGTGTTCTAGTTTCAGTGGTCCAAAAATCTGAAAAAGTGTTCAGAATGCTTCGATTCTTGATCTGCTTAAACTAGAACGCATTTCAGAGCACTGATGTTTTGTATTTTGCTGTGGTTTCAGTAGCTTAAAAATTAGATCAAGTACTTCAGAATGCTCTGACTCTTGACCTACTAAAACCAAATCAAATTCTAAAGTAACTGCGAACATGTTGACAAATTTTATTTCACATTTTATTTATAATAATATAGATGCTCTTTGAAACTTAATTAAAATAAAGACACTAGAAAATAAAAACTTGGTCACTCTAATTTGAACCGAAAAACGTTTTTCTGAATAAACAAAAACTAGAACAGAACCATTTTTTTCTAAACTGTATCCGAAAAACCAGAAAACTGGAATAAGAAAATTATAGTTCTAAATCCTAAATAAAAGCAATTAACTTAAATTTTTGAAATTTCGAGATGTTAAAGGAAATGTATAACTGTCCGCTTTTAGAATGTATATTTTAATTACAAGTGAAATGAGAAGTTAAAAAGAAAAAAAATGAAACGACTTTTATTTCATTCGCATTCATGTAATGTATTCTATCTGAAACGAACCCTCAGAATAACAGAATGTGCATTATCTAAACAAATGTATTTTCATGTCTATGATATACATAAATAAAGATAATCCATATAAATAGAAATGTACGAGTACCTATGTGAACTATTGTTTAGTCTAGTTCATATGTTCAACGTTGTTTATCTATGAGTACTAGTTTATTACACGTACGAGTACGACTACATTAATTGAAATATTACCTCTGATGTTTCCATGAAATTATGTTATTAGTTGTGGTTTGTATAACAAATATATGTACATTATAAAATAGTTCAACAACAATTATTTCATTATTACTACCTTTCAAATATTTTCTTCATAGACTCCAACTCCAAATTATGTTAAGGTAACCAAAGGTAGAAAAGAATTAATTTTTATTAGTGATCTTAGGTCCGGTCTTTCCAAATATGAATAAAGTGACGAATAACTAATTTGATAATAAATTTATTAGAAGCTCTTATCCGACAAATAATGTGTAACTGTCTTTCAAAGTCACTTTATCCACTGGATTATTATTCTCTAAATTAACATAAAAATAATTATTTCGATGTTGGCCGCAATGAAATACTGATTACTGATTTCATAGATTTTTGGACAAGGTCAATATGATGCACAATTTATACATGTTAGAGAAGGATAAAAAAAATTATATGAAATGTCACGGACATTTCAAAATGTCAAAATTTGATATGTAGGTTTGTAGTGAACGATGCCTATATTTTGCACTGCAGTTTGTATGTTCAAAATAAAGTGGTGGTGGTGATTACTTGCCCTTCTATACATTTACCTTTGTAAAACATTATAGAGGAATAATTATTCCTCTAGCAATAGAAAGAAAAAAATGGATAAGTGTGTTAAGGAGAAGTGATATGTTTAAAGCACTAAATTTTATTAGAGATTTTTTATCTATTGAAGTCAGATGATTAATATTGTTATTACAAATAATGTTTTAATCAGGGCATGTAACCGGTTAAAAAAACCGGTTAATAAAAACCGATAACCGATATTTTTAACGAAAATTGCGAACTTTAACCGTAATTTTAACCGATATTTTTCAGGCCGAAAATACCGGTAACCGTTAACCAAAAAAAAAAATAAACCGGTTTTAGCGAACATTAACCTTTATTTTAATATCATTTAGCGAGAAAAAAATTAATATTTTTTTTTTATATCTGTGTTTTCTATTTGAACATGAGTCATGACAGTTTTTACAATTAACATTTTATTGGAGTCATAAATGTAGGTCTCTTTGGCCGTTAAGGTTACTTAAAAAGTCCAAATAAATATAAATGTTTATAATTACTTTTTTTTTAATTAATGTTAATAATTTTTTAAACCGATATATTAACCGGTTTAAACCGGTTTCCAATTTTTAAAAACCGGTTTCCGAACTAAAACCTTTAATATTATAACGTTCTCTATAAGGGTTAACCGTTAACCAGTATTTATTTCGGTTCCCTGTTTGTAACTAACTTTTAGTAATTTCTAATTACAGTTGAATATAAAAAGTTACACTTTTAGGTTTTTACTGTAAAATTTTTCATATACAGCTGAAATATTCCAAAAATACCCATGTATGAGTCCAAAATTTTGGTTTTTGATTGTTGACACCCTTTAAACCCAATTTTAGGTCAGGTTTGGGTTCCTTTTTATCCATTTTAAGGTGTAACAAATTTCCAAATTACTATACAATATGTTTAGACACTTTTCAACTCATTTTTGGGTATAAAATGCAACACATAATCGTGTTAAACTTATTTTTTTAATTATGAACACCTAAATCATTGTTAAGCACTTTAAACCCATTCCAGGGTGTGAAATAACCCAAATAAACCCAATTTTAGGTAAAATTTATTGATTTTTTTGAAAAAACCAAATTGGTAGTCGCCGATGCGCTGATTTCAAATTTTCAAACCGAATTTAATTATCTCTTACCATTCCTGAGATATTTGGCCTCAAAGATGCACCTCAAAAAAGTGTGTTTTTTGAACATATCTCTAAAATGGGTAGAGATACAGTATCAACGATTACACCAGTCGATTCTACGCGCAAAGTTACATAAAGAAATGTTTTCTCCGCATATACGATCTTTGGAACGATTTGGTGAAAAATGAGAAAAACGAAAAAACCTGAATTTCAATTTTTCGCTTGGAAACTTTTTGTCACCAAAATTTTTTATATTCTCGACTTAAGTAAATACAGATGCGCTGATTCCATATTTTCAAACCGATTTCAATTATCTTTTACCGTTCTCGAGATATTTGTGTTCAAAGTTAGACCTGAAAAAATCAGTTTTTCAGGAATAATTCTGAAATGGGTTCAGATACGATTTTGGCGATTTCACCAATCGATTCTACGGGCAAAATTACATTTTTGTACCAATTTTCAGATTTTTATTCCAATGGATACAAATTTTATAGAGGAAAAACGAAAATCGTCAAAAATCGAAAAAAATCGCAAGGGGTTCATCAGGCGATTTTTCGATTTTCGCGATTTTCGTTTTTTCGCTCTAAAAATTGTATCCATTGGAATATCAATCTGAAAATTGGTACACTTATGTAATTTTGCCCTTAGAATCGATTGGTGAAGTCGTCGAGATCGTATCTTGACCCATTTCAGGGATATTCCTGAAAAACGATTTTTTTCAGTTCCAACTTTGAACCCAAATATCTCGAGAACGGTAAGAGATAATTGAAATCGGTTTGAAAATTTGAAATCAGCGCATCTGTATTTACTTAAGTCTGAAAAATGAAAAGATTTGGACCCAAAAAGTTCTCCAGCGAAAAACTGAAATTCCGGTTTTTTCTTTTTTCTCATTTTACACCAAATTGTTCCAAAGAACATATATGCGACGAAAACATTTCTTTATGTAACTTTGTGCGTAGAATCGACTGGTACAATCGTTGAGACTGTATCTCTACCCATTTTAGAGATATAGTAAAAAACACACTTTTTTGAGGTGCAAATTTGAAGCCAAATATCTCAGGAATGGGAAGAGATAATTAAATTCGGTTTGAAAATTTAGAATCAGCTCATCGGCGACTACCAATTTGGACTATTTTAAAAAACCAAAATTTTTGACCGATAAATGAGTCATTTTGGATTTTTTTGGCTGTAAAATCAAAATTTTAAGGTGCAAATCTAAATATTGTTAGTTTTCATGATTAACTATGATTGTAAATTACTTGGAGATGAGAAAAGATATTAATTTTTATTTAGATATGGTTTGGAATATATTTGCGAATATAGATAACAATTATCAAAACAAAATTTCCAAATATAAGTACTTCCGGTCATCATTTCCGTTGTAGGCCAAGGTTCGTGGTCCATTTAACAACTATCAATTGTTTTACAGACATCCTTTTGTTTAGATAAAGTTCATTTGTCCTAATTATTTGTTTATTAACTGTTTCTTATATTATTATTTCCACCTTCTATATGTATACAGGGTGGCTCAATGAAAATTATCAGCGCAATTTTTGGCCACTTAACATCAATTTTGCAAAAAAACGCTCGAACACGTCATTTTTAGTATAAAGGGGGAACACCTGAATGGATTAGTTCCAATGGCATAACTTCAACCCTAAAATGGGGGTGGACTGCACCTCAAAAATTTTAAATGGAAAAGAGTATCAAACATGACACAGTTCGAAAGGCCTTTCAATTATCTTCTCAACAGTTTTTTTATTTTTCAAATCCGATCATTAGTTTCAGAGAAATATCGTTTAAAACAAATTTTATCAGGTGTTTAAAATTGCAATCAAGTAGGCTTAAACAAATGACAAAATCGAATATCAGTATTTTTCCCGTAACGTAGAGGGCCGAAATAATAGGATAATATACTTTTATAATCTCGTAAATAATACAGTCACAGATGTAAAAGGAATAATAAAAGTTAATATATAAAACACAAACTAATAGCACTTTAAAAGTACACAACTTAAGTGTACTATTACTCAAGATCTCGCCCGTTGTATTCTTCAAAATGTTCCATGTCGATTATCTTTTGTTTTCTGCTAAAATATTTTAGAAGTAACTCGTGTTTGTTATCAAATGAAAGGATTATTTGATGAGGGCTGGCGTGTAGAAATGACAAATAAATTCCTTGTCGAATGTCTTTTGCTTTCAGCTAAAATATTTCAAAAGTAAGTCGTGTTTGGTATCAAATGTAAGTACTCGACTATGTTTGGCGGGCAAAATGTCAAAAATCATGTCAACAGGCTTTTGTTTCTGGATAAAAGTTGTCAGAAGTACGTCGTATTTGGTATTAAATGTAAACAAAAATTGCGAACTTTAACCGTAATTTTAACCTATATATTTTTCAGGTCGAAAATACCGGTAACCGTTAACCAAAAAAAAAAAACCGGTTTTAGCGAACATTAATCTTTATTTTAATATCATTTAGCGAGGAAAAATTTTAATATATTTTTTTTATATCTGTGTTTTCTATTTGTATTTGAACATGAGTCATCACAGTTTTTACAATTAACATTTTATTGGAGAGTCATAAATGTAGGTAGTTTCTTTGGCCGTCTAGGTTACTTAAAAAGTCCCAAATAAATACGGCCTTTGTCAACACAGGCAAGTTTAAAATTGAAAAGTAACCTGCGTTTTTCTGAATATATTACGGGAATTTTTGTAAATATTCATTAATTAAATTGCTTTTTTTTAATTGTGATATTTTTCTCAGATGATATTAAAAAAAAAAATTTAATTAATTATTCTTTATTTTTTTAATCAAATTTTTATAATTAGTTTTAATTAATTTTAATTATTTTTTAACCGATATATTAACCGGTTTAAACCGGTTTCCAATTTTCAAAAACCGGTTTTCGAACTAAAACCGTTATTATTATAACGTTCTCTATAAGGGTTAACCGTTAACCAGTATTTTTTTCGGTTACATGCCCTGGTTTTAATAATGCTAAAGATTGCAAGTTATCAGCAATTTTCACAAGAATTATTAATTCTTCGTCATTCCATTTGTCAAAGTACCTAGTTCACTCATTCTCTCACTCTATATGGCTGATGTTCTAGATTTACAAAATCATCTGTTGGTATTATAATTTACCATATTAATTGTCATTTTTGTGTAGCACATACATCTACCTACAACCAAAGTTTATCTAAAATTCTTTTTTGCCAATATTAGAAAGGTAAAACAAGACCTTTTTATACAAAAAATTGTGTTCACATTAAGAAACGTTACAATTTGTAATGGTAATTTTTCATAATCATCTTCAATTATAGATAATTATACGATAACTCGAATTTACTGAACAGTATGAATACTACTTATGACAGATTTTATGCTATTAGGTGCTCAGAGCTCAATTTGAAAACAAATGGGATGGTTAGTAATCCAATTATCGAAACCAAAAGAGTAAAAAGAAGACAAATGTAATATGGCTTGATGTTTAATCGTTTGATGCACTTTATTTATTGGTTTGCAGATTGCTATTATCTGCAATAGTCACAGTCATAGATAGAGGGGTACCTGGATGTGCTTAGCACCTCTAAATTTTGAATTAGCATCACCCAAAAAATGAAAGAGGTTTTATAAATGTGTCGTGGAAAGACTGTGATTATTTGAAAATTAAAAATTATATCGTATAAAGATATTGTACAAATAAATTAACAGTATCATACGAAATAAACGATTCTTGAAAGAAAGGCACTTTATAGTCTTCTAAAATTCTTGATAGGTCAAGAAAATCCTAGCTACTAAACGACAGGCTTAAAATAGTTATTTGTTCTGCTAGGTAGGAAAGTTATTCTTTTCTAGTCCTAAGGATATGTTTACGGTTGAGACTCAAATCGTTGTCAAAAATATATGTTATTTACTGTTTCAATGCGATATTTTTCTATTAATCGCTGGATAAAGAACTTTAAATTACATTAAATTTAGAATTATCCGTCTAGGATGTCCTGAAAGAAAGGTTCACGGTTTGTCCAAGTTTCAATATTTTTTTTGCCTGCTGCCCTTGAAACTGGAATAGTAATACTGATTCATGATATATATTTCAGAAAAAGCGTCTTTGTGCATTTCATCAATTTTTAAAATTAATTATATTTTCTACTTTACTTTAAAATATACTCGTACCTATTTTTTTTATTTTGGTAAAATTTGTAGTTGCTTTCAGGATGGGCCTGTAGACCACCTTGGCCTATCCCCCAAGACGGCCCTGGATAGTTTAAAAAATATTTATAATACGAAAAATAAATGTTAAATGACAAATTTCATGTTAACGTAAAAATACTCATGGTTTCTATTTGAGACATTTAAGTAATATTACAATATTAGTCGATCGAAAGCTCCGAAGGGAGACACTTTAAATATCCAGTCTGACGTATGAAAGCTTTAGCTTTACACTGCGTGTCTATTGCACCGTCATAGGGGGAAAGATATTTCCCTATAAAGAGGGCTGTAATTCTATAGAACGGGTAACTCCCTTCTTCAGATGTTTTATTTCTCGTCCATCAACCAACAATCCAGCTGCAAGTCACTTGAGACTCGACAACTGAATTTGTACAAAGTTTTCTCGATCATTGAATCAAACAAACAAACTTGCTCCGCGTTTCCTGTCCGCTTTTTCATTTGGCTTTTTTTATTTTCTAATCTGTCGGTACAATTTATCAAAGATCTCGACTGGAAATTACTTTTTTCAAAGAGTGACTACTTGCTCTTGATTCGGTCATTGTTGGTGGTAGTGCGGGGTTCGGCCGCCGAGGCGCTGCAGCGTCGGGACGCTGCGCTCGCGAGAGCAGAGAGAAGCAGTTCGCGCCTGTACGTCGCTGCAAACAGTTGCGCATCGCTGTTAGTTTGTTGCCTAGTTACGACGACTCAGCGCGATCTTAGCAACAGTACGTAACTTTATGTGATGTGTGTGTTAGATAGTTACTTACACAAGTGAATTCTATATTTCTAACCCTTTCACATTTATTACTTTTATTGTTTTTTATAAATAAAATATAAAAAATCCATCCATAATACTCTATAAATCTCTTTTCTTAAATCATGACAAACAAAATATATCTGTACCTATATATAATTTACCTAGCTTATTTTTTCAAATAACACTTTTATATTATTTGAAAAAAAAAGTAGGTACATTTCTTCATTTCTAAAAATATTTATTATATGTATAGGGATTATTATAAAAATGAGTAAATAAAAATATATTCACAAAATTTAATTTAATAATAATTAAATAATTTTGACATGATTAATAAACAATTACATAAATTACCATTGTAATTAATATGTTTTATTATAATAATGTAAAATGAAGTATTTTTAAATAAATTTATTAATTAAAATAAAAATAATTTCATTAAACAAAACATTTGCTTCCAAAATTAATAGCACTTCAGTTAATTTGAATAATAATAATAAATATATTATATCAAAAATTCATATATTCCAAATTTTACTCTATACAATACTTTGAGATTTCATAGTTACATAAGCATATTAAAAAAATTTTCAAAAAAATTACCTAATAAATAATTAAGGGCTGTATGACAAAAGCGCACCGTTCAGATTTTTAAAAATTTCATAAGCACACAAAAAAAAAGAATCTAGCAAAAAAGCACCATTAAAATTTAATGTCTATGTGTGTTTGCATCCGATTAGATAAAAAAAAAGTGAATTCGTTCAGCTCACGGATAGCACTTTATAATCTTCCTCTTTCGTGCCGAATCTAACCTAACCTAACCTTACCTAAGCTAATCTATTATAATCTAACCTTACCTCACCAAACCTAAACTAGTCTAAACTAAGCTAACCTAACCTGGCTTAACCTAATTTGATTTCTTTATTGGTTAAATGGTTACTTCAAATTAATTAATATATAAACATTTTAATTATAAATCCTAGTGCGCTTATATAACATACTTTGGTACCCTATTGTCGCCGTAATAATGTACAAATAAATATTTAAATTGTAATAATTAAAAAAATTTAATTTTAAAAAATAAAATTATTATAATAATAAATACAAGAAAAAAACATTATTTAATATTGTTGACATATTAATTCCAAATATTATTAAAAAAATCTAATTTTCGAAGAAGTATGCATGAAAATTAAATATTAAAATAAGTTGCTGCAATGAAATAAATATTATATTAATTATATATTAGATGTAATTTAAACAACAATGTAACAAATAAAAGTAATTTTTTTATTGATAATAAAAATAATAATAATTGAAACTTTATTAGAACATGTAGGTTATAACAAAATTTACTTTTTAATTGATGTTAATAATTTTAAAACATATTCCATAGTAATAAAAATGTAGTACGTGGCGTAACTAGGAAAAACAACAGGGGAATTTTCTTTAGTAAAAAAGCGTCATAATATATTCATAATTTATTTAATGTAAACTATAAAATCTTCATTTACAGGTGTTCATTTTACTTTATTCACTCTTGCTATCTGAGTAAAAGATACAAAGTCAGTTAAATTAGCAAATAATTTCTATTTTATCAGACTGTATCAATGAGTATAAAATTTTTTTTTTTCAACATTCTGTTGAGAATTTTATTTTGAAGTCAGTGTTATAATATTTACATATCTTGAATAACATTTTTTTAGAAAAAAGCGTATTAGTTTTATATCAGTTTTTATATAGTAGACAAAAAAAAGTGAACCTATATGTATATTAGTAACAGAAATACAATTATTTAATATGAATAAAGTAAAAATATGTAATTAAAAGTTAAATTTGCGAGTATTTATTACTATATAATACATATATTTATTAAAGTAGCATATTAAAAAATATTAGAATGAGAACGATAGCACGTTAGAGCCATATTTTTTTAAAACGAATTAAATAACATTATTGAAAAGACGCCTAAATCTTGAAAATCTTACAGGGGGTGAGCATACCCAGCTAACCCCCACCCCCTTAGTTACGCTACTGAATATAGTGTAGAAAAAATGCATTTAAAAATAATTATTTAATATTTTATTAAGAACTATTCCAAATATTAACTCTTACATTTGTGAAATTATGGAAATAATAAATTACGTAATAATAATTAATGCTTGTTAACAATGAAAAATAATAGTTTTCTCTGTTTTTATAGAAACATAATTTATTTATTTAATATAACAAAAGCTTTAATTAAATTAATGATCATTATCAGGGTTGTCTCGATTTAAAACAACTGATTTTTTTAATAAAAATAATTGAATTTTATGAAAAATACAAATTTAAATATTTACTATTAATCTTATAATAGTAACCAAAATCTGTTCTGTATATAATAATATCTTAAAATTAAATGATGTTTTATCCCTTTAATTGTCATATAACAAAAGAAAAATGTAAGTGTTAAAATGTGTAACTAAAAGTAAAATTTGTTTGTTACTCTTCCTAGTTTTATTCAGATGAATCGTTTTGGAAATATTACAAATTTCCTTTTTATTTATGAAATGAAGTATTTATATTGCTTTTAAAACAATTAAAAAGTGTAAAAATCATTAAAAATTTTAAAAAATCATAATTTTTGCCAAACCTGCTCATTATATTTGTAAAATTATTAAAATATTAGAACAGTTAATAAATAACATAGTAACAAACAAACAAAAAATTTCTCATTATAATATAAATATAAACAATATAAAAATAATTTTTTATTAAAATATATATTTAATTTATTTAATACAGCAAATTTAATAAAATAGCTTTAATAATAACATGTTCAAAATATTGTAAAAAAATATTCGACTATTTCAATGATTTATTAAATAATTTGAATAATTTAAAATTATTAATTTAATTTGATAGAAAACACGTACTAGCTGTGTTGTATTTTTCTGTTTTTGTTCTTCAGTGTTCCTATTTTCCTAGTTCGCTGTTACGTAAAGCCATAAACTATAATGAAACTGAAATGAATATTTATTACCAGCATACAATATCAATATCAGCTTGTAGCAGGAAATTGATTGAACGCGTTTTAATAATTTGTAATTAATTGTTCAGCCTTGCATGCATATTCTTGCAGTTAAATATTAATCTGATTGTTGTGGTTACGCTATTGTGCAAAATATAACTGGAATTGAAAAACGGTGAGTTATGTGAATAACTTTTATTATAACAAATGAGTTGATGTGTAAACAGGTAACATTTGACAGTAACTAATGATGCTAAATATTTAAAATGTTTAATTTATGGATGTATTTCGTATTTGCTTTGAAACTTCATACTTTATTTAAATTAAAAATATTTCAATATTAAATTCATTTTTATAAAAAAATATTTATGGGCAAATATATTATCAATTAAAATAATAAAAAAATATACTTTAAGCCCTTGATATAAAAGTACCTTTTTTTTCACAGTTGACATTTCAAAATGACATTTAATAAAAAAAATAGTGTAGAGAAGGTTTTATAACTTAAATTAATTGAACCCACTAGTAAGTTATGATTTACTTTTTTATCTAAAAGTACCGTAGTTATAACCATAGAGTTATAATTACACGGTGTTGGATAAAAGTTATTATTAAAAGTTCGGTTTTTCAATTAAGAACAACACTCTTGTTTAATAATGAATTTGTTACATTAAATACCAAAACAATTTTCTATATTACTGCTCGTTAATATATTTAAATTTTCAATCTAATTTTACTTTGCTATTACTTTTTTTCTTATATAAGTTTTTCATTTCAGCCGTAGGCCATAAAATTAATATTTATGAATCAATTATTTGCTACAATTTTTCGACACGCGCCTTGGTGTGTCGAAACTAGTAGAAGCTGAAAATAAATTTGAAAGTATTTTTAATGACATGTTTTTAAATAATAAGTCGTATTACCTACATCTTTTATATTACGAAGATGTATTTATATATATCATCAAAATGTCAAAAAGTCGTGATTCTAAATACATTTTTGTACTTATTTAAAAGGATATTTAAAAAATATTGTATGAAATTCGTAAGGAAACTGGGTGTTTATTTAACTTTTGCTATTACAAAACTCGTCTACGTCTTGTTTTGAAATTTTCTTTAACTCCTTATTTATTACATAAATATCTATTATTCTTAAGAATTTTACAATAAAAAATACTTCATATTTCCTCATTTTGTCTTAAAATAAAATAAAAAAAAAATTTATAATCTGGTTTATTGAGATTTTGCATCCTGATTCAGTGGAGGCCCTAAATATTGTAGATTACAGAAGCTCAACCTTCAGTATAGTACTCGTACATACATATATTAGAAAAAATAAAAATAAAAAAGTATAGCTAATCAATCAATATTACGGGCAAAATTATATTAAGTGGTAGAATTATTAGAAGGGAAAAAATGAAAATAGTCAAAATAAAAAATAATCGAAGATTCCTTATATTTTTCTCGATTTTTATAAAAAAGAATTTTTGGGTCTAACATTGTACGGAAATATCTCGAAAACTATAAGAGATAATTGAATTTTACTTGGAAATTTGGAACCAGCGAATCAAAGTCCAGCGAAAAGTGAAATTTCTGATTTTCGTCTTTTAGTTTTCATTGAATCGTTCCAATACGTACATGGAGAAAATATATGTCTACGTCACTTTGCCCTTAGAATCAACTGGTATAATCGTTGAGATTATATAGGTACCCAATTTAGAATTATACCCAAAATACACACTTTTTGAATTGCAAATTTGAGAGTAAAAATCTCAAGAACGAAAAGAGATAATTAAATTGTGTTTATAAATTTTGAATGTATGTATCGACATTTATCAATATGTTTTTTTTTAAACAAAACAAAAATTTTGGAAAAAAAATATTATTATTTTTGTTTAAATGTGATTAAAAATATCATAGGAATGTAGAAAAATTTTAATTTTTAATTGGAAATACGTATTTTTAATTTTTACTGATCCATCAGTGAAACAGACTATCATTATGTACTATGTATAAATCCTTTTTAACTAAAGAAGTGGAAGATTTTATAAAATTTGGTGTTCTTTCAACTTATGTTAAGAAAATTTCTACAGTGACTCGGGAAAATTTTTCAGTGGTTCGAGAATTTCTTACGAAAACTTCAATATGCAATTTGCAGAACTATCTTTATGCTTCCTTTCTTTACACTTACAAATAAGATGTAAATGATATTAATACGACAATACTTGTCAAGTTTCCAAATCTTGCCAAAAGTACTTCATTTTCCCATCATTAAAAAACGTATCGGAGTCTGTCACCCGTTGTTGCTGTGACGTAATTGCCTTAGTTGTTATCTTGAACACGCTGGGCTGTCAGCGCTCATACAGCACATATCCCCCGGCTGCTCGCGACTAATTGTTTTAAATCCATTACGTATCCGACTGTGCAGCTCCTGCGAACTTTTCCCCCGAGTTAAGCACAGACAGCGCATAAGTAGCTGTTTACTCGATCCTGCCAGGACTCCTGGAGATGTTACCTGCAGGCTATGCCCCTACCCCAACGCGTCTTTTCAACACTTGACAGAATTGCGTTTCTCAAACTGTGGAACTCGTACATTATATATCATGTTTCTAGCTATAAGCTCGGTGTTTTCAGGTTTAACTTGCAAAACTTTACATTTAGGATGACTAAAATGTGATAGTACCTAGTTATACTTTGGTACTTTTTGTGCTTAAAGTACTTAACTTAGAGCTGGTTTTTCCACCTTTGGTTAAAGTATCAGTTTTGTTAACCATCATCAGTTAATAGAAAAATATCGCATCGAAAAGCTAACGTAAGTAAGTAATGAAGGTGTTAAATATAACCATTTTCAGAAACCTTCTCTAAGCTTTCTTTAAAGAAAGATGGTTTTTTTCTAAACTACATTTGGCAACATATATTTCTTACTTGCTTAATAATGACACCAAATAATTATTGAGTATTATTTACTATGTCATTAATATCATGCACAAATTTTGCCATTTTTATGACTAAACAAGAGTTTAAAGACGGCCCTTGTTATCTTTAAGTAACTAACCTAAAAATATATGAAATTTTAGTCAAACAATTTTAACGTTAGAAACGGGAGCAGAATACGGGCTGATATGAATTATAATAAAAATTAAAAATAATAACTACCTCAAACTTAATTTAAATGTACTTGTATATAGTTGCCAAACAATTTTTTTGTACCTGTATTAATATGTTGTTTAATTTTTTTTATTGAAACCTTTTCAGTTAATATTTTTATTTATGTCTACTTGCATTTATCCACATCCAGATAATGTACAAGGTGCAAAATTTCATTTGAGTATAAATATACGTATATATATACTCACAGTATACACTATATTTCCCGCAATTGATCCTCACGTCATCAATTTCTGTTGCAACAATTTTCAAACATTTATCATTTATCTTGCATCTTTGTATCTATGAATATAATAGATAATACAGCTATCTGCGTCTAACCAACGACAAAAATTAAATATAAACAGTATGTAACCAGGGTATCGAATATTTTCAAATATTTAAAAAACTTTAATATGTCATTCATATCATTCCTGTCATTTATTAAGGTGATTTTGGCGTGGAAAATTTGTGTTTCATTGAGTGTTAGAAGTTTCATTAGTTTACTCTATTATAACTCTTTTCGTATATTTTATCTATTATATTGTATATAATTCTATCAGTTTAGATATTTATATACCTATTTCGGAAGTCACTCGATTTTACTCAATAGATGATGTCCTCAAACGTTCGAGATGAATCCTTCCTGCTTTTATAAGAAGCAGAGTATAAAGGAGAAAGACAACAAATGATCTTGCAGAGGTGTGCAACTATTTACCTTTTGTGAGAAGTGCACGATATCTCGACACTGATTGTTTCAACTTGCACTAACTTTTACTCTATTTCTCCAGCGGAAAAGTAATTTTAACTTTCTGTCTACGAATGGACTTTCTTTTAAACAAATCTCTTTATTTTCATAATAAAACATTAAGAAAATAAAAACATTAAATAACAAATGTTATCGTTTAATACGATTTGTAAATGTAGTCCCAATTTACCTATAAATGCCATTTGATGAAAATTATTAAAATCTGTACTAGATATGATTAAATATAAATTAATAAAAAATATTTTAGCTCATATGCGAGATTATTTGTATGTAAATAACATGAACCTAATGCGAATTTAATACATTTTCAATATTTTTTTTTTTGTAAAAATAATATGTTAATTTTATCCATGGCGTATTTTCCATGTATTATGTTATTTATAATATTTCAGTTGACAATAATAATCCAATATTTTTATTATACAGTATTAATAATATTGCAAATACTTTTATTACTGATGAAAACATTTTATATTTTACATGATTGAAAATTGCAAAAACAAATTACGTTGTATGTTATAAATTTTAGCAGTTTCAATTTTTGTCTATTTATATTTATTATTAGTTTTATAAACAACATTTTTCATATACATATACAATCAAACAAAAAATTATTATAGATTTATTTTTTCTCCAAGACACAATAAGTACACTCTATTTCTCGCAGTTGATCCTCACGCCATCAACTGTAATCATTGATTGAAATGTATCACTTTTCCTATTAGATACACAATACATTATTAATAGATGCATTTCGGTTGCTAATGAGTAAAGTAATACATTACATTCTTATTGTCTATGATAGATTTCCATCAAGTACATAAATAGTTATTTGTATATCAAGGGACTAAAGTATATTTTTTTTATTACGCATATGGGATTTATTCTACGAGGTAATAGCCGTTGAGAATAAACCATGTGAGTAATAAAAAAAAACTTGAGTCCTTAGATATAATTAAATAATAACACTTGGTAACTTTCTTCACTAGTTTATTAAACAAACAAAATGTACATTTCAACTGCTAGGCAGTCATCATCAGTTGATACAAAATACATACAGATAGACATGAGTTTATATACATGTTTTAAGTTTAAAATTACAGTGCGGATTTACAATAACCTTAGATATACATTATTTTTTTCCGAAATCTTTAAATTATTAATTAAAAACATAAATAAATAGCATTGTGTGTTTGTAAAACGTCATTTAGCTATTGAGACGGGGATGGCTGTGATAACAAACGTACTGTCGAAGTGTCCAATTACAAATTACAAATTTTTCAATGTCAATTAAATTTTAATTATGCTTTCTTAATAAATTTATAATTATCAAAATAAAACCTTTGGTTTAAGTTGAAAAATGTGATACAGTATGAAATAAAATGTACGTCATACGTCCGTTAAATATTTTTTTTACGTCCATTATGAAAACTGGCACATTTCTCACTCTAATATAAAGCTGTCAAGTTGCGGTTTTATCACATTCGTGAGTTAAAGTGCGAGAAATTATTTCTCACAGTATTTGTCAATATGTCAAATACCTTTCGTTCATGTATTTTTATTCTGTAACATTTAGCAGTGTGGTTGCAGAAAAAGTACAGTGTGCCCCTCGTGCAGAATCACCTATTTCTCACCTTGTGTTATTCCAACACTTCTCGGGCCGAAACTTTCACACCTCGTGGGAAATAGGCGATTTTCTGTATTTGTTGCACAATATACTACTCACGGTACTCATTTTGAAATTCCTGACATGGCTTCTTTGTCGCCTCGGCTGAAAACATCTGAATCATACTGTAAAAACTCATTTACCGGACTTATAACGTAGGCATGGAATAGGTTTATACAGAAGCGACAGTAAGAAAGAGAAACGAAAATTAGAGAGAGATGTGGAAATGCAACAAATTTAATGGGCTCATTGTTTAAAATCGGAAAGTTTCGTCATATCTTAGGGAGAGATAACTGAATAGGGTAACATGAAATGTACCGACACGGAGTGTCGCTTCTGTATGTAACTATTCTGTGACGTAGGTTACTATTTCTTGTGTAAAGTTGACCTATATACATAATAAATATAGTATAATTTATCTTATTCTTATTTTCGTGATGTTTGATCCCATATATTCCTTATTTTCCAAATGCATGGGATGGATCGAAAGAATTTAATTTCGGTGAAAGGTAACCTAGGCTGGCTGGAATATCTGATTGTGTTTACGAAGTCTGTTGGTAGTTTTTACTGCTCCATTCGTTGATCAGGGAGGTTGTGTGTTGGTGGCAGTGACGCGACGGACATCACTGATTTTATGGCTCGGTGTAAACTCGGCAGATATGAAATAAAACGAGATCTTTAGAAATAATCATGTCTGTAACATTTTTACGACTTCACCGTTATGGATGGTGCGCGCACATTGGCGTAGATACCGCGAGATTAACAACTCTTCGTTGCTTTTCTTTAATCTGCATTACAGATAATCTTCAAAAGATTAAATTTATTGTTATTGTTGGTTTAATGTTTGTCCGCTATAAATCATGATAAACGACTTGTAAAGAATTATTATTACTTATTATATTGTTATCTATGGCATGGCTTATTATTGTAAAGTTCTGTCCTATAATTTAGTTATATTTGTTAGAAGTAAAATCATCGAGAAGATAACGAAAATAATAGAAACATTGCATTATTAAATGTAATAATAAGCGAATTAGAGTGTTAGAATTATAATACAAGTATTCTCAGCCAGTACGGTTGTGTGGTCATGGCGTGTCTTCTCTGATAGTGTAGGGAAACAACATAGCCCGCCCTCTCCAATTGGATGGGCACAACGGCTCGGTATGTGCTGACCTTGCAGAGACTGTAGGCTGACAACCTGCATCACTATAATGCAAGTAAAACCTGTCGTGAAACATGTACTTCAGGTACTTGAAGGCCCTGTTCCACATAGGAATGTTGTGCCATAGATGAATAAATAAATGAGTATTCTCTTACGGTGTCATGAATTTCGGCTCATCGAAGGTTTATAATATAACTACTTAGGCATTAGAAAAGGTTTATTAATTGGGTTTCCAATACAGTAGGTTATTTCTACTGGTTGCTACATCCAACAAAACGGTAAGAACTTCATTCTTGCACCAGAAATTGATAACGTGAGGATGAATTGTAACCATGTGATTCAAATCGTTGGGGTGGACGGGGAGTTGATGACATCAATTTGTAGTATGAAATCGTGTGATTTCCAAAAAATAATTTCAAAATTAACAATATTATATACAAATATAATAACGGATGAAACATATATATTAAAATAGATTAAACTAGCGAAACTACCAACACACAATGGCCCTTATCCTGCTCCCGTTTCTAAGGTTAAACAAGCTTCATTACGTAACTTAAAGACGCTTCACTAAGACTTTATATTTATCTGCCATGATTAGCGATAATGAAGCAATTTTTGGTTAGGTACTTAGAGATGATAAGAAACGTCTTTAAACTCTTACAGCCAGATTCACAAAACAGGTTAAAATATGTCATATTCAATCTAAATTCGACTTATTTAAACTAGTTTTGAGCTAATCCTATTTTGTGAATCTGGCTGTAATTTATTAAATGGCAAAATTAGTGTATGATATTAATCACATATAAATATTCCGGAATTATTTGGTGTTAATAATAAGCAAATAAGAAATATATGTTGCCAAATGTAGTTTAGGAAAAGACCATCTTTTGCTAAGTTCTAGTTCTAGCTCTCTTGCTAAAGAAGGCATACAGAAGAAGATAAAGACAAGAGTTAAATACGGACCAATGAAGCACAAATTGTAAAAGCTAAAATCACCTTCCGCATATACATTTTAAAATATTAATTACTGGTTATATTTTTATAACTGACAAATACACGACAGCTTGGAAAACAAAACATTCTGCACATTTTTCTTGTAATCTAGGCTAGGTTACATACATATACCTACTTGTTTCTCTGGTAATGAAATGCTTGTTTATTAATTTAATCACAAAGGGATTAAATTTACAGTTAATCTCACAGGGATTAAAAGTTCTAATTCAGTCTTGGAAATGAATGATAAAGTTTACTCACAGAAGTGCCAAAAAGTAGTTTGAATTGATTTAATAATAACTTATAGATAGACGTTAATGCTTTTAAAACGAAATAAGCAATAATAAACTCAAAAAAACGATGACACGTGTCTTACGTTTTAAATTTTAAAAATTTGATATAGAACTTTCTTAACTTATTGAATAGCTTTGAAACAAGTTTAAATAAATATGTGTACTAGAATAGAGTAGAATATTTATGAAATAAATAATCTGTAATTTGATTTGATGTATACATTTTTAAAATTGAAAGAATAGTTGCATAGAGTAATAAATAAATGCATGACAATAAATTTTACAAATTTTTCATAAGCAAGTAGAAATAAATCAAAAGTTCCATAACTCAAAGTTTACTCATACTTACATTTGTCAGCTGACTGGTTTCAATGTTTCATGTAGCCACACTTTGCAAAAGTATAACAATAAATTACTTTTAAAATACTTACTCCCAGACATACGGATTAAAAACAAAAGCATGAGAGTAGAGTATCTACATATACACAAATATGTTTGAAATATAGTGACGTCAAAACAAGCTGGTCGCAGCAGCGGCGCTGATGTTGATCTAGTTTCCAAGACGACATGCATAAAACATACGCAGTCGGATATTTCGGCGACGAAGCGACTTGGTATTTAGTAAACTATATCTCTAGCGTCGTAAACAAAACGCACATCTCATATTTTATACGACTCTTTCCAGCCAGGGGCGTGCCACAAAATGTTCTTTTATTTTTACCTACAGGACCATCATTATAAGAACAAAAACAATTGTGAAATTTCTAGCTGATTATACAGGGTGTCCGTTTTAAGAGGCTAAACCAGTGGTTCTCTTTTGATGTGAAGACATCCTAAATCGATAATATAAAATTTTCTGTACTCCGAACATTATGTGCATGAAATTTTAAAGACATTTTATTAATCCTAGAAAAACATGTAATACATGAGCTAGATGTAATTTCCATAATTCTTTTATAGCTGGGTGTATTTTGGACAAATATACTGGTATTTCATGTTCTACCGATTTCAGTCGTTCTCTCTTTTTAGGTTTGATGTTAAAAAACTTAGGTCACATTCTCACAAGAGGTAGAAAATTGAACTAAAAGTCGAAGTGCTCTGGCTCCTATCTTCCGATATTTATTCTGAATAAATATCTAAAAGGATTCTAATGAAAATTCAGAATATTTTATTCGCAACATATCCAATCAAAACTACCAATAGATATATCTGAAAAATGTACCAAATCTGTATTCTTAGTGTTTTATATGTTCTTGTAAACATTTCCAACTTGCCTAAATTTCCAAAATTCTATCTTGTCTTTAAAAGTTCTAATTTTATTGGACGATTTTAAGAAACTTAATTCAGTTCTTCAAATTCATTTTTCAACGTTTAATTCGTAGTCATTGTTTGACCAACCATTTGACATCAATATGAAGAATATAGTTCAAATGCTCAGATCCAAGAATTGTTAAAATACCTACGATGCTAAATTTCATATCATTCCTTCGGATCCCTAATAGTAATGAAAGGCACCCTAAGGTACTGCGGCACCCAATTTGAGAACATCTGGACTATGGCAAAGTTACCGCATTATTTGACCATTTCAATGATGTATCTGTTGTCCCGAAAAAATGCATAGGTCATTAGATATAAGCAAAAAACTGATTTTAGCTACTTTACTTTTTGATTTATAACTTACTTGTTTTCATTTCATACAAGTTTCTAGTTTCTACTTTTTACGAGGAATTGACAGTAGTCTTCAAAAACAAATACATGATTGAAATAGTCAACTATGTGCCAACTTTCCCTTAATTTAACCGACTTCGTATCTCTTACGATTCTGGAGATCCCAATAGTTACCCTCTTAAAACGGACACCTGTATAATAATGTAGAAATATCGCAACTGTTTTGTTCTTATAATGATAAAAGAAATTTATTTTTGCTTTAATATTTAATATAAGAGTAATGTAATTTTTGATCATATTCTTCATTAATTTTGAATGAAAACAGACAGAAGAGAGCTTTTGTTAAGTTTCATAAATTTGGTTTTTTTACATCCTTCAGATATTGTTCTCATTTTTTGCATCTTTGAGTTTACAACTAGACATTCTTTTGAACGTTAATTATCGAATGTTTTTTTTTTGTAGATTTTTTTTTATATTTGCTTATTTCAATATTTAAAAATGTACTGAAATCACTTTTGTTAGTTAGTAATGTTAAATTAATAATAATACATGTATATTCTTATTCATTATACTGCACTACATTCTCATAAAAGATATGAGTATCCGAGTAATGACGTTTGTAAAATCTGCATAAAGCACCACTACTAATACCATGTCATAATATTTTCTTTAATAATACATCGCTATACACATATTCTGTATATCATTGCAGATTATATTATTAAGTTACATACATACCTCTTGCTTTATGTTTATTTTAAATATTACACATTTATTATGCAGCATAATAATTCGCATATGCAATACGCAGAACCAAAACAGAATTTTCATATGCACAAAAACAAATATGTTTTAATGAATATGTACAAAATATAATGGTGTTCATTGCAATTATTATTTTATTCAAGCTAATTATTAACGCACCTATAACACAATAATATGTTAATTAAACAGATTTGTTATAATGTTTAAAATAATTTAAATTAAATAAGTGGATTATTATTCTAAATAATATTTAAATATGTTATTGTATTGAATGTATTTTAATCCAAATATACAGGCTGTGCAACGAAACGCGGAACATAAAATTTTACCATGAAATTTAAAAAAATTGCAAAACTAAATGAGTACAAAAATGTGCAAATTTAAATCCTATATCAGACAAGAATGACAAGATATAATTGATGCAACAGCAAGTCTGTAATAACTACGTAATTAATTTTATTAGAGCAAACACTTCTAAGTGCTCTAATTCCAGATAATAATTCAAAGCAGCTAAATCTGCTCCAGACTGTACCTTGGTTTCAGCAGACCTAGAATTAGAGCAAAAACTTCTAAGTCTCTAGTGCCTAACTCACTGAAACGAGAAAACAATTCAGAGCTGCCTAATCAGCTCTAGAATGTGCTCTAGTTTCAGCAGACCTAGAATTACATTCAGCACTTCTAAGTGCTCTAATTCCAGACCCACTGAAACTAGAGAATAATCCAGAGCAGACAAATCTGCTCCAGAATGTGCTCTGGTTTTAGCAGACCTAGAATTAGAGCAAACATTTTTAATGCTCAAATTCTTGACCCATTGAAACTAGAACACAATCCAGAGCAGTCGAAACTACTCCAGAATGTGCTCTGGCTTCAGCAGGCCAAGAATTAGAGCACACGCCGAAGCGTGCTCCAATTCCCGGCCGGCTGAACTAGAGCACCTTCAGAGCATGAGATTCCCTGGAAGGTGGTCTAATCAGACCACCAGCCTGGGAAGAGGTCCAGAGGCCTGTTGCCTCCCCGGCGCCCCGCCGAGCGGGACTGAGTGCTAAAATCTCAGGATCCTCGGCATATCCTTAGACGCGCATTAATACCGGTCATATAGATTTCTATTGGCTGATATTCAATCTGTTATTGTAGCTGTACTAGTAAGAATTATAAAATGAAAATTTGTATACGTAGGTACTTTGATGCGAAGATATCACTGGTACTATTTTAAAGGGTGTAGGTACTTCTTTAAAATAATAACAATTCAGAAGTAGGATTCTAAAACATTGGTTGCTATCATTTGGACTTGTTATGATATCAATTGCAAATATCAACTACAAAGTATACTTGCTATTCTATAACAGTAATAGTTATTTATGGTTGATATGTACTTACATATACTCATACATATATAAAGAACTCTCTACAATCCAAAAATGATGTGGGAATGTCTTAAATTCATTGCAAATTTGAATTTCCGTCATGGTAACATTTGTCATTTGACGATTAAAATTGATGTATTAACAAATGCAGTTGTTATTTGTAGTTGTTATGAGTTATAGAATCCCACTCCTGATAACTGAAAAAAAAATAGTTTGTTAAGAGAAATGTCCCTTTGGAAGCAGGAGCCCCGATGCCCCCATGTAGTCGACGCCCATGCTTTACACAAAACCTTCAGTAATGTGACACTTAGATAACCTATAAATTGTACATTTATGGCTATTTACATTAGTGGCTGTAGAAAAAACAATTTTTACCTAAATCTGTACAGATTTGTAAATCTTATAGTTACTCGTACTTTGATTTTTGAATACCATGATAAAATAAAACTACAGCATTTATGAAAAATGTTGTATTTTCAATTAGCCAGCTAGTTGATGTATTTAAATTGGTTCCATTAATGCATTAATTTTTTTGGGTAACAAGTCTGTAGCGCTTTATAAATCGTTTAAAATTCCAAGTGAAATGAAGTTTATAAATGAAGTTTCCATGTTGAACATCCTCACATTTTCATTTGCGCCGGAGTTTCAGGCTGGAATCACTTGTTAATTATTTAATCGGCTCGAGTAGATCGGCCGCTCACGCTGACCCCGTGGAACGCTTGTTCACTTCGTACACAGCCAAGATATATACGATTACTTGAAGAAATGTTAAGAAACTTTGCAGCAATATAATTAAATTTTATATGCTGCTACAGCAAAACGCTTGTGTTCAGAATTCACTTGGATAAATAACAAAGTTAAGCGCATATGAGAGCGCAACTTGTTTGTTGTGTACTTACCTTCTTCGTCGCTGATTAAAATCTCTTTCAGGACGAGATACCATTAAAATACTATTTTTAAACTGTTATTTAATTTGCTACTTAATAGGAAACATCGGCACAGTAATTTTTTTTTAATCATATCATAACAATATGTTACACTTCAAAATAATACATAAAGTTGAGTTGAAATGATCCTAACGACATCAATTTCTACTGCAAGAATTATTAAACTTTTATCTATATTTCCTTGAGAACAAAATTTCTTATAATGGAAAAAAAATAACAAGTAAAAAATACTGCGCTTAAGAGAAATGAAAGTAAAACAAGAACACAATCCAGAGCTTAATTGCTCCAGAATGGGCTCTGGTTTCAGCAGACCAAAAATTAAAGAAAACTCTTCTGAGTAATCTAATTCCTGACCCACTAAAACCAGAACACAATCAAGAGCAGGTAAATCTGCTCCAGAATGTGCTCCGGTTTCAGCAAACCTGGAATTAGAACAAACAATTCTGAGTGCTCTAATTCCTGACCCACTTAATCCAAAGCAGATAAATCTACTCCAGAATGTGCTCTAATTTCAGTAGACCAAGAATTGAACTGCTTGAGTTGTCCTCACGTCATCAATTTCTGTTGCAAGAATTATCAAACTTTTATCTTGCATCTTTGTCGAATACGCATGTCATAAATGAGACTTTTATTCGCTATTTCATTATCGTACGTGTTACAGAGGAGTATAAATGTTTATGATATCTGCAAATTTCACTTATGGTTCAGTGGAAAATTACAATGTAATGTTTCTATATAAAATATAATATTTGTTACCATGTTATTTCTAATAATAGTAAAACTTTGAAAATTTGTTTTAAACGTAAAATTATGATTTTAGACCTTAAAATTAATAATTTTGGAATATTTTCTAGTTTATAGGGGAAAGTAGCCTAATTTGGACCAATTTTATAATATTCACTATATAAAGGAACGGAAGAAGTGTCAATAAAAATTAAGTAGTAGAAAAGAAACTCCCTAAGTGTACCTTCAAAATAAAACCATTTATTAAATTTTAAATACCATTTTTAATAGTAAAAAATAAATTCAAAGAAAGCTTGTCATCGGTCCAATATAGGAAACCGGTTTCCTTATTTGGACCGCTAGCTTCCTAAATTGGACCATTAGATTTCTTAACGAAAATTACAACAATAGAACCTTTGAACTACAGCACTAACTCCAGCACACTGAGAATGAATCCAAGTGCGACATTTCATATATTGTACCATATTTTCTTCCTTGGTTTCTTCACACAATGTACAAAACCATGAATCACCATTTTCTTTTTTATGTTTCTCATTTTGTCAGAGAGATGGGGAAAGGCAACAAATTTAAAGGGCTCATTGTTTAAAATCGGATAGTTTCGTCACATCTTAGGGAGAGATAGGAGAAGTAAACAAATTTAAAGGTCTACACAATGCTCCAAGATCATAGAACTGAATAGGGTAACATGAAAGGTACCGACATGTCGACGTGTCGCTTCTGTATGTACTATTCTGTGCCGTAATCACAATTTTTGTCGGTCCAATTTGGGCAACTGTTTTCGGTCCAACTTGGGCAACTTGAATATTTTATACTTAAAATTATACAAAAATGTCAAAGTAACATAAACTCATAAAATTGTAACAGGAAATTATAGTTAGATAAGTAAGTTTTGTGATGATATAAGAGGACTTGTAATTACTTACATTTGGACGAACTAACGGCTTTCACTCTTACATCAAAATAACAAATTTTCTTCGTAGTCAAACAAATAACCCTTCTCTTAATGTAACCATGAGACATTTTTTCACAAACACGATTACATTAATCTGGTCTACCTCTACGTATAACAAGTAGTCTACCTAAAATCGCACAAATTTTATCAATCTTTGGATACCACAGCGGTCCAAATTAGGCTACGGTCCAAATTAGGCTACTCTCCCCTACATAATTTTACAATTGAAACTTAAAAATTTTAATGTTAAGGGTTCAACAGTGACCTAACCTAATCTAACCTAACCTAACCTGACTTAACCTAATCTAACCTGACCTAAACTAATCTATCCTGACCTTACCTAACCTAACCTAATCTAAACTATCCTAAACTAAACTAACTATAGTAAGATGAAACAAAGATGGCTGATGAGCATGAAACACACATATACTTTATTTAAACTAATTTTTAAAAACCGGTTTTCGAACTAAAACCGTTATTATTACAACGTTCTGTATAAGGGTTAACCGTTAACCAGCATTTTTATCGGTTACATGCCCTGGTTTTAATAAAGCAAATAAATGTAGCATTCCACATTCCATTATTTAGAATATTTTATTTGTGTATGGATATACAGGGTGTTTGGCGAAAGGCCGGCACCCAAAATATTTCGTTTATTTTGAGAGATACAAGAAAATATTAAGAAGCAAAGCTAAACTAGACAAAGGGACTCATAAAATGATCCTAGTACAAATTTTGTGTCACTTCCGGTTTTAGCGGAAATGGCTCCAACTTTAATTCTAGCATAGGGAATCGGTATTTTTATATTTTTTTACGGAATGTACATAAAATTAGCTTTGCAATGATACCAAAATATCATAGTTTTACTTCAACCATTTCAAGATGGCGACAATTTATTTTCATATTTATGTACTTACAACTATTGGTAATTAACGAAAAAAAAACTAATTTTAAAATACCTTACAATAATCAACACAATACAAAAACGTTCTAATTATAACAAACAAAATTAAATTGAAAAAAACTCAAAATGGCCGCCGTCATTTTTTCCACAATTTGTCACATATAACAAATTTTGCCATTACATCGTCAGGAAAGGTAGATCTATTATTTTTTGACATTATTTGTTTGGCATCAGGTAACAAAATCTCAAATAGCTGGCTATGGTGTATTTTTTATGAATTTTTATTAGTAAATATTTTAAAAATAAAGAGTCGCCATTTTGAAATGGTTGAAGTAAAACATTGATATTTTGGTATCATTGTAAAGCTAATTTTATGTACATTTTGAAAAAATATATAAAAATACCGATTCCCTATGCTAGAATTAAAGTTGGACACATTTTCGCTAAAGCCGGAAGTGACACTAAAATGTTACTACAGCCATTTTATGAGTCCCTTTGTCTAGTTTAACTTTGGTCCTTGACATTTTCTTGTATCTTTTAAAATGAATAAAATATTCTGGGTGCCGGCCTTCCGCCAAACAGCCTGTACATATAGTCTTTGTAGAAACTAGAAACAAAATATTTATTAAGTGTGATTAATTATTTCTTTATTTTCCAGGACCTTGTTGACCCTGCTGGCCTGAAGTTGAAATCTGCTCCTCACCAGCATCTAATTTCTCTAATTTCTCGTGTCGTTTAGAACTGTGCACGTTTGTTTTTGTGAACTATGGTGCGTGTGAGTGTGTTTTGAACTGTGCGGAAAGGACAGAGTAACCATGGCAGCACATCGCTGGATCCTGCTCCTAGGATACGTGACTCTAGTCCTGCACACCGGATATAAAGGTCTGTCACATATGTTTTATGTCCTGTGCATGCTCTAATCATCAACCCGTATTTATATGCTGGTGATAAAGTGCTTAATAAAGCGGAGCTTCAAACGAGTTAAGTGTTTTCGTGTTTATTATCACTAAAAGAAAGTTAAATACTTATATAACTAATAAGGTTATTGCTCCTTTTCTGGGAAAATAGGTTTTTATTGGAGTAATTAAATAAATAAAAAGAAATTGTTTTTCACTACTGCTTACTTGGAAACCATGGTCAACTATGTCAACAATAAATTATTATTAACCATGATCGATAATGAAAACTGTCACAAGTATTGTTTGAATTAGTTAACTCAAGAATACTGTAAAGTATAGATTCACAATTTAAATAAGCCGTCTAAATTAAATAAATATGCCATGTAAAACCAAATCAAAATCAAAAACAAACTGAAATGTCAATATATTTTTTAGTAGGATTGGGATTTAAATGCTAGAAGTGAAATAAAATAATTTATATACCTCGGTTGTTTCGCACCTTGTGACACAACTTGGCATTAGGATAGGTCAATAATAATAGTCTTCCCAACCTTGGTACACAATATATTATTTGCGGTATGAACACATTATTCTATTCAGTATTGTTTTTTTTGTAATATAGTATTTGCAAGTTTATAATATCTATTAATTGCTGAAATCAATTTTTGTGTATAATTTTTGTATCGGTTCCTGTTATTAAATATGTATCACATTGAATTAATATAGAAATTCAAGAATTTTTTGAGGAAACTTAAGAAGGGGTTTTTCTATGCCACGTTCAAACTAGAATTTCGTTTTTCCCAATTATTTTTCACATTTTTATGTTTTTTTTTTTAATTTAAATTTTAGAATGCAATAATAAACAAACATTTATATAGTATATTATACAACAAGCATGAAACGCTATTCATTTCATACGAAAATGACATTTTTTGTCGGTTGTACACTATACTTTTTCTACAACCACGATATTATGTCCTAATTCATTTATATTTCAATAATAAATATGTCTTCATTTCACTACTTCTTAGCAACTAGCTACAAAAGAAAAATTAAATAATACAATTTTTGACAGAACTATGAGAAATGAAAATGTGTTTACAATATAGGGGAAAGTAGCCTAATTTGGACCAATTTTATAAAATTCACTATATAAAATCACGGAAGAAGTTTTAATAAAAATTAAGTAGTAGAAAAGAAACTCACTAAGTGTACCTTCAAAATAAAACCATTTATTAAATTTTAAATACCATTTATAATAGTATAAAATAAATTCAAAAAAATCTTGTCATCGGTCCAATATAGGAAACCGGTTTCCTTATTTGGACCGCTAGCTTCCTAAATTGGACCATTAGCTTTCTTAACGAAAATTACAACAATAGGACCTTTTAACTACAGCATTAACTCCAGCACACTGAGAATGAATCCAAGTGCGACATTTCATATATTGTATCATATTTTCTTCCTTGGTTTCTTCACACAATATACAAAACCATGAATCACAATTTTCTTTCTTTTTTCTTTTTTATGTTTCGCATTTTGTCAGAGAGATGGGGAAAGGCAACAAATTTAAAGGGCTCATTGTTTAAAATCGGATAGTTTCGCCACATCTTAGAGAGAGATAGGAGAAGTCAACAAATTTAAAGGTCTACACAATGCTCCAAGGTCATAGAACTGAATAGGGTAACATGAAAGGTACCGACATGTCGACGTGTCGCTTCTCTATGTACTATTCTGTGCCGTAATCACAATTTTTGTCGGTCCAATTTGGGCAACTGTTTTCGGTCCAACTTGGGCAACTTGAATATTTTATACTTAAAATTATACAAAAATGTCAAAGTAACATAAACTCATAAAATTATAACAGCAAATTATAGATAGATAAGTAAGCTTTGTGATGATATAGAGGACCTGTAATTACTTACGTTTGGACGAACTAACGGCTTTCACTCTTATATCAAAATAACAAATTTTCTCCGTAGTCAAACAAATAACCCTTCTCTTAATGTAACCATGAGACATTTTTACACAAACACGATTACATTAATCTGGTCTACCTATACGTACAACAAGTAGTCTATCTAAAATCGCACAGATTTTATCAATCTTTGGATACCACAGCGGTCCAAATTAGGCTACGGTCCAAATTAGGCTACTCTCCCCTACTAGGTGTCCGTAGCAATAACAAACATACAACAAGTAAATATCTTAATGGTCGTAGAAAATAGCAATTTATGTAATAAGTAAGGAATCAAAGGTGGTTATTTAACGCATGCGAAAATTACAAAACTAGACGAAGGCGAGTATTGTAAGAGCAGTAGTGAAAAAAAGCACCCAGTTTCCTTTCATGTTTCATACAATATTTTTTTACTTCCGTTTGAATAATACTACAACAATATTGTTGGTTATAAACAGATAAATGATATAATTAAAGTTGTCATTTAAGTTTCTTGAACTGTAAAATACAAGTCACTGTAAATCTAATAAATGTAATAACTATATTATTAATATTTTTAAAGATATAATAAGCTGTTAAAAGTTTCTACTTATGCTTAATTTCCGATTTGATTTCGCGTCAAATAATTTCAATAATGAAATAATGAAATAAATAACTTAAATGAAATTAGGGAAATAAAGAGTGTCTTATTAAAAGGATCATCTAGTCTGAATTTTTAATAAATTGGCAGATGTTTGCTTTAATTAAAATAATAAATAAAAGCAATATGAAATAATTACTATTTATTTGCTTTCAACAACAAAAGAATAAAGAGTGTAAGTATGTATGGAACAAGATGAAAGAGATTAATTTCAATATCTAATATCTTTGTAAGCGATACTCCTTATTGAATATAAACCCATTTTGCTTACGTACTTTTGCCTGGGATCGTATTACCGTTATATTCCGTGCTATTTTACGTCGGAAACCAAAAATGGAGGAATAAAAAATTGACGAAAACGTCTGTTGTCGCGCGTGTGGCCATATCGAATTTAGTCATCGACATTAAAACGGAACTTTTCAAATGAAAAAATGTTCGTTTCTATTCAAACCGGCAACCGTGTGCGTACTTCTTCATATTTCTTTATTTCTCTTTTCGTCACAGCAGCCTTCTTTGATCCTGCATTCGCGGTTAAATTATTTTATTTTTATTTTTTCTTTCTCTTTATGCTTTATACTTTCTTTCGGGGTAATTTTTCTTCCTGTGCTTCGCAGAACGTTTGCAAGTGACATCTTTAGCAGCTGAAATGAAAATTCTTTTAGGTATGTTACCGTAATGTCCCATGGCTGGTATTACTCCAGAATTGGGGCTTTTGTGGAAATTTATTCATGTGTTTCTTACTTTGATAAATGTGCGCCACTAATTTATTTCCATTATTAATTCTACGTACACAACTTCTTATTAATAACTACAATCTTATCAAAATAAATATATATATAAAACATTATTTTTCTCGAAATCGATACTAAAGTACACGATATCACTCCGCGAAGTTAGCCAAACTAGTAGATAATGTAAAACTTTACAGGGTCTTATGTCAAAATTTAATTTTACGGACTCATCTGTCAAACTGAATTAACCTATATTTTAATAGTATTATATTTTTGCAGTTTTTTTTTAGCACTACCTAAAATAAGAAACATATTCTATAATTGGTGAATTTATTTATTATTTAGCTTTGACAATAATTTATGTGATTTCATGCAGACTATGTCTAAATAGGTGTAAACATAAATGAAAATTATAAAGAAATATTTGATACATTGACAATACGTTTGTTATCATCACAGCCATCCCCGTCTCTATATCTAGCTGACATTTTGCAAACACGTAATGCTATTTATTTATGGTTTTAATTAATAATTTAACGATTGCGGAAAAAAATATAATGTATATCTAAGGACTAAAGTATTATTTATTACTCGTAGAATAAATTCCATATGCTTAATAAAAAATTATACTTTAGTCCCTTAATATACAAATAAGTATTCTTTAATTCGTAGTTTTTTATAATTTATTACAAATTTTAAAAAATGTTTTTAAAAATTATAATTTTAATATCTTTGTTTAAAAAAAATTCATGATGGTGATTTGTTTAGCAGCCTCTGCACTGTGAACTACATTCTGTTTCCAGTTATTAAATTTTAACAAAATATAATATCGATTAATAATTATGTTATTGAGTTAACGTGAAGGAAATTATCAGATAAGAAATGTAACTTGTCCTATTCTTCACAAAGTGTTTATTTATAAAATCACAAATCACAAAATGTACATTTCGGCTACTCTGTAGCCATCATCAGTTGTACAACTGATGATGGCTACAGAGTAGCCGAAATGTACATTTTGTGATTTGTGATTTTATAAATAAACACTTTGTGAAGAATAGGACAAGTTACATTTCTTATCTGATAATATCGATTTGTCTAAATCTCCGAATTTTTCAGAACCATTTAAAGTTATAGGTATTTTACAAAGATTATCGGCTAGTAAGTTCTACACATAAAATACAAGTAAATTTTTCATAAAATCTATTGTATCCTTTCAAAAATATTATGCCATGGCACAAGAAATATTAAATTTAAAGTTATATATCAAAATATATGTGGTACAAGTACAAAGAAACAAGACATAAACATGTAAACAAATATATGATTTTATTGGAATGGACATTGTGTATACAAATATGTTTCGACAATAGATTTTCATCTGTAGAACATTCTAGTTGGTATGTTATTCATATTAATTCGTCTCAAATATTATCACCTCGTCTCTGTCTCGAATCGGCCGAGATTTCTCGAGTTTTCAAGATCAAATATAGCAGGCTTTATCACGTACGCCGTAGGGAATACCTAGGGAAATTTTCATAGATTTAGGGAAATGCAACATACGTTTGTGATATTAGGAAGAAAATCGTACGACACTAATTAACAGCTAATAAAAATATTGTATGGCATGGTTACCATGGTATATAAAATATTTTGGAATTTTTTCTAATTCTAATTGAACTATATATTTATTGTAAATGGAGTTCCATATATGGGGACAGTATTCCAGTTTTGATCTTACCAATGAAAAATATAATCTTTTCAGAGTAGACAAACTATGAAATAATTTACAAGATTATAAGTACGAATGAAGAATGATGAAACCTAATGTTTTTAAAGAGGAATTTTTTATATGTTCATAATGTATATGAAAGTAAAGTTTACCATAAAAAACAACGCCAACTTTCCATAAAATAAGGATAAGTGTAAATATTTTTTTTGACTAGGTGACTCATTATTTAGCATTTGCTGAAGTTAAAAAATAATTTTGATTTTTGAGACCAAGCCAACAAATTCTCAAATCATTTTGCAAAACGCAACAGTCATGCTTTAATCGACAAAATAAGAAACCTTACGACTGATTCCTGATTAATTTACTTCTTCCCTACATTTAAATAATATCTTATTTGAACATGTATAATACTAGTATGATTTTATTTACGTCGACCAATAAGAAAGCATTTTGTAAAATTCTACGAAGTCCTTTACTACAAAAGACTTTCCAAGCACACGTGCACTGTAGAATTGCACATATACAGCAGGTACAAAGTAGAAAGCATAAAGTATAGGGGAAATATAAAAAATCTCCCGGCACATTTGGCTTTGGAGATTTTGATTTTGATCTGTGGCGTGAACATAGCGAGTGACCGGCGGCCTTTAAAGCCTTGTCGGGCCGAAGTGAACGAGGTCGCGCAGCAATTGCCGATAACGAGCTCAGGAACGAATAAAGCCAAGCGGACTGGATCGAATCACCGTGCAGTCGTTTTCAAATTTCTTTCAAATTCACAACACAGTACGGACATTCCAACTAAACTTCACAAGTGTTTGTTAAATATTTTCTGCATTTAGTATTACATTCTTTGAGGAAAGGTCTTACAAGTGGGTAACTAGTCTTAAATACATGAAAGATCAAAGATGTAGTGAATAATTTATCATTAAAAAAACCCCGATACAAAAAAAAACTTAATATCAAATTTCGATTTGATTGAACAAGAAGAATTTGGTCTCATGAGTATCACATGCTTTAAGGAAAAGTCTTATAAGTGGATAACTAGTCATAAGTACATGAAAGACATACTGATTGATTTATCATTAAAAAGCCTCGACACAAAAAACTAATACCAAATTTCGAATAGATCGAAACTGTGGAAGTTGGTCTCATGTCTCATCCTCTTATCAACTAGAAAAGAACTGATGATCTTCAAACAGCTGAACAGATTTTCTTAAAGCTAATCTAAAAACACTCTCGCTCAAGACACCTATCAAACAAAAGAAGTAAAACAAAATCAAAATCGCTATATCCGTTTGAGGGGTACTTGGGGGTGCTAAGCACCTGCATATTTTGAACAAAATGTCAGTAAATACTAAAGATTCTCTCCAACTTAATAGGAAGCATAGATATATGTACATCGATAAAATGCCTCTATACTTATAGAATGGCAAAGAAATCTTTATTGCTTTTGGAATAAATAAAGATATTTTGAAAGCTGAAATGACCTTCCTAAAGAACGTGATGAGTTATATAGAAAATATTCATACCTTATTGTCTACTGTATCACAGAATAGTTGCACACAGAAGCAACACTCCGTGTCGGTACCCTTCATGTTCCCAGAGTCAGTTCTATGACCTTGATGGATTGTGTAGACCTTTAAATTTGTGCTCTTCCCATATCTCTCTCTCATATGTGAGGAAACTTTCTGATTTTACAATGGGCCCTTTAAATTTGTGCACCTTCCCCATCTCTCTCTAATTTTCGCTTCTCTGTCTTAATGTCGCTTCTGTATAAACCTATTCTGTGACTGTGTACTAAAAAAAAGTATGGAAGACAGGTATCACTTTTAAAAATTTAGAGATACTCGAAAATGAGCAGAAACAATTGATTTATTTCATGGTGCTTTGAGTCACTGAAATTGATATTATTTAAACTCAGTTCCAGGGCTACATTCAAACTTTATGACAATGGTCCCAGCGTGATCATTCTGATAAAATATGTGTTTAAATTATTATTTATCTTCATATTCTCACAAAGCTTCTTTTATATTTGCAATGGTATCATTTTCATTTTCTCAGAAATACCTTATAAAATTAATCAAGCCCATGACTATAATGTTAATTAAATTAACAAATTTATGGCTTCATATTCCATTAAAATACTTTATTTTAGAAATTGTTTTAATTTTTTGTAATGTATAGCAACTACAATTAGATCTATAAGAAAAAGAATAGATTAAAATTTATTTAAATTGAACAATGTGTGTTATTATTAGAAACAATTCTGTCATTATGTCTACGTAAAAATAGCATTAAAGTCGTCTGAGCTATATTACTAGATATATTTATACAATTAAATAAGAACTTTTTTTTGCTAATTATTGTAGGAGCGTATTTCGTTTGCTTATTTACAAAAAAAAACGTAAATATTAATTGGTTTTTTATCCAGTTTTCGAATCACTGAATCCATTACGAATCTCTGTTACTGTTTTTGCAGATTTTTAATGAATACAGAATATCAATTTTATAATGATATACAAGCTCAAAAGAACAGCATATTAAAATAAAATTCTTAAATTTCGATAAACAAATTTAAAAATTTATTCCATGTTTTGCAGTTTTAGGATTATAGTAAGTAAAATTACTGCATTACTGCACATGCAGTCAGTTTTTTAATGTAATAATAATTATTTATGTATTACGAGGGAATGTTTAAATTTCCTGAGAACTATATTTTTGATTACATGCAAAGTTTTTTCATTTTGGTATTTGAATTTAAAAAAGTAGGTATATATTTCATGTTGTAGTTTCTTTAGATATTTGACATTGTTAGATTGTTTGTTCTTCAAATTAATATAATCGAGTTGTTGCTGTCACTGTCAAATATATAAGACAGTTACACTCTGATTATTCTGGCGAAATATTAGTAGAATTTGAGGCTGCACCGACTAAGCTGGTTTCTAGAAATTCAATATTTTATGAATGACAAATACTTACTCAAATTTCTTTTTGTTTCATGATCAGCACGTCGTACATTACATACCTTCTAATTTTTTAGTTGTGGAACATTCTGTATATTGATAGGCGGGAACTAAAAAGGTTATTCAGTTTGACGTAAAAATTGTCAAAGACACTTGTCTACACTGTTAAGTTTTTATATGCAAAAACGATCCCTTGAGAAAATTTTAAATTCTTTTCGTACAGAAATTGATTTAGCAGATGGTAATTTTATTTGCAAAAAGATATATAGCAGTTTGAAACTGTATACGTGCGAATGTTCTTGAATTCCCATATCTGTAATCTTATTTGAAAGAGCAGAAAAAATATATTGTGTAAGACAAAGTTTATCTCCACCAACATGTCGCCAGCGGTATGCGGGCAGGGTTAACCTTGGACGAGTCCATTCGCGTGATAGGGGCGGAGGATACTTGTTGATAAATAGCATATATTTGCTCCGACCGAAGATTTATCTGCGTTTGATTCCTCGATGTTCCTCACACTAACTCCGTGAAATATACATTTTTTGCAAACGGAATTTCGTTATTTATGAGGACTTTTTCTTGTGATGCATCCAGACAGAAGACTTAACACAGGGTTTGGTAAAAAAATATGATTTATGCTCGATGTTGGTCGAGCACAAAAAAACACACTCATTGATATGAGGCTGAAATAGTAACGAATCTCGCAGCATCATATATCAAGGGGAGTACCTCTATCTCAAACATACTGCTCTGGTCGCGGGAATACGTTACCCTATATATCAAATAATAAAATCGAACGTGTATGAATATGGATTATTTGTATTCAGCAAGAAAAAACGCTTACACGTTTATGTGCTTACTTCTACATATTTGTGATTCTGTTCGCTGCTTTATTTTTCCGCATTTACTCCCAACTGTTTTTGAATATTGATGGGGTTCGTTCATATTCATTCGCACTTTTATTTCATTTAAGGTTTATTTTTAATTATTGCTGTTCCAATAATTTCGTTATAAATTTCAAAACTTGCTATAAAAAGATACGACTGTTGTTTGCTTCTTCTTAAAAAGGCATTTTCATCATTAGTTGTTTCTACATTGGATTATTATAATAAAATTTATTTATTAAAATTTGATAAGTAATAGTATTTAATAAGACAAGATTTCTTGTCTTGTTTTGTTATTTCTTGTCTTGTCTTGGAAAACAAGACAAGAAAATTATGTATTTTCTTGTATATAAAAATATTGTCTTGATTTTGTTGCTTATTTCTTGTCTTGCAGGTTATAACGTAATCAGGGATAACCTGTTTGATAATATTAATGACAATTATCAAATATATATCTAATAATACAATTATTATTATTAAATGATTATTATAAATACAAAAAATCACATAGCTGTATTACTTTCAGTACTTTTTAGCTTAACTGCTAAGCAGAGAAGTTTTTTCCAAAGTTCCCTGGTTATAATAAAACTCTTGTGATTATATTTATTTCCACAATATATTTATATCACCAACTATTTATTTATATCGCCAACTATTAATTTATATCACCAACTATTTATTTATTTTCACTTTACATGACATGCATTGACCCGCTTTGACTTTCTTCAGTGACTCTCTGCACATTCTGACCGATACTGACTTTCCTTGAGTCACCAGCAACGACCCTTATATATCTGCAGACAACTCGTCTTAAACATTCCAGAACTAGAACCTTTAATATTTCCGAACAATAGCGGCATCGCTTTTATCCCACTTGACTTTTAACGCAACTACCTGCTCAGATAAGTCAGCCGTGATGACATCTACATTGAGCCTCGCTCGTTACATTTTTTAAATTTTTATATTAACTAACTACCGTATTTTACTTCTTTCAATATCAATCTTTTACTACTTGTTCCGCATCTGATCTGACAAAGAACCCACTTTAAATATTTTGTAATTCCTATCCTCACCGAGGAACGGGTCACAAATTATATACAGTATTATAAATAGATAGTAACGGAAGTCATTGAAAGATGTGCTACAATTTGATGGCGCCAGTCTCTTCTAAAATGTTAAACATCCTGTATATTTAGTGAATATGGTCAAGTTAAAAATAAAATATTTTAGAAAACAGCTCTTATTTTTTATGCTCCTATAAGAAGACACTAATTTGTTACTAACGATAAACCTAAATAGTTATGAAGGTCCCCACTACCGAAGTTGTGAGTTCGTAACGAGGTGCATGTTGGGTGTGGGTGATTGGGCGAAGTTCCGGCCGCGGCGGCGGTTTGCGGCATGCACCTCGGCCGCGACACTAGCGACACCACCGCCAGCTCACGTGAACCAGCAGCACACTTGATTACACCGCCACCGCCACTTACCTTCTTCTCTATATGGCATTGTTGCACAACTCCGCCATTATTATTATTACCTTTCAGATTGCTTATGCTCGTTCCGGAAAGTGCTATAACGCACACTTCACTTAAGGTGGAATTGTTAGCCAGATTACCTGACATATTTAAGTGAATTGTAGCTAAGGTTACATTATAAATATGTAGTTTAAAGCGCCAATGTCGCTAAGTTCATAACAGTATTGTATTCGGAAATGCTAAATTAAAATTAAAATAAATGTTTTAATGGTTTCTTGGACTAAGTCTTATTGAATTTACAAATTTCATGACTAGGATGATGATGATAAAAATAAGACTATTTACTATTTGAACTTTACCCACAAATATAGTGTTTTATTACAGCTTTAACTAGTTTCGATCTAGAGCCATCACCAAAAATTATATCTAGGGTTTCATCAAGTCAAGTAACTTGAGGTTTTTGTAACTTACTTGACTTATCTTAGAAGTCAAGCTTTTCATAAATTCACTACGTGGTACACTTAATTTTCTATCTTGGCTACTTACTTGATATTAAGCAATTTCAAGCTACTTGATATTACTTTATAAACTGATTAAATTTTAAATTTATCACTAGAACTAAAACAAAGTGAGGGGGAAGTAGAAAATAACTGATGTAAAGTGAGCAACAGAACGATTTATCTACGGATATTTCATTAAATTCTAGTTATTACTTACCAGTATAATACAAACTCCGCCCTTTGACTCCAAAAATTGCTAGACAACTTCAAAATCGCGAGCTTTGCTTAGAAGTAGGTTGTTAAAAATAAAAGGACATTTATGCTATATGACAAAAGGAAACCAGATATTTTTAACGACATTAATGGCTTGATCCTGTTGAAACACAAATTTCCAGGGCTGCTTTAATTATTACAAAAACCCGCAATAGTTTGGGTGAAATATTACTACTTGACTTAACTTGAAATTCGGTTACTACAACTTGACTTGAGATTGGCGTGATTTCCATTCAAGTCAAGTCAAGTACCTTGAATATCAAGTCAAGACGTGAAACCGTAGTTATATTAATATAATAGACGTATTATACTTGCCAGTTCAAACTGATCCAATTTACAATTTTGAATCCGAATTACTTATTTTTCATTCCATTTGAATGGATCACGTTACCCCCTTTACTAAACAAACTGAACTTAAGTAATCCACTCGTCGAAGTAGTTCAATTGGTTCAGTAAAGATCGTCATGTGACTTTCCTGTATTTGTAAATATTTGAAAAGAAATGGAGAAATTACAAATATATGATCCCAAATCCAACACAATTTATGAGTTAGAGTTAGGTACCATCGGTGATAATAAACATTGTAATGTCAGATATGATTCAAATTATACAATGTAATAATAATAGAATTAAAATTACGATATTGATTTTAAATATCATTTAAGCAAAAAGAAGAAATACTAGCTAAAGTGATCCAAAATGGCATTCCATTTGCAGTGAATAAGTGAACTAATCCAACAGATCTATCTAAACTGAACCTACTGATCTGATTTGATCCAACTGGCAACTGGCAAAAGAAATAAATAAATTTTTCAATATATGTAGAAATAACTGATGTAAATAAGCCTGTGAAACACTCTCTATGCCAGCTAGAGTGCCCGAAACCTAACATCTGATATACAACGTTTACTACTATATAAATATATTTTTTTATTTTACATACATGGTTTTTGATTTGGGTGACATTGGGACTGCAGATAATGTAAAGTAGAAAAGTTGCAAGACTTATGCGCATTACTAGTATAGATTAGCGTTGCCTCAGCCCTTGTAAGATCACGCGTGACACGTGACGACTCCCTGCGGCTTGACACGTGTCACGAACGTGCACAGACTCGCACATACACGCACGGCACGCACGTTTTCAAATCCTGAATCCAGACTTTCATATCACCGTAACATGGAACCTTTCACTCCCGGTTACAAAGTGAATCCATCATCGGGATTCATTACCTATACTCAAAGGGTTTCCATTACCACATGCTTCGTGCATTCCACCCATCTACAAAGCAAATATCAATTACATTTTTTCTCAATACGCATGGAATGTATTGTGAAGCAGATGTGGAATGCAGTTATTATTAAACATATATTTTTTATAATTTTAATTCTCGAGTTTTAATTTCAGTGTATGCATATATGGCACATAAAGCAAATTTAATAAGCAAATGAAGTATACTTTAAAAAATAATCTTTGTCTTTGTTATTGGGATTAATTCATATTGCTTTGACATTTATAATATTTTATAATAAAAAATAAATATCTATATTAAAACCAGTGGCGTAACTAGAATTCACAATCCTCCCAAATCCCACCTAACCATAGAATAGTTACATACAGAAGCGACACTCCGTGTCAGTACCTTTCATGTTCCCCTATACAGTTCTATGACCTTGAATCATTGTGTAGACCGTTAAATTTGTATTCTTCTCCTATCTCTCTCTAAGATGTGACGAAACTTTCCGATGTTAAACAATGAGCCCTTTAAATTTGTGCAAATTCTCCACCTCTCTACAATTTTCGTTTCTCTGTCTTACTGTCGCTTTTGTATAAACCTATTCTGTGATCTAACCAGAATCTCCCCCCTCCCCCCAACAAGAATTTGCTTCAGGCCACCACCTTTTCGATCATAGATCAGTGTGTTATTGAATTTTACGAAGCTAGTAAAGAATGATATCCCCAAAATTTCACCTCTACCCGAAGTTAATAATTAAATTATTTGTGACACTATTTATAATTTTTTTTAAATATGCAAAAACAACAATTAACACTTTAAATTTATATATAAATTGTAATTTTGAATGATTTTTAATTTGTCGAAAGATTGGATATGTGTGATACGTGTCAAGAAATAAAATGAATATAATTGATTTACTCAAACAAAACGTAAATCGAACATCAAGAATACAATTGTCAAGAAATAATTTTTACTTCTTACCGTATTACTTGCTTACTGCATAGTAAGACATGTATGTAAGAAAATACAGCAAGTGAAAAAGTTATTATGAGTGGCATTTTTTCCCCAATCATCCCATTTTTATATTATATCGTATTTTCATAAATAGTTTAATCAAATAAATTCTCCAGAAAATTCCATATAGATTTATTTTTAAATTAATATGGGAAGAACCTACTGTTTCAATTATGCTGTGATATTTTTAACATTTTTAATGAAATTTGCAAATTGCAGTCAATCTATAAGTTCGGAAATTGGTATAGCAAGTTTTATAGCAGCATTGAATACTAATAAAGCAAGTCAGTAAATTTAAAATTATCTGTCATCAAAATGTTAATAATCTGGTATTTGAGTAAAAAAGCTTTGACGTCGTTTCAAAGAGAAACTGATTAAGAGCCCTGCAGTTTGAAGTGGAGTCTCCATCATTGTCGATGGATATCAATTAGCTTCGTCATCGGCTGTTTGAATTCGAATTAAAGTCTTGTAATTAAAGAGGAAGAAAAAGAAGAAGACGGACAGCGGCGAGAGCGAGAAAGAACGGCGCCCCGACGTCTGACTGAGAAAGATAACATTGAAACACTTGACAACTGAACCCGTCGACAATTGAACGCTGAAACAAAGAACACACAAGGAAATAAAAAATGCATAAACGCTTAAAAAGCCCCGTTAATCTTTCCCGTCAGTGATACCTCCACTATACCGCACTCGTATTTAATGCTTAGTCTTTTCCATTTTAATTTATTATCGTGTTTTAATTTTATTTCGTTCATTCTCTAAAACTGGTACACTAGTGAAATATTCCACCTAAAACGAACAAGAACTGCTCTATATTTTCAAATAAAGGAACGGACATTTAATTCATATTACGGTTTAAAGTATTATACCTGCAAAAAAATACAAAATAAAAACTCGACTAAGATAGATATTCCTTTAATAATAGTTACATTTATTTTATAGATATAACTTTTTCAACTGAACTCATTAAAATTATTATCAGCTGTGGTATAATACTGGTAGATCGTACTTCTCAAGTTTTACTTGCATTTTAATGAAATAGGTAATTACTAATCACCTTTTATAAGTATATTAGCTACTGAAATACTGAGATATTTTTATTTGCTTAATACTTAGCCCAGATCTCAAATATTCTCGAAATATAATACTTTTCAAAAGCAACTTTTTTAGTTTTAGTTCTGTAATTATTATTTATTAAACCCAACATTTCGGCAGCATAAACTACTGCTTTCTTCACTATAATGACAAATACAACAAAGCAAGTGAACAAGTAACTAAGAAACAAATTATAACATATACTCGTATGATATAGGAAGCCATGCTTTACTATTTTCCAAACCATCATTGAGATTAATAATCTTAATTTTAAAAATCTCAATGGCTTGTTTAATTAGTCTTGTGTTGAGAGACGTAGATCTTGAAGTAATTTTCATGTTTTAAAATTTTATTTCATAAAAATCCTCCAATGCATGCTCTTGCGACTGACGATTTCTTAGGCTGGATCAATATAATCGATCGTTGATATTCAGTTAACAGGGAACTAAATTAAACTGACGTTTATAATACCGGACATTACAAAATTAATAAATCTTATATTTTAATAATTTTACTAAGGTTTTTCAAAGTTCCCCCTTTAAAAAATAAATAAGACACCCGTGAACATTATAACTTAACAAATTTAAATAAATAAATTTTATTATATATTGCTATATAAAAATAATGCTGAGAATTCCTTTTTGAGAATAAAATTTTTGTGTTAATTTAATAATAAATGTTAATTTTCAGCATAATTTAAAAATAAAAGTTATAAAAAGTTATAAAACGAATTCATAAATTCGTTTGTTTTGTCCTCTTATTTTTCAGTGAGCAAACTAGGTTTTGTTTCATAATTGGGTCTTTGCACAATTAATTCAACCGCAAACTGCACAATTATGAAAAACCGGAACTGTTACTGTTATCTATAAACTGCATATTTGACATGAATTTGTTGACGGCAATTTCACTTTCAATTGTTCGTGATTACACTGTTCGCTTGTTGTGCCCGGTTGATTTAGATGAATGGAATATATGAATTGATAATGTTGCGCAGGCTGTGGGTTTTTAATGGCATACAGATTAAAGAATCAAAAGAATTACAAAATATTAATCATGACGATTTAAACAATAAAAGTGATTTATTTTGCGGGTTTAAAGCTTAAATTATTATTGCTATGTTTTATGTGTAATCGTATTATAAATATAAATATAAATTTTTATTGTACCACGTCAAAAGAGATTGTTATTTTATTGCCAATAAATATGTAAAAATATAGTATATTGTACAACAAGCATGAAATGGACATACCGAGCAAGTTGTACACTACACTTTTCCTACGACCATGATATTATTTCCTAAATTAATTTATATTTTCATATTAAGATGTCTTCATTTTACAACTTCCAACTAGCTACAAAACATATATTAAATAATACGAGTTTTAACAGAACTGTGAGATATGAATTTATAATTTAACTTTGTCTATGGTTACCGTGGGATATGAAAATGTGTTTACAATATACTATGTATCCGGAGCAATAACAAACATACAACAAGCAAATATGTTAATGGTCGTAAGAAATATATATTTTTATATTATCGTTGTTATACATTTGTATCTCTACGCTTGGGTGTGCTTTCGATATTATATTTGTGCCGTAGAAGGTAGCTTACAGGCGTCACCTTAGCTATATTCAAAGTTTACAAAAAAGAAAGCAAAATTTGTAATTTGTAATAAAATACAATGTTTTCCATATATTATTGTACCTATCATTTATCAGCCAAGAAAAGTTATCTTACTTTGTAAGAGTCGTATTCCATCGTCTGAAAAAGTCATACGCACATAACTCAGAATTAACGTTTTTGATCGCAATGTGTTCAATTATACAAGTTAAACAATTGACATTTAAGTTACACGATGGGGTTCATTCTCATTTGACAATATGCAATATAATTCCTAATATTTACAACAACGTGTAGTTTCATTTTTCATTATAATAGCTGTACGATGCAAAATACTTATTGGTTATTGATGAAATTAAATTCCTAAACTTTTGTCCTTCGTGGTTTGAGAATAACCACATGCAACACAACTGACCATAATTATTACTATATAGGAATGCTAAATATGCAAAGAAAGATAAATAATTGCGATACAGTAAAATTTTATTTTTATAGACTGTAGAACACGCTGCTAAATTAGAATTTAGTGTAGGCACATATTCAAATGCTCAACAAGAAATGAGTCATACTTGGGTTTAGATTGCAACTCTCCTTCTTGAGATTTTGTATTCAAAGACGCTGACGTTACAATATCTGTTCCCCAAATTTTTAAACTCGTGAACTAAAAATAATAAATGTAATCAAAACTTTTGTCTAGTATCATGTAAAAATAAAAAATTCGTCACAAACTTCATTGAATAAAAATGCTACGATAATCATCCACGTCTCTCCGAGATTCAAACTCCTACAACTTCTGAATTACGAATTACTGTTGGTATCGAATTATCGGTATCGAATTATAACCGAATGAATAGTTAATTTATCTTGCAAAATTTATATTTATAGCCTTTGATGTATTGAAAAAGTGAAATATTGATGTTTTTTGTTTTCAATACACTTTGTATGAGCAAATTTTAAAAATAAATTTTAAAATATGATTGGAATATTCATTAAATGAATGAAAGTGTCAAACCAGATTTGGGAAGCGTTTGATGTATCTTTGATGTTTGGATGAATAACTAGTGGATATCGCATAATATAGGATGTGATTTGAGCGTTTGAATGGCAATTAGATGCGAGTGGAATGAAACTGAAATTTTTCATGCAAATTAAGGGAATGGATGGATTTTTTGGGAACTGATGAACGATGAAACGGCGGATTGTAGTGGGATACGGGGTAATATGAAAATCCTCGGGACTAGCGCATCAGGTATTATGTAAATGCCAATCTCTCGTATCCTATGGAAAATTGAAAAACGCTTTGATTTTATTCGTCGATGCTGGGAAACAATTGAAGGATTTTGCTGGGTGCATTATGTCGGTGCGTCGCCACTGTATCGGATTTTTCTCTTTTTCCCCATTTCCCTGCTTTGCTTCTGCTTTTCTATTCTATGTATTTAAATATTTTTATATTCTACTTAAACTCACCAAATATCCTTTTACTTCTATCTCGAAAATACAGCATCAACAGCTCGATACAGAACTTTCAAATTCTTCTTTTCAAATTATTCTTTTTTATAGGTCGATGAATTTTCTTATTTATATTCAAAATTTTATCTTATATTCGTAAACGAAAATATGTTATTAACTCAATAAAAAATACAAATAAAACTTACTTGCTTTTTTGAAATAAATATTTATGAGTGGCTGTAGTCCAGTATTTCCTAGTTACTAACTATTTTACAAACTTAAAAATTAATATCTTTTTAAATTTGTTTACAATCGTACAACCGAAATTATAAACAAATACCCACTTTGGGTCTAAAATTTTGTGTTTTGAAATTGGTCCATATTGATAGATCTTGTGCTGATTTCAAATTTACAAACAGAATTAAATCATCTCTTTTCGTTCCTGAGATTTTTCCTCTCAAAGTTGCACCTTAGTGATTTTTTTTATGCTTATTTTGAAAACTGATACAGATATTATCTCAACAATATTACCATAAAGAAATGTCGAGATATTCACGTTTAAATTAGACCTCTAAAATACAGTTTTTTGAGGACTACCACTTAAGTGGCTAACCTACGACTTCGGCGATCTCTCCAATCGATTCTACGGGCAAAATAACATAAGTGTACCAATTTTCAGATTTTTATTCCAATGGATCAAAAAAACGAAAATCGACAAAATCTGAGAATCTTAAAATTTATTTTTGTTTTTATTTATTAAAATTCTAGGAACATTATTTATTAAAAAGAAAAATAAAAAATAATATACCTACTCATTTTGCTTCATTACCTTTCCCGAAAATAAAGTTCCACATTTTTTTTTCATTGGTGAGAAGTAGCCTATTATTTTTTTTTTTTTTCGAAACCAATATAATCGAAAATGATACTCATGGAGTCATAGATTCATTAGGTACTTTAGTTTAGTTCTTTTTATAACAATATTAGATTCAATAATATATTAATTATTTATTTATTATTTATGATAGTTTTAATTTTTGTTTAATAATTTTTTTTATAAGCTAACATTGTTTAATAAAATATCAGAAATTTGTATTTCGTATCTGCTTGTTTCGAGGAAAAGTCTATTTTGTTTTATCATATAAACAGTTTTTGTTAGTTTAAATAAATTTATTTCATGTCAGTGCAATTACAGTTACATATAACTTATTTTAGTAAATAAGTAAGAAAAATATATATAATTCAAATATGCATTCGCTTTGAAGTTGCCGTTTGAACGGTCGATATTCATCATTATAAAAATATAAATATGGAAGGAAGCGGGGAATAAATATTGTAAATTGTGCAAATGTACGCAGAGATGCATAAAAGCAGCGAGCCTTGAGTAGCGGCTGACAAACGACACGACCCTTTCAGGCCGCTGTTGCTGCTGCCCCTACCTTCACTCTGCAGGGCCAAGCCGCCTGAATAACTCGCCGAGTGCATATTAAAAGTCACCGTAAAATATATATGTTTACAAAATGTCAAAAAAAACTTTTTATCATTTTTGCGGCACAAAAGAAAGTTTCGCAACTGTAACTCCGACGAAGGAAACAAAGAGAAAGAATTATATACTGGGTACGAATAAAACTTTTTGTTCACTTGATTTGAGATAGTGATACTAAAGTGTTTGGAAAAGAAATGACACAAATTTCTTATCTTGTTAAATAAATATTTGTCCAAACTCAAACTTATACAATTTCAATTTTAACAGCGACAGATTTATAGAATCAATTTATATGTTATTACTCAAAATACTTCATTTTATATATTGAAAGTAATCTTTTCTTTATATGAATTCGAACATTCGAACATTACTTTACACATTACTTGTTACTGATATTGTGTCTTGGATTCTCCAAACTTAACATTTTTACTATTTGTAACAGATATACTTTTGTTATTTTTCAGTTTTCTGCAAATAATTCTTAACACATAAATATTTCGGAAAAAAAATTTAAAGGACGATTGTTGTTCGATATGCAAGTAAGAAGTTTTATATAAAAAAGTTTATTTACTGATTTTTTTTTCGTATATTATTAAATTCGTATTACATGGGAGAGAAACGTTAATCTTTTATAATGTAGTAAATATTTTTTTCTGATTTTTAAAGTTCATCTTGATCTTCCACTGAACATTGTAAAAATCAAATCATTTTTAATTGAAATAAATAATTACAGTATATTTAACTACTACATTACAAAATAAAAAAGATTAACTTTAACGTTTCTATTCCATGTAATAAGAAACTAAAAAAAATTGATTATAACCATAATTCATTGAATGCCCTACGTATGCGTAATCAAAGTATTTTACTTCTAGGTTTTCAAATATCACCACAAATCATCCTCTGTATCATTTAGAAATGCTGATAATCATCTACAAATATTTCTAATTCCATCAAACTAGTGAAGTTCTCTTTGAAGCTAAATAAAATATATTTAATTCTTTTTATGAATTGGGATTGGAGTTAAGTTTGACTTTTCAGGATGTTAATAACAGGCACAACTAATCTATAAATTTTTATGTTACTATTTGGGTGTATAATACTACCTTTATCTATGTTCTGTATAAAAGACAAAGTTAGGATAAAAATGTAATAAAATAAATAAGGTTTTATGGTCTGAAGTATAGTATCGAATTAAGAATAAAATTTAATTTTAAATATTAATCTATGTGGAAGTGATATATTACTAGGATAATATGTGAGGATATAATATTTCCTTCCATGGTTCCAAGTCATAATTTTTCTGCACAAATTTGTGATTTATATAGCTCTCATAATCTATTCATAAATATAAAATATCGTGAAACAGTGTGCGGAATTATGTATGAATGTAAATATATTCCATTTATATTTAATTTTATTTTCATTTGAAATAAATGAATAATAAACACAATGTAAAATTCTCGTCATATTAAGTTTTATAAAATTGGATGAAATGATAGAGTTTTGAGCATGTAATATTGGAAATATTAGTTAAATCAATTTCATTAATGTTGTTACGGCTTATTTCAACTTGGAAAGCATTGAATCCATTGATTATTAATATCTGCTACGAGATTTGCTACAGTTCATGACACAAGCGTACAAATGCGAATTATGCGTGCCAATTGTTAAATCGCACAGCGTTTATCTTTAATGTTGCATTAACCAAGCTATCAAAATCACAGGCTTAAATTACACAAGTACATGGAAAATAATTACAATTGCTGATACCATGACATCAATGATTCTAGTGGATAGAGCTTGAAACCATCGATCACTGGCTCAAATCCTACGCTGCACCAATTCCTCTAAAAATTTAAGTGTATCTTAAAATAATAAGGTAAACTTATTGGTTTGCACCAATTTTTAAACAATACTTAATTATGCGAGTTACATAAATCTTTTAAGTCGTAGATGAAGTACCACTTAAAAGTTAAGGTTCATCTTTAACTTAAATTTCTTCTGAAAAATTATTTTTGTTTACTGTCAAAAATGGATGTGGTTGGTGAATATCATGATTTTGATGCAATTTTAATTCTATTGGGAATTCCCAGACAATTATATGACAGATGCCATTATTTCAATAATTTAAATGTTTTGTATTTCTTCAGAAGATTTACATATTCTCATAATAAAAATCGCACACTAGGATTTCAATGCAGTTTTTATTGAAAACAATATTTTTTAATGCTATATAGGTAATATATAAACTGATAACTGTTTTTTTTTGTTCGTTATCGACAATAATAAATCTTGCGATACATCCACAATTTCCACATTTTTTGGGTTTGCGCCACCAGTTTTCATCATTTCCAACCTGTTATTAGCTATTACTTTCCTCGTTCCCATTTTCTTATTGCAGAATTTTTGAAGTGACTTCATAATTCGAATTGTCATATTTTATGGATATAATACTCGTAACTTAATAATGTTAAAAATGATTGGTGGAATTGATTTTGAGGAAGGGTTTTGTCAAAGCACGGTTCTAAATTAATTTTTTTATTTCATACCCACAAGAAGCGAGAAACAGAAGTAAACAGAAATTAACTGGTATAGGGTAAAGGAGGAAAATCTAAAATTCTGATTATTTTAGCACAGAAAATATGGTTTTTTGATCACAATCGTTTTTTAAGTGAAATTTTTTATAATTTTTTTATTGAAAAAAATTCCTTACAAGTATTTACAGAGTATTCGTTTTCAATATTCGTGCAAAGTCATATAAAATTTGTTAACAAGCGCAACACTTCACGGTTTGATGTAAATGAAGTATATAAACGATCCATTCGCGTGTTACTCTAGAGGCCGATTCCTAACAGTAATGAAAAACTGATTTTCTTTTAATCTGTCGCTAAATACATATTTATGGCGATTACAATCTCAAATGGGGTTACCTCCCTTTCTCCGAACATGACAAAATCGCATATTTCATATCTATAATTGACTTCCAAGTATGCTCATTTGCTTATTTGTCTATGATACTTTTTTAGTTTCCTCTTTCCGACATGCATGTTCTCTACCTAGTGTTAATGGTACTTATTAAAATAAAAATAACTGGTGTATTTATATTATTAGAAAATTTTTACCTTCATCATTAGGTACTTTTCGTCAGGAGCTTCTGTAATAGCTTAAAACCATCAAAAGATTTTTAATAATTCAATAAGTTTCGGAAATATATTAATTTTAATATTCTTATAAATAACGAGACTTATTTAAATAAATAATTTAAAATGAACAAGTAGAACTAGTGTAGAAGAGACATTCTCGCGATAAAAGTGGACGAAACATTCTCTCGGTGAAATTTATAGAATAGATGTTCTTTGGCGGAAATTTATAGAAGAGAAGTTTTCGAAGAAATTTATAAGATGTTCTTTCGGGCTATCCGTGGAGGATATGTTCTTTTCGCGAAATTTTTAGAAGATATGTTCTCAGTTCCTTTGGCGAAATTTCTGGAAGAGAGGTTCTCTGGGCGGAATACTTGGGAGGAAATTTGTAATATAACAATTCAATGTTAAGGAAAATAAAGTTCCTTTACGTAGGTGTGTTACCTCAGTATTAAAAATAACATAAAATCTATATTATTTCGCCCTTAATACATAAATAGTTGTTCCCATGTTAATCCCCTATGTCAAGGTAACTAGAATTAACCTGTGTTTAGGTATATAAACATGTATTTGTAGAACAAACAGCAAATACCTTTTGTTTAATAATTCAGATTTTGTTTGATGAATGACTTAATCTCTGAATACGCATATATACATAGGTACATTATTGGAATGCACTCTATTAATTATGGACACATGCAATAAGATTAGCTTAGTCAGTGCCCTAATAACACAATATCTGTAATTAATAATCAACGTTGTAGATAATTAATTAATAAATGAAATTAATGTAATACCAGTGCACGTCAGTGTTGGTATTAGACTGATGGTTGTCCACAGAGAAGAGCTCGTGCATTCGATGTTGATATTAAATTATTGCAACAGTTTAATGCAATTTCAACTTAAAGCGACAACATTAATTTATTGCATCGCAATTTATTTTCCATTTTTAGGTATTTAGACCCATTACACGTGCAAAATACAATAAATGCATTAATTATTCATCCCACATGGGACAGTTATTAAATAATAATATAAATATATAGTTGTGTAACGTAATTAATTTTTGTGCATAATGTATTTCCCCTGCGATTTAAATGTGGAAATTGTTATTCTGAAAGTAGGGTTAGTCGCAATAATTATTATAAAGTTGTGATATAATTGGAATTTATATAATTAGAGGCTATTTTCAAAGCTTCATATTGTAAATCGTATTATTACACTACGCATTAAATTATATTAAATAATATTACATAGTACGCGCTAATTTATTAGTAAATATGGTCTAATTATTGAATATTAAAAAATAATAATATATAATTATCACATGTTATATTTATTTCCCGCAGTTAATCTTCACATCATAAATTGTAACCATGTGATTTAAATCATTGATGAAATCGTCTGATTTCCCAATTAAATAAATGACAAATCTGACACTATTATATACAAATATTGTTGCCGTCTAGATCCTTAAAATTTAGATAAATAAAAAGATCTTAGTAGATAAGAAAAAAAAGAAGGGAAGACATCAATAATTACATGTACAAAAAATAGAAATTGTCAATTCATACTAAATGAACATTTTTTATAATTGTATTATTCAATTTGTTAAATAAATAAATTACAATTTCGTCTTTCTGGTCCTTCGATTCAAAGTCAGATAATCGCTAACATTTTGGTCACTTCGACCCGGATTTAACGATTATTTAATCTATATAGGTTTGTTCCCAACAAATATAATAATTGATGTAACATATTGCTACTAACTATGTAATATATGTAGTATTATATTTTCGTAAATATAGGTGATTTTTTACCAGGGTTAGTCTCTTTCTTATTTAATTATTCGTGTATTTTATTTACATTTGTGATTTGTTTATACAATTTGATGTATCCATTTATAAATTGTATAATTGAAATATCGTTCCACATACTGTGCTGAATTGTACGTAAAATCCACACAAAAAGAAAAAACAAATTTATCTTTTTGGATTATTTGCCTTTCGCGTATTGTTGAATATTGGTTTTCTACTTCGAAAATATCTTGAAAGAAAATATTTGAATGTTGTGTTGTTGGCATAAACGCAGCCGTTTTTTACACAATGAAAACAGATGTAAAGTCGGTGTAATAGTATTAGGCGGTTCAGAACTGCTTCGATTGCTAGTAACTAGGAACGCGGAACGCCGTCGTGAATCGAAACTTCTGCGTCTGGAGCGAAACGCGAAACCTTTACAACGCTACAACAGCCGTCGCTGCTGAAATATGACCTACCGAAAGTGAGAAATTAAATTTCATGCTAAACCAACACGCGTGCAAACACATTCACATCTATCTATGCCGTTTTGTACTTACTGTACGACTTTAGATCTCCAATTCCGAAGTAATTGCTCTTCAATTGATCGATCTGGAATGATTGAAGAAATGAAATCTGTTCATTTTGTGTTTGTGAAAATTTATTTGTACTATTTTTGCTCCGCGAAAGTTGCATTTTCCTGACGGAGCGTATACATTTTATCCTGCACACATGTTATATTGCTCGACATTGTATCTTTCAAACATATAATCTTGCACACCTTTTATCATGCACACTTTTAATCCACGAAAAAAAGTTATCTTACACACATTTTATCTTGCGCACATTTTATCATCCACACATTTTATCTTTCATTCATTTTATTTTCCACACATTTTATCTTCGCTGACGTTTGATCTTTATAATAATTGTACCTACCATTTATTTTATTACCCATGCAATTAACATACTTATAATTAGATAAAATATCCAGTATTAATTTTTTCTGAAGATAAAATGTATGAAATTTAAAATGCAATTGCAATGTACAATGCTAAGCAATATAACATGTGTGGAGGATAAAATGTGTATGCCCCTTCCTGATGACTAGTCAGGAATATATAGAAACATCCAACTGTACCTCATTTTTTTATTGTTTGGGCAGTAGATCGCTACCGTTCTTTTATAGTTACAGGAACCTCGTCACTGTGATTAGTTTCGCAAGAAATTGCAAATTACTACACGCGCACGCGTCAAAAAAGCTACTACTACTAAATACTTATAAACAGTCTGATTTGTTTTTTAAATTTAAAATTATTTTTTATTATATTCAAAGTTTTCAGAAAAATATTTTACATGATTCATCAGAAAAATGTCTGTACTTGACTTGGGGCCATAAAATACTCGGCACAAACTTTCCGGTGTGTTTTTGAAACGGACAATCATTATTTCAATATTTTAGTGCAGTTTCTAGGCTACGTGAAATAATAGTTCGGGAATTTTTTTTCTGGCCTAAAAAAATATGTGTACCACGTAGGAAAAGTGTCTTCCCGGACTACTGGTGTGACCATAATCGTGCAGGAATGTATCACTTTTCTTACTAGATACACAATATGCTATTAAATCCTTTTATGTTTTTTCGCATTATGTACTCTATCTGGTTTCTTGTGTTTAGGTAGGGTAAGGGCAGGTAAGAGTACGCATTTTTTCTTATTTTTGTTATAACTTTTTTAATTAATACAAATATAATCATCATCATCAATGGCACAACATTCCTCTGTGCAACAAGGCCTCAAGTACCTGAAGTACTTGTTTCGTGACATGTTTTAGTTGCATTTTAGTGATGCAGGTTGTCAGCCTACAGTCTCTGCAAGGCCAGCACACACCGAGCCGTTGTGCGGCAACCCATCCAATTGGACAGGGCGGGCTATGTTGCTTATCTACACGATCAGACAAGACACGCCACGACCACACAACCGTACTGGCTGGCTAATACAAATATAATACAAAAATAATAACATTATTTTTTTGAACTGTGTACTTAAGAAAAACAACAAAATTATTACTTGAGAAAGTACCATATTTTAATAAAAAAATAAATAACATGTTCGGAAAATGCGTACTCCTGGATGTAAAAAAATCTAAGAGTACGCATATAATGAAAGAGTAGGTACGCACATTTTATGGTTCACATTTATCGCATTTAATTTATTTTTTTTTACCAGCGTAGGTGGTATGCATATCATGCCACCAGTTTTTACAGATTTTGCACTGTATCCCGTCTTGTGTTGATGGATCTTCATAATTTTCTCCGCATCCTGGACAGAAAGTTTATACAAATCTTGATATTTGTACTTTGTAAAAAACTAATTTTTCGTACAAATAATTAATGTAAAAAGACCTACCTTTTGCAGTTAACAACTTGCACGAATAACACATACTAACCGAGATATGCCCAGTGAGTACTCTTAGAATGCGCGTACTCTTACCCGCCCTTACCCTACTATTTTTCACATATCTAACATGTAACAATAGCATAATGACAAAAAACAATATATTTCTTCTTTGGCTTAAATTAGTTAAAGAATACATCAGTAATTCAGTGACTTTTTGTCAATAATGTAAATTCAATGTTATCGTGAATCATGCAACGATATTGCTATTATTTTATCCTGAATTTATGGCGTGTTGAAAGAAATTTGACTCCATAAAAAAGCAAATTACATTTGTATATATCAGATGATGAAATACACGGAGTGAAAAACGGTACGGTAGGCCGTTAATGTCACATCAAGCAACATTACTGCAGCGGCTTCCTAACTTTACAGAACAGCCAAATTAAAACAAAAGAAACATTTCATAATTTAACCGCACATAAAAACTTCCAAAATCCAGCAAACAGTCCTTAAACAAGCTAATAAAACAAACGAGAGATGAATCGGTATAAAGAAAAGTGCAGAAAGGAAAAAGTGGTTGGCGTAGGCGGCCGTGAAACATCAGATGAAACAAAGAGAGATTAATTGCAGTGTATCTCTTCGGTCATTATTTACAGATATCCGAATAATTTGGGCGCAGCAGAGCCAGGCTCGGAGTGCCGACACCGCCGTTAACATTAATCTAACGCGGCATTTGTCTTGCACCACGTGCTTTGGAAGCGGCGCAGTTACAGCCCTCAGGGCGACTGGTTTTGTGGTGAGAGCATCTTTAACCACCCAAATAAAAACTTCAGGTGCTGCCATAAATATCACCACCGAGATATATTAACCCAACCTCAAACACCCTATATACGCACAATATACCTACGAGTGTAGTATAGCTATATATAAGCACATCTAAACCACCAAAAATACGACACAATTATATTACTTCAATACCAATAAATTTATTGTTTTTCTTAGGGCCGGTTTTTTCACTTCTAGTTAAAGTGCCGGTTACCTCAACCGGCGGTTAAGAGAAAAATATCGTATCGAAAAATTGACGTAAGTTATCAAAAATATATGTTATTTATTATTTCGATGCGATATATTTCTATTAACCGAAGGTTAAGGTAACCGTCACTTTATCCAGAGGTGAAAAAAAAACGACTCTTAATAATGTTATATGTGCGTTATATTCTAATGATATAAAATACATGTACATTCAGTTAAGTGCATGTGCTTTGGAAATAAAATTGAAACAAATTCGAAAATTTTTTGTTTCTAACAAAATTTTGACCAGTCAATTTAATTAGTTAGAAGTTTATAGGGTTTCATCAAGTCAAAATAGCTTGACGTGTTTGTTAATTACTTGATTTGATTTTTATCTGAGCTACTTGAATTATGATATCAAGTAATTTTGAGCCACTTAATATTACTTGAGAAACAGGTTGCATTTTAAATACATCATTAGCACTAGAATGAAGTGAGAGGAAAATGGAAAATTACTGATGTGAAGTGAGCAAGAGCTCAAATTACCTAGAATTCCATAATTGTTTGTTGTTACAAATAAAAAGACATATTTTACAATAGCACCTATAGTTATGCTTTTACTGCGGTTTGTTCAATGCAACAAAAGGTAACAATGCATTTTTAAATGAAATTAATGTAAATGGACATTTTTTTATTAATACCAGCATCCTTAGCTCCTGTTGAAAGACAGTTTTCTGGAGCTGCTCTGACTACTACAAAAACTCGCAATAGTTGGGTGATAATTTCATTAAAAACGTCATGTTTATTCGTATTTTTGATTTGAACTCAAGTCAAGTAGCTTGAATTTCAATTCAAGCTGTGAAATCCTAGGAGTTTAATATGTTGCTTATCGAAATAAGCAGATTACTTTAGATTAGAAACATATCTTCAGCGTTATCCAAAAGGACTACAACCGCAGTCGACGTATTTGTTTCGGTTTTGTAAAAATTTAGTCGAATATTGAACTGAATTGTTAAAAATATGTTTGAAAACAAAAAAGATTTTTGATGTTATATATACCTTACATAGTATGTATGTACCACGATTGAGAAGACCATTCTTGACCAGCGCGTAATATCCTTCGATTACTTTGCATGATAGTTTTCTCAACCTTGGTGTATAATATAATATTATAATATTTAAGATTAAAAAGTTTATCTAAATTTATATAATTTTATGCAGTGACAGTAAGAAGTTACTGAGTTTCTCAGTCTGAGAAGTTCTTATTCATAGAATATGTTTAACTTCATACATACATATAAATGTACTGTGAGTTGGTAGTATTATTAATTAGTTTAATTAGAAATTAAAAGCAAATTATATACAAGAAAGAGGGAATTCCGAAGCACAAAGTAGTACTTGTAACTGCGGTTGGTACTAATTTATATCCTAAGTTCGGTAGAGGAATGATTCTACCGCGTCTTTCACCCCCGAAAACGCAATGTGGGGGATGATATATGTTCGCTCTCTACCGAGTATTGACAGTTGCTTTAAACACGGATGGAAGACGGTATTAATGGCAAGTCTACAGATGAGAAATCATAACAGCTTACACAAATCTGGCACAGAATAACGCACAAGCTGCTTACGTTCATTTCCAAGATCTTGTGTTTCTTATAATGAAAATACTCCTACACAGGAATATCATTTTTTATCATGATGAACTTTCAAAAATAATACATTATGATTTTTTCATTTATTTTTATATATAGTGGAGGGTGACTTAATAGTAGTTTCCGACCAAAATATCGGTCGCAGTTTTGGTTTTGACTAAAAATTGGCTGAAACAAGTGTCCTTATCGTGTCTGCCACTATCGAGTATCGAGTTTGTTTGGAACGGTTTCACTTTTTTTTTGTTAGTTAATAGTTTTGTTTTGTACGATAATTCATTATTTTGTCCATTCAAAAGTATAGTTTCCGTCAGACACTACTTAATAGTAAACGCCCTCTGTGATTCTTATAAATATATCATTACCAATATATGTATGTAGTTAATCTTTTGCGAAATACTAAATAACTATGTACATTTTAAATAAATAAAAATATAATTGTGTGTCATTATAAAAAAAAATATTTAAAATATCATTATTATTTCTGTGGAAATATATTTTATGTAGTAATTATTTATTCACAAAATATTTTAAAGTAAACAAAATTTAGCCTTCATTTTTATGGAAATATTTTAATAAATTCATTTCAATTAAAATCATGTAATAATAAATTATATGTTCATGAATTTTAATGAACAAAATAATATTTTCTTTAAAAAATATACATACGTATAATAATTTGTTTTTAATTTATATAAATATTATATTATATATTTTAATAAATGGTATGTTACAAAGTTATTTACTATTTACTATTTTATAAAAATATATGGCAATATGAATAAAATATAAAATTGAAAGAAAATATAATTCATTAAATAGAAATTTAACTTAAAATGTTCTCATATATTTAATCATAAACATTACTTTGAATAATATTATAAACAGTTTGTTTTTATTTTTTTAACAATGTTTGATGAAAAATTTCTGTAAAATAATTTACATGTTTTACTTAATAATATTTTAATACCATTTATGTCTGTTACCTAAGTTGAATGTCTTTATATTTGATTGTATGTTTTGTATGTTATCACCCTGATGAAGACTGTCTAAACGACGGTGTATTAGTGGATTTTATTAAATAACTGCAACTGCAATAATAATATAATTATTCTTTAAAATGTTGTTTAATAATTATTGCAACAGAAATTTATGACGTGAAGATCAACTCTGGTAAAGAGAGTGTAGTAATTTTAATGGTGTTTTGGTTTTTGTTTTTTATTTACAAGTCATGTACAAACAATACAGAGTGAAAAGATGTAACATCTCATAAACAGTAAACAGAAAAATATATACTTGTTTTGGCGTGAAAGGACTCAGTCAATTAACATTCACGTTTCACGAATATATCGAATTTCACTTTGCAAAAAATCCATTTGGCCACCCTTGGAAAAGTTACAATCCACCCCCGCGTATCACATATGTTTCATGTCAGCGGAATGCATGGGCGCCCATAAGGGGGGCAAGAGGGGGGGCACTTGCCCTCCCTTGACTTTTTGCAAATTTTTAAAAGACGACAGATAACGTAATTATTTCACCATCCTTATGTTTTGTGAGAAAATTATTAATGTTTGATGTATTTTAGGGCTTAGATTTCTTATGTGTGGAACAAATTATCCCGTTATTATTTGTCTTTAGTTATTTCAACTGTCATTAGAAAGTAGTAGAAAGTAGAACTTAATTTTATCGAGATTTTTAAAGATTTTTTCGAGAAATTTTCGAAAGAGGGAAGGAATTTAACAATAACCTTTACAAACCAATCCAAAAATAAGTAAGAATTTTAACTTTATGCTTTAATTTTGAACAATTCTACTTTTTTTTTCTAATAAGTATATTATTATTATTATTATTATTATTTTGAATACTATACCCTACAGACAAATGTCCAATTACAGGGTAAGAAAAAAGAAGTTTAGAAAAAATAAATACATTTTTTTATATCTTCAATACTACTGTTAAATAGATCGATGTAAGTCTCGACAGAATGGTAGCAATTTATCATATAGTGAATCGGAGAATTATATAAAATAGTAGATCTAGCCGTATGTGGATAAAAAGTTTTATTGTACCGAGAAGATATGTGAGGAACTTGAATAGGTAATTTATGCAATAAATATGTTTTCGTTAACTCTATAATATTTAAGTTTGTCTTAAATAGATAATATCTCATCGGAACAGAATGTCAAATGATCTATTCAAAATTGCTGTCAAAATTTCGATTAAGTATAATTTTTTTGTTGAAGTGTTGCTTAAAATTTAATCCTTGTTAGCACAACTGGGCATTAAAATATATGAAGATAAACGTTTTCTTGACCAGGATTGTGATGAAGGAAAATTAAAGTTTAGTCAGGATTTTTTAAAAAGTTTTATTACAACTCCAACTAGTTTCGGCCTCACTTAGGCCTTCTTCAGGGAGTGTAAGTCAAATGATGAAAAATTTGTGATGGATACTATTTGATATCATGAACATAATAAAATAATGTTAAACATTACAGAACATTAGTCAGTTGAATAAAATTATAATTAATTAGGACAACACATGGATGATCGTGAATAAAAATATATTTTTTTTAAAGTTAATTGTAACGTGTTAATTGCGCCGTAGATAATTCACATTAAAATATATATCTGTTTTATAATAAGTCAGTTTATTTTTGGATTTTGACCCCCTTGAAAAATATTCTATGGGCGCCCATGACGGAATGGACATAGTCGTGATGTACCTATGTATGTACTATGACAGTTCGTTTTGTATGAAACTTAATTTCTCTCTTCCATTTGCTCATATTTCACGTCTCCCTCAACGAGTATGTACTCTCGGTTAGCTATTTATTGCGGGTTTTATATTTCCAGGAAGTTTCCAGTCATATGATCGCTTATAGTTCCGGGAATTCTGATTGGAATTATATAGAGATCATTTTCTCCGCTGAGGACCTTTGGGTATTACTTACAGTCATTTCTAGAGGTTATGTGGATAAGGAACGCCTAGGAAAAGTGTATTATCGAAATAATTATCTTTAACTCGGAGTTAACTATGTGAAATTTTGTTGTTTATGAAAAACACAAAATAGTATTTCTATTAGCACAATTAAATTATATTATCCATGATTCGTATAAATTATAGAAACAATTAGATTGGGCAAATATACATTTATTTAAGATAATAATGTTTAATGAAAATATAACATATTCTTTTACAGTTTTTATAAATAAATTATATTTTGAAAGTGTATTCTATAACTGAAGTCTGTCTTATTTTAATAAAACAAACTAGAATTAAATGTTTTATATATAAAAAAGTTATTCCCCTTGAAATTGAACACAATTTTCACAGCATATTTTCTTGTGTTCCATGCAAACAAAAGCATTTCAATCTTCACAAATATATTTTGTTTTCTGATCTTTGCTTTTTGGGCATACCTTCCGTTTTCCTTGGATTTTTTTTTTTGACGGTTCCTCTTTACTTACATGTTTTATTCACTGCCACCATGGTTTATATCGTCCGACATTTAATCACGTTCGGCCCATAATTTTCTTCAATTTTCTTGTTCTTATTCATAATTACACAACTATCAATTTTTTTTCTTTATTGAAATATCATACAAATAAAACTTTAGTAAGACCACGTTGAACATGTTTTCTACTTAATTATAGATTAAATACGATAGAAATAGTGTTCGCATATTCAACTACAATGTTTTATAGTAAGGTACTAAATGGTGCAGGTACTACTTCAGCAGAATTACGGTCAATTTGAATACTAGCCATAACCTTAAAACCAAACGAACTCAACAGAAACCCTTTTATACCTGCTGCCAATTAATCTCTAGAACATTCTAGAGCTCTCCGGGCTGTATAAAATTCCCCGAACAATAGCTACATCGCTCCTACGCAACTTGACCTTTAACGCGACTACCTTACCAGACAGGTCAGCCGTAATGACTCATCTGTGGTGAGGCTCGCTTGGTACAGTATAATAAAAGGGTATAAACGTAACACTTCAATTTTCAAAAAGAAAGAGTAGTGTATTTTTAGTGTAAAAATAATATATATAATAAAAAGAAAAAAGCAAAGGTAGTCAATTATAGTATGAAAATGTAGCAGTTGTTGAACGGTTTCTTTGGCTTGCTTGCTGGTATTGGCGTAAGGAATGGTGATTCTCAGGAGAGCACGTGTCGTGCCACGTGCAGCGATCATTGGTTCACGTGGGCGCCTGGACTCAAGAAGGATAATTAAAGTTTGCCTACGCGACCAGAATAATTCATTCCCGACCTCCACTACTTTGCCAAATGTAATGGCAGAATAATGAAATTTAAACAACACCAGTGGAATTACTGCTGTACTTTTTACTTTATACGTTATTAAACAACTTTTCTCTATAGCATCTAAGAAAGTGTATTAAAAATTTTCCTAATATAGATTTTAGTGCAGTTGATAGGTACTTGAAAGTTTGTAGATACTGTATGAGTATGGGAAGTTATAGTTTATAAGAACTTAAACGAGTTTAAAAATGTACAAAAAAATGTTAATTGAATTGATTCTGTTAATATTAAATAAAATAAAATTTATTTTTCTTTCTATGGAACAATCTTTTCCTAAAAAGAAAGTCCCAAGTAATTTTATATTCCTATTCTTTGAATATAAGTCAAATTTTAATATTTTCCGTTCGATATGTTTAAATCGTTTAAAAGATTTGGAATCAGGGTTGTTAGAAAACCGCTACTTTCCGTCGCGACCCTTATATACATGTTGAGAAATAATCTCTAGAACATGCCAGAGTCTTCAGAACTCTACAAAATTTCCGAATAATAGCTGCATCGCACCTACCCCACTTGACCTTTAACGCGACTACCTGACCAGACCAGTCAGCCGTGATGATTCATCAGCGGTGAGCCTCGCTCGTTACAATATGTATTTTTTTCTAAATGCTGTCACGTGTTTTTGTTAAGGGTAAATCCTGTATTTGAAATACGTAATTTATAATTTAGTGAATATATTATGTAACAATTAATATTTTATGTATATATAGTTAATATATAATTAAAATATATTAATATTTTATATGAAATTATTATAATATTGTAGTTTACTAAACAGGTGTGGTTCTTTCTAAAAAAGACTACAGTGTATGTGTAGTGTATATATAATATATTGAACATTTTATAATATGTTTATATTAACTAAAAATCAATATTCCGTAGCACACATACAAAAGTAAATATAAGCTACAATATCGAAAATTTAGTTATAATTTAACAAGGTTTTTAAAGTTTCAAATAAATATTACATTTCTATCATCAATACTTGTACCTATTATTTAATATTTAGAATAATTTTAAAACAAAAATAAATATATCATTTTAATGTATAAATATTTTAAAATTTAATGCAAAATACTCATAATTTTGTTTAATATAAATTTAAATGAAACTGACATTTAAATGTAAAAGGTCGCTACAAATATATTTTTATTATATAATTTGTATAAACCATTTATATTAATCCGGCAGCTCAGCTTTAATCTGTGTACGTAATCCAAACAAATCAGATACGAGGATACACTCAAGGGGTACAAAAATAAACATGAAATTTGAGATAAAGTTTCGCAGACTTTTAAAGCGCGAGTATATTTATTTTAAATTAAATTGTGGGGGGAAGTCCTGTACTGAACTTACGGACTAAACTTTAAGGCTACATACAATAAGCTATGTTTAATAATAAATTAAAAATATATTTTTTTTAATTTACAAAATAAAAATGGGTTTACTTAAGACAAACACATTTGGTTCCATTGCTTCATTGTCGTTTATAATAACCAGGGCATGTAACCGGTTAAAAAAACCGGTTAATAAAAACGAAAATTGCGAACTTTAACCGTAATTTTAACCGATATTTTTCAGGCCGAAAATACCGGTAACCGTTAACCAAAAAAAAATAATCCGGTTTTAGCGAACATTAACCTTTATTTTAATATCATTTAGCGAGAAAAAAAAAATAATATTTTTTTTTTATATCTGTGTTTTCTATTTGAACATGAGTCATGACAGTTTTTACAATTAACATTTTATTGGAGTCATAAATGTAGGTCTCTTTGGCCGTTAAGGTTAAGTCCAAATAAATATAAATGTTTATAATTACTTTTTTTTTAATTAATGTTAATAATTTTTTAAGCCGATATATTAACCGGTTTAAACCGGTTTCCAATTTTTAAAAACCGGTTTTCGAACTAAAACCTTTAATATTATAACGTTCTCTATAAGGGTTAACCGTTAACCAGTATTTATTTCGGTTCCCTAACTAACTTTTAGTAATTTCTAATTACAGTTGAATATAAAAAGTTACAACTTTTAGGTTTTTACAGTAAAATTTTTCATATACAGCTGAAATATTCCAAAAATACCCATGTATGAGTCTAAAATTTTGGTTTTTGATTGTTGACACCCTTTAAACCCAATTTTAGGTCAGGTTTGGGTTCCTTTTTACCCATTTTAAGGTGTGACAAATTTCCAAATGTACTATACAATATGTTTAGACACTTTTCAACTCATTTTTGGGCATAAAATGCAATATATAATCGTGTTAAACTTATTTTTTTAATTATGAACACCTAAATCATTGTTAAGCACTTTAAACCCATTCCAGGGTGTGAAATAACCCAAATAAACCCATTTTTAGGTAAAATTTATTGATTTTTTTGAAAAAACCAAATTGATAGTCGCCGATGCGCTGATTTCAAATTTTCAAACCGAATTTAATTATCTCTTCCCATTCCTGAAATATTTGGCCTCAAAGTTGCACCTCAAAAAAGTGTGTTTTTTGAACATATCTCTAAAATGGGTAGAGATACAGTATCTACGATTACACCAGTCGATTCTACGCGGAAAGTTACATAAAGAAATGTTTTCTCCGCATATACGATCTTTGGAACGATTTGGTGAAAAATGAGAAAAACGAAAAAACCTGAATTTCAATTTTTCGCTTGGAAACTTTTTGTCACCAAAATTTTTTATATTCTCGACTTAAGTAAATACAAATGCGCTGATTCCAAATTTTCAAACCGATTTCAATTATCTTTTACCGTTCTCGAGATATTTGTGTTCAAAGTTAGACCTGAAAAAATCAGTTTTTCAGGAATAATTCTGAAATGGGTTCAAATACGACTTTGGCGACCTCACCAATCGATTCTACGGGCAAAATTACATTTTTGTACCAATTTTCAGATTTTTATTCCAATGGATACAAATTTTATAGAGGAAAAACGAAAATCGTCAAAAATCGAAAAAAATCGCAAGGGGTTCATCAGGCGATTTTTCGATTTTCGCGATTTTCGTTTTTTCGCTCTAAAAATTGTATCCATTGGAATATTAATCTGAAAATTGGTACACTTATGTAATTTTGCCCTTAGAATCGATTGGTGAAGTCGTCGAGATCGTATCTTGACCCATTTCAGGGATATTCCTGAAAATCGATTTTTTTCAGTTCCAACTTTGAACCCAAATATCTCGAGAACGGTAAGAGATAATTGAAATCGGTTTGAAAATTTGAAATCAGCACATATGTATTTACTTAAGTCTGAAAAATGAAAAGATTTGGACGCAAAAAGTTCTCCAGCGAAAAACTGAAATTCCGGTTTTTTCTTTTTTCTCATTTTACACCAAATCGTTCCAAAGAACATATATGCGACGAAAACATTTCTTTATGTAACTTTGTGCGTAGAATCGACTGGTACAATCGTTGAGACTGTATCTCTACCCATTTTAGAGATATAGTAAAAAAACACACTTTTTTGAGGTGCAACTTTGAAGCCAAATATCTCAGGAATGGGAAGAGATAATTAAATTCGGTTTGAAAATTTACAATCAGCTCATCGGCGACTACCAATTTGGACTATTTTAAAAAACCAAAATTTTTGACCGAAAAATGAGTCATTTTGGATTTTTTTGGCTGTAAAATCAAAATTTTAAGGTGCAAATCTAAATATTGTTAGTTTTCATGATTAACTATGATTGTAAATTACTTGGAGATGAGAAGAGATATTAATTTTTATTTGGATATGGTTTGGAATATATTTGCGAATATAGATAACAATTATCAAAACAAAATTTCCAAATATAAGTACTTCCGGTCATCATTTCCGTTGTAGGCCAAGGTTCGTGGTCCAATTAACAACTATCAGTTGTTTTACAGACATCCTTTTGTTTAGATAAAGTTCATTTGTCCTAATTATTTGTTTATTAACTGTTTCTTATATTATTATTTCCACCTTCTATATGTATACAGGGTGGCTCAATGAAAATTATCAGCGCAATTTTTGGCCACTTAACATCAATTTTGCAAAAAACGCTCGAACACGTCATTTTTAGTATAAAGGGGGAACACCTGAATGGATTAGTTCCAATGGCATAACTTTAACCCTAAAATGTGGGTGGACTGCACCTCAAAAATTTTAAATGGAAAAGAGTGTCAAACATGACACAGTTCGAAAGGCCTTTCAATTCTCTTCTCAACAGTTTTTTTATTTTTCAAATCCGATCATTAGTTTCAGAGAAATATCGTTTAAAACAAATTTTATCAAGTGTTTAAAATTGCAATCAAGTAGGTTTAAACAAATGACAAAATCGAATATCAGTATTTTTCCCGTAACGTAGAGGGCCGAAATAATAGGATAATATACTTTTATAATCTCGTAAATAATACAGTCACAGATGTAAAAGGAATAATAAAAGTTAATATATAAGACACAAACTAATAGCACTTTAAAAGTACACAACTTAAGTGTACTATTACTCAAGATCTCGCCCGTTGTATTCTTCAAAATGTTCCATGTCGATTATCTTTTGTTTTCTGCTAAAATATTTTAGAAGTAACTCGTGTTTGTTATCAAATGAAAGGATTATTTGATGAGGGCTGGCGTGTAGAAATGACAAAAATATTCCTTGTCGAATGTCTTTTGCTTTCAACTAAAATATTTCAAAAGTAAGTCGTGCTTGGTATCAAATGTAAGTACTCGACTATGTTTGGCGTGCAAAAATGTCAAAAATCATGTCAACAGGCTTTTGTTTCTGGAGAAAAGTTGTCAGAAGGACGTCGTATTTGGTATTAAATGTAAACAAAAATTGCGAACTTTAACCGTAATTTTAACCTATATTTTTCAGGTCGAAAATACCGGTAACCGTTAACCAAAAAAAAAAATAAACCGGTTTTAGCGAACATTAATCTTTATTTTAATATCATTTAGCGAGGAAAAATTTTAATATATTTTTTTTATATCTGTGTTTTCTATTTGTATTTGAACATGAGTCATCACAGTTTTTACAATTAACATTTTATTGGAGTCATAAATGTAGGTCTCTTTGGCCGTTAAGGTTACTTAAAAAGTCCAAATAAATATAAATGTTTATAATTATTTTTTTTTTAATTAATGTTAATAATTTTTTAAGCCGATATATTAACCGGTTTAAACCGGTTTCCAATTTTTAAAAACCGGTTTTCGAACTAAAACCTTTAATATTATAACGTTCTCTATAAGGGTTAACCGTTAACCAGTATTTATTTCGGTTCCCTAAGTAACTTTTAGTAATTTCTAATTACAGTTGAATATAAAAAGTTACAACTTTTAGGTTTTTACAGTAAAATTTTTCATATACAGCTGAAATATTCCAAAAATACCCATGTATGAGTCTAAAATTTTGGTTTTTGATTGTTGACACCCTTTAAACCCAATTTTAGGTCAGGTTTGGGTTCCTTTTTACCCATTTTAAGGTGTGACAAATTTCCAAATGTACTATACAATATGTTTAGACACTTTTCAACTCATTTTTGGGTATAAAATTGCGAACTTTAACCGTAATTTTAACCTATATTTTTCAGGTCGAAAATACCCGTAACCGTTAACCAAAAAAAAAAAAATAAACCGGTTTTAGCGAACATTAATCTTTATTTTAATATCATTTAGCGAGGAAAAATTTTAATATATTTTTTTTATATCTGTGTTTTCTATTTGTATTTGAACATGAGTCATCACAGTTTTTACAATTAACATTTTATTGGAGAGTCATAAATGTAGGTAGTTTCTTTGGCCGTCTAGGTTACTTAAAAAGTCCCAAATAAATACGGCCTTTGTCAACACAGGCAAGTTTAAAATTGAAAAGTAACCTGCGTTTTTCTGAATATATTACGGGAATTTTTGTAAATATTCATTAATTAAATTGCTTTTTTTTAATTGTGATATTTTTCTCAGATGATATTTAAAAAAAATTGTTTAATTAATTATTGTCTATTTTTTTAATCAAATTTTTATAATTAATTTGTTTTAATTAATTTTAATTATTTTTTAACCGATATATTAACCGGTTTAAACCGGTTTCCAATTTTCAAAAACCGGTTTTCGAACTAAAACCGTTATTATTATAACGTTCTCTATAAGGGTTAACCGTTAACCAGTATTTTTTTCGGTTACATGCCCTGATAATAACAAAAGAATTGAAATTAAATATGAAAATGAGACATTTATTAGGGGAAGGTAGCCTAATTTGGACCAATTTTATAAAATTCACTATATAAAGGTACGGAAGAAGTGTCAATAAAAATTAAGTAGTAGAAAAGAAACTCACTAAGTGTACCTTCAAAATAAAACCATTTATTAAATTTTAAATACCATATATAATAGTAAAAAATAAATTCAAAAAAATCTTGTCATCGGTCCAATATAGGAAACCGGTTTCCTTATTTGGACCGCTAGCTTCCTAAATTGGACCATTAGATTTCTTAACGAAAATTACAACAATAGAACCTTTTAACTACAGCACTAACTCCAGCACACTGAGAATGAATCCAAGTGCGACATTTCATATATTGTATCATATTTTCTTCCTTGGTTTCTTCACACAATGTACAAAACCATGAATCAACATTTTCTTTTTTATGTTTCGCATTTTGTCAGAGAGATGAGGAAAGGCAATAAATTTAAAGGGCTAATTGTTTAAAATCGGATAATTTCGTCACATCTTACGGAGAGATAGGAGAAGTCAACAAATTTAAAGGTCTACACAATGCTCCAAGGTCATAGAACTGAATAGGGTAACATGAAAGGTACCGACATGTCGACGTGTCGCTTCTGTATGTACTATTCTGTGCCGTAATCACAATTTTTGTCGGTCCAATTTGGGCAACTGTTTTCGGTCCAACTTGGGCAACTTGAATATTTTATACTTAAAATTATACAAAAATGTCAAAGTAACATAAACTCATAAAATTGTAACAGGAAATTATAGATAGATCAGTAAGCTTTGTGATGATATAAGAGGACTTGTAATTACTTACGTTTGGACGAACTAACGGCTTTCACTCTTACATCAAAATAACAAATTTACTTCGTAGTCAAACAAATAACCCTTCTCTTAATGTAACCATGAGACATTTTTTCATAAACACGATTACATTAATCTGGTCTACCTCTACGTATAACAAGTAGTCTATTTAAAATCGCAGATTTTATCAATCTTTGGATACCACAGCGGTCCAAATTAGGCAACGGTCCAAATTAGGCTACTCTCCCCTATATTCGATAATAGGGTATCCCAATTTTTTTTTTCATTTTTAAATATTTTAATCTGTACATAAAAATTTTAATTAATTTTGTATGTATTAACATAAAAAATAGAAATGTTATAAAAAAAGAAGTCTTAAGTCAGAAATTCAGCTCAGAACCTTTGATTCTGTAGGCCATTACTCTAACCTAAACTCATAACCAATAATTGACGGATCATCAGGCGAAAATTTAATTATTTTTTGTAAATTGTACTGAATTATGCTACTAAATTGAAGTAATCTGTATAAAATAACATATAGGAATACATGTAGTATTTTCCTGTACAATAAGGTGACTTATTGCCGGACAGTTTTTATTTACCAAAAAAATTGTTTTCCCATGTTAAATACCTATGACAACACTTTTTTGGAACACACGGTATATTCCTCTGTAACATGTATGATATTAATAGGTCAATTATGAACAAATCTGTAAGACTTACAGATCTGTAAATCTGTAAGACTTACAGATCTGTAAATCTGTAAGACTTACAGATCTGTAAATCTGTAAATAGTAAACAAATCGCAACGAAAGTAGCCACTCTTATATATAATTTTATATTAATCAACAAAAATAGATGCGTTTTTGTCAGTTTTTTTTACAGATTTATAGATCTGTAACACTTATAGTTTGTTTAGAATTGGCCTATTGATAGCGAATAAAAGTCTCTCTACAAAGAGAAAGATACAAGGTAAAAGTTTAATATTTCTAGTAGCAGAAATTATTCGTGCATACTTGGAAACTAAATTCGTGAATCATTTATAAAAACGACCATTTATTATTAAATATTAGAGAGTTGTGGAAAATATATTGAGAGTAGCTTTTAATTTTTCACATTTTTCAAAATATACAATGCATGAAACAAAAACAGGCTGCATCCATTTTAAAAATGTTTCTCTCTTTATTTGTTTTTGTTCGCAAACGAGCTGCTATTATAAGTATTAACTAAATGACATACTGGCCATTTCGGTGCAATTAAACCTCCACTTATATTTATCAAAAATTCCACATCCGAACATCAAACAAAAAGCGGCGCAAATTTCCCTGCGAGTATGAGCCGACCACGTGACCGTAATTGGACCGCAGGAGTTGGTAACCGTGGGCCGGGCCATAAATAACGCAGCCCCCGCCGTGGCGCTAGTGTCGACACGTCGTGGGACAGGTAGGCCCTTCGGGACCCGCGGAAACATACAACTTTTTATCCCGCTGAACGGAACTAGCGTAATCACAACTTCATATGAGTATATTAATAACTAATGGAAGGATACAACCGGGATGTTATAAAAAATACTCGTTTATTTGGTGTTTAGTTGTGGTTTCAGCAGGAAAGTGTGGTTAAGACTACTATGATCAATTTGAGCAATATAATAGAAGTTTACTGTATAAGTCCGGTAAATGAGTCTTTACGGTACGAATAAGATGTTTCGGATGAGGTGACAAGTATTTCGAAAATAATTAACGGACGAATGATATACAATATTTTATTTCATGATGTATCATATTTTTAAATTTAAGTCAAAGGGTTGATTTTACTACCATGAAAATGATTAAGAAAACAAAATAAAAAACGTATTTGTTATTGAAAAATTTAAGAAGATAAACGCTGTCATTTGTCGCTTATGACATATGTCATAATTATTATAGGTTGATTCTGTTCACATCTGTAAGATCTGTAAGCAAATCTGTAAGACCTGTATAATTCTTATCAAGTCTGCAGCTTACAGAAAATAGCTCATTCCAGACATACGATCAGAATTACCCTATCTGTAAATTGGTAAACGTCAATGTACTGGATCATCTATGAGCTAAAAAATCACAAATTTACAAATTGCGTGAACAGAATAGACCGGTTATATTGAAGTAAAATCAGATTTAAAGAATTTAAATTTAGTAGGTATTAAAAAATATAATAATGTATAAACATTTTAAAATCATTTAAAGGACGTATAAGTAAAAATTTTATTTATTATACAAAGGATAATTAGTAGGCAGCCAGGTCTTTAAAAAAAATTTTCAGCAAAACATTATCCACTTGTGATATTATACAAGTGATAACTGGAACACGTACATAGGGATTTAACATGTATAATCATATTTTCCTAATTCCCTGCTTCCCTAATTATTTTAAGTAAAAAAGCTTTAAATCTCAGTTGTAGAGTAAGTATAGAACTCTGCATTAAAATCAATAATTAATAAAATTAATTTTACGTGCCTTGTAAGCTCAGAAATTAGATATTAAAATAATATAAATTTCCCCCTATTCTGTAAATGGTGGTGAATTTTTTACCAGTTGCTAATTTTTCTCCAATTAAAATACATAGCACTGGAGAAAATATTAAAACATCACGTGTAATGTTTCTTTTTATTTATCAAAAATTTTAGCAACTGACAACCTGCAGAATAGACCCCTGTACCTGTCAAGGTAGTTACGTTAGTTTATTTTATTATTATTTGTAATTACTGTGCTCACTTGAATAGTGATTGAAATTATAATAAAAATAAACTAACGCTACTAACTTGACAGATAAAGCTATAAACATTTGTTCATTCTATTTTTGGGGCGATTTAAGTTATTTGAAGCTTTTTTATAATTAGGGAAGCAGGAAGTTACAAAAATATGATTTTACTTGTTAAATTCCTAGGTTCGGATGTCACCACCCTGTATATGAATAACTAAGCATAACTAATAATATTATTAATTTTATTGTTATATTTAAAAATAAAATATAAGTAATTTAATTGTGAATGATAATAACAAGATCAGAAACTTATTTGATGAAAAATAGCAAATTCCATTTAAGAATTTATTTCAAGGAAAATTTTATTTATATTTATGGCAGTAAAGTCCTACAATTGTGGATATTAAAATTTCCTTATTTTCTTTTTTGTTTCTGTTTGTAACAAGACACGGTGGAATCAAGTTGAGCGATGTTCAATTTTCTTTATTCCTTTTAAGAGAAAACAAAAAATCATTTATTCTTAGCCATTTCTCCGTGGATAAATATTCATTAAATTCTTTCAGCCGAGGAGAATAAAAAGCCAACGATTGTATCGATAGCCACAATCACAAACTTTTCAAATTTCGCCGATTGCCGTTGAGCCCTCGTGGGAACGCGGCTTAAAAATGCAAATAAAATAAATGAATCGAAGCAAGCCACGATTTCGATTAATGATTTATTTATGAATTGGCCTATTATGAGGGGACAGAAGCTCATAGCCGGAGAAATTTCATCAGAAAAGGGGCACAGACTTTCATACAAATTAATTATTTTCAATTGCGCTATTGTTATATCGATATCGAATACTTTTTAATAATATCGGATATTCTTAAACAGTTTTTAGTATTTTTTTTAAGTTGGTACTTCTAAATACTGCGTCCTACTGTAAATATCAAATTTATAATCTGATATATTTTAAATAGTTTTTTTTATATACAATTTGGAATCATTATAAATATGAAAAGTAAATAAACAAAACTAACATAAAAGAGTACTAAAAATTCGTATGTCTTAAAGTAGATATTTGATTTTTTTTTCACAATATTATAAATGAAATGTGACAGTTGGTATCCAACTTCATGAACAGGGTTACCATATTTTACATAGAATCCTAGATTACATTTCATTAATTTTTGTAATTTAAATTTTGGTGGGTATGTGTAAAAAATGGAATATTAAACTCGTTTTATACAATGTATTGTTCCATTCGTGTTTTTGGAACAATATATCGTGTTATGAAAATCGTATAACAATATTCTATAATTTTCTTTTATCAATTCATTTTTATTATTATCAAATAGAAATAAATCAATTATTTGCAACCAGTTACAAATAAAAATTTTTCATCACTGCGTGGTGAAAAGTGAATTGTTTTTTAATTTGTTATGCAAAGTGTGCAGCATTTGTAGGTTTGCAGTTTCTAAACGTCAGAAATTGTAAAAAGTGACAGTTTATATATGTAAAAATTAAAAAAAATAATTAAAATTAGAAGAATTATTTAAAAATTAGAAAAAATCTCGTATGAAACGCGTAAGAAAATGCATTTTTTAACAGGTTACATAAATAGCTATTTCTATTCTTGCTTTTGAAACTTTAATTAAAAAAAAATCTTATAAAAATATATAATTGGCTGATTTATAGAATTAAATAAGATAGTATACTGTAAACGTTGTTGCTTGTTGTAGATAACTTCCTTAAAATGTTTCCCTGTATCTGTTTGTAGCTCTGGCTCTTTGAACGTTGCCGACGATTTGAAAATGACGCGATTTACTTAGCACCGCTGTATTAAGCGGTGACCAAAGCGATAAGTTTTTAATTAAAGAAGTCAGCGATGCGTGGTGCTTTATCTAACGGGCGGAATTTTAAGCACGAACTTTAAACGTTCTTCTTATCGTATCCAGGGGCGGGAGTGGGGACGATACTTCATGAAAAGTTTAGGCTAACTGGCCGCTTGAGCGGACGATCTCTTATTTGCAACTTTTTATGTGAGAAACAACAGAAATTTTCCAGAAATGAAAGGCTCTTTATCTGATAGAGACGAGCGAAGACGAACAATGCGCAAATGAACTTTTTTTGCAAGATTATATTTTCGTAAAAAATTCTTTCCATTTCCATTTGAATATACGCGGACTTCGTTACGTTCGCTTGTAAAAGCAACGGATATAAAGATCCATTATTTCCATTTACCGAACGCAAAAAAATTCAATTATTATTACATGATAGACTGGATTCAATTTTAAACATATCTCTACCTTTTTCATAATAGCTTCCAGCAAATAGAATAAAAGTGATAAAACTCTGTATTTGATAATTTTCATTCGATTTCAGAATTTGTCTTCGTTTCTCTGCAATCTCAAATATATCATTTATGAAACTTTTGTAAATCAGAATCTACATTTCTAGATTATTTCTTTCTTTTACTTTTTTCCAATGTCCATGGTTTACATTCAATTAGTGTTACTCGTCTAAGTTCAACCATTCTAATCTCAATTTGATCCAACAATTTACACATGAGTCCCGTAAACGTAATATGTTGCATGATAACACCATTATTTATATTCCAGCAACGAGGACTAAATTGTTCTAAATCTGACAGGTGCGTTCTGATTAAACATTTTGAATCTGTGATTCAATACAGTGTGGTATACAGGGTTAATACTGTAAACCTTGACATAGGGAATTGACATGGGGAAATTCTTTTTTGCTGTTGTTTTTGCTGTCCCGTTAAATAAAATTGGGTGTATGTAGTATTGTTGGTTGGATTATTTTTATAATTAATTAATTTTGCGTCTTTCAAATAAAAGGGTCCATAGCCGAGTGGATAAGACTTAGTCAAAATCTTATGAAGGGTGGTGAATCAAATATATCTCTACAGTTTTTGATAGGCCTTTCGTTGCGTGTTTTATCTTTAATCGACTCTTTTCCTTCTGAAGATTCCTGTAACCACCTAAAAACCTGGTCCCTTCAAATAATATCCGATCTCGGTAGAGACGTCACTTTGCTCCTCCTCCAAACAATTGTCTTCGATCGTTTCCACACTTAGGAAATTTGTCCAAGATCTAGGGAATTTGAACTTCTTTTGGGAAATTATATTTTCAAACTATAAATATTAGTATAAATATGTACAATATAATTATCTTCTCCACCTACATTTTGATTTTGCGTACCAGATAGTCTTATAAAAATGCATTAAAATAATGAAAATTCCGGCGTATGAAATTTTTAGGTTATCAATTTAAATGTCAGTTGTTGATGGTTTTTAGTAACTTCATTCTCGTGTTATCTAGTTTTATAGCGACATTTACAACGAGATTGCAGATTTCTATTGTACTAGTTATTTCTTATGCTACGTAGTTCCTATGGATACTTATTTATTTTTCTTCTAATCAGCCGGAGTAGAAGTAACTATATTCCTATTTCGGCGGTGTAGAAATTTAATTTCTACCTTGTGAATTAAGTCACAATATATGTCACATTTATGAAGTTTGAAGAAAAATAATTTTAAAACTTCGAGAAATTTCGGCGAAATTATTGAACTTCGAGAATGTCGAAGCTTTGTTTTTAAAATTGTTGCCTGAGACGACACATTCCGAGACGAGACGAGCGAGATTCGGTAAATATTTCGTCTCATCAGAATCACTAAAAGTTGCAGATTTTACCAGGAATTAGAAAAACTGGTCACCTTTTCTAATGTGACTGGTCACCTAAGGGTTGATGGTTTATAGTCTTATATGTTTTCAGGGTTGCATAAAAGTTCGTTTAAAATATTATACCAGTAAAGTGGTTTTATTGACGAAGAACAGATTTAGTAGTTCTTGAAAGTATTGTCACAAGTTTTTCCACCCCATTTACGTAAATCTGGAATCTTAATAGTATATTACGTACCGTGAACTGTAAGTGACAGTTTTTAGGTCGAGAATGTTGTTTGGGAAGTCGAGACCCGAAGGGTCGAGATTTCCTAAACATTCGAGACTTCAAATATCACTTACAGTTCAAGGTTAGTAAGCTATTTTTTGCAATACCTACAAAAATAATAGAAAAAGAAAAATAGGTTTCAAAATTAACGTCTGTCAGATTGATGTCAAAAATAAAAGTTGAATTGCAATTGAGAGTAAGAGTGCCATGAATGTTTATGATGATGTGGAAACTAAATACTTACCATCCACCATGAATTGTAAGTAACACACTTACTGTCCACCGTGCACGGGAAGTGTTTACTATAACCATGGAAACCAAATCTGCAATAAAAGTTCCACTTACTGTGTTTAAATTTTGTTATTAATGGGTAACTTACTGTGCAGGTATTGCAAAAATAATATTTGCAGAACAAGTGATTTAAATCAAATAATATAAATCAAAACAATCCTGTTTTTTTTTTCAAAATCCTTTATAACTTTGAACTATTTATTACCAGAACAAATTTTGAAGCTAGTCAACAGCGCAGATAAATAACAAAACGATGAACTTATTTAACTGGATTAGCCGTTTTGTTACAAGTACTTACGTGTATTATTCGCGATTATACAAATTGAAATTTCGAGGAAGTTAGACTACCGCTATTGAGTCTACCCAAGGTAACATTATGTATTTATGCAAACTATAGTATTAATAGCAGGTAATTGTACGTATTATACTTATGTATAATAATCTATTAGCTATTTGCAAGGTTGTTCTTAACTGCACAACATCTTAACTAAGCCGTGACACATTTCCTGGACCCGGCACGCACCGGTCTCACGCACTCACGCGCACGCTGCGTACGTCAGCCTTTGTCACGCGGCACAGGGGCTCCAACTCAAGTCACTCTAATACCCGCGCTAATGCTCTGGACAGTGAGTTATTACGCCTAAACCCACAAATGGCTACGCTGCAAACACATATTAAACAGCACTATTTGTGCATTGTTAGGGATCATATTCTAAACAATGCCTCAGCATCAAATTGTTATGTACGAAACAACTATAGTGTACTTGATTAATTGTTGGTATCGTTTAGCAAGCACAGGTCGTACCAATGACCTTGTAGTTTGTAAGGTCATATCTATTCCATAATGAATAATAATAGTAATTTAAAAGGAGCAATTGATGGGTTTCAGCAATAGGTTTATACAGAAGCGACAAGAAGACAGAGAAACGAAAATTAGAGAGAGATGGGGAAAGTCAACAAATTTAAAGGGCACATTGTTTAAAATCGGAAAGTTTCGTCACATCTTAGGAAGAGATAGGGGAAGTCAACAAATTTAAAGGTCTACACAATGCTCCAAGGTCATAGAATTGAATAGGGTAACTTGAAAGGTACCGACTTTTAGTGTCGCTTCTGTATGTAACTATTCTGTGGTTTCAGTCAAATAAAACGGTGTGAAGTAATAGTTTTATTGACTGAAACCCAGCAATTCCTCCTTTTAAATCAAAGTAAAGTCAAGAAATCTTCCATTCAATAATAGTAATAATAAAGCTTGATTTAGAGCATAGGCTATATATAATATTTTTGTGTACTATAAATGCGAAACTGCAGTATCAATTGGGACTACTTTTAAAGCCACTCTGTGTTTGCTCTTCCAACTAATTGATATAAGCAACCGAGCAATACATATTAGCGGAAATCATTTATGCTTTCAAGTAATTCATTACAGGTACTTTATATTTTTTAATAATTTAAAAAACAAACAAATGTTAATATACATTTCTATTTATATGTTAAATGTTGTAACTACTTCGATTTTGATTTCTGATGATGTGAGTCTATAGGCGTATTCCATTTGTCACTTTGAACTGTTCCAACTTACACTTTAGAATCCGATTAATGATTATTTGATTAATCGCTTATTCGAAGTTACGCTGATACTAAATTTACAGAATTTTATTGTCCCTTTTCGTTTTGGAGATATTTGCTCTCAAAATTGCACCACAAGAAAACGTGTTTTTTGAGTATATTTCAGAAATGAGTAGAGATAAAATCTCAACTACTTTACCATTCGATTCTACAGGAAAAGTTATATATAGAAATGATTTACCCACATATACATTCTCTGGAACGTTTAGGTAAAAAATAAGAAAAAAGAAAAAACCTAAATTTCAATTTTGGCCTCGAAATTTTTTGTCTCCAAAATTTCTCCATTTTTTGAACTTAAGTAGATATCGATACGCTGATTCCAAATTTTTAAACAGAATTCAATTATCTCTTCCCGTTCTCGAGATATTTGAGTTCAAAATTAAACCTAAAAAATTAGGTTTTTTAGGTATACCCCTTAAATAGTTAGGTTTAAGGTTTCGGCGACCTCACCATTCGATTATACAGGCAAAATTACATAAGTGTACCAATTTTCAGATTTTTATCTCAACAGATAGAATTTTTAGAAGGAAGAAACTGAAAATGATCAAAAATCGAAAAAAACGTAAGGGGTGCATCAGGCATATTTTTCGATTTTTGCCATTTTCGTTTTTTCGCTCTAAAAATTATATTCGTTAGAATAAAAATCTAAAAATTGGTATACTTATGTAATTTTGCCTGTAGAATCGACTGGTGAGGTCGCCGAATTCGTAAACCTAACCCTTACACGGGTATACCTAAAAAACCTGTTTTTTTAGGTATTGCTAAAATTCAACTTTGAACACGAAAATCTCGAGAACGGGAAAAGATAATTGAATTCTATTTGAAAATTTGGAATCAGCGCATCTATATCTACTTAAGTCCAGAAAATGAAAAGATTTGGAGACAAAAAGTTCCTCGGAGAAATTTTGAAATTTAGGTTTTTTCGATTTTCTCATTTTTTGCCTAATCGCTCCAAAGAACGTATATGTAGAGAAAACGTTTCTTAATGTAATTTTTCCTGTAGAATCGACTGGTATAATCGTTGAGACTGTATCTCTACCCATTTTAATGATACAGCCAAAAAACATACTTTTTTGAGGTACAACTTTGACACCAAATATCTCAGGAACGAAAAGAGATAATTAAATTTGGTTTGAAAATTTAAAATCAGCGCGTCGAGATTTCTCAATGTACACTATTTCCCAAAATCCAAATTTTGGGCACAAAAATGAGTATTTTGGGATAATTTGCGTTTGTCAACACAATTTATGGTTTAATACAGTTGTTTGGTTAGTTTTAACTCTAGACAACTTTGATATGGGATTATAGGTTTTGAAAATAAATAAAAATTAGATAATAAATTGGCAGAATAAAATCGAAAAGGCTTAATGAAAACTTAAATAAATGTTTAAATTCGAAGCATACATTTTTTTCTTTTAATAAACCAGTTTTAAATTCAAAACAACAAATAATCTAAAAAAGGGCATCAGGGCACCACATGCCCTACCGCCGGCCCTGATTATGATGACAAACCGTGAAACTCTACCACCATTTTTGAAATAACAAAATTCAGCGAGATTCAATTGTGACCTATATTATTAAAATATTATTATTGAGTGTAAATTAACTTCCATTTCCCTTATGAACATCGTTAATAAATTATAACTAATTCCTTTTTTGTTTTATCTTGAAACCAATTTTATTTTTTCATTTTGTGCTGCATTAAATATTCTATTTGCAAGATTGTAAAAAAAATATGAATGTTTGTGTAATTTGTTATTAATATCGCGAATAATTTCAGGTACCACGTAACTTAATTAATTATGAAAACAATATTCATTAGCAAATACACTAGGCGTATGAATATTTAACAGATTATTTGAGGGTTAGGTTATATATGGAATACAAATTCAGGACAAAATTATAACGCAAACATTTACGAGCAAATTTTATTTCAATTACAACATGATTGAACTAGAATTATTCATACCATGATATTTTTTTTATTACGTACTACGGTTGATCAGATAATTTGCCCCTGGCGAATTGGTAAAATGATATAGCTCGATGTCAAATTCTCAAATCATTTTAGTCATTTTTAACAGTAGGTATATTAAAAGTACATTTGATTGTGATTTTTTATTAATAATATTAAATAGTATCTGAAACATGATTTTTAGCCGAAAACGTAACCGAATCTTCGACTCCTCTTTTAGTTTCGGTCGAAAAGGTAACCAAAACCAAAACTTATGTAGTTAAGTTAAAATTTTATTAGACACGATAATCTAGTGTTCTAACCTTTTAAGGTATTATTTTATTATTAAATTAAAAAATCTAATGTGTCCAACACATTACCTCCAGCCACTATAGAAATATATTCTGCATAAGTTTTTCAGTACATTTAAATTGTAGTTTTAAAATTAATTTCTCATTGCAGTTCAATTAATTTCATTAACTAAAATTTCCTTCATAAAATTACCGAAAAAAAACAGCTATTTTTGGCGTTACTGAAACCGGAATCGCACTTACATTGATTAACGCATGTAAATATATTATTTATATACTTCTTCCACCTTTTCTAATTTTACAATAAAACTACTTCATATTTACTTATTTTATCTTTTAAACTTACTTACATCAAATTTGACACTATATGTCAAATTTTGTGAACATATGCATAACTCATCTGTTTTATAGAAATTCTTTAGCCTAAACGATATGTAAAATTATTATAACATTTTTTCTTCTTTGCTAGAAGTTATGTACCTATAAAAGTAATTATATAGATTGGGAGAAAATAAAAAAACTCCCTTATCTGTATATTAATAGGCGGGAGATAAAAAAAGAAACCTGAAAGTTTATTGTCACAAAACTACAATGATAATAGATAAGTTTGCTGAAAACAAGGAAAGACGTATTTATTCAAAATTTAAACTAAAACTATAAACAAATCTGAATTCCTTTGATTACTATTTTATTTCCTTTCTTGTTTGATATAGCAATAATATAGCACACCCACAAATATGTAGCACGAGCCGCCACTGAACTAAACACCTCCCTTATCCCAGTGGCGGAAGGTAAAAAATTGCAAGCTTGTTTTCCAATAGGTAAATTGGTTTTTCAAGTAGCAAACTATCTAAATTTAATAATAGTAATCCAAGCAAAAACATGTTAGTTGGGGTTGGTGCAGAACAGATTCACTAACACGGAACACGCTGCTAATTTTTTCCCGAAAGCAGCGATTTTATAAAAACGCATATCAACACGCCGTTGGCGATTACCATAATCCCGTAGCCAACTCGAAAACTGCAGTTACGGTCGGGCAAACTTAATGGCTTACAGGATTAATTAATTAAAAAACTCGAATAAAAATTAACGAGGTCGTGTGCAAAAATGTTAATTCTGTCCCAGGCAAAGGAACTCCTCGCCTGTTGAAAACATCTCGTTAAGAGGCTCACTTTGTGTCTATGTACCTTCACTCGGCGGAAATGAAGAATTCACCGGCCTCTCTCATTAACTAATGCAATTATCGCATCATTCCGACTCGAGATAGTGATTATGTCCACGAGGACTACAACGCATTTCATCAACTTTCTTTAAGAATTTTTATACGATAATGCACTTCAACGAAAAAGTCCTTTCTCAAATGAGTATACTAATGATGGTTTTCGTGATTAAAGCTTTCATGTTTGCTTGAATTCATTTAATTTAACAAAACTGGAAGACGAAAATGTTAAAAACTCTTAAGATAATAAAGATATTATATTGTAACGAGCGAGACTCACAGCAGATGAGTTATCACGATTGATCTGTCTGATCAGGTAGTCGCCTTAAAGGTCAAGTAGGATATATGAGCGACATCGCTATTGTTTGAGAATTTTATATAATCCGGAAAACTCTGGAATGTTCGAGATTAGCTGTCCACAAAGACTACAACAGATTTCATCAACCTTTTTTTAAGAATTTTTATAACGAGCGAGACTCACAGCAGATGAGTCATCACGGCTGACCTGTCTGGTCAGGTAATCGCGTTAAAGGTCAAGTAGGATATGAGCGACGCCGCTATTATTTAAGAATTTTATAGAATCCGGAGGGAGGCTCTAGAATGTACAAGATTAGCTGCTCGTAGGTATAAAAGGGCCGCGGCTAGTGACCCGAAAAAGTTAAAACTTAATTATATAAATATTCGTATTTCAATTATATTTACACGTCACCCAAATAGCGTATGGTATATATGTATTAAGGCATTCGTTCCTTTAATAGCCAACTTGTATTATAATGTACTATTCTACAACGGTTAAAAAATATAAACATTTTCGTTGTAATGGCAGTGCCATGTCCTCTGGGAAAACGTTTTTCCGCGGTTTTGGTAAACGGTTTTTTCAAGTCAAGAACTCTTTTTCACTCAGTTTGTATAGATAAATAATAGTATATTATTCACTGAGGCACTGACGCGCATGATTTAATCCTGAGAGTGCAGTTTATTTCACGAGCTGTAGATGACGGAACTACTCACTTCAGGGATTAAAGGTACTTTAGTCCTGTAGTATATACGCTATTTGTTTGAAACAACAGATATTCGATATTGTTTCCAAAGCACACTTGACTGAAATGAGTAAAATCAATAATTTTAACAATTATTAGTTTATATTCATTTTAATGTATTGTGTTTTATATCAGTCAAAAAAACCTTTATTTAACAGTACAGATGACAACTTTGAGCCATATGAAAATTGAAAGTTAGTATGAATTTCCCAAAAGTGTTCGAGCTACAAAAATTTTAAGGATCGATATTAATTCCTCTTAAAAAAGTGTCTCTAGAAAGTCAAGTCAAAAAGTAAACTAAATGAGTGTCTTAGGATCTCCGGTATATCCTTAGATGCACATTATTACCGGTCATATGGATTCCTATTGGTTGATTCAATTTGTAATTGTGGCTTTACTAGCGAAAACATTTATTTGGTCATATGTAGTGACCTACGCATTTTTTCGTGGTCATTAAAATGGCCATCTAATGCGACAACTTTCCTTATGGTTCTCAAGATTCCAATGGTTAGCCTCTTAAAACGGACACTCTGTATATTAATTAAAGTTTGACAGTTGATATTTTTTTACATTGTGACATTTCAAGAGAACCATCAATCGTAAAAAATAAATTATACTAGGCTATTAATGTTCTATTTTGCATGCTATAACTATTATATGAATTACAACAGTACCTACTGTTGACTTTATGTTATTATGTATCATAGTTTTAATTTAAAGTGATTTTTATTATTTTTCTAGTGCTGATTTCCTTCTTCTACTTGTGAAATTATTTTTAGCTCATATATATAATATAAATATTATGCAAGCGTATATTTACACACATATACATGTATGTATTTTCACAGTAGCGTACGAGGTGCATGTATATCAGCGTGTGTTTCATCTCTTTCCGCGTTTTTTGTGAATTTGAAAGCTTAGCGGGGTAAATACGTTGTTTTTACATATGTTGTAATTGGATGCTGCACTCATTCCGCTGCGAACTCAGCCAGCGCTGAGGTAGATAAAGCGGTCGGGATGCGATGCACGAATAGCTATTTCTATTTCGCCCTGTTTCACTTTGTTCCACTTTGAATAAGTCATTATACTTACATTCCACTGTTAATAATAATAATAAGCATTGGTGCTATATTCCTAGGAGAGTTTTTGCTTCATCGTTCACCTAAGTATAACCATAGACTAAATATAATACTTAGTCTGTGTCTGTGGTATAACTTGATTCCACATCAACATAAGTCGTTTCTGATAGCATTTATTATTTGGTTACCATTGTGAACGGAGTGTTATAGACAATAATTGTACTCGTATTACTAATAGGATACTTATGAAAATCATACTAATTTCATACGCAGTTGGTCCTCTAGCAGCAGGCAAAATTAACTATAAAAAGTTGCAAATAAATAAATCTTAACTGTCAAATGACCCAAATTTTACAAATACTTTAACATTAATTGTTGCTGGTGACTCGAATATAAGTACTTAATTCAACTAATCTTGTACCAAAATCCTTGTCTCAGTAGAGTACATTAATTCTTGATCCACTGAAATCAGAGCATAATCCAGAGCAGCCAAAACTGCTCCAGAGGTAAATGTTACCTAATAATGATCGAAATGCATCGTACCTCAACTTATACCGAGTTTTGTATTCCGTGCAGTATTATATTTGGTCTATTGCATTCAATCTTTTTTTACAACAACCTTTGCTCTAAACCTTATATCTATTACATATTAAACAATTACATTGTTTATTTTAAAAATCATTGATTAAAAATTCTTTGTTACTCTTCCTAGTTTTATTCAGATGATGAATAGTTTTGGTTTTATTACAGATTTCCTTTTCGTTTATGAAATAAAATACTTCTATTGCTGTTAACACAATTAAAAAGTGCAGTAACACTTAGATATCTTTAAAAATTAAAAAAAAATCATGATTTATTTGATTTTTAATAATTTTTGCCAAATCTGGGTAGTACTTACTTAAAAGTAGAAGGAGGTACAATAATTCTTGTAAATAATTACAATTCAGGGCTTTATTATTGATGTAAAAAAAATTATGTACTAGGGGAATTGTTGCTTTGGAGGCATTGCCTCATATAGTAGACAACTATTTTATATGATTTCCATTTTATATTTATGAAAAAATCTTGCATTTCGTTTCTATAGACCCACTTCGCTGTTAATTTTTCAAACTAAAGTGTCTCATTTATTTCCTACATTTTTAATCCCAGCGTGAATTAAGTGACACATTTACATTTAAAAAAAGAAAATTAGTTATAAATTACAGTGAGTGTTCAGGTCATTGCTCTAGTTATTATTTATTTGGCAGTTTTGCGACTAGGACGAAGTTAGCGGGGATGAATAACGGTGATACGAGCGTGCACACACACGTTCTCCTGCACGCTGGAACGAGGCAATACATCTCTCGCGTCACGTAACAATTGAGATTTAATTTCAGATGCTTTTAGTTTTAATTATTCGATGTATGTGCATAACAGTGCATGCAGTAGATATATGCTTTCTAACGACCACGCCCGCCATCTTTAATTTTCTCCTATCTCTAATTTATTTAGAGGGAAATGTACTGAAGTACAGAGAAGATTTCAAGAAGTTTATAGTTGATATTTTTCATAAAAACGGTAATACAAAATTATCCGTTTAATATAATTGTCTACAGTAAATGTTGCATATAATGTCCTACAGGGGAGTTTTTCGTACAGAATCTTTGTTTTGTAAAAGTCAAAGCTCTGATTTCCCCCATTAAAATCGTTTTTCTATTAGGGAGTTAATTATTAAGAAAAATATATAAAACATATTAAATTTAATGTATTAATATTATTTTGTTATAGGTATATCCTAATTACTTCCTCCGACGTAGAAAATTTGTAAACGTCAATCATATCATATGTACCACGCATCCTTAATGATGTGTAATTAAGTAATGTTATTTTATTTTGCAACTTCTTAATAAGATACATGATCCCAATTAGAGAATATGTGAACGTGAGTGGATAAAAACATATCACCCACGGAAAATTCGAAATAATCTTGTTAGAAAAGCTTAAAAACATATATTTTTCGTACTCTTACAATAAAATCTGTTGATTTTCGTCATTTAAGCAACGTCGGGAATCGGGAATATTAAAAAAAATGTATTTATAATATAAAAGTACAATTGCCCAAACATCCTTTTACAAAATATCAATAAAAGAAAATAGTTGATTATTACATGGAATGTGATTATGAAAAGATAAACTTAGTGCATTTGGCATATAATGTCGGCAACAAGTACAAAAAACTGTTAGAACGATTCGACGCTCTATAGAAATATCTCTGTATAATAATTAAGTTTTAATATATTATTTTAATAATTTTGCTCTATACAATTAATGGCAATATAGCTATTTTTAAAATAAAGTAAGCATGATATAGGAACCTAACGTACCTAAACTAACCAAACCTAACCTAGCCATACCAAACCTAACCCAACCTAACAAAACTTTACCTAACACAACCTACCCTAAACTAATCTATAGTAAAGGAAATAAAAAGAATATATATTCAACTATGCATCTTTTATTATAAACCTAGCGTCTATTACTTTACTGTGCATCTGTTATATAAATTTGGCGTCTGTTTTTTTTTTAATTTTACTGAGCATTTTATATATAAACCTATTTCCTATTGACTTGGCAAAACATAAAATAACCTAAAAATTTAATTTAAATGCATAGTAATAAATTTATTTTCCAATATTCAATTTTTTTACTTAGCATATTTAATTTTAACACAGAAATAATTTTTAATACTTAATGTAACTTTGCAAAAAATTATAATGCTGTGCAAATTAATTATTGCATATTTTATTTTATTCCCAGTAATGCATTATATTAATTAGTTCATTTTATGCTGTACATTTAATTTAATCAGTAGACCTTATCTTCTTCTGATAAACCGTAATAGCAATGTTCTTATTTCTTAGCAAAAAAGAGAAAGAGGGAAAACTAACGAGACATAGCTAACTAACCCAAATAAAAAGGAAACGAGAAAGTAGCTAAAATGAGCGAGCGTTCCTTATGTGCAAGTGCATTTGGGTAGAGAATATTAACTCAGATTTGTGATATTAGCTTGTTATTTTTATCAGAAGTTATGATCAAAGTTTCGCGGATCCGAAATCGTAGCCATTCCTGCGTCGGGTCGCTTCCTGATATATTACGGGGTGTTTGAGTGCGCGCGAGAATAATTCAAATAAAACCCTGACCTCATTGTTCCTCTCTCTCACTCTCGCGCCCCAGCCCATAGCGCCGTCTCTCTCGGGTGTTGGAAATATTCTCACTATAAATATTAAAGTTATATGTAATTGCTGTACGGTGCTCTAGCGTTCAAAAATATGTACTTAATTACATACTAATTTTGTAATCTGGTTAATATATGGAAATTATTAAGCGTGATAAAAACATTTCAGCTATTTTGCACATTATAGCAGTGATTTTCTTTTATTTAACCGTTTAATGATAACATTTAAAGTCATTAAAAATGTTTCGTTTAACGTTCTAAATACAATATTTTAAAATTGTTAACAGGTACTTTATAAAAAAGTTTTAAACGGAAATACAATCAAGCTTATTATTTTTTTGCAGTTTATTATCCAACTTTTTCTTATTTTCATAATTTTCATACGGCTCTATCATGTAACACATCGCTTATATTAAGCGACGTAGTTAAACGTTTTTAAAGACATTGGTATTAAAATCTTATCATTGTACCAAATATTTTAGCGATCATAGCTAATAATACTCGCTAACTTGTTAATATTTAAAGACAAGGTACGAACTGTCTCTAAAATATTAAAGACATTTTTTAAATGTCAAAATGGCAAACAGAAAATTAAGCAATTTTCTTTTCTTGTCTTAATTTTGAATCTAATATTGCATAGTTTCAGTAAAGTCTTATACAATTTTTCGGTCTTTATGTTCCGTAGTATTCATATATAAATATTTAACTATTCGATTTTAAAACTTTATAATACAAACAAAACTTATAGTGAGGTGCATAGACAAGATACAGATGTTTCATCACTTCAATTTCCATTCGTTTTGCATATTCGAACTCCTCCCAAATCGATGATCTTTTGCAAAATTTTATTAAAATGTTGATCACTATTCCTTATTCCATTACACAAAATTAATTTAATCGCTCAAAAACTTGCAATGAAATAGATAACTGTATTCACTTATGTGCTATCTATTTCTCACGAAATATATTTTGACAGTTGTCATTTTTGTCAATCGTACTCAATTATATTACAAAAAATCGAATGTTTTGTGGAAAATTAAAAGCCATCTAAATTATTATTTTTGGTAAACTTCTGGGAATCAACGAATAGATGGCAGGGCAAAACGAGCCAAATGTCATCAACTTAAGTTACAGTACATTGTTTTTTACAATCGATTTGACAAGAGAAACGTCAAAAAAATGTCATATATACAAATTTACAATGTTGTCAAAGATATTTTTGCCTAAATTGTTCCTACCGTCACTCTTATTTGTTATCGACATCGATAAAATTTAAAGCATAGCTATTGTCTTAGCGACATTTGTTATATATTGAGTAATTTAACATTGCTCGCTTAAAACAGAGTCGATAGTTAAAAATAAGCTACGTCGCTTAATATAAGCGATGAGTTACATGATAGAGCCGATAATCCGTTTAAATATTTTGTGTCTTAAAATTTATTTTTGTTTAATTCCCAGCCTACAAGGATATTGGCACATATTATGAATGCACATTTATAATAATACTGCTTTCAGAAAGCGTGCCTTTATATTATAAATAAAAATTATAAAAATAACTAAAACTATGAATGAACAATTATAAATATAATTAAATGAAAAAAAGGAAAATTACCATCTTAACAAATATAAGAAATAAAAAAATACAATTTAATTTACGAATATTCGCAAAAATACCTTTAGAAAAACGCTAGTCACTTTTCAATTGTGAACTTGCCTAAGACTAGTTCTAAGGACTATCTACTTTTATAACTCAATAAAATGTAAATTGTAAAAACTGTCATGACTCATATTCAAATACAAATAAATAACACCGATATAAATAGATATTTATTATATAAGGGGTAAAAGTAACAGATTTTAGCGCAAAGTGTGATATTTGTATCTCGACGCGCAGCGGAGGGTTACAATCACACAGAGCGCTAAAATCTGTTATTTACCCCGTATATAATACAACATTTTTTTCTATAACCACTGTGAAATATTTAAAGAATTAAGTTCAATAAGAAAAGCGAAACATGTTTTTCAAATTAATTTTAAAATAGTAGGTTGTTACTTGTTCTAATTTTATCACATTTGTCAACTTGTTGTCTTGGTGACAAAGTATTTCTATCTCAAGGGATATACTTCTATCCCTTGAGATAAAATGTGATGTTTCTGCAACTGACAGGAGGTATGAAATGTCATCATTTCATATAGGTTATAGAAAAAAAAATATTAAACATTTTCCGGGCTAAATGATATTAAAATAAAGGTTAATGTTCTCTAAAATAGGTTTATTTTTATTTTTGGTTAACAGTTACTGATATTTTCGGATTTAAAAATGTCGTTGAAAATTACGATTAAAGTTCGCAATTTTTTTCAAAATTATCGGTGTTTTTAATCGATTTTTTAAACGATTACATGCTCTGATTATTCCGTATTTATAAAAGTGATATCGTAATATGGGCCATAATAATTATATATGATTACAATATAAAATTTATGACAAGAGGTTAAGTTTTTTTTATTGTGCTTTGATTTCGTGGCCTGATTTTCGACGGCATGAAAAATATTGTAAAGAAGTTTTAAAAAATGAAAGCAATTTGCTTCCCCTCTAATGTTGCTTAATAAATTTTTATGTCCGTGTTGAAAGATGAAGTTTCAAAGTTGAAATTTTCACTTAATATGCGAATTAAGAATTTTAAATAAAGTGTTTACATCAGGAACATTTAGCAGCTATATTCTGGAAAATTTCATTTACTTACAACGTATAAAATATTTTACTGCACCCGTTATGACCTCTTTTGGAAAGGTATATTATATTTATTTTTATCGTACATTTCGTTATTAAAATAAAAACTTCAATTCTTTCTTTATAAACTGCAAATTACACATTAAAAATAAAAATAAAATATTAAACTTTTTTTTTATCGAAATATGTACACTATACTTTCCGCACTTGATCGTGAAGATTACTTAATCGTGAAGATCAAGTGCGGAAAGCGATTTTCAAATCGAGTAGAGTATGTTTCTATTAGTTCTTTAATATTTTGAATTTTTAAAACCGAATATATTGATTCATTTGTAACATACCATGGAGCGTTTACAATTAGGCGTAGACATTTATTTTGAAATCTTCGTATAATATATAAATTTGATTTCTTAGCACACCCCCATAATTTTATTCCAGGTATCCATATAGGGATAATTGCAGCTTTATATAATAGATTTTGCAGTATACTGGTAATTTTGATTTTCTTCCTAGAAGCCAATAGAGTTTTTAAATTTTTAACTCCGCCTGTTTTCTTTGGCATGTTTCTTCCAAGTGAGGTCTTTATCAAGATACATTCCCAGGTACCTTGTTTCTGTCGGTTGTGAATTGTTACCGCGGGACAGATGACATGTCTTTTTGTAAATGTCATGTGAATTTTGATAGGCCAGTTTTTCGCCTATTCTATCGTTTGGAGATTTCTTGAAGCTTCCACTGGGTCTTTATGAGATTCAAGTATTGCAGTGTCATTTGCATATGTAGCTACTGTATAGTCTTCTTCAGACAAGATAGATCTGCCCTTTATATTAAATATAAGATTGGACCTAGTATATTACCCTGCGGTACCCCACCATTTATTTGGTAATACTTGAAGTACCCGACATGCTTTACTTGAAAGTATTTGTCTGATTCCATTCCATCTATGGCACAACAATCCTATGTGGAACAAGGCCTGAGGTATTTGTTTCATGACAGATTTTACTTGCATTTTAGCGAAGCAGGTTGTCAGCCTACAGTCTCTGCAAGGATAGCACACAACGTGTGCGGTAACCCATCCAATTGGACAGGGCGGGCTATGTTACTTATCTACACGATCAGACATGACACGCCACGACCACACAACCGTACTGGCAGCATTTGTCTGACAGATAAAATTAAAATTAATAATGTTATATCACAGAATAGTTACACACAGAAGCGACACTCCGTGTCGGTACCTTTCATGTTCCCCTAGTCAGTTATATGACCTTGAAGCATTGTGTAGACCATTAAATTTGTGCTCTTCCCTTATCTCTCTCTCAGATGTGAGGAAACTTTCTGATTTTAAACAATGGGCCCTTCAAATTTTTACACATTCTCCAGCTCTCTCTAATTTTCGCTTTTCTGTCTTACTGTCGCTACTGTATAAACCTATTCTGTGGTTATATCATTTAAAAAGATCGCGCCATGAAGCCCCAATGTTCTGTTTTTAGCGTGTGCATTTTACATCAGCCTCCCATTCCCATACTGTGTTTAGTATGGCTGAATATTGTGGAAGTATATATTTCCTGCACTCGTATAGAAGTGGGTAGCAGGTTTGAGGTGTAGGCTTAACTCGTTTACGTCCTCCAGAGCTAGTGCGCGCGCCACTAACGAATACAGCGCGTCGCCCGTGCGACAGATAAGTAAATTAAGCCGGCGTCCTCACGGCACGGGCGCCGCGACGCTCTTCTCCGACTAATGGAGGCACGGGCACCACTCGCACAACCAACTACTTTTCTTCATCAACCTGCAACGTCCAAATTTAAATTATATCCCACTCTAAGTGTATTTACTTGTCGCCTACTGACACCTGGATGGGACCGTTTCAAGGAAACGCTTCCGATTACGTACTAACAGTATTAACACTGAGGAAGTAGTATTATTAGCATTTGAAAAAATATAGAAAAATAATCGTCAAATTTTGTACAATATAATTTTCCATTTTTATATATTGTAATGTTTATTTATAATAAATATAATAATAATAATGAGATACAACGCATAAAAGTCTCATCTATACCATGCTTATACGATAAAAATACAAGACAAATGTTTATTAAGTTTTGCAGCAGAAATTGATAGCGTGACAATCAAATGCAGTACACATTTAAGTTTTGATATTATTAACACGTTAAATATCAAAAGTGAATATAATCTTACATACCTATACCACAGAATAGTTACATACAGAAGCTACACTCCGTGTCGGTACCTTTCATATTACCCTATTCAGTTCTCTGATTTTGGAGCATTGTTGTAGACCTTTAAATTTTTTCACCTCCGCTATCTTTTCCTTAAGATGTGACGAAATATTCCGATTTTAAACAATGAGACCTTTAAATTTGTTGACTTTCCCCATCTCTCTCTAATTTTCGTTTCTCTGTCTTACTGTCGTTTCTGTATAAACCTATTCTGTGCCTATACTTTAAATTTAAACACTGTGTAGGAGGCCACGATTATTAAAGTAAAAAAAACGTTATATTACAGTACAAGTAATGCAATTTTTGCTATTTTGAAATGGAATGTTTATAAAATAATTTTAACTTGTCTTTTTTTTTGTTTTAGGTGAGAATAATAAAGCTGCTACCAAATCCATTTAAAGGTAAAATCGATAATTTATATATTACTTCATACACATGCATAGCATTTACTGTTCTATTAAAAGTAGGTATATTACGAGTGATGTTTTTTTAAAGCAACAAGTAGGAGTGAGTTAAGCAAAAATTACAAGTAAAATTCTAGTTACGAATGGTATTCGACAATTCCTCGATATACCTATATATTTTCTTCAATTAATTACTTGTCACAATTTTGACAGACATTGTATCTAAGCAACGCCTATTTAGTCGTATATATTCCGTGGTAATTGCTATAGTCTTTTTCACGAAAATGTGATCGTACGTCATACCTAGTAATAAAATTATAGCCAAAACAGCAATGTTACTATCCCTAGCATATACCCAGTAAAATACACGGAACTTAGTGTCTTTTACTAATAAATGGTTGGTAATCCTGTACAACGTTGCCATTCTCGAAATGTTAAAAAATAATATTATTTTTGAAAAATGTCAAAAAATCGAGCAAAAAATTTAGGAAGTTGTGTACAGAATATGGTGAATTGTGTAATAAGGTATTTCGAACAAGAACGTGACAAACGAAGATACAGAGGGAGATGCTGAATAAATTTAATTTATTTTATGTAAATAACTCACAATATGATATATACACACATGGTATACTATGCAATCATCAACACTTGAATGTACCCTACAAATACTTGGCAACGTTGCATCAGGGAACATTATGACGTAGGATCACATTTTCGTGAAAAAGACTATAGTAACTGACAATATTGTCAGTGAGATTTGAATTTTATTGGATCAATTCACCACAATACGGTGATTTAATTGGATGACAAATTATAAATGTAATTGTCAAATAAGTTCCAAAACTAACATGAAAAAAACTATTCTTAACTCATATTTAATAAGCACTAAAACTACTAACTCAAACCTAACCTTCATTTATTTAATCCTTCGATATTTTTTATTTTTTGTTCCACTTCAAGCAATACATGTTAGGAATTAATTTTTAATCTACAATTTTTATAAAGTTAGTGTTGAAGTTCGGAAGCCATAAACAATTGACGTTGCATATTTGTTATAGTACATAATATGCGCATAACGCATATACACAAGTTGGGTATTGTGTGAGCGTGCAAACATGAATATACCTTAAGTCAATACACACGCGGGGAAATCAAGCGAGCACTGCAAGGTGATATGCAAGTTGTGTGCTATTGTAATAACTTTCAGTTTGCGCATAAAATTTTATATGCAAGCAAGTTACGTTAATTAAGGATCAAACATCACACATTCACAATTTCCTCTATTAATAGGTTTAATAATAAAGTGAATTCTAGAAGTTAGTTTTTCTATTTTGTGTCTACAACAAAGTTTTTTTGTGTATAATAATCAGTCCGTTTAAAAAGTTACACAAACGCTGATGGGGTGATTTACCTCTAACCTATATAGTTTAAAGGCAAATTGTAATAAGGTGCAAGGCGAGCAATAAAAATTAAAATTAGTGAAAGAAATAATATTTTTTAAATATATTTGATAATCAAAATAGGGAATTGTAAAGTATTCACTTTTAGACAACCAGAGCTGGGAGTATCTTACAATAAAAGATACGTAATAGTATCTAAGATACAAAAAGTATTTAAGATAAAGTATACTTAGATACTTTCTATTTTATGTAAAATGTAACTTTTATATAAATTTTAATTTAATTTGTAAAATTTATAGATTCAGCTGTAGGCACTTAGTGAAACATTATTACAAAATAATTAAAGACACACTTGATGTGAGTTTCACAAATTATTATTTGTCTTTAATTATTTTAAAAGTATTTGTATCTTTTATCCCAAAATTTGTCTTAAAGAAGTATCTTTCATCTTAAAAAAGTATCTTATTTACCTATATATAAAATAATTTCCTATATACAGTTGAAGAATATTGAAATGTATTAAAACTAGTCAGCGTACTGCGTACATTGTATTTCTGTTTATTTTGTCTGACTGAATTAGTTTTAGTGTTTGTGCTGTTTATTGAGTTGATTTGTAATTATTATAATTTTAACACACGAAAAGCTGTAAAATACAAACAAGCTGTTTGCTTCCGATGCATTTAGTGAAATTTATATTGACAATGAAAATTTTAGAATGTAATGATATAAAACTTAATATAAAATGTTAAATATTTATAAAAGAAATTCGAAAATTAAAAAAGGATACTGATTTATTAGTATCTTAAGGTGGTTATCTGAAAGTACATTCACAGATTAAAAAAAAAATTAGGAGATCTTCGTCTCATTGTTACATTTTTATTGGAACGAAACTACTTTGAAACAAAATTTTAATTATGTTCTGTGTTATTTTATTACTGCGAATCCGAAAGGAAATAATTGGAAGTCAGTGAAATTCGGAATTTCAAAACTTTTAAACAATATGAAACATTGATTAGACTTTAATAAAGTCCCTTAAGCGGAAGCAAAAGTTTTCAATCGATATTGCTTTTTGGTATTATATATTTCGTGAACAGTTACCTATTGATGAGTCGGGTTCGTTTAAACTTTATTCCCAGCGTGTAACCACGAGAGTATTTAAAGTGGATGCTCAAATATTCTCATTACGGGAAATATTTTATCTCGTGCACTTTGCGCGCTCAAGTGGGGTTCTTCTCCAATAATCCAATATCATTATACACCGCGAAATATAGATCATAAAACGGATTAAAACATCACTACTACCAGAATCAAAAGCTACGAGTACATTCAAGCCAGATGACAATAAAAGTGATACTTACGATTTTCACTGTTCTAGATTTTTTCGTCAGAATTATATTTTATTTTATAATAGTTTATTAAACATTAATATCATTTTTATGAAATTATTATAATAAATAAATAATAAAAAAGAGTATATGGATAAATTAAAAACGATTTATTTAGTATATTTTTTCCAAAGTTGAAAATTAAGAACTTGGAAATTAAAATAAGAAACTCGAATTTTCTTCGAACGCGAATCGGACCTGTAATTTTTAAAATAAGCGAACTCGACATTTATTTTATTTATTTTGAATCATAAACCGAAATACGTTTTATGGCTTCAATTTAATAGCCAAATACATATTATAAATAAACATGGTATAAATAAATAGTATTAATTTTTATTACCTAGATTTGGCAGAATATATATTGTGCATTAAAAATTATCTGAAAATTCAGCATTTAAAACATGTTGCCAGTATGAAACTAATTCCGTTTGTTTTGATAATAATTTAACAAAAAACTATCCGATTTCTAAACAACACATATTTTTATGCAACATTTTTATTGCATTTAACATATTACCATGGGCGACGACTACATGGGGGAAGCAGGGCTTATGCCCCCAAGGAAAATTTTTCATGGTGCAATGCCTCTAAACTCTAAGAAGACAATTACCATAATTCAGCATTTATTCATCAGTAATAAAGACTTGAATTTTTACTATTTTGAATATTGTACATCCTTCCATTTTTAAGTAACTGACTTCTACCCTAAATAGGTGTGAGTTACACTCTTAAAAATATTACCTGTGAATTACTCGCATCAAAGTACCTATATAGGTATACTAATTTTCATTTTAAAATTCCCACTAGTACAGCCACAATTATAGATTGAATATCAACCAATAAGAATCCAGATGACCGGTTTCAATGCGCGTGTGAGGATATACCGGAGAGGCTGAGACGCCAGCACTCAGTCCCGCTGTGCGGGGCGGCAGTAGGCCTCTGGGTCTCTTCTCCGCCTGGTGGTCTGCTAGACCACCTTCCAGGGCATCTCATGCCCTCAAGGTGATCTAGTTCAGCCGGTTGGGAATTGGAGCACAAGTTAGCGTGTGCTCTAATTCTTGGTCTGCTGAAACCAGAGCACATTCTGGAGTAGTTTCGGTTGCTCTGGATTGTGCTCTGGTTTCAGTGGGTCAAGAATTAGAGCATTTAGTAGTATTTGCTCTAATTCTTGACCTGTTGAAACCAGAGCATATTCTGGAGCAGAATTAGCTGCTCTGGATTGTGCTGTGGTTTCAGTTGGTCAAGAATTAGAGCATTTAAATTGTTTGCTTTAATTCTTGACCTGCTGAAAACAGAGCACATTTTGGAGCAGATTTAGCTGCTTTGGATTGTGCTCTGGTTTCAGTAGGTCAAAAATTAGAGCATGCAGAAGTACTTGCTTTAATTCTTGACCTGCTGAAACTACAGCACATTCTGGAGCAGATTTAGCTACTTTGGATTGTGCTCTGGTTTCAGTGGGTCAAGAATTAGAACATTTAAATTATTTGCTTTAATTCTTGACCTTCTAAAATTAGAGCACATTCTGGAGCAGTCAAAAATTACGAATTAGAGCATTTTGAAATGCTTGCTATAATTCTTGGCCTTCTAAAACAAAAGCACATTTTTGAGCAGTTTTAACTGCTCTCTATTGTGCTCTGGTTTGAATGTTTTGATTTTGGTCATTATAAGAAATTTTGCCTCCAAAGAAATTTTAAGATGTCAGCGCCGATGTATATTATTTATAGACAGTATCAGATTTTTATTATACGAGTGTATGTTATTATCTATATACCTTGTACTCACATAATAATAATAACATATCAATAAGACATGAAAATTATAATAGGTATATTGACACTTTAGGAAATTAGGATACTTTGTAGTATTGAATTCAGGGCGCTTTCTACAATACATCGAAATCTGAGTAAATATAAATTTGTATCTTTCCGTACTTTATTAACAATTATCAACTAGTAATGTTTGTGAAACATGTGTCTTGCTACCAACAATAGCATTAGAAATACACAAATATTTGTCAGTCCAGGTCACCCCAATGACTAGACTACACTCTTTTGTCTGTTTGGCATTTGACATTTAGCAGAAGCAGGTGGAAGACAAGTAATCAACATGAGTAATTCAGTATCAGTAGCAACAGTGTATTTACAACGTTCCGTTAAAACAATCGTTTACCTTTGTTAACAGAATGCACAAACAGTAACAAACTGTCAACAACTGTTGTTGAATTTCTCACATTCAACCGAATTCTGTAATGAACTGTTGGTTTCCTTTCCTGTTTGCTATCAACAAAAGGAATAGGCGGCTTTTGTAAAGTTCGAGCAACTGGAAAGGCTTGTGTTACTGTTTCGCATACCTGCTCTCCATTCTCAATCACTTTAAATATTGAAAATACGCTGGCTCTGGAAACATTTACACATGCAGCTCAAAGTCATTCCAAACAGAAACTGCATGTTTAATTAACAATTCATACATAAATAAATCTTTTTTTTTTAAATATTCAAAAATATTCTATAATATTATGTAGGTAGGTTTAACAATACTATACAATAAAAAATCTAATGTATCCAACACATTACCTTCCGCCACTGTAGAAATATATTCTATATATATATAAGTTTTTTAGTGCATTTAATTTGTAGTTTTAAAATTAGTTTGTTATTGCAGTTCAGAATATTTTTAATTCATTTCATACTTAAAATTTTCTTCATAAAATTTGTATGACCAAAAAAAAAGCTATTTTGACGTTACTAAAACCGAAGCCGAACTTAACTTGATTCACGCATGCAAATATATTCCTTATATATTTTTTTCATCTTTTTCAATTTTGCAATAAAACTACTTCATATTTACTTATTTTATCTTTTAAATTTAACTTGAATAAATGAATAACTCATCTGTTTTATAGAAATTCCTTAGCCTAAACGATAAATAAAATTTTTATTTTCTGTTTAGCTAGAAGTTATTAAGAAATTTCAGGTATGAAGTGAATTAAAAATATTTTGAAGTGCAATAACAAACTAATTCTAAAACTATAAATTGAACGTTATAAACAAGTAAAGAATATATTACTTCAATGGCGTGAGGTAATGTGTTGGACACATCAGATTATAGTCTATATAAGACTAGTCTATATAAGACTAGTCTATATAAGGGATTTAATATTCTTCAAATAACATGAACAAAATTGGTATAAGAGAATTTGTGCGATAATATTATTAAAAACGCTATCACAGCTTCTTGATCCTTATCTTTGGAGAAAATATGAATAGAAACCTTTGAACGTGAGTCATATGAAAACGAATACATTAGATTCGTTGAACTTTGACATTATTTTTGAAGTAGTACCGCCACCGCCCACATTTTTCTCTCCATAATTCCTTGATCTTTCATGTAATTTGAAATGAAGTTGTTTAAGCACACATTCATAACTCTGCAGCATATTTCCCATTTCCCCCGCGTTTCTCGCGAGCCATCCATCGTGGGCACACTTGCTGGAGTCCTGCGTCAAGGACGAGTATTTCCGGAGCCTCCGTCACTGTCCTTCCGCTTCCGGGGGCGTGGCCGCCCGACGCCGGAAGCGCCGCGACGCCGGACGTGTCGCTCAAGCCCCACGCTCCGGGTCTCCCAGTACAGGAGGCTAGATTATGGGGTTAACCCTTTACTAACCAACAACAACACTCCGATTCATAGACATGTACCAGGGAGCTATTTCAGGCTCATTTCTCTATTCTAATTTTCTTTAATTTTGTGTCTGTCATACTGATTGCCGCGGCACAGCAGAAAAATATATTTCCATCACTTGATTATGAAATGTACGAGTTTACAAAGTCTTATTTTCTGTAGGTACTAAAATTATTATACCCTATACCCGTTAAATATGTGTTGCTCTTCGGGCACTAAATAAAAAAAGGAACGATTAAAGATGGTGGATATGGAAATACATGTTTGTTTATCTAATTTATAGTTATGCTTTGAAAGAAATCTTTCTCAAAATCAATTGTACCTATCATTATTAACATATTATTATTCATAACATCCTTGTGACACTGTTTTCACATTTTCATATACACATCTGGAAACATCATTATAAAAATATTAAAAAAAATGGATCTTGTAACTGAAATATTATATTTAAATTTAAAGTGGATACAAATGAAGCTGAAATCATAATCGTTATTAAGAAGTCATAGTTTTTTCTATTTTGAAAATTTTATTATTATTAAATTTTATCAATTTACAAGAAGTCAATACGATTGGAATTTCAAAGAGTGCTGTTTTAATATGTCGTATATATAACAATTAAATAGAATGCACCAATGAGGCAATGAACCAACTTAAACAAGTTTTTAACTATTCTTTAAAAATAGTTTGTTAGCAATATGAATGTCTTTAAAAATTCAATAAAAAAAGGTTATTAAAAATATGAATAGTTTGCTTTCTTAGCTGCAAAAAATGTTTCAAGAATATCCGTCCTTAGGCCATTACGCTCACCGAGACATGGGGCCCTACGGTCCCCCAAACTAATGGTAAAAAGCTCAAAACTTCTTAAGTAAAATCGTACGATGAAATCCATTACTTCAAAAAACTGAAACCCGAATAACACCGAAAGTTTAATTTATCCAAATTACGATAAATAATTTGTAATATGATCATTATATTTTACTAAATTCTAATTGAAAAAAGCTCACTTGTATTTTATTTAATACCACAGTTTGTTAAGCAATGTCTGCAATTAATTTAACTTTAATAATGTCTTTAATGTTTTGAAAGTCAAACAAGATTAAGTTTTTGTTTTAATTTATTCATGTTTATTTTAATTAATATTTTTTGCAATATTTAAAAAAAATTAAGTTAACTATTTCATATTTATGATTTATTGTTTAAACTTATTTATAGAGCAAAAACTACATATATCATCTTTTATAAAAAAATAAGTGGTCATATCATTAAGGTTTTTTGCCAATATATCAATGTCCAACCTACATGGAATATAGCTTTTCTATTTTATAAATACCATTAAAATTATGATCTATGTATTCGCTCAGAATATTACTTACGTGAAGAATATTTTCTATTTTATAACGTATACTCGTATAGGTTAGACATTACAAAAATACTGTTTGAGGTCTTGCAAAAAAAATTAAGGTAAACTTTTTTTTGGGTACATCGAATCTACAAGATCATGAGTGGGATTCTGTAACTATAGTTGCTATCATTTGGACTTGTTATGATATCAATTGCATATATCAACTACAAAATCACAGATTTAACTAGTTAGATCTGTGACAAAATATACTTGCTATTCTATAAAAGTAATGGTTATTTATAGTTGATATATACTTACATATACTCATACAAATATAAAGCAAAAATTTTGACGTCCGTAAGTTCTGGTGTGAAGTTATCCACATGTGGATACCAGATCCCAAATATTGTGGTTTGGTGCGTTTGAAAGTTGGTAAAGTGGACAGTCTGTGATTTAAAGCATTGTAAGGCTTTAGTGTGCCACTATACTTGTAAATCAGAAGTTAAAACATAATATTTGACGATTAAAACGAAGTGAAGTTGTGTAAGAACCTTGTTACGTCACTTGACAAAGGTGGATGTTTTGAAGGATATAATTTCTAATAGCAGTTTTTTCATAAGTAATATAATAGGAAGCCATAAATTTATTGGAAAAATTTACGAATAGTTGTTGCGTAGTAACAGACAAACGAGTGTCAAAACTGACATTTAGATCACGACAGCGAAGCTGAAGTGATTTAAGAGTCGTTTTTGACCCGAGTTGTCGTTACTTCCCAGGAATTACGAGTAAATTTTTCCTGTTAAATTCTTAGCTCGAATTATATTTGCTTCATTATATCACGAATACCACGAATGACAAAAAATACAATTCCAAATAGACATTCTTATTCTTTTTGTATTCTCTGGAACACTTTGATCAATATTGGTATTAATTTCATCAATAGAAATGTCTCCGAATCCCATTCTCAATCAATTTCTGCACGTATCACTGTATTTTTTTGACGTTTCAAACGTAAAATTTTTTATATCAACAAAATGTAACCATTACGACGCTAGTGTGATTTTATCAAAGTTCTTCCCTAAAATACGGCCAACCCTCATCAAATGAAGCATTCTGATTGGGGGCCGTTCAAGTATTACGTAAGCACTATAGGGGGGTGGGGGGGGTCTTTGTTTTGCTTATTTTGGATGACATGGGGGGTAGGGGAGTCTAGATGATGATTACGTCATCGGTAGCTATTAACTTTTTAACACGAATGGCAACCCTCACATTGGCTAAGTTCCGAATCGTGCAAAAATCTATGACAGCGCTCACGTTATCTGTCAAATCCATATAAATATAAAAAAAAATATTGACAGCTCTGCAATCCAAGCAATCCAATGTTTTTGAAAACTTAGAATCGTGGATTCGTGTTTCATGGACTGAAGACTGTTAATTTTAATTTAATATGCGTACCAAAAATTTAAAATAAGTTTGTGATGTTTGTAAGATTATAATATTTTGTCCCTTACTCTCTCTTGAATACTGTATCAGTAAAATCTAATCTCCATTCTAAATCTATTTTCTTATTTTTAAAATTATAATTATAACATTTTAATTATAATATTAAAAAAAAAATCATTGAAAAATGTTTACGTAAGCATGGGGGGAGGGGGTTAGAGCTTTGCTTACTTTTGCTGACAAGGGGGATGGGGGGGTAAATAATTGTAATAAATCTGCTTACGTAATATTTGAAAATATTCACCCTTGGGTGAAAATGACATGTGTGAAATAATCATTATTAAAAGTCTTTTTGGGGAAAAATAAAAAATATAGGTCTAATATTATTCTATTAATTAAAGTTAAGAATGAAAAATCATGTAAGACCTCATTATACAAAGTATTTTATATTTTGATTTAAGTGACATGAGATTAGGTGTGATAGAGTTCGGTTTGTAGTAGAGTTTGTTTGAAATGAGTAATATGTCAATGTCAGATCCTCACACGCAGAGGAAAGTTACACATTTAGCAAACATTAACATGTGAGCAATTTATTAAAACGAACCTCTGTCCACTATAACTCCATCTGAAAGTTGGTGTTGCTGTTGTATTTGTCAAGAGGATGACGCGGGAGCAGAAGCGACCGCAGCGCCACTGCGACAAGGACCGCAGCAAAAACAGTTTCCATGTTCCACAGCATCCTTGATACAGATCACACACACAATCATTCCATTTTTTGTTGCCTGTCAGATAGACAGTAATGTTAATAGCAGCTTAACTACTCAAGTGATAACTTTCATTTATCAACACCATCTAAACTAATTTCAACTGGATTTATATATAGTAGTCATAAATCTGCCACATTATTACACAAGAAATAAGCCCAAGAATGACTTAAGGCCGGTTTAGACTAGCTTATAAATTGTACAAGATCTTAGTACATTTTAAATTGCGTAGTATCAAACAAGCAAATTGGTTGATCGTAAATGTATTGAAAAAAAAAGAACGCGTTCTATTTTTCACGCGTTTCTAACCTTTATTAGTTTTTCTTGTATGTAGTTTGGTCACAGAATAGGTACATATATATATATATATATATATATATATATATATATATATATATATATATATATATATAGAAGCGACATTCCGTGTCAGTACCTTTGATGTTTCCCTAGTCAGTTCTATGACCTTGGAGCATTGTGTGGACATTTAAATTTGTTCGAAATTTAAATTGAATGATAAAATAATGTTTGAAATGTAAAAATACTAAAATTATAGATTTATCAATATAATAAAAACAAATTAGTTGAAATAACTAGGTACATATATGTTATAAACAATTTTATTAAACAAAACTCCTGTTTTTTCCCAGTTCATCAATAAACAAAATTTTTTCTATAACCAATATGAAATGGTGACATTTCATACGTCCTGTCAGTTGCAGAAACATTACATTTTATCTCAAGGGAAAGAAGTATTAGTATTTCTATCCCTTGAGATAGAAATACTTTGTCACCAACACAACATGTTGACAAATGCGATAACATTAGAACAAGTAACAACCTACTATCTATAATTAATTTAAAAAATATGTTTCGCTTTTCTTATTGAACTTAATTTTTTAAATATTTTACAGTGGTTATAGAAAAAAATATTGTATTATATACGGGGTAAATAACAGATTTTAGCGCTCTGTGTGATTGTAACCCTCCGCTGCGCGTCGGGATCCAAATGTCACACACTGCGCTAAAATCTGTTACTTTTACCCCTTATATAATAAATATCTATTTCTATTTCTTTCTTTTTGATTAGGTAGATTTAATATTCATGTTACTATATTTCGTAAAATAAAATATTCTAATTTTTAGATACAATTTTCTAGTGGAGAATTTCACGAGTTGAAACCCAATTTTTTTACTTGTATGAACAATATCCTACAGCTTTAATTAATATAAATCAATCTTTCAATATTTTTATAAAAATTATTTTTTAAACAAAATTTGTAATTATAAAAATATCCGTATGTTGTTTTTAAATTTATATACAGAATTTTTGAAATTATGATTTTTATAATGTATAAATATATTGTTGTCTAATTCGAAATTTGTGTATTTGTAAACAATTGTTTTACAAGTACAACTTTGAATGAGCCAGAATCATCGTATATATGGACGTCGACAAAGAGTGGGAAGCTGATATAGCTTCTTCCCCTTTGGATTATGTAAAATATAATTATATCTTTTTTATAATTATTTTTCTTAACTTTTGTCAAAGTGATAAAATATTTGTAATGTTCAAAACATTTAAACGGCTGTAACTGACCAGCTGAAGGTGATTCCAGTATCCGAGTTCCAGCACTGCCATGAGGATAGGAAGAACAGTCTCCAACACTGTGTGACTACCCAAGGAAATTATTTTGTGGGAGACAATATTGAATTGTATTTCTAGTCGAACAATTATTTTAAAAAATCAGTCTTATTACTTTATGTACACACCATATATGTATATTAAATGAAAATAGCAACACTTGGTATTAAGACATAAATTTTATATATAGTACCTAATTACAATTAAACAATTTGGATGCATTTTAATTAGTGGGTATGTGTATCTAATTAATACCTTAGAATATAGTTATTAATAGCTGACCTTAGCAGCTCAGATTACAAAGGCTTTTGAACATTGTTATCATGGGTTCGAATCCTGCTAAAGCATGGATGTGTGTGTTCACATCCAATCAGTAATTCAATTACGTTGAGCGTTTTTTTCAGTAACAGAAATTAAAGCTTTACATCGAAATTGTAAAGTTTTTTATTATTGGAACTATTAATTAATTACACACACTCGAAAAATTAATTTGCAAATTCGCAGTAGAAAAATAGTATTTACTATTAAAAGTAATAGAAAGCAATGTATTTTAATTTGTAGTTATATTATTTATTACATACAAATTAATTTATTTCTTATTAAATAAAAAGTGTAGATGATAAAATGATTTGGAAGATAAAATGTGTGCAAGATACAATGTCGAGTAATATAACATGTACCGAGAATAAAATGTATATGCCTTGTCGTAATATATTCTCACTTTCAAGTGAAATAAATTTAAATGAAGTGTAACAAAAAATGTGTATAATTTAGCGTAAAAGGAAGTTACGTAGTGTCCACATCAGATTTTGTATTAAATTGCAATATACTCCAAAATATGTGTCATGAATTATAGCGAATTACAAATTTGGCCGCCCTACAATTTTCAAGAGTTGATTATTCATGTATTCTTGAGAAATTTGTAGTTCATTCTGCATCAAACAAACGACAAAATCGATTTTACACGTTTTCTACTACATTAATGTAAAGTTTAATTAAATTAGTAACTATATGCATTCACAAAATATAGCATTAATCATTTTAAAATAGCAATTTTGTCATTTGAAATTAAAGTAATTTCAACACTAACTTTTGTAATTAAACTCATAAACAATGAATGATATAAATTAATATGTAGTTGAGTTATGGTCGAGGCAGACGCAATCTCAAAACTGAAATTACATCCGTTGTAGCAGCGCACTGCGTCTAGGAAATCTATTCAACATTCCTTCATGTTTGTGCTGAGCAGACTAGAGAAAAACAACCTGAAAACCTGCAAAAATCCCAAGTACGCTAACAATTTACCACACGTATGTACGACTACATATTTATAAGTTGGATTAACCTGTTCAGTTTCAGCAAAAAATTGCTTGGAATTCGCAAACTTTTCCAATATGCGGCTATGGTTTTATTGATTCTGAAAATGTTTGTTAGCAATTTTAACTATAGTAATATCTGCATTAATAGTATAATTTTAAGTGGATTTTTTCTTGTTTCATAACTATGAAGTTGCGAGTTCGAATTCCGCCACCTTCTTTTATTTAATAAAAATATCGGTCCACATTTTTTTTAAATATACAGGTTGTACACATGATGAAATTATTTAAATGGGTCTTTATTTTTATGATGGCAGACTGTTCATCGAATTTTTCTTTCTCAAATATTAAAAAAAAGTTGATGGACAGAATTTTTGGAAATCAATGTTTAATTTTTTTTTATTATTTCGTTTCATAATGACATCTTTTCGATTTTCATTTATATTTATTTATTTATTTATATTGAAATGTATTGCGTAAAAGTAATTATTTGGTGCTTGAAACTAGAATAATTGAAGAAATTGATAATTATTTATTTATGGTACATGTTAAATAATTTTAAATTTTCGTGCAATATTTCGGTATTTCTTTGAGTGGAAATGATATTTTTCATGAAGCTAACTCTCATGTCTTCCACTGAAGTATCAAATTTTGCTGTTGTTTGAGAACTGCATTTCGCTGTTAAGGGTAAATATTAAAACAATAAATCTTGAAAAACATTAAAAGGTACAGTGAATTACAAGGAAATATTTATTTATTATTTCCATTATTTTAAAACTTAATTTATATATCAGCTAAATCTGCTCCAGAATTTGCCTTGGTTTCAGCAGACCTAAAATTAGTGCAAACAATTAATTTCTGACCCACTGAAACCAGAGCAGCTAAATCTGCTAAATGTGCCCTGATTTCAGCATGTCAAGAATTACAGCAAACACTGAAGTGTACTCTAATTCTCGGCCGAGTGAACTAGAGTACCTTCAGGGCATCAAATACCATGTAAGTCGGTTTAGCCAGACCACCAGGTGGGACGGATTCTCGAAAGATATTAAATCTATAAATAAATATTATCGAATTTAATCATAATACTACATTAATTTCCTACTTATACATATATACTTCATGTTAAAAATAAACAAATACTTAATGATTTTTACTTATTACTCAAAACATTTATGACCAAAAATATTTCATTATTTCCGTATATGAAGTGTTTATTTTTGTTTGTCAGTAAGGCCACGCCCGCGGAAAACAAATGAAAAACAATTGAAAGCCATGAAAATGTGAAGTTGTCAAGGGAATTAACAATTTTGCGCACGTGCTGTGCTGAGCAAACGAATCAATTCACGCAAAACAACACGGGAAGGAAACAAAAACAAACGCAACTGCGTTCTTCAAACACTTGAAAGACACTTTCACATTACGGCCACAAATGAAGTCTAATTCGCCGGCATTGGCGTTCGTGGCGCGGGGGCAGCTCAAAGGCTTTAATTGACAGCGACGCCGCTGTCTGCAACACAAGGCTTAATAAGTTCCAACTGTAATTTAGATATGAATTCATAAATAAACGAGATACCAACTCATGAATCTCCGACTTGCCTCAATGGAGTCGTGATCTCGTGGTATTTTCTTGTTGACGTATTGTTCACTCTCTGCCTAATAAGGGAATAAATTTTGATTAAAAATTCCACGAGAGCATAAGTTTGACTAAGTTCTTCCTTATTATTTTCATGAATAATTTTCGTATTTATATCGTTCAACACTTCATATTTGCCCTGTCACAAAATTCATATTTCTTTGTACTTTGTATAAACTTCGTATCATTTGAATTGTGAATACGTATTTTAATGGGGCTTTGGAGAAAAGACTTTGGAGTCTTTTTTATAGCTGTTCTTATTATTCCATGAGCCCAGTCGCAAATAAATTTCATAAACTAAATGTCAAAGTGTAATTAATTTTTCCTATTTTTTAATGTTATAATTGTAATGATGAATTTTTTGTTAAAATCTATTGTGTTTAATTTTTACAAATAACTTCCAAATAGTTTCTTTTTCGATTTTATATTTTTATTTATTTATTTTGGGGACATGGCGCCCCTCACATCTTGGCGCCCTTCTGTCAGGCTTACCTTGCTTACCGTATAGCGTCTGCCCTGTCTCAGTCCTGCAATAAGCATACGTCTCTAAAATGAAACTAATATTTGCCACGAAACAAGAATTTCAACTTGAAGTACTTGAAGCTATAATCTTCTTACGAATATTGTGCTGTAGGGAGGAGGGAAATAATGCTAATATGATATTATAACAAGCTCTTTCAGAATAATTCATTTAACTTCTCAATTTTACTTTATACTTCAGAGCTTGCTTACTTCAAACTTTCTACTTTCAATTCCAACTCTTCCATGCACATATCATCGTTATCTGTACTACAACATTCACAGTGGGGAGATTTCAACTATTTTATTAAAAAGGTCAGGGCCGGATTTATGTTGGTGGGGGCTTCTGAGTAAAAGTTTGGTGGGGGCCCATTTTCAACATATAAATGTGGTTTTCTTAAATAAATTGTTAATTTATCAAATATTTAAATAATTTTTGATATCTTTTTTCACCCTGATGAAGAGAAATTTACAGTCGAAACGTTGATGTGTTAGATGATTTTATTATTGCTACTCCAAATGTTTCTCCTAAATGCTAATTATCCAGTCAAATAAAATCAATTCTATATTGATAAACATAAAATTTAGTTTTTGCACTTTTCTTGTTTTCTTTTTTTGTAAAATATTTTATATCTTCATATGATAATACTCTTAAAATATGATTGTTGATGTCCAGAAGTAATAAATATTTTATAATATAATCGTTCTCAACCTGTTTTTTAATATTGTTAATTTTGAGAACGATCTTTCTGCGGTGCAATTTGTTATCATGGAAACTAGATAGATTCTCAAGAAGACATCAACGTTTGGAAAAGAATCCTGCACTTTTTTTCTATTATTAAATTATACAAAAGTATAAATAAGTCATTCCGTTGTACATTAGTAAAGTTACAACTTACGAAAGCATAAATTCTGGTGTTTTCCAGGTTGGCTCTTTTTAATTCCCAATAATGTAAATTGGTGACAAATTTTTTTGACTTGGTGGGGACATTTAAAAAATATAGATTACATAATTTTCCTAATCAGTATGTATATATATATATATATATATATATATATATATATATATATATATATAGATTTTTGTAATAAATATAGATTTCAAATTAACAAAAAAAAACCATAACAATACAAGAATTGAAGATAATCTTGCTATTCTTGCATTTTTCTTGCAAGACAATTTCTTCTCTTGCCTTCCTTTGACATTGTAGCTCTTGTCTTGTTCTTGTTTTGCATTTTTTTGCAAGAATGATGCAAGATCAAGAAAAATACAAGACTCTCATGAAACACTAATTTGAGATTCCTCAAAGATTAAAATATCTATCTATTAAATTCGCATAATACTCCGTATTTATGGTTTCAATGGTGGCTGAAATATTTATTATAACAACGATCGAAACAATCGTAGTTATAATAAATATTTTTATTCTAGTGAAACAACCAAGTGTTTTTATTTCCCTCTTATTTATTAAATTCGCAATGAAAAAATTTCTTTTCATAGCAAATTTAATTGAATTACCCTGAATCGTAGTTATTTTGGGGCCCTGAATCCGCCGCTGTTCTTGAGGAAACGCGCAGCCCGCTGCGTCCCTCTTTCATTTTCCCAGCGAGATGAAGTTGCCCATAGTGTCTTATGACTTGTTAAACTTACGAAGCATTCCTTTCCCAATACCGGCCAAATTAAATTTGTAAATGTTAATAGTGGCGGCGCTGTTTGGCCGGGAAGCAGTAGAGAGCTTGCCTCGCCATTTACCAACTATTTTGTTATGTGCTAGTTTCCCCGCACTGATTTACGATATCAGTAAACTCTATTGTTTTTGCTGAAAGCCGAAGCCGTATTGAACAGTAAATGGAATTAAATTGTTTCACGTGGTATATATAAATAAATTGCTGTATTGGGACTTTGTTGATTTCTAAATCCATCGTAAATATCCTGCAGGCAACGAATTTACAACAAGTCAACATTATTTGTAACTCTAGTATAAATAAATAAATATATATTGGTTTTAAATCATATTTTATAAAAGTGGTATTGGAAATATTTATCTGCCAAAATATTGAATTCAAGTCCAATTATATGTAGTATTTCACGAGTCTTGTGTTTTACTTGGTCTAGCAAAAAATGTAAGACAAGAACAAGAGCTACAAATTTTAATGCAAGACATGGCAAGAAATTTTCTTGCAAGAAATGTGCAAGAGTAGCAAAATTTTCTTCAAATCTTGTAGCATTTTTTTGCTAATTTTAAATAATAAATAAATAAAACTACAATTGTTTTCAACAAATGTATGTAAATTTTTTTTTCAAAAAATATATAATAATAGTAATTAGTGTCTAAATAATATATTTATTCTTCAAAATCATGTAACCAAGAGTTAAGACAAAAAATATTTTGTTATAATCAGGGATGCTTTGAAAAAAGCTTTTCGTCTTGTTCAGATGTCGCTGTTTTGCTATAATACACGTCTCTAGTATGAGCAGTTATACGATTTTTTTTATAATATTTATTTAGTACAAATAAATACTTATATGTAATAATTGACATTGATATTATCTAAACAAAAAATGTACGTGTGATACAAGAATATTTATATGTTCAAAGTCATTTGCGAATATTAACATGCAAGACAAGAAATTTGCAAGAAAATGATGATCAAGACAATATTGTTATATACAAGAGGAATGAAAGACAAAATATAGTTAAATTTCTTGTCTTGCTTTTCGACACAAGACAAGAAATTACTAAACAAGGAAAGAAATCTTGTCTTGTAAAGACCAATGATATTGTAGAGATCCCAAAGTCACCCGCTTCTATTGTTCTGTTATCTAGAGGGTATGAGAACATTCCCGAACTTAATTGTTCTACTATATAAACCCCGAGTAGGAGATCGCGACGATAATCTGATATTAATACGTAAATATTAGTGTTTTCATAATTTTCACATTTCATTTAAATAAATAAAAAGTGGCAATATAAATACTATTTTTATCAGGGCTCAATTAATTTGTACCCTGTTTCCCATCTCCCATTTTAGTTTAGTATTTATTTTTTGGATAAAGTTCAAAATCCATAATGTATTTTGAATGAAAGTAAGATAATTAAAGTTTGGAGGGTAATTGAAAGCACAAAAAGAGCGCCTGGGGCGTAAAATGCTGTGAATCCGGCCCTGGCGGTGTAACGAATATTTGAAGCCGGCGCCGCGAAAGAAGAGCAAAGGAGAGCATACTATTATTGTAGTAATGTGATTAATGTCCTTTGTCAAATATAATCGATTTTATTTAATTTTCCCGCCCGAACACTTCAGAATTAAACGAGATTATTTCTCTAGATTAGAATCCCAGCTCCGGAGCAGTCGGCGAGGGTAAAAATGAATATTCTTCATATCTCGCTAAAGCACGGTACGGTATCTTAATACGCCTTTCATCATTTTTATATCATTTTTCAGCAAGATAAATGTCGACAAATTTTCAAATAAGATACAATCAATTAGATTCATTTCACGAAAGAAAGAACTTGGATTTCAAATTACAAATTGTGTATATGTCTTCTAAAAATAGGGCATATAACCGAAAAAATACTAGTTAACGGTTAACCCATAATGAGAACGTTATAATAATAATGGTTTTAGATCAAAAACCAGTTTTTAGTAATTGGAAATCGGTTTAAACCAGTTAATATATCGGTTAATAAAAATTAATTTAAATAATAATAATAATTCTTGATATTTGGATTCTCGAATAAAAAATTCGAAGAAGATATTTAAATAAAACAACTGTTCATATACATTTGTACAAGTCCGGAATTTTCATATTGAAATAATTATTTCAATTTAGAATCCTAAAACACAGATATTAAAATATTAACTAAGAAATTTTCATTTTGAAATAATTAATTCAATTTGAAACTCTGAAATATAAATTTGAGGATAATAATGTAAGACAACTATGTATTTACTTACACGTTGTATATAAAACAAATGTTCACATACCTTTGTACAAGTATCATTTTGAAATAAGTAAGTATATACTTATATATTTCTTTAACTAAAAAAAATCTATATGATACTGTTACTACATTTTAAAAATATAAATTTCTTTATTTTCATGTCAGTGACATATTTATAGGTCGATACTTATAATAAATATATATTTCAAATTAAGAAAAAAAAGAGCAAGAGTACAAGAATTGAAGAAAATTTTGCTATTATTGCACTTTTCTTGCAAGACAATTTCTTGCATTGTCTTGCTTTAAAATTTGTAGCTCTTGTCTTGCATTTTTTGCAAGCCTGATGCAAGACCAAGAGAAATACAAGACTCGTGAAATACTAGTAGCATCGAGGTCAAAAATGTCATTTTTAATAATTATTGAATTAATCAAACTCAAATCATTAAAAAATGAAATGAATACCTATAAAAGCAAATAAAAACATGAACGATTAAAATAATAATTAATAATAAATAAAATGTAGGACTGGTATTTTGTTGAATGGAATATCAAGTGTAAATAACGCAAACACAACAAAATTCCAAACAAGTCAATATTTGTTGCAACAAATAAATAAAAATTTTATGGAAGCATATTTCATTTGGGGAGCATGTCTGTTGTACGAGTATTTATGCTGCATTTCAATAACCGTCATACCGATATGAATACAGCACTCAATACATGTTCCCTTTTTCATACATTTCCTCTTATTTCCCATCATTTATCTACGATTTCCAAATGAAAAACTTATTGCATTCAATCGTAAATAATTAATTTGGAAATGTTTATCCGTGGAATTTATGTCGGGAACTGTTTTTTCCATTTGTCAACGTTTAAAAATTGAAAAGTAGTTGTGGAAATAAAAAATTTTAGTCTTTCATATCACGTAAGCTTCTTTCTCATGAAAAAATAAAATATATCTAAGGTGACAGATGGAATGAAAATGTCAAAAAGCATTTGTCTTAAAATGCACGATTCAAACGGAGGTAATGTACCGGCAAGGGCACTTTCACATTAAAACAATCAACGAAATAAAAAGCACCTGTATGATTCCCATTACAGTAATATAAATAAATATTCATTTTTTTATTATTTAAAATTTTTATATTTTTAACTTCTACGTTATTCATGCATCCATGCAATATGCAATGTATTTATTATATTCTTTTTTATTGTTTAAAATCTTTTTAAGGAAATTTATAGTTTTTTTATACATTTATATATTTAATTTTCAAATATAATATTTGTTATTATTAAAGAGCGGATTCTTTGCAATTGCATGTGTCGTTTTTATTAGGCATATCAATATATTCGTTTCATATGTTCACGTTTCATCAAAAGTTAATGTCAAATATCAAAGAAATAATGCTGTATATTTTGCATTTAATAATACCTTATTGCATATTTTAAATTTTATTGCATATTAGTACATTAATACTTTTTTGAGAAACAAAAAATAATTTTTTACAAATTTGGCTTTTATAAACGTTACATCACAGGAAATATAATTTATATCGAACTTTTAACAAATGAATCTTTATGTTTGTGAAATGTACATTTAGAAAATAGTGATGTGACGAATAGAGTTCAGCCGAATTACCGAATAACGAATATTCGGCGAAATTTTAACCGAATATTCGGCATTGCTGAGTAATATATTTTTGTACAATTTGAAGGCGAGGTTGGTAATCCTCGTTGGGGCAAATGTCACCATGGTGGAAATTCAAATTTGCAATAAATTTAAGATACTCCCACTTCAGTGTAGTCTGAAGAGTGATTTTTTATATGGGTAGGTACGTAACAACTTTAAATAGCCATTACTGTTATAGAATTTAAAGTAAAATTTGTAGTTGAAATTTGCAATTGACATTTTGACAAGTCCAAATGATAGCAACCGATGTTATGGAATCCCACCCTATATCTTGAAAAATTACTCTCTCGGATAATCCAAATATAAAAATCTGTTGTAGGTTTATTCGTTTTATTTTAAAAATACTTATTAATAGAAAATGTATATTAATTTCAGAATATATCATTTTTATTTTGGTATTTATGCAAATGTATAAACACGGTTTAGTACTAAAATTAGAGTGTTTGTTATTATTAACAAGTGCCATCAAGTCGTATGTACGTTACGATTTGATAATTCATGTCGGGAGTTAGTGTATGTAGTGATGAGCGCATTTGAAGTAAACATAAATGTGAGTGATTGCATTTAGGCGCGCCGGGGAGTACGTCAGGAACAATTACAGCGTCCCGGATTACTCCACCGCCGCCTACCCGGCACAGAGGACGCTGATGACAGACTCCAAACTTCACACGCAATTTCACCGATTACTGTTGCGATTTCCTCCACCAGGGGGCTAGATACGAGGGGGGGGGAGGTAGGAGGGTTCATGAGTGAGGCTTAGTGGATACGTTACAGCTCCTCAAATCTGAAAAGGGGTGATACAATCGTAGAGGTTCATTGTTTAATATGGTCTATTTTCATTATCAGTATTTGAACAAAGGTTTAGATTATTTGTATATTTGAAATTGTATATTAAAGAACAGGAGTGGGATTCCATACTAATAACAACTACAAATAGCACTACAAATGTCAAATCACAGAATAGATTTATACAGAAGCAACAGTAAGACAGAGAAGCGAAAATTAGAGAGAGATGGGGAAGGTACATAAATTTAAAGGGCCCATTGTTTAAAATCGGAAAGTTTACTCACATCTGAGAGAGAGATAGGGGAAGAGCATAAATTTAAAGGTCTACACAATGCTTCAAGGTCATAGAACCGACTAGGGGAACATGAAAGGTACCGACACGGAGTGTCGCTTCTGTATGTAACTGTTCTGTGGTCAAATGTCAAATATCACCATGGCCGAAATTCAAATTTGCAATGAATTTAATACCTTCCTACATCAGTGTAGACTTGTAGAGTATTCTTTATATATGTATGTATGAATAAATGTAAGTACGTATCAACCATAAATAACCATTACTTTTATAGAATAGCAAGAATACTTTATAGGTAATATTTGCAATTGATATTATAACATGTCCAAATAATAGCAACCGAAGTTATAGAATCTCACTCCATGTTTCATAATTTTTATTTTATTTTGTGAGAAGGGAATTTGATACATAGCGTGAAGTAAATAAAATGTGACAATAGTGTCGTTCCAATAAAAATAGTTACAATTTTTTACATGGATTGAATCTGCAACTGACTCTTACCATGCATATTCCACAGGGATGTAGGGAGGGCTGACCACTGCTAAGCCCTTTTAAAAAGTTATTTGAACCCTAGTAAAAATAATTAGTCTGACAAATAAACTGTTTGTATATACGTTTATTAAATATTATACATTTTTTGCTGCACTTTATTTAAACTTGTTTCATTGGACAGTGAGATACATTCTACGGCTAATCGTTTTTGAGTTATGTGAAAAATAAAAACTCCTTCAAGAAAAGTGCCCCTTTGGCACTGACGATTGCAATAAAAAAGACGTACATTTTTGAGTTACGCAAGATCATACATAAATAACTAATCAAAATAGATTTAGCCAATTTTTTTGCGATTACAATACTTTTTTTACTTCGTACAAAGAAGTAAAAAATTAACAGTGCTTAAATATAACTAAGGTACCTAAATCTTGCCACCTTTGGAAAATTTGTTAAAAATACGTTAATTTGAAATATTTTGCATTTAAAATACGTATTTTAAAATAATGCCAATAAATAATAATATATATATATATATATATATATATATATATATATATATATATATATATATTCATATTTATAGCAAGTTTTCCAAAAGCGGCAAGGTTTTTTGCAATTTTCCACGCAAATAATAGTTACCCTACATTTTTTCTTTACGTCCGGCCCAACATACCTACCTATGTATATAGATAAGTTTATATAAAAGCCCTGGTTAAAAAATCTCTGTCCTGTCCATCATCTCGTTCTGGCTACGGCTCTGATATAGAGAAGAATATAAAATGTTATGTTTCTGATTTTAAAATTATCGTTTTAAATGGAATTCGTGTTTATTTTAATGTAGAATTTAGGTCGTAGAAAAAAATTATGTACACAGTTGTACGTGGTTTTTTTTAAACCTGTGAAATTTATAAAACTCGCCTCGCGGCTCGCGGCTTATGAAATGAACTTCCCGCGCGGACAAAAAATTGTCACCGTTGCCTGGATCAATTTCGTTGACGGCAATGTTATCCTAATAAAAGTACGATTGATATTTAAAGAAAAAATTAATCAATTTCAAACGAAATTTGATAATATCTCTATCATTTCTTGTCTCTTCTATAACCTAACATTCCTCATGATAATTTTATTTATTGAGCTTCTTAGACAAAGTAGTATTTTATTTATTTAACAGTGCAATTCTGGATATCGAAATCTAGATCTTACACATTGGGCGTCCACTACATGGGCGCAGCGGGGCTCATACCCTTAAGGAAAATTTTGAATGGGGCATTGCCCCCAAGGAGACATTTACCTTCGCGTAGCATTTTTTTACATCAGTAATAAAGCCCAAAATTGTTATTATTTTAAGGAATTATTGAACTTCCTTCCATTTTTAAGTAACTGACTACTACCCTAAAATAGTTGTGAGTTACACATTTATAAATATTACCAGTGAATTCCTCGCATTAAAGTACGTATGTATACAAATTTTAATTTTAGAATTCTCACTAATACAGGCACAATTATAAATTGAATATCAATCAATAGGAATCCATAGGACTGAAGGTGATCTAATTCTAGGTCTGCTTAAACCAGAGCACATTTTACAGCAGGTTTGGCTGTTGCGGATTGTACTCTGGTTCCAGTGGATTAAGAATTAGAGCACTCAGAAGTGTTTGTTCGAATTCTAGGACTGCTGAAATCAGAGCACATTCTGGAGTAGATTTGGCTGTTCTTGATTATGCGCTGGTTTCAGTGGGTCAAGAATTACAGCATATTGAAGTGTTTACTCTAATTCCTGGTCTACTAAAATAAGAGCACATTCTTCAGCAGTTTTGGCTGCTCTGAATTGGGCTCTGGTTGAAATGGGTTAAAAATTACAGAATTTAAAGTACTTGTCTAGTATTTCTTTTGTATAGTAATTCATGTTTTTATTTTGATCATTGTAAGAAATTTAAAAAGTCGGCGTCGGTGTCTTACACTCTTTTGTAATAGGAAAGTCTCTATTGTTCTTACTCTAAAGAATAGTGCATTCTATAACTAGTATGGAATACATCAGGCGTTATTATACTTTTTTCTAAATCCCGTATTTTTACATATTGCAAAAACTTTGTATAGTTATATTGTTGATTTGTAATATTATGATACTTTCTGGAGTTAGGTTTTAGGTTTAGATCTAATATGAAGGCGTAAAAGTAAAAGTGATTGAATATTCTAGCGAGAAGCACCCCGCTAGTGGGGACGCGTCACGTGTGCTGCCCGGGCACCTCGCGTCTCCAGCACTTTACGCGCTATTTACATACGACATTTGCATCTCGACGCCGCGACGCCGCCGACGCCTCGCGCCGCCGCCGAGACTCGACTTCGCGCAAAGTAAACAGATCATGGAGAAATGAGGATTTTTGTTTGACGAGTAAATAATCAAATGTTTTACATTTAGATTTTTAAATGATGTTTAAAGATTGTAATTATAGTATTTCAAATGGTTTCATTCAAATTTAGGTTCAAGGAATTTTATTAATGGGATTATTTTTATAAGAGAAATAATTTTAAAAGTCAAAGTACGTAGTTTTTAAACTTTTTTTGATTAAGTTATTTTAAACTTTTGGTTTAAAAATGAAAGTTTTTATAGCAAACTTTTTCTTTGAATAATAAATGAAAGGTTTGAGAAAAACATCTATAATTTAGAAAACATTTATACTCTTTAAAGTATTATAAATAACTAAGTTCTACACTAATTAAATAATATTAATTGGAATACGAAATATAAAGTTTTCGCAATGCATTTATTTTCTACCATCAATTTCTATCCTTTGTCATTAACGAGGTTTTCTTAGAAAATAAATTTTAAGGAAATGGTTTTAAAATATGAAATTTTTCGCATGATCAAGGTAACTCATTTTGGGACAACTAAAAACAACTGTAACCAACCAGCTGAAGGTGATTCCAGTATCCGAGTTCCAGCACTGCCAAGAGGATAGGAAGAAATGTTTTCAGCACTGTGTGGCTTCCCAAGGAAGTTATTTTGAGAGAGACAATATTGAATTGTAATTCTATTTGAACAATTTTTTTTTAGATCTGTCTTATTACTTAATTTACACACCTTGTATATATACAATATCAAAAAAAAAAACATGTTTCTATTCGTAAAGAAATATTCTCGAACTTTATGATTATCAAGCCTTTGTATTACGTATTTCATTTGAATATTTACATTTTGTATTTGTTTCAGGTAAGAGGATTTCGTTCTGCTTCAAAAATATAATTACATGAGAACATCATATACAGGTAATATAAATATATATTTTAACTAGAATAGGTATTTTAAATTCAGTACATATATACACGGGCAACATAAAGAAAAAATATTTAAATATTAATAATATGTACATTATTTGAAAACAAGCTTTGTAATATATTTATAGTATAAAATAAATGTTTATTTTTTATTTTGAAATCCTAGTAAACAGGCTTCAGAGGACACACTTAAATTAGAATTTTTCTTGAAAGCTGGTTACATTAATTAATATATTAACCGGTTTAAACCGTTTTCCAATATTTAAAAACCGGTTTTCGAACTAAAACCGTTATTATTATAACGTTCTCTATAAGAGTTAACCGTTAACTAGTATTTTTTCGGTTACATGCCCAGTTTATGACATTAAAATACTCGATAAAGGTTAAATATATTTAAGTTATGCACATGTGAAATATATTCATTGGTCGAAATTCAAAAAATACTATAACCTGATCGGTTAAAATAATTCGAGGGAAATATTCTAGTATATTCCAGATAAATCATTATAATTTCTAAAAGAGTTGATTAGTAAATAATGTTTCTGAATACTTAAAATTCAGAATTATCTAATTTTGAACTAATATTGATGTTTTTCGTTATTAATTTAAAAACCTGAACCTGAATTACAATATATGATTTTTGAATTAAAATAAAAATTTTGTTCGTAAATTTTAGTAAACTGACAATATTGTAATATAACATATACTGTGACTTTTATTATATTATTATATCAAAATTCAGAGAATAAACATTTATTTAATAATAATAAATCAATTAAATAATTATGATACATATGCAGATTAAACTAACGAAACTATTAACTAGCAAAATGAAGCACAAATTGTGCCAAAATAATTTCAATGAATCATATAACTTTAAGAGAGAAAATGTAAAAATGCTTTTGAAATATTGAAATAAATAGCAAAGAAATTTAATACGGTAGTTAGGTATTCAAGAGACATATAAAAATAAAACGTTGAAATATCAGAATGTGAAAATTTTCAATTTAAATGGGAAAACAGATTTCAATAGTATATGCAAGTGAAAATGTAAACACAAAAATTCATGCGTTCACTGGGTTATACAAAATTCAACATCGCAGTCGTAAATATTACATCTCACATTCTCCCCAACAAAACGAATTATGTCCCTTGGTAACGGACGTCACTGCAGTTCGCTGCACCGCCTGAATATGAATTAGGAAGATTGCGCGTACGCCGCTGTTAATAAATTCTGATTTCCAGTTTAAAAGATTCCAGGATACCCGCCTAAATATGTAGAGTTATGGAAATGTATTATTGAAATGAAATATTTAAAGACAGGATCGTTACGCATTCGGATATCAGTTGTTTTAACCCTTTATCTGCCCTTAGATAACTTAAAATAATATTCGTATCATTTGTTATTATTTATATACTAACGTTTATTTATTTAGGTGAAATGCAAAAATAATTGAAAATCGAATATTATGTAACTAAGTTTAATAAACGAGTAATAAATTATAAAAAGATAATATATATTAGTAGCGCTATGAAGAAACAAATGTATACGCTAGTTTAAGAATAATAATCATTAATAAAGACAAAAACACTAAGATTATTTATTTAAAAATTTAACATTACGCACTATTTACTTATATGCAATTTATATCACCAGCTATTTATCTAATTATTTATTGTCACTGACATGCACTGACCTACAGTGACTGACTTCAGTGACTCTCTGATTTTTTTTAATCGTCCGTCGCGACCGTTACATACATGCCGGCAATTATTCTCTAGAACATTCCAGAGTCAACCGGTCTCTATAAAATATCGGCAAAAATTATAAATAGTGTCGCAAATAATTGAATTATTAATTTCGGGTAGAGGTGGAATTTTAGAGATACTACTCTTTAGTAGCTTCGTAAAACTCAATAATATTGTCTATCTGTTATTTTTATGAAGCATGTAGAATTTCGATGTGTTGTATGTGTAGTACCTTTAAATAATTTTAATATAGCTTATAACGTGTTCCTTCTAAAAATATATTTTCAATATGTTTATAATTTCAAGATTTTTTTTTTGTTTACCTATTTTTTATAGCACAATTGTATTTTTTATTTTAAATTCATTGGACAGCTTCAAACGTCCAAAAGTTATATTTATGAAAAGGTAAGGAATGTAAAGAACTGAATACTTACACAAATCTAGATTCGAAATAGTTACAGAAATATATTTTATTTTATATTGAGACTGTCGGATTCGGGGCTACCACCTACATATATTGTTATTCTACAGGGCGCCTCCACTTAAGGGTTAAAACAAATCTGCTTTAAAACTACAGAAAATTAAATAAATTCATGTCTTTTTTTAGTTTTTTTTCCAAAAAGGTGGGGGCGTCAAATTTATTCTTGCAGGGCCTGTGAATTCTAGTTACGCCACTTGATATGTATGACTTCATCGCAATAATTTTGAGCATTATATTTTCGTAACAATGATTTGGATATGTAAGTAAAACTTGTGCTTGATATTAATGAGAATGGAAAGTCACATTAGAATGTGACAGAAGACAAACGTCCATGAGAAACTCAGTATCGCTGAAACAAAGTGCCCATCATTTAAAGTATGTACATAACACAAAATACAACTGCTATTAGTCTCCCGTACTCCCAATCTACTCCGCACTTCAAAACTTTGTTCAAAACTAGCGAACAAACATTTTATTCACTAATTGTAACACTCTTTGCTTTAGATGTAACTGATATCTAAAATTGAAAATAATACTGTTTTCACAAACTTTTGTTCAAATTGAACTATTACTTACCAGACGCGTATCGTGTTTTAACTACATTTTATAATAAATCAAATCTTGGCTACTATAGAAATTATGGCTGCTAAATGACAAGTGACAAATGTTGCCATGGTTACGGGAAAACAGTCACCATTATACTCTGGACAATATTACATGTAGGTAATTTCTACATTTTGGTTAATACAGATTATTTCATAATTCAACGAAGTTTACAAAAAGGATTTACATTTTTTCGTCTCTTATTTTTATTGCTCGTCGTGCAAAATGACAACTCATTTCAAATTATTTTTATGAGGTTTTTATAATGCTTACTCCATTAAAATGAATGAAATTATAAAGAAGAATTAATAAATCACTTAGGACGCAGAATTTGGACAGAGGCAGGTGAACATGAGAACATGTTGTATGCCTTCGGTACTAGTTTGAACTCGCTAGAGTTATTTGGTCGTCCGTAGCAATCTTTTTCGTAAAACAGATCTTTCTAAAAATGGGTAAAGTCAATTTCAAACGGAGTGCTATCAGGTTTTGCTTCAGACTTGAGCACAATGCAATGGAAACTTTTACAAAACTTAAACAGACCTACGGAGACAGTGTTATTTCAAGAGGCCAGGTTTTACCGTGGTTTTAGACATTTTTAGAAAGAAAAGAGTCGTTTGAAAATGAAACACGCAGCGGAAGATCTTCATCTTTAAGAACTGATGAAATTGTCGACAGAATTTGGGATCTAAATGTGTTCAGATCGTCGGTTGACAGTACTGAATGATTGTGGAACAGGGAACAGTTAAATTTAATTCACACCACAGTTCATCAAATTTTGACTAATTTATTGCAGATGAAAAAAATCTGCAAAAATATGATTTTAAAAAAAGAGATTTTGGCCAGTAAAAACATTCCTTTGGCTCCTCAGCCTCCTTAGTCACCTGACTTGAGTTCTTATGACTTTTTGCTCTTTCTGAGATTGATAATTATCTCAAGATAACTCATTTTGGGATACTTCAAAACATTTATAAGGCTTTAATCAACCAGCTGAAGATGGTTCCAGCATCCTAGTTCCAGAACTGCCATGAGGATAGGAAGAACCCAAGAAAATTATTTTGTGGTATACAATATTGAATTGTAATTCTATTCAAACATTTAAAAAAAATCACTTAATACTTAATTTACACATCTCATATCTACATATAAAGTTTGAATGTACGGGTATTAAAAATTGGTATGATTATAATGCCTTTATAGTAGGAGACGGTCAAAACATAATATGTATTGTGACGAGCGAGACTCACCGCAGATGAGTCATTACGGCTGACCTGTCTGGTCAGGTAGTCGCAATAAAGGTCAAGTGGGATAGAAGCGATGCCGCTATTGTTCGAGAATTTTATAGAGTCCAGAAGGTTCTGGAATGTTCAAGATTAGTTGCCCGCAGATATAAAAAGGTCGCGTAGGCCGGTTCAAGAAAGCGAAAATCGATTACAGTGTGCAGAAAGTCACTAAAGTCAGTCAGTGTCAGTCACTCCATGTCAGCCACATCTAAAGTAGAAGTAAATAAATAGTTGGTGACAAATAAATAGTAGATAAGTTTGGATAACCACATGGTAAAAGAACTATCGGCTGACTATAGTATTTAGTTTATTTCTGCAGATTAGTTTTTTGTTTTATTAATTACAAAATTGAATTTAAAAATAATGATAACGTAAAATATTTTAATGATTTAAATGTGAAATTAAATATAAAATAATATTTTATGTTTGTTAATATTTAAAATATAATATTATTTCCAGTCATAATATTTTTAATATGTAATTTTATATCGGCAACAAATTAAATACGATGTGTATGACGTATAGGAATGGGATGTTATTAATTAAAAATAAATTCATTTTATATGAAATTTTCCATTGGAATTTAATTTCAATATGAAATTTGAAAGAGTTTCTATTTGTTTTGGGTATTTATTCAGTGTGGATTGACATGATAATTTAGTTACAAAACGTATAAAAGTGAAAAGTGAAAAAGTCATTAGGGGGGAAACAGCAGGGCGGAGGGCGTTTACCGCGAGGGCGCCGGAAATGCAGCCATTTAAATTAATATCCGGTCGCTTAATCAATTGACACGACTCGGCAGGGGCAACGGCCAACCTAGGGGAAATTCACTCATTTCTCTCCGCTGCAGTACAGGTACATTCCTTCTTAATAGATTACACCAACGTCCACGATAAATGAGATATATTACCTATTATATTTGTTTCATACTTTGCTTATTAATCTAGCTTAACTATTCATTTATACCTTATCTTCTGTTATGATTTATTTAAGGCACGTTTTATGCATATATTAAAAAATGTAGTGTAGTACATAACCTTTCACTTATATTACAATAACAAAATTAATATAGTAGAAAGCAGCACAATTTACTTAGTTTTAGTTTTAAATATGTAATTGGGAAAAGTAAAACTTGTATAGGACATTTCCTCTAAAGTTATTAATGATTCTAAAATTTTTGTTGCACCCGTACGAAAAAAATTATATTTGAAATACGGACTGGTAATGACTTCATTACAATATTATAGATTTTCGCAGTGCTTTAATTAACACTAATCAAGAGTTTGATAATGTAACCATATGGTAATATTGCCCGATAAAGTAACAAGCAAATTATTAATAATAATGTACCAGTATTACAATATTATTGTATATCATTTCAGATACATTTGGTATACTTATTATAAAAACCAAAATTAAATCCTGAACATTAGTTATGTATATTATAATAATTAAAAAAATAAATTATGGATACAACTCAATATCAATATAATATTTTAGATTAGTTCGATAAGCAATAAATTTATTATTCCTTTTGAAAAGAAATAAAACATTTTTTTCTTCGGCAAGACAAAGTTTTAAGTTGCATTTCATACATATCAAGAGATTAATGCCTTTCCGACATTTTCTACATCTTCCTTTAGATGTGTAATTCGACATTACTTTATTTACTTGTATCAAATATTAACATTTATAAATTTTCGAACTGCCAATTGAATGTCCGATGAGTCGGAGACTTGAGGATTTGTAGGGAGGTTGAATTTTCATTCACATTCACTATAACTGTAACAATAATAATGAATTTATCCATAATTTTACCGGTCAATGTAACCATATGGTCACATATTTTATATAGACTTTCTGTGTTGTACCTACTTCCATATTCCCCAGGACAGTATTTTTAATTACACTTTCATATCTATATAATTGAAAATATCAAAAAGATATTTTATATAAATAACATTGCCATAAAAGTGATTTATTTATATAACAGCACGTCCTATTTCACTACACTGTAGGGAGCAAGCACAAAAAAGTAGGATTTAAAATTCAAACCAATTGCCAGACTCCGGACAATTTCCCCTTTCAAAATAGAGAATTGTAACCATACGGTACCACTACCCTCTTAGCTGTAGAACTGTAAGAACCAGAGTTTTAAGCATTTGAAAATGATGTTATCACATGGCTACAAGACCCAATAATGGGTTAAATGGAGACAAGTGCGTATACATTGCTATCAATCAAATATCAAGTAGCATCAATGGGTAGGGTAAATCCCAAGTTTCGCCATTAAAAATACTCACGGTATGTAGTTTTGGTTGTATAAGTTGTCACCTTTGATTCGATAGATGCAACTCATGTACGGATTGCTACACAATATTGGTCAGTGAAGCCAAAGTTGAGTCTTACGTATTTAATGAATAATTGGGTTACATTAACCATATCTAAATAAATTAATAATATTTTAATAATAGGTGTGGATTGCTAAAGAGTGGTCAGCGAAGCCAAAGTTGAGTCCTGTGTATTTATTGAATAATCGGGTTACATTAACCGTATCTAGATGAAGTAGTAATATGATAATAATAGGTGTGGAGATAGGAATGGCGCATTGTGTGCAGAATGCATGTGCCTGCTGGCCCGGCCTTTCATCCCCCGAGTATTGTGATATAATTAGTATTATTGTGCGTGCTTCTTTGTATACACCGGATGAATATACATTGTTATAGGCTGTTGTTAGATCAATGGAAATTCAATTGTACGGTGTGAAACGTTAATAGCTATTATAGTGCCTGCTAGCACGTTGTAATCAAGGAATTTACCAAATTTCAACATTGATTAGAACCCGTCGTTATTAATATAATAGCTATTAAATACCTATCATTTGCATAAATACAAATTAGTTACGATTGTCTGTAAACAATTGACATATCAAATCAAACTACTTCTTTTATGGCCGTATTTATTTGGGAAATTTGGATACAATCCTAAACTGATCCTAAACTTACCCGTATTGATACCAAATAAATAACCAAATTTTATAATTAGTGAAAATTTTAACGGTAAATTTAAATGACCATTAAAAATATAACTTCTGCCCGATATAGAAAAAGAAGCAATGTGTAAACAAAGATTAAAAACAGGTTCAACTCACCAACCCAGCAGAATAGCTGGGTGAGTTGGGTCAGTTCGAAAGTCTGGGTTACTTCAAATGTACTTAGTAAACAGAATTAACCTACCAGGTTACTTAAAATGTCCCAAATAAATACGGCCTAACATACCAGCGACAATATTAAACCACGCTCCTTCTTTTTTAATAAAGATTTATAATTCTTATTATTCTTATCATATAGACAAAAGTATTCATACTTCGGGACCCAATTTGGCGCTAGGTCAATAATGATAGTCTTCTCAACCTTGGTTTATTTACAAGAAATGTAACTTTAGAGAAGGTAAGAAGTGAGGTGGAATCTACGAAACCTAAGTTCATGTTACTATACGAGAATAGTTGTTTTGGTACTTACATTCCGATTCGCTATTATATTTTTCGAGCCACCAGCAGCTATTAACTTCAAATAATTTTAAATTATTTGAAAATGTCACAGTTTACTTAACAGTTGAGATTTATTTATTTGCAACTGTTTATAGTTAATTTTAACCTCTGTTAGACGATCAAATCTATATGAAATTCCTGCACTTTCCATAATTACCCTACTCCTGAGACGCCGAACAGATGCACTAATATAATCAATGGGCAGGGCCTAAATTCGCAGGTCTGTTTATATTTAAAATATAGTTAATACTTGAAGTATTTTAACAATTATTATTTATAATATTAATTTCAAATAAGATAATCGTATAAAAACAATAAAAATATTTGATAGAGATAGCAATATTCTATTCAAATTTAGCGCTCGTTAGTGGGAGGAGTTTCTTGTGCATCTGTTCCGCGTCCCAAGTATAGTAGGGCAGTTATTTTTCATAACATGCTAATGGTATCCAAATAACATAAGTTATCAGGAACTTACGACTTGTGTAGCTATGGAAGTTAAACTTACATGAACGGTGGCTAGAACATTTTTATTATTTTCATTGTAACATATCATTACTTACGAATTATTAGTTAAATATACGTTCCAAATATAGTAGGGTAGTTATTTTCTATAACAATCCGTTGCCAATGGTAACCAAACAAAATACGTTATCAGGAACTTACGACTTGTATAAATACGGACGTAAGTTAAACTTACATGAACGGTGGCACGAAAATTTTTATTATTTACGAATTTTTAGTTAAAATATATTTGCAATTACTCTTTATCATTCTTAATTAATTCCTAATAATACAGTATTCGTAACACACTCCCAAACCTTGTGAACTACACCACCCAGCAATATTTTTTATAAGTTAGCAAAGCTCATAAACCTTTCGTCGGGTGTCATAAATATAATGAAGATGGTGTTTCATCCACCTTTATTTCCCATCGTATATATCAGGAGCTGTAACTGTTGCTTGGAAGGCCGGGATGATATAGCCGGGTTGTTTATCGCACGTGGCGTCAATTGATAAAACAGCGTGGACATTAACGTTGGGAGCGGTGCGCAGATTTAAGTGGCCATGTGTAATAATTACAAACGTCCCCAGAGGGCAGTAAAGCGCCAGGCCAGACGCGAACGCCTGACGGATATACTTCATACCTTTACTGCTGGTATATGAGGGTCACTCCCAAAGTTTTACCAAACAATTATTTATTCCCTTTATATCAAACGAAAGTATTTTGTCATACAAGTTTCTATTGGGGTTGTTGAAAATTTTCACGTTTGTTGGCGGATGTAGAAATTTAATTTTGTCAGAATAATGACAGGGATAATGCATGTCGAAATAAGTAAATCACCAAATAATATCGAAAAAGTGTCCCAGTAATTGTGAAGTTACTGTATATTTAAACCAAGTATAGTAAAAATTTTAAGGAGTGAAGTTTTAGGCCTGAAAAACGTTACAAAATGAAACAACACTGAAATAACCGAGGAATAACGAGAAAAAAAATGTGACTATAAGAATGGTACATAATAATGATTCATGACATTTTAACTTATTTTTTTCTACGACTATTAAAATATTTGCTTGTTGTAGGATTATTGTTGCTTCGTAGGTATATATACCGTTTATTTTAACATGAAACATAGGATTTACCATATTCATGGTTACGACTTCACATATGATTCACAGTAACGTCACAGAGTAGGTTTATATAGAAGCGAGAGTAAGACAGAGAAACGAAAATTAGAGAGAGATGGAGAAAGGCAACAAATTTAAAGGGCTCATTGTTTAAAATCGGAAAATTTCGTCACATCTCAGGGAGAGAGAGGAAGTCAACAAATTTAAAAGTCTACACAATGCTCCAAGGTTATAGGGTAATATGAAAGGTACCGACACGTATTGTCGCTTCTGTTTGTAACTGTAACTATTCTGTGGTAATGTATCAAAGTGTGAATAACTATTGAGAAAAACAGTTAAAACATAATTTACATGTATTTCTGGCAAGGCTGTTTGGCAAATAGAATATGAAAGTTGAAACACGAGCCAATCGTAAGAGTTACTGTACTGAGTGTTGTTAAGAGATATCTTCTCATTTGGAATATTTTTCAGCAAGATCACAGACATTTTGTTTTCTTAAAATAATAATTCATATTTATGATAATACGGCTATGGTATATAAAAGATTAATATTCGAATTTGATGAAATACAATCTTGGATTCAATTTGATGGATTGACTAAGTAACTATCTTGGAACGTTAACTATTAATTAAACAAAATGAAAGTGTATTTTGTCTTTGAAATTTGAAATGTGACTGACAACCTACATTATAAAATTACGAGTGAAATTGAATTAATACAGGTACAAATGTCATTTCGTTTTCATCTGCTCTATTATTTTATGTTCCGAATTCCGAAAGGGAAATGTAATGAATGCATATTTAATAATATTGTCATAGGTTAAAATTTTTATGTGATGACCCCGATTCCATTATATAATTTCTTTTTTTGAAATTATTTTCCACTATATTTTGATTTTGATTCTCAGAAGAACGATTTTCAATTCTTATGCTAATAAACACGTACATATTTCTAAGAGGTAAGATGGAAGGCTGTAAATATTTTAATTAGCATTTGTGTATGTATCTTGTATGTGTGTACTTTTATATAATGAGTAAAGTTGGGAAATAAGTAGGAGTTAATAAATATATTTAACATTTGACGGATATATTATTTGCTCTGGTGGTAAGCCTACTGCAACTTACACAAAGTTGTATAATGTTTGCTAAGACACAAACAGTGGGCGAAGTTCCAAAGAGATTAGTGTTTTAAACAAAACTACAATTTAGGAGGTACCAAAGCCCTTTATTAATAACGACCAACTAACTAAACCCCAACAAAAATATATACAATCTTTTTTAATTTTAATATATTATATTTTAACTTCATTTAATTTAATTTAATTTAAAAATAAAAATATTAACACGTTTTATTTTCTTTAAATAATTCAAAAGTATTTTATAAAAAATCTGATGTGTCCAACACAATACCTTTCGCTACTATAGTAATATTTTCAATATAAGTTTTTCAATACATTTAATTTGTAGTTTTAAAATTAGTTTGTTATTGCAGTTGAGAATACGTTTAATTCATTTCATACCTAAAATTTCCTTCATAAAATTTGTGTGACCAATATGACAGCTATTTTTGACGTTACTAAAACCGGAACCGAACTTACTTTGATTCATGCATGCAAATACATGCCTTATATATTTCTTCCACCATTTATAATTTTACAATAAAACTACTTCATATTTACTTATTTTATCTTTTAAACTTACTTACATAAAATTTGACATTATATGTCAAATTTTGTGAACATATGAATAACTCATCTGTTTTATCGAAATTTCTCAGCCTAAACGATATGCAAAATTGTTATAATTTATATATTTATTCTCTTTAGCTAGAAGTTACACATATAAACGTAATTATACAGTTTGGTAGAAAATTAAAAAATCTTTATGTTGAATAATAACTTAATTTGCGAAAAAATGGTATTTACAGGTTTTTTTTAAGAAAAACTGTTTAAAGCTTCAAGTAAAGTACTGCTTCCGGTTAACCAATTGTAGTCAAAATCTAATCAGTTCATCATATTTGAATATAAGTCTTAAATACCAAATATTATATTTTTTACATGTATCATGTTGGAGTTATCGTGGACGAAAAATCGTCACAGACACACACACACACGCACGCACACACAGACATACAGACATCACGTTAAAAATAGTAAATTCGTATTGTAGGGACCTTAATTCGTGCTCATATGTTGAAAACTCATACTCGAGAAATCTGACCAAAAACAATACCTCCCTTATCTATATATTGATAGGCGGGAGGTAAAAACACCAATAAAAAAATATTTTGTGCCGGTGAATGCATCATGCCTTTTATGCAGGGTAGGTCTGATTTAAATAGTTTGATTTTTTAAAATAATAATCATTGATTACTGTTAGATCTTACTTACTTAATTACTAGAATTACTTTTGATTAAATAATTTCATGATTTTCTACGCACCATTTTCACAGTATCCTTAATATTAGGATTGACGTAATCTGAAATTTTTAGTACCCGGGTACTCGACATAAATACCCGAGTTATACCTGATACCCGATAATTGTCAGATACCCTTAAAATACCCGCTACTTTTTCATATATTAGTAGCATATTTTTGAAATACCATTTTATGTTATTTGCATATAAATTTATTACATGAACAAATAAACACTAAAATAAAATATCACACTATGTTCTAAATATCTATTGAAAACATAAATAATATTATTTTGTGGTATGGCAATAAAAAATATTGCTATTTTATATAATATACAAGTATATATACATTTGCTGATCTGAATTTTCTAGTAACGGGTAGATTTCTGGTAATGGATAGTAAACCGGTATCGGATACATTGAATATTACTAGGAAAAATAGTTTATGTAGTCGCTGATGTAATATTTATTCGTTAAACCCAAAAATATTTGAAAATATCGAATTTTTAGATCGAAAATTTTAAAATTTTACAAAATTTTGTTTGTAATATTTTTTAAAGAGTTAACTACGCTGATACCAAATTTACAAACAGAATTTAATTATCTCTTTTCGTTTCAGAGATATTTGCTCTCGAAGTTGTACCTCAAAAAAATGTGTTTTTTGAAAATATTTCAAAAATGAGTAGAGATACAATCTCAACTACTTTACCATTCGATTCTACGAGAAAAGTTATATGAAGAAATGTTTTGCCCCCATATACGTTCTTTGGAACGATTTCGAGAAAAATGACAAAAATTGAAAAAACCTAATTTCAAATTTTCACTCCAAAACTTTTTGCCTTTAAAATTTTTCATTTTTTGAACTTAAGTAAATATCGATACGCTGATTCCAAATTTTCAAACCGAATTCAATTATCTCTTACCGTTCTCAAGATATTCACGTTCAAAGTTAAACCTGAAAAAAGAGGTTTTTCAGCGATACCCCTGAAATGGGTCGAGATATGAACTCGGCGACCAAACCAATCGATTCTACGGGCAAAATTACATAAGTGTACCAATTTTCAGATTTTTATTCCAACGGATACAATTTTTAGACCGAAAAAACGAAAATCGGCGAAAATCGAAAAAAATCGTAAGGGGTTCATCAGGCATTTTTTTCGATTTTCGCCGATTTTCGTTTTTTCGCTCTAAAAATTGTATTCGTAGGAATAAAAATTTGAAAATTGGTACACTTATGTAATTTTACTTGTAGAATCGATTGGTTTGCTCGCCGAATTCATATCTCGACCCATTTCAGGGCTATTCCTGAAAAACGTCTTTTTTCAGGTCTAACTTTAAATGTGAATATCTCAAGAACGGTAAGAGATAATTGAAATCGGTTTAAAAATTTGAAATCAGCGCATCGATATTTACTTAAGTCTAGAAAATGAAAACTTTTGAAGTCAAAAAGTTTCGGAGTGAAAATTTGAAATTTAGGTTTTTTCAATTTTCTCATTTTTCACCTAATCGTTACAAAGAACGTATGTTCGGAGAAAACATTTCTTTATGTAATTTTTCCCGTAGAATCGACTGGTATAATCGTTGAGAATGTATCTGTAACCATTTTAGAGATATAGCCAAAAAACACCCTTTTTTGAAGTGCAACTTTGACAGCAAATATCTCTGAAACGAAAAGAGATAATTAAATTCCGTTTGAAAATATGAAGTCAGCGCACCGAGATCTATAAATTTATACTATTTCCCAAAATCAAAATTTTGGGCGTAAAAATGAGAATTTTTGGGATATTTTGTGTTTTTCTTTCAATTCTTTCCGCGTACCAGTCGTTATTCGTATTTAATATCGAAATTTAAAAAAAAAAATAATATTTAGTATGTGACACTGAGAAAAATAAAGTATAGAAAAGTTATTTGATATTTAATTCTGATGCGATATTGTTCTGTTAAGGAAAACATTTGATGTACTATTATTAAGTTTCTACCAAAAGTTGGAACAACAATAGAGGTGCATAACTAAAAATCATAGCAATTGCATTAAAAAAATCTCAACATTCTACGGCTAATTGTTATTGAGTTATCCGAAAAATTCAAATTTCCTTTTGCCAAACCAATTGTAGTAAAAATGGAGGTGTAAACCTAGATTATAGTAGTTCCATATATAAAATTTCAACATTGTACGGCTGATCATTTTTGAGTTATGCGAGATACGTACGTACGATATTGTCCGAACAAAATATAGTTTCATTAGATAGTCGTAGAAAAATACAGTCATGTTTATTTTTATATAAAGTTTTGAACAATATCATTAATGACAGTTTTATACTTGGTCATCTCCCGATAAATGTTCCTCGTATAACATCCAGAAATAAGTTAACTTTTTATTGTAATATCGCTAGAAGAAATTACGAAATGAAATCTCCTATCCGGCAAATGTGTACAATCTACAACAATATTCCAATTAACATTGATGTATTTGTTTCCTCATTGTTTGTATTTAGGTTTAATTTAGTTAAATATTTTGTTTCTTCTTAAATCTTAGGTGTTGCATATATTCGTTCATGTGTATAAATCTTGTCTTTGATATTATCGTGTATTAGCAGTAGAGCTATTATTATTATTATTATTATTATTCTTACTTTTAATATTTACTTAATTCATGTATTTTTTATATGTTTATTCTTCTTCCGCTAAATTCTTTGTTTACCTGTATTTTGCAAGGCTTAATATTTGTTATTATTATATAACATCCTGTAATTGGAACTTCGTGTTCTGTAGGATTTATTTAATAAATTAATAAATAAATACTTGTCAAAATTGATTTAGTGATGATCAAAACGGATATTTCAGTTAAAACCTGGAAACCAAAATTTTTTACGATTACAATACTTCCTTTAGTTTGTATAAGGAAGTAAAAATCTATCCATTTTATTAATATAAGCAATACAGGCATTAATAACCATGTGTATTCAGCACAAATGTATCTCTGGGTAATTTGTTTGTAATAGTACTACCCGAGCTAAACTGCTGGGATTTCACCGTCCAAACGCGCCCAGATATTTTGCGCGCTGTTTAAAGAGCGGGCGAAAGAAAGGGACACTGCGAGGCAAGAATAAACTCTGCCGGCTGCCCGGAGAGGGAAATAAAAAATAGTCGTTGCGAAAACAATACCACGTTGAACATAAAAAGGGGAGTGTCAGACACAGATGTGGTCATTTGCGGCGATAAAATTGAAATTATGGCTGGAGAAAAAAGCCCCACACGCGGAGGTTTCACAGTTGCAGCTCCCGTGCATTATGTCGGGTAATGAACACATTGTGTACAACCGGCCAAAGAGGTTAGGGATTGACCTTCGCTTTGTCTCTGTCTGCGAGAAGAGCAGGCTCACCTGTCTCTGTCTGCTCCTGTATGCGGGTGCGGGTTCCAATCCCCAGCGATATGTTTGCTAATGACGAAACATTAACTACAATTAAGATATGCAATGGATGATAAAGCGACCTTTTTCAAAACCTACATGTGTTTGTCAAAACTGATTATTCTGCGAAGGTATTTTTGGTTTTTATTCAGTAATACCTATGGACAGCAGCAGTCAGGTCCTTTTTATTATGATATCGGATCTTACGCCGAAAATAATTCTCGGATCCCTTTTTCTCTTTTACAAAACAGTACACATGAATAAATATTTATATATTTACGATGTATGTTTATTAATTAAATTTCTGGGAACGTTAGTGATTGTTTATGGAGTTGGTTATAATTAAACTGACATTTCGGTCATACAAATACCATCTTTAATTTTGAATACCTGAAGACAGTCGTTGTATTACTAAAGCGGTGTAACACACGCTCATTATATACTGGTTTGAGGCGAAATCTGCTCCAAATTTGTTTTGATAAAGTGTAACTTCCCTCTTCATACGAAAAATTAAATCCAATGAATTATATATTGTAATGTTAGGAAGAAAGTGGGTTCTTTATTTAAATAATAAGAAATCTAAATTGAAAAATTAAATAAATAAATATTTTAGAGAAACCGGGCCCTGCGGACCTAGGTCTTGGCCTTGTGGACCTGAGTGGTAATAAGGCCCTGCCAGTAGAGGTTTAAGGCGGGAGCCATTTGAGCATTGGCTTATAGCGCATTGCTTATTGGGTGACCAAAATTTAAATATTAAAGATATAAATATATAAATAAAGAAAATCAGTAGTGTATAGAATATGTATCTGTATCTTACTATCTACGAATCAAATAATCAAATTACTCAAATGTAGGTTTTAAAACATAGCGCATCTAGAGGGACTGCTTAGTAGTAATGGTTGTTATGATTACCTATGACATTAGATATTTTTCTCAATGTAGGGTCTTTTATAAATCAATAGTTGACTAGAAAGTGCCTCACTCTTTTGCACTAAATTATAAAAATTCGAAGGTTGAATATGGAATTTATCTTCATATTTAAAATAATTATGAGATCTATAAGTTTTAATCATTACTATTTAAACTTAAAACATTTTTCAAGAAAAATAATCTACTGCTGATTTTATTTTCAAACTTTTGTGTTTATTTTCATTTAAAATCCATCCAGAGCCACACTTTTCATTACAGGAAAAGTAATTAAGGTTTCATTTTACATTCATTCATAAATTCATTAGTTTTATAATTTTTATATATAATAAATTTATTAAGTATTATTGAAAATAATTAAAAACTTTTAATATTTATAACAGATTAATCAAATTTACATTATTTCTTCAGGAAAATTTAATTTTGTATTCGCCCTCGTTCAAATAAAAAATCAAAAAACCTCTTAGAATACATTACGTACAAAGTAAGATTAGAATATAATCTAACAAAATATATACTAGTCTCTGGAAAATGTTATATTCGTGTTAAAAAGGAAAATGTTTACTTTCAGTTGGGTGAAAATAAAATTTAGCCTACTCCTCTGCTTCATATAAACCCTAATGTCAAATAACTTGACAGACAGCATTTCTTATAATATCGGGCTAACATCAGAAAAAATTGTCTTATAAAAATGTACTTTTATAACGTATTTCTTATTATAACTGCATCCTAATCCGTGTTTAACAAACTAAAAACTGTGCAAAACACAATATTAAAGCACTTCGAGGAATAAAGTTTCTAAGCAACAACAACAACTTCTTTATATACAAAAAAGGCAAATAAACAACAAATCTACTGGTAAATAATACTCTCGTCTTGAAAACCAGTTTCTATGAAAACATTATTTCTTTCTACTAAACACATAAAATTACTAATCTCAATCAAATTACTGTTTTTCAGCTAGTATAATAAAAATATAATGTCTATATCCAATTGCTAAGCAATGACTCGATCTGCTATAAAAATTTTGAATTACATACGATGATATTTGGGCAATTGGAATACTTTGAGAAATGTTTTGAATTTGAACTTTAAATTCATTTAAATTTTAAAACTTCTGACATTAAAGGTCACAATAAAAATAATCTAGATGTGCAAGATCGAGTAATCTAGTAGATCATTCTACTATTGTACCTTATTCACTAATATTATTAATGATTCTTAAAATTGTTGTTGCACTTGGTGTAGGCCTGTCAGAAAATTTTATAACCCAAAAAGCAAGTGTCTAATTCGTTCCTTATTTTTCATTTTAAATGAAAAACTTATTACATATAGCTATTCCTATAAGAGAGTTTTTATTTTAATAATTTCAGTTAGATTATTAAGTCCATTATTCCACTAGTGAAATAATAAGATTATTCTCTTTACAAGTATTAATAACAAATTTATTTTATTTATTAGATTTACAGCAACTCATATATCTCGATTCAAAAAACTCGAATGACAAATTAATTTACTTTGTTTATCTGTTCATAAAAAACATTTTGTTATAGTAACTTAATAACGCACAAAATTTGAAATCCTTGGTATTGTCTTTTATTTTATAAATGTCATCAAAATATCAAAAATTCAAACGGAAAAAAAAATATTATATATAACACAAAAGGAAAGTGGGTGGTAATTTAACTCTTGCTCTTACAACTTGCAATTGTCGTAGGTACAGATCTTATGTCAAGCATAAAAATAAAAAAAAATATCTGGCCAAATCAAACCTCTAGTCCTAGTCTTTGTTGGTATTACTATAGAATAAATTTGAAACATAGTTTTGACGCGGGCGCCAAACTATTATTACTTTTGTCTGAGCCATAAAATAATCATTTTAAAGTTATCAAACCCAAATTAGAATCGCGGTGTGTTTGTTTACACCTAACCGTATCAATTTGCTGAAAATTTGGCGGAATGGCGAATAGAAATTGCATCCCCTCGTGCGGTAATGAACACATTGTGTACAACCGCTGAAAGAGGTTAGGATTTGACCTTCGCTTTGTCTCTGTCGCCAGCACTGAACTCCCCCACCTGTCTCTGTCTGGCCGAGGGGATAATAACTACTTCCCCTCTTCTTTGAATACTTGGGCTCGTTGTTTCCGGTTTTGGGTTTGCTGGCGCTTTTGTGACTGGTTAAAGTGAGAGTTTGGTTCCGGTTTTAATCCACAAACTGGTTTCTTGTGTAAATATTGAATCTCAAATAAGCATATTTGTTCGCCATGTCTGGAAGATATGAATATGAATATTTTATATGAATATTTTCATTTTATCTCATACTCTTTTATCAAATTTAAATTGTAAATACGGCTTCATCAAAGGCAAATTAAGCAGGTAATTTGTTTCTCTTTATCAAATATTCTTAATTCGCTATTTATTTTTCAAATATTTTTAAAAATACGATACCTTGCGTATACTTTAAATTATGTGATTTAAATCAATTGATTTTTTAAAATAAAAATTACCTATTTATATATATATATATATATATATATATATATATATATATATATATATATATATATAATAAATCTAGATTTAAAATTAGCAAAAAAAGGATTACAAAAATTGTAAAAAAACTTGTATCTTGCACTTTTCTTGCAAGACAATTTCTTGCCTTGTCTTGCTTTGATTTTTGTAGCTCTTGTCTTGTTCTTGTCTTGTATTTTTTGCAAGATTGAGGCAAGACCAAGAAAAATACAAGACTTTCGTGAAACACTAATTCGAGTTATGAGTTAAATACATAGGTAAAATTTACTCATAATTCTTTCGCAGTAACGACAACATGGGTTAAAGTCAAAAATGATTCTTAAATCAATACTTTAAATAATAGTTTTAGAGCATAACATTCTGCATTTGGATAAGCAAAATTAAAGTTACATGTCTTGTAACCTCAAAAATTATGAGGTATGAAATTAACAAATTTACAAAAAGAAATTACAAAAATCGTTTAACAATAGTATATATTAAAGTATAAAGGTATTTTTTTAATTATATTCTTCTTTAGATAGATATAATTCTATCTTTTGTTACAAAAGTTCAAATATAATCTCACATTCAATATTGTAAAACCAGTAACAATATGAAACACTTATTCATCGACAATATTGATGGTGTTATTAAAAATTGAAATAATGTGCAAATACCAATATCTTTTGTGTTGGTTTTGTATTTCGTGTTTGTATTATTGAAATACTGGACATTGAGAAGTGTTTGTGTATTCCACAACAAACGCATATAATATTGTAACAAAAGAAGCAACTCGATCACACACATCGAAACATGACACTCATGAATTGATTTGCAAGTAAAATATTTTAGTTATTGAACAGTGTGATGTAAAATTCAACAGCTGTCATTGTGCAAAATCTGTTTACATCAAAACCACGTACATATTTTAACAAATACTGCATATCCTCTGTAAATTCTACTTTCAATCAAAATGGGAAAATTATTACTATGTTTACATAACTCGTAAAAACGAACATAATGGAAATTTCCTCAAAAACCTATAATATATATTTTTTCTCCATCACTACTCTGTTATCCACACATTCTATAAATGAAAATGAACATATTAGATGCATATTTTAACAGAAATTATTACTTCACTTCATTTTTGTGACCCTTCTTTTAGTCACAACTGATAAGTATTTATAAATAATCAGTAGATTTGAAAATACAAATGCTTTATTAAATTCATACATATATTTGTCGTAAACCAAACATTATATTCTATTTTATTTCATAGCAGTCTAATTAAATTATTAAAATGATATATTTCCCAATACTCTGTCTAATTGTTGAATACGTGGAACATGACTAAGTCAGTACATCTGACAGGTGCTTTTCTGTGTCCATCCTTAATATGTCCCACAGTTGAAATTTCTTGAATAAAGAAATGTCTTATGCGGGATTTTATGGACAAATCTTAATGGCTTTTTTTTTTCAAATAATCTACTTTCTTTAATAATCTTGACAAACAACAATTTTACGAGCTGCTTCGCTGGTTGTTATAATTTCCGCTTCTGTTGATTTAGCTATGAAATGGGACCTCCTGAGTAGATGCATAATAAACCTGAAGGTGGTCATCTATTATTATGCTCGCCTCCATGATCTGGATCACTAAAACTTTCTTCTTTCTTTGTGGTACTTTTATAAATAATTCCATAGTCAACTATGCCCTTTAGTATCAAAAGTTTTACTCTTATTAAATCTCGATCAGTTGGATTTTCAATTGTTTTTCCCACACATTAAGAACATTAAAGACCCAATTGCTTTTCTGTAGGGAAAATCCATTATTTTATGATTTATAACAATGTTTTAAATTTATCATTTATAAAATGAAGATGTAAATGATACGGATATTTTGATTTTTACATACGTAAATAATACTGGACAATAATGAATAGTTTTTATATTCTATGTCTGTATGACATATACTGAAATTCGATTATAGTGAAATACCCCATTGTAGTATATCTTCTAAAAACTATCAATTCCTTTCACTTTACTTTAAATATAAGAGAAGTGAAGTATAAAAGTAGTGTTAGGTTAGTATAATCGTGCGTTTTTTCAGTTGATTACCTTATTTTTTTATTAATGAAACGGTTGTTTTTTGTGCGAATAGTGTTGTATCTTGGCTGAGTTGCCATTGTGGAGGTAATACATGTGAGAAGCACTGGGGTATTGTGCCGTTTGCAGCGAGTATTGTTTTTTTACAGTGTTGGCAGCCCTGGTCCTCCCGGATGTGACCGAGATACGCCAGCTACGATCTCGCCGCCAGCCAATGATAATATCTTAATTTACTGTTCTGTTAATTTCTGTCACGAACAAAAAACAAACATAATTGTAAATAATAAATTTTCCTTAATTATATTTTCGTGCTTGCTGATTAATTTTATGTTACCTTTGAGATTTTATAGCTGCGTAATTTTAAACCTTTTAACGATAATTATTCACCCTTTTTATAATCATATTTAATAATTTTGGCAATCGGGTGTAAATCTGTTCGTTAAATTAAAAATATATTTATAGTCGTATTCATAAAACGTTCGTTAAAGTTATGACGCTTAGTTCAATATTTTCTCCAATAACAAAATTCGTCTTTGAAGAAAAAAAATTTTAGTTTGTCTACCGTTTTTTAAAATATTCTACACACTGATTTTCTTTGTTTATTTATATATTTATATCTAGTGTTTAGTTTTTTTTTTGGACGCCCCGATAATCTAGGCGCCCTAAGCCAGTGCCTAATGGCTCACTCCTTAAACCGCTATTGCGTGTGAACCCGTCAACAATATGGCCAAATATAAAAACAATTTCCAATTTTCTATCACATTGCATGCAATAAAAAAATAATTTCTGTTTTGCTTTTTTTGCGAACTTTATGTTTTCGCTAAATTTCCTCGAACAAGAATCCATTAATAGTGAAATTGTTCGCATTACAGACAAAAGCTTCAAATATTTGGAAAGCAATTTCAATAAATTTGAAACAAAAAAAAACATACATTGTATATTGTATAAAAACTAGTAGTAACCACTGTTTACTTTAACAAACTTTGTTTTTTATATAGATACAAAATAAATTATTGTAACATTTATATGGGTGAAGTGTAAAAAAATTGAAACATGAATAATTATACATATAACTAAGATTAATGAACGAATAATAAATTACAAAAAGATAATAAATGTTAAATTATTAATAAAGGCTTAAACACTGAGAATATTTATATAAAATTTGACTTTTAATTGGACTGAAGTATGCTGCCCTCAGTGGCAACTTTTGATAACATACACTGATCTTGTAACGTGAAGAAACAGAAATTTGACACTTTGCCTTATCGAACGCAGTAAAATGTATAAAACGGTATAAAAATACAAAATAGACATTTGAAATCTCAATGTGTTTAAGTAAAATTTTTATTCGATATATGTTTTTGATAATAATGAAAAATACTTATTTTGGTTCATTTGTTCGTGCTATGGATTCAATAAAACAAATGAATAATACGAAATTATTTTTGTTAGTTTAATTTTATGTATTCAACTACTTTATAATAAATTTCTTATAATAAATTTATTAACATACCTACTAGTAGGTATATTTTATAAAAACCTGTTTTTACCACTCGGCCATATTTAACTACTATAATTCTGTTTTGAATAAATTTAAAATGCAATGAAATCAAATTAAAAATGACAAAAAAGAATTGCCCTTGTATCCATGGCAGCATATTTCTCTGAGCGATCAAGTAGTCGAGATCATTCTGTCATAAAACAAAATATCTCATTCTAGTAAGAATTCCGCTGGGATCCAGCAGTTTGGCTGAAGGACCATTACAATCCTTCATTCTCCACATTACCCCACCCCAGCCCAACTCTGGCCGCAACTGACACGGGCCACGCGGACATTTTTTCCTCCGCAGCGCCGGTCTTTGTCTTCAAAAGCTTACAGCGTTATATTGAAAGGAACATTAACAATTTGACGATATGAATAATGCATGCGCTCTTGCCGAAGATGGGATTATGGAAGGGTTTCCAGGACGAGTTAGATGGATGAAGTACGTACACGGAATGAGGAGCTTCAATAGTTCTGGAGAAATTTATTTCGATGTTTGGATGCGCTTAATACGATCGGGGTGTAATCAAACACGGCCAATAATTCCCAGTATTCAACGTTCTACTCCTAGTTTATAATATTCCTGATTATCTATATAACATGGGAATTACGACAACTATATAACAGCAATTTTCTATGCCTGCAACAAACCATGAAAGTATGGGTACCGTGAGTATTTTTTAACATGAAATATGGAATTTATCATATACCTTCTCGGTTACGACTTAGGGCCGGTTTTTCTATCTCTGGTTAAAGTGCCAGTTACCTTAACTATTGGTTAACAGAAAAATATCGCATCAAAAGACTGATGCAATTTGTGAAAAATATACGTTATTTACTATTTAAATGTGATATTTTTCTATTAACCGATGGTTAAGGTAATCGGGACTTTAACCAGAGGTAGAAAAACCGGCCCTTAATATTTGATTGACAGCAATGTATACTTGCTTGTCTCATTTAAAATGAAACATATAAAACGAATGAGATATTTGCTTTTTATGTTATAATATTTTCGGATAGGCGTATATTAGTGTAATAACAATTTTAAGAGTCCCTAATAAATTTAGAGAAAACAGTAGAATAGTCTGCTTCATAATTAGTAAATATAATAACAAACAATTAAATAATAATTACAATAGATTTTTAAAATCCATCCATCGTCTGCTAAGCAATGACTCAATCAGCTATAAAACATTTGAATTACATACGATGATTTTTGAACATTTCCCCAATACAAACTTCTGATTTTAAAGGTCACTAATAAAAGGATTCTGGATATGTATGATCGAGTGATCTAGCGGACCATTCTACTTTTAAACTGATGTAGCTCTATCAGAAAATTTTGTAACCCAAAAAACAAATGTCAAATTCATTCCATATGTTTCATTTTAAATGAAACAAGCAAATATACATCACTGTCAATCAAATATCAACTCGTAGCCATGGATATGGTAAATTCCATGTTTCACGTTAAAAAGTACTCACGGTACAGGTTTACACTCTATTTTCTACAGATCCTCACGTCATCAATTCCTGGTACAAGAGTTATCGTTTTATCTTACCTTTCGACAAAGTACAGATGATACTTTTACTCCCAATCTTATTCTTGTAAGTATTACAGAGGGATACATATTCTATCTGTGTCCAACCAAAGAAAAAAATGAAATTGAAGATTTTTAATTCAATTTGTAGTATATTTACAAGAATAAGTTAGTAATAAATAGTGTTGCTCTAGGCGAATTCTGGCACACAATTTAATGTACCTACTTAATTTTGCTACACCATGTATAATAGTAATCTAATTTCAATTCTAAATATTATTACTTGACAGTTGATTTAAAATAAAGTAATTGATGAGGAAATGCGTATTGTTAACGTTGACAGTTGATATTTAGAATAGAATAATTCATTGTAATGCGTTAGCCTCGTTTGAGAATAACGCTCGTTGGCAATTTCCCCGTGCAATATCGTGCCATCTTTGAGAATATGTAAAATGATTGAAAGAATAAATCAAACGGTTAAGTGTCAACAGCATCGGCAGCGGGGAACGACGACGAACGGCTTGCGAATACGGAATACGGTCGGCAGGCGCGGGCTCCGTGCCACTCAGACGTTCGTTTCGTCTTCTTTCCCCCGAACTAAATCGTGATTTACGACCACCGGTAGAGGAGAATATTTCACGGTAATACAGTTACGTGAGTCCACCGGATTTAAAGCCGAATTAACACACGAAAATCGATGTCTTTTCTTCACAACTCCAACTACATTGTTGATGACATGCCATCTATATTATCAACAACATTATTATCGCTATAAATAATGCCTGTCATCCGCAAATACAGTCAATCATCGCATTCAAAGACAGCCTTTCAACTCTTACAAGCGCACAAAGAAATGTACACATTATCAATATAATACCAATTTTATTATATCAAACTTATTCTCTTTTTGAACATTACAAAAAGAAATACATTACCTCTTAGACATGTCGTTCCTTATTCCTCATATATTTTTTTAATCTTTTTGCATTTAAAATAGTACTTTATGTTGAAAATGTCAATCAAATGTTTTTCACAAAAATTAAGAGCTAACTAAATTATTATTTTTATTAAGATTCTGCTAAAAGTAAATCGCCTTTTTGAAAACGCCAATTAGAACTAAGATTTTAACATTCTACGGCTAATCGTTTTTGAGTTATGTTAGATACGGTACGTACGTTCGCACAGAGGTCACACCGAAACTAATAAAAATGGATTCAGGGATGGTCAAAATAAATTTTTCGCGACTACAGGACTTCCTTTATTTTGTATAAGAAAGTAAAAAGATGATTTATTTATGTTTCTCAAAATTTTAAAAAAAATTAATATACATATATTGTTCAACAAGTGCAGAAAGTCGTGTGATTTCAGTACGTGCCGAAATTTTCACATCTCTAGGGAAATAGGTGATTCTGTACGAGGACACGAGAGCTTTATATAGTGTGAAAAAAGCGCCACTTTCCATAGTGGTCGTTTCTTAAACGTCATTCAAAATTATAAAATTCTAGTGATATCTAAGAAAACGATTAAATCAAAATAATTTATTTATTGTTTATTGTGATATGCATATTACTGTTATTTATATTAATACCAGATGTAAATTTTTGAACTTCTTGCACTAATAATACAAATCACGTCTATTATTAAATAGCTTTAATAAAGATATTAATTATAACTATGTTACAAAACATAGTGTATGATACATTTGCGTAATGTCTTTTTTACACTTGTGCCTCTTTAAGAATTATTTGTGGAAGAAGAAATGGGCCATTTATAAATTATATTTAAATTTTAGAAAATAAGTAATATAATGTAGTGTAACCTCATGCGATTTATTACATAAACTTTTATAGGAAACTATTAAAATTGTGTAGAACACTGTTTGCAGTTTTAAAGTTTAACAACGAATTTGTGTTTCCTTGTTGCCCAATTTCAAAATGAGTATCTGGCAAAATAAAAGAAGAAATTTATACTTCCTCTCGGCGTGGCTGTACAGGGTGTACAATTATGCAAAATAGGCCCTAGTGTTCAGAAAAATATTTCCCGAGTCTGGCATTTTAGGAGGCCGCCCAGGGGTCTTTTATGCGGGTCCGCGGATCAAAAACAAAAGCGGCGACCGCTGAGTCAAGTGAACAATCCAGATATTTCATTGTTTCGCTTTTGGGTGGAATTTATTTTGTTTATACATGTCAGGGCGCCAGCTTCATATAATCACGTAGGCGCTGGTCGCCGTCGCACTCCGACGCGCAAGCTGGCGTCCCGACGCTGGGAGTGCGAAATATTACCACGTAAATGCGCCTGAATTTATTACAAGGGTAATTATAAAAACGCCTCTTAAGATAAATGTACAGAGCCACAAATACATTACTGAATACAAAATTTTGGCGAATATTGTTCGTATATCACACTGGGTTTCGCTACATTATTTTACGTGCTTTATTTTTTACTTTTCAAATATATTTGTCTTGCTTTGAACATACGCAAAATGTTATTTTTCGAGGTTAATAGTATAATGTGATCTTTAAACCCAAAACAGTCCTAAGCGGGATAATATAATTTGACATTAATTATTAATTTTTGTTATAGTCTAAAATTGTTATAGTCTAAAATTTGGCTCATTTACCTTATTCACAAAAATGAAATCTTAATTTGTTTATATTTGATGTACTGTAACGAGCGAGACTCACCGCAGATGAGTCATCACGGCTGACCTGTCTGGACATGTAGTCGCGTTAAAGGTCAAAGGCTCTAGAACGTTCTAGAAATTAATTGGCGGCAGGTATATAGGGTCGCATCGTGCAGGACTTGGATAAATAAATAACCATTACTGTACTTATTTAAATTAGATGGGAAATTTAACATGTGAATTCATAATTCATTGCCTATCTTTTAATTATTTTCTCTATTTTTAATTTTTGATATTTCGTAATTATTTATCTGTTTTGGTAGTAATAACATAAATTGCAGACGGTATTAAATTTAGCTGGGTACAGTGTACGGCTGCTGTAGTATTTGAGCTTTGCAATGTCGATGGTGTAGTTTGCACGCCGGGAAATTGCAGGAGGTTGTTATTTCAAAGGAGATCGAAGGAATTAAAATGAATAATTATTTGTAAAAGGAGCTCTTCGTAGTCGGGATTCGTTTGTTTTGTAAAGGACTTGTTGTAATGATTAATGATATCATTACCGAGACTCCATATATTTGCACAGAAAATTGAAATGTTTTTTAATCATTTTTTAATTGCAATTCATTTACAACGCAAATATTAATAAATCAACAGCGAAAGTTACAAATTGTTTTCTTGTTTGTAAACTCTTCAACAAACAATGCTTCGTTGGATCTTTTTCAATCACCTTTCTTTTGTTTTCTATGCAAATTATTCTCCATCTTGGTATTTCTTAAACAGATGCTTGTGCAAACTTATACTTACTTTGCATAAATTGCCAGCAATTAACTCAATAACTAAGTACGCTATATACTGGGCTAAAATTAATTTTATACTTTACATTTACCAACTCGATATAAATATAAACTTTTTCCTACTTTACGTCAACAATTGCTGTATTATTATATCGAAAACAGTTTAATAATATAAAATATTGTTAAACTGTTTTTCTTATTTTTGTTGTAGTAAAATTGGTACTTCTACCAACTGCATCCCACTTTAAATATCAAAATGATAACCTGAAACATTTTACATGTTTTTTAATACAATTTATATTATTTCTGAGTAGGAAAACCGAATATACAAAACTAATTTAAAAGTATATTAAAATTTCATAACTCATGATTTATAAATATTTTTACAATATTTTAAATGCATATTGACAGATAAATGTGCCCAACTTCATTCAACGGAGTTACCATATTTCACATTTATGTATGCCTAGACTACAATCTGTTATTTTTTAAATTGAAATTAAGGTTTTTATTAAATAAATGAAGCAAAATATAAAGAATAATATATTACACTCGTTTTATACTGTCCTTTATATAATAATATACTATTATTTCTTTCACTAAAAATCAAATAAAAATGGGATTTAAATATTTTATAAGTTTAACAGTTCAATTGCCATAAAAAAATTTAAATATATGATTCGATATTGTACAAACAATAAACTAAAATAAACATTTAATTTTTAATTTTATATTTTTATTGGAAATGCGCTAAACAAATATTTATTGCATTTTAGTAATAAATAAATAAAAAATATATTCTATACGTAATTCTATTTTGATTGTTTTGTATTTGTATTATTTTACATATTTTTTGTTAAATTTTTAAATATCTTTTTAAATGATAATAATAGAATTCAAAATTGATATACCTTGTTATCAATTTTTATAAATAATATTTATTTAATATGGTAATCATAAACTTGTATATAAAAAAAGATATTTGAATAATAATTTAATTAAAAGCTATGACCCTGTACAAAGATTACCATGATTAAAATAACAAAATGCAAAACAATTGATTAATTGTGTACTGTAAAAACAAATGATTAATTCCCTTTCATTAAACATTTTAATGAGGCAGATTACCAAAGTAACTTGTGACTAGATTAATTTAATTTTGAATGTAATTTCGATGGTAAAAATGTAAAATATTTGAATTCCGGCTTGATAACATTGTTCCCTATAAGCGTATCAGTTTCTCGTCAAATTTTAATGAAAAATTCCAGACATAACTGCGATAATGACGAAATAAATTGGCATAATCTGGACACAGTTATCACTGAAATTTCCAGCGAAGTTTATGAGTAAAACAACGATTCAATAAAGTTACATTTTGTAATCTGCGCGGGAACATATATCGGTTGCAAACTGGAAATTAACTAGGATAATTAATGTGTTCCGTACATCCTTGGAACTTGATATTCGAATATGTGAATGGAGTAAGGGAATATTGCTGTTTTGCTACAGTTGCTTGCAGGCAATCCCTACAAATTTCCAAATTGTAATATGACACAATTAAATCATAGTTCACTCACATGTTACTCTACCATGCTATCATTTCAAATGTATCGTATTTCTCAGTGGCAAAGTGTGATACTTTGAATAAGGGAAGTATCAAGGGGGGGGGGATCTTGGTGTTACAAACATCCTCCGAAATTAATTACGTTTCTTATTAAGGTAAAAAAATTTTATGTGTCCGACACATTACCTCCCACCACTGTAGTAATATAAACTTCATAAGTTTTTCAGTACATTCAACCGAACCGAACTTACCTTGATTTACGCATGCAAATATATTCCTTGTAAAGTTCTTCGACATTTTTTAAGTTTACAACAAAACTATTTCATATTTACTTATTTTATCTTTTAAACTTGCGTACATCAAATTTGGCATCATATATAAAATTTTGTGAACATATGAATAACTCTTGTTTATAGAAATTCCTAAACGATACATAAAATTATTATAATATATTTTTTTTATTTAGCTAGAACTTAAATATAAACGCAATTATATAAATCGGTAGATAATTTAAAAAATATTCATATTTAATAAGAACTGTATTTGCGAAAAAAATATAAGGAAAATAGTTTAAACCTTCAAGTTAATTACTACATTCGATTAACCAATTGTAGTCAAAATCTAATCAGTTCATCATACTGTTAAATACCAAATATTATATATTTAGTATGTATCGTATTGGAGTTATCGTGGACAAAAAATCGTGACAAACAAACACACACGGACATACAGACATCCCGGTAAAAATAGTAAAATAGTATTTTAGGGACCCTAATTCGTGCTCATATGTTGAAAACTGACACTCGAAAAATTTGAATTTTATCTGTATACAGGGTGTAACAGCGAAACGAGCTACCTCAAATAATTGATAGGCGGAAGGTAAAAAATCAAAAAATCTGATTTAAATAAAAAAAATCCAATTTATATTAAAAAAATCGGATTTTTATGCAAAATGCATTTTTGGTCTTAATCTATTACGGTTCTTCATGTACCTTCTTAAGGAGGTGAAAAGTATAAACGCGTAAAAAAAATTAAACATTAAATATTACAATACATACATGTAATACAAATGGTCATCTATATAAATTGAACATTAAAACAACTTTTTTCAAAACCAATATCTAATAAGGAATAATTAATCATTTCATTTTACGTAGCTTTTTATTCAAATGATATGACTCTATTTATTATCGTGTTTGTATTGTTGATAAAAATATTTGCGTATATTTCATTCCCTACAAAATATTATTTTATAAATTTACGCATTTTGTAACAAAGATTGTGAAATTCCTACTTTATTTGAAAATTGAAATTGAAATACTGAAAGATTGTATACAATATATTTTTTAATATGATGGCAGATTTTTTAATTTGTCGTGGGATTTAATACGCTGAGGAGCATATTGTGAGGAAACGTAGAACCGTAGCGTTGTTGCTTACAGTCGTACATCTCGGGTGATATATTCAAGCTTATAAATGTAAGGTTGCTCGCGATAGAGCTTCTTCCGAGTTTTATTTCCATTACAAGTGTTGGGAGCATAACTGTTTTGTATGCACCACTTAGTAAGTATATTGTTTGCATGTGAACAAAGCTGGTGTTTTAAACAGTAAACACCTTGTAATGTATATGCTAATTCGACTTCTCCGGCTAAGATAGCGACTGGTATAATGTGGCATTAAACAGGATAATCTCGTTTGGATTTAACAGTCACAGGTACTCTCCTGTGACGGAAACGCACCATTTTATCCACTTACTTGACACGATAAAGCAAGCTACAATATCCGACACTGTTTCGTCTTCTAAAATCACATTTTTACCTTCTGTCATACAGGAGTCGTACTGAAACTGAAAATCTTGTTAGGTGCAATATCAATTTATATTCGTAAATTCTAACGAACTGAAAATTATTATACTCTCGGAACCAGAAGTAGTACCTAGTAGCTAGTTACTAGAAGCTCTAATTATTTTTTATCTAACAGTATTTTTTTAAAAAGTACCACTAAATATCAACAAACCTATAGTTTTTTTTTATTTTATGGCGAAAACTTTTACGCTCTTAGGTGGTAAAGTAAAGAAAAATACCAGCTGGGTGGTGAAGAAAATGCCAAAAACATTTATTCAAATTTGCAATACCATGTCATCGTTTTCATACCTATCCTTTGATTTAGCAAAACATTAATCTACTAAAGTTTTATTAGCTTGTAGCAAAATTTAGTAAAAAAAAATGAATGAAGCTCTCGTTATAGATAACAACACTTCGTATCTCTCACCTCTCACGGTTCTCGAAGTCTCAATGGTTAGGCCGAAAAATGAACACGTATTATAATTTTTATTGTTTTATTTGACATACCCGTTTTATTAAACTGCTATTAAGGTTTAATTTAATTTTAAAACAAATACATATATTTGATAGAAAAATGCAATAAAAAAGAATTATAAAAATTGTGATGTGAATACATTTTTTGCTGAATTTCATTCTTCGACTTCTATTCGTTTCACATCTTCAAATTTTCCATCGAAATGGATGAAATTTTTTAATATTCCTTATTGCACTACACACTATTATTTTAGTCGCTCAAAAACTTGCAAAGAATGAGATACTGGTCTGTATTCCGAGCTCACTTTTATAATAAAATCGCTTTTATGGAGCCTGATTTTACAATTAATCTTATAAGGCCTAACGTTACTTTTAACAAAAGCAGTCATAAAAGTGAGACAAGTGAGCTCATAATACTGCCGTTTGAAAAGGTCGATTTCACAAAGTTATTTTAATTACCCAAAACTTGCAAAGAAGGAGATATTGTTTTCATTTATTTCCTACGTATTTCCTCACGAAATATATTCTGACAGTTGTTAATGTTGTCAATCATGTATTCAATTTATTAATATAAAAAAAATGGAAAGTCAACTAAATTATAATTTTTATTAAGATTCTGCCAAAAGTAAAGTGTCCTTTAAAAAAAAACGATTGAAACAAAAACTTGAGGTGCATAACTAGATGTTATAATAGCAGTCCCATATACAAAATTTCAACATTCTACGTCTAATCATTTTTGAGTTATGCTACATACGTACATACAAACGTCACTCCGATTAAAATACTTCTTTACTTGGTACAAGAAAGTAAAAATCTGTCGAAGCTTGTGGTTTTTCTTTAGATCTAGATAGTGTTGACGTCTTAATGAGCTGATAAATACTTTTGAACAGACAGTTCTTGCTGTAAGCAAAATCTTGGTTTGAGGGCGTCGCCTACCTGATGGATAGTGTTCATTCGCCTCAACATGTCGGGTAAATCGTTCGTAGGATTTCTTCCAGCGCTCGTGCGGTTTCTTTGCAGACTGTTGCGTGCTTGTTCGCTTTGCAGTTCGTCCCGATGGGGTCTCATTCACAGCTGATGGACGCAGAGTACTTCGCTGCTATTGTTATGCTTTTATTTCCGTTGCTGTCGCGAGAAAAATGTGATATTCTCTATGTCCTTTCTTGTTATCTGATGGCATGTAATGCACTTCCTTTTAATTTCTTCCTCTATTCTTTGCGATTAAATTTATACGTTCAGGAAGACTTCCGTATCTTATTTAGAGAGCATTTTTAATCCTAGGAAATATCACCGCATACAATGCTGAAGCAACAGTTTAAAATAAAATAGCTTGAAATGAGAAGAAAAATAGAGTAATAACAGCAAATTAACAGCGCAAAAAATAAAAGAAAATTACATAAAAATAAATACAGGAGGCAGTAAATGAAAAATAAAGGCTATCCACGGAGTCGGTGGATTCACGTCATCACTTTAGGGAAAACATTATTTAATATAACTTTTTTCTCAAAGATATTTTGTTGTTATAGAGACATCAGGCAACCAGCACATCATTTTATAATTCGTTTCACATGCTCGTATAAACATAAGAAAACATGACGTCATTATTCTAGTGACTTTATATTGATGACATCAATTTACCGACTCCGTGGATAGCCTATAACAAGTGGTAAAAAAAAATGCTTATCATAATTCTTGCAGAACAAAATAAATTTAGAAAATTAATTCCATAAAATCAAAATATTTATTATTATATTTCAAATATTATGTTGTCATATTCATATTCACAAAGCAAATTTGAAATTGTTCTAATAATACAATAATTTAATAATAAATCATTTTTGTTTCAGGTATGAAAAATCATTGCTGAGTTGATACACCAAAATTTGTTGAAGGTAACTTGTTAATTTTTCATAAATTTAGTACATATTTTTATTTTATAATCACAAGAAATCCTCTCTCTTTGGGATCTTACACTACTGAATAATCGTAGAAGAGTTATATTAGATTCACACCACCATTCTTTAGATTTTGACTAATTCATTGGAGAAGAGAATGTCTTCGAAAAAATGGTTTTAAAAAACTTAGATTTTGGCCAGTAAAAACATTCCTGTAGTTCATCAGTCTCCTTATTCAGTCTATTATTTTGGGACACTTCTAAACATTTAAACGGCTGTAACCGACCAACTGAAGGGATTCGAGTATCCCAGTTCCAGCACTGCTATGAGGATAGGAAGAACCGTCTCTAGCACTGTGTGGCTTCCCAAGGAAGTTAGTCTGAGAAAAACAATAATTAATTTTTTCTTCAAACGTCATAAAAGCGACATCTTCTGTGACGTGATTGACAAGGTTGAAGTTTTATTTCTATGCCTCCGTAATATAATTTTTTATTCTAGCCGCCGTATAATTTCTTCGCCGCCGTATGTAGAATCAGCCAATAAGAAGTAACTTGTACAATAGAAATCTGTAATATCGCCCTAAATGTCACTATAAAAACTAGATAACCTAAGAATAAAGTTACTAAAAATTATGAATAACTGACAGGTAACCTACATATCAAACGTCAAACAGTAGTTTATTTTTTAAAATTTCTAAGTTTGAAGAAAAAATAGCATGTGTTATTCAGAGTAAAAGTGTCTTTGTGTGCCTCGCATGCAATTGTCCGAATCGCTTCGCTCGTCGTGCAAACTTCCATGCTCGCCACACAAAGTATCACTTTGACTCTTAATAACACAATATACTATTAATTCTATTGGAACATTTTTTAAATCGGTCTTATTACCTAATGTACACACCTTGTAGGTATAAATAAGATAAGATATTACATTTGCAAATGTGTTTTCCAGCTGGGATATTGGAATGTGTTTCGCGGAAAGATCAGCTGAAGCTGTATAATTTATAATAATTTGGGATGCAGCGTTCGGCTCGCCCTCGTGCATTTGTAACGAGTTGAAACTTGAGGAGGAATCTAATTTGAAGTTGTATCGGCGATGCTCAGGATTACGATTATTAATCACGACGGGCAGGCTTCGATGTATTGGAGAATTAGCGGTGTGATAGATTATGTGAAGCGGGTGGTAGGCTCACTTCCCGTCTTGGAACTGACGCACGATTAATTTAGAGTTTTCAAAGGTTTCCCCAAAATTCCTCCACGTCCTACGCCTAACACTGTCGATCCTGAGATATTTATGACGATTTATTCATAGCTTTAGAATCATTATCGAATTCTTTATTCCAAAGAAAGCTGGGAGTGCTGCTGAATTATGTCGTTCACAAATAATCTTCGATTAAGACGTCTACTCTATGCGCCTAACGGATGCTCAAAAGTTTTCGGAAAAAAATTAAAGTTAAAATTTGTTTCTAACTTTTTATTTCTCTCACGTTTTAAACATAACACGTTACTATTACATACTTACGTACTTGTGTATAACTGATGATTATTGCTTTGCACTCAAAATGTACATTTATTATCTAATCTATTAAACTTATATATATAGTTGTTCCACAACTTAGGACAAACATTAAGGGGTATATATTGAATTTTTTAGAAATCCGCATAGTTTAGGATGAAGAGCCCCGAAATTATTAGTTTTAGGCATAAAACACTCTTAATAACATATGACGATAATACAAAAAGATACCCAAATGTATTATAAAATATAGGGTGTTCCATTTGAAAATGACGAGTTATAGTCATTTGAAATTGAGTAAATTTTATTCACTTTATTGAACACCTGTGCATTTACATTTAAAAAAAATATGTGAGAACATAGAGTATAGTTACAGTTGTACAGAAAAAATATTAATTTTTACTATTAAAATAACTTTGGTACATGTTTATAAAGTAATGCGTGTATTTGGTCTTGTTTAGGGGATAAACGGAATAATTTGGATCAACCGTATGAGGAAATGACTAATAATATGTCTGAATTTGAATGTTTTTAGGTCTCTATAGACAAAACCAAAACGAAACGTATATTACAAATTTATTTATTTTTTTATTGTAATGTACTTTTCGCTTTTATTTACAGAATTTAAAATAATATTTGTTTAAAGCTATTATCCTGAATATATTAAATTATAAACCGACCAACATTTGAACGTGATGTATAAAACTGATTCTATTTACGAAATTTCGCAATTTCATATTTAAAAATAATCCATTATTGTTAAAAATTTAAGAGCTTATACAAAATTACAATAAAATAAAAACATTTAAAAATTTTACAAACATGTAAATTAATTCAACAGAATTACTTATGTTTTTGTAGTTGTTATTCTCTTTCATTCTTATTTAATAAACATGGGTTTTCCGTTTATACGGTTATATTCAGAAATAAATGTACAAAGAGAATTAATTGAAATTTAGCAAGCATGAAGTAGATAGCTTTATTTAATTAACAAACATGAAAAAGAATATAATCAATTAATATAATCGTATATGACCAGTACAAGACAAATATTATAAAAGACTAATATAGGATCTTTCAATCACGGCCTAACTTTCACAGTTGATTGTGGTTTTAATAATTAATAATTATTTAATAAGATGGATAGAGATATACGTGAATTTCGTGAATTATGGGAAAATAACTTGTTATTAAAAATTTACAGACAGAGGAAAAATGCATTAAAAAGACTTACAGAAATTTATTTCAAAAAGATATATAGATTTTTTGAAGGTATTGTCAGAAAAATTATTTATTTAATCAAAAATGATATCAAACCAATTTCTACAAACGGTGGTAGTTTGCAGAACTACAAGTTTTGCAGAAGTTTTCATGCGTAGCCATTGCTGCTTAATTCGATCTACTTTTGAGGTACATCCTTTACTTGCCATTTTGGTAGCTATTGATATCCAAATCAATTCCTTCTCTTTTAAAATCTTGCCATGTTGACTTTTGTTGTCTATAATTTTTTAATTTAATATAAATATTTTTTCTTCTTGTTTCCAATTTTCCTTACATTCTGGTATATTTGCCATTCCTTTAATACCTATTACCTAATATTTTATATAAAAGCACACAACACTTCAGTAACTCACTGCTGTCAGAACTATCAAATATGTTGTTATTATATATGTTATAATACTAAGCACTTTTAACCTGTATTAAGAGATATTACGTTCCATGCTAATATGTTTATTTCTCTATATAATTATCTCTCTCATTCAACTTATTCATTAGTAGCACAGGGTTGCTACATATACTTTACTATTAGTTGAAATAAGCTAGCAGTGATATTATGAGAATCAGAATCAGTAGTATTAAACTAACTATGTTAGTAAGTAATTCTAAGTGGTAATAGTTAGTAAAATGTTATGAGCATGGCTTAATATTTTTAAATAATTATTATACTCTATATTCCTGGATAAATAATTCTTTTGTTTCATGTAACAAGAACTCTCTCGCATATTCACTGTTATTCAAAAATAATTAAATTTGGTGAACCCTTTTCATAAATTCAGAGTATTAGATTCTGACCCCCAAATACAGCAAGAGAACATGTGAATGTATTTAAATCCAGTCTCATGTAATTTGCGTGGAACGGGTGTACGCAGCGTAAGCTACTAGACATATTAATATTTCGCAATGTCAAATAAACATGGTTAGGTATTACCGAAGCCAGGCTGTGGGAAGTACAGGGATTCGTTTAGGTTTACGTATTTAACGAGCAGCACAATTCGTCCTCGCAGCGCGCTCATACAAATGAGAATCTAGTTATTCGGGTTGCAAAATAAAACATTGTGGAACTACGTATTCGTGTTTTAAACTTCAAAAAAATGTGAAATGATTGAAATGAAAATAATTAGTAATGTTTATTATATCTTTCCAATCGGTCTTGTTATAGAATCTATAATTCCGTATTTATTATAATGGATATTTATCAGACATTACCCATTTGTATGTATAAAAGAATTTTAAAATGTAGTTGTAAAAATTACTGTGAGAGTTAAAAATAAATAGAAAAACGTTGTGCAGGAAGATTTTTTTAGATAACCACTAATAAGATGGGCAATGTTACATTTATAAAATAGTAGAATTCTATATTAATTTAGAACTTATCATGTAGATGATTGCTTAATATGAACAGTTTAGAGGAAAGACGATTTTATTGTGACATGCTTGTCTTATATAAAATTTTCAATAACCTTCATTCCGACAATATTATTCCGCTATTTTCTATATATGTTCCTGCTAAATACACAAGATCTTGTCACTTATTAGAAACACGAATAATTATAAATTTTCATTTATAAATAGAATAATGTATGTTCATAATAATCAGTTCAACGATTTAGATTTATTTAAGTTATCTTTAAAAACTGTGTTGCAACTTTGCTAAGTTAAGTTTTTGTTTTCTTTTTTTCTTCTGACTGTTGAATGTTTATTAGTAGCTTTATATAATAAGCGAGAACCTTTATTGGATTTCATTTGAGTTGTTGGTTCTCCCATTTGTAAATAAATAACTGAATAAAAAATAAATTATTTGATATCATACAGGGTACGGCGCAGTAACCTCCCTACTTTCAGTAAGTAATTTTGAAGGGAGGGTATGTCGCAAACGGGTGTAGAAAGTCTCAAAAGGAGCAGTTAGTCGCGAAGTTATGTTTCGAATTCCCCTCAATCGTAAATATGACGTGGTCCAAAAAGCAGCGCACTTTTGCTCTGGAAAATTACTTTTTTACAAACTACTGAATCGCAGCAGTGCAGTATGCGTATCGTAATCGCTACCAAATCTCCCCTCCCACTGTTGAGGGTTGCCAACTTCAAAGAAACAGAAAGTGTGTCGAAAAGAAATGGGTGACAACAGTCCTCTCGAACACCAAAGAATTGGTCCTTACTTTTTTATAAAGGAAATCAGATGGTTCCGTGAATTCTGTTCGGTATGTCACCATGATCAAAGAGTTTTTGCACCAGCTCATGATTAATTTAAAATAGGAAATGTCTGTTTCCAACAGGATATACCCATAGCCCACGCAGCTCGATATTTAATGGCTATTTTAAGGGAAATGTTCCCTGGCCAACTGACCTCTGTAAGAGGCCACATTTCGTGATCTTGCGCTGCCCGAAATTAACGCCCTGTGACTATTTCTTGTGGGGTTATCTAAAAACTGAAGTGTTTAAACATCGTTCTAGAACTCTACAAATCCTGGAGGATGCAATGCTTTTGGAACTAAAATAATTTTCATTGATTTATTCCCTGGTTTCTGGATTAAATAACAAAAATATAATACGTCGTGACACATGAACGTGAATTCGCCCCATATTATGTGCGTAATGTTTACGGAGAATTGTGGGTTTCGCAGAATCGACAGGCGTAAAAAGCAAATCTATGCTGATGGTCCGTCGTTCTACTAATTGAGTTGGCGGTGTAAAGTGGACGTCCAATTCTGTCAAATAGAGCTACCAATAATTGACAATGAGTATTGATTCGGTTTAGTGTTGTCAACTACTGTTTTTGTCAAGCATTGAATTACACTCATGACAACTCGTACAGAGAATCCTAAAAATTTTATCAAATTGTTACAAATTGGTTGAGAGACATTCCGTTTTATTTTTCCATTAATTTAATTGAATACATTGATCAATTAATAAAGATAATTATAAAATAGAACTAATAAAACTGCCACCTAGCACGTAGATTTTGAATTATTCATATAATTAATGATAAACACTATACAGTATCATTTATCGAAACAGCTGTCAATTCTTTGTCAAAAAGTGTCTGTAGAATATGCAAACTAAAATCTTATATGAATTAAAACAAGAAAGTTATAAGTCAAAAAGCAAATTTGCCAAAATTAGTATTAAGTGACCTATATATTTTTTCAAGAATAAAAAAACATTATTAAAATGGGTAACAAATGCAGTACCTTACCCCAATTTAACCGAATTCACATCTCTTATGGTTTTCGAGATCCCAATGTTTAGCTTCTTAAAACGGACATCCTGTATATTAGTATTTCTTTTAGAAATAATGCTGTTCCAGATACGAATCAGCTCCTAATTTATTATTCCATCCTTAATTCTTTGCAAGTTGTTCTATGTACACCACTTTTTGTATTTTCTCCCAGCAATGTTCCCTGTCTTCAAATGTCATTACATTTTTATTGTACTCTATAATTTTATCATGTTATCAAATTGATCATAATAATGCATTCTTTATCTAAGAAATTTGTACTTGGCACTTCTGCTACGTTTTTATATCGTTATTCAAATATTGTGTCACACTAACCTTAAAATATAACTAAACAAGCACTTATGAAAAAATGAGTACATAGTGCCAGGGTACCTCTAGTAATAATAGCAATAACAGTAGCATATAAATCGATTGAATACATTCTATATAATTTATTACTTCCTTTTCCCTTCTTTCTTTTGTGAAAAATTCAATTTTTTATTAAACTATTTCAGTAACAGTTTGATGTCCATCTAACTTACGGTATTCAAGTACAGCAGTGATTTTGTTTTGGTGAATAGATAAAGTCGTTTTCTAGCCCTACATTCTAAATTCCGTATGTTACTAATGCGATGACCCTAATTCCATCACTTAACTAATGCTTTTAATTATCCAAATAATTACGTTATCTGCTTACCTTGATAACAGCTCTTAAATGACCGTTATAATTCCCTTCAATTTTAAATTACGATGGTAAGAACCAACTTGCTTTTCAGCTTAAATATAATTATTTAAAGAAAAACTGTATAACTTATATTTAGGTTTGATATTAGATCGATCTTCGGCTGGATGGCGAATGGATATTGGGTTAAGTAAAATCGGATAGCAGTCAGTGTACTCGTATAAAAATTTATTTCAAATAACCGACAGTTCGTCTACTCTGTATTCTTCATTAAGTATGATAACACAAGTGGATGACATACAAAACTTATAGATACACATAAAATAAGTAAATATGAAGTAGTTTTATTGTAAAATTAAATAAAAGTAGAAGAAATATAAGGACTATATTTCCATAGGTGAATCAATGTAAGTTCGGTTCCGATTTTAGTAACGCCAAAAATAGCTGTTCTTTGTTGGTCATACAAATTTTATGAAGGAAATTTTAGTTATGAAATATATTTAAAATATTCTGAACTGCATTAACAAACAAATTGAATGTACTGAAAAATTTATTTAGAATATATTACTACAGTGACGGGAGGTAATGTGTTGATCACAACAGATTTTTAATATCTCGTAGAATTGAAACCTCTTTTATTCTAAATAAATCCATGTATTTAGTTATTCACTAGTGAACCTGAATAAAATATACTAATTCAAATGAAATTAGAGAAAATAAGGTCCTAATTATCTATTTCTGAATGTTAAATGAAATATGCTAAACGTAGGCGTACTTCTTCAAGCTGTAAAAGGCATGCGAAAATATGTGTTTGTGTGTGAAAATTTTGAAAACATGATGTTATTAAAATAAACATAGGATGAATGGGATGAAAAGCCCATGTTTGCGTAGAACGGACGAGTGAAAAACAAAACCTGGAATTGAATACACGAATATAGAACGAAATCAAACATGGGTACACTTGTTGAGAATAAAAATTCGATAGAATTCCTCGATTCCAGGCTTGCGTTCACTTCAAACAACTAGGTTAGATTTCACTTTAAGCTACGCGGAGTACTGTAGGCATGTGAATGCAGATACTTTTTACACACGGATACTTATAATACAAATGCTTTTCACTGCCGCACGCACTTCCACAGACGCTCTTCGACTTCTTCTGCTTCGTTTCTTTTTAACTTTTCCATCGTACGCCTTTCTACAAACTTCCGCTCTCGCCAGCCTCTCCTCTCGTAGCTTTCATAAAATACCAGAATAACATTAAAGATTCTTTATATTCTCAACACTCACTCAACACATTTACAGCTAAATGGACTATATTCCTTTATTTGTGGAAGTAGGCCATGGTTTCCAAATATCTTTCCTTTATCTGCTATAAACTCAACTTAATATTACTTTCGTCAATACCAAATAATTTCCTTTAATACTTTAAATAACACTCAGTCGCAAGCCATTTGGGCAACTTTCAAAATAAATAAAAGTAAATTAATGAATTATTTTTTTACTGGTTTCTGTATATTAAGTCTTTATTTACAAAGACAAAAGTAATCTGGTAATAACTGTATCTGCATGGTAACATTACCATACTAACTAAAGTAGCATGGGACAATTTGATAATATAACTGTAACCATGGCGTTATATCAACCCATAGGTACAGATTCCTTCGCGAAATCGTTATTGAGAAGAGAGAAGAGAATTTCATATAATAATATTTATTTATAACATCTTCATTTTCTGAAACCGATTAACTACTGAACAAACCACGAATGTTTTGACTCATACCAGACCTTAGGTATCTTAAAATTCTCGTTCTTTGATTTTTATTTTAATATTTTCAACTGTATTGATAAATAAAACTATATAATATTTCAAATTATACTCGATTGAAAATTAATTGCACAATCATTTAATGAAACACATAAGTCTGTCATGTGTAAATATTGAACTCCATTTCCAGATCTGTTGCAAATCATGTCATTTAATATGATTCCATTTATTTGGACAGGTTTATTGACAGTCGTACATTTAGTAATTGACAAAAAGGTCAGCAAATTTGACAGGAAATCAACTAATGTATTTTTATTAGTTCGCTCTACCTGTCCGTGGAATAAATTGAATCGAAATCTATTTTAAGATATTTTCTGAACATTTCACTTTATGGATAATATCATGCCCAAATTTAAGTATACTGTTTTTTACCTATTTTAACAATTTCATGTTAATGAAATGAAAGTTATATGAATTTTTCACACAACCCAAAAATGATTAGCCGTGGAATATTGAAATTTTGTTGTGAAATTGCTATAACATTTAGTTATGTACCTCCATTTTTTGTTCCAATCGGTCTTTTTAAAAGGACACTCCACTTTTGGTAGAAACTAATAAAAATTGACTTCCCATTTAATTTCTTATTAATAAATTGAATACATGATTAACAACATTGACAAATGTCAGAATATATTTCGTGGGAAATATCTAGGAAATAAATGAAAACAATATCTCTTTCTTTGCATATTTTGGAGCGATTGAAATAATTATGTGTAATGCAATAAGAAATAGTGATAAACATTTTTTTTACAAATGATGATCTATTTCGAAGGGAATTTCGAAGATACTAAACGAATTGAAGCAATGGTAGCCTTAGAATGCTCTCACTTTCAATTGAAATAAGTTCAAATGAAATTCTACAAAAAAAATTGTACTAGGATGTCACGTGGTGTCCACATCATATGTTTTATTTTAAATATCTAATTTTAATTTTGCAGTAATAAATTAAAATTTCTAGTTTTACAATCATGGTTGTTGCGTGTATTAAGAAATTAGATTTTAACATTTTAAGGCATGAGATTAAAGTAGTATAATAAAAAAATGAGTATTTGGAAAGAAAGTAAAGTAAATGTAAGTTGAACTTTTGTAAGAGTCTTTCTAGAGAACAACAATTCAAATATGCAGTGGGATGCACCGTAAAAGGAATAAAAATCACGAAAGGATAAAAGAAAAAGGAGTCAGAATCCGCATAAAGACTTGCAGTGAGAAAGCGCATAAGGAGTAACGAAAAGTTAAAAACTTTGAGCTAGGAAATCTAGCTCTGGCTATCAAGGCTTTTCCTCTGGCCCCCTTCCCCCCTTACCCCCCTCTGTAGCAACCTTCGCCCTCTACCTCACGGGCCCAAATATGCAAGTGTGCCACGGCATTCATCATTTTGAATACATAATGGCGGACGGCAGAGTTTACCGGGCTCTGAATTGGGAAAGAAAACAAAATTTCCAGATTTGATTCATAATGAATTCAGACGTGACTTCTGGAAATAAGAACACATTGGCGGAGCACCAGGGTTCCACAAAAAGAGAATTTATCAAAACAAAATCACTTCCAAGCTTTTTCAACTTCAACAACGCTATTTTTTAATAAAACATTTCGGTTTTGACCTTGCTCCGAGGTAGATTTCCGGAAAAATATATGTTTCTCTAATATCTAGTTGTTTCTCCTAAAATAAATTCCAAATAAATAATATTAAAAAAATATGACTATTTCGACATTCTACATTTTTCATTAAATTAGATAAATGACTTGTAGAAAATATTTATTTGTTAAATTAAAAAGAATAGTACAATTTAATAAGGTAGAGTATTGTAACGTTTAATTTATTTAGGTGAATGTTTAATAAACGAATAATAAATTATAAAAAGATAAGTAAGTAACAATATAAATTAATAAATATTAACACTAATTTAGAAGTAATTATTATTAATAAAGACTTAAGCACTACGAGCATTTATTTAAACACATAAACTATGCATATTTATTTCCACAATATATTTATATCACCAACTATTCTTTTACTTCTACTTTACATGTCGCTGACATGTACTGGCCGACACTGACTTTCTTCAGTGACTCTCTGCACACTCTGACTGATAAGAACTTACAGACTTCCATGATCCGCCCGACGCGACCCTTATATACCTGCCGCCAATTAATATCTACAACATTCTAGAGCCTTCCATAAATTTCTTGAACAATATCAGCGTCACTCCTATCCCACTTTATCTTTAACGCGACTACTTGCCCAGAAAGGTCAGGCGTGATTTTTTCTTAAAGTAGATAAATGACTTGTAGAAAATGTTACGTTTTTTTGGTTAAATTAAAAATGAATAGGACAGTTTAATAAAATAAAGTATTAACAATAATTTATATATACCGTGTGCTCCGACAAAGTGTTGTCATGGGCATTAAAAATATTCTGAAATGCAACTAACTATAAAAATACAAATTGAATGTACCGAAAAACTTACATAGAATATATTACAACAGTGGCGGGATATAACGTGTTGAACAAATCAGATTTTTTGTTTATTGTTTATTATTTGCATTACATTTCTACATTTGTATTTCGTACAAGAAAATTCTATTGATAGGATTACTATTTTATTCTAGTAATCGTATATTCCTGATACCATGTTTCAAATCCTCTATTCTTTTATTTATTTTACATATTATGCAAATAAAACAAAAAAGTAGTAATCCAACAAAATAAGCTTCCTATTTCCATAGTAATAACTGCAGGATCTGTCATGGTTATCGATTCATTCGTTTACATTCCAAAATTCAAATGTTATTGAAAGAGTTGATCTAAGAAAAGAAGGTGGGAAAACAAAACTGAGTAAATATTTCCATTCCCCGCCCGCGTTAGAAAGAGAAAACAAGTTCGACCCCAGCCACCTACGATATTATTCAAACACGTTGAGCCTTAAACAATGTGCTAAACAAGGACAAATCTATAGTTTCAACACCAAGTAGAAGGAGAGGCAGCAGAACTTTCACCTTTCTTCGGGGAGTCAAACGCTTCATTCATATTTATTTATGGCGAACTTTGTTTTTGTTCACCCTCTACTGTCTTTGAGTAGTGATCTGTCAGTCTTCCACAAAAACTACCTCTATAAATAATACAAACACTGTCACAATCTTTCAACAAAAGAAATTATAATTATTTATTACTAACACCGTTGCATGCAAAAAAAGTAAAACCAGTACTTTTTAAACATCCAGATCTCAGAGTCATAAATGAATTGCCATTAACCTACTAACTAATTAGTTAAGTCACAAAATTATACTCCTTATTAACATCTTGAAATGTCAAACTAACAATCCCAATTCATAAAAAGAATTTAGTATATTATTTAGTTTCAAAGATTCCACTAGTAGCTATATTTATACATGATTATCAGCATTGTAAATGATACAGAGGAAGATTTGTGGTGATATTTGACCACTTAGAAGTCAAATACTTGCAGCATTCATTAAAGTTTGGTTATAAAATATTTTTTTTATATTTTGTTTATGAAATTCGTAATACAGTAATGTTAAGATTAATCTATTTGATTGAAAAACAGTCAAATAGTGGTCATAGAAAATGTATAGTTCGAAATGTAAAACAATTACGTACTCTATATCAAAGGAGTCGACAGAGAGTATCAGACGACAAAATAATCTGAACAAAAAAGAAATGAATTAATTATTTACTGAAAATATGTGCAAGGTTATTTTCAATGAGTGAAGAGTTCATATGTTGTACCACAAAATTCAATTATGTTGCCTTTCCTCCGAAATAATCAAATTACGAAAAAATGACAAATGCCAATTAACAATTGGAGGCACAAAACAAATTTTCAATTATTTCTTTCCCTGATGAATCCTATGTCATATTTTAAACTTCAATATGAATTTGCAAAAAAAAGGAACACGGATTCTCTATAGAATTATTATTGACGGGAATAATACACAATATTAATTAAATACGAACTCAAAATATATTTTTATATTTCATATTAAATTAAAAATTGAAAATAAAATACGAAAAATTCAGATTTTATTTCTAAAATGAGTTAGAATTTGGCCAACACTATATATTTTCAGTTAATATACTCAAGAATTTTTGATTACTGCACCACATTTCTAGAAACAACAAGGTTATTATTAATTAAAGTACCTGAACCATGCTAATATTTACTAACATTTTATTGCAGTATATTCATATTGTTTTATTGAGTATTGAAGCGGTTAACTGAAATACCAGTAGAAGTTAATCATGGTTAGCAAAGAGCGTTTTTCAATCATGGAGACATCTCCTTTTTAAATTAACCCTGGTTATCAAGTTTCTAGTTTAGGTTGGCAAGAAAAATATACGACTGCTATTTTCATATTTTAGATCTGTCAGTTCATAAGTGCTTGTTTAGTTATATTTTAAAGTTATTGTGACAAAATATCGAATAATGACAGAAAAAATAGCAGAAGTGCATATTTTTCAGGTGAAGAATACACTATTATGTTCAATTTGATAACAACATGAAAAATTATAGTGTGCAAAAAACAGATGTAACGACAATTAAAGACAAGGAACATAGCTGGGAGAAAATTACAATTATATTCAATGCAAAAAGTGGTGTACATAAAAGAATTTACAAGGATGGATTACGAAAATAAATTATGATCTGTTTCATAGCTGTACCAGCATTAGTTCTAGAAGAAATATTAATATACAATATAAATTATAATGAGACTACGACCACTATATATACAAATTTATAAATGTTATACATATATACCTGTGGGATAAGTTACCTTATCAATCAGTTTCAGTAAATATACTGAACGTTTTATAAACGAAACCTTCGGTAAAATTCCGTATATCATCCTATTCGTTAAAATGATCTGGTCTTTGCTATAGTACATAGTGTTTTTCATTAATCATATGAGTAATTAATCCTAAATCATCGTTAGAACTTATTTAATTCATTACGGTTAAGTCACTAACCCGCCAATTTTGACCGGTTAATAATTCACTGGTTAACATTTGCGCATTTTAACCATAGTGTGTTAGTGTGTTAGTCTTCTTGACTGGTGGATGGATGAGAGATAATAAAACTTGTGGAATTCAGTCAATATATTTGGAAAAAACTACGTCTCCTACCGGTCACATTTTAATGTTCACACTACATAAGTTGACCTACACTCCCTGAAGAAGACCCACGTGGAGTCGAAACCGGTAGAAGACATAGTTTTTTCAAATATATTGACTGAATTCCACAAGTTTTATTTGTTTGTTATCTCTACCTGAAGCACTAACCAATGATTGAAAAACCGGCCCTTAGAATTACTATGCTGTTCAACCGTTCTTGGTCCATAGCCGTCTTAATTTTTATATAATATTTTAATCTGCATTGATAATAATATAGCAACTTGAATATTGTAATAAGTTTTAATTTGAAATTACTAACTATACAATTACGACACATAGTGTCAGGTAGAACTGACACTTGCTGCATTGTAAGTAAAGGTGCATAGCGAATGTGTTTGCAGTGGTTGAATGGCCGTATGTAATAAGCAGCGGTCATAGATCTTGCGGCGGTGGATGTAATGGAACACATCGGTTCGGCAAATGGAACGCTAGCGAGCGCCAACGCAGCTGTGATTAATAATCGCAATTTGGCTCCGCTCTACACGCACCTCCGTTTAGTAATTGACTTTTATAATTTATTCCTAAACGAGCGTAGACGCAACCCGGAAGCGATAATGCGCACAGATTAAGAAATCCTAACTTTCACCCACAACTTCCCAAATACTCGTGATGCCTGATAAATATTTATATCCTCTCCTATTCAGCCGCCCTATTTGTTTCTACTTCTAATCTAAATGTTTTTCACAAATTCTACATTTAAAATGTTTGGGAATTGTTAAAATATTTTAGTTCTTGATTTCTATAAAAAAATGAGAAATAAATATTTAATTAGAAAAAAAAATTTAATGGGATATTTCGAAAATCGTAGGTATTACTCTTACTGCAACATTGAAACATTGATTCATTTAGTGGTGACGTTAGACTATTTTTGATGGAACGTGTACTCCCCTATTTGGATTTGCGTCCCCTCACGGGTTTGCATAAAAATCCGATTTAAAAAAATTGACAAATCAGGGATGAAAACTGCTAATAAAAACTGCACTTGTTAAAATATAAATTACAAACGTAAATTGTCAAATGTCACCATGACCGAAATTCAAATTTGCAATGAATTTAAAACATTCCTACATCAGTGTAAACTTGTAGAGTGTTCTTTACACATGTATGAGTATATGAAAGTATCAACCAAAAATAACCATTACTATTATAGAATACGTTCTTTGGAACGATTCGGTGAAAAATGTATAAACGAAAAAACGTAATTTTCAGTTTTTCACTTCTTGCCTCCAAAATTTTTTATTTTCTGGACTCAAGTAAACATCAATACGCTGATTACAAATTTTCAAACAGAATTCAAAGATCTTTTACCGCTCTCGAGATATTTGTATTCAAAATTATACCTAAAAAATCAGGTTTTTTAGGTATACCCCTTAAATGGTTAGATTTACGGCTTCTGCGATATCACTAATCGATTCAGCGAGCAAAATTACATAAATATTTCAAATTTCATATTTTTACCTCAACAGATACAATTTCTAGAAAAAAAAAACTGAAAAGGGCCAAAAATCGAAAAAAATCTAAGGTATACTCTTGGAATTTGGAATCAGCGCATTGAGGTCTATCAAGATAAGTCATTTTCGAAAACCAAATTTTTTGACCCAAAAATAAGAATTTTTGAAATATTACAGGTGTAAAAATATAATTTAACTTTTAAAATTAATTTCTAAAGTTTTGCTGTGTTTAGAAATAACATGGGAACATTAAGAAATATTAATATTTTAAATAAAAACATTAAATTTTAATTATTCACTGAACCATAAATGAAACAACACTATTATATTCAAGTCACCCATTTCTAATTAGGAAAATTAAAAATATGATATTTAATCACGAGTATATACGTGTATATTGTTAAATCATTTCAAATAGAATTTAAAGTAGTATTTCGGATTTTAACGAAGTTACCATAATGCAACATGATTTTAGCTATGTCAATGATTTTAACAATGTAACTTCATATGATGAGAAAACAAACGTTATTGTGTTAATTAAAACGACAGTCCTGCTGATAAAACTTATTAATTTCGCCAGTAATTGAATTTATTGAACACACAATGACGTTCATTGTCGATTCTATCGAAATTTAGCTAAAGTATCATCCACTATATACACAATTATCAGTTTTATTCTGCAAACATTCATCCTGCATTTTGCACAATTAATTAATGGAGACAATGTAATAAACGTGTTCATATCTATTTTCCCCGAACGTAAAATATGGGTTATCGTTGTAATGTACTCGTGGCTCATTATTATATTATAAATCCTGGAAATAAATTTACGTTTCCCAAAATTAAATTATGTACAAAAATAATTAAAATATCTATTCATTAACTCAAAGTTGTTTCTCAGTACACATATCACGTACATATAGTTGTAAAAAGATATATTTGAAACTCATTATAGAATAAGTCGATTGTCCCTTATAAAGTTTTAGGGCTTTAATATTTTATTTTATTTATTATTTTATTAATATATACATACATACTAACCTAACCTAATCTAACTTCACCAATCTTAAACTAATGTAAACTAACCTAACTTAACCTAACCTGACCTAATCTAACTTAACCTAACCTAACTTAAAGTTATCTAAAGTAACCTAACCTAACCTTATTTTATTCCATCATTGAATACATAGTTACATATCAGATATATTAAATATATACGAATGATCACAGCAAACAAATAAATGAAATGACAAATGAGAAATACACGTGCCTTTAGCTATTAACGCCATCTATGTATTTCTAACTGCTTATATTCAACATGACATGAGCAATCACCTATTAGTGCTACGTCGCAGTTTTCAAGCACATTTCTAGATTTCAATTTTCTAAAATTAAATTAAAAATGAAATCATTTTACTAAAGACTTTTTATTACATTTTCCTATTATACGACCTTATAAACTATAAAAAAAGTTACTACAAAAATTGATTGAAATAAGTAACATAAGAATTGATTACCAGAAAATTAGTTCTTTAAATAAAATTAAACAAAGGAAAATTCGATTTTGAAATTACTTTTTATTACAAAAAAGAAACTGTAACAAAATAATTAATTACATTTCGTAACAGGGCGAACTAGTACGAATTCGGCGTATGTAATTCTGAAAACTATGCACTCGCTGATTTTGAAGTGAAGTTTAATTAAAGGACAGCTACTACTGCAGAAACTTAAGACTTATGTTTATTTTATTTATAAATTATTATTTGGGGATGAGTTGACCATGAAGGCAGGAAGACACATTTATCAATTCGGAATGCGAGATTTGAACCCAGGTTCACTGAATTGTACATCTTGAGCAACCAGTTGTACATTTTATAATACGTTGTAGTACTTTGAATATTACTTTTACTGACAATAAAATATGTAGAAGGGCTTTAGTCACGTTGTGTTAATTTCATTAGAAGTGGAGTTATGGTCTGGCGCAAATTTCAGGGTAGATTTAAACTTGTGGTAATAGAATTAGAGTATAATGTAGATATTGTTTTCAGAATTAGTGCAACAGTAAAGTTTTAAGCCCATATTAGCAATTGCAATTAGTCATTATCATATGAACTGTAAACACATAATTTATGCAACAATTGCAGCACAATGCAACTTATACTATTATTCCACTAAATGTAATTCAAGTTCAAATCCGCGGTTTAAATCACGTATTTCCATTATGTGACAACCAAATATATTGTCTATTTAATCTGCATTACACTATAATTATCATTCTTACTTTAAATTAATAATTTATACTTTTACTACATGTGTTTGTTTTAATAAGCTATCCATTGGGATCTCGAGAACCGTAAGAGTTTACATTTAAAATTGGTTCAACCAGATTTACTATAATACATTACAATATACCAGGAGTATAAATTAAGAAATAAGACTGGCAACGTAGCATTCTGGTAAGATGTTATATGTTTTCAGTATGAATTTGAACTCATTTGGTTGTCCGTAGCGATTTTTTTCGTGAAACAGTTTATTCTAATGCGTTCTAAAGATAAGTAAGCAGACCTACGGAGACAGTATTATTTCAAGGATCAGGTTTTTCGGTGGTTTTAGACATTTTCAGAAGGAACAGAGTCGACTGAAGATGAAACACGCAACGAAAGACCTTCATCTTCAAGAACTGGTGAAAATGTCTACATAATCTGGGATCTTGTGTATTTAGATTGTCGATTGACAGTACTGAATGATTGGAGAACAGTTAAATTTGACTCACACCACTGTTCATAAGATTTTGACTAATTTATTGGGAAATGAGAATAATTAGCTTAAAAATGGTTTTAAAAAAATGAGATTTTGGAGAGTAAAAATATTTCTGTGGCTCTTCAGCCTCTTTATTCGCCTGAATTGAGTTCTTGTGACTTATTCCTTTTCACGAGAATGAAAAATCACCTTAAGGGAACTCATTTTGGTATATTTCAAAACATTTAGACGGCTGTAACCGACCAGCTGAAGGTATATGAGTTCCAGTACTACCATGAGGATAGGAAGAACCGTCTCCAACACTGTGAGGCTTTCCAAGGAAGTTATTTTGCCGGAGACAATATTGAATTGTAATTCTATTCGAACATTTTTTTAAATGTCTTATTACTTACAATCAGGGCATGTAACCGGTTAAAAAAACCGGTTAATAAAAACCGGTAACCGATATTTTCAACGAAAATTGCGAACTTTAACCGTAATTTTAACCGATATTTTTCAGGCCGAAAATACCGGTAACCGTTAACCAAAAAAAAAATCGGTTTTAGCGAACATTAACCTTTATTTAATATCATTTAGCGAGAAAAAAAAATAATATTTTTTCATATCTGTGTTTTCTATTTGTATTTGAACATGAGTCATGACAGTTTTTACAATTAACATTTTATTGGAGAGTCATAAATGTAGGTAGTCTCTTTGGCCGTTAAGGTTACTTAAAAAGTCACAAATAAATACAGCCTTTGTCAACACAGGCAAGTTTAAAATTGAAAAGTGACCTGCGTTTTTCTGAAGATATTACGGGAATTTTTGTGAATTCATTAATTAAATTGCTTTTTTTTAATTGTTATATTTTTCTTAGATTTTTTTGACACCCTTTTCCATTTAAAATTATGTGCAACCCCCATTTTAGGGTTGAAATGCCATTGGAAATCCATTCAAGTGTCCCCCTTTATACTAAAATTGCCGTGTTCAAGCGTTTTTTGCTTTAAGTATCCAGAAATTGCGCTGATAATTTTCATTGGACCACTCATAATTCGTCTGAAGATCGATAGGAGGAGATGACTCTAACAGCTTTTCTCTAGTGACTAGATCTGGCTCGTCTAGTGCAGAACTATTGACTATGACTGAACTAGACTACGAGAGTCCTAGGAAAAAATATGATTTAAGAGTTAGAGCAGCCAGTCCTCCTCTAAGAAGCGATGTTCATGTTGAAGTTATTGTCACAGACGTAAATGACAATGCCCCTGTTTTAAAAGACTTTCAGGTAAGAATTTGAATCCGTGTGGCGGTCGTAAAATAAAAAAATGTTCCTGGCTATTTTTATTTACTTTTTATATATTTATATCACTTTTTGAATATCTAAAATAGATCTGAATCCTTGTGGCGGTCAAAACATTTTTTGGAAATGCGTTTTGTCTTTACAGGCTTGTAACTCGTAAATTAGTTGAGATACAATAAAAATTCTTACACCAATCGATTATCTTGGGTTTTTTTCTATAAGATACACATTTTTTATATTTTTTTCTTGCATTTACATAAGAGCTTTACTGTCGATATTAAGGAATGTTCTGTCATAATATTCATTTTCTTGACATAAAGCAGTCCACAAATATTCTTTAGAGATAAAATCACCTTCTAAATTTTGTTTCTGAAATATTTTAACACTTAAAATATTTTTTTCGTAAATTGATAACTATTTGAGTTGGTCTGTAAGTCTGTGATTAAAAGATTTAAATCTGATAAGATAATTTTTCAATTAGTTTGACAAATTATGAATTATAAACGTACTAAAAAAATACAGAAGATCTAGTACAATGTTAAATTACCTCAATTTGAGTCAAAAATTTTGATTTTTTAAAAGTCTATATTGATATTCCACAATGTTAAACCCAATGAAACTGATTTAATTTATTCCAAAACAATTTGGGACAATGTGAAACCTTACACAACTGTCTGAAATTAATCCCAATTGACTTAGAACAGTGTTGACCCTTATATAACAATGTTAAACCCTAAATAATTATATTAACTTTGTCCCAAACAGTTTGAAACAATGTTAAACCTTCCACAACATTCTGAAATTAATCCCAAACAATGTGGAACAGTGTTAAACCTTATAGAACTATGTAGAACATTGTTAAATTAGTATAACTTTCTTAACTTAATCCCAATTAACTTGGAACAGTGTTGAACCTTATATAACAATGTTAAACCCTAAATAATTATATTAAATTTGTCCCAAACAATTTGGAATTCTGAAATTAATCTCAAACAAATTGGAACAGTGTTGACCCTTATATAACAATGTTAAACTGTAAACAGTTGTCGTAACTTTGTCCCAAACAATTTGGAACAATGTTAAACCTTCCAAAACTGCCTGAAATTAATCTCATACAGTTTGGGATAATGTGTAACCTTGTAGAACTATCTAGAACATTGTTAAACCCTGTACAACTGTCTCATCTGAATCCCAATTATCTCGGAACAGTGTTGAACCTGATACATCTATGTTACACCCTAAACAAGTTTCTAACTTTGTCCCAAACAATTTGGAACAAAGTGAAACATAGTGCAACTGTTTCTACTTACTCTAGAACACTTGGAACATCTTTCTGCCTTCTACAACTGTCTTTTTAAGTCTTCCTAGTAATTTACAATAATAGTTATACATTAAAACTTACAATTTATAGTTTTTCACTCTAAAATTTTTCATATACAGCCAAAAAAATCCAAAAAGACCCATTTTTAGGTCCAAAATTTTGATTTTTGAAATAATTCCAAGTTGATAGTCGCCCATGCGCTGATTTCAAATTTTCAAACCGAATTCAATTATCTCTTTCCGTTCCTGAGATATTTGACCTCAAAGTTGCACCTCAAAAAAGTGGGTTTTTTGGATATAACTCTAAAACGGGTAGGGACACAATCTCAACGACTATACCAGTGGATTCTACAGGCAAAGTTACATAAAGAAATGTTTTCTCCGCATATACGTTCTTTGGAACGATTTTGTGAAAAATGAGAAAAACGAAAAAAACGGAATTTCAGTTTTTCGCTTGGGAACTTTTTGTCACCAAATCTTTTCATTTTCTAGACTTAAGTAAATACAGATGCGCTGATTCCAAATTTTCAAACCGATTTCAATTATCTCTTACCGTTCTGGAGATATTTGCGTTCAAAGTCAGACCTGAAAAAAATTGTTTTTCAGGAATAGTCCTGAAATGGGTCGAGATACGACCTCGGCGACCTCACCAATCGATTCTGCGGGCAAAATTACATAAGTATACCAATTTTCAGATATTTATTCAGGCGGATACAATTTTTAGACCGAAAAAACGAAAATCGCAAAAATTGAAAAATCGCCTGATGAACCCCTTACGATTTTTTCCGATTTTTGGCCATTTTAGTTTTTTCACTGTAAAAATTGTATCCATTAGAATATAAATCTGAAAATTGGTACATAAATGTAATTTTGTCCGTAGAATCGATTGGTGAGGTCTCCGAGGTCGTATCTCAACCCATTTCAGGACTATTCCTGAAAAACTGAATTTTTCAGGTCCAACTTTGAACTCAAATATCTCGAGAACGGTAGGAGAAAATTGAAATCGGTTTGAAAATTTGGAATCAGCACATTCTTCTTTACTTAAGTCCAGAATATAAAAAATTTTGGAGACAAAAAGTTTCCGAGCGAAAAACTGAAATTCCGGTTTTTTCGTTTTTCTCATTTTTCACCAAATCGTTCCAAAGAACGTATATGAGGAGAAAACACATCTTTATGTAACTTTCCGCGTAGAATCGACTGGTATAATCGTTGAGAATGTATCTCTACCCATTTTAGAGATATAGTCAAAAAACACCCATTTTTGAGGTGCAACTTTGAGAGCAAATATCTCAGGAATGGAAAGAGATAATTGAATTCGGTTTGAAAAATTGAAATCAGCGCATCAACGACTATCAAGTTAGACTAATTCCAAAAATCAAAATTTTGGACCCAAAAATGGGCATTTTTAAATTTTTTTGGCTGTATATGAAAAATTTTAGATTGAAAAACAATAAATTGTAACTTTTCATGTATGTCTATTATTGGAAATTACTAGGAAGACTCAAAAAGAAAGTTTTAGAAGGCAGAAAGATGTTCCAAATGTTCTGAAATAAGTAGAGAGACTTGCACTATGTTTCACTTTGTTCCAAATTGTTTGGGACAAAGTTAAGGCACTTGTTTAGGGTGTAACATAAATGTACTAGGTTCAACACTGTTCCAAGATAATTGGGAATAAGATGAGACAGTTCTACAGGGTTTAACAATGTTCTAGATAGTTCAACAAGGTTTAACTTGTTTTCGGAAAGAAGGTGGTTATTCCTGTGTTTGTACTGCTGGTTTTACCGGTTCAAATTGTGACATAACTTTAACTAAAGACGCATGTAAAAGAGATTTTTGTAAGAGTGGTTCAACTTGCACTCCCCTTAAAAAAGGAGGGTTTATTTGTGAAGACTGTTATCCCAATAATGGGTGTGAATATTCATTAATTAATTTGCTTTTTTTTCAGATGGTATTTTTCTATTATTATTTTAAATTAATTATTCTGTAATTTTTTTTAATCAAATTTTTATAATTAATTTCTTTTAATTAATTTAATTATTTTTTAACCGATATATTAACCGGTTTAAACCGGTTTCTAATTTTCAAAAACCGGTTTTCGAACTAAAACCGTTATTATTATAACGTTCTCTATAAGGGTTAACCGTTAACCAGTATTTTTTTCGGTTACATGCCCTACTTACAATATTATTACAATAGACTAAGTTTTTTCCTAGTTTGCAAAATTTAGCTTCGGATTATTTAGAAAATATTTTTGAGTGATGTTTAACTTTTTATATTGCAAGATTTGAGATAAAATTTATTTATATAACAAATGAAACTTAAAATACAAAACTGTGATAGTATTAAACCAATAAGTTTTTATAAATTTCAATTCAATGATGGATATTGGATATGTTATCCGAAATGAATAATGATGATATAAACGTTGTAAGTAAGTATCTGAAAGTGAAATTACGGATTAAGTTCTCAAAGGTCTATAATTAGGTAGTCAACCCGTTAGTTTTTTCAGCGTCTATTTGCATTAGAATTTAGAAGCTTTACCTAATTCTGTGATGCTTAATTCAGTGGAAAAACAGATTTTCTCTATCTCGTCGCATTTGCTAAACATCCAATATTTATATTGCCTGATAAATACTTGTTACATTTAACTTGAATAGATGATGTTTACTAATCAACTTAAATTATTAAACACTTTCGGATTGTTCAATTCGTTAAGTATATATTGTTGTCCACTAATAACAAGATTAAAATTCGATGAAAAAATATGTTACAATTAAAAAATTATTATTATTAAATTTGAATAATAATGAATCTAGAATTACCTGATATAAAAAAAACAAATAAGGAGAAGTGGTGAATGTTTTACAATTTCTACAAATAATTAATTTCATATTTAAATTCAACGAACTTTCTACTAGTATTACAAGTTAATTACAATGAAAAATGTAGTTTATTTACAAATAAAAAAGGTAAAAGCAGTTGTAGTTTTGGTTATGAAACAAGCATGAGTTATGACAAGAGCTAACAACTGTATTTAGTGTTAAATCTAGCAAGTGAACGCGACGCGAAAAGCCATGCAACCAATCAGCCAAGTGCTGTTTAATTAAAAACTTTCCGTCTGTAAATGAAAATTGTTTGCAGCACGCGATTCCAACTTGGTGAAAGCCGACAAATGTCGCGGTTTCCTCTCCAAACGCTTTGCACCTGAAGTGCACTGCAGCGAGTCAAAGGACGACGCGAAATTAAACCTAAACACCACCGACCTATCGCCGATTACCCATGCATTCAAAACAATCATTTCTTCCGAGAATGGAAATATAAAAAAATATAATTAATTACCTCATATACAGGGTGGTAAATTGCGAAAACAGGGATTTTACATGTAAAAATTTTAGGTAAAAAAGTTTCAAATAACAGTTGTAGACCGTAAAATTTTGTAATCGAATCAATGAGCAAAAATTATTTTTGTTCCTTGTAAGCTCAGAAATTAGGTATAAAAGTAACGTAAAGTCTAGATTAAAAAGTATTGTCTTGTAGTTTGGGAGTCAATTTTTTCTCATTCTTCTATCATAAAGGTTGTAGTTCATTTATATTTGGGCGTCTTGTTTTACACATTTTTTTAAATAAATCACAGAGATGTTCAATGGGATTCATATCTGGAGACTGGAGCCATTTTCAATTATTGTCTACAATTGTAAAATAACTATTCTAGCAGTTTACGTAAAGTATGTTTAGGGTCATTATCTTGTTGAAGGATATAAAAATTCGTGAAACCCAATTTTTCAACATGTTTCCAAATTCTCTTTTAAAATATTCAAATAACCCATTTCCCACCCCTTTTGCACTCATACAGACTCTTACAAGCAGAGATCCTCCTCCATATTTTACTGTTGGGCATATTTTTTTTTGTTTTTATTTCTTCATTCTTCCTTTTCCAAACATTAATTCGTTAATCTGATCCAGAAAGATTTATTTTGGTTCATCTGAAACAATTACTGAGTTCCAGAATGTTTCAGGGTGGTTTATATAATTCAAAAACAAATCGCAAAGATGTGTGTACGAAGACTAGTTCGTTTGAGTGTATATTACAATCACTGTTTTATCACAGATGAAACAATCTTCTTATGATATATTTATATTTCGATAATATAAAATTTTTAATTAATTTAGAGTCTTGAAAATTGTCTAGAGTTTTCTCGTTTGATGTTAAATAAAAAAGTTTTGTCTTATCTTGAATTTTCAAAACAAGATGTTTGCCAGTTTTTATCTTCTTAATCTAGACAAGACAAGACAAGAGTTTAGAAAGTCTAGATTTAGACGGTAACACTAAATAAAATGCTGGAATTACAGGCTTTAACCACAGGATAGTTAATACAGAAGCGATACTCTGTGTCGGTACCTTTCATGTTATCCTATTCAGATGTATGACCTTGGAGCATTGTGTAGACCTTTAAATTTCTTGGCTTTCCTTATCTCTCCCTAAGATGTGAGGAAACTTTCCGACTTTAAACAATGAGCCCTTTAAATTTGTGCACATTCTCCATCTCTCTCTAATTTTCGTTTCTCTGTCAAACTGTCGCTTCTGTATAAACCTATTCTTTGCTTTAACTACAACATGCCAGATTAATCTATAGTCTTGAATATTGTCTAGAGTGTTCTCGACTTGATGTTAAATAAGAAAGTCTTGCCTTGTTTTGAATTTTCGACACAAGACTTTTGCCACTTTTGTCTTGATAATCTAGACAAGACAAGACAAGACAAGAGTTTAGAAAGTCTAGATCTAGATGGTAACATTAAATAAAATGCTGGAATTACAGGCTTCCACTGCAACATGCCAGATTTTTATAATTTTAGCTTGCTTATGCCTATATATAATTAGAGGCTGATTCTTTCTTAATATGCATTATTTTGCTGAGCATCTTTCAGCATATTTGCGCACAGGTACCAACTTGCACATCCCCAGTGCATCTAAACTTGGTGCTCTGGGATCCACTTCGCTGGCTGATAGCAGTTGGACGTACGCAGCAAGTTCCAGGGCCAACTGAGCAGCCAAGCATTCCAGTGCACCGCAGTCAGATGTTCCCTGCTCTTGTCTTTGTTACATAATAAGAGCTTTGCACGGATGAAGGGAACTAGTAATAGTGATAATTAACAAACAACCGTTACATTTGAATTGCAGTTTGCTAGATTACCCTGTTAATGAATTTAGCCAATCACTGGGAATGAGCTTCATTCTCAAACTCATACTTACACTAATTTCTCCTACAATTCAACATATTTTAGTCATTTTGAGATTTCGTAATTATGCTATTCATGTGATCTCGAAATGAAAACGAAATCTGTAATAAAACCGGAACGATTCATCTGAATAAAACTAGGAAGAGTAACAAAGAATTTTTACTTTTAGTTACACATTTAAATACTCATATTTTTCTGCTATTATATGACAATTAAAATGATGAAATATCATATATTTTAAGATATTGTATGCAGAACATATTTTGGTAATTGTCTATTAATAATTTTGCAACAAATAATTAAATTTTTATTATAATTTGTATTTTTTTTATCTTTCAAAAAAATCGATGAGTTCTTCTTACAATTCAACATATTTTAGTGATTTGGATATTTCACAATTATACTATTCATGTGATTTCTACAGTAACTCTTTGGCAATTTATTTCAGTACATTATTAATTGTTGTTAAAGAAAAAGATTATTGTATTAACTGCAAAAAAATACTAAAAGACTAGAAGACTTTTACATTTCAAAGATAAATGCAATATTACAAAGAAAAGTTCAAACTACGGTTGGCAAAAATTATGATTTTTTAAAAATATCAAAAACCATTGCCTTTTTTGAATAAAATAAATGATGATATTTTTAATTTTTAAAGATATAAAAATGTGTCTTTTTTGTGGTATTATTCCGAAAATCTGGCAACCTGTACCATTGACATGCTCATTAGTTGAGTGGTTGTTATATTTTAGAAGAAAAAATATTAACAATTTGTAAATATTAAATCTTAAAAATATACGTGATTATGATATAGCAGCAACATTTTTACCGTTCTTTACTGATTAATAAAATCAAATTAGGTGTGTATACTTACATGGAATATGGCTAATAAATTCTGTTTTCTAGTTTTATTGAGTTGTTACTTTCAGTTTGATTTTTGGCATACTACACTGAGGTATTGATATTAATTTGTTACAGATTTTTTTTAATAGTTCTAGATTTCAACAAACAACAGTGACATTTAAGATAAATACTATCAAAATCCATTCATTTGGTATAAGTTTTTTTACAGTTGTGGAATTGAACAAATCTGAGCAAATAAGAGTGACATTTAAGATAAACACTATCAAAACCCATTAGAAATAATCTGCAAACTTACGTTATTCAAATTTGCAAAACTTAAATACAAGTTGAAGAACCGAGGACCGAATCGGGACCCCTGCATAACGCCTCACACGGCAGCGCCAGCAACTTCAACTCCGACTCCGACAACTTCCATTTTCCCCAAAACGGAACGTTACAAAGTCTGTTATTTCTAACGAAGATAATTTCTTAATTGCTCCGAAATCAGATTAACATCCGGTTGCATCTAGTTGGCAGTGGATGTCGTCGTATAGACAGGGCTGGATTCACCAAAAAGCTCGCACATTTAACAGTGTCGTTCAAGGAAGAATCTTAGCATAAAGTTGAGTTCCATTGGTTGAATTTTCAAGTTGCTTGCATCATGATTGGTTAAAAACTAGTCGGTAGAAATTATCAGCTACAATATCTCAATAGGTCATTGATAATTACTAATGTCCGAAGTTTTGGTTTTGTTTTCGGTTTCGGCCAGTTTCGGCCAAAAATAATAATTTCGGGTGCAGTTTCGTATAGTGTTTCACAAGACAAGATTTATTATCTTGTTTAGCAATGTCTTGTCTTGTTTCGAAAAACAAAATAAGAAATTTAAGTTTAAGGCAACATAGCCTTCATTACTCTTGCATATACAAATCTTGTCATCATTTTCTTGCCTATTTTTTATTTAATTTAATTAATTTTTTTATGGATTTTTATTATAAATTTGAGAAAACAAAATATTTTAACGTTACAATAACGAAATAAAAATATCTTTATTAAAACGTTATATAACGTTATGATCTTGATTTTTTTTAAGTTATACTTATAACGTTATATAACGAATTAAATAACATTATATTAACGTTATTCCAACCATGGTTAGTACAAAGTGCGCAAAGTGCAAGATGTAGACTTATTGTAGAATTTAGAAAAAAATAATCGTATTGTAAGAGAATAGCATACATTGGAAAAAAACCTGTTAGTAACAAATACTTCTTTAAAAAACTACTTATTTGTGATATTTATGAGGTAGTGATAGGTAACTAAAGTCGTTACTTGTTTAGTAAAGATAGTATCTCTACAAAACTACAGTGATTTCTTAATAAATTGAAGCCTTTCATTAAATTTATTAACCGAATAATACCTTACAAGGTAAGAAAAATAAAAATTCCGTTTTCAATAAAAATTTAACTGAAGTTTAACTTAACTACATAAGTTTCGGTTTCGGTTATATTTTCGTCCGAATCTGGAAAACGAGCTGAAAATTGGGTTTTGTTTATATTTATATATTACGGTTTTGGTTATAATTTAGTAATAATTTTATGACAGTCGACAAAGCACGATGTTTGGTCGGACTGGGAATCGAACCCAAATCTTACACTACACTTTGAGTCAGATGGCGTTAATTAATTGAATCACCGATGCTTGTGATTCGTGAGAAACATTAGAATGTTTTTGTTCGTTTTTACTTTTTACCTAAAAGGCTATTGATTTTCTCGGACTACTAATAAATATTTATTTTATAAATTATGAAACGTGATATTTATTAATGACACGCCAATCTGAGTGAAGTCAAGGCTTGCAAGATCACAGGTTCTTGTCTAATGATCGATAAGAACTAATGCTCTTATTCCGCCAATCCATTATCTACCCAACCTTTCAATATCATTCGATTATAACTAATGTTCATGAACATTAATGCATATAAATTTCATTACATCTTATTTATTCGTTCGAAATTAATTACAAGAAAGACCTGGAACCTGAAAAACGAATACATATTTTACAAATTTCATGTTAGTAGAGAAGAATGACACAGGTTAAAAACACTTAAATCGTTGGTTCAGTAAATATAGTTTTATAATATTGTAGTTATTTATTATTCTCATAATGGGTTTTAAATTTTTCGAGAAAAAAAATTAAAACACCACATAAACTATTCTTAATTCACCGTATTTTACTACCTCGTACAAAGCAAAGGAAATATTGTAACCTCGACAAATTTAGGTTTTCAGATTTCAACGGAAATATCCATTTTGACTATATCTGAATCCATTTTGACTAGTTTCGGCTTAACGTCTGTACATTGTATTTCGTGTAACTCAAAATTGAGTTGCCGTAAAATGCTGAAATTTTGTATATGGGACTGCTATAACATCTAATTATGCACCTTTTTTTTTATTACAATCGGCAGTGCTGAAAGGGCAATTTACTCGTAGGATTTTTTTTAAAATGATGAAATTGTGGTTATTGAATTGCTATAACATCTAATTATGCACCTCCATTTTTGCTTCCAAACGGCCTTTTCAAAAATTTAATAAAAATAATAATTTAGTTGGGTTCTAATTTTTAGAGCAAACATTGGATTTCTTGTTAATAAATTGATTATATGGTTGATAACGTTAACATTTACAACTGTCAGAATATATTTCATGAGAAATATTTAAGGAAATAAATAAAAACAAGGGCCCGTATTCCGAGCTCACTTTTATTAACGTTTTGTCTCATAAGATTATAATGTAAAATCAAGCCTTTTCTAAAAGCGATTTTATTAAAAAAATCAATGTCTTTGCAAGTTTTTAAGCTATTAAAATAATTTTGTGTAACGCAATAAGGAATAATGATAAACATTTTAATAAAATTTTATTAAAGTTAATGGAAGTTGAAGAATGATTAGCCGAAGAAAGATCTTACTTTCAAATTAAATAAGTTTAAATGAAGTGCAGCAAAAAAGTGTATAATTTAGGGTACAGGGAAATCATGTACTATTTTACCATTTACTCTAAAGTTATTAATGATTCTTAAAATTGTTATTGCACTTGGTGTAGGACTAAAAATTTTATAACACAAAAAACAAATGTCAAATTCGTCTCCTTTGTTTCATTTTAACTGAGACGAGCAAATATACATTGCTGTCAATCAAATATCAAGTAGTAAATTCCATGTTTCACGTTAAAAAATACTGACGGTATAGTATCGGGATTATTGACATTCTCCTTGCACGTGTAGCGACAGGAGCCGATACTCAAGTATAGCGAGGGGTTAAATTATAAAAAAATAATAAAAAATATAACTACTAGTTATAATATAAATTTTGATGTTTATTCTTCTGATACATAGAATTGAATGAATGTTTATTTATGTATTAGAAGAATACATAACAATCATGATGCAAACCATTTCAAAATCAACAATCGCTACAAATTGGTGACCCCGACGCGCGTCTGAAATGACGTGAAGCCGGCCCTGCATGTCGCCATGTTGCTGCCAGCGCCTCTCCTGGATTGGAAAGACAGGTACTCTTGCAGTTCCTCAAGACTTAATTTATATGTGCATCCGCCTCGTGCAGCCCGGCCCAAATTACGCCGCGAGTACAGAATTGAAACTCCAGTTGCAACGCATCAACCTGTATGTAAACCTTTGAGTTATGCTCCAACTGCAGGCGCGCAGAATCTTAAATCATGTTGCTAGATTAAATCGCGCATTTTAAAATTAACTTCCAACGAAGATTGCCAGACTTACTCGCTCTTTGCCCTAGAATTATTCACACCATTCTGCTCTAAATACTTTATTAATTGCTTCGTCTCGTCGCACAAATAGCTATTCAATTTGAAATACTCTTCCATCGTTCATTTGGTCCATTCTCACTACAATATTTAACTTAAAAAATGTACCAAGTACAGATTTTTATTAAGAATTGGATTTCATATTAATATCAATTTAAATAAATGTTGCAGGAAAGTTCTTTTTTGTAAAAACTTACTTACTGAATCCATGAACCTTTTTACCTTTCGGTATAAGGTTATCGGAGTAGATCGGATATAGGGTAGATTCTTCCATATGTTTCTCCACTCTTTTCTGTCCTTTATCAGTCTTAGTATTTCTTCCCACTTGATTCCTCTACTCTCCGCTGCTTTTCAGGGTCTACCCCTTTTCCTTTTTGTGGATTCTCTCGCTTCAAATATTCTTTTTGTTAGGCTATGTTGGTCCATTCTTTATACATGTCCCATCCACCTTAGTTGATCTTGTTGTATTGTCACCTGTATTGGTGTTCTGTTCTTTGTCTATTTCGTTTCTTATCATATCTCTTCTTGTCTTTTCTTGTATTAGTTAGTTTACTTCTTTGTTTTTTTGTTGTTGTCCAGCTTTGACACGTAAGGAAAATAATATTACTCTTTCCTTTTTGATATCTTAACAATATTTGATTGTTGTAAATGTTATTGAACTGATTGTCAATACACAATATACTATTTGGCCGGAACCAAAAGAAGGAGCGAACGATATATTAAATATAAAAATTAAGTAATTGTTCTAAAATATTTATTCAGTGACAGGTTTCAATTTACTTTTATAGGTTTTTAGAATAGGACTGCAACTAGTTTTCGGTTCCATTGTTACTTTTATTTATTTATTTTTATTGTGATGTTTTTTTTTCACATTCGAGGTACTTTTATTCCTTGTCTTTGCTGACCCATGTAATTTTTAGTTCTCCCGGTCTGATGATGACTATTAAATAGTCGAAACCAGTCACTGAATAAAGATTTTAGAACAGAGTGTTTAATACTTACAATTATACCTTTTCATTTTTCTTCTAATATTATACCAACACAGTTGGATTTCCTTCCTTTCCACGATATATTTACATAGTTTTCAGGTAGTTTTGTAATAACACATTTACAGGAATGTCCGTTAAAATATACGTTACATTGGTGGATTTGGAACTACGAGTAGAATTGACAGAACTGAAACCAGTATTTTAACGCATTTGCTGCGTTGCATAATAAATAGCAATCGTACAGTGCATTCCGTGTTTAAAAAAAGAAAAAAGTTGATTTACATTTTAAATTGTTTGTAAATTACCATCCCTATTTCTATTTATCTACCTGAAAAGCAGAAGTTTATCTCATGTATCCTCTAATTTAGCATCAGGGGAAACGAATTTACATCGCAGGCAGCTGCGGAATTAGGAGCTGATAAAAGAAGGTTCTGGTTGTCGTTTTGCCGGCGACGACGTCTATGTGCGAAGCATTGATAGCTTGACTCGGTTATGTTTCAGCCAGATGCTGTAATTTCTATTGCCATGTCTACAGTTGAACAGAATACAGGAATCACACACAACAATAGTTGAGCGCGAGTTGGAGTAATTAGTGCACTACGCGGGATTATTCAACAATTCTACTTCTGTATTACGACATGTTTATGTATGAACTCAGATGCAAACAAAGAATATGGACTGTGACTGAAAATTACTAAACTTCGTACACATTGTGTTACTTTATAAAATATATCGCTCGCTACTCTATTTGCATTTCAATATCTAGATAAATTTACTAAATATTACAAGAGCTGTGTTTTGTTTTATGTACGCTTTAACTTCCTTGTACAAAATAAAGGGAGTATTGTAATCGCGAAAAATGTCGGTTTTCATATTTCAACGGAAATGACTATTTTGACTAGTAACGGCGTAACAACTGTACGTATGTACGTACGTACCTATCTCGCATAATTGAAAAAAGATTAGCCGTAGAATGTTAAAATATTATATACGGTAACCAGGGATGACCATGTAAAATAAGTCACGTATTATACGTAGTTTTTTACGTGTAAAAACTGTTTTTTTTTTTCGAAATTGATACTAAAGTACACGTTATTACACCGTGAATTTATCCAAAGTAGTAGCTAAAGTATAGCTTTACAGACTCTTGTCAAAATTTAACTTTACGGACTCGTCTGTCAAATTGAATTAACCTATATTTTAATAGCATTATATTTTTGCAGTTTATTTTAGTACCTACTACCTAAAACAACAAACATATTATACTATAATATTATAGGTGAATATATTTATTATTTGCTTTTTATAATAATTTATCTGATTCACGACATCTAAGTAGGTGTAAAAATAAATGAAAATTATAAATAAATATTTGACACTTTGACATTTCTTTTGTTATCACAATCATCCTCGTCGCAATGGCTAGCTGAGCTGACGTTTTACAAATACAGAATGCTATTTAGTTATGTTTTTAATTGATAATTTACCGATTCCGGAAAAAAAATATAATGTATATCTCAGAAATAAAGTATTTTTTTATTACTCATATGGTTTATTCTCCTCGGTTATCGCCTCGTAGAACAAATTCCATATTTGTACCTAATAAAAAAATTATACTTTAGTACCTTGGTATACAAATAACTATTGTTTCAATTAACTGTTGGAAATTATTTTTTTCTATTGTAATTTATTTTTCATGATAATAATAACAAATAACTAAAAGCAGTTATTTATTTTGGGCTCGCCATTTTTCTAAAAATTCTAATTGGGTCAAAAAGTTTACCCAGGCTAAGAAGCGAGCTGATTTCAAAAAATATGTGGTATATAGACTCTACAACTAGACGTTTTAAAAAATAATGAAATGCCAAATCAGTCAAAATACCAAATCTAAAATTTGTATAGTTCTTGAACGGTAAATTGCAGTAGGTAGCATTTTTGTAAGGACACGTTATTATTACTATTGTTAATATTTTTTAAAGCTAAAAAAATATCGAGTTTCTTTATCGCACTGCGGTGTAAATGGTGTTTGATTGAATATTTACAATTCAGAAAGTCAAAAATATTATTATTTAACGTTGATTTTGCAACAAAAAATGAAAATATTGGTGTATCATAGTCGGCTTTGTATCGGAAAAAGGTCGGTGTGGAGGAAACAAAGAGCGTCATATTCGCGTACCTCTTCACTGGTATCGCGATCGGACAAGTTTTAAGCCGATTTAAATAGGTTTGAAAGCCTTCCCGGGTAATCCACGCGCGATCTAAGCCTCTGCACCCGACTCCCGCGATAATGACTTACGTGATATTAACATCTCCCCTTATTCCCCCTCACAGTCAAATAGCTGCACTTCATAACTTTATATTTCATATTTACTACACTGTAATCAATATAATAATAACATTTAAAATGTATTTTCCTTCAAACAACATGGAAAGTAAACGTTTTGAACTAGTTTTAGGAATTATAAATCTGACAGGTACAAAGTCGTTAAAACACTTCGATTTGAGTCCTGCTCTTATATCTTTTTTTATACATTTGTATCACTATTTCTTTATTTCCTTGTAAGAAGTTAAGGAAGTATTGTAACAACGAAAAATTTCGGTTTTCAGATTTCAACGGATGTAACCATTTTGACGATTTTTAAATCTATTTTGACAAGTGATGTCTGTATGTATGTATCTCGCTCTCAAAATAGCCGTAGAATGTTGAAATATTGTGCACTTCCCTTTTTTATTAGAATCGGCAGGGCCAAAAGAGCACTCGTAGTGTTCTTTTTCTTTAATTTTTGGCATAACTCAAAAATGATTAACTGTAGTACAATATTAACATGTTATTTATGGAATTGCTACGACATCTTAACGTAACAGAAACTAAAATAATAATTTAGTTCGCTTTAAATTTTGGTAGGAAACATTTGATTTGAAATTGAGTATATGAATAACAACATTAACAACTGTCAGAATATATATCGTATTCGTATACTAACTTCATTTAGCACTTACCATGGCCGTGTTTCTTTGTTGATTTAAAAGGCAATCACTATTTTATAGGCTTCAATTGATATGATTGGTTATACAGTGCGGTTCATTTCATTTTCAATAAATATAAAACTTTTTATCATAAAAAACCACTATACCAGCTGAAAGCTAAGGGAATATAAAAATGAATTTTAGTAGTAATTTAATTTTCCCAATACAATATTCATATATTTTCAGAAATAAATCAAAGAGAAAAGATTTTATTCAAATGAAAAATGTTTTGTCTTTCTGTTATAGGTTTATATTTTTCAAACATTCATTATAAAGACTAAAAAGAAGAAATATTTGATATACTAATTTTTATTAATAAAAAAATATTTTTACCTCTCGCCACTAAGAAAGGTACTGGAGTCATGCTAAAAATCGAATAGTGAGTTTTCAATGGATAAGCACGTCTTAAAATTCCTAGAACTCGATTTTAATTATTGTTACGTTCTAGACAAGACTTATTTACAGTCGAAACATTGGTGCATTAGTGGATTTTATTAAACACCAAAAATACCTTTATCTACAACTATTGAAATATGGGTACATTATACGTGTGATACTACATATAATATACTACTCATATTACACAAGTTAAATATGAAAAGTTATATTACACGCTATACTTTTCTATAATAAATAGAGCATGTAATGTAACATATAACATTTTAATAAACTGTTAATTTATTAATAATATATTTTTTTATCATTAATATCAATATAAATGATTATACAAGTATAATAAATACAATTTGAATAGTTATTTTGACATTTAAGTGCTACTGTGGCGCCATCTGTTAAGCTATGTATGAACTACTCAGAGATATCTGAATATTTAACAAATAATATCAGATTTTTTGTATGCCTGATAGTTGTAGATAAAGTATAGTATTTGACTCGCATAATATGGCTACATATTATGCTTGTTAAATAATATACTATTATTTCACGCCACTAAGAAAGGTACTGGAGTCATGCTAAAAATCGAATAGTGAGTTTTCAATAGATAAGCACGTCTTGAAATTCCTAGAACTCGATTTTAATTAGTGTTGCGTTCTAGACAAGACTAATTAACTGTCGAAACATTGGTGTATTAGTGGATTTTATTAAACTCTAAAGAATACATTTTTTTATTAAATATGAAATCCGTGAAAAATTCGCTTTGTAAATCAGCCAGTAAAATATTCGTAACATTTCTAGTAGAATTATTAGTAGGTATTTAAAAGTAAAGAAGCAAATATTGGGTAAATTCCTTGAAGAAGATTACGTTAATATTTGAAATTCCATCCTTCTGATAAAGTTGCATCAAGTTAAAATATTCGGCTTGTAGTAGGTCGGAGTTAGAAATAGCCGCAATTACCCGCGCTCGTTACTCATGGCGAATTGCGGGATGCGATATCCAACCCGGCTGCGTGTGGCTGCCCGCAATTATTCCGATTAGCGGCCCAATCGGAAAACATCGCGAAGATTGCTGCGCTAAGTCCCATCTATTCTTGTAATTATACCTTCCTGATTAAACCGAGCGCGCTCACATGCCGGAAAAATCCCGATTATCCTCCGGGAAGACGGTAACAGATGCCGATTATGTGCGGATAATTATATACGGACTGGATATTGACGATTGACGAACGTTTAGGGATTTTATGGCTTCTAATTTATTTATTTATACCGTTTATATTCACTTCATTTATCATAACATGTTCCTAACAGGCATAATTCTATGTACTCTTTTCCAAAATGCTAAAATGCGTGGTAGATTCAGGCAAAGAATAACTTTTTATTCACATTGAAGGAAGGTCAGAAAAATCATAAAACTAACTCTTTCCGTTACATGTGAAAGCTGGACAACAACAGAAAGACAAAGAAGTAAATTAACGAACACTGAAATGAGGTTTTTGAGATTCAAAGCAAGACGAGAAGAGATATGTTAAGGAATGAAATATACAGAGTTCAGTTAAATGTAATACCAATCAGGTGACAATATAACAGGGTCAACTAAGTTAGACATGTTTAATTCCTAATTATATATATTATATAAACATAACCTAAAAATGTGGTTTTATTTGTACACAGTTTTAAGTAATTTAGTGGTCAATGTAATCTCTGCTCTGAGGACAGATTAAGAAGATCAATTCAACCGGTGAACAAAAAAAAAATCATTCGTGCATAGAAAGATGGACGATCTAGTTGCTAATACACGAGTTTTGAAGAACTGTTGATAAATGGTTAATAAGATGGTGATGATAATGAAGCTGAATATTATAAAAACGAATATTCGGGAATCAAGGAAAACGATAAACGAGGACAATTTGATAAAATGTGTAATTTTTAGTCAATTAACCAATACATCTTCCCATAGCCTTGGCATTTTTTATGAACATATTGTAAAGAATAAGTACAAATTTAAAGAAACAATAAAAAAAACTATAGTAAAATGCGGTTATAACGACATCGCTTATAACAACAAACTGGATATTGTGACCACTTGTTTCAAAGCCCACATACACTATAACGTTACTATACTTTAATCGGTTATAGCGACAATATTTAGTAATTCTTGAAAATATCGCCACAAGATAATGGTAACATTATCCACATGCTGTTTCCCTCCAATTTTCGAATATCTGGAATGTTAAATAACAATTGCAGAGCAAGTGATTTAAATCAATGATTTAAAAAAAAATCAGTGTGATATAAATATCTCTAATTACATACATATAATACATAATTACATCGATTTTCCATTGTTTTGCTTTTAAAAATGTTATAGATATGTTACCTTATTGTAAAAAATTTGAGGATTTAATACTAATAATTTCGTATTATCAGATAATCCGGCTGTCAAATTAAAACGCTACGAACATTACTCACATGTACACATTTCAAATTATTAACAGCATCGCATTTTTTCATTTCCAAACATTTTGATTCAAACCTGGTTAAAAATTCTTAAACTCATCAATAACAAAACAAAATATTCTACCTATTCATCATCCGATCCCACGTGCAGAATTTTCATGTATTGGGGTTTTTTGTAGAAAGAAAATCACAAATGGAAAATTTCAAAATTATAACATGCAAGTTATAAATAGGTAGAACTCATCAACAACGAGCTAATTTTCTATTTTACTGATAAATTCCAGCTATTTCAATATGGCTTACTTATACCAGGAGTTTATTTTATCAGTAAACATAGACTTTATCATTACTATAATTAGGGTATAAATTGATTGACAGCAATGTATTAAAGCTTTATTTTATAAGTAAACTTATGGATAATTCAGACAGACTAAAAATATATTAAATATTAATTAAAGAACTTACTTATAAAATATTTATTTATATTTAAACATTTACACCCAGATTCATAAAAGAATTAGTTAGTTCCACGGAACTAAATACGAAAAATAAAGTTCCAATTCCGAAATGTCAAATTAATTCCAGTCCCAATTCATAAAAAAGTATTAAGCATATAATTTAGTTCTGAAGATAACTCCACTAGTTTGGTGGTATTAGCAATATTTATGGTTTCCAGCATTTCTAAATGATGCAGAGAAAGATTTGTGGTGATTTGTGACAACCTAGAAGTAAAATACTTTGATTACACGCATGCGTAAAGCATTCATTGAAATATGGTTATAATCAATTTTTTTAAATATTTTTTTTATTAAATTCGTATCACATGGAAAAAAAACATTGAAGTTAATATTTTTTATTTTATTATGTATTAATTAAATATGTGTATTTATTTATTTCATCTCAAAATGATTTGATTTTTACAATGTCCAGTGAAAAATCGAGATGAACATTAAAAATAAGATACTCAGAATGAACTAGAAATGTCAAGTTAACACGTTAACTGCCACCATTAAAAAAAAAAGTTGGGTCCCTGGGGCCATTTTTTCTTTTTTACAGATTTAGGGTGTTTCCATATTAGAAAATACAAGTATGATAACAGAATTAATTTTTCTTTAATATTGCTCTAAAATTTGAAGAATTTTATTGAGTCACAAAATTTTCAGTATTTTATCATTTCAGAGACTAAAAAACAAAAAAATCATGCCTAAGAATAGGTTTTGGTCTGTCAGGCCACCGAGAATTAAACTACGTTCACAGATATGCATTGCGAGGTACAAACGTACCACGAAGCATAATGTGTATTCAATCACTGAGGCACAAACGGTGTATCTCAGAGCATACGAGGATATTTTAGTGAGGCACATAAGATGTACCTCATGGCAGTTAACGTGTTAAACAATTTCAACCTCTTTGCAATATTATAAGTCTATTAAATACTACAAATATTTCTTATGTTTTTGCCCCTTCAAATAATATGTGGAATGTAATGGAATTACAGGTAGCTAAGATGAGAAATCCGGGCAATGACATATCGAATGTTCGGGCGGGCGATTATGAACTTGTTCCGACCGGTCGAGTATCCTTCCAGGCCGCCGTTAGCCACTCAGCCGCTAGTTTCACGGATTCATTTGAGGCGAACAGACATGCGTCTCATGTCGGTTATGGATATTGATTAATCGTTCAATTCACTCCACATCAAACGGAAAATTATCTCATATTTTTATTTTTACCTGTAACGCTGTTTCGTTTGAAAGAGATGTGCATGCAGGAAATTCCTGTTTCATGCAACATTTATTTACATTACATTCTGTGTGGGTACCAATGTAAATGTAAAAAAAATGTTTTTTCTCAATCGTTTGTCAGCATAATATAATTATTTGATAAATAAATAAATATTGTTATTATTTACTTACTTGTTATATCTTTGAAGAAAATAATATCAGTTATAATATAGTAATAAAAGGAAGGTTGTTTTTGGAGTTTATTTTAATAATATCCACTGATACACCAACGTTTCGACTGTCATCACCTAGTTGGTTGAGTCTCTGTTTGGTTACGGCTGGGCATTCACACAGTACTTGTTCCGACGATTCTTCGTCCTCTTAACTGAGTCGACAGATGTCATTTTCAGATTTACCAATTTTGTATAAATGGTAGTTTAAAGGACAATGAACGGTGAGGACTCCTGTCATTATTCTAAGGTTCTTATTGCTGAAAGCTAGTAGCTCCTTGGGGTTTGTCGTAGCTGGAAAAATGAATTTTCTCGTTTGACAGAGGCCTGCAGTGTTTTTCCAAAATGAGGATATGGCAGATTCCTCCCAGTTTTTGACCACCTTCTTTCTTCTTACAGCGGCTTTGTGGAACACCACATGAACTCCGGTCCATAGTACGTTTAGTCCCTTTTTTTGCAAATCTAACTGTTCATTCACAAAGGGTAAACCCTTATGAAGATACTTCCTAATTTCGAAAGATTCCAAGAATGTTAATCTTTGGCCTTTCAAAACACTCATTTCGCTGTCAGTAAAAACTGTTTCGAATAGATTTATTACTCTTGGATAGAACTCCGCACTTTCTTCTGGTGAGGCACTAATATGGTTACTTTACAATATTTATCTTGTATTCTCTTGTCTCGATATTTCATTTAGGGTCTCTGCTGCTGATGTGAGTAGGTGATGTGATGTGTGGTGGAAAATGATTCTTGATTACGGGTTTTTAATAAACGCTGCTCAATAAAGTTTTCTTCTAAACAGGTATGTATCCAAAATAACTTTATTTTTATTGTAAGTACCTGTTAAATCTAAGTCAATTTTATGGGATAACGTAAAATAAAGAAGATACAAACGAAAATAAACATACCAAAATATCAAGATAAACTAGTGGCTCATCTCGCGACAACTCTATAAATAAATAATTTAATTACTGAAGGTGATGTAGAACATTAATATCTGTTGTGTACATAGTTGGTGGTTGGTCTTGGTGCTGTAAGACAGGTGTCGTGTCGTGACCCATCGATAAGATATTCGCGCGATGCCGGCGTGAGGCACGCCAACTATTCCATCAGCGACACTTGCTGCTCGCGCCCACGCAGCTAATTCTATCCAACTGTCTGTTCGCCGCCCCCTACTAATAGTTCCAGAATGCCAACTATGTCTACCTGACACAATGGAATATCAGTGCTCAGTGATTTTCCTCTGTATATATTATTATAAATTATTTTTCATAATAATGCATTCCAAAGTACTAAATTACATCAAGTTGTTTTCATTTGTATTTATGTATAAAGGAATTTACAAATCAGCAGTGTGCACTCAGGTCACAGAATAGGTTTATACAGAAGCGACAGTAAGACAGAGAAACGAAAATTAAAGAGAGATGAGGAAAGGCAACAAATTTAAAGGGCTCATTGTTTAAAATCGGATAGTTTCGTCACATCTTAGGGAGAGATATATGGGAAATCAACAAATTTAAAGGTCTACACAATGCTCCAAAGTCATAGAACTGAATAGGGTAACATGAAAGATATCGACACGGAGTGTCGATTCTGTATGTAACTCTTCTGTTCTCTGGTGGCGAATTTTAGAAACTCTGCCAAACATTCGGAGTTACAGCGAACAACTGCATTTTATACATTATTCTTGCTTCATTGCAAGTATTAGTGCTGTATTTTCGTATTTTTATAAAGCTTTAAAGTTGCATATTTCCCACAATCGTGGGTTAAAGTGAGACAAATCATTTATCACGATAATTACCAACACTGCGCATGTGCCTTGTGGAAAATATAAGTGAAGGTACTTTTGCTGAAGTTACCTGCGCCATATTGCTTCTTATATCAAAAAAGATGGTCGTAGAAAAAGTATACTGTACCACTGTGAAGAATCGCTTATTTCCCACCTTTTGTGATTACAGCACTCGACTTCGTCTCGAAACTTCCACACCCTATGGGAAATAGGCCACTTTCTGCACTTATTGCACAATAAACTATTTCTTAGTTTAGATTAGCCATGAAATATGCTTTGTATTTTGTACTTAATTAGTAGCTATAGATTAACTGATAAATTTGATATCTTATACTGGCAGTAGAGTTTGGAATTGGATAGATGTGTGAGAGAAAGGTGTAATATTGTGACGTAAATGTTAAGGGTACTAAAAACTCCCATAACTTAAACACGAATTACTTTGATAGTTCCTGTCATAAAGAATTAAGGTCTGGAATGAATATAATTGATCAATTTCCTAATTTGCTACTACGGTGGAGGACCCCATTCAAGAAAAAACATAATTCAGATTTACCCTTTTTTCGATTTCTATTTCAATACATCTCCGGAAAAATGAACAACGAAATTCCCGGTACTTGTGGAATTGTTTGGCATCATTGTTCGATTCGTTGACACTGTCATTTTTCACACTTACATGACTATCCGTCTCTACGCAACAACTAATGAAATTTTAAAAAATCTGTTTTTACATAGGATTTCATTTAAATTAAAACTCCCATATCTCTTAAAGACTTCATTTTTGAACAATGTTGTCTCCAGGTAATATAAATCTTGAACATTTTAACACCCTGTATGGTGGCTTAATTATCAACCCAACAGTTTTTTTTTAGTTAGAATAACGATCTTCAGAATGGAAGGTACGATGTAAAAAACAAGTATGTAGAAATAGGTCACTTCGTACATTCTCTATTGTTCGCTATGCTTTCTGGAAGACAAAATTTGAAAAATCTTTAAATAAAATGATGTTATCGGCAGATATTAGCAAAAGAAAAGCAGAGGCAGATTCCGTCGGAGGCCGAGTGTTGGGAGAACCTTTCCGCGATTCTCCATTCTGCGCGGAACAAAAGAACGGGAACGGCAACGGACACGTGCGAGCGACAGTTCTCACGAGCGCCGCACGAACTGCCCCGGAGTGTTTTCTCTTCCTCGCCAGCCGGACAAAGACCTAATCAATCTCTTCATTTCTTCCATTAGCTACTCTAAATAAATTTGCTTTCAAAACATACCATTGTCTAAACACATAAAAGCTTCATATCAACTTAAACATTCGACATTCCTCTAAGCTCTAAGCAATTCCACCAATTTCACTCCTTTCATTTTGTTTTACCTATTTTGTCCAAAATTATATTAACTTGTACATTTAATAACATATTAAATTATTGCTTTTATAGTACACAATAGCACAATAGACATATGAACACATTGACCTATTCAACATAACATACAATTCTATCCACATTAGAGGAAATGAATATGGTATAGACCCATAACTGAATCCAAATGGGTTTGATTGTAGCTCATTCGGGTACTTTGCTTTTAAAACATACCATTGTCTAAATACATAAATGCTTCAACTTCAACATTCTACATTCCTCTAAGCAATTACACCAATTTCACTCCTTTTTATTTTACTTATTTTGACTAAAATTATATTAACTTGTACATTTAATAACATATTAAATTATTGCTTTTATAGACTAGCACAATATAGTACAATAGACATATGAACACAGACCTTTTCAACATAACCGCAGAATAGGTTTATACATAAGCGACAATATGACAGAAAAACGAAAATTAGAGAGAGATGGGGAAAGCCAACAAATTTAAAAGGCTCATTGTTTAAAATCAAAAAGTTTCGTCACATTTTAGGAAGAGATAAGGGAAGTTAATAAATTTAAAGGTCTACACATTGCTCCAAGGTCATAGAACTGAATAGGGTAGGTATTATGAAAGTTACCGACATATGGAGTGTCCTTTCTGTATGTAACTATTCTATGACATAACATACAATTCTATTTACGGTAGAGGAAATGAAAATGTTATAGACCCATAACTGAATCCAAATGGGTTTGATTATAGATCATTCGAGTACTTTTATAACAAGTCCGGATTTAAGGGTGGGCAGACTGGGCTGCATCCCAGGGGTCCCCACCAAGTTAACAATTTGGGAACAATTTACATGATTTACAATGATTTAATTTTTACCAGAAGAAAAAAATAATAGTATCTTTATTCGAAAATGATTTATGTATATTTTTTTAATAATAGAAAAAGTGTTATGATCGAACAACGCCTAAAACATCATCTAATATTTCTGAGCATCAACAATGATATTTACCTTATGAAGATGTTATAAAATATTGTATAGTATAAAGCAAGAAAAGCGCCAAAACTAAATTTAATGTTTATCAATATTGAAAATAGAGAGGTTATTGTAACCCACCCTGTATTACTACAACCTTCAAATTTTTCAGCAAATAACAAACTTTATAAAATTTTGATTTTCTAATGAAGTGTTTATTTATTAATTGAGTACGTTACCAGTAACAGAAATTAACTTCATATAAAAATGAAAACGAACACATTATTTTCAATTTAATCTGTTTGCAAATTTTGTAATTATGCAGAAAGTTTGAAATATGAACTGTTAAAATGTCCGCATGTTGCATGAACTAATTAATGAAACTCCAGTATTTGTATAAAATAGTCCTAGTTTCATTTTTAAACAACTACATGCTTGTACGGTTGCAATTACATTTCATTACAAAAACCAGGAACCAAAAACTTTATTAAAAGGTGGAATTACTGGAATTTATACTTTTCAGTTGTTAATTTGTTTATTTAAAATACGGAAATTATAATATTAAATTAAAAATGTAATTGTTCCTTTAAAAAAATCGTCAGGATGTATTGTATCCGATACAATATATAAGGTTTAGTGCAAAGGTCGTTGTAAAAAAAGATTCAATGCAATAAACCAAATATAATACTGCACGGAATACAAAACTCGGTAAAAGTTGAGGTACGACGCGTTTCGATTTTTCGATCATCAGGTAACTGGAGAAAAGAATTTAGGATTTGGGTTTTATAGTGTCAGGTAGGTCGTGGAGAAATTATATTGGACGGAAAATTATGTGTGATTGTCTGTTTATTTGAATGTTTATTATTTTGTTTATTTTCTTTTAAAGATTTCTAAATTTTCCGCAATGTATATAATGTATTCAGTAATAAGTCAGATTATTAGCTAAATCATTTTAAATGGTAAATTTAAGTGATTTGTTAAAATTATTTACTTAAGTTTTTCGTCTTAATCTATAAAAGATATAACTTCTGAAAGATATAGAAAAAGAAGCAATGTGTAAACAAAGATAGAAAATAGGTTCAACTCACCAACCCAGCAAAATAGCTAGGTGAGTTGGGTCAGTTCGAGAACAATTCTGGGTTAGTTCAAATGTGCCAAGTGAACAAAATTAACCTACTAGGTTACTTAAAAAGTCCCAAATAAATACGACCTATGTTTCATTTTAAAGTGAACGTTTTGATACAGTGCTGTCAATCAAATGTCAAGTCGTAACCATAGCACAGAATAGTTACATACAGAAGCGACACTCCGTGTAGGTACCTTACATATTACTCTATTCAGTTCTATGACCTTGGAGCATTGTGTAGACCTTTAAATTTGTTATTGACTTCCCCTATCTCTCTCTAAGATGTGACGAAACTTTCCAATTTTTAACAATGAGCCCTTTAAATTTGGTGCCTTTCCCCATCTCTCTCGTCTTACTGTCGCTTCTGTATAAACCTATTCTATGACCATAGAAAAAAGAAATCTCATGTTTCACGTTATAATAAACTCACGGTAATAGGCGCAGTAGAAAAGTTTTCTGTAATAACAAGTAACTAGGGTTATGAATTAGGCTAATAGTAGTAGATAGCATAGAGTTGAATCACATGTTAGTGATGACAATAAAGAACCGTGTGAGCTGGGATGAAGACGGCGTGATACACTCCCATGTTGTTTGGCCTTTGAAGTGTCATATCGCTATCTGGATCGCGGGTTGTGAGTGCGTGTGCGGCGGAACAAAGAGCGAGAACAGGAAAAACGATGTGCGACCAGATGAACATAATTGAAAGGCGTTTCCGGAGACGGTCCTGAGGAGTACAGCGCGAAGCGGACGCGCTAATAGCCCGGCCTGGCCACTCCGAACAGAGATATGGCGTGCGGAATAAAGATTAATTTGTTCTTGTCATACGTCAACAGAAAGGATTGCTTTCAACACGTTTTATTGTCCTGCTAAACAAGTTTTCAACGGTTTGTCAGAGCGATGACTACTTGTTATCCGCCATACCTGACAACATCCATTTTACTAAATCTGTATGTTGTATGTGTTTTCCGCTACATTGTATACATTTTTTTATTTGTATCTGACTATTTCACTCATAAATTTATAAAGCTATCCAAATTCAAAACTATACAGCACTAACTTTTCAAAATTTCCTTCGGGGCAAAATTTCTTATAATGAACAAAACATAAATTACAATAAAAAATAAATACTAGATCTACTGAAACCAGGTTACAATCCAGAGCAGCCAAATCTACTTCTGAATATACTTTGGTTTCAGCAAAACAAGAAGTAGAGCAAACACTTCTGAGTGCTTTATTTCTTGACCCACTAAAACCAGAGCATAATCCAGAGCAGGTAAATCTGCTTCAGAATGGGTTCTGGTTTCAGCAGACCTAAAATTAGACCAAACACTTCCAAGTGCTCTAGTTCATGACCCACTCAATAAACCAGAACATAATCCAGAGCAGCTAAATCTGCTTCAGAATGTACTCTGTTTTCAGCAGACCTATAAGTTAAGGCAAACACTGTTGATTGCTTTAAATCTTGACCCACTGAAACCAAAGCACAATCCAGAGCAGCCAAATCAGCTCCAGAATGTGCTCTGGTTTCAGCAGATCTAGAATTAGAACAAACATTTCTGAGTGCTTTAATTCTTGACCCAGTGAAACCACAGCAGCTAAATCTGCTCCAGAATGTGATCTAGTTTCAGCAGGCCAAGAATTAGAGCACACGCTGACCAGCTGAACTAGAACACCTTGAGGTCATCAAATGTTCTGGAAGGCGGTCTAGCCAGACCACCAGGCGGAGAAGAGACCCAAAGATTTGCTGCATTTATTAACAAGAAATCAAATGTTTTATATAAAAATTAAAGCCTACTAAATTATTATTTTTATTAAGTTTCTGGGGAGAAAACAAGAGATGGCAAGACAAAACGAGCCCAATGTCACCCATTTAAATTACACGACACTGATGACTACTAGATTTAGGTAATAGAGAAAATTGAAATATATTTTATTATATTTATACAAGAATAGAAAAAAACTTTATCAATATTGGAATTAAAGTAACATGTGTGTGTTATATGTAAATTATTAATGTGCTTTTTGGGGAGTATATTATTTTGACGGTCAATATTATGTAACATGACGAGATAATAAGCATTATTTGATGCACAGTAAACAGACAAATTTTGAAAACACACAGTGGTGGATGTTTGATAGCAAAATGTTTAATTTCAACAAAAGCATAATGTGTAAAAATGAAATGTGAAGTTAAGAGAGAAAGGTAGTATTCGTTGGTAAGGCAGAAGTATGTGCACGCATTACATTCGCATATTTGAACTTTGGCAAAAATTCACTTGAATTTTTCCTCGTCAGTGGGAACAGGATGATGACGTGGCGAGACTGCGAGCGACTCTAGCGGCCATTATCGTAATTAAAATACCTAACGGCTTTCAGTTCGTCTGTCAATCTAATCTGCTTCCTTTTTGCTGTAGCTTTTTTTAGGTCAGACTACAGGAAAGCCGCGGCTTTCATGTTAATCACGTAAAATAAAGTAAAAAGTGAAAAAATCTAAAAAGAGTTCCCTGTAGGAACATTCACCATGTAACAGAATTACGGAAACTGTTTTCCTTTCCGGATTACTTCATACAAATACATTTGCATAATTTATTATAAGCCAATTTTAATGCCGCAATGAAATAAAAACAAAATTTAAATACGCACAAATTAAAATCCCATTAATACGCAAATTTTGTATTTATTATTTTAATATATTTATTCATATTGTATGAATATATACAGGTTTTACTGGATTTTGCTGTATATTTAAAAAAAATTAAAATTATAATATTTTTCCTTCCTTATACGAAGTAAAGGATGTAATTCCAGCGGTGTATAAAAGAGTGCTAGTTTCATTTTTAAACAACAATATGCTTGTATGGTTGCAATTACATTCTATTACGAAAACAAGAACCAAAAACTTTATTAAAAGGTGGAATTACTGGAATTTTTATTTTTCAGTTATTAATTTGTTTAGTTAAAATACAAGAATTATAATAATTTTATTGTTACGTTGTTGTAAAGTAATGTGATATTTCTTTTGCGCGATTTCTCGTCGCTTTTAATGATGTTTTATTGTACTTATTATATTTATTGTTCCATTGAACACCCCTTAATAGATAGATACAAATATGAACTATAAAATTTTAGATAACGACATAATATTAAATTATTATTTACAAAAATTGTCATATATTCATTATTAATTAAGATATTTGAGAACAACACTTCATTTCTTCATGAACGATTAACACCAAAATCTAATCAAATTTGCTAATAATATATTAGAGTATTTTAATATCCTTTAAATTTTGTTTGAAGCTAGCAAAGCATTAAGTTGAGCGAGTTTTATCCATGAGTATATTTAAAGCGCGTATGAGTATTTTGCACTTTTATGAGCTTGACTCGCAGTTGTCGTACAAAACATAAAAGATATTTTAATAAGCTGGATGCCGAAGTGGAAAAAGCTGAGGAATGCGAAATCCGAGCCGCACTCGTGCTCACGGCACGCGTCGCAGGATTCCTGATCCTGCGACGACCGGCGTCGTTCCCCACCCACACCGACGTTATTTAATTAAAGTTTTATCAAACACAAAAACAAAACGAATTTCTAAATAACGTATTATTAAATAATACAGCGTTTTGTCGACCTCTGTGTATTTTTGTCGGTTTTTTCCAGCGTAAACTAATTTGGGAATCCTGTTATTCCAGGTCAATATTAAACCTTCGTTGTTGGTTGTTGTGTTGTCTTCTTCCTTCCATTTTCCTTTCAAATACTAACTTTTTAATAACGTATATCTGGATTTTTGCTGAAACGCGGAAAAGATTATGATAATGACACAATAATAATTCCTGACTTTTTATTTGCTTATTTAACTACTAATTTGTATAAATATTCCCACTTTAAGATTTATTGTAATTTATTACTCATTTCATATCTCGGGAAAAAGTTTAAAGGTATTTATTAATATATTACACAACATACTGATCACAGAACAAAAACATTTTTTTTTAATTCGCAAAAAAAATTCATTGTACCTAATGTAAACATTTTTTTTTTACTACTGGTTGATGACTATTATTAATAATTTCATTTAAATTTGCTACTATACAATTAATCGTTTACGTAGCGCCTAATAAATGTCTGATGTTGTTTAATTAATAATGTAATCTGGCAATAGCTACATAATACTTTCGTCGACATTATTATTAGTGATATTTCTTTGCTGGTTTGTTATTTTGATTGTGTAGTGCAGTGCAGTTTTAGTGAAAATGAATGCATACAGTGATAGTGAGTTGTGAGACTTGTATTGCGTTATGTTTAGCAACAATTGGGGATAATTTTGAACAATACTTGTAACCGATAATTAGATCGAAGATATCAAATGTATGCAGTCGTATGTAAGTATTTATTGTTATCTTTACAAATATTTTTTTAAATACAAGAATATGATATTTAATATTATTATATATTCAAAACAATTATCCTAAATAAAATGGGTATTATGTAATGTAATTTAGATTATATTCTTTGCAATAAAATACGTTATTCCAGTGGTACTAAAAAAATTCATTTTATGTAAAAACTCTTTTTGTTCTGTGATCAGTATGTCGTGTAATATATACCCTTAATTTTTTCCCGAGGTATGGAAACAGTCTGTATTATTCTTATTAAAAATATTTAGATTATTATCTAAATTAAGTATTATTCAGGTACTGAATGGAAATTTCATTTATAAAATTTCTAAAAAAAATAACACTTTCCCCAATAAAATTAAATTAGATATACATATTTCCAAGAAGCATCATAAATATAATTTTAAATTTATTCATAAGTAACGATTTGAAGTTTATGTAATAATTACCTAAATATAACAAGATCTGCAGAACGATAATTACTTATAATTTTACAGGGGTTTAAATCCCAGAGCTAACTAATAATGAAATAAAATATTGCTCTTTACGAATAATTCTGAATCCACCATAAACTGTTCTTGTGGAGATTATAGGTTGTTAATTTCACATGTCTTATGGTCCTAAATTTAATAGGGAACCAATAAAGGTTGGCATACACATTTAAAATGGGAATACTATTAAGAAATGGACAAACTAAGCGAGTTGTACACTATACTTTTCTATGACCACGATATAATTTCCTAGTTTATGTATATTTTAATAATAAAAATGTTTTCATTTTACTACTTCTTAGCAACTAGCTACAAAACAATATGATTTTTGACAGAATTGTGAAATTTGAATTTATAACTTAACGCTGTCTTCGGTTACCGTGGGAAATGAAAATAATATGTTTATTATAATATACTATGTATCCGTAGCAGTAACAAACATACAACAAGCAGATATCTTAATAGTCGTAGCCTAGCAACTGCACTAAAATACCGGAATAATATACTTTCCCGTTCGAAAACATACCGGAAAAGTGTCAGTTTTTGTCCAATCAAAAAGAAACAATTTTATTAAAAAGAAAAGATTAATAAGAAAGTCGATTCACTTAACGTGCAATCTTATACATAGCTTCTGTTAGCAAATAAAATACCTACTTTCCCAATCTAGATTCAAAAAAAGTATATTATTGGGTTAAAGACATAATACAAATAGATATAAAACTCAAATTTTAATCTATTACCAGTGTTTGTATTTTTCATATTAAAAAGCAATATGGTTCGGTTTTGTTAGTTATACGAATAAATTTTATGCAAGCGAGATATTTACCCTAGATATGTCCGAGGATTACTTAAGAAGCAAAAAAGTTTGTTCGGTGGCATTTGGGTGTTTATCTGGTTGGGTAGGTATGAAATTGGACAATGAATGGAAAGGCCGGCGGTTTGATGGAGAGCCGGAAGGGGTACTGGGACCTTGGGAGCGAGTCGAGGAATCGATGAATGGCAATCGCACGGTCTACACGGGGCTTTTTTTCATGTAATTTGTCTTCAGCCAATAATCGGCTCTCGCCTGCAGCCTTACCACCCGCACCATCTCTCCAGGGGTACTCAAACTTTCAACCTTTAACTTTCAGTAAAAAAATCTTTTCTCAAGGAAGTATATCATTTTGTAGATATTGTCAAAAATTTACCACGAATATCGTCCACTTATGTAATAATCATAGCACTTATTTTTAATAAGCCGGTGATATAAAATTCTCTAGAAAAATAAAGAATAAAATAGATAAAATAAAAAGGAGAAATGTAAATAAACCTAAAGACAAATCAATAGATTAAAAAAATAAAAAGCAACATTTAAGATGAATTAGACAAATAAAGAGGACAGTTAACAAAAAAGCAGAAGGAAAACCAAAAAAGATGTGGTACGATGCAGTGAGCAACGCATCAGAGAAGAGTGGAAAGAAATTGAAAAGTGCAGTAGGGCTCAATTGCACTAAGCGCTACAAACTAGAAAAGATAATGATGCACTAGTTTAAGAAAAGTAAAGAAAGTAAAGTAAAAGTAGCAATATTATTTCGTTATATACTCAAAAAATAATGTACTGCGTATACTGTGAGTACTTTTTAACGTGTAATATGGGATTTTAACATTTGCTTTTTGGGTTATAAAATATTCTGACAGGCCTTCATCAAATGCAACATCAATGGAAATGATAGAGTTAGATAGTTTATTGGTCTGCTACACAACAAGTAAATATAATAAAAAAAAAATGAAACAATTATTACAATAAATTTTCAAAAAAAAAAACATTCTCAAGTCAATCTGCTATAAAAGTTTTGAATTACACACGATGATATTTGGGCAATTGTAATATTTCGAAAAATTTTTGGAATTTAAACTTTTAATTCATCTAAATTTTGAAGATTTTCCCAATAAAAACTTCTAATTTTAAAGTTCACCAATAAAAGGAACCTGGATATACATATGTAAGATCGAGTAATCTAGCAGACCATTCTACTATTTTATTTCTTCTAAAGTTATTAACAATGTGAAATTCGTTTCCTATGTTTCATTTTAAATTAAAATTAATTTATATTTTTTTAAATTTATGTTTTCTATTAAAAGGTATGTCTATGTAATGTTCAATGTTCAATATCTAACGTAGCTACAAATTGTTACCCATATTTTTTTTAAATATCAAATAAAATTTTACTGACAATATAATCATAATGGAAAAATAAGCTAGCTCTACTACTCTTATACCAAGTATTTTAGATTAGTATTTATGTAAGATATGAATGTCTGAATTGATCACCTAGTAGCATTATGTGTGTTACAGAAATGCTATGAAATAAAATAGGAATTATTATTTTTGTCTTGGTATGGTATAGTTTTGTTTACTTATTCCATTAGTGCGAAGACTGATAATGATATATTAAATAAATAAAGACCAAACCAAACTTGTGACCCACTTTAGAAAGTTGTTCTAGTAATGATCAATATGTATACATATTTTTTCTCTACAAAAAGCATTTTAACTATGTTGCTGCTAATTGTTAATAACTACACATTTCAAAACAACATGTTTCTAAATACACCACAAACATTTTTAAAAAAGGTTATTATAATAAGTTGTACAAAGTAGGCGAGAGTAGAACTTAAGTTGGAAACAATTACCACTTCAGTTGTGCGAAAGAAATAAAATGATTCGAAATGGGCAATTTGAAAGTCATTTTCCCGGTACGCAGCCACCGTTTAGTTACTGCTGATTAAAATGTCTGGAGCTCGGATGTTGGGGCGAAGAGAATACATATAGCGAGATTACTTCGAGCTTCGCACATGGATCTCGCGAGTTCATCTCACGGCGCCAAGGAGCCTTTTATTCACTTGTGATACTTCCCCACTAAATTAAACCTCCCACTATGAGAAGCACCAACTATCATAAATAGTTTTAATAAAAATATATACAGATTCTTTCACGATTCCTGGTGTTTATTAATATGTGGTAAATTACATGCTCAGAATTTTTCATTAAAAAATCAGAAGACTACTTATATGCAATAAATTCAAATGAAATAAATAATGTATACTCTATTTCCCGCAGTTGATCCTCACGTCATCTATTATTATTATCTGTAACACAACATTCGTACCGTATATAAGTTTTACTTGTATTTTGAGGTGTATGTCAGTTTATACTGGTTATAGACAGTTCATTTTGAACCTGAATATATTTTATAATAATCCTTGAAAAAAATTGCGGTAAACTTTAAAATGATCATCATTCATTACTTGATTTAAAAATAAGAATAAATATATAAAAATATAGGATTTTTTATACAAATTTGAATATGAGGAAGTAGAACTTATATTACTAATGAATTTGTTGTATTTTTTTTTTATTTTTAGAGTATTATAAATGTATCTTCTAAAAAAGCAATATACAAACAGAAAAAAAAAATTAATGGCGCCGACCATATAAATTATTAATATTTTTAAATAGTTTCATTTTCTTTTGTGAAATTAATAAAATATATAGATTTTGATGTTTCATATTACATATTTTAATTTCAAGTAAAACCGTTGAGTAATTTCTCGAATAGACCTTATTTATAATTATGTCAAATACAATTGTTGTCTAAAAGTGTACTATATAAAGAAGTTAAATAAACATGTAAGAAATAACTAAGTATATAAAATGTTGATCATTTTAAATATTTATATATGTTACTAAAAACCTTAATTTTTACACATATTAAAGTGGAATGTTCAGTCTTTAATGTGATTTACGAATTTAAGTGTCTCATTTAAAAGTTATTAATGTTTACTTCCGACTGACTATAAATATTTCTCCGATAGTAGTCAGCTCAGTCCTTATCGAACTTATGTAGGCGGAAGATAAAAGTATATAATTGCGAACATTCCTGGATATATCTAAAAAATTCTCTTTGAACTACAAATTCTCTAAAAAGTGAAACGATTGCAATTATAATTTAATTTCTGCTTTGAAAATCTTTTGATATGGCTGATTGTATATAAATTATTTTTAACTAATCTGCATTACGCTATTTCCAGATCAGGAAATTCATTATTACGACACGTGTCTGTTATTTAATACTGCTTTTCCTCTATTCTCATTAATTTTAAAATCATACAAATATAATGACTTGATTTTCAGTTTATTTCAATCTTGCTAAGAGAAATATCAAATTAATAAGATGTTTATATTTAATCTTGAATTTAATTACTAAAGACATTTCCAATAAATGAAAAATAACCATTACGAGATAACGTGCATATTATGAAAATAATAATATTAAGAAAATATTCTTGTTAAAATCTTTTTTATTATCAATATATTTTTTTAAAGTAGAATTTGGATTAAAATAATAGTAGTAAAAAATAGTATTCATACAAGGTTGACAAAACTATCATTATTGACCTAGCGCCAAGTAGTGTTCCGAGGTGCAAACCAAGCGAGGGACATAAGGCACTGGCTAAAATTGTCTTCTCATCACAAAGTTAATTAAAAAAAAATAATATTATGGACCAATGAAAAGTGATTATATTCCGAGCTGCATACAAAATCAAACACGAATATTCACAAAATTTCCTGTAATACATTCAGAGAAATGTAAGTCATTTTTTCAATTGTAAACTTGATGCCTAAAGCAGACAAAGAGACTACCTATTTTTATTGACTCTCCAATAAAATGTAAATTGCAGAAGCAATCATGAGTCATATAGGCATATTCAAATACAAATATAAGAGATATAAAAAAATATTTACATTTTTTTTTTGCGCTAAATGATATTATTAAAATAAAGGTTAATATTCTCTAAAATTGATTTTTTATTTTGGTTAACGGTTACAGGTACTTTCGGCCTTAAAAATATCGGTTAAACTTACAATTAAAGTTCGCAAATTTTGTTCAAAATATCGGCTACCGGTTTTTATTAACCGGTTACATGCTCTGATTATAATTTACTATTTCATTTGAAATACTTTTGTTACATTAAATTTACATCGCAAAAAGTTAAAAATAAACATAGAGAATTAAAAATGAATAGTAGTTTAAGTTTCATATACGTTTATTGCGGCAATTTTATTTCCTGTTTTAATATCTTTGTTGTTTGTCTAATCATTTATTATTTCCAAGTGTTTTCCACGTAACGTGAAAGCTCCACTCTACGTTGTGCAGCGCTATGTATTATACGTCGCATTTGCAAGCTACACCATCTGTTTGTTGCTTGTTTCTCATTCCACCTTCATTTGTTCCTACTTTAACCATAATCTAATTATTATTCATACCGTTATTATTATATCTTCATTACCACAAAGCAAATCCCTGCTCCTTCCACTTTACTAAATATATCTGTTTTGTTTCAGGTAAACAACATTCTAAGAAATATTCAAAAACGTACGAGGTTTCTTGGTAAGTTGTCATAAAGATAATAATATTTTACATAAACGAATAAAAAATATAATGGGGTTCTCCACCATAATAGCAAATTAGGAAATTGATCACTTATAGTCAATTCAGATCTTAATTCTTTATCATAGGAACTACCAAAATTTAAAAATAGTTATTTGTATGTCAAGGGAGTAAAGTCCTTTTCCGAAATCGTTAAATTATTAATTAAAAACATAAATAAATAGCATTTTATGTTAGTAAAACGTCAGCTATAATAGCTAATGAGACGGGGATGGCTGCGAAATATATAATAACAAACGTACTATCAAAGTGTCAAATATTTCTTTATAATTTTCATTTATGTTTACACCTGCTTAGACATCGTCTGCATGAAATCAGGTATATTATTATCAAAGGTAAATAATAAATAAATTCCAAAATTATAGAATGATATGTTTGTTATTTTAGCTAGTGCTAAAATGAACTGCAAAAATATATTATTAAAATATACGTTAATTCAGTTTGACAGATGAGTCCGTAAAGTTAAATTTCGACATAAGAGTCCGTAAAGTTTTATTTTAGCTACTACTTTGGCTAACTTCGCAGAGTGATATCGTGTACTTTAGTATCGATTTCGAAATAAAGTTATTCATGTTTTACTTATTCGAGTTTTTAAAACCCTTTCTCAGTTTGTCTGATAGGAAAAATGTTTATGTCGGGGTAGTTTTAGATTATGTCATGTCAAGATATGTTGATTTTTTTTTATAATGTATTTTATAAACAGAAATTATATATAGTGGGAAATTATATATTCGTCTATTACACTCAATTACTAATTAATATAATCTTTTACATTTATTGAATTTAATTACTAAATGAATGTTTATTTATTGGTGGTCTCATATTTATATATTTATACTACCGATGTGACGAAAGCCATTAGTTAATAATTAATATTGTAATAGTTTATGTATGTAATAATAACAGGGGAAGTAATTCCCAACGCCGCTGATGCTGTATTTTTGCGTAAACCCGAAAAAATTTAAAAATATCGAATTTTTAATTCGAAAATTTCCAAATTTTACAAAATTTTGTTTATAATATTTTTAAAAGAATTATCTACGCTGATTCCAAATGTACAAACAGAATTTAATTATCTCTTTTCGTTTCGGAGATATTTGTTCTCAAAGTTGTACCTTAAAAAAGTATGTTTTTTGAGTACATTTCAAAAATGAGTACCGATACAATCTCAACTACATTACCATTCGATTCTACGGGAAAAATTATATAAAGAAATGTTTTGTCCACATATACGTTCTTTGGAACGACTAGGTGAAAAATAGGAAAAACGAAAAAACCTAAATTTCAATTTTTCGTATCGAAACTTTTTGTCTTCAAAATTTTTCATTTGTTGTACCTAGGTAGACATCGATGCGCTGATTTCAATTTTTCAAACAGAATTCAATTATCTCTTCCCGTTCTCGAGATATTTGAGTTCAAAGTTATACCTAAAAAATTAGGTTTTTTAGGTATACCCCTTTCATGGTTAGGTTTACGACCTCGGCGACCTCACCAATCGACTCTACGGGCAAAATTTCATAAGTGTACCAATTTTCAGTTTTTTATCTCAACAGATAGAATTTTTAGAAGGAAAAAACTGAAAATGGCCAAAATCGAAAAAAATCGCAAGGGGTTCATCAGGCATTTTTTTCGATTTTAGCCATTTTCGTTTTTCCTCTCTACAAATTGTATCCTGTGTAATAAAAATCTAAAAATTAGTACACATACGTAGTTTTGCCCGTAGAATCGATTGATGAGGTCGCCGAAGTCGTAAACCTAACCATTTAAGGGGTATACCTAAAAAACCTGTTTTTTTAGGTTTTGCCAAAACTCAAATTTGAATACGAATATCTCGAGAACGGTAAGAGATAATTCAATTCGGTTTGAAAATTTCGAATCAGCGCATCGATATCTATTTAAGTCCAGAAAATGAAATGTTTTTGAGAAAAAAAGTTACTCGGAAAAATTTTTAAATTTAGGTTTTTTCGATTTTCTCATTTTTCACCTAATCGTTCCAAAGAACGTATGTGTAGAGAAAACATTTCTTTATGTAACTTTTCCCGTAGAATCGCCTGGTATAATCGTTGAGATTGTATTTCCATCCATATTAAAGATATAGCCAAAAAACACACTTTTTTGAGGTACAACTTTGACAGCAAATATCTCAGGAACGAAAAGAGATAATTAAATTCCGTTTCAAAATATGAAATCAGCGCGTCGAGGTTTATCTACTTACACTATTTCCCAAAATCAAAATTTTGGGCACAAAAATGAGAATTTTTTGGATATTTCGCGTTTGTCAACACAATTTTTAGTTTAATACTGTTATTTGGTTTATTTTAACTCTACACAACTTATTATATGGGGTTATAGGTTAATAAAATAAATAAATTAAAATCGAAAAGGAGTAATAGGCCTGCACATGATAAATCACCGCATCGATATTTACTTCAGTCTAGAAAATTAAAAGTTTTTGAGAAAAAATCCTTGGGGAAATTTTCAAACTTAGGTTCGTTCCAAAGAATCTATATTTGCAGTAAACATTTCTTTACAAAACATATATTTTCTTTTTGAAAGTGAATTTATAAAATTAATAATTTTTATATAATTACATACTCACAACCAATTTTAAATGTCTACAATTTAGTTAAATAAATGTTTAATATTCGAAACATTCATTTTTTCTATTTAATAAAGCAGTTGTAAATATGAAAGAAGATCTAAAAAAATTAACTTGTAAATTTCAATAATTTACACAAAGGACCAGTCCTGCATAATATTACTACTAGGTGTAAAAAGAATAATATAATGATAATATATTCGACATGAAGTGATAAAGGGTTAGTAGTGAAGGGTTAGCAGTAAATCTGACATTAGTGAAAACGTAATGCGGGTTGACCTGCAAATACCGTTGTTGAAACAGTAACGGTGTAGTAATAATTCGTATAAAGTGATTAAGACACAAATTGGTAATTAGCCAAGTGGCTTAATTGCGTTATGTTGTTCTTGCTGTGCGTCTGGGCAGCCTAATTATAGCACCCTTGTTGCACTGCCGAACCTGAGCTGCCCACACAAATATTCATGCCTTCTACACTACATCCAACATTATTTATCAGACACAGACACAGACACTACCCGAAATCTCAAATATTCTACAACCATTTATAACAATACATCCTAACAAATAACAATAATGCTCAAACTTAAATGTTAGTGTGTAATAGTATATTACGTATTAAGTGTTGTAAGATGCATATTACGGACAAAGTGGAAAAATTACACAAGAGCCTTTCATATTTACATCCCAACGTATAATAATAATATTCAAACTTAAATGTTAGTGTGTAATAGTATATTACGTAATAAGAGTTGTTAGATGCATATTAAATACGAAGTGTGACACAAGTGACACAAGAGCGAGTTTTTAATTCCAAACGATCACTGTATAATAATGAAATTTTTCAAAGTATTTTAATAATTTTACTTTATACAATTAGTAGACGATTGACCACCATTCGCATGATGAAAATGGCAATAGTTATTTTTAAAATAAAGTAAAGCGTGATTTAGGAACCTAACACGCACGACCTTCCGTAATGTGACACTTAGATAATCTACAAGTTTTACAATAATGCTATTTATTGTAGTGGCCATAGAAAAATATATTTTTCTACGACCACTAATGTACGTAATGATAGTATACTTTTAGGCCCATTAATAATTGTATATTTTATCACAATAATTGTTTACTTGACATAATTATAAATTATGTCTATTCGGGAAACTACTCAACGGCTTTACTTGAAATTTTAATTTCACAAATGAAAACGAAACTGTTTTAAAAATATTAATAATTCACATGGCCAGAGCGTTTAAAATGTTACAATAAAATTTTTAAAAACTATTATACATGTAAGTCTTGTATATTTTTTATATTTTTTGTTTAAGTATCATTAAAAATGTGCATATTAATCAAATATTTATGTTTAAAAGCGATATCACGAATAATAAGTAAAATGCTGTTTTTTAAAAGGCACTTACGATTTTGAAGTTCTGATCCATCCAGCTTCCTAGCTATGTTTGTAACTATAATTCTTTACCGGTTTAAATATTTCTTCTTCCTTCATTCCAGGTTTTTAAATAAGTATATGTTAATATATACTTTACTACAATAAATACTAATATAAATTGCATATAAAGGATTACTAGAATTTCAAATTATATTATTTTAAAGTGGAGTTACTGATTCCATCCTCTAGCAGAATTAATAATATTTCATATTTTTCGTAACTAGACGAAGTATTATTATAGGAAAAATATTTTTATTATTACTAAACGTTCATGAATTGAAGTTTAATTTTTACAATATTTACTTCACTATTCTTTGCAAAAAATATTTTGTACTCACCTCTAAAGATTGCTGCATCCGTAAGCAAATATACCGTTTGAAATAAATCCTGTAGTCTTGTTGCAAATAATCTATTATTCCCTAAAAATATCTGTAGAAAATATATGTCAAATTGCTTCATCTGTAAATGAAATGATTATTATATTAGTGGAGATGTTGGTTCCATCCTCTATGAATTTTCACTTGATCTTTAGAGGATGATTAAGCCCTGCCACCACGACAAGGTCTCTCCACGTCGGCAAGGGGGGGAGGGGTGGTTTTGGGTTTAAGGAAAGGAGGAAAACTTAAAACTATTTCGCGACTTAAATCTAACCGCAACTTAAAACTATTTTGGCGCAACTTAAACTAATACAGTGTACTTCTCAGCGAAAAGGGGTCAGGGGAATTGGCATGAAAGCCAAGAAAGAAGTAGAAAATAAGAACGAAATTGTTGATGGGAATATAGTCTACGTACAAACTCACTCCACAATTAGACATTTCAACACGCTAGCGGTCAGACACCCTTCCGGCCCTCCATACTAATGCCCAAAATGGTAAAAGGGCAGCAAGATGCACAAAGCACATCCGTAACTCCAACTTATAGACACGCTAATACGAGGGCGGTATCACAACCCTTCCGTGCAACCCATACCAACGACCAGAATGCTGTAAGCAGAGAAAGGAGTGCCCGACTTATAAAATATTACTACAGGGTATTGCATATTCAAATATTATAATTAAAGAAACTATGAAAAAAGAGGGGAAAATTAATGGTTAATTTGAGTATATTAAAAATGTAAGTCAAGTAATATTTGCACAAAAATGGGATATTTAAAAGTTATGTACTATCAATAGATTGTAAACATTGAAATAATTTGCATCTATTTCATGTGAAATACTCTATCTTAATCATATTGGAGATTTGTATGTTTAGGAAAATATATCTGTAGTGAATTAAATAATATACTCGTAAATAAGTTAAAGCAAAAAACTGAGTAAAACGTGACACATTATTAACTTATACCAAACAGCTCATCCTAACTGAAAACTTCCCGGGCAGTTTTGCAGTAGGTATTTGCTTCCATTCACACATCATACCTTATATCTACACATCACATCTCAGATCTAACAATCACACTATATATCTAACCATCATACCACATATTTAATCATCACACCTTATATACAATCATCATAACGTACTTTATATCTAACAATCACACTGTAATCTAACCAGCATACCTTATATTTAATCATCACACCTTATATTTAATCATCATACCTTATATTTAATAATCATACCATATATTTAATCATCACACCTTATATTTAATAATCACACGTTATATTTAATAATCACACCTTATATACAATCATCATACCGTACTTTATATCTAACAGTCACACTTTATATGTTACCAACACACCTTATATTTAACAATCACAATTTAAATCTAACCACCATACCTTATATTTAATCATCACACCTTATATTTAACCATCATACCTTATATTTAACCATCATACCTTATATTTAATTATCATACCTTATATTTAATCATCATACCTTATGTTTAATCATCACACCTTATATTTAATAGTCACACCTTACATCTAACCATCATACCTAACCATCACACCTTATATTTAATCATCGTACCTTATATTTACTCATCACACCTTATATCTATGTATGTATGTATATGAGGGTTTTAAGCGTTTTTGCCGCTTTTTGTCAACGCGACCTAGAAGATCTATTGTGACAGCCCTTACTTAGTTTTCCGGAAGTAGATCCAGATTTTTGGTGAAGCCGATTAGGCCTCAAGTACCTGAAGTACTTGTTTCGTGACATGTTTTACTTGCATTTTAGTGATGCAGGTTGTCAGCCTACAGTCTCTGCAAGGCCAGCACACACCGAGCCGTTGTGCGGCAACCCATCCAAATGGACAGGGCGGGCTATGTTGCTTATCTACACGATCAGACAAGACACGCCACGACCACACAACCGTACTGGCTGACCTTATATCTAACCATCACACCTTAAATCTAATCATCATGCCTAACATCACGCCTTATATTTAATCATCGTACCTTATATTTAATCAGCATACCTTAAATCTAAGCATCATACCATATATAATCATCATACCTAACCATCACACCTTATATTTAACTATCGTACCGTACATCTAACCATCACACCTTATATCTAGATCTCATCTCATACCTAATGTGTCAAGTTGTATTCATTTGTTTGAAAAAAAATGTTAATGTATTATATTTGCAAGACAGGGGTTAGGTTAAAGTTAAGTTCGTTAACAATATGAATAATATAAATTAAAAATACTTAAGGGAATTTAATTTATTTAAATATAGAATTGAAAAACAATTCGTGAAATATTTAGGGTGGACATTACTCTTAAATTTTAAAATTAGACTTATATATTTCAGTGTGAAGAAAAAAAAAAAAAAAAAAAAAAAAAAAAAAAAAAAAAAAAAAAAAAAAAAAAAAAACTGAAGAAGTACCTGCTTCCCCCCTTATATCTATATCTTATATCTAGAAAATAGCTGGACCGCGTCTGAAACAATAAAATATATAAATTAGGTTATTTATAACACAATAATTTTTAATATTTATTAACAAATATGTACACTATAATAATATAAGTATATTACACACTAGTTTCAATAATATGTAGTAGTAAATCACAATTAGTTATTGAAATTTAAGTTAAAAAGTAAAAAAATATAAACGGTAGGTACTCACCAGATGACTGCTATAAAGCTACTGAAGATATTAGAGTTGTCAATTATCATTTAAATAAATGAATAAGAGTAGGGAGGTTACGAAATACCTAAGAGTTATTTAATGTGTAATAATGTATTAAAATTAAAATATGTTTTTAATAGTTTGGTATTAACTAACGTTATCAATAATATATTTAAATATAACTGTATTATTATCGATATTTTTGAAAAATATAATCTTAATGATTTCTCTATATGAGACGCATCCCGTTTGAGATACAGAAAAGAAAAGTATAAATATACATCTAAATAAATAGTATTCTCATACCAAGTTTCAAAATTTAGTGCAACTCCAAGAAAATTAGTGGAAAGTACAACAAACCGTTTAAGGGAAGTGATAATCCTGTACATAATATTTATCGTCAGCATCAAAATACTTTTGATAGATTTAACAGTTTTTATTCAGCTAGTTGCATTATGTAATATTTCATCTGTAGGCGAGTTTTCTATTTAAAGAATATTTATACATTAAACAAGATCTTAAATGTAAATTCTAATTATATTTCTTATTTCTTTGAATGCGTATTTTTATTTTCGGAATTGAAGTGCTGAAGAGACACGATTTGAAAGGATATTTATATTTATTCCAAGATTAGTAATACATTTCTTTCAATCGAAACATAAATCCATAAATACAAATCTGCAATTCAAGTAGAAAAATTAAAAGTAAACATGGATCTGCACTCATCTAAACCATCTCATCACTGGGAAACCGTTTCAGGATTCAGGAATTGAGGAATATATTTATTTATTTTCCCTTGGAGGATAAATCAAATGCCGCGAAGATCTCATTTTCGATAAGCTTGCAAAAAATGCAAGTTGATGGCAGCAGTAGCGCCGCCACCGACGGAATCAATAAAACAGTGATAAATTCCGGAATTGGTTGAATGGCGAGGAGAAAGAAAGAAGCACTTCGCGGGCCATCAGATATCGCGGATGCCGGTTGATGTTGCCTCGGTGCCCGATGAGACCGGTTGCGCTGCGGTCCTACCTGTGCGTATCGCACCACAACTTTCTGTTTTTGTTCATTGACCGTTTCTAGTTTGTTTCACTACCACCAACCTTCTCGTTTTATCCGAAACGTTTGGGAAGATACTATCGTTCCCTTTAATCTTGGTGACTAATTTTCAGATATACAGGCATGAAAAGCATTTATGGTGATACGATCTAACAGATTTAACAGTGACTAAATTTTGATTTTTACATATATGATACTAGACAACAAAATAAAATACCCATTTTTTTGTAATTGATTCATTATTCGTAGATTACGAGAATATAATTATTAAAAATTTGGGGAAAGGATGCTATCACCTTATTGTGGTAGAATTGTTGCTTTCCTTTTTCCAAGATCCTACCATATTGACGTGACGCATCCCTTCTCTGAGACATTAAATTGCTAATAACTTTATTATTGCAAGCAAATATTTGATTTTTCATATTAGAATGAGAAGCTATAGTGGTTAGTTTTTATGTTATGATTTATACAGAGTGTCCGTTTTAAGATTCTAACCATTGGGATCTCGAGAACCGTAAGAGATACGAAGTCGATTAAATTGGGGCAAAGTAGTCGTATTAGCTGGCCATTTGAATCATGTTTTCATTTCGCTAAAATATGCATAGTATGAGCAAAAAACAAATTTTGGCCATTTTACTTTTTCACTTATAACTTTCTTGTTTCAATTCATATTCATATAAGTTTCTAAATTCCACATTCTAGAGATACTTTTTTACAGGGAATTAACAGAGGTCCTCAAAATTTTTGTAGCTCGAATATTTTCATATGGTGTTCAAAATTATGTTTATTACTGTTACATAGATATATTTTTGCTCTTTTCAATGATATAAAACACGCATGTACATCAAAATGAAAATAAATTAGAACACATACGCTAACGATTTGTATTTTACTTTTATCGGTTATAGCGACTTCCGGCTATAGCAATGAATTTTTTTTTACTGAAACATATTTCAAAGTAAATTTAGCAATAAATATTTTCTGCGTTATAAACTGAAAATAATATACCAGTAAAAACATTTATCGACGAAGTTAATCAGATTTATTCCCCAAATTTTCGTAAAGCTAAAATTTTTAATAACAATTGCAGAAAAAGTGATTTAAATCAATGATTATTTAAAAAAAAAATCAAAGTGATTTAAATCATTGCAATCCTGTGATGAATATTATTAAAATTAGTATTATTTGTATTTCATTTTTAATATTTTGATTTTATTAAAAATATATCCAAATAAAAATGTATTTTATATCGCAAAATTTTAATATTTTTTGGCATTAAAAATTGCATGAACTTTTGTGTGAAATATACGATTATGTCAACATGTCATTGGATATTTGGTTATGTACTCGTAAATGAATCATAATATTTTCATTACTTTATCATAACGCTGTGAAATTTGAAAATATTCATAATTCAAAACACATGATCGTGTGTCATTATACACTGATAATCCAATCAACAATTAACAGAAGATATAATTAGGTAATTAATGAAGCTATCAGCTTAATAAACAAAAACGCTATTACACACCGTCAAATTCAAATGAAAACACAGCCGCTGTAGGCAATAGCGGTATCAGTAGGCCTGGGATTGACTGTCCAACGTCCATCAGCTGTCTGCAGGATACGACAGCTGCTGAATATTCATTCTTCCTGCGTTTAATATTCCACAGGCCTGGATTCGCATTTTTATAGATCCAAGCAATTTGTTACACTGTAATCATCATTATCATATCATAGGTTTACATTGCTACGGTACCATGAAGGATTCAAAACGAATGAACCATTTTGGGGTTAAGGCATTGAATGTAGTTTTCTAAGGTCATGCATTTTAAAGAAATTTGTATTGATAATTAAAATATGAATTAAATAAAATACCTATAATGTTGTAAAAATTATTATAATATGTTCAATATTCGAAAATTAAAAAATCTCATATGGACACCTTACGACTTCCTTGTACGCTGAATTATATACATTTTTTGCTGCACTTACTTTAAACTTATTTCACTTGAAAATGAGATCATTCCACAACTTCAAATTTTATTTCTTTCATATCTTCCAACTACCCTTAAAATTTGATCATCTTTTAAATTTTTTATTAAATTACCTACAAAATAGTATATTGTGCAATAAGTGCAGGAAGTCACCTACTTCGTCTCGTGTCGTAACTTTCACACTTCGTGGAAAATAAATGATTCTGCACGAGTAACATACTAGATATTTTCTTCGACGACACTACTAAATATTACAAAACATCAAAAATAATATGGCGCTGGTAACCTCCCAAAGAGTACTTTTACCTTCACATATGCGCAGTGTTGGCAATTACTGTGAGAAATAATATTTCACACACTGCATATGCGCAGTGTTGGAAACTATTGTGAGAAATGGTTTCTTACACTTTAACCCACGATTATGGGAAATTCGCAACTTTGAAGCTTTATATAGTGTGGCAAATGTGCCACTATCCGTAGTGGTAGAAAGTTTAATTGCTCAAAAATCTTGCTAAGAAAAAACCCAACCCGTCTAGTTTTTTAAAAAACCCTGTTTTTTTTTTAGAAAAATTGGATTTATTAGAAACGTCAAAATATATGAATTATGTATATTTATTTTCAATTAATTTAGATATCAATAGTCCACATTAATTTCTAAAAATTAATTATTTAATTATTTTAACACGAAATACGTATTAATACGATTACTTATGTGTATCTTACAATCATGATGATTAAAAAAATTTGGGATAACTATGAGTTGTAATTTACTATCATCTTATTTTAATACGTACATATATTTGCTGATATGAATCCAGATACCTTTTCAGTAATCAAAGTTGATATGAGATGATAAAAATCACCATCACTGTTGCATTACGCTATAACGCATCCTCCGTGAAAATTTAATAGCATGCAACTTTATTTTTGTGGAAAAAGTATGATTAACGCTATTCATCATATTGTACTGGAAAATTCCAGGCAGCGACGATAAATTACCCTAGATACAAAAATTAGTTAGACGATTTAAACTGTTCATGTCTCGTTTAAAAATCACAATAGCAATTTTGATTCTCATCAATCTGGCTTGGCGACGAGGTGGCGGGAGGGCGTGGGAGGAGCCCAATTATCGAGATGAAATCGAGCGCGTCCGAAGAGTATAATCGCTGCTGCCAATCGCTTACATTAACGAAACTCAAACAATGCAGACATTACGGGATTACCCATTATGCGGCCCTGCCGCAAGCTTACACTCGTCATCTTCGGTTATGCTAACACTCAGACACATCATCGATATTTTGTACCGCAACATAATCATTTAGAGTAATTGTAAAAAGGTTCATTTTAAGTATTTAAGGGGGTTCACTACTAGCCTTTAAAGTCTTCATCTTCGATTATACTAACACTGCAATCTATCATTAACATTTTATAACTTATACAACATAATCATTTAGTGTAATTATAAAGGGGTTAATTGTATGTATTTAAATCGTACACTAGTGCTATAATGAGAATTATAAGAGATATAGTGTTAATTAACTGCTGCATGAAAGAACTATACTGTTCAGATTTTTAAATATTTCATAAGCGCATCAAAAAACGTATCAAAAGCGCACCAGCAAAATTTAGGAATTTAGTTTGTGTACGTTCGAATACATAAAAAAACGCGTGGATTCGTTCAGTTCGCGGATAGCACCTTTTAAGTAGATATTCGCAGAGGTATGCCTGTTTCGTGCCGAATCTAACCTAACCTAATCTAACCTGCCCTAACCTAACTTAATATAACCTAACTTAATCTTACCTAACGTAACCTAACCTAACCGGACTAGTCGAACCAAAACTGACATTACTTAACTGAACCTAATCTAATCAGGAATGGTATTCTCTAACTTCGGTTGCTATCATTTGGACTTGTTAAGATATCAATTGCAAATATCAACTACGTAGTATATGCGTGCTATTCTATTACAATAATGGTTATTTATGGGTGATACGTACTTACATAATACTCATACATGTATTAAGAACACTTTATAAGTCTACACTGCCACTGATGTGGGAATGTTTTTAATTTATTGCAAATTGACATTTGACATTTGTAATTAATATTTTAACAGTTGTAGTTGTTATGAATTATAGAATCCACCCTTGTCTTCGACTTCTTCTGGAATATTCTAATAGTATTTTTATTATGTTCTTCTAACAAAAATGCAGAATTAATTATTTACTACTTTATTTCATTTTTTTTTATATAGAGACTGCTATAATCTTTGTAATTTTTATAAAACTACTTATTAGTATAGACTACAGAATAACTATTTTTGGATATATTAAAATAGACACAATAACATTTCGAAAATCAAATAAATAAATAAAGTAAAGTATTACCTAGATGTATGTTAATAGTGCATCCGATGTTCAAAGAGATAACATTAGCATTGTAATCGACTGATCCAAGTAGGCTTCACAGACGGTGAAAATTGGATAGTGACGCTTCAATGACAACAAATTTCCATACTCCGGCTCAGTGATTTCACCACTCTACTCTTACAGTGAATGCTACCCAGGGTGCTAGATTATACATAAATACATACAAATATTTGCAACTTATCCCAAAGGTCGAAACTATCAACCGTTGGGCTATAAAGAAAAGGTCAAAAACATCCAAATTTGTAATACCTTGTATTCGTTTTCATACCTATCCTTAGATTTATCAGGACATTAATCTACTAAAGTTTTATTAGCTTCTACCAAAATTCTATGCTTACATTTGACATTTTGCTTGACATTGGAAATTTTTATTAATGCTTCGAATTATATATACATGTAACATGTAACACATAACTATGTTATTTACAGGTCCATGTAAGCTACAGCCCTTACATTTTTAGAGAGTTACAGACTGTAGTTACAAAATCAAGTCATTAGTTGCAATCGTGATCATATGTTGAAAACTTACACTCGAAAAATTTGACCAAAAATAATATCTCCCCTATCTATATGACAGGTAGGAGGTAATAAAACGATAAAAGTGATCTAGATATCTATTTCTGAAGTTTTATTTCTTTATTTAGTAGTTTAATTGTAAAAGTTACAATATATATTAAAATATTCAAGTAGAAATTTAAGCTAGAAAATAATTAGTATTATAATTGTGTCGTATTAAAATTAATTTTGCATAGTTTCTACATTGTTTTCATATTGAAAACTACACCGTTTCTAAGAAGCTTATTAAATTGAGATTTTGCTGGTCGTATTCGCGTTATTCATTGTATTATGAAATAATCATAAAATTCACGAAATACCTCTAAGAACTTTCCTCGTAACGAAAATTATCAAGAATGTTCACTTTAGAATGTACTTCTAAATGGTTATGAGGTAACTGAATGCCCGCGAAATTTTACAGGCACAAAAACAATAAACCACAAGTATCAACAACTTAAAATTAAGTATAACTTTTGTTCGTTGGAAACAATGACAGTCCGGAAACAGCGGCCAAAACAGACAAACGAAGAATGGAAAGAGAGAGGAAAGTTGATCGTGCGAAGGATACGGAGTACCTGGGCTCATTTCAATAGAGTTTCCAAGTCATTTTAGCGAATTGGAAGTCGATACAGTCGAAAAGAGCCAGCGTGTTTCTCTCTTCTTCTCTAGTTCCACGTTCGCGCCTAACTTCTCTATATTCCGTGAAAAGTTCAAGCCGTAATATCCACCGGGCTAGTGTATATCAACCGCGATGACATTTCTCCTGAGCCCATTTTTTCCAAGATTTAACACCAGTGAAAGTGAACAAAGAAACGATTCCTTCGCAGAATATCATTTAAAAATTTATTTTATATTCATAATCGATATGTCGACAACCTTATCAGATATGTATGCAGCTAGGTTTTTATACTTCTGTCTGCTATAAGTAGATAAATATATAAAGCAGATATTGTATTGGAGCAAAAAATTAAGCATGTTTTCAGGTTACCAAAATAAATTTCACTATGATGATGTACTATTTTCAACTCTTATGAAACCAAAAATGATTAAATTTATTTAAGATGAGATACATATTCCAAATGGTGATTAAATTTCCTCCAATGAAAATCTGAGCTGAATAAAAAAAATATAGGGTCATTTCGGTTCAATACATGTTCAAACACGCGCGTTAACCTAATCTTATTCTTCATTTCAGTTGTCGCTGTTGTTTCTTCATTTACGGGATCTCGTGTAAAGAAATAAAATGTTCGAAATTATATTATGAATGTTTCATTTGTTGGAGGTTCCCTATTTTTAGTCATTATTCCACACAAGTCATTTTCATCCAATTTGATGACCGTAGGTAGTTTTCCAGAGGAGTTTAATAAAACCACAGTATACAATCATGATTGCATTTTTTTGATATCAAAAGTTTTATTTTTGAACTGTTGTTATTCGTGGAATAATCAAGCAAATATAATTCGAGTTATGAATTTAATTGTTAAAATTTACTCATAATTCCTGCGAACTTGGGTCAAAAATGACTTAAATCTCACCAGCTTCGCTGTCGTTATCTAAATTCGTTTTTTACACTCGTTTGTCTATTACTCTGCAAGAACTACTCGTAAATTATTCCAATAAATTTATGACTCTTAATATATTATGAAAAAATTGATAACATAGTAGCAAACGCCGTTGTTGTTATAGTTTTTAAGAAAAATAATAATTTAGTTGGATTTTAATTTTTATAGGAAACATTTGATTTCTTGTTAATAAATTGAGTATGAATGACAACATGGACAACTGTCATAATATATTTAGGAAACACTTAGGAAATAAATGAAAACTGCCTCTTTTTTTCGCAAACGATTTAGGGCCGAGTTTTTCAATTCCATAATATTTTTTTATTAACTGACGTTTAAGGTAACCGACAGTTTAAGTAGAGGTGAAAAGATCACTCCTAAAATTATTTTGTGTAATGCAATAAGGAATTGTGATAAAAATTTTAATAAAATTTCGAAGGGAAGTTCCAAGTTATAAAAGGAATAGATGTTGAAGAATGATTAGCCAGAGAGCAGATAATGGTTCCTGATTTCACTTTCACGTGAAATAAGTTTAAATAAAGTTTAGCAAAATGTGTACAATTTAGAATACTTAGAAGTAATTTGGTGTCCACATCAGATTTTTAAGATTTTTTTATTTGCGTGTATCAGTTTGAATAAAATCCTGCCAGCGTCTTTGGCTGCTTAATTTACATCAAATACTAAATTAATTTCCAAATCTGCTTCCGTTAAAAGTAGGTAATGAAAGTGTTAAATTCATTGCGACATTGATGAATGTATGTGTCTGGTAATCAGCTGGGTGTATTCGTCGCTATCTGTACCGCTATCGCTGTATGAGAGCGGGTGGAGTATCTGAACTCTGTCATTTGCGTTCCCGCGGTTCACGCAAAACCGCCGTCTCCTTCGCTCCCTGCCGGCGTCAGCATGTGCCATGTTCTGCTCCCAGACTTGTTCTACATCATGTGTAGAGTACTGAATTATGTCGCGACATTCGCTATTCGCCATCGCGCGATACATATATAATCATTCGGATTTTCAAATGCAGCTACGACGGATTCAATGTTGGATGGAGTATATGGAGTGATTTTATGTTTCACCCCAAAGGGATTTTGTCGATAGTGGCAGGATCAATATCCTGATATCTATTAGTGTTCTGTGTGTTCCGAGAACACGTCGAAAAATTATTAAAATTTTTTTTTCAATTACATGTTCCAAAAATATGTTCAGTTCTTTTTAATACACAGTAGGGTATATTTTTCCCTGGTATTGTCGATTAATTTGACATAATTGAAAAATATTGGTATTCATGTAACTAAACAAAATGCTGCCTTTAATGTTCTTACTCTTTACTAGTAAATGGGGAGGATTTCCCATTTTCAAGTGGCGATCGACTTGACGCTTTAAATGAATTCTGTTGTCCAATTATGAAGTATGTGACGATAAGATGAATTTTATAAAATAATACATTTTGTCCAAAATAATATTTTTTATATGAAATATAAATTAATACATGAATTATAAGGAGTAAATCCATACTTTTCCTATAAACTGAATCCTGGTATATTTTTTAATTAGTTTTTATTTGAATTACATTCTCTGTTAAAAACTTACAACTTATCATCAACACCTAACAAGACAAACAAGTATTTGATTCAATAAATAAATGACTATTCGGGAAATCGTACACCTAAGTTACAAACACAATTGTCGAACTGAAAGCATGTTTACCTGTTTAACCATCATGCCTGGTATATTTTTTCTTCATATACAATAAATAACATAAAAAATTATTAATTTAATTTCTGTATTTTATCTATAGGTCGTCTCAAATATATATTGAAGCATTCTACTAGAAATGGGAAGGCCCTGGGTTCAAATGTCAATAAAGTCCAAAAATTTTTCGAAAATTTAATTCTCCATTAATATATGTTGAATCGTTATGGGGTTTTGAAAGTTATTACTTTACTGTTACTCAGTTAGTTACTGCGGTGTGGTCGTTAACCACCAAGTGTGTCGAGTCGTCAGCAAGTATTCTTTGCTAGAAATGAGAATATACTTGTAAAATACGGCAAAAGACTGTAGAAAGAATTATGAACTGAATTGGTAGAGCATCCTACTAGAAATGGGAAGACCCTGGGTTCAAATCCCAGTGAAGTCCATGAATTTTTCCAAAATTTAATTCTTTATTATTAAATGTTGAGTCGTCATGCGGTTCTGAAAGTTATAACTTTACTTTGTAAAAAAAGTGTCTCGATTAGTTACTGCGGTGTGGTCGTTAACCAATAAGTGTCAAGTCGTCAGCAAGTATTCAATGCTTGAAAAGAGAGTATACTTGTAAAACACGGCAAAAGACTGTACAAAGATTCACGAACTCAGTTGGTAGAGAAATGGGAAGACCTTGGGTTCAAATCTTAGTGAAGTCCATGAATTTTTGCAAAATTTAATTCTTCATTACGACCTAAGTGTTTGTTAATTCGATGTTAGGCTAAATTTTAAACTGTGTTAACGATACTAACACTCATTTTGGTAACAAGCTAACACCTGGAGAATTGGGCTGTTAAGAACATAGAGTATACTTATAAAACACAGCAAAAGACTGTAGAAAGATTCATGAACTCAGTTACTAGAAATGGGAAGGCCTTGGATTCAAATCCCAGTGAAGTCAATAAATTTTTGCAAAATTTAATTCTTCATTACGACCTAAGTGTTTGTTAATTCGGTGTTAGGCAAAATTTTAAACAGTGTTAAGACGGTGTTAGCTAACACTCATTTTGGTACAAGCTAACACCTGGAGAATTGGGCTGTTAAATTTTAATTAAATTAACAGCACGCAGGTATTGTATGCGGTTTGAATAGCTTCACCCGCATTATAAACTCAGTTGGTAGAGCATCCTACTAGAAATGAGAAGTCCCTAGGTTCAAATCCCAGCAAAGTCCATTATTTTTCCAAAATTTAATTCTTCATTACGAAGTGTTTGTTAATTCGGTGTTAGGCTAAATTTTAAACCGTGTTAAGACGGTGTTAGCTAACACTCATTTTGGTACAAGCTAACACCTGGAGAATTGGGCTGCTAAATTTTAATTAAATTAACAGCACGCAGGTATTGTTGCGCTTTGAATAGCCCACCCGCATTGTAGGTAAGACAGCGGTGATGAAACAGCGCAGGTCAGTATATTGTGTACGCATGCTGCAATGACATTACGTTGCAATAGCCATAATTACAATTTGATTGGCGATCGCGCGCATTACCGGCAACAAATAACGCCTGATATTAATCAGTCGGAACGAATTGCTGCAATCAGTGGGTGTAAGTCGAGTTATGGAGCGTGATTAACTGATTACTAGTGTTCCAATATGAGATAAACACCGTGCAGCTCACGTGGACAGCGTGTTATTGATTTCAATCCACCCACGCTATCATAACATTATATTGTTCCATTTGTTATACCTGATGTGTGTAGATCTTCACATAATTTAATTAGCAGGATAAGCATGTAATTAAATTTATTTCTGTCCAAAAACGACAAATTTAGATCCTTGAGGGTATCAAGATCAAATTACTTAATAATTATAATACTTTGTACATATTTTACTATCATTTTTATCTCCCGCCTATCAAGATATAGGTAAGGGAGGTATTGTTTTTGGTCAAATTTCTCCAGTGGGAGTTTTCAACATACTCGTAGAACGATAACTCCATAAAAAATATACTATTTGTTATTTAAGAGTTTAAGAGTCAAATATGAACTGATTACATTTTTAATACTATTGGTTAACCGTTATTTATAAAAGAATACATCTACTATTTTGTCGCAAATTACGTTATTATTAAATATAAAGATTTTAAAATTATAATGCATTATAGGGACTTAGTTTGTATTAAGAGAAATCATATCAAAAATAAACAAATATATAATTTTTAATACATAATTCATCTAAATATTAAAATTACATTTTCATTTATATGGTAAATGTTCTAATTGCTTCTCCGATATTGATTTCTGATGATGTGAGTCCGCAAGTAGTTTTTCAATATGCCCGTAAGGTACACGTAAGATAATAGAAATTTTGAGAGTAGAAGTATAACGTACAACCCCTACAGGGAATAAATATTATAATAGACCACATGACATTTACATACGATGTTGCAGTCAATACTAAATATATGAATTTTAATGACAGACTTTTAAATTCAGCGCATTTTTTCGAGGTGATGTCAAAAGGTGATTGAAAGTGAGATATCACTATAGATAGATGTACACCTCAGACAAAGACAGGATAACGCTTCAGAGACTGTCTATTTTGGCATACTCTTTCGAGGTAATTTTGAAAAGTGAAACACCATAATAGGTATTTCTATACTTAAGACAAGGACAATGCTTCAAAGTGTGTTGTTGCTATAATGACAACAAATATTTTAGTAGTGTTGGCACAGAATAGTAGCATACAAAAGCGACACTCGTGTCGGTACCTTTCATGTTCCCCTATTCAGTTCTATGACCTTGGAGCGTTGTGCAGACCTTTAAATTTATTGGCTTCCTCTAACTCTTCCTATGATGTGATGAAACTTTTCGATTTTAAACAATGAGTCCTTTAAATTTCTTGCCTTTCCCCATCTCTCTCTCTAATTTTCGTTTCTCTGTCTTGCTGTCGCTTCTGTATAAACCTGTTCTGTGGTGTTGGTATCTAGATAAGTACAAAATCACTGTGTTATTAACTATTTCTAGAAATGGACGGTTAAGGTAACCGACACTTTAACTAGAAGTGGAAAAGACAGATTCTGAAGGCAAAATTTTGTTATATGTGACCCAATGTATGTAACGATCAGTAAAAGGAAAGATAGAAATATCTACGCATTTAATTTTTCCCACATACATTTTAATTACATCTGAAGTATATGAAGTTCCCATTGCGTTTTTAATGCAGACTTGATGAATTGTGCAAACAATGGGGGATGTGATACATTAGAGCAGCAATGAGGACAGAGGACAGGACACAGATGAAACAGTAACAGGTGCCCGACGTTGTCCACATGCATCCACAGTGGCGTTCATTGCAATTGCCTGATGAGAGGCATTGTGTAAATGTTGTTCAATGGCCACTCGATAAATGCACTGGAAATGTTGCCAATGAGAACTAGCAGAACAATTTGCCAATTTTTACCCAGTTCAGAGCTGTTTGCTGGATAAATATTTATTGCTGTATTTGTACCAAAAACGCCAAATATACCTGTGTACCTGTTTTATATTAAAAGAATTTTCAATTAACTTGTCAAATAATTATATGGTCGCACAGTTCAAAGACTCAGCAGTCGTTATATTATCAATAATTGAAATATAATCAAAAGTAACAAATGAATAATAGCTACTTACCTATATAATAAGTAAGGAAAAAAGGTGTTTATTTAACGTATGCCACACTGATTACAATTTTTAAAACCGGTTTTTGAACTAAAACCATTATTTATATAACGTTCTCAATCTCAGTATGGGTTAACCGTTAATCAATATTTTTATCGGTTACATGCCCTGGTTATAATCAGACAAACGATATAAATGAAGTTGTCAATCGAGTTTTTTGAATTATGATATTTGACATTTTTTTATGTTTATGTTTCTGCATATGAATTTTTATAGATATTTTGTCATTCACAGTTTGGCATATTATAATTCAAAATGTCATTTTAATATCTACTTTATTCTAATTTTTATCTTTTAAATAACCATTTTAAATATACTTAAAAGATATTTGTAATGGGAACAAAAAACCAGCCAAACATGAATTGGATGATTTTGTTATATTCTACTACTATATTTAATGGTTTCACAGCCTACTTTGAGGTACATATAGAAATTGAAAGTTGATACCAATTTCTCGAAAACAGTGAATTCATCGTTAAAAAGTGCTTGAATAATATGTAAGTTAAAATATTTTTTGTATGGAAATAAAAATGTTATAAACAAAAAACGAAAATTTTTGTTTCCATCACCTATGCAATTTTTAGGAAAAACAAAAACACCTACAAAATTTTTGTCTAATTTAATCGACTTTGTATTTCTTGTTGGTCACCTGTAGTACTGGAAAGAAAAAAAATGATTAAGAAATTATCCTTTTTCATCTCGGAAAAATATTTAATTTGAAACTTATTGACCGTATCCCGATGTCAGATGTATTAAAATTTTACGAGAACCAAAACTTTTGGCAACTTGTTGGAGAAAAATTAAAAGTTAAGTTGCTTATAAGAGATTTATACACTTTTCTTTTGTTCCGTATTAAAAGAAAAATGAATTTGAAGTATTAAATTGTTAATAATTTATGTAACAAGTATTTCCCTGTTGAGTTATGAGTGTAGTGGGCAATAACTCTAAATATACAGGCAGGTAAAATCATAACCACATTCTGAAAACAAACAAAAAGACGCGGACTACAAATCATGTGATAAACGAGGAGAAAATAAAGAAGCAGGCGTGTTCGCAAGTTCCACAAAGGCCTCCAGGTTCGCAGAATGTGAGAGTATCGTTTGTTATTCTCTATAAATCAAGGCGTTATGTTAATTCGTAATAAATAACTGAGGGGGGCCGGTCGTCGCGACGACACAGCGTCGTGTTATCCGCGACGCTCTAATTCGTCCCAACGAGATTATCTCCACGAAACGGAAACATTCCTCACATTCTCTACAAATATCTCTTACAAGTCTTACACATACATTTTACTAGGACAATTTTGTAAGTATTCATATGAACCCTCTTATTATAGGTATATTGTTTTATATTTTCTTTTGAATAACAAAGGATGGAACACAAGTGCTTTAATGAATAAGGACAGATCATGGGTGCTGGCTACATAGGGACATCAGAACTCCTGCCCCCCAGGAAAATTTTTATTGAGACAATGCCTCCAAGGAAACATTTTCCCTAACGTACCATTTTCTTACATCAGTAGTAAAACCCTGAATTGTTATTACATATTTTAAGTAAGTCTAGTGAGTGTGCTCAAATTCTTGGCCTGCTGAAACCAGAGTACATTCTGGAGTAGATTTAACTACTCTGAGTTGTGCTCTGGTTTCAGTAGTTCAGGAATTAGAACATTTTTAAAACTTGAGCTCAAAATAATAAGGTTTTTTTTTACTTTTCATTCATTCCTTTTCAGTATTTTTTTGATAGCAATTTTATATTTTGATTTTAGTCAATATTAAAAAATTAACATCCAAGGAAATTTTGAAAAGTCGACGCCCATGGAACAGACTAGAAGGAGGAAAAGTCTTTAATACTGTTCTCTTTGGAAATTTTATTTATTGACTGGTTTCAACCATTCGTATATTCATATTCAGAATAACCGGTATAGTACAATGAATTATACAGAATGGATCTTAGTGTATAAGTAAGCCATACAAAACAAAAAAAAATATAAGTCAAAGAATAAGTAAATTAATAGAAATAAAATACAATTTTTATTTACATTAACAAATTACAAGAGCCACAGAGGAAAACAATGAAATATTATGGTACTTTTTTAATTAAAAATATGTATAAAATAACTGCTAGATTCAATGCCCGATCTAAAATGAATTGTGAATTAAAACAAAAAGTCCGGTAAAGAAGGGAAGACTCGTGAAGACGTGTAAAAAGATTAAAGATTATATCAGGATCTCCAGCAGGAGAATGTGATGTAGATTTATCTGGTCATTTAGCCATAAGATACTGTTTAGTTTTAGTGATTTTCTTATTTCTAGATTTTCTAAGAAATCTAATATCTTGTTATTTTCGCACATATATAAAATTTCACAGTCCATGTGAAGTAAATACGTAATGTGTTACTTCCCAACTGTTTAGTTGGCTAGAAACAGACATGTTACTAACATATTGTGAATAAAGTTTATTGCTTATTTTTCATTCTTAATTATTATCTTCTTCAGTCACAATATAAAATTAGTGCAAATTTCTAATTTTATTTTCATTTGTGAATATGATTAGTTGTTACTTTGAAGCTTCATATGTTACTTAGTTCTCACTTTGAAGCTAGATATTTCGCATGTACGCAACGCTAACTTTGTTGGGAAAATGCTGCTGGGTTGGAGTTGGAAGGGATTCGGATTCTGTGTAAACTGTACATCTCTGACAACCTGTATCATTAAATTTGACAGCGAAATGAGTAGAATTCCTGACCCATATTCCGCAAAGTAGGTAACCGTATTCATGCAGTAAATACCATAATTTATCTTCTGTATCATCGCTGCAAAAATAGGACATCCTTTGCACTTTGTATTTGCTAACTTCACATTTATTTTAAACTTTAAATATGATCAAATTTATTTAAAGTATTTGTTTAATTCCATCCATTATTTAAATTAGTACTGTAACTTTCCTTTTTTTTATTACAAAAGTTTCTTTAAAATTTGTATTTTTAAAGAAACTTACAATTTTCTTATTTTATGTGTACAAATTATTTTACTTACCAAAAATGTAAACAATTTTTTTTTAGAAAATTCAATAATACAACGTTCAGATTAGGTATCATCTTGAAAACAAGCTTTACTTCTTTCTGGAACTTATTAGTTCCTTATTCCGAAGAAAGTGATATTAAACTACTGATATAACTTTTGTTATTTTTTTATCATTTTTGGTCTGACCAAATGAAATTTTATGAAAATTTTTGTGGAGTTTTTTACTGCAGACGTGCTATGGCGTCAATTAATTTCTTCTTTCTTATTTAATGAAGAATTTAATTTTTTTCTTGTATTTGTTATGCAACAGGAGTTGCTTGTGTTGCAATGGGATCATTCTCCATAGTAGTGTAACACGGTCGCTTGGCGGCTGTGTATTTTTGTAAAATTTTGATAGTGCAGTACTCCAGATGTTACGAAATGGACAGATTTATGGTTGAGGACGTGCATTTTGCGTCCTCAAGCTTGCTTTCAAAAGACATAACTGTCCGTTTCCGTAAGTGATGCCCTCGGTGGACATCAATAGTTGGGTCATTTTCAGCATACTTCGTACTTAGGGGATGAGAAGAGCCGGATAAACATAGGTTGAGAACTTCTGGATTTTTACTATTAAATAGTGTTTAGAAGTTCGAAATCTCTCTCTCTTGTTGTAACATTCGATTGTTGTAGATGTCCTGACTGAATGTCAGACATAACTTGGTATTTCTTAGTGAAATAACCAATTAGTTGTTTTACTGTGTGTAAAGGCTCTCTCATCGTGGTGTAAATTTGTAAGTAGTTTTTATTATATTCTGTGTGAATTAATATTGATTTGTAGATTGTTGTATAAAGGTTTTCAAAATTGTTTGTAAATTAGAAAAGTAAGAATTTTAGAGTTTATATAGAATCAAGTTACGCGTTGTAGTTTAATTGAATTATATAAATGTTTTTGATCGGGGTTGATTATTAAAATTTATATAATTTTGTTATTGTTGGAATATCGTGTTTGATTCAGCCCATCCTATTCCAACCCTTGTCTTTGTGACGTGGTAGCACAACGCGTAGGTAAAACTCTATTGTTCTAAATATTACTATCCTGCACCAATTTGACCATTATAATAAACCGCGTCTGTTATCATTATTATCATTCTCCTTGTCTGCTTCTATCACGGCAGACTTTTAAATAAAGTGATAGTGGTGGCAGCGACTATCGTTACCCTTGTCTCGTGTAAAAGTTGTTCATTAATATAATTCGTGGATTACTTTTGAGGCAAGTAAAACTCATAAATTAAAACCCTTTTATGTCAGGTACTAGATTTCGTCTTAGGCGACCGTACCTGTTACATATTTTTGGTGGCAGCGGTGGGATCTAAATATTTTCTAAAACTAAACCCACTCAAACCAGTAAAGTCTTTAATTGTGGTCAAATTTGAATAACTCTAATAATTTACTTTGTGTTGTTGTTACGAGTGCAGGTAGTTTTTGGGTCACAAAAAGCGGGAAATTTCTCTAACGGTATTTTTTTTGTATAATCACCCTCGTAGTGTCGTTAACCCTGCAGCAGGTACTCGAAAAGAAAAGTTGTAAAAGAGATAATAAAATAGTTTTTGTAATTATTACGCGTTCATTGAAAATAAAATAATTTAAATATTTAAATATGGCATTAAAATTAGAAACGGTTAGTAGTTTAGCTGGAGCAGTAAATAAAATTCCAGAATTTAGCGGCAATTCAGATATTAGCGTAGAAGAATTTATAGATAAAGTCGAGATATTTTTTAAAATTACTAAACAACCGGAGAACAGACAAGTAGCAATTGCAAAATTATGTTTGGGTAAAGACGCTTTAGAATTCGTCAGGAATAATAGTATAATTAAAAATACAAAAGATTGGTCAGTTTTCAAAAAGGAATTGTTAAATAGATATATACAGAAACCGCATTTTCTTACAGTAGAGAAAGAATTTGTAAATTGTTATCAATTAGAGACAGAAAGTATAATTGAATATGAAATAAAATTAAGATCACTTGCATATAAATTAGTAAATAATAGTGAAGATAAGACAGAACATGAATTTAATTGTAAATATGTAGAAAAACGGTTATATAATCAATTTTTAATAGGTCTGTTACCGCGGTTGCAACGCGATGTTATATTAAAAGATCCAAAAACATTAGTCGAAGCGATAGACTTAGCAAAAAGAGTAGAGACTGTAGAGAAATTAATGGAGAGTAGTTCAAGTTTAGGTCTTAAATCAATATGTCATAAAAATTTAGAAAATTCTCCAGAAAAAGGCGACCCGTGTGTTTTAAGTAGTAATAATGTAAATAGTAAAGAACATGAGCTGATAAGTAAAGTAACGGAACTTCTACGTGAAGCCGGGAAAAATAGATCTCCATGTAAATACGCAATTAGTGATAGCGAAGATTCGGGAGTAGAAAGTGAAAATGAGACAATAGGACATATAACATTTAAAAATAGGTATCGTAGTAAATTGTGCTTCCATTGTCAGAGATTTGGGCATATTTCAAAATTTTGTAAACAAGCGAAAAATAAATTCAAGTACAAAATTTGCTATAATTGTCGCGAATATGGGCATATCGCGAGTAGTTGTTCACTAAGTGTGAAAAGTAAAATTAGAGAAAACAGTACACACGAGAGAGACGCTAAACAACAGTGCGAGAGAAATATCCCAGAACATATGGTCAGTGATGATAGTATGCGCGGGAAAAATAAGGCGCGAAAGACCGTATGGAGGAGAAGGCTTCATCAGGGACAAGATGTCCGCCAAAAGCTTAGTTCAGGGGCTGAGCTGAGCAACGAAGAAGCTGGACGAGCCGACACCGCAAAACGTATTCAGAAGAAGGTGCGTTTTGTTGGCGTGGAGGAGCCCGAAGACTTGGATGCGATTTCTGTGGTGAAATCAGAGGAAGAAGACCAGCAGGCACACGACATCTTTGTGAACCGCGACAAGACGGTAGGTATGTGCACTGGTAATAAATATTACAAGGGTTTTGGTTCTGGGATAGGTAGCAACAGAAGACGCAAGGAATATCGAGAGGAACGAGCTGAAATACCTGAAGACGTCAGGAAGGGCAAGCCGACACCATCCAACAAGGAAGTGGAACAATGGCGGGGCCGCAATCGCAACCAGCAGGTATCCTAGCGGACTTCAAGAGAGCAGAGCTAGTCGAGTGGACGACGAAGGTTTAGGCGCGAACTTCGTGCAACGAAAAGCGTCGAGGAATAAAATTCCAGGTACTTAGCTCTTTAAATATATACTTAGTGTGAATGACTAAATTAAGAAGTTGAATTGAGGAAAAGTAGAGTAAAAAGTTGAGTTCTTTGTGATTCCGAAAATTAAGTGCAGTTTGTAAGAATGGTTGAAATCGATTACTTAGTGTTTCGATAAATCAAAAATTATTATAAATATATTGTGAATTTGGCTAGAACGAAAGTACTGAGTCTGAGTGTACTCTTGAGTAGCGTTGCTTGTTGGGACACATATCTGCCGGAGATATTTTGTTATAGTTGTTCCTTGTGAACACGTACTCCTATGCTGCTGGATGGCGGATGCGTGGACGCGGGAAGGCTGACGTCACCTCCAGGTCGAGTCACGCCGGACTAGGAGTTGAGGTGGAGTTCCAACAAGATCCCCATTGGACATTGGACATTCCAATTCAAAGAAGTGGATTCATCGTCCAGCGCGGAAGTTAATAAATTATATTTCCTTCAGAAATGTAATTTATTTTAAGGGGAAAGGGAAAGTTGTAACACGGTCGCTTGGCGGCTGTGTATTTTTGTAAAATTTTGATAGTGCAGTACTCCAGATGTTACGAAATGGACAGATTTATGGTTGAGGACGTGCATTTTGCGTCCTCAAGCTTGCTTTCAAAAGACATAACTGTCCGTTTCCGTAAGTGATGCCCTCGGTGGACATCAATAGTTGGGTCATTTTCAGCATACTTCGTACTTAGGGGATGAGAAGAGCCGGATAAACATAGGTTGAGAACTTCTGGATTTTTACTATTAAATAGTGTTTAGAAGTTCGAAATCTCTCTCTCTTGTTGTAACATTCGATTGTTGTAGATGTCCTGACTGAATGTCAGACATAACTTGGTATTTCTTAGTGAAATAACCAATTAGTTGTTTTACTGTGTGTAAAGGCTCTCTCATCGTGGTGTAAATTTGTAAGTAGTTTTTATTATATTCTGTGTGAATTAATATTGATTTGTAGATTGTTGTATAAAGGTTTTCAAAATTGTTTGTAAATTAGAAAAGTAAGAATTTTAGAGTTTATATAGAATCAAGTTACGCGTTGTAGTTTAATTGAATTATATAAATGTTTTTGATCGGGGTTGATTATTAAAATTTATATAATTTTGTTATTGTTGGAATATCGTGTTTGATTCAGCCCATCCTATTCCAACCCTTGTCTTTGTGACGTGGTAGCACAACGCGTAGGTAAAACTCTATTGTTCTAAATATTACTATCCTGCACCAATTTGACCATTATAATAAACCGCGTCTGTTATCATTATTATCATTCTCCTTGTCTGCTTCTATCACGGCAGACTTTTAAATAAAGTGATAGTGGTGGCAGCGACTATCGTTACCCTTGTCTCGTGTAAAAGTTGTTCATTAATATAATTCGTGGATTACTTTTGAGGCAAGTAAAACTCATAAATTAAAACCCTTTTATGTCAGGTACTAGATTTCGTCTTAGGCGACCGTACCTGTTACAGTAGCAAAGTAGGAAATTGATTTCTTATAGTCAATCTAGTATGATAGGAACTATTAAATTTTTTATTAATTCAGCAGTAACTTTGTGATACATTTTAATTTAAGAAATAAAACTATACTTAATACTTTATATAGGCCGTATTTATTTTGGGAGTTTTTAAATAACCTAGTAAGTTAATTCTATTTACTTGGTACGTTTAAAGTAACCCAGAACTGATCCCGAACTGACCCAACTCACCCAGCTATTTTGCTGGGTTGGTGAGTTGAACCCGTGTTCTTTCTTTGTTTACACATTGTTTTCTCTTTCTATTTCTGTCAAAAGTTATATCTTTTCTAGGTTATAACGGAGAACATAAATAAATAACTGTAAAAAATAACTGAAATTTACTGCTTAAAATTTTCACAAATTTTAAAATTTGGTTGTTTACTTGGTACCAACCCGGTACGTTTAGGGTCAGTTTAGGGTTGTTTTAAAATTTCCCAAATAAATACGGCCAAATATTACTGATTTATTCAAATTTTTGTTACTATTATTATTACTATTAAAGCATAAAAAAAATATTATTTTTAAAATTATTGGAGTTTTTAATGCCTTTAACATCTACGTCACAATATTACATCTTTCTCTCTCATACATCTACCTAATTCAAAATTCTTGCTACTTCCAACTCTATTGTCAATGTTAGATGGCATGTAGGACAATTAATCTACAGCTGGTTTTAAATTAATTAAATACAAAATACAAAGCGTATTTCAGAGTTAATCTAAATTTAGAAAAAATATCACTACATTCGCAGTGTTGGCAAATACTGTAAGAAATGATTTCTCACACTTTAACACCAGATTGTGGGAAATACGTAACTTTCAAGCTTTATATAATGTGAGAAAAGTGTCACTTTCTATAGTGGTCGTAGAAAAACATCATCATCAATGGCACAACATTCCTAGGTGGAACAAGGCCTCAAGTACCTGATGTACTTGTTTCGTGACATGTTTTACTTGCATTTTAGTGATGCAGGTTGTCAGCCTACAGTCTCTGCAAGGTCAGCACACACCGAGCCGTTGTGCGGCAACCCATCCAATTGGACAGGGCGGGCTATGTTGCTTATCTACACGATCAGACAAGACACGCTACGACCACACAACCGTACTGGCTGACCAGTACATATTTATATATTTTTATAACAGTTGAAATATAGTAATTTATACAATTGAATTTTTTTGCGAATCCCCGCGTTTGAGAACCTTATTGCCTTAACATCTACGTCACAGAATATTTAACAAATTAATTAAGACTACATTTCGCTTTCAAATTAAATACAGTTTCATATAAGAAAAACTCCATTGATATATATCTTATCATTATAATATTGCGAACAAGGTAAAAAGTATTATTAATTTTAAACTAATTAGTGGTGATATAAGTAAGTAGTATTTCCTTATGGGGACACTTGCGCTTGGTACGAGTCGAAAGCCCATGTAGCAGCTCCAGGCCTGTCAGTGACGTGCTACTCCTGCTGCTCCTGCTCCTGCCGCCTGGTGTAAATCATCTTACCCACTGCAGCCAACTGCCTGATTTATCTCCCATACAGAGCGTCACAATAAAATCCCGCGATAAATATCCCTACTTCCCGATACACGCACGGATCTGCCTGTTTTTATGCTGTCCAATTGCTATTCGTGCGCCGATGGAAAGATAATATTGTGGTTTACGCGGTTTTGCTTGTTTGGGATTTGAACTTTTCATTGTTTATTTTGCACTCGCGTATTTTAAATTTGCAAAGTGAAATTCTGCTGTGCAGTCACAGAGATTTTCATATCGGCGTCAGCTTTATTTACTGCGAGGAAATAGCTTGCGAACTAATCACTTTTACATAAATACTGCAATTTATTTTTATCTACAAAACTGATCTCACTCTACTACTCTCAGCAGTTATTCCTGTCTATGGGCTTACACCTATGATAAATAACTCGACAAATATGACTTCAACACCACAAATAACATGTAATCTACACACATGTCTAGTGAAGAGCCGTACACATTTATGAGTACCATTTTAATAGTGAAAATGTAAAAAATACAGTATGTGTTAGTTATTTTACCGGTTTCAGGATATTAAGCTTCTGTTTACATAGACAAAAGTAAATACGGTAACTAAGTCATAATTATATACCATATAATTTTCCAAGTCAGTTTGGTAAGAATATTACCCAACAGAATTATCAAAATAACGTGGGACAATTGGATAATACAGTCGACTTGATCACGAAAACGTTACTCGTTATATAAAATAATCAGGGCACCGAAAAAAATATTGAATAACGGTTAACCCATACTCAGAACGTTATAATAATAACGGTTTTAGTTCGAATACCGCGGTGTTTAAAAATAGGAAACCGATTTAAACCGGTTAATAAAAAAAAAAAAATCTGAAGAATTATAACAAATAAAGAAATGCAATTCAATTAATGAATTTTTATTATTTATTTTATGTTGAATATAATGAAAATCTACACATACAATCCTAGGTATGTTAATAGCTTTTAATTTCTATGGAATTGTGATTAAAATCCTCGCTCTTCAAGCTTGAAATTCAATTATCATCTGCGGTGATTATGATACTCATATAACTATCCTAGGTATGTTAATAGCTATTAATTTTTACAGAATTGTGATTTAAGGAACATTGAAACAAAAAAAATTCTAATTTAAATTTTGACAGCATTGTTACTTAGTTCATTAGACATTTTATTTTGATGTGCTATTATTCATTTAAATTAAGGAAAACATATAATTTAAGTAATAATGGTGCAACCGGCCAATGTAATTTTGAAAACTCATTTACCAAATTTGTATCTAAGAAATAATTAAGTTCGAGAAAACAGGATATACAAACCGAAAAGTCGACACCTACACAGTCAAATCTTACAAAATTATAATTAGTAATTTTAGTCACTGTAAAACGCTTATTCACAAGAATTTTAACAAGTTTTTTTGTATGCAACATTTACTTTTAAATTAGAGCAGGTGGACCTATAAACATGTTTAAATATAACCATCTTTATTTTCCTTAAAATATCACCGAGCTTTAACCATATTTTGTGTAAACACAGTCGAGTAAAGTTGAAGGAAATTTGCTGAAAAAGCGACAATGTAGTGAGAAATTTGACTGTCACTATCTGATCTTGTATTACAGCTAACACACACCACAGGTGCCTAGTTTACAAAACCAATTTTATTTTGGGCAGGTCCCTTGTTACCTGACTGACACAATTCTCTCCTTTGCTCCAGATATTTGCTCTGACTTGGCAAAAAATACACACACACTTTTTTTGCCTAGCTAAAAGGAACAGCCTATACGAATATACTCATTTCCTACAATATATATATTGATATTATTATTTTAAAAGCACGTACTTATCTCAATTTCAATTGTTACTATTTTTGGAAAATTGTTTTTGTTTTTCGACAATAATATTTACAATGTTTATAGGATGATATATAATAAATGAAAACACAATAGTCCTTTATCCAGGAAAAAACCGTGCTTTTGTAATCACGTTTTTTATTTAAAAAACCTTATCAAGAGTTACACGTATTATATCTTTATATTTATAATTTCGACACCCCCGAATATATAGGCTTTACCATAAATAAATTAAATTTACCAATGAAACTGGTCAGTTTTAATTTATGTCTTGTCACTTCGAGACACAAACGTCCAAACTTTTTGTTGTTATTTTGTATTTTAAAAAGCGTTTTTCTATTATACCATAACGCGGTAACGGGGTATTTTTATTGAAATACAAAACTATATTAGAATTAGCTATTAAAAATATCAAATTCAAATAAATGGGAATAGATTAGATATTTATATATTAATATCAGATCTTGGCATATCGTTTCTCTTTTTTAAACAAAAGATATATTTTATTCTTTTTAAAAGTGAGTATATAAAATTAACTAATAATAATATAATAGTTTATATATGTCGTAATAACAGGGAAAGTAATTTCCAAAGCCACTGATGCTATATTTTTGCGTAAACTCGAAAATATCTGAAAATATCGAATTTTTAGTTCGAAAATTTTCTAATTTTACAAAATTTTGTTTATAATTTTTTTAAAAGAATTCTCCACTCTGATACTAAATTTAAAAACAGAATTTAATTACCTTTTTTTGTTTCGGAGATATTAGCGCTCAAAGTTATACCTTAAAAAAGTGTGTTTTTTTAGTATATTTTAAAAATGAGTAGAGATACAATCTCAACTACCTTATCATTCGATTCTACGGGAAAAGTTATATAAAGAAATGTTTTGCCCATATATACGTTCTTTGGAACGATTAGGTGAAAAATAAGAAAAACGAAAAAATCTAAATTTCAATTTATCGCCCCTAATTTTTTTGTCTCCAAAATTTTTCATTTTTTGAACTTAAGTAGATATTGATGCGCTGATTTGAAATTTTCAAACAGAATTCAATTATCTCTTCTCGTTCTCGAGATATTTAAGTTCAAAGATATACCTAAAAAAACAGGTTTTTTAGGTATACCTCTCAAATGGTTAGGTTTACGACTTTGGCAACCTCACCATTCGATTCTATGGGCAAAATTACATAAGTGTACCAATTTTCAGATTTTTATCTGAACAGAGAGAATTTCTAGAAGGAAAAAACTGAAAATAGCCAAAATCGAAAAAAATCGCAAGGGGTTCATCAGGCATTTTTTTCGATTTTAGCCATTTTCGTTTTTCCTTTCTACAAATTGTGTTCGTTGCAATAAAAATCTAAAAATTGGTATACTTATGTATTTTTGCTCGTAGAATCGATTGGTGTGGTCGCCAAAGTCGTAAACCTAACCCTTAAAGGGGTATACCTAAGAAACCTATTTTTTTAGGTTTTGCCAAAACTCAACTTTGAACCCGAATATCTCGAGAACGATATGAGTTAATTCAATTTTGTTTGAAAATTTGGAATCAGCATATCGATATCTACTTAAGTTCAGAAAATGAAAAGTTTTGGAGACAAAAAGTTCCTTGGAGAAATTTTGAAATTTAGGTTTTTTTCGATTTTTTCATGTTTCACCATATCATTCCAAAGAACATATTTGCGAAGAAAACATATCTTTACGTAACTTTTCCCGTAGAATCGACTGGTTTAAATGTTGAGATTGTATCTCTATCCATTTTAGAGATATAGCCAAAAAACACACATTTTTATAGAGCAAATTTGACAGCAAATATGTCAGGAACGAAAAGAGATAACTAAATTCCGTTTGAAAATTTGAAATCAGCGCGTCGACATCTATCAAAATACACCAATTCCCAACATCAAAATTTTGGGCATAAAAATGAGTATTTTTGGGATATTTCGCGTTTGTCAACACAAATTTTGGTTTAATACTGTCGTTTGGTTTGTTTTAACTATACATACATTTGATACGGGCTTATAGGTTTTGAAAATAAATAAAACATAGATAATAAAGCAACAGAATAAAATCGAAAATCGATCAACAATTAAGCGATTTAAAAAAATACGGGTATTTTTATTTTTTGTACTCATAAATCGAATCGATCCCAAAGTATGAAATTTGAAATAAGTATGCTTGGAGTGGTAATAAGTTTGGAAGATGAATTTTGGCGGCGACACGGATATGAATATTGATAGGTAGCGCGGTTAGTGACACTGACAGTTTTATTAAAAGTTGTTGATCACTTGTGATGCTGATGAGCGCGCATGGCGCATCCTTATAATATATCTGTGGTGGACAATAGCGAGACATCGCGAGGGAACACAAGCCGGGATGTGCGCGGAGCCTCGCGATTGTGCGACGCGATTTATTCGCTCCGATTTAATTTGAATTCCAGCGCCAGACCGTACATTGACGATGCCGATAAATTAGATTCCTAACAAGCCGTGTATTGAATCCAGTAGGCCGGCGTCTTACCCAACACATAAGACCGCTGTTCGCCGGCACTTCTTGCCAGCGATGGAATGTAGGGGAAATTACGTTATTTTAAGCACCGGGCTTTTTACAAGCGTCTAATCTGCTTAAGCTTCAAGCCAAACTCACATACTGTGTTGTGCTGTTTGATTATCTTATCGCCTATGGTCTTGGTTTCAATATAAGCAACACTGACTAAGTTTACATGGAAGAAATACTTGACTTATTTTTCAAGAATCTGGAAATATTACTGAATTCAATAATATATATGTATACCGCTCAACCCTAAGCTTATATGCAATCGTATAAGATTTTGTAACGAGCGAGACTCACCGCAGATGACTCATCTCGGCTGACCTGTCTGAACAGGTAATCGCTTTAAATGTCAAGTGGGAAAGGAGCGATGCCGCTATTGTTCGAGAATTTTATAGTCTGAAAGACTCTACAATGTGTCGCTCAATGCATGTCAGGAACTTAATAAAAATATTTTTTTTTGGCTTTTAATTTTTGTAGGTATTATTCGTTTTCTTGTTAACAAATTGAGTATATGATTGGCAACATTGACAGTGTTAACAACTGTCTGAATATATTTCGTTAGAAATATGTAGAAAATAATTGCAAACAATGGCTTGTAATCCGAGCTCACTTGGCTCACTTTTATGAGAATTCTTGTTAAAAGTGACGTTAGGTCGTCGTAAGAATATAATGTAAAATCAGGCTTCATTAAAGCGATTTTATTATATTGCAAGTTTTTGAGTGATTAAAACAATTTTGTAATTTTTCAATAAATTTTTACAAAAGATGATCCATTTTGAATCGAATGAAAGTTGAAGAATTATCAGCATTACACAAACAATTTCGTGTAATAAAATAAGGAATAGTGATAAAAATTTTAATAAATTTTATTAAAGATGACCCATTTCGAAGGTCGAGGCAAAGTTGGAAGATATGAAACGAATGGAAGTTGAAAAACGATTAGCAGTAGAATGATCTCACTTTCAAATGAAATAGGTTTAAATGAAGTGCAGCAAGAAATGTGTATAATTTAGCGTATAAGGAAGTCATTTGGTGTTTACACCAAATTTTTTATTTTATGTATTGAATAAAAATATGTTTTACATAAGTAACAGTATTAATTACCACTTTAAAATGTATTTTAAGTGAAATAGTTAAGTACAAAGTGTACTCTAAGAATAACTAACCGTATTTTTAGTGTAAGTATTATTCAGCTGTGGTGATAAGAAAATAAACATAGATATGTAAGTTTATTTATTTTCAGAACAATTAAATATAATGTTCTGTTTATTGCGACAAAAGTTGTCGGTATATAAAAGATGATATTTATGGAGTTTGTGTTGGGAGAAGAAGAGTGTGAAATCCATTGGCAATAACAATAAGAATTTAGATGGTGAAGATTCCAATTACTCGGTAATTAACAAAACAGTGAAATAATGGAACGCATTGTGTCTGTCGTAATCCCTTGAGACAGCAAAACCAAACAGTAAACAGCGCTGGCCCAATACCAGTGGCTACAAACATGTCCGCCATATCGGCAATGGAATTTTAAACAGAAGCCTGGCATTGTTACTCCGTGCGGCGTTCGGTAAATGACGTAGTCTTTACATATAGTTCCTGGACAAAGCAACTGTTCAAGAGCTATTCAAACAAATTTACTGAATCAACAACCGACCTACGTCGCAGGACTTAGTGCTCCCGCTGCCCCTCTCGGCCTTTGTGCGGGGCTTAATGGTATAAATGAACTGGGGATTTAAATACCCCGAGCTGATGAAGGACTCGCCAGGATCCGGCGAACAATGCGGCGTGGAATGTTTGTGTCGATTCCTCCAGCGCCAATCTGCTTAAGATGCAATTCAACACGTCGCCCCCTTCTTTTTAACCTCAACACATACAAGATGACCTCACTTTTATTCCGGAAACATCCCTAAGAAACATTCTTTCAATAGGGAAATAATTTGATTAGATTAGGATGAGTTAAATATGTAGTTAGTACATTGTTATCATTATATTTTAACCAATTCTTCATATTTATAGTACTGGCAACAGGAGAACAGTTACCGAAAAATGTTACGTTTGTCACTATTAGCTTGAAGCGCTTGACAATTTTGTTACGATAAAAGACTAATAATTTACCAGTACACTTAATTGTTTTGGCAACATTTGTCCGACGATCAATTCCTTCAAGTTACAAAATTAATCCCCGATTTCTGATTCTTTCAATTTAAGTCATTTTGATTTAAAAAAATTAAATGACCCCATAACAGAACACACAAAATTAAATCTAATTTTATTTGTATTTAATTATTTTGAACGGGAGAATAGAATTTTGAGTTAACTCATCCAAGTCGCTCTACTATTAGGATGAGGAGAATTTTCGAGCCTGTGGCCAAAATAAAAAATAAAATCCCAATTAAATAAAAAAAAAAACAATATTACAAATAAAAAAAATCGGGCATATTGAAACGCTAACAACTTTTCCTAAAAAAATTTTTCTTGACTTAAGACGTACAAAAATTTGTAGATATAGATAAGTTAAATAATTGTTGTTGCTCTAATAAGAATAATACATTCGATTTGATCGGGATCTCTCTGCTGAAGCAACCTAAACGGATTGTAAAAAAATGTAACATGCAGTTCAAATTTCATTCAAACTACTGCATGAAGATTTTATTTTTAAAAGTGAATTCGGTTAATTCTCTAATGGAATAAATTTTGAATAAATATTTTTGGAAACAATTTCTAAAAGAGAGGAACTAGGACAAAATCGAATCTCAAATATTTTATATGTGTCTCCTAATCCATGTGGTACAATTCATCATCAAGAATCAGAGCACTAGGAGAATAAACGTGAATAGTTGTATAATATTCATTTAATCCAAGCCTTCTGGTTTTAGTCTTTAGATTTCGTTCGACTATTTAAAAATGATTATAAGTTGACTTGTCCTATTGTCGTATACTTCATAATTAGTCCACAGGATCACATAGTTGTTCGCCATTTGAGATTGGGAAATCTGCCCGATTTACAAGCTAATAGCCCATAGTTTTTAATGAAATAGCATGTAGTTGGATTAAATTTAAAATAATTTTTTACACGTAAAATAAGTTTTTTTACCTAAAGTAATTGGGGAAGCAGGAAATTTGGAAGAATGATTTTACATGTTAAATCCCTATGTTCTGGTGTTCGGGTCACCACCCTGCATACTATCTTATACCTATTTGATAATAAGGAACATACGTGTGATAACATACGAATAGATTTCAAATAACCTAAATTCATTCCAGAATTTACCAGTTTAGCAAAGTCCTTATCCGGGCGACAACCTCTGTTTGCTGTATCTACATACTACATATTGCTACACTTTAGCGAAGGACAGCGTTAGTGAGCTGTTTATTCTAGTTAAATTATGAATTTGTAAATAATTTGCGCGGGACAACAAAATGCAGGCTCGTTAACGTTGTGAAAGTGAGCGTTCATAATACAATCCTGCTTCCTGCTGCTTCCTGCTGCCCCTGCTGCTGCAGGAGTGCAAACACTGCGCACACGTCTCGTACACTTTACAGCGTTTGCTGCTTACCTACCAATTCAACCCGGCCATTTTCTTTTCGAGTTATTTAAATTTAGTGTTATTCAGACTGCACGTACGAGGTTCTGTGATTCGGAGACGCTAACTGCCCTTTTGTTTTCTGCTTTGTGCGGCTTACTTATTTTCACTCGCAGTCTGCCACGCTCTAAACGGATACTGATATTGCTATGTACAACATTATCCAACGAAAAAGTTATAGTTTCTCGCCTACATCACAGGGAATGGGTTCATATGACTTTTTTAAAATGAAGGAAATGGTTTCATAACATAGTCAGTACATAAAGAAGTAAAATGTGTCTTGCGTTTAATTTGTAATCCAGAAAATGTGTAGGTAAAGATTATAATAATTGATTTTGTAGTAGTTATTTAGGCCTTTAGGTTCCTGATGTTGGTTTTATTACAATAGTCATAAAATACAGGACGTTTCGGGCAAAGTTAGCCCATCATCAGCTATAATATAAATTTCTTACATAAAATTACAATATTAATATTTTAATTAACAACTCACCAGATGAAAGAGAGGTTAAGCAGAATTACATTGTTTGAACAAAATTTTGAATTTAATACATTTCGAAACACATGTGAAGTTTATAAATTTTATTTGATAAAGGCAAAGTCGTTGTAACGATTAGAAGGTACATTTTATAAACTTTAAAGAGACTAATATTCGTAGATATTTGTACCCCCGGTAGTAAACACACGTGTCGACAGCATGGTGTCAGGCGGAACTCTGTTTAAATAATAGTGATGGGAGGAAGAACAAATGATGTTGCATGCGCAGAAAGAGAAATAAATGAAGCGCGAAGTCAAATTTATGAATTAATTATGGTTTTAATGTGCTGCACATTATTGTTATAATCTGTAATGTAATTTAAGACATTATGGTTATTGATTGTAATGTGAAATGTTTCAAATAAAAGTCTATGATTTTTAAATTGTACTTTCTCTAATATTTTGGGGTTATCGAAATCTATTTCGTGACCAGTTTGGCACTTATGTTTGGATATTGCGCTATGATCGGGGTTGTTTTTGTTGCAGTGATATTTATGTTGGTAAATACGTTTTGCCAAGGGTTGAGATGTTTCACCGATGTAAATTTTATTACATGTGTTACATGTGACTTGGTACACGACATCTTTTTGTAAATGTGGGTCAATTTTGTCTTTCAAAGGTGTATATAAAAATTTTGTAGTTACCATATTATTATTGGCTATTGTAATGTTTGTTTGATCTAGTATTTTACGCATGGATTGATTTATAAAGCTGTCGTAAGGGATTTTAGCATATATATTTTTCTCTAGCTGCGTGTTGCTCTCGCCATTGACAATATCTGTATTAGCTGATAGTTTTTTATTAAATAATATATAATAAATATAAATATAAATCAATCCATGCGTAAAATACTAGATCAAACAAACATTACAATAGCCAATAATAATATGGTAACTACAAAATTTTTATATACACCTTTGAAAGACAAAATTGACCCACATTTACAAAAAGATGTCGTGTACCAAGTCACATGTAACACATGTAATAAAATTTACATCGGTGAAACATCTCAACCCTTGGCAAAACGTATTTACCAACATAAATATCACTGCAACAAAAACAACCCCGATCATAGCGCAATATCCAAACATAAGTGCCAAACTGGTCACGAAATAGATTTCGATAACCCCAAAATATTAGAGAAAGTACAATTTAAAAATCATAGACTTTTATTTGAAACATTTCACATTACAATCAATAACCATAATGTCTTAAATTACATTACAGATTATAACAATAATGTGCAGCACATTAAAACCATAATTAATTCATAAATTTGACTTCGCGCTTCATTTATTTCTCTTTCTGCGCATGCAACATCATTTGTTCTTCCTCCCATCACTATTATTTAAACAGAGTTCCGCCTGACACCATGCTGTCGACACGTGTGTTTACTACCGGGGGTACAAATATCTACGAATATTAGTCTCTTTAAAGTTTATAAAATGTACCTTCTAATCGTTACAACGACTTTGCCTTTATCAAATAAAATTTATAAACTTCACATGTGTTTCGAAATGTATTAAATTCAAAATTTTGTTCAAACAATGTAATTCTGCTTAACCTCTCTTTCATCTGGTGAGTTGTTAATTAAAATATTAATATTGTAATTTTATGTAAGAAATTTATATTATAGCTGATGATGGGCTAACTTTGCCCGAAACGTCCTGTATTTTATGACTATTGTAATAAAACCAACATCAGGAACCTAAAGGCCTAAATAACTACTACAACCTTAACCACTGAGTTCCTAAATAAATATCAACAATAATTGATTTTGTGTTGTTTTTCATCTTCTTTGATTATGAGACGTTATGAAAATTTTTATAATTTATTTCTTATGTACTATGTTTTTTTTTTTATAAAATAAGGAAGTACATTTCTAACATTTTTGTTTTCATAAGCAATACTGGGTGACCGTTTTATGTGGCTAACCATTGGGATCTCAAGAACCGTAAGAGATACAACTTAGGTTAAATTGTTTCGTTTTTGTTTTTCCGAAAAAATGCATAGCTCACTAGATGTGAGCCAATACTGATTATGGCAAATTTACTTTTTGACTTATAACTTTCTTGTTTCAATTCATACAAGTTTCTAGTTTACACATTCTAAAGACAATTTCTTGCGTTGTCTTGCTATGAAATTAGTTGCTCTTGTCTTGTTCTTATCTTGTACTTCTTGCAAAACTAAGGGAAGATCTAAAAAAATATAAGATTCTCATGAAACAATATTGAGAATATTTAGTTACTTGTTAATGCAAAAACTTTTTCTAATTAAACGTAATAACACTTTCACGATTTCAATAACCACTAGTTTTTCTGGCGATACAAGCACTTTGAGACCCATTGGTATTCTGGTAATTTGAAAGGCTACGGTCCTAAAAGTGAAATAAAGTCAATGGTGATAATATTATTGTAATGATATCAAAACCGACCTATATTAATAGCTATATCTTTTCCAATATCTTGTATTTTTGTTAAATTGAGATTCAGTACAGGATTGTGTAGGAGTATGAGCAAAACAACCCTCACATTAAATTGGTGAGAAATCGATTTCTGATTGAACACAGTCATTATAGGAATGATGTGACCGGGTCGGAAAATCGTTCTGTCACCTTCGCCATTTCAATAAAACCGAATTATTTTAGTCTTTTTATCATAGCATTGTTCTGGGAGCAAAGTATTGAAGAAAATGCGTTGAAATTCGCAAATCAATAGTCAGCAATCTGTTAGTTTGATTACAGACCTCGTTTCTGTAGCCCAGTGTTCTGGTTTAGTTCCAGCGCAGCCGCAACGATAACTATCCATTCCATTCCTAAATGTATTTCACAACTCACCATTGGGAAACAACTTGTTTTTCACCCTCGGATCTCCAAGACAATCAAATGGATCACCATAAACAAAACATTCTTTACCGACACTTTGTTTAAGAGATTGCTTTAATTCATTCTACTTCTTTCTTTCTTAATGACAATACAATTAAATAAATATCAATTTTATCAATAATTGAAAATAAAAATCTTAATTTTTTGGGATGTGTATTGCTGGAAAATATTATCATTTTATCTTGACTAGAAATTGGTCAAAAAATACTAATGTTTATTAAATATAATAGTTATAGCTATTAACTTACTAAAATAGTTCATAGAATCATAACCGCTACAGATGTGAATTGAATTCCGAGCTCGGTGGCCTGGTATGATTCACAACATCCGTGGTATGTTCAATAGTTTACCGATTTCACGTTACTAATAAATATTATTGTATAAAATTTCCTTGCGAATAACATTTTCGTGAGCAAATCTATATGGATTGATATGAAATGACAATTGTCCTATATTATTTTAATAATTCTGTACGATAATAGTATATTGTACAACAAGCATGGAATGGTATTCATGAAATGGACATTCAGAGCGAGAAGATATCTTCATTTCACTACTAGGCAACTAGGCAACTAGCTACAAAAACATAAATTAAACAATACGGTCTTTGACAGAACTGGACATATGAATTTATACCTTAACATTGTCTATGGGAAATGAAAATGTGTTTACAATATGTTATGTATCAGTAGCAATAATAAACATACAACAAATATGTTAATAGCCGTAGAAATATATTATTACCCTACTGACTTTTCAAAATTGCATGGTATACAATTATGACTTAATTACCCTGCTTACTTTTGTAAATGTAATTTAAGTGTATAACTTAAATATGTATAAAACAGTACTAAGACGTACGTACGTTATTGTAACAGTAATTATTATACATTTTGTGTTAATTTTATGTAGATAACGATAGGTAGAACAAAATAAATTTTTATATGTATGCGACACTTTGAAATAAAATTTAACAATTAATTGCTTATTTTGTGATATTATAGAACAGAGAACAAGAGAAATCCAAATTTATCCAATGTCAAATACATAATGGCTACAGGTTAATTACCACTGTATTATTGTTTAACATGAAACTTACTATTCATTGCACTTGCGAATTGTTTCTGACAGTTAATTGTTAATTATGTGTCGCAGTTTCAAATGTCATTTCTATACTAAGTTTCTAAATTTGAATACCTACTGCATTAACTAAATTGTGCCAACTTTGCATCTCTTAATAAAATTAATATGTAACCTGAATGTTGCTTCCTTGGAAATATATTAAATAACTAATTATAAAATATATACACTGTATTTCTCGCAGTTGATTCTCAGGTCATCAATTTCCGTTGCAAGAATTATTAAACTTCTACCTTGCATCTTATCGTATAAGTATAGCACAGATGAGACTTTTATTCGCTCTCATTATCGTACGTGTTACAGAGGGGTACATATTCTACCTACGTCCAAACAAGTAATATCAAATATTAAAAAAAAATTGAGTATGTCATTCGTGTCATTAATGTCATTTATGAAGGTGATTATGGCGTTGACAATTTGTGCTTCATTGTATGTTGGTAGTTTCGTTAGTTTACCCTACAACTCTTTTCGTATGTTCCATCCATTATTTTATTTGTATATAGGTAATACTGTCAGTTTTGACATTTATTTAATTAGGAAATCACACGATTTCACCCGACAAGATGATGTCATTAATAATTAAAAACATAAATTAATAGCATTACATGTTAGTATAGTCGAAATTTTTAAGCAGTAGAGAGACGTCATAGACCTGAAAAAAACGTTACAAAACGAAATAAAACTTGTAGAAATTTTCGAAAGATGTTTTTATTTAGAAACCGAGTAGTAAAAAAAGGTATCATAAAAAAAATACTTATTTATTATATTTACTATTATTTCAAATTAAAATGTAAGGTATTTAATGACATTTCAATTTATTTATAATAATTGCAGTGTATTTTTTTTAACACACGTTGGCTACGACTCAAATAAAATATGTTTACATATATTTGTTTCTTGTCACGCCGATTGATTGAGTTGTCAAATAATATAATATAAAATCTTTGTTTGTTCGTTTAAGTTGTATTGTTCCTTATAATTTTTCGTATTCGTGTTCTTTGTTTCTTGTTATACGTTTATTTTATTAGCGTAAGTAATAATGCCTAAAGCATTATCGAAGCAGTCGCAAGTGCTAACTGCAAATGCGACTACATATTTTGAAAAAGAACTGACAATGGACCATTACTGCCATTAAAAGCAGTTCGAGAGGTATGTTATCAATTTATTTGTTATTATTAAATTTGGCATTGCCATATGCAACACGCAACACATTTTCTAAACTAATGCACATATAAACTTTGTAATTCGTGACGTCATAATCTAGTTACAAATATTGATGACGTCTCTCTACTGCTTAAAAATTTCGACTATAAAACGTCTGCTAGTTTTTGATACATGATGGCTGTGATAACAAACATACTGTCAAAGTGTCAAATATTTCTTTATAATTTTCATTTATGTTTACACCTGCTTAGACGTCGTCTGCATGAAATCAGATAAATTATTATCAAAGGTGCGTAATAAATAAATTCGCCAATAATATTATAGAATGATATGTTTGTTATTTTAGGTAGTGCTACAATAAACTGCAAAAATATAATACTATTAAAAAATATAGGTTAATTCAGTGTGACAGATGTGTCCGTAAAGCCAAATTTTGTCTGTAAAGTTTTACTTTTGCTACTATTTTCGCTAACTTCGCTGGGTGACATTGTGTACTTATCGTATTCGATTTCGAAAAATATAATATTATTCGTACAATATAATTAAATTTGAGTAGCCAAGAAATACAGTATTTTTATTAATCTTCTTTTGAAAGATGACAGATGAAGTGAATAGTCCTATATATTATTATTTGTGATAAATGTATTTCTTCCCACTTACAAAGGTTTCTTGGTTCCTTTACAATAAAGAGCTGAAATCAAGATAGATTAATGTAATTAATTTTCTCTTGGGCCTCAACCAAAAAAGTCTTTAGATTGTATCATTTACTGAAGAATGAAAAAATCAGCTAATCAGATTAATACGATATTCCATGGACGAGTAAAGTAAGAAAACATTGCAAAATTTGAGTAAAATATGTTCACATCACATATCTGCAGTGTAATTTTTCGCAGATTACCAAAGTAAAATATGACCAAACACTCTTTTTTAACAGCACATATATTTTACACTTTTTGTATTCCTTTCTTTTTCTTTTGCTATGTTCTCGGCCTTATCGAAGTATGTTGTCAACAAAAAATGCCCAAACCATTTCTCTGAAGTGAGAAAAACTTAAGATACAAACTTGGTAGTTTGTCAAATGGCAAAATGATTGAGCGAAAGAAGTTACCAGGCCTCGCGAAATATTTCTCCCCGGTTACTCTATACGGCTATTGCTCCATAACTGAGCCCGGCTTTATTTAGATGTCAGCAGCTTCACGCCCCACAACAACACTTTCCAAACCTAACAAATTATCCCACGTATCCCATAACACTACGTATAAATATTTTTTCTCAAATTCTTTTATATTTTGTATATATTTTAGCGAAATTTTAATAGTTCTATTAATATTTGACAGTCTGTACTACCAATTTAAATTTTATTACGTAACAGTATTACGTAATGCAGCTAGCGACCTGTGTCCTGTGTTCCAGGCTTCACTATAGGCTAAAAAAAACTGATGTGCCCAACACATTAGCTCCCGTCATTGTAGTAATATGTTCTATATATTTTTCAGTACATTAAATTGAATTAAGTTTTAAAATTAGTTTGTTATTGTAGTTATTAAAAATGCAACATATTCGAATCCGTCAATGGGTACCACTTGTTATATGGCACCGTATCGTTCCAGATAAAATGCAACATAAGGAACTTAGGTTGTCAATGTCAAATGCATTTGTCATCATAATTTACTGATTTATAAATAATGTAAAGTAGAATAAGTATTAATAAATAATCAATATATTTACTACATATATAACGAATTACAACAAATTTTTAAAAACTTTACCATTAATTTAAACGATTATAAAAATTATCAATTACTGAATGTAACATATCTCTTGTATAATTTCGCATTTAAGTTGTTCTAAATTTTTACTTTTTCCCTATATTTTTTTTGCGAGAAATTGACAGCGGTCCTCATAATTTTTGCTGCTCGAATATTTTTCAAGAAACTCATACTAACCTTCAATTTTCATATGGAGCTCAAGATGTCTTTGGTGCTTAATAGAGATTGTATTATTAATTTATTTTCATTTGAAAGTACATGTGTTTTATATCATTGAAAAGAGAAAAAAATCTTAACTTTTAACTAGTTATAAGAATGATTATGCTATTGGAATAATATTTCATCTTAAACTATTAAAAATTATAAAAGTATATGAGTCATCACAGCTGACCGGTTTGAGCAGGTAGTCGCGTTAAATGTCAAGGGGGATAGGAGCGAAGCTGCTATTGTTCGGGAATTTTATGGTGCCCGAAGGCTCTAGAATGTTTTAGAGATTAATTCGTAGCAGGTATATAAGGGTTGCATCGGGCCACTCAGGGAGTTTAGTTAGTTAGAATTGCTCAGAGTGTGCAGAGAGTCACTGAAGAAAGTCAAAGTCGGTCAGTACATGTCAGCGACATGTAAAGTAGAAATAAATAAATTGTTAATGATATAAATGAATAGTTGGTTATATAAATAAATAGTTGAGTAGTTTAAGTGTTTAAATAAATGTTCGTAGTATTTAAGTCTTTCTTAATAATAACTACTTCTAAATTAGTGTTAATATATGTTGATTTATATTGTTCTTACTTTTATTATCTTTTATAATTTATTATTCGTTTATTAAACATAGTTACATAAATATTCGTATGTCACTTATGTATACACTTCACCTAAATAAATAAACGTTACAGTATTGAAATAAAATGACTTTTGATGTGTTGAGAAAAAAAAAGTGAGCTTTTATCTTTGTGAATTTTTAACACATGTGAAAGTAAAATGGAAGAAAAGGAGAAAATGTAGCAAAATTGAATTTGAGCAATCAATCCGTAATCCGCATCTTCCTCAAATCTGCCTATAAAAACGAAAGCTTCAGGTATCAGATAAAAGCAGCGTCCACATCTCGGCAATTACTCCTTGCTGGTAAATGAGATTCACCGCTGTATTCTCCTCGCCGTTAGGATTAGCTCGCGGGGCCAATATCCCGTCTGCGGTAAACACGTGGCCCGCCGCCACCAAACCCAATGTATTACGTGATGGGAAGAAGAAAAAAACCATTCGCAACTTCATTTGCATGTAATTGGTTAGCTGTGCTGTCCGCCGTTCCACTAGATGCACCCTGCTGGCAGTGCTGCCTCGCTTCACCACTCGTAAAGATCGGCCCATGTCGTCTACGATCGGCTCTTTACGACTGGATCACGCGTTTACGTCCCTTACTTCATAAAAATAGAATACAAGCGCGAAGTAAACGCTAATGATAAATTGATACTGTACGTCTTCACTGTTTTACACTATGCTATAAACACTATATTGCTACACTTCTTTCTCTCGATACAATAACATTAACTTGCAAGACTTCTTTTCTAGTATTACACATTCATTCCATTCTTAAATTTTTCATGAATAGTTCCTCCATCTTCCTTGTGGAGCATCATATGGTGTGTGGCAATTCTCTCTTCTTTTGTAGAATTTATTTGATTTTTAATGTTTCTGATTAAATGTTGTATGGTTCAATTTCAGAACATGTATCTTTTACAACTGAAACTTGTCAAGATACGTCACTGCAACAAAGAGTATTGTAGCAGGAAAGGATTAACGATTGAAACCAAGGACGATGATAGTGACTTTCTAACTTATGTCTGAAGGTGACAATTGACAGGATGAGAAATAGGAACACAATATGGAACACACACACAGTTTACTCTACTTAATTAAATTAAATACAATAATCGTTCCAATTTCATACGAAATTGATCTTTGCATTAAACCATATACTGTGTACTCCCAATACCCAAATTTATCCGTGAACTTATCGCTGGTCCCATAATTTTTATTTTTTTGACTAAAATGTTAACGTTTAGATGCCGATGACAGAATCACGTCATACCTTTCATGGCAAAAAGGAATATAATTGAAAGAATGAGTTAGCAAACAAGGTGAACCTGAGTTGATTCTACCAACCCGTCAAAATAGCTGGGGCAGTTGGATCAGTTCAGGAATTGTTCCAGGTTACTTAAATACTGCCAATAAAACTAACCTAAAAGTCCCAAATAAATATGATCTAAATCTATATCTATCTAAACAACTGCCAGAATTTATTAAATTTATTTTTCGAAAAAAATCTTGAGTGAATATTTTCCAATTTATATACTGTTTATAATGTCGCATATGATCTTTTAAAATATCTTCTAATATTAACAATTGAGAAGAATTTGGTTAATATATGACGAATCATCAAAACAATTTGCCCAATGTTAGTTAATGTTTTATTTCTGAGTAGGAAAAACCAAATATACAAAACTAATTTAAAAGGATATTAAAATTTTATAACTCACAATGTAGAGATTTATAAATATTTTCATAATATTTTAAATGTATATTGACGGATAAATGTGCCCAACTTCATTCAACAGAGTTACCATATTTCACATTTATATATCCCTAGATTACAATCTGTTATTTTTTAAAATGAAAATTTTAAGATTTTTGTTAAATAAGTGAAGCAAAGTACAAAATATAAAGTGTTTGTTTTCTAAGTCAGCGTATTGTAAAATAAGTTTATTATTATTTAGTTATTCAGTGGTACAAATGTATCTTACAGTGAATATCCACACGTGAAGCAGAAAGTTTGGCGGCTTCTTACATTCTGGTTGCAAAGTGAGCAATATAAGCCGTTTGTACTGCTCGCAGTGATTACGCAGGTGTTGCCTAGCAACGTTCATCTGTCTAGAAATATCAGCTGCAGGTCGCGAAGGGTGGAATCAGTCAGGCGAGCAGATCTGCTGGCCGAGCTGTTAAACTGCTTTTATTTTCTTTCCAACTCCGAACATGGAAAATGTTACTTTGTGACCGGAGTGTGCTCCTTTTGCTCCACGCATACAGAAAACTTGAATATTGACCTTTTAAACGAACGCTTCATTTCCATGTCTGCATGTGATAGAAAATACTATTACAGTGGAAACGATTCACAAACTTTTACGGAAATTTTCACACTTTTAGTTGTTATTGTTTTATTATTAAATATTCTTCTATAGTTATCAAAGTGGTTTGATTGATTACTTATTCATTTAAAGACGTAGTTTTTAATCGTTAAAAAGGAGAATTTATTAGTAATATATTCTTTCAGTATAAATATAAGCTTTTTTGTAAAATAAAAAAAATTTATAATCTGATAATAATAGAATGACAAAATAAGCGGAAGTTAAGATATTTTTCTTTTCACAATTTATTATTGTTATTATAATCATTAGCTATAAAAATATAGTACTAATCTCTAATTTATCTTCCGAATTTTCTATTTTCATATAAAACCAAATATCTAAAATTGATGTTATATGTATACACACAACCAGTGACCTGGAACTGAATTGGAACTAAAAACAAGGAAATACTAGATTTTTTCGGAACCCGAATCGAAACTGTACAGGGTCATAGAACACGTATCCAAACCTTTTATTTAACCATAAACTGATATATATATTTCGCAGGTCTACTTAAGAAACATTTTATACGAATTTGTAAGGATATATTTTAAAATAAGTTTATAAAAAATGTATAAGTATGCACCTACGTACATCAGTGACAGTTTCAATTTTGGATTACCACAAAAATTCTTGCTCTAATTTTTGGTCTACTAAAACCAGAGCACAAATCCAGAGTTTTGTTGTTTTAGAATATGCTCTGGTTTCATCAGGCCAAGAATTAGAGCAAACACTTTTAAAATGCTCTAATTCTTGACTTATTGAAATCAGAGCACAATCCAGAGCAGCTAAATCTGCTCCAGAATGTGTTCTGGTTTCCGTAGAGCAAACATTTTTAAGTGTTCTAATTTTTGACCCACTGAGCACAATCCAGAGCGGTTAAAACTGCTTCAAAATGTGCTTTGTTTTAATAGACCTAGAATTAGAGCAATCACTTCTCAGTGCTCTAACTCTTGACCCACTGAAATCAGAGCAGAATGTGCTTTGCTTTCAACAGGTCAAGAATTATAGGAAACACTTAAGAATGCTCTAATTCTTGACCCACCGAAACCAGACCAATCCAGAGCAGTTAAATCTGCTCTGTTTTCAGCAGGCCAAGAATTAAAGCACACTCATAAGCGTGCTTCAATTCCCGGCCGGCTGAACTAAACCACTTTCAAGGCATGAGATGCCCTGGAATATGGTCTAGCCAGACCATCAGGCCGGGCTGTATATCCTCACACGCGCTTTATTACTGGTCATATGGATTCCTATTGGCTGTTATTCAATATGTAATTGTGGCTGAACTAATAGGATTTTAAAAATGAAAATTTGTATACACAGATACTTTGATGCGAGGAATTCATTGGTAATATTTTTACAGATGTACCTCACATCTCTTTTAGAATAGTAGCCAGTTACTAAAAAATTAGAGATATTCTTTAAAATAATGACAATCCAGATAATACTTATATATTAAGAAAATGCTGCGCTTCTTTTGAGAGCATTAACTCGTACTGTACACTTTTTGAATTGGCCAGTACCGAGGGGGTATATTAGGGGTGAGAATCCCTCCGGCGCATATTTCGCGGGTAGGGATTAGGGGTTGATAAACACGGGCGCGGCATATGGGCCACGCGGGGGAGTCGCGGCTCACCTGCGAGCGCTCCCTAGAGCCCGCGCGGCGCCCGCTGCATAACAAGCATCCGCACTTGTTTGTTTCATATTCACCCGCCACACAACGACCGCCAGATCATCTTGCTGCAACGCTAATTTATTCTAATTATATTTTCCAACTCGGTCGCCAAATCTGATTTTACTTCTATGCACACAAAATCATTTCTTTCAACAGAAAACGCCTTGTCTTACCTTGTTTTCTATAAAAATAATTTTGTGGAGAGCAATAAGATACAGTTTAATAAAATTTTAAAAAATATTATTCCTTTGGAAGGGAAATATTGAAGATATGAAACGAATGGAAGTTACAATCTGACTTGAACTAACTGATCTTCTTCGTTGAGTAGATTACTTAGGATCAGTTCGTTCAGTAGCGAAAGTAAAGTGATTCTGTCAAATCATCAGAAATCAAAATTAGAGAACATATAACATATAAATGAAACTGAAATTATGTATTAAAAATTAAACATGAAAGCAGTACCAATTGATATCATTGCAGTTTCGCATCTATAGTACACAAAAATATTATATATAATCTATAGTTCAAGGATTAAGTAAGTTATTACTTCCTTTTTCCATTTATATTTGAAAGTATCGCTACTTTTCTTTGATCTTTTGTCTTTGATTATATACATAGACTATCCATGAATTAAAACTATGTGTGTAGTGGTATAGTATGAATATAGATACATATGCAGAAAGACATGAACATTGTATTGAATAGAATATGTATGTTCCAAGTTTAGCTCTGTATATATTACAAGTTAATGTGTACAGATAACTAGATTTTGCTGTTCTTGAATAAAAAATGATTATAAATATGTATGTGTTGTGTAGATGTATAATGTATTGAATACATAAACTTTCCTGCAATCCAAACATACGATAAGAAACATCCCGAATATGAGCAAAAAAGAGCGGTCTGAAACAACAAAGACAAAACGCGAATCCTCTTCCGCTATTCCTACAAAAGAGTCATGATAAAACGGCACTTGTTTAGTCTCATTATGCACGAGGGAAACCGCTGGATGCAGTGCTGGCGGCAAAGAAACGACGTCGTTTTTAACTTAGTAAATAATAACTCGCGTCTTTTGTTGTGGTCGCAACGAGTTAACAAGTATCTCTCTGGGGCTCGGCTCTGCAAGCGGATGGGACAATGCTACGCAATCGTAGCGCGCATGTCACTCAAATGCATATTTTCATTACGTCAATGTTGTGTTATCTCCTTATTCTCACACTTTAACTAGCTCTATATTTAAACCAGTGTATGAACACAATTGAATACATATTTCGCTTTTGTGAAAAAACTATTCCGGTTCTAATTTAAATAAATCTGTATATCTATCTGCACTAATCAGGAGAATTTTCAATTAAATTTATTCCATAATTTACGTTGTTAGTGAATTCATATTGTGTATAGCTGTTAAGTAAAATTTTTTTAAAATGAATTTTTTCATTATTTTTTTAACCGATACATTAATCGATTTGAACTGGTTGCCAATTTTTAAAAACCGGTTTTTGAACTAAAACCTTTATTATTATAACGTTCTCTATAAGGGTTAACCGTAAACCAGTTTTTTTTTTCGGTTACATGTCCTGATTATAATATAATTGATAATAATATTATTATTAAAATTTTGTATTAAAACGAAAAAACTAGATAAAGTCGGGACAATACTAGAAACTGTCTGTCTCGTCTCGTCTCAGGTCGTATCTCGACTCATCCCGACAAAGTTTCGTCTTGCAGCAACACGAAAATATCTTCAAATTTATGCAAATTTAAATAATTATTACAAATTATAAAAGCAACAGACGAAATTAAATTCAAAATACGAAACCTGTAAGTTATAAATCTAGTTAGTTTGGGATCTTACCGTAGTTGTACCGTCAGGCGTGACAATTGTAATACCACAAAACTTTATTAATAAAGTTACGAAAAGTTTTAAATTTGTGAAAGGATTAACTTACATTAAAAAATGGCCTTATTTTTTCGGTATGACCCCATTTATTAGATCTCATGTCTTTTGGATATTAGTTGGTTAGTTTTTAGTGTGAAACGTAAACGCTGAAGTGTGGCAATTGTGTCAGTTTTTACCGCCGGTCAAAGTCCTTGTATGTGTAGAGAAACGGAGCAAATTTTAATGCAAATTAATTTGGTAGGAGTGAAGAGCACAGTGGGACACGGCGATGCAAATTTCTGTTCTTGTAGTCGTCTGGGGTTGTTTATTTGATTAATGTATTCAGTGTAGCAACGTACTGTCAATATTATAGCCATGATGCTCCTTTTTGTTCCTGGTGAAACTTTGATGGATGTTGCAAAATCGATCGCAGGGAATTCTGAAACTACAGCCAATTTATTCTAAAACTAATTATGCCACGCTATCTAGTTACAGCGCATCAAAGTGATTTTTGAGCATCAACCTGCTTGTGCATCTTTTTTCTCTGTAACACTAACCTACCATTAATACTTATATTGTTCACCCTTCTACAATTACCACTTCCAAAGTTAAAGAAGGAATTTTAATATCACTCTGCACGCGTACATACAGGAAATAAACCGCCTTTTTCAACTTTTTGCTTTGAAGTTCAATGGAATATATTGATTTAAAACTTCGTAGCGGAAACAAGAGTTAATTAATCAAATAAATTAAAAACCACATTAAATTCCAGTATATTGAATAAAATATGTACATACGTAAATAACGGATGTATCAAAGAAAAACTAATCATCATTTACAGGAACGTATGTTTATGCTAAAAACTCTTGTAATTTTATTACCTTATTTCGTTCTTTATTTTATCGACTGCCACATAAGTATTGTAACTAGGGAGTCTCTCTCTGACGGCTGACCTGTCTGAGCAGGTAGTCGCGTTAAAGGTCAAGTAGAATAGGAGCGACGCCGCTATTGTTCGAGAATTTTATAGAGTCTGCAAGGCTCTGGAATATTCGAGAGATTAATTGGCGTCAGGTATATAACGGTAGTACCTATCGGCCGGCATAGGGAAAGCAGTATAGGTCAGAGTGTGCAGAGAGTCACTGAAGGAAGTCAGTGTCGCTCAGTGCGACGTGTAAAGTAGAAATAAATAAGTAGTTGATGAAATAAAAAAAATATTTTCGTAATTTCTTGCTTCCCTAATTATTTTAAGTACAAAAGTTCGAAATAATAAATTTAGGACATAAAAGTTGATATTATTGTTCTAATAACGACGCATAAAGTATAGGTTAGTTTATCAAAAAGAAAAACGTTTTTCACGGTTTTGGAAAACGTTTTTTCACGGTGACCAAATTATAATTAATGATTAGTAAAAAAAAAATTGTACGATTGACTTATTTCATTCTTTGGTATAAAAAGTATTTTAAAATATCAGTGCCATAATTTTTCTCAGCTTTTTCTATTTTTGTGATAATACGCTATGGTGAAATCAACGAGAAGTACCTACTTTAAAGCTTGAGTAACTCCCAACTTTTAAAGCTAATGTCAGTGAACCATATAGAACGTCTTATATATTTATGCATTTTCAAGTTTTTACTACTAACGTTAATTTTAGTTTTTGTTGTATAAACTTCTCCTTTCAAATTAAGATACCACTAACTTTCCTCCCCTTGAGTACGCCCCTGCATTCCTTCATTTCTACGCCACTGACTTAATTTCTTTCGGCGCAAATACCCCACATACAGTCACGCAAGTTACAAGTTGGTTAATCTTTTTTAAGATCATATATCTTATTTGTTTGATCTATATCAAGATCAAGATCTGAAAATATTAAATGGTTCATATCAGCTTATAAGATTACGGAATTGATTTAGATAAATGATCTGGGTCAATTCCTGTAGATCAATCAAATCACTACTTATCAATATTGCATTATATGTAGAAAATCTAACCCATAATACTAATAGTGATGATTGTCTGATTGCATTATATTATTGATTTAATAATATTGCAGCGAGCATGACACATTGATGATGACTCATCGCGGGCGACCTATTTAGCGATGCTGCTATTCTTCAGAAATTTTTATGGAGTCCGAAATACTCTAGAAGGATCGAGATTAATTACCTGCAGGTATAAAAGTGTCGTGGCATGGAAAATTTACAAAATTAACAATAATAGAAAATAGGCTGAGAAGTGTTATGATCAGAACAAAGCCTGAAACATTATCTAATATTTCTGAGCATCAACAATTATATTTATCATATGAAAATATTATAAAATATTTTATAGAATAAAGCAAGTAAAATGCCAAAACTAAATTTTATTTTTATCAATACAGAATTGGGATTATTCGACTGAATAATTATTATTTGGCAAAAAACTTTTGAAGTAGTAGCCATTTAATGTAATCCACTAATACACCAAAGTTTTGACTGTAAATCAGTCTTCATTATTGTGATAAATTGTGTTAAAATTTAGTCAAGTTTTGTTAAATTAAAATTTAGTAAAAAAAGATAATAAAATATAGATTTACAATTTTATTACATGTTGAAAAAAGGCCCCCCACCAACCTAAATCCGGCCCTCACTCACCCGTATAAATAAACGTTACAATATCATAGAAGGAAATAAAATCGTTGTCAATGTAGCAATGAGAAATTAAAAACGCGGAAATTAAAAACGAAATGAGAATAATTAGGAGATAAAGCTGCAGAGCATCTCGGTGCTTTAGCCTCCGTGCTAATGACGTACGGATACCAACTCGTCGCTTGATGGAAAATCGATCAATTATGGGAGGTATTTCTTGCAGGAAGTGGTGACGTGACGTCATAACTGACTTAAGATGTTATTAACTGTTACGCGATATGGGAGGGCTGCTCGCTTGATGCATAAGCTGCACTGCCTCTGACATTCGCAGATACTACATTTATTACGCTCACAACTCATGGAAATGTAACTTGCTACCAGTAGATCTACTTCTTTTATTGCCACGCCACTATTAAACGACTTGTTTCATTAATGGACTTCGGGTATAAAATATTCCAAATTGGGATTTTAGTCAGCAGAAGTTTAAATTACTATTCATAGTTTTATTATCATAATCGAAATATGAATAGTCTCATTCTCATTATTTATTGAACAGTCAAGCACTTTGGAATATGAGAATATAATACTTTTGCACTCTGTAAAACTTTACTGTTCCTGTGATTCCGTGTTAGTCTAAATAGAAACATATGATAAGCAATATGCAATGTATACCGTGAGTTTTTTTTAACGTGAAACATAAGATTTGCTATATTCATGGTTAAATATAGATTAGCCCTGAAAAATGCTTTGTATTTTATATTTAATTACCAGCTATAGATTAATTGGCAAATATGACATCTGACACTGACAGTAGGGTTGGAAGTATCAAGAATTTGGAATAGGATAGATATATGGGAGAGAAAGGTATAATTTTGTGACATACTGGTTAACGTCACTAAAAACTCGAATAATTTAAAAACGAATAGCTTTTTTTAAACTTTGGTAGTTCCTATCAAACAGAATTAAGGTTTGTGGTGGAACCACGCTATATTAGCATTGATAATTTTCCCTTACTGCACCAATCCCTTCTATCAATATCAATATATCGGTACCAGACGATATTGGCATTGTTAATTTCGACATTCAAAATTCTTGATAAGATTTTGTACTTGTCAATGCAATGTCATTTTAATATGGCGTAATCACAGCACTGGTTTGACTATAAGTAGTGTTTCACGAGCAAAAAATACAAGAGCAAGACAGGAGTTACAAATTTCAGAGCAAGACAAGGCAAGAAATTATCTAACAAGAAAAATGTAAGAATAGAAAGATTATCTTCAAGTCTTATACTCTTGCGGTTTTTTTGTTAATTTGAAATCTACATTTATTATCAGAATCTATCTATGTTCATTTGCAAAAAGAGACTATCTGACATCTGACGTTATAATCTGCAAGACAAGAAATAAGCAAGAAAACGACGATCAAGACAAAATTTTTATATACAAGACTAATAAAAGACAAGTTATACTTAAATTTCTTGTCTTCTATTTCGAGACACGACAAGAAATAACAAAACAAGACAAGAATTCTTGTCTTTTGTATCACTAACTATAAGTGATCAATATCCTAATTTGCTACTATGGTGGAGGATCCCCTTTATACAAGTTTCTAGTTTGCACATTCACAGACACTTTTTTTGAGGAATTAACAGCGGTCCTCAAAAATTTTGTAGCTCGAAACTTTTTTTTGAGAAATCCATATTAACTCAAAGTTGTCGTTGGTAGGTACTGTTAAATAGAGATTTTTTCTCTTTTCAATGATATAAAACACAAAAATTAGATAAAATATAACTTGTAAGTTTTGGGAGTGATTGTATAATTGTTTATTGGATATCAAGTGTTATACATTATTCAAAGTTTGGTGTGACATCTAACCGTACATTGAGTGGAGTTAAGCCAGTGACGGTAGAGTATTTACATAGTTGATTTATATAGCCGAGCAGCGTGTAGTGCATCTAGGCTAGTTGCAGCTAATTTAGAGTTTGGAATAGCGATCAATGTGTTTGTTGTTTACCTCCCCGACTAAGCCATCTATCATACCAGGGTCTATTTCTTTCCTAAATACACTCCACGCGCTTAAACCGGTCTCCCTTACATGCTACAAGTAAACATCATCCTACTACACAACGACATTAATGTATAGTTTTAGGTTTCTGAGTATTAGGAATAGTAAATAATTAAAAATTTAACACTAGGTATAGAAAACCATGCACAATATTCTTTCAGATAATAGGTGAGAGAAAATCGATAAAAATACAAAATTTCTAACAAAATCAAATTAAATTTCAAAAGACAGTGTTTTAACGGTGTGTTTGTTTCAAACTGAATAGAAATCTGGTGATCGGTTTGTCAAATTCCGCTAAAATACGTTAAAATTTTGCTGCTATGATAATTTTTAACGCGGTCGGAAGGGGAGGATGATGTAAACAAAAATTACAAGTTTGTAGAAATAAAAATTCTTTTTAATTTAAAGTAGGTAGGTATAATGTTTTTTATAAACAAAAAAATTAAAATATAAATAATACAAAACGCTACATTTTAAAATAAATTAGTCAACGAGAATTTGTTTAAATTATTAAATTCTCTTAATATGGTAGTCATTTAGAGAGTATGTTAAAGAGCTTTGTTTTTTAACAATTTATATCTACCTTAATTCGTATAGCGACACTGAAAGTTCTTTTCCTTTTTCGTTTTTATATCTATCATAATTCAAAATACATCAAGTATTTCCAAGAGGTAACGTTAATATTATAAGAACAATGTTTCCAATATTAATTACCAAAAAATATATAACCAGTTCTCAAGTAATACAATTAATTTCCATAACCGAATGATAGGTATGAAAAAGATATTACAAATCTGGATAAATGTTTTTGAGATTTTCTTTACCGCCCAAAGGCGTAAAGTAAAAGTTTTCGCCATGGTAACCAAATTGTAAATAAACAATTACGATACAGTTCGTAAATAGCTACTAACATACCTAGGTTAGTTATAAATATTATAACCGCCACAGATGTCAACTGAATTCCGAGATCAGAGATCGAGGATTTTAAGACATCTAAAGTCTGGTATGATTTATAACATCTGTGTTTTCTTCAATAGTTCACCGGTTTCACGTTATTAATAAATATTATTTTATAAAAAAAAAATGTGAGTAACGTTTTCGTGATTAAATTTCAATGGGTTGGAATGACATCTATATTATCCAATTGTCCCACGTTATTTTGACAAATCTGCATGGTAATATTGTGAAAATTACATGGTATACAATTATGACTTAGTTACCATACTTACTTTTGCTTATGTAAACAAAAGCTTAATATCCTGAAACGTTTAAATGAATTTAACCTAAAATTGAAGAATAAACATCTTAAATCTGTAGTACATATGATATGACAGAGTACATTTGACGTGTGAAGTAGTAATTAGAGTGCATGTGAAGTGCGTAACCCGATTTGTCGCATTTAAAGGAGATAATAGTGCGGGATGAGCAGGTAACGAATGTAAATGAGAGATGTTGGCGCAGAGTTGCGGTGTAGGCCTGCGGCAAGACGGCGGATACTTCGGCCGAGTGTCCGTGTGTACTCGGGGTTGGAATTGACCAAAACTCCCCAGAGATGTATACTTAATTACCGCTCTAGGCTCGAGAGTCTCTGCACTACTCACTCATCCCCATGTCACTATCTATTCACTCTTATACCGGGAGTATTCTTTCACGTGAAACATGAAGACTTGATATGTGATTGACAGCAATGTATACTTGCTTGTTTCATTTAAAATTAAACTTAGAAATGAATTATTCATAACTTTAGAGAAAATGGTACAATAGTAGAATGATGTGCTACATAACATGTAAATATAATTACGATAAATCAAAAATCCATCTATTAACTACTTAGGAATGATTGAATCTGCTATAAAATTGTTGAATTATATACGATGATATTTGGGTAATTGTAATATTTTGAGCAATGTTTACAATTTGAAACCTTCATTTATCTAAATTTTGAACATTTGCCAATACAAACCTATAATTGTAAAGGTCACCAATAAAAGAAATTTGATCATGTAAGATTGATTAATCTAGCAAAAATTTCAATATACTGTCTTGTCCTGAAATAGTTTTATATATCAACGTACTAAAGTAAAATTTTTTATTACGAATATGGAACTTCTACCACGAGACGTTAGCCGAAAAAAATAAACCATGTGAGTAATAAAAAATACTTTAGTCCTTAGATATACATTTTTTTTCCGAAATCGTTAAGTTATTAATTAAAAACGTGCTTGTAAAACGTCAGCTAGTTATTGTGACGGGGATGACTGTGATACAAACGTACTGTCAAAGTGTCAAATATTTCTTTATAATTTTCATTTTTTTTAAATCATAACAAAATATTGATTTTATGGTAACCTAGACAGCAACAGAAAATCTATCTTTTTGGTACTAGTACTAAAAAGTTATTATTTTTTGGTACTAGTATTTCTCGCGGCTTTTTGGAGGCAACAAATTCAGAGTTGCTGCGTTTGCTGATTCTGCAATTGCCGGTGGAGTACCTGGATCTTCGTAATTGATAAAATAATCAATTTCTTCCATTATTTTTGGGAAAGAAATCAGAACATTTCAGACTGATGACAGTTGTCAATAAACATTTTCAATTGTTTCATTTGTTTCCTTACAAATGGTACCCTGATTATTATTGCATACCACGCCATACAATTACACCGAATTATAGTTTCTTTTTAAAAAATTATAATTTAAAAAAAAATATTGTATGTATCTCGGAAAGAAAGTGCATATTTTCAGTCCTCATATGATTGCAGTCCTCGGCTTCGTCTCGTACAGCAATGTTCATATTCGTACTGAAAACATGCACTTTCAGTACTTGATACATAAATAACTATTATGTTTACACTTGCTTAGACGTCGTCTGCATGAAATCAGATAAATTATTATCAAAAGTAAATAATAAATAAATTCACCAATAATATTACAGAATGATATGTTTCTTATTTTAGCTAGTGCTAAAATAAACTGCAATAATATAATACTATTAAAATATAGGTTAATTCAGTTTGATAGATGAGTCTGTAAAGTCAAATTTTGACAAGTCTTTAAAGTTTTACTTTATCTACTACTTTGCCTAAATTCGCGGAGTGGTAACGTGTATTTTATAGTATCGATTTCGATAAAAATTAATTTTGCTTTTTGATGCAGAAGCAGAATTTTATGCCCTAAAACTGTATTAAAAAATTATATTGTTATTAGCTCCGTTAGGTTAAATTCATAAGTTCTGTTTTGGCCTTAATAATATTAGATTCTTTCTTGTAATGTTTTACCATTTGCAATAAATTGGGTGTTTTAACGTATCTTGGATTAGAGTTGTTAGCTCGAGGTCAGTCTTAATCTCACGTCGTTTTGTTTCGATTTTACGACCATTAATTCAGTCTCGACCATGCAGTCAAGAGCAGAGTTGAATCTTTTCCTAAAGCCTAAATTTACTTTTCCTTAAACACATTTATAAAAACGTTGGATTGTGATTGTAGTATCTTTTGTAACAATATTAAATGAATAAGGTCTTGCATGATTTTTCATTTTTCAGCTTTAATAAATAGAATAATGAAATATATTAAACCCATATTTTTTATTTTTCCCTAAATTGACTTTTAATAATGAAAAACTGCTATTAAAAATGATATCCCTCAAAACCTGGCTGAATTACCCCACTTCACCTTTTGTCAAGTGACGTATCAAGGTTCTTACCCAACTTCAGTTCGTTTCAATCGTGAAATATAATGTTCTAACTTCTAAACTGACAAATTGAATAATCTTGTGCAAATATAGTGGCACACAAAAGCCTTACAATGCTTTAAATCACAGACTGCCCACTTTACCAACTTTCAACCGCGCCAAACCACAATTTTTGGGATCTGGCATCCATACGTGGATAACTTCACACTAGAACTTACGGAAGTCACAATTTTTGCGACTTTATGATACTTTAAAACGATATTATGTAACATAAAATGTAAATAAAAAATACATCATATAGAGCAAGAAGTTAGACATTGTAGGTACGATTTAAACAAAAAAAGGTTACTTATTTTTTTGCAAGACCTCACTACACTTCAAAATATTTGAAGTACTTATGTACAGAAAATTATTATCGAAACATTTCCAAGAAAGACAGGTGAACTTGTTTTCTAAGTTATGATTGTGAAACCTTCCAAAATCTAGTATTTTCTTATAGGTGGTTCCACTTTCTAGCTAAATTTATTCATTAGGGAGCGTCAAAAACTTATTATAGATGGGCCAAAAGTATTTTCTCTCTATATATGATAACTTATTCAATAGTATCACTCTAATACTACTGCATATGACTTTACTAGTAGAACAGTTGAACATTAGAGTATAAAATAGTAGTCGCAGTTATAATTTTTAGAGAAAAAGTTTTAGTGAGTGTAAATTCACTTGCAATTGTAAATAACTGTGGAGTGAGGATCACATTTTTATTTCCACCAAATAAATTTTAACAACCATCCATAACTCACAAATTCGTTTAGTACGCTTAAATTTCAAAATAATATAGCTTGCATCGTTACGTAGAGTTTAGGGTCGTTTATAAAAATATATCGTAGAATAAATGCTACATAACGTATAAAGCCTTTATCACGTGACCTCTTAAAAGAATCACACAAACCATATTTCAGACGGAACTGCCGTCTACGTGCCTAACCCTTTGATAGCAGTGTAAACAATTATTTCTCAGTCGATAATAAAAAGTGTCTCGATTTTAGTGCGCTTGCAGGGTAGTCGTTGGGGTGTAGTTTTATCGCGCTCGCATCGCAGTGGCCTGTGTTTTACTGTAGTTTTACGAGACACTCTTCGATAGCGGAGAGGCGACAGATACAGCCAGGACCGGAAGCAGAATGTCAGGGGTACGCTACCAAATCTTACACAGGGTCTTTCAATTTCCTTATTAATATAAGCAATAAAGAGGCTATTCTTACATTAGGTAACGCAATATGGGACAATTTTATATAACGTTCTCCTTCTTGCAACACACTACGCACTAGTAAGAAAAATTACCATTTGGTGCGCTTTTGTCATACGCTGGTTTACTCGTGTCATTTTTTAGTTTTTTTGCGAATATTTCATAACAACATAACTGCGTATTTGTAAAATGGTGTTGTGAAACACAAAATTACTGTGTCTGTCTAACGTCTGTTATACAAAAATAAGTTTTTCGAATGTGTTTGAACTACATAGATTAGCAATGCTTTTGCGGAAGACAACAAAGATGGTTTTCGTATAATCTTCTTGATTGTAAATGATAGTTTTGCATTCCATGTAGAAGACACTTGGATTGTTGGATTTAAACATGTATAACATTAAATAGATATAATTTTAAAAAAAATCACATATGAATGATCATTTGGTCCATTAAATCTAAAGTCCATTACACCAAGATCCGTTATATAGAAATTCTACTGTAATAACCTTTATTTTATTATAGTGTTTTGTTTTAATATTGGCCTATAACAAACACGTTTTGTACCGATGATATTTGATAAGCCAATTAACAGTGAACAAGAAAATAATGAATGTCCTTATTTACTTGATCTGGTTTTCTACAACAAATATAAAGTGAATTACATTTCACTAATGATTCAGTATGGTTGTGTGGTCGTGGTGTGTCTTGTCTGATCGTGTAGATAAGCAACATAGCACGCCCTGTCCAATTGGATGGGTTACCACACAATGGTTCGGTGTGTGCTACAACCTATATCACTAAAACTCAAGTAAAATCTGTACCTCAGGTACTTGAGGCCCTGTTCCACAAAGGAATATTGTGTCATAGATGATGATGACATTTCATAAACAAAGCCGACGATTTAGGATATCTGATATTAGAAACTTGAAAACAGAAGTGCAGGTTACATTAGTCCGAATACAATTTGGTTGGACCTCAGGTACTTGAGGCCCTGTACTAATAGGAATATTGTGTCATAGATGATGATGACATTTCACAGTCAAAGCCGACTGTTTTAGGATATCTGGTTCGTTTAATTACTAAACGACTACATACAGCTTCTAATCTGTGAACAGGAAATCATAATTTTCCCAAACCTGTCAACCTGGTATAAATATTAAAAACTTTAAAACAGAAGTGCAGGTTAGATTAGTACGAATACAATCGTTTTGGAGCGTGAAAAATGCAAATAAAACATGTCATCAAACAAGTACCTCAGGTAGGTACTTGAGGCCCTGTTCCACATAGGAATGTTGTATCGTATCATAGATTATGGTGACATTTCACTAACAAAGTCGACTGTTTTAAGATATCTGGTTAGTTTAATTAATAAACGACTACATACAGATCCTCAGGTGATCAGGGAACCATATTTTCCCTAATCTCATTGTCAACCTGGTATCAATATAAGAAATTTGAAACCAGAAGTGAAAGTTAGATGAGTAGGAATACAATCATTTTGGGGTGTGAAATAAAAAGGACGAGGTTAACAAAGTCGTCTGGTTCGTTTAATTACAAAACGACTACATACTTAATCTGTGATCAGGGAACAATATTTTCCCTCCTTATAGACAACCTGGTATTAATATTAAAAACTTGAAAACAGAAATGTAGGTTACATTAGTACGAATATAATCATTTAGGGACATGAAATAAAAAGGACGAGGTTAGCAAAGTCGACTGGTTCGTTTAATTACTAAACGACTACATACATAATCTGTGATCAGGGAACCATATTTTCTCTCTTTATTATCAACCTGGTATTCATATTAGAAACTTGGAAACAGAAGTGCAGGTTACATTAGTACGAATACAATCGTTTTGGAGCGTGAAAAATGCAAATAAAATATGTCATCAAACAAGTACCTTAAGTACTTGAGGCCCTGTCCCACATAGGAATGTTGTATCATAGATGATGATGACATTTCACTAACAAAGTCGACTGTTTCAAGATATCTGGTTAGTTTAATTATTAAACTACTACATACATCTGTGATCATGGAACCATATTTTCCTTCCTTATTGTCAACCTGATATTCTTATTAGAAACTTGAAAACAGAATTGTAGGTTACATTAGTACGAATAAAATCGTTTTGGGGCGTGAAATAAAAAAGATGAGGTTAACAAAGTCAACTGGTTCGTTTAATTATTAAACTACTACATAGGTACATAATCTGTGCTAAGGGAACCACATTTTCTCTCCTTATTGTCAACCTGATATTCATATTAGAAACTTGAAAACAGAAGTGCAGATTACATTAGTACGAATAAAATCATTTTGGGGCGTGAAATAAAAAGAACGAAGTTAAGAAAGTCGACTGGTTCGTTTAATTACAAACGACTGTATACATAATCTGTGATCAGGGAACAATAATTTCCCTAATGTCATTGTCAACCTGGTATCAATATTAGAAACTTGAAAACAGAAGTGCAGGTTACATTAATAAGAATACAATAGTTTTGGGGCGTGAAAAATGCAAGTAAAACATTTTATGAAACAAGTACCTATAATACTTGAAGCCTTGTTCCACATAAGAATGTTGTGTCATCGTTGATGATGACATTTCACTAAAAAAAACGACTACATACGGATCCTCATGTGATCAGGGAACCATATTTTCCCTAAGGTCATTGTCAACATGGTATTAATATTAGAAACTTGAAGGTGTAGGTTACATAAGTTCGAGTACAATCGTTTTGGGGCGTGAATTAAAAAGGACTTATATCCTTGCTTGAGTACGGTCCTGGTCGACTTGTCCTGGCGTCTACAGCCGCTGCCAAGATGTCTGCTGCCCCATGCGACGTTTTTAAAGCAAATGCTCACTGCAATATGCCAAATTGCTTCTCCGATTCGCTGGATTGGGAACGTTCGAGTTCTTCTTCAACTTGTCACTAATAGCATCATACTTGGCGCAACCAACATCTGTAGTTTCTTTTCTACCAATGAATATTATTTTTAATGCGTCTTTTCAATGCAAACGCCTTTGTAGAATCATCAATAACTGTTTGTTTATTGCATGGTTAACACTTCAGCCAAAACAAAAGATTTCTTATAGGAGACAACATTTACATACATTTATTTTATGTTGATTTTATACCTTTGCTTTTATTTTCCGAAGTTTGTTTTCACGACATAGTAAAATATTAAATACTTAGGTTTACATGTATAATGGATTAGTTGCATCGTGAATTTTTATAGTGATTCTGTGAGACGAGATGAGACTTTTTTTCTCATATCGTCTCATTTTAAATGTAAAATATTTTATCTCGACTCGTTTATTTCTCGTCTCGGTCTGGAATCTCGTTGAGGTTTTTCGACTTTTCAAAAATCGAATATTGCATTCATAGGAAAATGCTGAACATTTCTTGGGAAAATTAGGAAGAAAACATATAAGGTGGTAATTCAAACACTCGAAGATAGGAATTTTACATTTTTCAAACTATTAATTATTAGTATAAATATGTAAGTATAATATAATTATCTGTTCCACCTACATCTTGTCTTTGCGTACCAAATATAAAATATAAAAATGCACTAAAATGATGAAAATTTAGGTTTCTGATTTTGTTTTATTTATAAAAACTTTTTTTATGTTATCAATTTAAATCTGTCAGTTGTTGACTTCATTCATAGGTTAACTAGTTTTATAGTGACATTTAAGACGATATTACAGGTTTCTATTGTACAAGTTATTTCTTATACACTGATTGTACGTAGTTCCTGTGGATACTTGTTTATTTTTCATCTACGCCGTCGACGACGTAGAAGTAGCTATATTTCTGGTTCGCCGTCGTAGAAATTTAATTGCTACCGTATGAACTAAGTCAAAAAAGATGTCACATTTATGACGTTTGAAGAAAAATAATTTTATAAGCTTGCTTTGAAATTTGTGGGCAAGACCAAGAAAAATATAAGACTCTCGAGAACACTACTAAATCTTTTGCGTTAATAGAATAATTTAGTTTGTTTTTAATTGTTAAATAAAACCGTAATAAGTAATGTGAATTTTGTAGCTAAGTTTCTATTTTTTGTTACAGGTACGCACGGAAGAGGTGAAAAATTTGAATTTCAAACATTGGGTGAGTGTTTAACAAATATAAAACAAATTATGTGCCAACACGTACAATTTTTACTTCCAAAATATTGCACTAAACGTGATAAATAAACATTTGTATCATTTATATTCCACTCCACACGAATTTATTTTATTCACGTGTCAGTAAAAATTACGACATATGTATATTATTTGAAATCCACACATGCAGTAATAATTTATTACAAAATAATTGCCAGAAATGTTCTACAATAAACTGGTATCGATTTAATCGCAAAAAAACCGCTTAGCGTAAATAAATGTCTGTCAATGATTAATCCGCGTTTTGAACGCAAAAAAATGAGCTACTAACTCTGGAAACTCGCAGTGACATTTTCAAAACAATTTCACACGCATCAATCATCATTCCCACCCACGCATCTACGATTTTACATGTTTGCTTTGTAGAACATGAGCCACCAGCGACTTGTTTCACTGACAGCTTATTTTCCTTAATAGGAATGGCAAAATATGCTGCATTTTTAAAAATATTTAAAAGAAATATGTTTAGAAAAGGTGACCTGACTTTTTACTTCCTTGTACGACGTAAAGGAAGTATTATAATCTCGTAATTCGGTTTTCAGATTTGAAGGGAAATATACGTTTTGACTATCCTTGAATCCATTTTTACCAGTTTTAATTTTGTATATGGAACTACTGTAACATCTAGGCACCTCCTGTTTTTATTGCAATCAGCAATGCCAATGTCAAAAGTACAATATATATTGCATTAAACATTTAATAAAACACGTAGAATTTTTTTTTGTACGCATGTATACCGTGAGTATTTTTAACGTGAAACATGAGAATTTATCATATCTATTGTTACGACTTGATATTTGATTGACAGTAATGTACCTATACGTGCTTCTGTCATTGAAAATGAAACATAGAGAACGAATTATTAATAACTTTAGAGGAAATGATAGAATAGTAGAATGTGCTACATAACATGTAAATATAATAATTAACAATAAAAAAATCCATCTGTTCACTGCAAAGGAATGATTGAATCTGCTATAAAACATTTGAATCAAATCTTCGGTCGGTCGTTCCAGATTATACCCCTGGTACTTCTAGCAGCTTGAAAAGAAAATCATTGGAATATCGCTACTGAATATATTCTTTATGCTGTCTTTCGTTACATCGGTTTTTACATTAATAAAAATTCGATTTCGGTTATCGGTCACGGTTTTTTGAAAATGTTATATTGGTTTTCGTTTCGGTTAAAATAAACAAATCAATTTCGTTATCGTTACGGTTTCAGTAAAAATTGTAAGTTTCTTTAATTAGAAGTAAATGTAAATGTAAAAGTGAAACTTGCATTTTTTAAATGAAACTAATTATACCAAAATTTTATAAAAATAACTAAAATAATGGTTAATATTTTCAGTTTAGTACAATATTTATATGACTCTGGTTATAATACCGATATTTTTTTTCTGTTCAGTTATGTTTTCGGTTACAGAATAAACTTATTTTTCATATCTGCTTTCGGTTTCCATATTTGAAGAAACAAAATATAGGTTTCGGCTTTCAGTTTTCGGTTACGCTGGTCGTATTACTGATGATGAAGAGTGTTCATTTGTAGAAGGATTTTGAAGCATTAAGTATAACATCTTTATAACCGAACACGGAACGCCGGTACCGTAATACAAATGGCTGAATTTCCTGTGGCCGTTTATAAGAATGTAAGTAGGATAAATGGCGTCGCGATCTATCGCTACTCATGCTAGAACAAGTAGGCCATGTAGAACAATCCTCGCTGGGATCCAGCCGAACAGATATCAAAGTCAAACAAATTTGTAAGTATCCAAGAAGTCAAAGTGCTCGTCGACATATGAAATATGTATTTCTTCCCGCGTTAGCTGCAATGTGGAGCAAAACGCCCCGGAACCGGTGAACAGGGCCGTAATATACATTTTTCATTCCTTATTTTATTATTCACTTTTAAATTCGGGATTGTAAATGTGCATGTTGGTGCATTCATACATATTTTACGTTCCATTTTAGTAATCATTTGGGATTTCATTACAAATTTCAGTTTATACAGTCGTATTAAACAACGGAGGAGACACTATAAAACTAGGAGTTCTAGGATAAATTCTACCACAAACACGATATACTGGAAAGATTAGAATCTGAGAAAATTAAGACTCATATTGTGTCATCCATACTTATCTTAAAAATATCATTACTTTATTTCATCTTCATTTAAAAAGAGACCTATAAATTAAGAAATTTTGAGTAATAAAATAAACTACCTCCAGTGTTTTACTGTCTATATATTTTTTTCAGGATGTTACTTAAATTTTAAGTTTTTCTTAGAAAGACAATATCACACCAGAATAAAATGTCTAATGATCTATACAACATTGCTGTCAAAATATCAGTTAGCATTTTTTTGTCTAAGTGTTGCTTAAAATTTAAGCCTTAATGGTGCAACTGGGCGTAATTAATTAAAAAATGTTAACATTTAAATATAAAAATGTATGACTTTATACCTCCCGCCTATCCAATATACAGATAAGGGAGGTATTGTTTTTGACCAAATTTCTTGAGCGTATATTCTCAACATATTAGCACGAATTAGGGTCCCTAGAATATGATTTTACTATTTCTACCGTGATGTCTGTATGTGTGTGTGTGACAATTTTTCGTCCACGATAAGTCCAATACGATATATCGATACATATAAAAAATATAAATATGGCGTTTACGAGTAATATTCAGATATGATGAACTAATTAGATTGGTTAACCGGAAGTAGTACTTTACTTGAAGTATTAAATCGCTTTTCTTAAAAAGATGCCTCTATAATTTCCTTTTTTCGCAAATTACGTTATTATTAAACATAAATATTATTTAATTTTGTACCGGCCTGTATAATTATATTTTGTATATAACTTCTTCTTTTATTTCCATGTCCATCTTTCTTTGAACGAAAATATTATATTTTATATTTAATATATCTCGTACTGCAGACGTCCTGTTGCAATAATTATAATGTTATCTGACGTAGAATTTAATTTTGAACAACTTTCTACTCATTTAGTTTTGCTCTAAATTTGTCAGGAGAGAGAGTATCCGCAATATTTTGAAATCCTCTGTCCCGTTGTACATCCTCTATATCGATGATTTATACTATCGACAGTTCTCCACCACTAATAAAACTATTTCATTTTTTTTATTACCTTGTACATTGCCCTTTGAGGAATAAGAGATAATAAAATATACGCCAAACATTCCACATGTGGAATTCATACTGCTGGTTTCCCAATATAGAAAGTGAAACATGTTAATGTAAACCCAAAAGAACTTTTGAAGAAATTAATGATTGATTACAGGTTAAAACTTCCAAAAATTAAGGCAGGTGTAATTGGTGCGAGAAACATATTTGGCATCTGTCACGAATAGAGAAATATTTTCCATCAGCAAGAGCAATACGTCTCTGACAAAGTCGGAACCGGAAGCGTACAAACGAGAGAGGCATCTGACTTATCGACTGGTTGATATTTCACAACGGTAGACGTTTGAACGTGATAAAAGTGAAGCAAAACAAACAACACAGGAACACACGTATCTCGCCGCGCCGAACTTTGATGCACGGTACAGCTTAATTCCCTCTGACATACTGCGCCAATGCACAAAACCGTCGTTTATTAATAGCCACTTCTGGACAGAGCTTTGTCACCAGCACAGCCTTCCAATCTTTTCAAATGCTCTATCAAATACCTACTATTTATTGCTCTACTCTACTTAAATGTTTCCATTTAATTTTATTTCATTTTGAAACATTTAAACCTGCTCTTCATTTCACAGGTATATGCTAAGTGGTGATGGACCTGTGTAAGACTTCTGGACTTTGCTTTGTTATCAACAGAGGCTTCCAATCTTTTCAAATGCTCTATCAAAAACCTACTATTTATTGCCCGATTCTACTTAAATGTTTCTATTCAATTTTATTTCATTTTGAATCATTTAAACCTGCTCTTCATTTCACAAGTATATGCTAAGAGGAGATGGACCAGTTTAAGACTTGGATTTTTGTTCTTAAATTTACATTAGAGTGGTATTTCTCACAGGGAATGTTCATTTTGATGTGTAGAGACGGTGTAAGTAGCCGCTTGAAAATTAATACAGTCAACAGTAAATAATCTCAGATTTACTTAAAAAAAAAACTTTGTACCTTTTATAAACAATTTAATCTATTTTTTTATGTACATACTTTACAAACAAGTGAATAAGACTTAACAAAACCTAAAAATGTGGTTCTATTTGTACTCAGACATACGTAATTTCGTGGTCCATTTAACCTTTGCTCGGAGGACAGATGGACCACCTATGCTGAGGAGAGATGAACTAGAGGATTTTTATTGTTATTCCATAAGATATGAAGAACTGTGAAATGGTATAGTTACAAAATATACTATAGAATAAAGAATAAATTTCAATGGCATTTTCTTCAATATTTTTATTATGTAAGGATATAATACTAATACATGGTTGATTTCAGGAAAAAAGTGTGCTATAGAATAGGCACAAAAAATATGAATAATCCCATTTGAAAAATAACTTCGTTTAGGTAAATTTACATTTGAAAAATGACCTGCATTTCTGTAAAAGGTATTATGGGAAATAAAACCGTTATTATAACGTTCTCAACATGGGTTAACCGTTAACCTGTATTTTTTTTTGTTATATGCCCTGATTTCAAATGAAATAAGTTTAATTGAAGTGCAGCAAAAAATATGTATAATTTAGCATACAAGGAAGTCATGTGGTGTCCAGATCAGATTTTTATCATACAAATTAACTACTCATAGTAGTATTATAAGGAAACACAAATATAATATTTGGTTGATACAGTTAAATTACATTTATAGTTACGCCGGCTTTGAAAGAAGAAATGGAGTTTGTTTATGAATAATAAGTTTGTTCAATCAACCTTATCGAGCATCGCGAGAGCGGAAATCCTTGCATTGTGGAGCACTCGTAAGCGTAGCGTAACGTGTCGTGGAATATCCCCTACTCCGCGCTCCGTGCCTCGTACCGACATGTAGGAAGGAATTTAACTCCGTGCATTATTCGATCAAGTGGGCGTGGGTGCTCCCAGTGTGACGGAGAGGGTGTTGTGAATGTGATGTGATGTTTGTCAATAACATTACGCACAAACCTGGATTCTGGATTTCTTCTGGGTTTCCACGTGTACGTGTAATCCTTCCAATAATATCCTTGTGTAACATTCTATATGGTGTAAAATTCTAAAAATGTTTGTTGGTTTTTATTTTCATATATTTGTGCATGTAAACTGTAGATGTATTTTAACTGGTTTCTACGAAGCCAATATTTTTTTTTATAAAAAAATCGTAATTTAAATTACATTAAGGTTGCATTTATGTTTATATTATTGTTTTAAGGGCATCACCTACCCTACCGCCGAGAAATTCCGTTTAAAAATTTGAAATCAGTGCATCGAGATCTATCAATGCGTACTATTTACTGTTGTTTAGTTTGTTTCAACTCTACACAACTTTGATATGGGGTTATAGGTTTGAAAATAAATGAAAGTTAGATAATAAAGCGACAGAATAAAATCAAAAAGGCGTAATAGGATAGCAGGTTTTGAAATCAGCGTATGGATATTTAGTTAAATATAAAAAATGAAAAGTTTTTTGAAGTAGGAATTCCGTTAGAAAATTTAAAATCAGCGCGTCTAGAGCTATCAATGTACAATATTTCCCAAAATCAAAATTTTAGGCAGAAAAATTTATATTTTTGGAATATTTCGTGTTTGTCAACAAATTTTTTAGTTTAATATTGTTGTTTGGTTTGTTATAACTCTAGACAACTTTAATATGGGGTTATAGGTTTTGGAAATAAATAAAAGTCAGATAGTGTTTCACGCCTCGCGGAAAATAGGCGACTTTCTGCACTTGTTGCACAATATACTATTACACTTTTGTATTCTTCCTTGGAAATGGGGTATAGCACCATATATTTTTTAAAGTTAGATAATAAAGCAACACAATAAAATCAAAAAGGCGTAATTGGAAGTAGGTTTTGAAATGATCGCATCGATATTTAGTTAAGTCTAGAAAATGAACAGTTTTATGAACTAGTGTAGTGTTAGGGGTTGTTCACGCACGACAGTGTCCGCGGACGGTACCGGCCGCATGTCTCGTGGAGTGTTTGCGTACACGACTCGAACGCCAAGGCGTTGTCAATAGCGACTCCAACACGTGATATCCTGCTCTTCACTCGAGATCCAGCCGAGAGCTGTCTCTGCTCTAGTGGGATGGATTGTCAAAGGACCCTGACAATATAACGCTCTGCTTTTACTTGATAACCAATTTCATATCTCGGCCCGTTACACGCGATACCTCACCGCATACTTCTCCCGAAACTACTCTCTACCAGGTGTCTTCATTTGCTCTGCTTCATGTGCTTGATGTGGTCAGCGTGTTACCGCTCAACGATGATGTCTTTCAGGGGGGCGTGTTTTATTAATAACATTTAATTACTAACCAGTTTGATATTACTATGGATTATAAGGTGATAACAGTTTTATAACTTTGTCTCGCCATCGTTGACGTAAGTAGAAAATAACTACTAAAAGCAAAAGTAAAGCAACTTTTACAATTCCAATATCTATTTGTCATTCAATAGAATCACGGTATTAATATGTTTAAAATTTAAAATCAATTACCAGTTACTGGTAATTACCGCGGCAAGATTTAGGCACCTTATATAAAAATATAAGAATGTAGCAGCACATTGTTTAAACAATAGACATACAATAGAAATTAATAATTTACATGCTGTATATAATTGTAAAAAGAAATTAAAGATGAATTTTCTGGAATCCATAGAAATTCAAAACGCAGTCCATGAAGGAAAAATTCTAATGAATGAGTAATTAGAACTATACCGGTCACCATTGATACCCCTCTTTAATCCCTTTATTATTTTCTGGAAAATTTACCGCTAGTCTTTAATCTGTATATATAAGCACAAATATTTTCTTTCATCTTGTATTTACCTGACGATGGCCTAGTAAGCCGAAATACGTATTGTATCTTTCTTTTAAATAAATATAAGAACTGTTAATTTTTTACTTCATTATACGAAGTAAAGAAAGTGTTATAATCGCGAAAAATTTCTGTTTTCAGAATGCAACGAAAATATCCATTTTGACCCTCTCTGAATCCATTTTGACTAGTTACCTATGTATGATCTTACATAACCCAAAAATGCACGTCTTTTTTTTTATTGCAATTGTCAAATACCAAAAGGTCACTTTTCATTTTGCTTGAAGGGTTTCTTGTTTTTCACATAACTTAAAAATGTTTAGTCGTAGAATGTATCTCCACTTTCAAATGAAACAAGTTTAAATGAAGTGCAACAAAAAATGTATATAATTTAATATACGTACAAACAGTTTATTTGAAAATGTGGGACTATTTTTTTATCAGGGCTGAAATCATTTTTCCCCCTGGCTATGGCCCTGATTCGCTAGCTATAATGTTTTGATTAGCATTTGGGTGACTAATTTTTACAGCAGAGTTCACATGCAGACTCTGTTGTATTTCGTAATAACTAGCTAATGGTTCTATCGGCTTTTGTGGCTTACACACGTACTAGTTAAATGTAAACGTACACAAACACGATCACTCGCTTGATTACAATCTAGCTAACACCGGTCACACTCTGCGGTCAAACTAGAAATTCAATTCTTACACCTCCTACTATTTAAAGTCCAAAAATATAGAGCTACAACATTCTAGTCTGGGGTAGTAGGTTGTTTCAGTGATAACTGAATTGCCTTTATTATCTTATACATTATTTCATTAATAGTTGTAACTAATTTAGCATTAACAACATTTATTCTATATCATTAAGTAAAAAAATAGGTTCATTAAATTCTTACTTTTATCATTGTAAACTGCTCTCTCATTCTCCTACATTACGTCAGAGATATGGCGCCGTTACTTACATTTTAATTTCAAATGCAAATTTCAGTGAAATTATAAGATAGTTTTTGTTGTTATTATTAGTAGTGAAAATAGTTAACTTTTAGTTTTTTTTTCTTTCAATTCGACGGTGGTCATATAGCCCATTGGAAGAGGTGAACCGAAAATCAACATTCAAGCTTAGAATACAATAAAATTTAGTTTTTTCTTGAATTTTTTAATGTTCCAATATTTTTTATTTGCCTAACACAAAAACAATGTATCAATGATTCATCTGAGGTTTGAAGATAAGATAAATATTTGTTTCATTTTGAAATATAATTTTTTTCATATACCGCAGCGTGGTATTCAATGAAATTTAGTTTCGAATTGAAATTTTCAATTTGTCTGATGGTCCTAATTCCAAAGCGAAAAATCAACATTTCAGTCTGGAATACAATTATTTTTTGCCTTGTATTAAACGCTGCTCCGTTTAAAAAGTTTTTTCGGATAAATAAAACAAATCGTAGTATGAAATATATTTCACTTCATAATATATTTATATAGGTCCTTACTTATGTTATTCCTAGTAGAATGTATTGTTGGAAATGTAAGGAAGATAAAATCTGCGTCCGGTATAAATAAACAAAACAGAACAAATGTTCGGTTTGTATAGATAGTTGTGACTAGGGTAAATCCGGAATTCTATGGAAGACATTGATGGTCGCCGTAGGGTCTGAAATCCGCGGCTACAATAGCCACAATCAACAAAAAGAGACTACACTTTCCACCCAAATCTCCAATTTCTACAAACTCCGTCCCTAGCCCCGAACCAATCAATACACCAATACGTTAGTGCTACATTTTAAATAACACTTATTCTCAAATATTTCACTATTGCAATAATGTCCAGTATAAATATAGGGATAATATGTAATTAAAAATAAATAAAAATATAATGACGTATTATGCAATGAGTATCATATTCATATTGAAGTCCTCCACCATAGTAGCATATTAGGACCAGGGCATGTAACCGAAAAAAATACTGGTTAATAGTTAACCCTTGTAGAGAATGTTATAATAATAACGATTTTAGTTCGAAAACCGGTTTTTATAAATTGGAAACTGGTTTAAACCAGTTAATATATCGGTTAAAAAATTAATTATAGAACTTTAATTTGAAAAAAATAAAATTAATTAAAAACAATAAATTTACCATCTGAAAAAATATAACAAATAGACAAATGCAATTTAATTAACAAATATTCGCAAAAATTCCCGTAATACCTTCAGAAAAGCGCAGATCACTTAAACTTGCCTAATGTTGACAAAGAGACTACCTCTAAGGATTACCTACTTTTATGACTCTCCAGTAAAATGGAAATTGTAAAATACCAAGATTTTCTTCAATTCTTGTACTCTCGCACTTTTTTTGCTAATTCTAAATCTAGATTTATTACCTATTACCTGTAAATTAATAAAAGTACGATGAAGATATTAAAAAAAAAACTATTTTTTTAAATAAGTATGTAAATCTCATTTTCAAAAAAATGTAATAGTAATAATTACTGACTAAATAATATAATTAATTTTCGAAATCATATAATCAAGAGTTAATACACAAAATTCTTTCTTATATAACCAAAGATGCTTTAAAAAATCTTTCCTGCTTGTACAATTGTCGCTGTTGTGCTAAAACATAGTTGGGCAGCTATACGATTATTTTTTTTTTTTGTAATATTTATTTAATAATAATAATAATACTATTTATTATATATTATCTAAACAAAAAAATATACGTGTGATATATTATTTATTATTTATATATTCATAAATCTTGTCTTATGAAACACTACTTCTTTCTCTTAGTTTGCAAAATTTGATTAAACTCTTTTATCGCTTTAATCATTTTAGCAGAGAAACACAAAACAAATACATTTAAGAGTGTCCATTTGGCAATAAAATAGTTGTTAAGCTAATAAATAGACATTTAATCCAAAGTGATTTCTTACGACCCTCTGTCCTTTGCGGTGCTTTGAGCGCGCGTGAGGCTTTAATTAGGGTGGGAAAGAGATTAGCCCGGCTGAAGAATCGTCATGTGGAGAGCTGCGAACAAGTACGTGTTGTGTGGACAAACCCGAGGACTCTCGGCTCTGGATAAGGTTCGCAATGTTTTCCCTACTCCCGGCACAAAGTAAACCAGTTAGCGAGGAAGGGTATTGTCAAGTAGGAAACACATCCACTCCAAATCAAATCTGTCTCTTCGCAACTTGTTTCCATATAATTGTATGCAGACAACTCTGTAGATACTTTGATGTTTTTTGAAAGTTGTTCATTATTTTAATCGAAGCGGTAAGCCATTTCACCAGGCCATAAGCAGAAAAGAAAATTAAAAAAAAATTAATTTAACAATTATTCAAGAAATATATTACGTTACGTGCCTTTTTTTGTTGACTTGGTCACTACATAACCTAGAGATGTGGACAGTCAGGACAACAAGGAATAAAAATTGAAAATCTATATTTTATGATTTTTTTTTTTATAAATTGTTAATTTAACAAATACTTGAATACTGACAATAACATTTATAGGAAGTATTGTAATCGCGAAAAATTTCGGTCGTCAGAATTCAACGGAAATATCCTTTCAAAATGATTAGCCGTAATTTTTTTTTATTATAATCGGCTGTGCCAAAATGGCACTTTGTTCGTAATGTTTGTTTTATTTTTTCACGTAAGTCAAAAGCAATTAGCCGTAGGATGTTGAAATTTTATTTATGGAATTGCTATAATATCTAATTATATTTGGTTCCAATCGGTCTTTTCAAAAGGACAGTTTACTTTTGGCAAAAACTTAATGAAAATAATAATTTCAATGACTTTTAATATTTGTAAGAAACATTTTTTGTTAAAAAATTGACATATTTTTTAACGATTGAAATAAGTTTGTAATAGTTGCTATAAGAAGTAGTGATGAAAAAATGATACATTTCGATGGGAAGTTCGAACATTCGAAGATATGCAACAAATGGAAGTTGAAGAATGATTAGCCGTAAAATGATCTCACTTTCAAGTAAAATAAGTTTAAATGAAGTGCAGGCCAAATTTTGGTCAAACGTAGATGAACGAAACATATTCTGCTCTTTCTATGTTTGGCCAAAAATATAACACGTATACAATATAGTCAAGTCTGTATCTAGTGATATATGATCTAAGATAATTTAGCACAAAAAGAAATCATGTGGTGTCCAATCAGATTTTTTCTATAACTATTTTTATTAAATTTTAAATAAATTTAACAAATGGTTTACGTTTTCGATAGACTTGTGAATAATTTAGCTTATCGCCCTCAGCAATAGATAATCTGTGATGATGCATTTATTTTTAAATTCAATAGATTCATTTTGATTTATTTTAAAATATGCATAGCTGTCGTTGGTATAGTTATGAATTATTAAACATAAACATTCACCATTAATGAAAATCTGGATGAAATTTTTCAATATCAGGATTTCCAACTCTATATCCGCTTTCATCAACTAGAGCACAGATTAGAACTAAAAATCATTTAAATTTTTAATATTACGGTAAATGAAAACTCAATCACGTAACAATTGCTACCCGCATCAACAAAAAGTAGAATTGAAAGTCAAAAATTATAAAATCCATAATTTACAGCGGCAATGCTGATGGTAACAACCGTGCCTAGGAATTAGCTAAATACCAATTAACAATAGTTATTTATTACTACTATCCGCTGCTTTCATTTATTTCTCTGGGATGTAAATGCGTGGGAAATAAACGGCATAACCGATAAACAAGCACAAAAAGACCTAATAGTGTCCTTGTTTGCAAACTACGCCAGTGGCGTAGGCGTACAAAATGCTGCTATAAACCAACCACTTCTCTTTTTAACTCCGCTAATGAGTATAAAGAAAAATCAAACATAAACATTTGTGAAAAAGAAATAGGTTTTTTAAGCAATAAAATAAAATTATAGGATGCAGAAATTCAAAGGTAATTAAAAATAATTATTTTTTTTAGAAAAAACATAGGGTAAATCTATAATGTTAAATATTGTAGCGAACGAGACTCACCGCAGATGAGTTATCACGGCTGACCTGTTTGGTCAGGTAGTCGCGCTAAAGGTCAAGTGAGATAGGAGCGACGCCGCTATTATTCGCGAATTGTAAAGAGAGTGGAATGCTCTGGAATGTTCGAGAAATTATTTGGCGGCAAGTATAAAAGGGTCACATCGGGCGTCTAAGTCAATATCGGTCAGAGTGTGCAGAGTCACTGAAAAATTAGTGTAATTTTACATTATGCTCCTTGAGTAGACGAATAAATTCTGTATTGCTGTATTTCTAACGACAAAGAAGATATCGAAGACGGACATTTCGATGACTCATCCTGTATACAATACCAAATATAGTATTTTTACGTGTATCGTATTCGAGTTATCGTGGACGAAAAATTTTCAGAAACACAAACACATATGTTGAAAACTCACACGCGAGAATTTTGACCAAAAGCAATACTTCCCTTATTGATAGCCGGGATGTAAAAAAAGATGATATTGATTTATTTATTACTAATTATTCTATGCTTCACTTGATGGCCGTAGGTAGTTTTTCAGTGAAGAAATTTGATAAAATCACAGTATCATTGTCATGGTTACATTTTGTTGATATCAAAAATTTTATGTTTAAACTGGTGTTATTCGTGAAAATAATCAAGCAAATTCCTGCGAATTAACGACAACTCGCTGTCGTGATGTAAATGTTATTTTTGACTCTCGTTTGTCTGTTTTTCCAATAAGTTTAAGGCTCTTATTATATTACTTATCAATATTTAGTCAATAACTATCAATGTGAAACAAGTTTTAGTTTGACAATCTTCGCTAGTTGCGCTACTGATCTTTGTCTACCATCCCATATCCCGCTTCGAACAGCAAATGCGAATTTTAATCAAAAACGGATAATAAAAGTTGGGAGAATAGCACACTCGTGTGAGTTGTTTGATATATTACGGGCTGTTATGCCCCTCCATGGCTATATCCGGTGCTCAATTTCCTCTTCATCATCCATAGACACCTGACAGAATAATCCCGTCGGTGGCGTCGCTGGCGTCGCTGGCGTCGCGGCGCCTGCGCGGTGCAATGCGCCGCACTCATGTTTTATGTGTGGCAAGTGGCGGGCATTATAATAGAAAGCTACCGTTTGCTGGATTTGCCGTCGTAATAGAATTTCCAGCCATTGTCGACGACAATGCGGGATTAAACGGTCGACCACTCTCCGGCTAGACGAGCAGGTCACTTCGCACCGGGAAAAGGAAACTAACCTCAATTACACACAACTATACTTTACCAACATTTTTATAACGCTGTTTGATTAAGCGTATTTCTCTGCTTTTCTCGCCAGAAATAAAGAATGCATTTGCTAAGTTACTGCTTCACATTTATCTTTTACATTTGTCTGCGGTCATAATTTTTAAATTGTTTTCATTTGTTTTGTTATAAATATATAGATATCGTTATTTTAGTTTACTTGTTTAATAAATATTTTATTGTAAAATCGAATTGCATTATGATTTATAAATATACAAAGTGGCACCTAGAACAACCGAACATAGAGATTTAACTCGTAAAATAATATTTTAGTTATTTCATGCTTCCCTAATTGTTTTACGTAAATCTTTAAATAACAGTTGTAGTGCATAAAATTCTGTATCTTAATCAATAAGCAAAATTACTATTACGTGCCTTGTAAGCGCAGAAACTAGGTATGAAATTGACGTAAAGCACTCTAGAAATATTAATAGCCCAGTGATTTTATACTTATCTAAATACCAACACTATTAAAATGTTTCTTGTCATCATAGTAACGACATACTTTAATAAATTGTCTTTGTCTGAAGTACAGAAATACCAAAGATGTTATCTCACTTGTTATCACTTTTCAAAGTAACCTCGAAAAAGTATGCCAAATTAAACAGTCTCTGATACACTGTCTTTGTCTGAGATAAACATCGAAAAACTGCGATAAATTTAAAATTCTGTCATTATAATAACTTTATAAATTTAGTATTGACAATGACTTCGTCTATAAATGCCATGGGTTAGGAGTACACAACATTCCATAATATGTATTTATTTCAAGGGCCTAGACTTCATATGGAGCCCTGAGGGATATATGTTCTTTGGTTGTTTATCTTAAGGGCACCTTACGGACATATAGACATCTCAGAAAAGCACTTACAGAAACCTTCCCTGGGAATAAACACATCTTATAATATATTTCATAATTTACCTATGAAATGAACGCAATTAATCCTTCACTTGTAATGTCTTACATATCAAACATTCTCTAATCATTGTCTCTAATTATTATAATGCATTAATTCAGTCAAAACACGCTATAAATCTCAGAATAGTATTAACAAAACAGTTAGGTTAGGTTGTTATGAATAGACATACAAGTTTCTTGCTGATTGGTTAGTCACTAATGATAGTAAAAGAGACAACAAGATACTAATATACATACTGTAGAAAGAGATGGCATAAAAATGTATGTTACGTATGTTGGAAACACTATGTTATATAGGACATATATTACATACAAAATAATTGCAGTAGCCATTGAGATATAAATAACAAATATTTAACGGTTTATCTGTCAAGATAGCTACGTTAGTTTATTTTTATTATCCATACTTATAATACAATACACAAAGTAGTCCGATCTTAAGCGTAAGCAAACCTGATATTGAGCCCACTATCTTATACTGAGCGTTACTTTCTCGAGCTTCAGCGGGTGAAGTATAGGCTGAGGAAACTTACAACGAAAAGGAGCTAAATTAAGGCATATGTTTGTTTTTATATAAAGAAACATAGATATGCTGTATACTCTTAATATATATATATATATATATATATATATATATATATATATATATTATAAGGTATGAATTAAAAAAAGGAATTAAATATGTAATTTAATCAGATTGAATACAAAATGAAATGCTTGACATAAGCAACATAGAAAATATACACATATACACATTCTGAAATAAAAAGTATAATGAATTTGCATTTGATGTTGTAAAATATAAAATTTACGTGCGTAATAATTAAATAATGGAGTACTAACTACAACGCAATAAAATTCTTGCATTTAAAACAGAGTTAATATTCACAACGTACGCTGAAATACTACAAAAGTTTTTTATTCCATACGTATATTAGTAGTAAATCTGAACATTACACACGCAAAATAAGATATAAAGAGAAAAGAGAAAAGGGAAAAAAGAGCATATGAGCAAACAAACCCGGCTGGTTTCATTATTAGTCGTTCTCTTTTAATTCATGTCCCACATTGTTTATTATAATATCTACATGTGTACTGTAATAAACGACGCACTGCGTGTTTTAAAAACCGCGAATATTACACGCACACTCACCGCGAATACAAATACACAGTGCCTCTCAACCCCTAAACAAATCTTGGGCTTCATTTCAATATAATACAACTTTAAACTTTATACTACATATATATTATTATTATATATTGTTGTCAACATATCTCCCGTTTTACTATTTATTTATAGTCTTATACTCAATATTAAACATTCTTATTTATACACGGTCCAACTGCACAACAAAGCTACACATGCATGAAGTAAATTAGTAACTGAACTTATACTGAACATAAATCTATAAGGGTCGGTTTTTCCATCTGGTTTCCTGGTTATAGTGCCAGTTACCTTAACTATGGGTTAATAGAAAAATATCGCATCGAAAAACTGATGTAAGTTACTATTTCAATGGGATATTTTTCTTTTAACCGATGGTTAAAGTAACCGGCATTTTAACCAGATGTGAAATGTCATATATTTCATAATTATATATTTCTGGACAATCTTAAATATTTTGCGAGTCTTTTTTCATGGGTAGCGACAAGATCCTTAATATATATTTTTCTCTTTTTGAGGTTTAAAACTTAAAATTCATAAGATAGGTATGACGAAAAGTAGAGATAAAAAATATAAAAAATGTGAAGTAAATGAAATAGAATGATAAAAAAGTGTTTTTTATGATGTCTAGATACTAGGGGTCTCTGGAAAAATTCAATGCGCCGGGAATGAAGTGGGTCGATATAAATTGAGTTTCTAAAAAGTGGTACGCTATGATCAAAAGTTTGGGAACCCTTGAATAATGATATATAAGGCACGAGCGAATTCGATTGTCTTATATTTGCTTGTCTCATATAAAATGAATCATAGGTAATAAATGAAAAATAATAAACCAACTAACAAACAAGGTAGTATAATAACGAACAATTAAACAATAAGTATAACAAGTTTTTAAAAATTCATCCATTAACTGCTAAGCAATGAATCAATATGCTGTAAAACTTTTTAAATATGTTTTTAATTTGAACTTTTAATTGATCTAAATTTTAAATATTTGCCAGAGTACAATCTTCTGATTTAAAGGGTCAGCAACAAAAAGAATCTAGATGTGTAAGATCGCGTGACCTAGCAGACCATTCTATTATTCTACCATTTTCTCTTTAGTTATGAATAATTCTTAAAATTGTTGTTGCACTTGGTGTAGGTTGAAAATTTTATAACCCAAAAAGCAAATATCAAATTAGTTCCCTATGTGTCATTTTAAATGAGGCAAGCAAATATAAATAGCATAGACTAATTTGAACTGTCAATTCATTTCTGACATTTAAACTTCGGCAATATGGAAGGGGTTAAAATTCTATGATTAAATGAGTAAATTTTAGCGTATACAACAGACAGTGGGAACAGTGATCACGAATTACGGCTTTATAATATATTGGGTAACAATCACAAACTGATTTTTCAAATCACTGATGAAATGCTGGTAGGGAAAAGATTGAGAATCACTGTGGTGGTATACCATGCGGTAATTGTTTCTAGAATTATTCCACCTCTGCAGCCGTCTCTGTCGGGCGCATGTCGCCGCGTATGTCGCGAGGTGTGTCGCCGTCTCCCTCCCGCTCATGCATAATGCAGAGGGGGCTGGCGTGACCACAGCCTCCCCTGATTCATTGCCTTTCTCTGCCAGGATGCTCCAGCTCCGCTCCTGCTCCTGGCGGAGGACGTGGTCGCTTTACGACCTCGGAAACGGTTGCTAAAGCTGATTTCGTTATAAAATTAATTATTTACACCCTCATTCGGCCTATTTTTGTGATTTAACGGAATTTGTTTGTGACGTTTTTTACGTGGTATTTTTATGTTGAGGGAGGTAGCCCTTTTCATTAATCATGTGTGTTATGTTTCAAAGCTTGAATTTTATAGCGTTCTGAACTTCCTCATTTATTTTTAATTAATTTTAAATTTCAATTAAAAGTATGAAAAACCAAATTGATTACATATTTTTGCCATTGAACCATTAATAAATACGAGTATATTGCAAATATTTATCTTTCTATTATCAAACTTTGCGTTTGAAATACTATTAGAGATTTCTCTGACTTTAAAGAAAGGTAGTTTTCTCATAATATCCCTTTTACTATTCACTAACAAACAGAATACAGATATGTAAGATCGAGTGATCTAGCAGACAATTCTACTATTTTACCATTTCTTCTCAAATTATTAAAATTTTATAACACAAAAATCGAATGTCAAATTCATTCCCTATATTTTATTTTGAATGAGAGAAGCAAATATACATTGCTGTCAATCAAATATTAAGTCGTAACCGTGGATATGATAAACCCCATGTGTCACGTTAAAAAATACTCGCGGTATATAGAATTTAATAACCATATATAGAATTTAATCGATTATTTTTGACATGTCTGGCTTATGCAATAAATTTTACTTAAAAAGTACGATAACACTTTTTTAAAAGCAAATTTTTATAAATAAGCCGGACATCAAATTTAATCAATGTCCACTTTTACATTTTAAATAAATGATTACATAGCAGTATGCTGTTTATTTATTCATTTAATTTTGGAATCATAAACGTCTTTTCCTAAGACCACTATGGAAAGTGGTACTTAGTTCTCACTATATAAAGCTTCAAAGTTGCGTATTTCTTACAATCATGGGTTAAAGTGTGAGAAATTATTTCTCACGGTGTTTCCCGACACTGCGCATATGCAGTATAGGATATATCATTTCTTACAGTTTGCGTGAAGGTACTCTTTATGAAGTTATGTGCGCCCTATTGTTTTTTTATATCAAAATTGCTTTCCTGCATGTATTTTTGTTCTGTAACGTTTAGAAGTGTTGTCGTAGAAAAAGTACAGTGTGCCACTCATGCAGAATCACCTATTTCCCAACTTGTGTAATTCCAACACTCGATTTCGTCGAGCTTTAAATATTCCCTTTAACTATAATCTTTTGATTATGCCCTTTAATACAGAAATTACAATTATTTAGTTATTTAAAATGCACAATAATGGAAAGGGAGACATTCTTATTGGTCAAATTTGTAATGAGGTAAATAATCACCACTATTTAGAAAACCAATATAAATTTAAAATTTTATATATAATACCTTCACTTTGTTGCAAAAATGCGAAATTATTCTCGTTTATTAATAAGCAATTTTGCTTTAATTATAAACGAAACCTGTTGTTATATTAATGACATTCTCGATGATATTGGGGTGAAATTATTAATTTAGGATAATATGTGTAGAAAGGGTAAATAATTAAAGATGAAGCTGTGAAAATCTCCATAGGTAAAGCCGAGGAAAGTACAAGAGAAATACCGGTTATGAATCCTGCGCAAACATGACGTTGCCTGACGCTGATCAGGAATTTAAACAGCAAGAAGTGCAGGTTAACCCTGTAATCAAGGTAAAACCGCTTCAGCCTCAAACAACGCTTCAATAATAAATCACTCAATCCTTTCGGTACATACAGGATTTGTTAATATCAGCCAAATGGAATCTACTCTCAAAACACTTGGATTAAAAGTTTTTCTCAACAAATCCATAACTAATAAATGGAAAGGTCACCGTTTTTATTTAATGTTTGTAATGTAATATCGGTTATAACGTTCGCGATTTTTAATGATATATATTCAAAGTATATTACAAATTTGTTGGCAGCCATGGGCTTTTTATTCAGTTCACCGTTGTTCATATACTTATATAATGTTTTTTCAGTTATTTCAAAGTGTTTACAATAAACACTGTTTACAAAGGGAAGGATTATAAAAATTAATTTTGACACAATATCTGTCATCCTGTCATAAAAATATACATATTTCAATTTAATTGTTATTAAATATACTTGTTAAACGATAACATAAAAAATACGAAGAAATGGATCAAAATAAAAAAAAATAGATCAAAAAATTGGAAATTGGAACATAAAAAAATTCGCGAATGTGTGCCTAATGTCTTTCTTGTGCTGCCGTAGATAAACATCATATCCATCATATCGACTGTCCCCTAATAATATGACTTCAATTTGTCTGTGTCCAAATCTTCAAATATGCTAATTTTAATTAACCCCGTAATTGAATAAAAATGTATAAATATTTATTTTTTATTTGCTAATGCAATAGACACATTTTTTTAATAATTTGCCACATTGTTGGTTGAGAAAATAATTATCTTATATAGTTCTCTTCCAAAATATCGTGGAATTGTGAGTAAACTCGTAATATACATAAAACAACTTTTTTGTTTAATTTCTGTCATATTTAATAAAACCAACGTTTAATTTCTATTTCAATTAAGTTACATAAAATTTGCCTCCTCTTTTGAAAATCTATAATTTTCTCTAAATGAATCATCATTATAATTTTAACTAGGATATGAAAAAGCGTGTCTGAATGAACAAAATTTGTTTAAACAGGATTACTAACGATAAACACAATTTAAATTTAAACAGTGTTTAAGGTTTTAAACAGTTACTAAAAAAGTAGTCCAGAAAAATAAATAAAAGTTTAAGCTAAATACAGTTTATATTTTCGTTTCAGAATAGGCATGTATATCTTTAGTTGATATTATAGACATATTTGTCAGTCTTTCTTGTCCAATAGATGAGAGCAATAAGATTTAACAATTTTCAATTTGCTAAAGAGACGTTCATTAGAGCCTGTAGTAACTTATAAAACGGTAGCAGCTATCTCTAGATAAGTAGTTCTCAAAATTTAAAATTTATATTTTATAAATATTTGACTTAAAACCAAATAAGGGACTAAAATTTTGCACCCCTATGAATTTTGCATCTATGGCATAGTTACAGCACTGAGTTTTACATACCGTAGATAACATGGTTAAGTGTAGCTTTTGTTACGATTACGAAAATCGCCTATTCTTTCGGTAGCTCACCTTTCAGATCGTACTAAAAAGTAAAGTTTAATAATAGCTATTTATGTAACCAGTTAGAAAATGCCTTATTTTGTGTAACGGTGGGATATTTGCGGGGCGAGCGAAGCGAGACCCCGCAAAATCGCGCAAGTTACACAAAATTGCATTTTCTAACGTGTTACATACAAGATTTTTTCTAATTTTGATAATATTATTGCAATTTTACTCTTTTGAAATTATTTATTTTTATGAATTAATAAAAAATCAAATACGTGGGTGCGCTTTATTTCGATTGTTAATGTTGTTTTTCTAATTTTGACATATAAAGTGTCACTTTTCAAAACTGAAATTCTTGGTGAAAGAAGGTGCGTATCCCAAATTACTGCAAGAAGTACTACTAATCAAACTTCCGTAACATCAGGAATTAACATAACAGAATGTAAAAACTGTGTTATTAATATTTATCAATAAATTTAAAATATAGTATTTGTTGCATTTTTTTTGTAACTGGTGATGAAATTTACTTTTCGTCACCCAGTTATGAAAGATTTTTCTTTCGTAACTGGTAACGAAAAGTTTGACGTTTCAAAACGTCAGTCAGTTTTGAAAAGTGACACTTTATATGTCAAAATTAGAAAAAATAACTTTAAATTTACTCTAGAATATACTTAGAAAGAAAGTATTTTTCCGTGTCCATTGAATAGAGTATAATAGTGTCAGTATTATAGTTTGTAGCCTATATCAATATCGTTACCGTCCGATAAGTAGCTGGAAACCATTACAGCTGCAAGATCTAGCGCAGTTAGGCGGCTACACAATAGCATGCATTTGGAGTGCGATACGGATACGATATTAACGGCGTAATGTTGCTGGTGAAGCGTGTTATTTTTTATATTTTTCAATTGTTCCGGGGAACAAAGTAAATCAAAGATGGCCCTGGCGTAACGAGCGATAAGAACAATGATGCATTGCACTACGTTCCGTTATAATTACACCCGGCGTGTATACGTGCTCGAGTTCCAATACTAGAGTCTGCGAGTTAAAATTCTAACCCTTTAATAGAGATAGTTGAAATGACAAAAGATAGCAGAGAAATATTACCCTCTAGGGTAATCAACCTATTTTGTTTTATTAATAAATTCAGTTAGAATTTGATGTAATGGCTGTAGAGAGCATTAGATAATGGAAAATGCTTGCCGAATGCTTTCTTAATATGGATTTTAATTACAACAATTTGCTTTTCAATGTTAGGTTAACCCCTCTTTTATATCTCGCTTATAATGCGTTACTGTAGATAATATAGGTATACTCGTTTTGAACGCTATATATAAATACATAATTTAAGTAAATAAATTTAAAAAATGACAACTCTTGCTACCCCAAATACCATTGATAAGAATGTACAATCTATCTCTCCCAGTTGACCCTCACATCATATTAATTGTAACCTTGTGATTCAAATCGTTGGGGAGGAAGAGATATTGATGACATCATCTTGTCGGGAGAAATCGTGTAAACGTCAAAACTGAGAGTAATACGAACAAATATAATAATGGATGAAATATGCCAAAAGAGTTGTAGATGACGCCCAAAATCACCTTCATAAATGACATTAATGACATACTCAATTTCTTAAAATATTTGAAAACATCCGTTAACGCTATTACACCTGTTTCGAGTTCATTTTTGTCGTTGGTTAGAAGGAGATGGCATAAGTACCCCTCTGTAACACGTACAGTAATGAGAGCAAATAAAAGTCTTATCTGTGCTATGCGTATATGACAAAGATGCAAGATAAAAGTTTAATAATTCGTGTAACAGAAATTGACGACGTGAGGATCAAATGCTGGAAATAGAGTGGATGTACATATATGTATATTATTATAATATTTAAGTTCGATGTCGAAAAATGTATATACAGGTATCCCAAATAACTTACTAAGCATGGGGATCTCGAGAACGGTAGAAGATACGAGGTCAGTTAAACTAGACCAAAGTTGCTGCATGAAGGGACCATTTTAATAAGTCTTTGCATAGGTTACTAGATATTAAAATATGAATTTTACAGTTTTTAATTTTTGCTCATAACTTCTAAAAGTAATTTTAAATAGAGCTTTTTTTGCTATTCAACCATATTAAAATGCCTTATTTTATTTTAATAAATAATATGATTTTTTTTTGTCTTTGGTCTAATTTAACCGACCTCGTATCTTTTATCGTTCTCGAGATTTCCATGTTTAATAAGTTATTTGAGACACCCTATATATGAATTGTACTTTCTCTACTACTACAGATTCCTAGAACTAAATTACATGTCAAAAATTAAGACTGATATTTCCTTATTAATATCAGATAATAATTTTATTTACTTTGTTAATGATAAGGGCTGGAAAAATCAGTCGTTTTGTACTACGGATTGTATTGAAATTTTATCGTCTGTATGTTGCTTTAACAACATTAAGAGAAAATATATTGTATAGGTACATATTTTGTGTTTCATCCAATTTGACTAGACGTCTACTATATCTGGTTTTTATTCCTAATATTACTAACAAACTGTTACGGGTATTTTGGAGACAAAGCTCTTTTGGCCTTTCAATTATCAGTTGTTTACTTCATTAATATTAGTAATTAGTATATTTGGGAAGAAAATGATGACATGAAAATTTTAAAATACTTTCTTTAAAGTAAGAAGATTAAATTAGAGTAACTTGTCAATGATCTTTTCAATCATATAAAATAAATTTGGAATCGAGTTACACCAAGACCAAGGATAATAAAATTAGATTAATTCTACTTCATAAACGAGTGTCACTATAATTGCAGTAATAAAAGGCTAATATTGCCTTGTGACCTGTACTAGTACTTAAACCCTTTATTACTTCTCAAACTAAACTATTATTAAACTAACACTAGTCTTTTGTATGTCATATTCATACACAAGTATATTATCATTGTTATACGTATAATAGAAGTAACAATAGACTTGTTCTGGTCTAGTAAAATGTATTGTATGATTATATACTTGTGTTACAGGCCTGTAGTTGTGTTTCGTCTATACAATTAGTCTATAAGCAAATTTACATTTACACAAGGTTACAAGGTAATAAATATACGAGTATATTACTTTTCCAAAACTAGGGTGGGATTCGATAACTTTGGTTGCTATCATTTGAACTTGTTAAGACATCAATTGAAAATATCAACTTCAAAGAATACTTGCTATCTAGTAATGATTATTTATGGTTGATATGTACTTACATAATATACAAAGAACATTCTACAAATCTACACTGATGTGGGAATGTTTCAAATTCATTTCAAATTTGAATATTGGCCATGGTGACTTTGACATTTGACATTTGTAATTGATATTTGAACAAGTGCAGCTGTTATTTGTAGTTGTTGTGTCCCATCCCTGATTTCTATTTATTGATCAACGTTATTATTATATTAATATATCGTCGTAGCTCCGTTCTAACAAGAAAATGTAAATTATTCATCGCCAAAAGAAATTATTGCGGAATCGTTGTACAAATTAAATTTTCTTATCCTGATTCCCAAGCGGCAAAAGTTGGAGTCTGTTGGAGCCTGTTGGAACCTGCAAGCACGGCCACCCCTGTGGAAATGTAAAACAAATTACTCTTATAAATTCTCCCCTAAAATGATTACTTACTTACATCATAATGGGCTGCAAGAAACCGGTGAAGACATTAAAAATGAAGACTTGTTGTTTTCAGCCCGGATACATTCATCATCAGATGAATTCATTATTTCCCCGACTGCCCGGAATCTGATTTCCTAAGCTAAATGCTACAAAATATCAGATTAACTTCTTGCACTACGAAATGCACAATTATGTTTATCTTTTTGGTTTCTTGTTACAAACAAAAGTGGTTTAATATATTATTAAATTTAAAACAAAATTAGACAAATACATATGCTTGTGTTATGATCTTTTCGTTACATTCTGTATTTGTCACAACTTACTAAGTTTAGAATTTATTCTTTACGTGTTTTAGTTTTAGATAATTCCAAAAATAGGTTATATTAATGTATATTGTATATTTATAACCATTAAGCCCGTTTTAGACTATCATATATATAGGGCATAAATAGTACAAGAAATGGTAAAATATCATGTACCGAAATTTTTTAGGTTTTAATGAAATTTTATATGATACTAATGCAATTTCTTGTACAATATATTGGTTCTGATTCAGCGCACTTTCCTTGATTATGTTAATGTGACAAGCAAAATTAACCATAAATTCATTGACCATTTAAAGTTTGCAATACTTACAACTTTACTAGTAGTAACACAAAGTTTTCTACCTTACATACAAATAAATAAATAAACGTTAGAAACTGACAGATTGTACGAATATTTCAACCAATTTGCTATTTGATAGTACCCAATTAAAATTCTACCAAAAATGGTATAAGATCTTATACAATTTATAGGCTTGTCTAAAACGGCCTTAAGGCGATTTAGCAACTTATATTGAAGAAATTTATTGGTGAATTAGCAAAGTATTGAGGTTCATGATTTTTTTTTTAATTTAGGGTAAGTGACGGAGAGATAGACTTTTGATTTTAAAAGTACATTAGAGTGATATCTCTCAAGGGAATGTTAATTTTGTTGTTTAGAGCCAGTGTAAGTAGCCGCTTGAAAATTAATGCAGTCCATGTCATAGCCCACAGAAGAAATGCATTACAACAAACCAGATGGAAAAGGAGAGCAAAATCGTAATTTCCATATTGTTATATCCTCTATTTTTTTAAAATTGGAGTTATTATAACGATTTTTAAAATAAATTTAAGATTATCTATTTATTAAACGATTACTGCCGACTATTGTGCGACAGTATTAGATTATGTCGATCGACTACCTGCCGATCTGTGCAAGTCGGTTGCGAAGAGTGTGCGATGTCCTGTATACGACAGAATCGGAATGGTTGATTGTGTTTTGTTGACTTATTTTTTTTTAAATTGGAGATATTATAACGATTTTTATAGTCAATTTAAGATTATTTATTAAACGATTACTACCGACTATTGTGCGATAGTATCAGATTATGCCGATCGGCGGCCTGCCGATCGGTGCCAGTCGGTTACGAAGAGTGTGCGATGTTCTATATATGACAGTTTACAGAATCGGAATGGTTGATTGTGTTTTGTTGACTTTTTGTAGGACAATGTAAAGGTGAGGTGAGGTTATGAATTGCCTCGGTTTGGCGTTGTTGGTAAGAAGGAATGAATGAATAACGGCAGCATTTAGTGCGCTGACAGCATTTCTACTGCGCCGCCCTACAGCTCCTCCTGTTGTTTCTTTTATGTTCGCTGTTGCTTTTTCAGAACATTCCTGTAAGTTGTTCGCTTTAAAGTGATAAATACTCGCGGAATCGCTGTTCTTTGTGCTTTAATTTATTGTTTCTTTTAATAAATTACATGTACGTATCTGCCCTGTGAATTGTGCCATTATTCATTTTACATTTTATACTTTACTATACAAACCTTATAAATACATAACTGCCAGGTATTCAAATATATGAATACAGATAATAACGATATTTATTACTTCTTCTTGTACTACAGCATTGCTTTCCTAGAAGGAATAAGATCTCAAGTACTGAAGGTACAAGTTTACAAATTTTTTTTTAAAACTACACATACCTATGAGATAAATTTCTTAAAAATATTATAAAAAACAGATGTAGAAAAAGTACTATCGTGTGAAATAGATGATAGTTAAAAGTTATCCACAACTGACAGAAGTAAAGAAAGTCATGAAAAAAATATTTATGAAGACATATGTAGATAAATTCCTAAAGAACACGAAATCAATCATGGATAAGTAAATAAGAATTGGACAAAAAAAAGTTTTTAATTTTCCAATCTTTGTCATAAATGTTAAAAGGGCCAGATGTCGTTATTAGAGTCAGTGAATTAAGTAAGTCACTATTGCCATAATCGTCGCTTACCATCACTTACCATCGTTAAGTCGAAAATATATTATTATTTGAACAATTGATCAAGGAGTTAGCAAAATGTATAAAAATAGAATAATGTGATATCAACACTCTAACTTTAACATGAACAAACTTCCATACTCAGGTGTGAGTAAAGTTTAACTGTTTTAAATATTGATAGCAGAAATTATAGTTTGGTAATTTCTACATCAATATTGATAATATTGTTCAGCTACAATCTGGTGTAATGGTTTGGAAAAGAACTAGCTTTATAGTAACAAAGCAAAGTACTGAGGACTTTGGTACTAAAAACGCAATAACTATCAATAGTCTTTTTTTCACAACATTACAGGAAAAATCAACAGTGATTTTGAATTATATATGAATATACAGGGTGGAAATGGAACTTAATGTCATAAATTTAAGGGTGAGTAGTATGACATGTGTAGATTACAAAAGTGAAAGAATTTTTTAAAAATTCGGAAAACAAAAATTCGATTTTTCTTAAGGAAATTTTTTTTACTGCTGTTTTAATTCATATTTCATTAAAAATATGTTCAAAAATATATTCAAAATTAGTTGTATAAGATATTATTCTTAATAATTAAATTAATTAGTATTTTTAAGGAAAATAATAGTGCAATAAATAAATAATGCTAATTTGTTTCCAGTGGTCTAGTGATACCAAATATGTTAGTTTAATGAAAACTATTCTTAAATATGCGAATTTTAAAAAATTCTTTCACTGTCGTAATCTAAAAATGTCATGCTACACCCTGTATAATTAAAAACCTGTCTTATTACATTTGACGGTTGATAAAAAACTAATGTTACTAGTCAGAGTTCAAATTTGAATATTACAATAAGTACTACGATGGTGAAGAAGTTGCAATTGAAGTATCAATCATACTTGCAAGTGCAATATAAATCGTGAGCGTTTACCGTGTCAATAAATATGAGAATAAATAGCATAAATGTCTTCTAGGATAAGTATGCGCGGAGCGTACGTTCCACGGCGTCTGGTAAACGTTCAATTAATGCCCGAAGACGTCGCAAAGACGGCGCCGACGTCTGTCTGTCCGACCGTGTGTCATCCCAGATCCCATTAGACTTGCCGGCCATCAAACCACCAGCCATCTATTAACGCCGAGTGACAACGTAATGCGCGCGAATTTCAATCCATTTTTTCCATTCTTCCGGCTTCTCGATCCATTGTGACGACTACAATAAAATTTAACGTCGGCCGCCGCCCGTCTTGGAGTTTGCCTGTGTCAGAACGTCGCAATACAAATGCTTTTCATTTTAATATGACATTTTCCATTTCCCATTTGAAGGATTTTGATGAATCTAGTTCCACGGATGGAGAAGCAGCGACAAGTTCATTGTTCGTCGTGCATTGTAATTTAGTTTGTGGACACCTCGCAGCGCCGCGACGCCGACTGATCGCGCCGGTGTTTCGCTGTTTTTCATTGTCGCCCTGTCACGGTGCTTAAGGACAGGAAGTGCTATCATTGCTGTTCTCTGCAATCATGCGTCTTTTGTCACACACGTCAATTACGGAATTATTATATCTATGTTTATACGTCAACATCGTATCATGTTTCTATTACGTTATATGGGACATGCTTCTCAATTTACGGTTTGTCTTTCATCTTCATGTTGTCATATTTATGTATTACTAGATATTTTCTCTACGGTATTGTTGTACTGTCGCTATGGCCGTAAAAAACATTTTATTCATAAGTTGACAAGTTCTGGTTTCGAACCGTTTTACACACGCCCATAGCCAAGTCTGTTTGAGGTTATTGGAAAACGTTGGAAAACAACTGTCATTGTATCAGTTTATCACTTTTTTATATTTTAGTTTAGTTTATTAATTAAGAGAATCGCGTAGGTGCAAAATGTGCAGGACATTTTGTTAATTAACTTTATGGGCTATTAGAATTTTAATTTCTGTCTTTATATCCTGTACACTGGTAATTCCAATAATTTATAAGTTTTAATTTCCGGAAATAACTATAAAGTGTGTTTCCTATAACCTGGGAATAGTGGGAATACATATGAAACACACTTGATCACTTGTCTACCTTATCTCGCTTTTATGCGATGATCATATTTACACTTTCTTTTACATTTAATGCAAAAAAAAGATGAAATTAAATAGTATTTGAGAGAAGACATGAGTAATTTTCTCAGTATTAGCTTTTCAAATCCAAACCTACCAAAAAATTATATTGGCAATAACAAAAATTTGATATGAACATTAACTTGTTTCTTAATACTCACAAAAATAAAGTAGGCTGTCTTTGTTTTTATATTTGACGTTTCTGTTTATCAACCGCACTTTTGATTTTTAATTTAGTTTTATTTGATTTACTTATTTAATTTAGACGGCATATTTAAATTGTGAATCCATACTATACGCTTTTCTTGAGCTAAATTATTTAAACAATATTTGGAATTGGAATTTGGAGACTTGACTTTCTTTTAACAATGTCAGTTTTCATTATGGACCATGGTAAATAATAATTTATTATTGACCTAGGTGATCATGGTTACCAAATAAACGGTATTAAAAAACAATTTATCATGTCAAATAAAGGTTAATAAAGTGGGAGTTTAGGCTAGTAGTGAAAAAATAGTTATTTAAGTAAGGAAACTGCATGCGAAAATATTTTTCTACTTCCGTCTAAAGAAGTACAAAAATGTATTTGAAATGATGTATTTTTGATATTTTCATGTTTTTTTCAAATTGAACAAAAAGGATAATACAAAGGACTGTTTAATTTTGTGTGGTACTAAGTTACTACAACAAAATTATTAGTTATAAAAAAATAAACGATATAAAATATAGTTGTCATTTAAGCTTTTTGAATTGTAGAGTATGAATCTCTGTGAATTTAATAAACGGAATAACTATATTATTATTATTTGTAAAGATAATAAGAGCTAAATGTTCTATTTTACAGGTTTTCATGTTTCTATATATATATTTCTACTCTCCAATTTGATTTCGCGTGAAATAATGGAATCAATAACCTAATGGAAATTAGGGAAATAGAGAGTCTCTGATTAAAAGGAAGTAGAAAGATATTCTTAAATACTTTATATATGTTCACCACAATGTTTTAGTACAATGGAAGTAAGCACATACATCTATTTGCGTCTTGTGAAGTAAAGATCTTTTAGTTCTTCAAAAGCCATATATCGTAACTTACTTTTTGCCGTATAAAATAATATTATCTGAAATTACATCATTATGAAATATTAAAAATTTTATGGAGATAAAGTTAAGTAGTTATATTTTATATGGCAGGATGAGGGACATAGAATTTAGCGTTGAAAAACAAGTTTAATTCACTTGGAGAGAGATAGTGGAGTCTGGATATCCCAGGAGTGTAAAAACTGGATGTTTTTTACGAGTAAAATTTTCGGGCCGCAATAATCAAACGACACCGAAGTGAAATTATTATAAAGGGGTAGAGGAGATCGGCGCCCCAGAGTCGTAAAATGCTAAATCCAATTTCACCAATCTGCTCACTGGCTGCATGTTGTCCGACTTCCTTACACACATATTCCTTTACGGCTATTGTTGACGACTGGCCGGCGACGTCGAACAAACATGGCTTAAAACTACCCTTAAACACACCATAGAACAAAGGCCAAACATTACTTTTATACTAAATATACAAGTAATCGAATACTTGCTCCATTAAATTTTATACCAGCTTTTACGACCAAAAAATAATTTTACAGTATATAAAAAGGATTTGATGGTAACAAGATTATTCATCCACTTGAACTAATATTTCAGTAAACCTGGTGTAATACTTTGTTATGTTTAGTTGAAACTGATCAACGATCGCAAAACAAACAAAGTCAACTTAACAAAATTTATTTAAAATAAATAAAATTTGTGGAATAACAAATAATTAATTTATATCTGGAAAACTACTATCATTTTTTAGATACATTATTTTCTTTTATATTCATATTTTTCTAATCTGTAGGAATAACTTTACGGGAATATTTTTTTTTATATCCGACTGATACCTTTTCGACATAAATTAGAACCCGAAAATATATTATTCCTATTTTAGTGTAGTTGCTAGGCAGAATAACAGTCCGGCAATAGTTTATTGTGCAACAAGTGCAAAAAGGCGAATGTTTCCCACGAATCGAGTGCTAGAATCACATAAGGTAAAGAATAAGTGATTCTGCATGAGTGACACACCATAGGTACTTTTTCTACGACCATATTGCTAAACATTACAGGATAAAAATAAATGCCCGAATGGTATACCTTTTTCTTTCGTCCCAAATAGAACCCAACCGAATTTAACCTAAGCTACCCTAATCTAATCTAATTTAATCTAACCTAACATGACCTAATCTAATCTAACCTAACCTAACCTGAAATAACCTGACCTAACCTAACTTAACTGGACTTAAAATTAGGCAGTCCAGAACAAATGAAATTGGCAGAGGGCAGCTGTCAAAATATTATTTCAAGTTTATTAAAAATTTACTAGTAATAGAATAAAATAATTCTATTCATGTGTATCGATATTTCACATTGTAAAGATATTGTTTAAATTATATATTCACTCAAACTGTCAAAAACTTTGTCATATATATATAATAGTGAAGTCTGACCTCACTATTAGATATATTTGACAAACTTTAAACAGTTTGAGTGAAAATATAATTTAAACAATATCTCTATAATGCGAAATATCAACACAGATGCATAAAATTATTTTATTGTATTACCAGTAAACTTTTAATAAATTTGAAATAATATTTTGACAGCTGCCCTCTGCCAATTTCATTTGTTCTGGACTGCCTAATAATCTAACCTGACCCAATCTAATCTGACTTAACCTAACCTAATTTAACCTGACCTAACCTAACCTAATGAGAAAAACGAACTGTTGACTAGAATGAAGCATATATATTTCATACGAATTTAAAACATCGATTTTAAAATCTAAACTTATTTATTCTGATTTCTACTCGATATGAAATATTTTATTACATCTTTATATAAATTGTTGCATTAAATAATTTAGGTTATATGGTTATATATGAACATTTAAGTATAAACCCTGGTGCGCTTCTGTAACAAAAAAATAACATTTGATGCACTTTTGTCATACGCCCCTTTGTCAAGCAGTAGGGTTAATAAATTTTTAAATTGTATTGTACTTCATTTAATTCATTTTACATTTAGTTCCTTATAATTTATAAATTTTTCTAAATTTACAAATACTTAATTTTTCATAAATGATTGTTGGCGTATACCCTGATATTAGCGAAATGTTATCCTTCTAATGTAACAGTAGATTTGAGCGTAGTAGATCTTCTTTATCACCGCCCAATCTGTTCTTCTCCTTGGATTGTGTCGGGTTGGGGCACGACCTGAACATACCCGGGATGCCTGCGTTGTTAGGGCATGTAGCCTCGTAGAGCAACAAGCAATTTCAATTTCTTCCGTCGTCCGTGCGCGTTTTACGTAATACGTGGGGGAAAGTGTCGTCTCGCCATCAATCTTCCCGGCTGGCCGGGATTTGAACCTGCACGGGGCGGATTGAGACGCCGGCGTGTCAGCGCTGGAATATCGGTCAACGGTTAAGGCAATCAATGCGAGGTGGACGCTGTACGGGATTTCCACTAACACGGGACAAGAAATGGATGAATGAACAACGCCAACGTGATTTATAGCGGGATCACGCAAATGTCGATACTTACTTGTGTGTTATTAAATGCATTCTAATTTATTACGCGAATTTTGTTTGTTTTTTTTAGGTTTGGCCTATTTTCACGTAGTATAGTAGGAGAGGGAAAAACGTGTACAGATAATCCCAGATTGAATTTCAATATCAGGTTTGTAAATGCAAATAGGGACAATAATATTTGCAAATAGAAAGTGCACAAACAATTATCTATTTACATATATACTCCATATGACACGAACTCCAGGGGACAGTATCGATATTCGCATGATTTAAATCCCTAGGTTTTAATATGATTTACTTATTCTACCTACTTTGGCGTATGTATTGTATACGTGTGTTCCAAAAAGTGTTGTCATAGGCGTTTTTGATAAATAAAAACTGTCCGGCTAACAACTAAAGTCACCATATTGTACAGGACAATATACTACATGTATTTCTGCATCTTTTTTGATACAGATTAACAGGCAGCGAAACTTATGAAACAACGCCTTTTTTTAAAAAAATTTTACATCTGTTTTATTGAAGGAAAACCTATACATATGTTTAACTAAATTGTAAAGACATTTAAAATTGGTTGTCAGTAATGTCGCTATTATATAACAATTATTAATTTTATAAATATATCTTTTGTAAAGAAATATTTCTTTGAATATATGTACGTTCTTTGGATCGATTAGATGAAAAATAAGAAAATCGAAAAAACCTAAATTTCTCCGAGGAATCCTATTATGGATTTTTGTCCTTATTTTGTTTCTTTATTAACTAACTTTTATTTATATCCAAAACCTATAACCCCATATCAAAGTTGGGTAGAGATAAAACTAACCACAACCAAAAAATGTGTTGACAAATGCAAAATATCCCAAAATTACTCATTTTCATGCCCAAAATTTTGATTTTGGAAAATAGTACACTTTGAAAGATATCGATGCGCTGATTTCAAATTTTCAAACCGAATTTAATTTTCTCCTTTCGTTTCCGAGATATTTGCTGTCAAAGTTGCACCTCAAAAAAAAGGGTTTTTTGACTATATTTTTAAAATGGGTAGAGATACAGTCTCAACGATTATACCTATCGATTCTACGGAAAAAGTTACATAAAGAAATGTTTTCTCCGCATATACGTTCTTTAGAACGATTAGGTGAAAAATGAGAAAATCGAAAAAAACCTAAATTTCAAAATTTCTCCAAGTAACTTTTACTCTCCAAAACTTTTCATTTTCTAAACTTAAGTAGATATCGATACGCTGATTCAAAATTTCCAAACCGAATTGAATTATCTCTTACCGTTCTCGAGATATTGGTGTTCAAAGTTGAGTTTTGGCAAAACCTAAAAAAACAGGTTTTTTAGGTATACCCTTTTAAGGGTTAAGTTTACGACTTTGGCGACCTCACCAATCGATTCTACGGGCAAAATTACATAAGTATACCAATTTTTAGATTTTTATTCCAAAGGATACAATTTGCAGAAAGGAAAAACGAAAATAGCCAAAATCGAAAAAAATGCCTGATGAACCCCTGACGATTTTTTCGATTTTTGGCCATTTTCAGTTTTTTCCTTCTAAAAATTCTATCTGTTGAGATATAAATCTGAAAATTGGTACACTTATGTAATTTTGCCCGTAAAATAGAATGGTGAGGTCGCCGAAACCGTAAACCTAACCATTTAAGGGGTATACCTAAAAAACCTGATTTTTTAGGTAAAACTTTGAAATGAAATATCTCGAGAACGGGGAAAGATAATTGAATTCTGTTTGAAAATATGGAATCAGCATATCGATATCTACTTAAGACCAAAAAATGAATAATTTTGGAGACAAAAAGTTTCGAGGTGAAAAATTGAAATTTAGGTTTTTTCGTTTTTCTTATTTTTGGTCTAATCGTTCCAAAGAACGTATATGTGGACAAAACATTTCTTTATATAACTTTTTGCGTAGAATCGAATAGTAAAGTAGTTGAGATTGTATCTGTACTCATTTTTGCAATATACTAAAAAAATACAATTTTTTGAGGTACAACTTTGAGAGCAAATATCTCCAAAACGAAAAGAGATAATAAAATTCTGCTTATAAATTTGGTATCAGTGTAGCTAATTCTTTAAAAAATATTACAAACAAAATTTTGTAAAATTTGAAAATTTTCGAGCTAAAAATTTTATATTTTCAAATATTTTTGGGTTTTCTTAAATCTCTATTAAAAAATATAGTAAAAACAGGTTATAATTTTATCGAACGTATACCAAGAATGTCGTCGCTATAGCTGGAGGTTGCTATAACAGTTGAAAAGTAAAAAGATATACACTTTACTGTAATATAATGACAGCACTTTTATCACAAAAGTTTAAATAAATAGAATCTAGATTAAAATTATTTTGAAGTTATATTATTGGGATATAGTAGCTTGTTGCTTGAATAAAAATGTATGTAATGAATGTTGTTTGTAATTTATATGCTGGTATAGTACAATATAATTATAAACTATAACTACTGCATCCACATGTAAGCATAGGAATATGAGCAATAAATTATAACAGTGGTTCATATTCATATTGCATCGGTGCCACACGAATTGCGCATAAATTGCGGTCGCACTGTTACCCTGTAATGCAGAAATATAAGAATTATATTCGGAATATTTGAACACGTATTAGCAATAAAATCTAATTTTTGTATAAAGATGTTTAATTCTAAAATGGAGACTAATGTCGTATACTTTAAATATGGAACAGCACACAAAAACATTCGAATAACAATCGTACGAAATATTATACATTTCACGATTAAAAAAGAGGTAAATAATGATATGTTGCTAGGCTAGTAGTAAAAAGGAATATTGTAATAATATTGATATAAGGATCTATAAACTTGCACAGCATTAAGTGTAAGAGGTCCCAAATAACTTGTTAAGCTTGAGGATTTCAAGAACGGTACAAGATAAGAGGTCGGTTAAATTAGACCAAGGGTACTGCATTAAGGGACCATTTTAACGATGCCTTTGTTTACTTATAGAAATAAATGTTCATGATATTCGATAGTGACAATTATTATAATTGGCAGTAAAAAAATTTTGATAGTATATTATATACCAAGGTTGAGAAGACTATCATTATTGTCGAGGGATATAAGGCGCTGGTCAATAATGGTCTTCTCAACCGTGGTATATATATTATTTTTTTTCACTATTACCAATTAAATCCCAATCCTACTAAAAATAATTATATTGACAACAACAAATATTTTGACTTGAAGATTTATTTGTTTCTTAATATTCACAAAAATAAAGTAGGCTGCCTGTATTTTTATATTTGACGTATCAGTTTGTCATCCTCACTTTTGATTTTCTAATTTGGTTTTATTTGATTACTTATTTAATTTAAACGGCATATATAAATTGTGAACCCATATCTTACACTTCTTTTAAGTTAAATGATTCCAATAACATTTGGATTTGGAACTTTGAGTTTCTTTAAAAAATTACTGTTTTAATTATAGACCATGGTTAATAATAATTTATTATTGACCTATAGGTTACCATGGTTACCATGTAAACGGTAGTGAAAAACAATTTCTCATGTCAAATAAAGGTTAATAATTGTGGGTGTTTAGGCTAGTAGTGAAAAAAAAAAAATATTAATCAAAAGCTTAAAGAAGACAGGCGAGAGGTTATGAGCTGGCCACATCAGATTTTTATTTTTGTAGGTGGGAAGGCTAAAGATATTAAATTATATACATTTTTTGTGTTAAACATTACTATATTTAAAAAATATTGAGGAATCATATGTATCATTTTGACAGGGAGTCACTCAGTCACTGTATCATGAACGGTATATTGTTCGTCGGTGAAGAATTTAACCAGAAGCCTTAGTACCATTTTTACATTAATAACAATAGACTAATGAAGAAAAATATACTAGTGTTACATGTACTCCAAATTTTAAACTCAGTAATTTTTTGAAGTATTAGTTATATCAAAACTTACTTTTAAAATGAGAAATAATATAATGTATTTATTCAAAAATATTGTAGTCAAGATTATGTAAATATAAAATTTATACAAATTAAATCTAATTATTTACTTTTTACGGATTCTAAACAACATTAACCAGTTGCTTTGCAAGCATCAGCGAGTACGGTCGATTTCTTTTATCGTGTGCGTGTACTAGTGATTATATTTTATTTCAATTGCCTGTTACAAGAAACTATAAGAACTGAGTATTAAAGCTAAAATCGCAGTAATTTGTCTAATATCGTGCTCTGTGTTAGAATTGTGATTTAGTTAATGTGTCGTACTTGTAATGAATGTGATATTCTAATAGATGTTACAGTGAACTATTGCTAGTGTCGATGATTCTCAGTACGTGTACCGGGTGTGACAACTTAACATGTGTTAAACTTTAAGTACAATGTGCAATGCCCTAATCGTATTGGGGTGATATTGTGTTATCGTTGCGGACTCATGCTGCTGTTAGTATCGATTCATATTTTCCCTATGGACAACATATACAGCAAGGTATGTACAACAAGAAATATGTCTATTATAATTACTGATTATACTAAGTCTGTTATTAAGGTGATTAACTATGTTTATTAATAGAATTTAATTTCTGATTCAATATGAGATGGAAGAATATATGAAGCTTCTTATAATGAATTGATTAATTGATTGATTTGATATATGGCAAATTAATAATTATTTAAATGGTTCATAAATCATTATTGGTTGTTGTTTTTATTTGTATATTGTAATACATATTTTCTCTTAAATTAAACCGATTTGGTTAAAAAAACGCTAATAGACTACTAGAAAAAACCCAAATAATTCCATTTCATATAAAATCTGGGTTTTTCTCAACCTTGGTATTTTTTTTATTTTTAAAGTTTTTGGATAATTTATTTATTGTTGACAGAGAAAGTTTCAGGAGAAGTTTAAATTTAGTGCTATTTTAACCTAACATTCCTGACGTTTATTTAAAATTTCCTTCTATTTTTTCCACTTTTGTTAAGTTTCCTATTATCATGTAAAATATCGGTGAGTCGTATATTCTATATATTCAGTTCGGTTCCAGTCACACTGGTTACAACTCTTTTTCTTTAGAGAATTATTAAAAAAATGGTATTGTTTTATATTAATCTAGCAGGTAGTCGCAAAATGATTGAAACTCATTATAACTACTAAAGTAAAATTCAGTGCATGGGTGCAGACTTTTCGAAATTTCTTGGGAGATAAAATTACAAGAAAAAGGAAATAGCAGAGCAACACTTTAGAATACCTTAATTTTTGACCCGCACTGAAACCAGTGCACAATCCAGATTAACTAAAACTACTCTAGAATGTGCTGTGATTTTAGCAGGCCAAGAATTAGAGTAAATACTTCTGAGTGCTCTAATTCGTAACCCATTGAAACCAGAGCACAATCATTAGCAGCCAGATCTGCTCCAGAATATGCTCTGGTTTCAGCATCTAGTTTTTCATTTATTTCGTATATATTTCTCACGAAATATATTCTGACAGTTCTTAATGTCAATTTATTATCAAATGTTTCCTACAAAAAGTAAAAGTCAACTAATTTTTTTTTTTATTAATTTTTTGCCAAAAGTAAACTGTCCTTTCAAAATTCAGATTGGAACCAAGTGGAGATGCATAACTAGATATTATAGTAATTTCATAAACAGAATTTTAACATTCTACAGGTAATTGTTTTGTGATATGCGAAAAATTCAAAAACACACTACGAATAAAGTACCGTTTTGGCACTGCCGATTGCAATGAAAAAGAAAGGTGCACAACTAGATGTTATAGCAGATCATATATAGAATTTCAACATTCTGCTAGTGAAAATGGATTCTGGAATGGTCAAACTGGATATTTCCAGTTGTACTTGTACTTTGTCAAGAAAAACCTTATTGTGCTTGCACTGAATAGTCATGCAGTAATTATAATAGCAAAGTCATGTTAATAATTTTTGGTACAACTTCGCATAATACCTACAACGCGAAACCGCTGATGTAAACATGTTCCCTTTTCAACATATTGAACTTTAAATCGTTCACATGATATAGTCCATAGATTGTGCATAATTCCAGCAGCTATACACAAACACCCAGTGTGAGAGCAACATATATAAAGCTTCACGAGCCGATAGATAGATGGCGAGCAGGACGTTTACGCTACTTCCGCTAAACGGGCGCTGGGCGGCTGTGTGCGGCCATTTGTCGATTGTTAATAACGGATGATTAATAGTTGGTAGGCAGAGTGCGTTGTCCGTGTGCACTTGTTTTCCAAACTCCGGGCGAACAGCTTGTGCTAACCACACTGCAGCGAAAAACGATATTGTTTGATACATCACCCTCATACCATTATTCGGCACTACGTTTGTTCTCCACTATTTATTTCACGTATCATATACATGCTAAATGGCCAGGGAGCTTTTATGTCTATTGCATCTACTAACAAATGTCACCGCTCACTGTTCGCACTATCATTCATTCATTCGCATATCACTGCAAAGTGCAGCGCTAAATTTATTTCCACAGATAAATTACTAAATGTTTCACAGATACTCCACATCTATCAAACAATTGGTAATGCCTAGTAATTATTTTGTACTGCCATTCATTTTAAGAGTGATTTGTTTTTCATTTCGAGATTGTACAGTGAATTTATTATTAGAAATAATATGTTCCGCATATGTCCATAATATATAATAAATCGTATTACAATACTCCAACTAAACACAGGAAACATTTTCTGAAAGAATTATTGTACCTTACATTTTTTTAATAACTGATTACTACCCTAAAATTGGTGTGAGATACCCTTTTAAAAATATTATCAGTGAATTCTTCATGTCAAATTACCTATGTATACAAATTTTCTTTTAAAAATTACCACTAGTACAACCACAATTACGGATTGAATATCAGCCAATAGGGATCTCGAATTACAATGCTTCTGAATTATGGGTGTCGACTAAATGGGGCATCAAGGCTCATACTCCTTGGAAACATTTTTCTTAGCACCAGCATTTTTTTACATTAGTAATAAAGCTTGATAACTTTTATACATACAGTGGTTCATAGAATTATTTGTACACCTGTTTTCTATTTAAAAATTGAAAAATATAGTACTTTCATAAATAATATTAACATATTAATGAAGGGATTAAATTTTTTGAAATATGCAATCACCAATTATGAAAAAATATTATTATTCTTATGTAAATTAAATAAAAACAAAATGTATACAAGAAATAAGTACACAAATTTTTACTACTCTTATGAAGTCTTACATATAACGAACCAATATTTATATTTATAAATATGAAACATGTACGATTCTGTAAATATCAATTATTTGAGTATTTTTTATAATGTTTTCCTCTAAAATAGGTCACAAAAAAACAAGAAATTACGGTAGTTGAAAGGCGAATCTGTTTGAAATGAATTAACCAGTGTAAATCTTTAAAGAATGTTGCCGAAATTGTGTGAATATGGCACTCAACTGTTCAGAACAGTCCAAGTAAATATATAAATGAGAACCAGTTGCAAAATATATCGTGTAGTACTGCTGAAAAAAATTTAATCAGCAGAATAAACGATATAATGAGCATTGTATGAAATTACGATATTTTTCGTTAAAAAACTGATAAATTTATTTAAAATAAATGTAGTTATTCGTATGTTGTTAATGTAAAATTAAGTCATCTTCTAATCTGGTCGTTCGCAGATTCATATTGATTAACATTTTATTCTAATTAACTTTGGGATCATTTTTACTACATACTTCTTTGGACATTTTTGGTAAGGATGGCATATAAAATTGCATTACTTTTCTATAGAAACTACAATGAAAAGTAGTCATTAATACTCAAAGTTACCAGATAATAATGTATCTATCTATAAAGATATACATATCTCATACCACACCCTTTCCTGTAATGTACAGATTGCTTCAAGTTTTCGTATCTAGGATAACAAAGCCATTTGCAGAGATTATTTGTGAGCACGTGTATTGTACCTTCGTACATTATATTCTTATTCCATTGTCAGTAACGCGAGTACAGGTTAACTACCTATGTAGTTAGTTCCCAGTTAACTGTTGACTTTCCAGCGACATCGTTATATCTTGATCAATTTGTATTCAAAATCACGGCTTGAATATCTGGAGTGATCCCAAAAGACCTATTATCAATTACTGCTGGAAGGGATGGTTTGACGCGAGCGAAGCCGAGACTGAATAGGATTGTGTATGTACGTATAATGACAAACAGATATACCGCAACATACATTCGGGACGCTTCCGATTTTCATTTGTGTTAAGTATTTCTGCAAACACTTCAATAATAGAAAGGAGAAACTTGCTTGTTTGAACACATTACATGGGGAAATATTTGATTAAGGCAACAAGCAACAGGAATTGGTCACATTAGATTTGAAATATTATTATCAGGCACAGCTAAATTACAATAGACCTTTTCTCGAATTTTGGAAATATGTATAAAATAAATGAATGAATCAAATAAAAAATAGTAATAACAAAAATTTAGAGCCATAGTTATAATCTTTTACTAAATATTGGTATCAATACTACTGATTGCAATTACTCATTATTAAATTATTTGCGCTCAAAAAGAAAAATTAGTTCAAATATAACTTAGAAGTAGATACCTAATAAAAGAGAAATTTTGTAGTGATAATTAGTAGCACCAAAAGACAATTTTAAGTACCTTATATTACCTGAGAATTAAAAGATTGCCGCAATAATTATTAATTATTTAATAACATGGATAGAAATATACGTGAAATGCGTGAATTAAGAGAAAATTATTTATCATTAAAAATGTACAGAAAGAGGAAAAATACATTAAAAAGACTTGCAGAAATTAATTTTAAAAAATATACAAATTTTCAAAAGATATTGTTATAAAAATAATCCATTTAATTAAAAATAATTAAAACCAATTTCTAGAAATTACTAATAAATGGAATGATTTGGCATGACATTTGGAAAGACGTCTAAAGCATTTGGGGTTTATGTTATTTGTAGCTTTTCGTTTATATAAGCCGTCTATGATCGCAATCCTTGTTCTGTAAACTTGTGATTTGATGTATCTATCCCAAGAGAAAAAATCCGAACAGGTTAGATCAAGTGATGAAAGAGACCACGGCCTGGTTCTTTCAAATCCAATTCCACGGTTTCAAATTCAGCTATGCAGAGATATTGATGTTCTAAATGTTGTATTTGTAACGGTACCTGTATCTACTTAAGGATTAACTTACCCTACGTTGTATTTATTATACTAAGTAACTCTTCGTTATCGTGTTACGTAGCTGTTAAAAGTGGAAGAATCGAGGTATTTGATTAAATAAAAGAATGATATCTACTTCAAAAGAAAGACAATTTATTCAGAATTAAATAAAATAGTTAATTTTGTTCTGAAATATTACTCGAATATTTGGTAGAGAAACGAAATAACAAATTGACATTAAAGACGATTAGGAATGGGAGCTTCTTGACTGGTGGATGTATGAACGAAAATAAATCTTCTGGGGTTCAGTCACTTTATTGGGATTTACTACGTCTCCTACCGGTTTCGACCCCTCCCTGAGGAAGACCCCCCAAGAGGGGTCGAAACCGGTAGGAGACGTAGTAATTCCCAATAAAGTGACTGAACTCCAGAAGATTTATTTTCGTTCATTAAAGACGATTTTCTAAATGTTGTATTTGTAACGGTACCTTTATCTACTTAAGGATTCACTTACCCTATGTTGTATTTATTAAACTAAGTAATCCTTTATCATCGTAATTTTATATAGAGTAGCTGTTAAAAATGAGGAATCGGGGCATATATTTGATAAAATAAAAGAATGATATCAACTTCAAAAGAAAGACAATTTATTCGGAATTAAAAAAAAAAATAGTTAATCTTGCTTTGGAATATTACTCAAATATCTGGTATAGACAAAATAACAAATTGACATTAAAGATTATATTTAATTCATAGAGGTTGTCCCAATAATTTATTAAAATTATATCTGTTTGTAGTGAATAGACTTTTATGTTCTTTTTGTAATTATTTATTTTGATAGTTGAATGTTTCTACCCTGTGTGTTGGTCTTATTATATCTACTTATTTCTTGTTGTAATTGATATTATAGAGTAATTGCTAGCTGAATTTCAGCAATTTGTATTATTATCAAAAGTTTAAAGGTTTAACTACACGCTATGAAAAACTGAATTTCATGTTTAAAATTAAAATTATTTCTACATTTCTCAATTTAATATTAACACCATTTTAAGACTTTGTAGTCTTGCCAATGAGCAACATTGAAGAAGAGAGAAATTATTGATTTTAATGTTTGTCAGTAAAGTACTTTTTATTGGTTCATTTCATAAATTTTTAAAATAAAACTACAAATTGGTTTCTTAAACACATACACAGAGAGATATTCTGTGATAACGTTTGTAAGCTTGTTCTTTGGGGTGGAATGGAATGTAGTTATTACAAAAGAGCCAAAAGTTTTCACGTTGGATTATGCACGTTTTGAATACGAAGAAATAAAACTTATATGCTTTTCGTAAACTAGAAGCAAAAAATGTTGTTTTCTTTTATTTTACTTGATTTTTCACCGTGTCTTGCATTCTTAAAATACTGTTTTTGCATATTTGTAATGTAGTGTTAACTACAATGATACCTATAAACATTTTTGTTTCCGGTTTTAAATTCTAAGTGATACTTAATATCGATACTTAATTAAGAAATATTATTTACTTAATACTTTAAGTAAAAAATGTACTGTAAGTACTTCAATAGTATTTAAAGTACTAACATATTTTAAGTATTTTACTGTAATAAAATATTTCAGTACAATACTTTTAACAGAAGTGTGTTTATGTTGTCTTTATAATGATGCACCAAGATTATTTACAATGTTAAGATTCCCTTAAATCGACAATATCATATCGGAATAATATAGCAAATGAACTTTTCAACATGTTTTCAAAATTGGGTTCCAAAAAAATGTTGTCGTAGGAATTTAACATAGGAAAACAGTTTTGGTAAATCAAAACTGTCCGGCTAAAAACTAAGTCACCATTTTGTTTAGGACATTACTATATAAATTTCTACATCTTATTTAATTCATATTATTTTTATACTATAATTCAGTAAAACTTACAAAAAAGAATTAATTTTTTTCCCTGATGTTTTATTGTTTTACACACGCGAAATTCATATTTATGATCTTACTAGAAATGGGAAGGCCCTCGGTTCAAATCCCAGTAAAGTCCATGAATTTTTCAAAAATTTAATTCTTTATTATTAAATTTTGAATCGTCATGTGGTTCTAGATGTTATAACTTCATTGTGCAAAACAGTGTCTCGGTGATTAAAACAATTTATAAGAAATTTGATATATTTGACGTAAATGTTGACATATTTTTGAAATTCCACCATCTTTACGAGAAAAACTGAATCGTATAGAGGACCACAAAATTATTGATATTGTATACAATATTTTCTAGAATGCATATCATTTTGAATTTAGTATAAGAAACATATCAATATATTGTACGATATATTAAGATCCTAAGGGTTAAGTATTTGTGTGACTACTTTGAATAACATAATTTGCAGAGCCATAACCGTGTAGGTAACTGATTAGAGCATATTATGACTGCACACAATAGCAACACTAGCCGGCATGATACAGCACCGGGCGGAGGGAGGAACTCATTTCGTTAAAAGGCTCCGGTGTTGCATCGGCGCGGATTTTTTGCTCGTTTTGCGTTAATAAAGAACGTTATTCCGGTTGAATGTTTGCCCCGCCCAGCATTGTACCGCCCCCGCATCCCGGCCCGGGATCCGGGTCCCGGACTCTGCATTCTGGACTCTGGATTCTGGACTCTTGGTCTGGAGTGTGGACTCCGCTGCGGGAAGCCGACAACTACTAACTATATAAATATATAAATCAACACAGTGTTTTATGTGTTTCTAGAGGTGCTTGCTTCACACATATTTTACAGATATTGATAGTTTTTTTTGGAAATCCTAAGGGCGTTTGTCAAATAGTGTTTTATGATCACTTAGAGTTATTGTTGACAGTGAAACATTACAAATAAGTTTTTATTCTTATGTCTGGTAAAAATAGTTTTACATAGATCAAGATAAAAATATAACTCAGACTCAACGAAAAAATCGCAATATCAGTTTCTTGCGTGGGAACATTTTTTCTCCAAAAATGTTTATTTTCTAGATTTAAATAAATATCGACGTGCTGATTCAAAATTTTCTGACTGGATTCAATTATCTCTTACCGTTCTCGAGATATTCACGTTTAAAATAAAACCTCTAAAAATTGTTTTTGAGGATATACCCTTTAAGAAATTGGTGACATCACTTATTATTTCTACGGTCAAAATTGCATAAGTGTACCACTTTTTATCTCAACAGATAGTATTTTTAGAAAGAAAAAACTGAAAACCATTTTTTTGATTTTGCCATTTTCGTTTTTCCTTTCTACAAATTGTATTATTTGCAATAAAAATCTAAAAATTGGTATACTTATGTAATTTTGCCCGTAGAATCGATTGGTAAGATCGTCGAAAACCTAACTCTTACAGAGGTATACCTAAAAATCGATTTTTTTAGGTATTACCAGAAGTCAACTTTGAACACAAATATCTCGAGAACGGGAAAAGATAATTAGAATGATATTTATTTAAGTGTAAAAAATGAAGTTCCAACCGATATAATTTTTAGAGCGAAAAAACGAAAATCTCAATTATGTTATTAATTTCTAAAAATTGTACCCGTTGGAATAAAAATTTGAAAATTACTCTTATGTAAATTTTGCCTGTAAAATTGATTAGTAATGTCGACTATGTAGTAGGGTGACCCTCAACAGGAATATCTTAAAAATCTAATCATTTTTTAGAACGCTCCACATCAACTTCAAATATTCTCTCGTAGACTATAATCTTTTAATTATGCCCTTAATACATAACTAACTATTATATATACCTTTGCCCGTAGAATCGGTTGGGATAATCGTTGAGATTATATCTAGAACCGATTAAAATACAACATAATGTATATGTATTTGGTGTTATTTGATGAAGAATTTTTTTATCTTCCTATAAACGGAGGACAAAAATTTGTAAAAACCTGATTTCTCATATTATTCTTCTATGGCTCCTATGTGCCCCTTAAAAAAAACAGCCGGTATAATAAAACAAAGGTTATAAATGATATGGTGATTTGATGTTCAAACAGATTTCCATTCGGATGAGTTGTAGTGTTTATTAACGCATGTGTGGAGATACACGGAGAGTAAAAATAAAAGTATGGAAAATTACATATAACCGGAAAGCGTGGATAAAGCAACAGTTACCGTGCAATGTTTCCGGTGGCCAAGCCGTAAATTCCGGAGCGTTCAGTGTAATTAGAACGTTGAGGGCCGCTCGAGCGAAATGCTGTTTGTTTTCATTCTTGAACGCTATGACTACATGCTGATATGAATTTTACAGTTGCTGATTTTTGACATACATGAAAAAGCACAGCAAAAAGAACATTCGAATTATTTTTCTTTGTAATTTCATTCATGTTACAAGCATCTCAAGGATAAATTTTATGATATAAAATAAAATAACATATATATTTAAATAAAAGTTAGAAAATTTTCCAAATTCTATAATAAAAATACAAATTCCAGATCATTAAATAAATGGTACAGCATTATAATAATATAAAAAACAAGATGTTTTTAGGAATAAATAATAAAAAAAATTAAAAATCTATACATCTTATCCATGGTGTACAGTATAGTAAGATAAGGTAAAATGGTCCAGTGACGTGTAGTCCATGGAAGTTTTGGAAGCACCGCTTCCCTTGTATCTTCTAGATATAAATACATATTCTCCCTATTCTGTAACTCAGAGGTTAAGATTTAAGTTGCTAAATTTTTTCTCCAATGAAATTATACATCACAATGTTTGTTTTTATTTGTCAAAAATTTGAGCAATGTTAAAAATTAACCATTAGTTACAGAGTAGGTCCCATTGTGTGGTTATTTTCATAATTTAACGTACTTTGAAGTACAAATCATATATACTGAAACACTTAAAACATTAATCGCTAAAAATTTCTAAGGGGCATATCTAGCTCAATGGATTATATTTTATGTCCGAATATAAATTTCTATATGCCTACTTTTAATAGAAGCGCTGTGCAAGGTAGTTTCTCCACGAAAATAATGAATCTTGTTGAGCTCATGGATGCTACACTACAAAATATGGCATAGCGCTTCCAATGATTTTATTCATTAGTTACTCGTAAGTCGTAGGGAGTTATTTGGATTGTTTTTTGGTTTAGCAAAGAATATTTTATATTTTTATGTTTAACAGGAAATAATTTTTGCATTATATTTAAAAATTTGTAAATCATAAAATATTGTGTACCAGATTTTGATATCGATCGGCCTTTCAAAGGTTTTAGTTTACTTTTGGCAGAAACTTAATAAAAATAATAATTTAGTTGGTTTTTAATTTGTGTAGGAAATATTTGATACTAATCAATCAAACAATACCTCTTTCTTTGAAAGTTTTTGAACGACTAAAATAATGTGTAATGCGATAAGAAATAGTGATAAACATTTTAATAAAATTTTTAAAAGATGATCCATTTCGAAGGAAAGTTCGAATTATGAAAAAAATGGAAGTTGAAGAACGATTAGCCGTAGAATAATCTCACTTTCAAGTGGAATAAGTTTAAATGAAGTGCATACAAGGTAGTCATGTGGTGTCCACATCAGATTTTTTCAAATAGAATAGTTATTTACATTCTAATTACGGTTAGTTGTACAATAAAACACGACGCAAAACGGCATTCTTTAGTAAAATCGAGCGATGGCCGACATATCTATTTTCTAAAAAAAATGCTTGTAAAGATTCCAACAAGCGAGCTGCTTTCAAAAAAATTTGTGGTAGGCACTGCAACATGTCCTTGTTGGTGCAACTAGGAATTAGTGAAATCTCTTTATTTCGTTTTTGTAAAATATAATTTAGTGAAATTCGTTGGTAATTGCGCGTGTTTATAAAGGGGATTGTCAGTAGAGTGGACGACTTTCCCTGTCCGATATGCACCTCTCGAGCGACGCGGATGATCGTAAGCCAGCTCATCACCGCCGATTCATTACAGCTCGAATAACAAGTTCATAACTAGTTTATAATTGACAACAGTTAATTAGCGACGATCTTGAGCAGACAGCGGCTTGAGACAAAAGAAACACACGGACAAAAGCGAATTGACGATGACAAAAGAGTTACGGTGGTAATTGAAATAGACAAATGGTTTCGTTACGCTCGTTCGGGCGGATGATCTCAGACGATGGGATGGATTCCCGAAACAAATACCAGAACATCCGCGCCGACATCGCTTTCCGACTACTTCTAATTCACTACAACACCACTACCTACAGATTTCACATTTTTATCCCACACCAGTGGCAAAAAACTAACTTGTTTATCATTTTTATACAGAAAAATTAATATCGTTCGTTTAAACCTAACCGAAAAAATACTGTTTAACGGTTAACCCATAATTAGAACGTTCTAAAAATAAGAGTTTTAGTTCGAAAACCGGTTTTTAAAAATATGAAACCGGTTTAGACCAGTTAATATATCGGTTAATAAAAATAATAATAAAAAAATTAATTTAATTTAAAAAAAAAATAATTTAATTAAAAAAAAATATATTATGTACCAATGAAAAGCAATTATGTTTCGTGCTATGTATACAAAATGAAAAGCGAATATTAACAAAAATTCCTTTATTACATTCAGAGAAATGTAAGTCATGTTTCAATTGTAAACTTGATGCCTAAAGCTGACAAAGAAACTACTAATTATTATGACTCTTCAATAAAATGTAAATTGTAGAACTGTCATGACTTATATAGTCATATTCAAATACAAATATAACAGATATAAAAAGAAATATTTTTTTCCCGCTAAATGATATTATTAAAAAAAGTTTAATGTTCCCTAAAACCCGTTTATTATTTTTTGGTTTACCTATATCTTTGCTAAAAATAGGTTATTTTGAAGTATTCTGCATTTAAAATACGTATTTTGCAATAATGCCGATAATTAAGAATATATATTTTCATATTAGTAGCAGGTTTTCCAAAAGCGGTAAGGTTTTTGCAATTTTCCGAGTAAATAATAGTTACCCTACATGTTTTCTTATCTATTCTAAAATGCGGTACCATATACCTATGTATACAGGTATGAATATATAAAATCCTGGTTCAAAAATCTCAATCCTGTTCAACATCTCGTTCTGGCTACGGCCCTGTCTAGCTAAATACAAAATGTATAATGTAAAATATAATTTTCAGCTTATATTTAAATTTAGTTAAAGTGTATCGACTATTACATTTTTTATATAATGTTCCTGACAAATACGTGACTGAAATTTGCGGTATTAGGCCTACTGGCCGAGTACAAGGGAAATTTACATTTATTACATAATCGAAATTTAATTACATGTTGACCTATCCCTTTTGTACCTATTAGTCAAAGAGAATTCATTAGACAAAGGAAAGTGGATATTACACAATTTTCGATTAATAGTTGTATACCGCACTTCATATTAACGGAATTTATGCTACAAATATTTTCTAGCCAAAACGTATTTCACTATTCATATGTCATCTGTCAAAAGTAAACCAATAAACATGCAATCAAAATGAATTTTAGTGAATATGTGTACTAGTACCTATGATCATATCTATGAAACTTTTAAAGTAACCTAGTAAGTTAGTTTTGCTTATATGACACTATTTAAGTAACTCAGATCAGTTCCCGAACTGATCCAATGCCCTTATTTAGGAGGGTTGGTAGATTCAACCCAGGTTTAACCCGTATTCTAACTCTTTCTTTCAACTTGTATTCCTTGTTTCAAATGATAATCAAGACAGCACAACGGTTTGTTTCGCAAGTAAGTTTTACATTCAAAGATAGATATAGCATACAGCATACAAAATTAAATAAACGACGCAAGATTTGACATTTATTTTGATATAAAAATATACCATCATTTTAATTTTCGTGATTACAATACTTTCTTTACTTCGTAAAAGGAAACAGTAATTATTAATGATACTAGTGTGTGAAGAAGTACTTTTATGAATGAGTTACGTAGTTTAAGGCAGGAGTAATATCGTAATGCGTGCATGAAAACCTTCACACAAAAGTATCATACAATATTTCATTTATGAACCAATTAGAAAAAATAAATAGAAATGTAAAAATTTAAATAAACAGAAAATTTTTAGGTCATGTTGTTTGCTATCTGAGTTACTTCCGGAGGTGTACAAATTTCTTTTTCATCCATTATAAAATAATTTTCTTATCGATATGATTGAAAAAATATCCAACGAACAGCAACACAGGAAAAAGAATATACAGGTTTGCGTTCAGTAATCCTCAGTAATGACAACGATGAAATGTTACCAACTAGAAAAATAAAACTATCGTACAAATTTCTTACATTTAAAAAATATATTGTACCAAATCTAAATGTACGATAATTTGTAGTATATTTGTCTACGCTATTGTATCATTGGTAGTTAGGGTGTAGTACATGACCATTTTATCAAAATATATTTTTCATTTGTTAAAAGAAATCGTTAATAATGAAATATTTGATGTGTTCCACATCCACACACGATTTCATTAATTACACGTTTCACATACAATAACTTGCTTATTATTGGGTTCATTACAAGGTGAGAACAGATAAAAAACATTGTGAGTAGAATTATAAGGAAAGTAGGTGAGAAAAGTGTAGTTGTTGGTAATATAAATAAAAGACAGTGGAAGAGCAATAAAATGAAATCAATTCCTCGTGTGTTGGGGATGGCTGGGCGTAACAAACGACACCGCAGCACTTTTGGCGCCGGCCCTTTTATTATTATTTATCAGTTGATATTTCCACGAGAGACCCGAGGCGCGAATAAACCACGCCAGCCCGGACTTGTATCGCGGCCCCGCAATCACACTTTATTAAAGGGGAGATTGGGAAACCAGAAGCACCACCTTGCCACGCTTTATATTCTAAAAGAATCACTATCTTGCATAACCTCATAAAGAGACTCTTTATTATTTTCTCAATTATACATTTTTTAAAGTACATAATTTTAAAATGAAATACATATAAGAATAAAATTAAAGTTTACAATATACAGAATCATTTACAGTACAGTTTAATTGGTATTCATTTAGAAGTTACGGTAGTATAAAATTTAGAATTATGGTCTTATGTTCGCATCGACTGAGTACTCAGTGCTAATTGATATAATGTCAGGGTTATTGCAATTTTTCCCGCTCCAAAAAATCCATTTAAAAAAACCTAAAAAAATCGTTAAAAAGCTAATTTTTTAAAATTAATTTTATTCGGTACATCTAAAAAAATATTGAACTTAAATAAATTATGATTATAATGACAAATATGTTATATGTCGTAAAAAACAAAGATATATATAACCGTACAAATACAAGTATTTCGTGTTAAATTAGTAATAATTAATTTTCAGAAATAAATGTGAACTATTAATATCGTAAATAATTCAAAATAAACATATAATTCATATATTTGTACGTTTCTAATAAATCCCAATAAAATCTGTTTCTTAAAAAATCTGGGTTTTTAAAAATAACCCAGATGTGTTGAGTTTTTTGTGAAACTCGGAGTTTTTCTCATCCCGGGATAATATGCTCCCAAACTAGGTCTTTTTAATGCGTGTTTATAATAGCTTTCTAAAATTTATTTTGCAATTTGCAATTTTGGTGGCTTTAATGAAATAAATAAAAAAAATAAAAATGTGTAATAAATTATAAAAAATTGAGGTCAGAATCAGTTGACCTTGAAATCGCATTTATTTGTTTTTAAAATTTCTTAATACAAAAGGTGTGTACACACACGCACCCGTAACCTAACCTAACTTAACTCAATTTAATCTAATCTAACATAATCTAACCGAACGTAATTTAACCTAACCTAACCCAATCTAATCTAGCCTAATTTAATCCAACCTAAACCAATCTAACCTAGTCTAACCTATCCCAAAGTTAAATTAGGTTAGGTTAGGTTAGGTGTGTGTATGTACACACTTTTTTTAATAAATAGCTTTAAAAACAAATAAATGCTATTTGATGGTCAAGCGAATCTGATTTTTTATTATTTTTCCCATATTTCTCATGCTTACAAAGAATTTTTTGCCAAATTTCATCAAAATCAGCGGTGAAGTAATACATCGACAAGTTGACCAAAATTAGAATAAAAATAAAACATCATCATAAATTAAGTGAAGAGTACGTTATTATTTTTGTGTCGTAAATTTGTTATTATCCCATATCCTTTATCAATTGTCAACGTTGCAATTATGAACAAGTTATAGATTTTGATACTGTATAAAAACGAAACAAAATATAAGACAGTAGAGTTGTCTGTTATTCTGGTAAGTAAATTATCTGGTTGCATATAGTGGATATCGTGAGTGGCCGTACAAAGGCGTCTGTAGCGTGGCCGTCTCATTACAGCTGGCTGTGTCGCGTACGGAGCAGTTTTTTGTTATTTGTTGGCTTGTAGTTGTTGTGTTGTTATTGTTGCTGTTGCCCCGTGACGTGCGCTGCATTTGGATATACTAATTAGCGCATGACACGGCCAGCGGTGTAATTCGTTTGGGATTACTGCATTCATTATTTTAACTTAAACTTGTTCTACCTTTCACTGCCCCTACAATATCCTCTAACTACCATCTCTACTAACTCCCTACATACTTATTTTATTTACATTTACTATGAATTTTAATTTATTTTGAATTTGTATTACTTTACTATCTCTCAATTTATAATTACAAAATTTAACTCAAGGGAGAAATAATTCATAAGTGTTCCAGGAATTCATTCTAAACTTAAGGTAGCTACTTCATTTGTCATTGCTATATATTTATCTTTTTTCATCTTAATTTTTAACAAATTCTCAAAAACTACTCTTGGAGAAATAATTATAGTCAGACCCTCCGATCCATATAAAAATTGCGGTAAACTTACTTATTTATTTAATCCATGAACCTTTCTACCATTCAGTGTAAAGTTACCGGAGTAGAGCAAATTTAGGGTAGTTTCTTCCAAATGTCTCTCCACTGTTTTCTGTCCTTTGCCAGCCTTGGTATTTCTTTCCCCTTGATTCCTTTACTGTCCGCTGCCTTTCTTATTTCATCGCTTCATGCATTTCTAGGTCTACCTCGCTTCAAATATTCTTTTTGTTAGCCTATGTTGGTCCATTCTTTGTACATGTCCCATCTACCTTAGTTTACCCTGTTGTATTGTAACTTCAATTATTTAACTACAATATTATCTAATTACGATCTCTTCTAACTCCCTACGTCCTCTATATGTAAGGTTATCACAGTAGAGCGAATTTAGGGTAGTTTTTTCCAAATGTCTCTCCACTTTTTTCTGTCCTTTTCCAGCCTTGGTATTTCTTCCCACTTGATTTCTCTCCTCTCCTGTGCCTTTCTTATTTCATCCCTCCATGCTTTTCAGGGTTTACCTCCCTTAAAATATTCTTTTTATCAGCCTGTGTTGGTCCAATCTTTCTACATGTCCCATACACCATAGTTGACCCTGTTATATTGTCACCTCGAATGGTATTATATTTAACTGATCTCTGTGTACTTCATTCCTTATTATATCTCTTCTCGTTTTTCCTTGAATTTTTCTCAAAAATATCATCTCAGTGATCGTTAGTTTACTTCTTTGTCTTTCTGTTGTTGTTCAGCTTCCACACGTAAAGGAAATAGTTGGTTTTACTTATTTTCTGACGACTTCCGCCTGTACTTCTGAAGGTATCTCATTTCGATTATGAAATTTTGCTTTCATGGTGTTGGAAATTCTTTTGCTAATTTCATCGTCCAGAGTCCCTTTACAGTTTAAATTAACATATTTCAGGAATAAATATTGTTATTATTAATTAAAAGAAATAGACATAACCTTAAAACCAAATAAGCCCTGCCCCTTAGAAAAACTTAAAGTCATAGACTTATACGACTGTAATGAGTAAGACAAAAATAAATTATACTTTAAATGTGCATGATAAAAATCTTCCAAGTGACGTCACTCCTATATGGGCTGGCGGCGACTATAATTCCTCCCAGATACGTGAATTTATCTACTTGTTTTATTTCTTAACCTTCTATCTACACATGTCATACTACTCACCCTTAAATTTATGACATTAAGTTTATTTCCACTCTGTATATTTACGTTAGTTGTAGTTCTTTTTCGTTTTCTCCTATAATTGCCATTTGTCATTTATAAATATTTATCTTTTTTTCCTCTTAATTTTTACAAATATTAGACAATGTTTCACTGAGAAAAATTATCGGATGAACCCAGTTTCACAGCAAAGGAATGTTATATTGGTGCACTTTTAAAAATGAAGCCATCGTGCAATACAAATAAATCAATATGATTATCTGGGATTTGAAAACATGCTCCAAACAGCAGTAGTTTTTCCTTATTGAGACAAAGATGAGAAGTTCGGTTCTCTTAATAAATTAAACCGCGTCGCCAGTTGGTTCCTACGAATAGGAAATAAAATATTCGGCTAGTGACCTATTCTCTTCCTTCCTTCGTAAATAAATTAGCGGGGGTGGGGTGTTGGCGTCGGTCCAGCGGGGCGTCGCGGCGGAGGGGGGTTAGTGTGCGACGCCACGTACGGGCCGTCGCGGCGCTACACCCCACGCTTTTGTTTTTCTTTATTTCTCTCTTGTTCATGATTATCTTGTTCCGTATTCACTAATTCCGTCATTTTAAATATGGATTTAATTTCGTTATAGGATTGTGGCAGTTAGCATGTATTTATTTTATAGCTGACAATGGTGGAGATATATGAAGTAGAAATTATATTTATACTTGTTCCGCAACTTGTAAAATGGCGCCCCTTTTTATAATGTTTTTAGATGTTATTTCGAACTGTTTTATTAAAAGGAAAATATGTATGTTTCGAATATTATATTTTTTTCGTTTTTCTTATTTTTCACCAAATCGTTCCAAAGAACGTAGGTATATGTGGACAAAACATTTCTTTATATAACTTTTCCGGTAGAATCGAATGGGGAAGTAAGTAGTTGAAATTGTATCTCCACTCATTTTTGGAATATACTAAAAAAACACACTTTTTTGAGGTACAACTTTTCGAGCATAAAATTCGATATTTTCAAATATTTTCGAGTTTACGCAAAGTACTTCCCTGTTATTTTGTCATGTAAAGCACAAAGTATGTTCAGGCTTTAATATTGACGGTCCGGTGAAAATGTTTACTTATTATGTAAACCCGTTACTATACCAACAGAGCAGAAACCTTCATTATTGAATTTTGAAATACTTAGTTTGAAATTTGCTGGTCGTCCGTGGAAACCCTGTCGGTGGGTAGAAATAGGTCAGTATTGTTTGTGGAGAAATTGGAAACAAGATCTATTACCGAAGTAAAATCATGTTTATCTAAGGCATCACTAACTGACCGCAAATGAAATCAGAGATCGAAACAGAGATCTTAGATTAGGAGACCAATAGTTTCCTTAACGCTAATATAATTACCTTGGGGAATGAGTACACACTCGAGTTTCAACCCGTCAGGCGGAAGGGACTTCTCGGTATCGTCCCCTAGCAATTCGTCCTGCGTCCCAAGTCCTGAGTCCTGCCCTAAAAATATACAACGACAAGTTTCATGACTAGCATAGCTAGGATAATCATTGGACTAGATTTGGTTGGGCAGTCCCTAATTTTACAAATTGTTCTGACGTCACGACAGGATTTTGTTATGTCTCGGTTTTAATAGTATATTGTGTTATTAAGAGTAAAAGTGATACTTTGTGTGGCGAGCATGGAATTTTGCACGACGAGCGAAGCGAGTCGGACAATTGCATGCGAGGCACACAAAGACACTTTTACTCTGAATAACACATTTTATTTTTTCTTCAAACGTAGAAATTTTAAAAAATAAATTTCTATTTGACGTTTAATATGTAGATTACCTGTCAGTTATTCATAATTTTTAGTAACTTTATTATTAGGTTATCTAGTTTTTATAGTAACATTTAGGGCGATATTACAGATTTCTATTGTACAAGTTACTTCTTATTGGCTGATTCTACATACGGCGGCGAAGAAATTAAACGGCGACTAGAATAAAAAATTATATTACGGCGGCATAGAAATTAAACTTCAATCTTGTCAATCACGTCACAGAAGATGTCACTTTTATGACGTTTGAAGAAAAAACATATTTTTTTATATTTTTTTCCTTTTGTCACTCAGTAAGAGAGATATTGAAATCAAAAAAATCGGATAGTGAGTTTTCCATGGATAAGAATATTTTGAAGTTCCTAGAACATGATTTTAATATTTTTACGTTGATGTCTATCTGTATATGTGGATAGATTACCTAAATTCTAGTGAACAAGACAAGAGTTGAAATTTTGGATATAACATATTAGATACCATAGATTAGTTAAAATTGTATGGTTCAAATTTATTTCTACCTAGCCCCATTTAACTTTTACCAGTAATAAATGATTCGGTAAATTTGTTACAATTGCAATTAATCTGTTTATCTACAGAAATAAATGTTTTATGTTTGATAATGACAATTATTATAACAGAAAAAATTATGGTAATAATTATCGAATACTCGAAATGGAATTGTACTGAGATTGTATTTTAATAATTAATTTTGCCGTGTCAGTGGTCAGCGCATGAATACTCATTTGTATAAAATATAAATATTAATAAAAAATGTAAGAATGACGGGCGAGAGGTTATGTGCTAGCCACATCAGATTCTACATAAGCAATTCATAGATTGGGTACAAAATACAGCAAATCAAAAGAAATAGCTTCAAGTCGGTATTTATAACTAATTTCATACATTAATATCTAGCTGTCATTACCGTATTACATTACTATACTTAAATTGATAACTTTTTCAGCAGACTGATTAATTTTATATGTTGCTCTAATGAATCCTTTTCCTAAAAATTGTATATTCCACTACAAGACGAGAGAAGTTGCCTTAATTGTCATTTTCTTGTATATTGTCTTGCAGGGTATAACGTACGGATTCTTCTATTCACATGTACATTTTTATTTTGTTTAGATAATATTAATGTCAGTTATCAACAGGGCATGTAACCGGTTAAAAAAACCGGTTAATAAAAACCAGTAACCGATATTTTTAACGAAAATTGCGAACTTTAACCGTAATTTTAACCGATATTTTTCAGGCCGAAAATACCGGTAACCTAACTAAAAAAAAATAAACCGGTTTTAGCGAACATTAACCTTTATTTTAATATCATTTAGCGAGAAAAAAAATTAATATTTTTTTTTATATCTGTGTTTTCTATTTGAACATGAGTCATGACAGTTTTTACAATTAACATTTTATTGGAGTCATAAATGTAGGTCTCTTTGGACGTTAAGGTTACTTAAAAAGTCCAAATAAATATGGCCTTTGTCAACACAGGCAAGTTTAAAATTGAAAAGTGACCTGCGTTTTTCTGAATAAATTACGGGAATTTTTGTGAATATTTATTAATTAAATTGTTTTTTTTAATTGTTATATTTTCTCAGATGGTAATTTTTTATTATTTTTTTAAATTATTTATTCTATAATTTTTTTTAATCAAATATTTATAATTACTTTTTTTTTAATTAATGTTAATAATTTTTTAAACCGATATATTAACCGGTTTAAACCAGTTTCCAATTTTTAAAAACCGGTTTTCGAACTAAAACCTTTAATATTATAACGTTCTCTATAAGGGTTAACCGTTTACCAGTATTTATTTCGGTTCCCTGTTTGTAACTAACTTTTAGTAATTTCTAATTACAGTTGAATATAAAAAGTTACAACTTTTAGGTTTTTACTGTAAAATTTTTCATATACAGCTGAAATATTCCAAAAATACCCATGTATGAGTCCAAAATTTTGGATTTTGATTATTGACACCCTTTAAACCCAATTTTAGGTCAGGTTTGGGTTCCTTTTTACCCATTTTAAGGTGTGACAAATTTCCAAATGTACTATACAATATGTTTAGACACTTTTCAACTCATTTTTGGGAATAAAATACAACACATAATCGTGTTAAACTTATTTTTTTAATTATGAACACCTAAATCATTGTTAAGCACTTTAAACCCATTCCAGGGTGTGAAATAACCCAAATAAACCCATTTTTAGGTAAAATTTATTGATTTTTTTGAAAAAACCAAATTGATAGTCGCCGATGCGCTGATTTCAAATTTTCAAACCGAATTTAATTATCTCTTCCCATTCCTGAGATATTTGGTAGTGGTGGCAAAGTCCGGAAAAATTTGAGTCCGGACCCAAAGAAAAAAAAAGTCCGGACTTAAAAAAGTCCGAACTTTTCGGACAGTGTAAAATGCACCTTCACGGTCCGGACCCGTCCGGTGCATTTGTGTACCAATGCACGGTCCGGTCCGGTGCGGTGCATAAATAAATTTACGAAGCAAATAAAATTAAGTTTAAGCATCATTTTATTGAAGTAACAGAAAAATGAACAAAAATAAATAAACTAACTTTAAAATGTTACTTTAAAGATAAGATATTGTATGATAAAAAGTAATAAGGCGTTCTATAATATTTAACTAATATAAAACATTTTAACAAATTAATAATTATAAAGTTTTTCTTATCACTCTATAGAATTAATAAAAATAATACAAAAAAAAAACTCTTACCTTCTATGAAGAATAAAATAAACAGTATGAACGAAATTGCACTAATATTTTTCGACTTCTTTCGCTAAACACGAATGAATGTCGAATGAAACAATGAACCTGGACAATCGAAATAAATATTACATTTTCTGGGAAGGTAATATAATAAAATGCTGAGAATTATTTGGATCTAACTGTAAAATGTTTACAGGTATCCTAAGATAATGGGTTTTCCGATTCTTCATTGAAAAAGAAAAGAATTGTTGCCTTGTTCTTAATCCTCTTATTTACAACCATTATACCTTATAACACAGCCTTAGTTGGGCCGAGGTATAATACTTTTACTTATTTAAGTGAAGAATGCTAAATAATTTTTTAGGATGGAACCAGCCGGGTCCGGACTATCGCGGGTCCGGACTATCGCAGGTCCGGACTATCGCAGGTCCGAACACGGACGGGTCCGGACTCGGACGGGTCCGGATTTTTTCTTTAATAGGGTCCGGACTTAGTCCGGACCCAAAGTACGGACTCAAAAAAATCCGGTCTCCGTTGCCAGCACTAATATTTGGCCTCAAAGTTGCACCTCAAAAAAGTGTGTTTTTTGAACATATCTCTAAAATGGGTAGAGATACAGTATCAACGATTACACCAGTCGATTCTACGCGCAAAGTTACATAAAGAAATGTTTTCTCCGCATATACGATCTTTGGAACGATTTGGTGAAAAATGAGAAAAACGAAAAAACCTGAATTTCAATTTTTCGCTTGAAAACTTTTTGTCACCAAAATTTTTTATATTCAGGATTTAAGTAAATACAGATGCGCTGATTCCAAATTGAGTCATCAC